>JAYKKI010000014.1:30398750-31862500 GCA_039881145.1 Druceiella hillmani | reverse complement strand
AACAATAAATTTTAATGAAACGCATCTTATAATCTCTGACATATGAAACTGAATAAATATTGAATTATACAAATAAACTTGTATTGTTGTTTGAGTTCAGCGGCCAAAATAAATAACTGAAATCAGTTGAATATGGTTCTCAAACTGTGTACAGTGTATTTTGTGAGATCGCTTTAGAAAGTGAAATCAATAGCATGGGAAATTTTTGTTAACTTATATATTATTAAATACCAAAATAATCTCCACTTATTAGATTGTGACTATTAACTTTGTTTTTTTTTAATATCTTAGAATTCATTATACATACTTTTAAAACATATGCATTTAATTACGCGCTTATATTATTTTCCGAAATAATTAGAGTTACAGTAAACAAAAAAAAGATTTAAAAATTGTAAAAAATATTTGTAATCATTTAGAAAATCTTACGACCTTTCCGAAAATTTGTATTTGAAGATAGCTTCTATTTAAGTAATTTCCGCTATTAATAGATAACTAGCGTGACCCGTGAGAAGTCTTCGCATTATTTATTCTATTTTACTAAAATTGCCATATAGAGGCGCAAGTATCAAAAGCATTGAACTAAAGCGCCACTTTATTTATACGTGAGTGGATTTGAAATTAAACAAAAATTTTACCGGCCGTCAATCATATTGACCTTGAGCCGTTAGATGGCAGCATTTCTGTTTTGTGTATATAATTTTAATAATTAATTAATTTGCAAAAACAATAGCAATAATAAGTTTTTTAGTTGTGGATGCCGGTAGAGCAAGCAATTATCTATAAAATGATATATAATTTATGTGGATTAGTTGTGAGGTTTTTTCTAAAAAGGGAGTGTAACATCTTAACCTTAGCGTATTAACATATATGATGATGATGATTACATTTTGGCGTGCAGCTGTCACGAATGTCACTTGTTCAGGACCGTCTTTGTCGATTCGCTAATAAGCACCCGGGCCTTCGACTGATTAATTTTTCATCAAAATATAGCGATAATATTGAATATATTTGGCGGTAATTTTGTATAAATTCATTATTCACAATTAAATGAAACTACGTGATATAGTACCATTTCTACTTTCTTTAAGTTCTTTACCACGACCTAGGTTTCGTTGTATTACAACATCTTCAGGTGGACTATTAGCAAAGATCTTTGCCCATTAAATTGTGAATGGCGATAATAAGTAAAAAATAATATTAACTGTCAATTCAGTGCTACTTAGTATAGTGCCGATAGATCTTAATATCTTTATCTGCTGTTATTGCGTTCCAAATTCATCACAAAAATATTCAAAACACTCAGTAGACATGGTCATTTAAACAAAAAAAATTGAAATGTTTCACAATTTAATACCTATCTTCTATTTTATATTTTACCTTTTCATAATACGTTTTCAAATTATTTATTGCCAGTTAGGATTATTATACATTTTTAAATATTTAAACTTTTACGTACAAAATGGTAGACTTTCCAATGTATCACATCCTACGACAGAATCGCTATTCAAGTGACTAAAGGTTGCCAAATTGCCAAAGTTTTGAAATCGTAAATATTTGGTGCCAGCAACATATTCGAGATTATTTTTTTTTAAATGAAGCTATTTTGTCAGCCTACCATTCCAAGGAATTTTTTTTTCTACCAGTGTTTATTCCATGTTTTTACAATTCCTTTTTTGCTTAATACATTTGAAATATGTAAATAAGAGTAAACACAAAATATCACATCTCATTTACTATGCCATTGAAAAACTAATAAACTTTCATTTACTTCAATTATTAGCAATTGATATTTTGGAAGAGTTTCTGTATTCTAGGTATAGGCTATATACGCTTATCAGTCAAGAACTGTGAGATATTTCTGTGTGTGTGAATTCTTTTCATACTAAGTTTCAATTTGTTTCATTACTTGTACGCGAATATACTTTGAACAAGTTATTACATTGAATTATGCTAATAGCTTATAACTTATGTAGCCTCCAAAATGCATACTCAAACCGCGGATAGAAGAAACTCTAAGTATGGAGATAATGATGAGTAATAAATTACGAGAGAACGAATTAATTGTGATTGTATTGTAGATACATGGATATTGAGCCACTTCTAAAAAAAATTCAGACATTGATTTGGATATCAGCTTACATCTATAAATATACTAGATTATTAATTCACCTTATATTAAATGCGTCAGACTTGCTTTGTTTGATTATAAGTCATAATATATAATAAATTCTCGGTTATAATTATTAATGCTCTTAAATTACGTGAACAGCAATATTAAAAAGTGTTCTCTGAAATCGGTTTTAATTGATTACTTGCATTCAATTGCTGTCGGTTTAAATCACCGACCATTAATCACAAACAGTAATTAATTGGTATAACTTTCGCATTGAAATAATACACTCTATTTTTATGAAAAAAAATTATGTTTAACACTTTTCACCTTCTTCACTGTGGATATAATTTATTCAAACTCTTAAGATGTATCTTTGTGCGTAATAAATTTGACCTAAAGTTTTTAAGATCCACATTTCTAAGTTATAAATTGGAACAAAGGTACATATATACATATTTTATCTCCCTATTAATTCATTCACTATGCTTACCTACTTATTATGGAAAATATATTTAATTTTCTTAATTTTCCGTTTTAAATTATTAACTATTTAAGGAAATATTTTTTCCTTTCAAAATATTAACAAAACATTCATATTTTATAATAATATCTTTAAAATTATGTCCTTCAATTTAATTTTTTTCATCAGCTTTATATTATTGCAACGACAACAAGGCATTCCATCCTATTATTCAAGTTCTATTAATTATTTAAAAATATAAAAATTTTTTTCGTCCTCTTCAGTATTTATTCTTTCCCGGGTTTAACATTTATCTGTAATAATCACGATTTTGGACGTATTAATGAAGTCACCTTAATATTTGAGAGGAATTTCCGTTCAAGATGCTTGGAAATATAAAATTTTCATGTCCGTGCGCTAACGTTTTTCTTTGAATATTTGAAAATTACTAGATAGTCTGGTATTTAGGAAATCACTCGACAATTCGCATTGTTAGATTATTCACAAACTTTTGAATTTTTTTAAGCTAGCAACAGGTAAGATAAAGAGATAATATTTGATTCAGCTGGTAAGTTCGATACTTTCAATATAATTCGTAAAAATGTATCTATATAACAGGATACCTGTATATATACATATATATATATATATATATATATATATATATATATATGTATATATATATATATATATATATAAATATACATATATACATATATATATATATATATATATATATATATAAATATACATCTGATATATATTAGATATATCTTTGTTAATATCCCACCTGAAGATGTTGTAATACAACGAAACCTAGGTCGTGGTAAAGAAATTAAAGAAAGTAGAAATAATACTACATTACATATTTTCATTTAATTGTGGAATAAAAATAATGATAAAATGGAGTCTCTAAGCCATAATAGTAATCGTACTTTATTTTAATGCATTGCATAGTCAAAATATTAAAACTAAAAAAATATTCATATTCTAATTGTCCTAAATGGTTAAAAGCTTGGCTTGACTTGGTTTCAAGCAGTCCCTGACGTCAACGCTCAATCTGTTTCATTACCATTTGATATACCATGTAGTATAATCATTAGACCCTTCAACTATCGACATCAAGGAGCATACTAACTGTACTGACCAATAAGTAAAAAGCTTTCGAAATATCGAAAAAAACGGACATACAGATAAAACGTTCATTTCTCCCAGAAACATTAAAAAGGGATACTGGGTAGCCTAATAAATTCTGTATAAATGCATTCTTATTTTACAAAAATTTAAAAACGTTCCATTATTAATTTTTGTTTCAATTTTCCTAATTATATATATATATATATATATATATATATATATATATATATATATATATATATGTATATAAATATATACACACACACAATGAACCATTAGCGTTGTCTAATTAATATGTTTATTTGGAAGAAAGTCGCTAGAAGAATAAACTAAGCTCTGTTAAATGAGAAATATTTTTGATTTTTCATATATTTTACGAAACACATTTACACATCAGACATACATAAGCGCTCGCGCAAATCCGCACATGCGTGCGCACACACACGCAGACACACATATGTATGTATATCTATTAAAGGTTTTGAGCAGTTTCTTCAGACATGGGCATTAGACATTTCCGATACTGGGACACAAAAGAGTACAGGTACAAAACGTATGTATGGGCAATATCAACAATATCTCTATAGCTATTTCAGACGGAATTGTAAAGAATATTTTTGCAATCCGTATACTTTGCTCCTAATAACAATACAAATAAAAAAATTCTATTACTTCCTCCCCATCCCCCGCCCTCCCCCTGCAAAAATATTACTATCAATGCTAATTGCCCACCCGAAAATATTGTCATCCAACGAAATCAAGGTCTTGGTACGTAGTCTGAAAATTTTCGTTACTTTAAATCATGCTTTTGGGTATTCCAAAGGAAAATGTAATACGTTCAGCTATGTGTAAGTGAGAGTTGTAAAATAATTTAATTTTCCAACGGCAAATGTTCAAATATGGACATTTATTATACATAAACTTGCTTGATATTTAAATATGTTCATGCAGATTTAAGAAGATTTTTTGTAATTACTTTTTAAATATCTGATTGTAAATATCAAAGACTATTCAACAAATAGCATTACATCAAAATAATACCCTTTAAATTTTTTTTTAAAATATCGTCATATTGAATTATTTATTTTAAGATTCCTAGAAAATAACACAAGATACAAATTATTTTAAACACATAGTATTACGCAAAATCGTTGTATTCCCAAAGTCAACTTAGGTTTCCCTAAAAAATGTTCGCATAAAAAAGTGAAATGCAAGAAAGTATTATTTTGAATGCGTAACGTTTAAAACATTCTATATATATATATATATATATATATATATATATATATGTGTGTGTGTGTGTATATATATATATATATATTAAACTTCACAAAAGTAATCTGATTTTTAGAAAAAAAAACAATAAGTACAGAATATCATATTTTATATCGGTTTAGTTGAAAACTTTAAATGTAAATTTTCATTTATGTATACTTTGTGTAATTTACGCCTTTTTTATTTAAATTTTTTGAGATTTATAAACCTCCAGAAAAAAAAGCTTATACCGATATGAAACATGATATTCTGTATTTATTGTTATTTTTTTTCTTACACTATATGAAACCAAATTTTGCTCCAGAAACGAAAACCAAACATCAAAATTAATAATAACTGTATTTGGGAAAATAGAGAATAGTTGACATCTCTAGTAATAGGGTCCATGAAAACATTTATTTTTTTTTTGAGGTCGTAAATAAGTTTTACATGTAATTTAGACAGCAATTATCATAAATAAAAATATTTTAATAGATATTTTTAAATGCCATCATAAATATCAATACGAGTATATAAATTACAAAAATATTTGCACAAACGCGTCATACCCGAGGAAAAATAACTGAATCTAAAAAGAAAATACCCAAATAATTACATATTCGAAATCTTTATGAAAAATTTAACCTTTTGGCCAATTTTTATGTATCAGGTACATTTATTTATAGAAGCTTTCCTTGAGGACTACATTTCCTCTTACCATAGTCAAGTACTATTTTACTATTCTATTACTACTCGGCCATCCTCAAAAAACGTAAATACTTTTCCAATTCCTTTAAGCGTCTTTCCAAATAGAATAACATTTATTTCCTTTGCGAAAAATTTGACAGAAAACCGATAAATCGTTCCGAATTTCCTGTGGTGTAACGCAAATTTTTGAATTCGACTTGAATGTGCGGTCTCGGATTTCGCTTCAATTGTGTAATCTTCTGCCTTAGCTGTTAGTTACCAGGAACACTTTGAAATTTTTCATAAAGTTCGAAATTAATATTTGGAGCAATGTTAATTTATTGAAGTAAGATTCATGTCCAAGAATACAATATTTTTTAATTACAAGAACGTATTTAAAAAAAGTATTATTTAATTCGTATTAAAATTCACATATGCCATATTTTATTTTTTATATAATGAAATGTTGAAAATAATTATGAATGATACTGTAGCTTGCGTATTTTTTTACGCTACTTCTATGACGTTATTGTAAGAAAGCTTATCTGTTGTTTTTTTTGTTATTATAACAGCTACGCAAATAAAATTACTTTATAAAGTAGGGAACAAGTCTTACAGATATTTATTTGGTTTGAAACTTTATGTTATGATATTAAATGATTCATCATCTCCATGTTTCTTATATTAGTTTCCTAAAATAGAAAATAAATAGCAAGAAAGCGATATCCAAGATTTTCTAATATTACGAATCAAGAAATATTGAAACCTCCTAGTAAAAAGAGTCGCATTTATAATGTGAAAACAAATTTTTATTTCCAATTTTAAATGAAGTTTTTCAAAACATCTAAATTTTCAGACAAAAAAATTATTTCTCCTCGAAATCATATTCAGCCATTTTCAAAACTAAATTCTTTGTAAAAATCAATAGGCTTGCTGATAACAGCAACCGTTTGCTACATAAATGCGAATATCTGGCTAAAATTATAATCGAACAACATTTCAAACAATTTGCTTAGGTTAGTTAATTGGCAAAATACCAAAAAAATGAAACACTTAAAAATATGTTGAATTTTTCAAATGCCTTATTTTGCCTTATTTACCATTTAAATAGCCAATAAAAGTTTTTGTAACTTTTATTAACAAACAATTTTATTTCTTTTTAAATTCAATTCTTTGAAAAGAAAAAGCAAGGAATTTATCACATAGCTTCTATGCAAAACTCAATTGACTCTGTAAAAAAAACATTGAATTCAATTAAAGATAAGTAGGTTAGAAGATAAGTAGGTTGTTCAAAGTTTTTCTATATTTTTTAAAATCAAGTATTATTTGTACATTCGATAGTCAGTTGTGCTCCATTGTCTTTCTTTTATTAATTTGCTAATATTTTCTTTTTTTGAAATTTATTATATTATTCTAATTTTTTACCTCATTTAATTAAACCACTATGATAGGTCCATGGAAAGCATTTTGTTATTATTTCATTAATTCCAACATAACTCATTATGTATTTATTTAAAAATAAATAGTTTGAAGACAAAAAAATACGTACATGTTTGATTATCTAATGAGTGCAATATTTATAATGTTCTCGCATAATATATTTTCGCTCGTGCCTCAATTTATTCCAAAAGAAAAATGAAATATGTGATACAACGGATTTAAAACCTCCCCTCAAAATTTCGACAGATACCGTAAAAATAAACCCAACCCTTACCGCCATCGAGCTCTCTGTAGCACGAAACGAATCCGAACAAAGCAAACACAAGACAGCACATTCAAATGAACTTGAGCAAAAGCTCTTGAGGTTCACTGAACGCCACAGGAAGCTAGTAGCAATTTATTGCTTCCTACTGTTGGCTTCCTTGCCGGAAATGGCGTTGTTTCTGCTTGCAAAGAACTTAAATGAATTGGAAACACTTTTTGGTTTTAGAATGAAGTGCTGACGAGTAAGTTTAAAGTAAGCATATATAATGCAAGAATAAATACAGGACTACAAAATGCTTAATGATGGAGGAATGAAATGCAGGAATACAAAGTGCATGATGGTGGATACAATAATGATATTGAATAAAAAGATATTGTGTTGAAAACTAATGATTGAATTTCGTTGTTTACAGTATTTATTCACTCTCTTATTCGCTCTGTTATTTAAATTTCTTTTGTAACATAACCATAAATCTTTAGGATTAACATGACTGATCATTACTTATAAATTTTTCTTAAGATAAATTTATCGCACAATTTGTTCTGGTATAAATACAATGAGTGTCAATTCAGGATCACAACCGTAATATGATGCTGTAGAGATCTAATAATTAAACAAATTCTCATTATTGACGATAATCGATTGCGTGCCAATCAGAATTTTGACACTTTCATTTTTGAGGTCAGTAGGAGTGTAAAATTAAGATTTCAGTGCTCTAATAAAATCTGCAAGTGGATTTAAAGCACCAAAGAATATATTAAATTTTAGATAAGTACATTTATGGGCCTATTTATAATCCGGGTAATTAATATTCCCCGCCTATTTATCGAAATAAATATAAAGCATTAATTTCAAAATAAATTTTTAATTTCAACGAATTGTAGCGATGCGTTCACGCTGAAATCAGGCTTATTACTAAGTGAAAAAAATTATATCATAATCATTAAATGAACACTTATATAAATTAATATTCTGGGCTATATTTTGAAAAGGATAGCAAAACTGTATGAATAAATAGTCGCAATGAACAAATGTTCGCGTATAAATGCAATTAATATTCATTTATATATGTTGTTGACAAGAATATATCATACGACCACTGTGTGTCTTCATTCATTTTTATTATCGTAATAATTTATGTATTATTAGATATGTTTATTTATTTTATTTATGTTACCTCGTTTTCTTGTTAATTATAATAATAATTAATATTTTGTAATATCGTTTCGCTTTGAGAATCTATTAAATATCCTTTGGAGATTATCGATATGTAAAGAAGTAAAAATATATAAGTCAAATAAACAAATATTACCTCTCAAAGTTTAGAAAATTTTAAAAATTTTATATTATATATATATATATGTATATATATATATATATATATATATATATATATATATATATTAAAATAGAATGAAAAATGAAAGATGCAGCCGAAAGATGTCAACGTCCAGTGATTAGGTACAGTTTGTATGCAGTATAATTTCTTATGACTTAATAGAAACTTACCAACCATTAGAACTTAATCTGGATAACGTCGT
Source organism: Druceiella hillmani (assembly GCA_039881145.1). Classification (NCBI taxonomy): domain Eukaryota; kingdom Metazoa; phylum Arthropoda; class Insecta; order Lepidoptera; family Hepialidae; genus Druceiella; species Druceiella hillmani. Next base: position 31,853,600 of record JAYKKI010000014.1, on the reverse strand, counting down.
CCATCATATCCACAACACATGATCGTATTTGAAATTGGGAAATATTTTTTTTATTTTTGACAAATTTTGAAAACTTTGACAATTTAAAAAAAATTTATTCTCTTTTTTAAAAAAAAATCATTACCTTAAGTTTACGACATTCATCAAATCTCAAAACGTTACTTTATTATTCCGGAAAGTTGTTATGGTATTGCTTATGTGTGACCATAATGGAACTATACAGATGATCGAAAATTAAATCCAGGCCACAAGAATTTAAACCTGCAACAGATTTTATTTGAACTAGTAAATTTTGAATTAACTTCTGTTACTGTGATAAGTAGTCTAGCATGGAAAGTTTAGGATAATAAAAATAATAAATTAATGTAACTAAGTATCACAAGCCGGAGCCAATTATTGTAAAACAGCACAGAAAATTGACGATGTTCGGTTATCGACACCAACTGCTGAAGGCTAACCGTGAAAAGTTACAAATTCACTATTTAATAACTCACTTTCAGAGTTGTTCTCTTTGTTTCTTGCAACGATTTATTAATTTAATAAACAAGGAAGAAACCTATTTCACCATATATTTATTAATCACACGGTCGTAGGAACACTGCGTATTGTAATTCGGCATCAATTACATGTAATTTAGACAGCAATTATCATAAATAAAAATATTTTAATAGATATTTTTAAATGCCATCATAAATATCAATACGAGTATATAAATTACAAAAATATTTGCACAAACGCGTCATACCCGAGGAAAAATAACTGAATCTAAAAAGAAAATACCCAAATAATTACATATTCGAAATCTTTATGAAAAATTTAACCTTTTGGCCAATTTTTATGTATCAGGTACATTTATTTATAGAAGCTTTCCTTGAGGACTACATTTCCTCTTACCATAGTCAAGTACTATTTTACTATTCTATTACTACTCGGCCATCCTCAAAAAACGTAAATACTTTTCCAATTCCTTTAAGCGTCTTTCCAAATAGAATAACATTTATTTCCTTTGCGAAAAATTTGACAGAAAACCGATAAATCGTTCCGAATTTCCTGTGGTGTAACGCAAATTTTTGAATTCGACTTGAATGTGCGGTCTCGGATTTCGCTTCAATTGTGTAATCTTCTGCCTTAGCTGTTAGTTACCAGGAACACTTTGAAATTTTTCATAAAGTTCGAAATTAATATTTGGAGCAATGTTAATTTATTGAAGTAAGATTCATGTCCAAGAATACAATATTTTTTAATTACAAGAACGTATTTAAAAAAAAGTATTATTTAATTCGTATTAAAATTCACATATGCCATATTTTATTTTTTATATAATGAAATGTTGAAAATAATTATGAATGATACTGTAGCTTGCGTATTTTTTTACGCTACTTCTATGACGTTATTGTAAGAAAGCTTATCTGTTGTTTTTTTTGTTATTATAACAGCTACGCAAATAAAATTACTTTATAAAGTAGGGAACAAGTCTTACAGATATTTATTTGGTTTGAAACTTTATGTTATGATATTAAATGATTCATCATCTCCATGTTTCTTATATTAGTTTCCTAAAATAGAAAATAAATAGCAAGAAAGCGATATCCAAGATTTTCTAATATTACGAATCAAGAAATATTGAAACCTCCTAGTAAAAAGAGTCGCATTTATAATGTGAAAACAAATTTTTATTTCCAATTTTAAATGAAGTTTTTCAAAACATCTAAATTTTCAGACAAAAAAATTATTTCTCCTCGAAATCATATTCAGCCATTTTCAAAACTAAATTCTTTGTAAAAATCAATAGGCTTGCTGATAACAGCAACCGTTTGCTACATAAATGCGAATATCTGGCTAAAATTATAATCGAACAACATTTCAAACAATTTGCTTAGGTTAGTTAATTGGCAAAATACCAAAAAAATGAAACACTTAAAAATATGTTGAATTTTTCAAATGCCTTATTTTGCCTTATTTACCATTTAAATAGCCAATAAAAGTTTTTGTAACTTTTATTAACAAACAATTTTATTTCTTTTTAAATTCAATTCTTTGAAAAGAAAAAGCAAGGAATTTATCACATAGCTTCTATGCAAAACTCAATTGACTCTGTAAAAAAAACATTGAATTCAATTAAAGATAAGTAGGTTAGAAGATAAGTAGGTTGTTCAAAGTTTTTCTATATTTTTTAAAATCAAGTATTATTTGTACATTCGATAGTCAGTTGTGCTCCATTGTCTTTCTTTTATTAATTTGCTAATATTTTCTTTTTTTGAAATTTATTATATTATTCTAATTTTTTACCTCATTTAATTAAACCACTATGATAGGTCCATGGAAAGCATTTTGTTATTATTTCATTAATTCCAACATAACTCATTATGTATTTATTTAAAAATAAATAGTTTGAAGACAAAAAAATACGTACATGTTTGATTATCTAATGAGTGCAATATTTATAATGTTCTCGCATAATATATTTTCGCTCGTGCCTCAATTTATTCCAAAAGAAAAATGAAATATGTGATACAACGGATTTAAAACCTCCCCTCAAAATTTCGACAGATACCGTAAAAATAAACCCAACCCTTACCGCCATCGAGCTCTCTGTAGCACGAAACGAATCCGAACAAAGCAAACACAAGACAGCACATTCAAATGAACTTGAGCAAAAGCTCTTGAGGTTCACTGAACGCCACAGGAAGCTAGTAGCAATTTATTGCTTCCTACTGTTGGCTTCCTTGCCGGAAATGGCGTTGTTTCTGCTTGCAAAGAACTTAAATGAATTGGAAACACTTTTTGGTTTTAGAATGAAGTGCTGACGAGTAAGTTTAAAGTAAGCATATATAATGCAAGAATAAATACAGGACTACAAAATGCTTAATGATGGAGGAATGAAATGCAGGAATACAAAGTGCATGATGGTGGATACAATAATGATATTGAATAAAAAGATATTGTGTTGAAAACTAATGATTGAATTTCGTTGTTTACAGTATTTATTCACTCTCTTATTCGCTCTGTTATTTAAATTTCTTTTGTAACATAACCATAAATCTTTAGGATTAACATGACTGATCATTACTTATAAATTTTTCTTAAGATAAATTTATCGCACAATTTGTTCTGGTATAAATACAATGAGTGTCAATTCAGGATCACAACCGTAATATGATGCTGTAGAGATCTAATAATTAAACAAATTCTCATTATTGACGATAATCGATTGCGTGCCAATCAGAATTTTGACACTTTCATTTTTGAGGTCAGTAGGAGTGTAAAATTAAGATTTCAGTGCTCTAATAAAATCTGCAAGTGGATTTAAAGCACCAAAGAATATATTAAATTTTAGATAAGTACATTTATGGGCCTATTTATAATCCGGGTAATTAATATTCCCCGCCTATTTATCGAAATAAATATAAAGCATTAATTTCAAAATAAATTTTTAATTTCAACGAATTGTAGCGATGCGTTCACGCTGAAATCAGGCTTATTACTAAGTGAAAAAAATTATATCATAATCATTAAATGAACACTTATATAAATTAATATTCTGGGCTATATTTTGAAAAGGATAGCAAAACTGTATGAATAAATAGTCGCAATGAACAAATGTTCGCGTATAAATGCAATTAATATTCATTTATATATGTTGTTGACAAGAATATATCATACGACCACTGTGTGTCTTCATTCATTTTTATTATCGTAATAATTTATGTATTATTAGATATGTTTATTTATTTTATTTATGTTACCTCGTTTTCTTGTTAATTATAATAATAATTAATATTTTGTAATATCGTTTCGCTTTGAGAATCTATTAAATATCCTTTGGAGATTATCGATATGTAAAGAAGTAAAAATATATAAGTCAAATAAACAAATATTACCTCTCAAAGTTTAGAAAATTTTAAAAATTTTATATTATATATATATATATATATATATATATTAAAATAGAATGAAAAATGAAAGATGCAGCCGAAAGATGTCAACGTCCAGTGATTAGGTACAGTTTGTATGCAGTATAATTTCTTATGACTTAATAGAAACTTACCAACCATTAGAACTTAATCTGGATAACGTCGTCCATCATATCCACAACACATGATCGTATTTGAAATTGGGAAATATTTTTTTTATTTTTGACAAATTTTGAAAACTTTGACAATTTAAAAAAAATTTATTCTCTTTTTTAAAAAAAAATCATTACCTTAAGTTTACGACATTCATCAAATCTCAAAACGTTACTTTATTATTCCGGAAAGTTGTTATGGTATTGCTTATGTGTGACCATAATGGAACTATACAGATGATCGAAAATTAAATCCAGGCCACAAGAATTTAAACCTGCAACAGATTTTATTTGAACTAGTAAATTTTGAATTAACTTCTGTTACTGTGATAAGTAGTCTAGCATGGAAAGTTTAGGATAATAAAAATAATAAATTAATGTAACTAAGTATCACAAGCCGGAGCCAATTATTGTAAAACAGCACAGAAAATTGACGATGTTCGGTTATCGACACCAACTGCTGAAGGCTAACCGTGAAAAGTTACAAATTCACTATTTAATAACTCACTTTCAGAGTTGTTCTCTTTGTTTCTTGCAACGATTTATTAATTTAATAAACAAGGAAGAAACCTATTTCACCATATATTTATTAATCACACGGTCGTAGGAACACTGCGTATTGTAATTCGGCATCAATTATTAACTATCAATCATGTATTAACATGTCGACGCGATTCTATTAACCATTTTATATCATTAATTCGCCTTTTAAATGACTTGTTTAACTAATCAACTTAAATTTTTTTTTCAAAAATAATATTTTCTGAATAGAAAATTGATGGTTATTTTCCATTTGATATAAAAAAGGGATCCGGCCTCTAACTTTACTTTTCATAAGTCCTTTGAAACCCTTCTCCCAAGTCAAAGTTGTTTTGAATTACTCCATTTTGAATTTCAAAATATATATATATATATATATATATATATATATATATATATATATATATATATGTATATATATGTATATATGGCCTCTAAGGCCGGATCCCTTTTTTTATATCAAATGGAAAATAACCATCAATTTTCTATTCAGAAAATATTATTTTTGAGAAAAAAAAATTAAGTTAATTAGTTAAACAAGTCAATTAAAAGGCGAATTAATGATATAAAATGGTTAATGTAATCGCGTCGACATGTTAATACATGATTGATAGTTAATAATTGAGGCCGAATTACAATACGCAGTGTTCCTACGACCGTGTGATTAATAAATATATGGTGAAATAGGTTTCTTCCTTGTTTATTAAATTAATAAATCGTTGCAAGAAACAAAGAGAACAACTCTGAAAGTGAGTTATTAATTAGCGAATTTGTAACTTTTCACGGTTAGCCTTCGGCAGTTGGTGTCGATAACCGAACATCGTTAATTTTCTGTGCTGTTTTACAATAATTGGCTCCGGCTTGTGATACTTAGTTACATTAATTTATTATTTTTATTATCCTAAATTTTCCATGCTAGACTACTTGTCACAGTAACAGAAGTTAATTCAAAATTTACTAGTTCAAATAAAATCTGTTGCAGGTTTAAATTCTTGTGGCGTGGATTTAATTTTCGATCATCTGTATAGTTCCATTATGGTCACACATAAGCAATACCATAACAACTTTCCGGAATAATAAAGTCACGTTTTGAGATTTGATGAATATCGTAAACTTAAGGTAATGATTTTTTTTTTAAAAAAGAGAATAAATTTTTTTTAAATTGTCAAAGTTTTCAAAATTTGTCAAAAATAAAAAAAATATTTCCCAATTTCAAATACGATCATGTGTTGTGGATATGATGGACGACGTTATCCAGATTAAGTTCTAAGAGTTTCTATTAAGTCATAAGAAATTATACTGCATACAAACTGTGCCTAATCACTGGACGTTGACATCTTTCGGCTGCATCTTTCATTTTTCATTCTATTTTCCTCAAACCCGTCATAGCGACAATAATTTGCAAATGTAACCGTTAAATTTTTCGTCATATGTAAACATTTGTTTCAGATTACTTTAATGCTTAGAACAATTTAATGGTTACTTGTATACAACGATTAGCGTTTTCATTAGTGTTCGTTTGGTTTATGGGGCACAAATTTCGGGTATTGTTATCGTGTTTAACTTCAGAGTCCGAGTTCTTATAGGACTAGTTATGAGGATTAATTTTATTTTATAAACAAAATCACTGAACCAGTAACTTATTTCAATTATAATAAAGTGATTAAAATGTGTACTTAAAACACTCGTCATATTAAAATATGTACTTCCTAAATTACAAGTGTTCATATAATACTGAATCGGAATATTTGCAAATATCTGCTATAAGCAGAAAACATTTTTATATTACACTTAGTTTTATTTGATTTTGTTTAAAATTATCATAAATTATTACCAGAATATTTGCATACATTGAATTTCATCATTCAATGTTCCTTCTGCAAATATTTAATAATGTAAATGTACTAGTTGCACGGCAGCAATATAAAATCTAAAAATAATCTACTTTTACCTTTATAATATTTTAATTTTAAGTATATTCACCTTAGTGGCAGCAATGATATTAATTAATTTAAAGTAACAGTAATATGTGCTCATACGTTTTATCCATCTTACGTTTACCTTTATACTACTTTTAATTCAAAGTGTATGCAACTTAGTAGTAGCAATGATATTAATTAATTTAAAGTAACAATAATATTATGTGCACACACTTTTTATCCATCTTACGTTTACCTTTATACTATTTGAATTCAAAGTGTATTCATCTTAGTAGTAGCAATGATATTAAATATTTTAAAGTAGCAATAATATTATGTGCTCATATTTTTGTGATTCTTCTTCCGTGTCATGCAGAAACAATGGTGGTTAGCCTTCCTATCATCTTTCAAATATTAAATATGTAACGAAGGTTTCTTATTTGTGGTAAAAACATCACGTTATATATAAGTGAAAGGTCTTCGACTGTATGTGTGATCGGGTTATTTTTACGGAATAAAATTATATCACATTAAAAATAATTTTTCTTTTTATTTATAATTTATTCTTACGGCCAATGTAGCAGAAAGTTGACTTTTTTTTAATAATGAATATGCATGTTTTATAACTTTAATGTCTGAATTATGTTATTAAATAGACAATTAAAGTTCTACATAAATTTGACTGGCCACGGGCGGTTTTATTAGGTTTTAGCCACTGATGTCCTAATGAATATATTGGATATTTATTTGGTAAATATATTTTAAAAAAATATTATTAAAAGCGAATTTATTTAATTACAGTAATAGAATTTGTTACACAAAATTTTGACAAGTTTTAACGTGCATGCGACAACATAAATCTTTTAATAACATTCAAAACTTTGAGAAGAGATATTTGTTTATTTGATTTATATATTTTTAATTCTTCACATATTGATAATCTCCAAAGGATATGTAATAGATTCGTTACAACAAAATATTAATTATTATTATAATTAAAAGCATGCTAATAAGAAAACGAGGTGACATAAATAAAATAAATAAACATATCTAATAATACATAAATTATTAGGATAATAAAAATGAATGAAGACACACGGTGGTCGTATGATATATTCTTGTCAACAACATATATAAATGAATATTAATTGCATTTATGCGAACATTTGTTCATTGCGACTATTTATTCATATAGTTTTGCTATCCTTTTCAAAATATAGCCCAGAATATTAATTTATATAAGTGTTCATTTAATGTTTATGATATAATTTTTTTCACTTAGTAATAAGCCTGATTTCAGCGTGAACGCATCGCTACAATTCGTTGAAATTAAAAATTTATTTTGAAATTAATGCTTTATATTTATTTCGATAAATAGGCGGGGAATATTAATTACCCGGATTATAAATAGGCCCATAAATGTACTTATCTTAAATTTAATATATTCTTTGGTGCTTTAAATCCACTTGCAGATTTTATTAGAGCACTGAAATCTTAATTTTACACTCCTACTGACCTCAAAAATGAAAGTGTCAAAATTCTGATTGGCACGCAATCGATTATCGTCAATAATGAGAATTTCTTTAATTATTAGATCTCTACAGCATTATATTACGCTTTTGATCTTGAATTGACACTCATTGTATTTATACCAGAACAAATTGTGCGATAAATTTATTTTAAGAAAAATTTATCTGTAATGATCAGTCATATTAATCCTAATGATTTATAGTTATGTTACATAAGAAATTTAAATAACAGAGCGAATAAGAGAGTGAATAAATACTGTAAACAATGAAATTCAATCATTAGTTTTCAACACAATATCTTTTTATTCAATATCATTATTGTATCCGCCATCATGCACTTTGTATTCCTGCATTTCATTCCTCCATCATTAAGCACTTTATAGTCCTGTATTTATTCTTGCATTATATATGCTTACTTTAAACTTACTCGTCAGCACTTCATTCTAAAACCAAAAAGTGTTTCCAATTCATTTAAGTTCTTTGCAAGCAGAAACAACGCCATTTCCGGCAAGGAAGCCAACAGTAGGAAGCAATAAATTGCTACTAGCTTCCTGTGGCGTTCAGTGAACCTCAAGAGCTTTTGCTCAAGTTCATTTGAATGTGCTGTCTTGTGTTTGCTTTTTTCGGATTCGTCTCGTGCTTCAGAGAGTTCTATGGCGGTAAGGGTTGGGTTTATTTTTACGGTATCTGTTGAAATATGGAGAGGAGGATTTAAATCCGTTGTATCACATATTTCATTTTTCTTTTGTAATAAATTAAATCACGAGCGAAAATATATTATGCGAGAACATTATAAATATTGCACTCATTAGATAATCAAACATGTACGTATTTTTTTGTCTTCAAACTATTTATTTTTAAATAAATACATAATGAGTTATGTTGGAATTAATGAAATATTAACAAAATGCTTTCCATAGACCTATCATAGTGGTTTAGTTAAATGAGGTAAAAAATTAGAATAACATAATAAGTTTCAAAAAAAGGAAATATTGTCAAATTAATAAAAGAAAGACAATGGTGCACAACTGACTATCGAATGTACAAATAATACTTGATTTTAAAAAATATAGAAAAACTTTGAACAACTTACTTATCTTCTTACCTACTTATCTTTAATTAAAATCATTGTTTTTTTACAGAGTCCATTGAGTTTTGCAAAGAAGCTATGTGATAAATTCCTCGCTTTTTCTTTTCAAAGAATTGAATTTAAAAAGAAATAAAATTGTTAGTTGATAAAAGTTACAAAAACTTTTATTGGCTATTTAAATGGTAAATAAGCCAAAATAAGGCATTTGAAAAATTCAATTTATTTTTAAGTGTTTAATTTTTTTTTCTATTTGCCTAAGAAAATTGTTCGAAATGTTGTTCGATTATACTTTTAGCCAGATATTCGCATCTATGTAGCAAACGGTTGCTGTTATCAGCAAGCTTATTGATTTTTACAAAGAATTTAGTTTTGAAAATGGCTGGATATGATTTCGAGGAGAAATAATTTTTTTGTCTGAAAATTTAGATGTTTTGAAAAACTTCATTTAAAATTGGAAATAAAAATTTGTTTTCACATTATAAATGCGACTCTTTTTACCAAAAGGTTTCAATATTTTTTGATTCGTTATATTAGAAAATCTTAGATATCGCATTCTTGCTATTTCTTTTCTATTTTGGGAAACTAATATAAGAAACATGGAGGTGATGAATAAATTAATATCAAAACATAAAGTTTCAAACAAAATAACAATCTGTAAGACTTGTTCCCTACTTTATAAAGTAATTTTATTTGCGTAGCTGTTATAATAACAAAAAAAAAACAACAGTTAAGCTTTCCTACAATAACGTCATAGAAGTAGCTTAAAAAAATATGCAAGCTCATTCATAATTATTTTCAACATTTCATTATATAAAAAATGAAATATGGCATATGTGAATTTTAATACAAATTAAATAATACATTTTTTTAAATACGTTCTTGTAATTAAAAAATATTATATTCTTGGACATGAATCTTACTTCAATAAATTAACATTGCTCCAAATATTAATTTCGAACTTTATGAAAAATTTCAAAGTGTTCCTGGTAACTAACAGCTAAGGCAGAAGATTACACAATTGAAGCGAAATCCGAGACCGCACATTCAAGTCGACTTCAAAAGTTTGCGTTACACCACAGGAAATTCGAAACGATTTATCGGTTTTCTGTCAAATTTTTCACAAAGGAAATAAATGTTATTCTATTTGGAAAGACGCTTAAAGGAATTGGAAAAGTATTTACGTTTTTTGAGGATGGCCGAATAGTACGTTTAGTAGTTTTTAAGGATGGCCGAGTGGTAATAGTAATAGTAAAATAGTACTTGACTATGGTAAGAGAAAATGTAGTCCTCAAGGAAAGCTTCTATAAATAAATGTACCTGATGCAGAAAAATTGGCCAAAAGGTTAAATTTTTCAAAAAGATATCGAATATGTAATTATTTGGGTATTTCTTGTTTAGATTCAGTTATTTTGCCTCGGGTATGACGCGTTTGTGCAACTATTTTTGTGCTTCATATACTCGTATTGATATTTATGATGGCATTTAAAAATATCGACTACTTTTAAATGCAATATATATGTATACATATATATATATATGTATTCAATTACATTTATTTTTATTTATGATAATTGCTGTCTAAATTACAGCTAAACCTTATTTACGACCTCAAGAAGAAAAAATATTTACATGGACCCTATTACTAGGGATGCCAACAAATTCTCTCAAAAGATGTTTGGTTTTCGTTTCTGGAGCAAAATTTGGTTTCATATAGTGTCAGAAAAAAAATAACAATAAATACAGAATATCATGTTTCATATTGGTATTAACTTTTTTATTCTGGACGTTTATAAATCTCAAAGAATTTAAATGAAAAAGGCATAAATTACACAAAGTATACATAAATGAAAATGTATATTTAAAGTTTTCAACTAAACCGATATAAAATATGATACTGTTGTTTTTTTCTGTACTTATTGTTTTTTTTCTAAAAATCAGATTACTTTTTGTGAAGTTTAATTTATATATAGAATGTTTTAAACGTTAGGCATTCAAAATAATACTTTCTTGCATTTCACTTTTTTATGCGAACATTTTTTAGGGAAACCTAAGTTGACTTTGGGAATACCACAATTTTGCGTAATACTATGTGTTCAAAATAATTTGTATCTTAAATAAGTATTTCAATATGGCGATATTTTCAACAAATTTTTAAAGCGTATTATTTTGATGTAATGCTATTTGTTGAATAGTCTTTGATATTTACAATCAGTTATTTAAAAAGTAATTACGAAATTTTACGTACCACTTAATCATCTACATACATCTTCATATACATATTTAAATATCAAGCATAAGTTTTATGTATAATAAATGTCCATATTGGAACATTTGCCATTGCAAAATTAAATTATTTCACAACTTTCACTTACACATAGCTGAACGTATTACATTTTCCTTTGGAATACCCAAAAGCATGATTTAAAGTAATGAAAATTTTCAAACTACGTACTAAGAAGTTAAAATTCTTTACCACAACCTTGATTTCGTTGGATGACAATATTTTATATATATATATATATATATATATATATATATATATATATATATATATATATATATATGTATATATATATATATATATATAAATATATATATATATATACGTATATATATATATATATATATATATATATATATATATATATATAATATTTTAGCAGTGGGAGGGCGGGGGATGGGGAGAAAGTAATAGATTTTTTTTATTTTTATTGTTATTAGGAGCAAAGTACGGATTACAAAAATATTTTTTACAATTCCGTCTGAAATAGCTATAGAGATATTATTGATATTGCCCATATATACGTTTTGTACCTGTACTCTTTTGGATCCCAGTATCGGAAATTGCTAATGCCCATGTCTGAAGGAACTGCTCAGAACCTTTAATTGATATACATACATATGTGTGTCTACATGTGTGTACGCGTGTGCGGGTTTGTATGTGTGATGTGTAAATGTGTTTTGTAAAATATGTGAAAAATAAAAAATATTTCTCATTTAACAGAGCTTAGTTTATTCTTCTAGCGACTTTCTTCCAACTAAACATATTAATTAGACAATACTAAAGGTTCACTGTGTGAGTTTTTATATTTATATACATATATAAACACACACACACACACACACACACATATATATATATATATATATATATATATATATATATATATATAGTAATTATATAATTAGGAAAATTTAAACAAAAAGAAATAGTGGAACGTTTTTAAATTTTTGTAAAATAAGAATGCATTTATACAGAATTTAGTAGGCTGCCCAGTATCCCTTTTTAATGTTTCTGGGAGAAATGAACGTCTTATCTATATGTCTGTTTTTTCGATATTTCGAAAGCTTTAAACTTATTGGTCAGTACGGTTAGTATGCTCCATACTGTCGATAATTGAAGGTTCTAATGATTATACTTCATGGTATATCAAATAGTAATGAAACATAATGTGCGCTGACGTCAGGGACTGTTTGAAACCAAGTCAAGCCACGTTTTACTATTTAGGACATTTAGAATAAATTTTAACCATTTAGGACAATTAGAACAAGAATATTTTTTTAATTCCAATATTTTGACTAAATGCAATAAAATAAACTACGATTAATTGTGACATCCCTGTTTTCAATGAGATACTGGTTAATATTATGGCGTGTGGATGCTATTTTATCAGTATTTTTATTCCAGTTAAAGACACTCTTGATATGAAAATATTGTCTACGGAGAAAACTTCACTGCAAAAATACAAGAAAATCATATACAAAACCGAAGCTGCGAACAAAAGGTAGACAGCAATAAAAATAATCATTTTTTATTTCATTCCTTAAACATATTTGCGTTATTACTAATTTAAGCCACTAGCTACTACTTGCATATCGATACAACATAGATTAAAACTAAAAAAGTACTTCATATTTAACTGATACTTGAGTTACACTATTATAAATGACAGCAGGCATAATTTTTTTACAACCCGGAAATAAATTGTGAAATATATCCACTGAATATTAAAATAAAGCACCAAAATTTTGAATGACAAAACTAATTGAAATTTTTTTAAAACTTGTATAACATATTTCTTGAAAACAAGATGAATTTTCAAAATATAATATATCTCCTAATGTATGCACAACCCATAAAACTAACCCAGAAATTATGATTTAAGTAGCGTGATAAAAATGTTTATTTCAAAAATTTAGCAACAGAAATATATTTAATGCATAGAAAATTGCTCAAATATCTTGCTGGTATCGCGAGAACCTACATTTTTAATAGAACTGTTTAATATTAGTAATACGTAATTATGTTATAATGCATCATTATTATATTTATTTCCGTATGTTTGGATAAAGTGGTTTAAATAAGAAAGAGATTAATAAGAAAATTCCGACTGTAGCGCGCGAGAGGAAAACGGTTAAAATTAAATGAAACTAGGATAAAATTGTTCAGTACTATAAACCGATTTCAATACTACAGCATCTAACATAATTTTAGCTGGAAATTTCTCTTAAATTAATTTGAGAAATATAGTGGGCAAGGTTATATATAGAAAAGTCTTAGTTCCGGTTCACTCAGCAAAAAAGGGGATTATAATATTATAGAATGAAATAAAAAATTCCATGAAAATAATATATATTTGTAAACAAACCTGAATGTCTCTTGGATATAGGTTAATGATTCTGATTAAAATTGGGAACAAAATTATAATTTTTAATTTTTGAAAAACGTCTGCCACTATGAATTTGTTGAAAAAATTGATCATTTTGGAATATCGTAATTTCTTTTTTCATGAAGAATAGGTTTTCATTTCATTCAAATGAAAAATGGCATAGATTTATGAAAGTGACAATTATAGAAAACGAGATGGCTGTATTCAAATCAACTGAGTCGTAAGAATAAGTTTATTTCGTTAAACAATTTTAGATATTTTGTGAAGTAAAATAAAAATATTGACTTTCAATATTCAAATATTTGAAAGTCAAATTTCCAAATTTTACGGTTAAATATTGTAATGAGATTATTTCTTTTTATCTCTTTAGGGGATATCTAAAAAGCGCAGTAGTTGCTGGTAAAAATGAACAGACTTTTCGAATTTCCAACCAAGATGTAGTTATATAACGAAACCCAGATCGTGGTTAAGAATTCAAATAAATTAAAAATAATATTACAAAAATAATACGTGGTTTTATGCGCTTATTAATAAAAATTAAGTAATAATGGATTTCTACAAACTTAACGTCAAATATATTCCGGAATTAAAAATGAAAACGAGCACGTACGCTCATATACACAATCTCATTTATAAACGCACTCGTTCATCTAGACCCTTGCACGTGCAAATGCATACGCGTATGTGCGGTCCCTCTAATACATAAAACAGATCCACATACGAATAAGTGCAAGCCAACACGTATGTATGCACACGCGCTCTCGCATGTTATGCTCACGAATTTGTGTTTACTCATGCGCACATGTCCACGCCCTCAAACGCAAAAGTTTAATATCTCCTTTCCTATTTTATTTTCACTTTCTATCATCCCTATTCCTTCTTTCACACACATGAAATTCGACTTCTGTTTACATATGCGCACGCACATTAGATATGAAATTCGATCAAAAAATATACGTTTTTAAATTTACGGAATAGAAAGTGGAAGCATGTAACCGTGTGGTGACCTGTGATATATTAATAATATTTCTGAAACTACATTTGATGGATTTTTGCGAGTGGATTATAAAATCTATTCGACAAAGTACTATAAATTGGCTCTTAACAAATTACTGAAATTTTTTATGTAAGAAACTTGTAATTTTTGATTAATATAACCTATTTTAATTTGTTTTTGTCACAAGTACGATACGTTTACTTCCGGGAACAATAATATAATTCCAATAAATATATACCTTTTTTTATCATTGTTGATGGCACTTCGATAAGGTAAGTGTCGTCAGTGACTTTGTCTTGACTAGCATTATATAATATGCGAAAAACAAGTATCAATATCTTGATACAAAGATAATGTTTTTCTCTCATCTAAGTAAAAATTTAATCTAAGATACAATATAGAATAAAAATATTGCTTGCTAATTGCAATTAACATTTAAGACCAGTATACGAAAAATCATACGTGAAAGTGTTTAATCAAATTTTACTCTATAATTATTAAACATATGAAGAAATATATAGAAATTTAATAGTTATAATAATTGTACATATGAAATAAAAGAAAAATCGAACGTTGAAACCGAAAATAAAACTCAATCGTTTGTTTCTCCATCGTGCATATCACAATAACCTTTTGGAAAATTTAACGGTCCCCAATTTTAGAGGAGTGTTGTAGATTTTCCCCCATATTACTCGATAGCTATAATTAATAAGATGAAAATTATTATCTTTAATTGTCTTGTATACAATGATTATATGCTCTTGCGCAAATTTCAGCCAAAAAAATTATTTGAAATGTTGCTAAGTTCTTTTACTAAAACTTTGCAATTTGCCAAAAATAATTTCAACTTGAAAATATTTCACGGTCAAGTTTAACATTTTTAAACTAGAAGTTTCTAGCAAGGTTGTTGCGTCTGTTTTTCTTTTCACATTATAATACTATACAAACCGCCATATCCAATAATAACTATTAGGCATCAGTTTAATGTTTTGTTGGTTTAACGGTCAAATTGGGAATGCAAATTTCAAACACAAGGTAAGCATAAAAACCTCATTTTTCAGTATTTTTGTACCGAGAATGCATTCAATGTGCGCCTCTTTAAGTTTTCATTGATAACTAATGCTTATCCTTGTTTATTTAATGATAAAATCAAAGCAAATTACAAAATGCTAACCTGGGAAAAACATCAAACGTTGGTTGGATATATCCAGTGGGTAGGTTCTGTTTATTTTTGTTACAGTTACTGTTTCACAGACAGTTCAGAACCCAAAATACTTATTAATTGATTTCTTTGTATGTGTATACAAAGAAATCAATTAATAAGTATATATATGTATATATATATAAACGTCTACCAAAAGTTTTATAAAAGCATATAAGATTCCAAAATTATTTGAATTCAAGTAGTTTATAGTCAATATCATTTTTCTTATCGAAGTACTCGATTTATGCCTTACTTTGGTGATTATTTGAAGCATATTGCAAAAAAATCGTCCAGACCTTTTGGTTTAATGTTATTTCTGTACGTCCGACTGTTTGGTCTAATATTGTGTATGTACGTAATATCAGTTACTTCCCATATATTTCTTCAAAAAAACTATTATATTTAATTTTATTGAGAAGCATGGAAGATGCCAACTAAACTATTTGGAATCCATGTAAAACTATCCTTCTTCGTTAACTGTTCCTTTATTCGTGTAGTTATTATATTTTTGAAATACATCCATCTAGACCCAAATTATGCTGAATTTCCCATATTTCCTCGGCATGCGATAGCTCAATCAGTCTCGGTTAAAATGAAGTATGACTTATTTGCAACGTGTGAAAATAACATTCTTAATTGTACCGTCGTTACCTATTTTAGTATTATATAATTATTTATTGAAATTATGGTGTTATTGTCGTTATTGAAACGTAAAGGTATCTAAATATAATATATTTTTATGCAGATGTTATCTCTTCATAACCTCTTATTGAAATATTTTTAAAGTTGTCTAAAAAAACACGTTTTTTCCTGTTCCTTCTATTTATTATTTTTTATCTGTGAAGTAACTCAAATAACATTTCGAGTACAAACATAGTTTAAGCATAAGTTGTTATTTAAATTGGACACGTCACTAAAAACGTTATTTCCTAATAAAAAGCGTCCTTGTTAAATTCAATAACTGGAAAACTATTTTACTGCTTGTGTCGGGTAAGATAGCAGAATCTCCATGTGGCATACGTAATCCTCTAGTCCTCTTTACGTAACGTTAGTTACTGATTATTTGATATTTATTCACTCAATCGTAGCAGCTGTTAACAAATTATCTACGAGATAAATATTAATTTTTATTAAACTTGCAACTTCTCTTTTTTTCGTTAATAATTTGAAATTACTAAAAACTCTATGTGTTCTTATTGCAGAAAAAAAATTTAAAATTTATTTTCTTGGTATGTGTAAATTGAAAAACAAATTGGGAAATGATATATTTTTCTTGAAGCATGAGAAAAGTTTTGTACATTCTGAATAAATTATTTATACAATAAACGGGAAGCTCTGAGATTTTAAAAAAGGTTTTTCGAATGTAAAACTAATTTGAAATTAGTTGAATATTAATTTAATTTTTGTAAGTGTACATGTTTATTTAATCTTATTACTATATTAGCTGCATTTTCATTTTACGTAACTAACGTTAAACACAAATGTTCATATTGGGCATGAGTACTCACAAAACATCAAAAACTCGTCATCTTATTAACGTTTATGTCACGTTAGTCGACGTATTAATGGCACTATACACTAGTCTATATACTACAGGATATATATATATATATATATATATATATATATATATAAATATATATATATGTATATATATACATATATATACATACATATAATAACATGTATGCAAAATGCAATATTTTTTCTTATTAGTCACAAATATAAACTTAACATTAACCAATTATATTACTTTTATTTGAGAAAATATAATTTGTTTAATCGACTATATATACTAGGAATAACTTTTAGATAATGTTTTATTACAAATATTTACCATACAAGTGAAAGAATTTATTTCCTGAATTGAAACATGCCATGAAAATTTACCATGCGTGACAATCAGATTGCCATTAATGTGTGGTTGCAATAAATGTTTCTTTTAATTTAGTTTATTTTATGAACGTGATAATAGGAAAAAGGTCAAACAGTTGTCTTTAAGTTGGTTTTATAATAGCTCATATATATTTTTTATAATGCTTTAGATACGTGAACCATATAGAAGTACCAAATATTTTGTCAACAAAAGTTTACTAGGTTTATTTCCGCGTGAAATTGAAATATATGTTATTTACATTATAAAATTAACTCCACTTATTCTTGATTACATTTTTCACCGACTTTATGATATTTTTCTTTATGTTTTATGTTTTTTAGTATACTGTATTTGAGGCCTAATTACGCGTAATTGGTAATTATTAATAAATACGAAATCAAAATATGGCGGCCTTTAGAAATAGGGATAATGCAAAAAAAATGTTAATAGGATATCAAAATCTGTGCTCCTGTGTAGGTCTTGTTTCAAATAATGAAAGCAAATTTCTCTCCTAAGAGGCTCACAAATTCATAAGCTTCTTGTTAGAAAGGAACTAATCCAAAAGCAACACCTGTTTCTGAATTTCTATACACAATGTTTCCATCTACTTAAATTCTATTTCTGATACAATTTTCAATTATAAGTTTTACACTTTAATATTTATTGAACAAGTTCGTCAGAGGGAATGTTCAATGTACTGCTTATATTAGTTTACAAACTAAGCCTAGAAACAAATTAAATACCTTTAAGTTCATGGAGGTGACTCGTTCAGGAGCTAGTAGCCTGGCTCTTTTCGTAGTATAACCTATTTGAAACAGATCGGTACACGCAATATCACTATATTATTATATTTTGAGTTAAATAATTGCAAATTTTTCAAATCAGTTTATTATAATAAAACGTATATTTCAACGGTAGTAAAAATATTGTAAAGTATTCAATGAGATATTGATGTTTATACTAAATTATTATAAATTACGTGGTTGAAAAATATTTGAATACATCTTTTTTTATAAGTATTGAAATAAATAACGATGATATTATTAACGTGGCAATTTTTGAAAAAGAAAATAAGTTAAAGCTGCTAAAAAGCTGCTATGAAAAAAACAAAGTATGTATTTAAATATACTGGTATATTTTTCTTTGACGGAATTTTTTCTTCGGGTTTTTAAGGATTTTGTGACACCTAACTTATTCTCAAGGAATTTAATGGCTTTGATTATAAATTGACTTTGAGTTCACAGATCAATTAAATATTTTTGGATCCTTAAACGGGTAATTAAACTCGCTTTTTGTAAACCAAACCAAAATATAAACATTTTTGGATACGTTTTAAACTCTTGAAAAAATATTCTATTATATATTATGTGTACACTCTTTTACTACAGTCAAAACGAAAGAGCAAGGACGCGCTTACCTATGGAAAAAGAAAATAATATTTTTATTTTAAAAAATTACAATTTTTAAATTTAAATTATTCACAAATAATTTTTTTTTAAGTTTTCAAGATACGGTTTATTGCAAAAAGTAAATGTTCCACAGAAGGGAATATATGTGCACACAGAAGGGAATATTGATTTTTTTTTATTTAGAATAATTTTGTTTTTTCAATTAAAGCCGGAGAAAAGAAACCCTCTAAAACACCTTACTGATGGTAGTTCATATTTTCTCAAAAAAAACATTTGATCGTTATATTTTTTAAAGAGAGTTTTATTACTTAACTCTAATAACAGGATAACTCACCTTCACAGTACTACATAGTACTTAGGAGACGTTATTAGGGTAACGAGATAAATTTTTTTTTTTTAAATTTATGAAAAATATAATTTACATGAAATTTATTATTTATGTGCATGTATTTATTGATGCATTACTAATATCTTATTCATAACGATAAGCATTTAATAGTTTAACAAATTAAAACAAAGAAATCACATATTAAACATGAATATTAAATTCACAAGAACTGCAAAAGATAACCACGACATATTTCGAACAATTTATTTTCACTCTTCATAAACAAAGCACACTCTCGTGCAACCGTATTCAGGTGGTTGAGCAATTGTATACCAAGAAAAACTGTAGAGTTCTGATTTATTTCAGTTCTAGAGGGTGATATAACACACAGGTGATAATTGTGCGAGCGCATGGAATTGTCAGATACTAAGAATGAAAGTTTATTCACTAATACAGGGCATTGAATTTTACGTTTTGGTATTTCGAAGAGAACATTTATAAGCGCCGTGTCTCTTCAAGTTGCAAGGAATGGAAAACTAGCATATACAAGAGGAAATTGATAAAGAATAGAAAGGGAAATAATTATACTGTTTCATATACAAATACCGGGGAAACGTCTTTGCATATGTTCAGTCATCAAGCTGTACTTGACTTCTTTAGGCTGCAAATAATAAAATCAGATTCTACTTGGTTCTGCAGTAATGAATTGTATAGCAGGAAAATTGATTTGATGGATTGAAAATCTCCTAATTTTGCAAAACGAATTCAAGTTTCCGAAATAATTTTTTTGCTACATACGCCATATTCCCACGAAACGTCAATCGCGAATAAAATCTGATTTTCAAATCAACGGCCTCAGACAGAGGATTCAGTTGCTGATTCAGTTGTTATGCTGACCGTATATTCGTACTAAATTGGATCATGTGCACAGCTGTAACTCACTATTGAACATTCGTTTGCTTTGAGTCGTAAACTGCTTGCTGCGCTCCACTTAACGAAGACGCTGAGGCTATGTTGCAACCGTTAGCCATTTGCTGCATCCTTGACGAATGTAAAAAGTTTCATGTCGTCCGCAAATAATAAAAGATTCGAAACCTAGCTCAATCACGATCGTGTAAAGTAAGTCTCGGATATAAAGTACCCACTCGTACATATCGCTTTCTATCCGCAAGATACGAAGAGAAAAATTGTAAAAATGGAACTGGGAACTATGTCTCGCCAAGGTTATTTAGTAAGATATCGTTGTCTACACGATCGAAAGCTTTCTGGTATCACAATATGTTTTCAATGAAGGCTATAATTTTTATATATTGAACCTGAGATTTCATAAGTACTTTTATGGGCATTAAATTAACAGGTTTTAGCCAAATTTCTTTTTTAAATATTCCACTATACTTACATATTTTATTTTAAAGCTACTTTTGCGCACTTCGTGTATACAGTGCGATCTCTCAAAGTTATATTGAATATGATTTGACTGAAACACACTTTGGAGAGGAAATAAAATTATACAATATGAAATATCATAACAGTTTAATATTTCATCCTGGCCGTCTAGCATTTTGATTATTGTCATTTTTAGCAAAGATATATTCCACAATTAATTGAAACTACGTAATGTAGTATTATTTCTACTTTCTTTAAGTTCTTTGCCACGACTTAGGTTTTGTTGTATTACAACATCTTCAGGTGGGCTATTAGCAAAGATCTTTGCTAATAGCCCAACTGAAGATGTTGTAATACAACGAAACCTAGGTCGTGGTAAAGAACTTAAAGAAAGTAGAAGTAATACTACATCACATTAATTCATTTAACTATGAATAATACATTTCTACAAAATGAACGCCAAATTCAATATTCAAAGATTTAATATTAATGTAATAAGTCCTGTAAAGATATTACATTTTCTCATAAACTTATGTGTCGAGAATAATCGATTGATTTTGCTTTTTGATGATCGATTTACGCTTTGTTTCTTGCATAGAGTTTTTAATTTAATCAACTAATACTCCAATTATTTTATAGAATACTCGTTCCAAAAATGGAATAGGCTGAGTCAATCTCCAATTTGATAAGAGTATAGAAATTTAATATGTAAAAACTTAAATATTGTTGTTGTTTTTGGCTTACTAGACATAAATTTTACGTGGCTGACGAAAATATTTGTTAACTAATTGAAATATAAATTATATAATATTTCCAATGTTAACACTGTTCTCAATTAACTGCATTTTCTTTTAGTGAGATATTTCATGGCCAAATTAAAAAATTGTTATATTTTATTATGTCAGTGGTTAAGATAAGGCAATAAGTAAAATTAAGTTTTAATATGACTATTGTTTGGAAAAATAATATTGCGATGCAATCCTGAGGCGATATTATAGTTTGAATTCAAGTGGGACTCGAATTAGAATTATCCTTAAAGTTATTTATTTTTTATGTATCTTACTTTAACAAATACATTGACTCATGTTGTCAAAATTTAACGTACTCGTAATTTCACATTCGAGGTCCATTAACTAACAATTATGTAATTGACAGCAACAGTATTAATAAATTTTGATTTTAATTTTGGACGAAAAACGAATTTTCATAGCTCGAATATCCATTAGTCAATATACTAAATCTTATTATCCATATGTCTAGTATTAATTGTTATACCTTCGCCACACCTATGTGCAAAATTTATTAATAGATTTTCAGAGCTTTGCTTGGATATTTGCACTCATTTGCGGTGCTTTGTTTCACGGCTAATTAATTTATTCTAAACAAAGTAATTTAGGGATTTTAAAAAAAATAAACGCCTCAAGAAGTAGAAAAGAATACAAAATATGTTAAGTTTGATTAATGAGTACTCCATTCATGAAAAGAGGTAAGCAGATATAATATTTGTATTACACCATTTATACATAATAATTTTATTATTCATGGCGTAAATGTATCATTAATTTCTCGAAGACAATTTGGTTATGTGATTTATGACTTTTTACTATTTTATATTTAGTTTTTTTTAGTATTATTGTTAAGTAAAGGACATGATAAATATTAGAAGTGAATTTTAGCTACCTACGTAATACCGTTAAAGAGATGGATTTGTTTAAAAATGGTTTTAATAACGCACGTTTTAATATTTTACCAAATTGTGGTTTTTATAATAAAATAAAATGAAATAACCAGTTTCCTACCACACCCAAAGAACTCTTTGTATTGATGACCTATATTCCCATGCAGATAAAAAAATTCGACCCTCCTTTTTACATTTTTGTGAAATTCTTGATAAAATGTTTCTAATTCTCGTTTTGGGTCAAGAAATATTTTATGTGATTTTCATATTGTTCTGTTTTTAATTTAGAAGCTTCTAGTAAAGGAATGGATATATGGAAAAACAGAAAGACAAACAGCGTTGTCACAACAACAGGATTACATTCAAACTCTTCGTGTACGGAACCATAAAATGAATAAAATAATCAAACATTTCATTATCCATCATGTGAAATAATAGCCACAGTATAGGTCATTCAAATCGAGTAAAATATATTAACTCATTTGACATTGCAAAAAATTCACAGTGATATATATATAACTCTGTGTCAACTTGCTGCGCTGAAAATGGCATGTCGAATTTCATCTCACCCACTAAATCCAAAACGACTTAGTTTTCTAGAACAGACTAGTGCTGAGGAATCACTGTCAATTTATTTAATTAATAAAGTGATGTCCTTATTTCTACATAGCTCCATACAAAATTTAACTTACTACTTTGGTTGAGCACTTATCGTTTTCGCTTAAACTTTTTATGGCACCATAAATATTTTGTCCTGCTTATGAATTTTATTGTTGAAGTCTAACTCATCACTTTGAGAAATTAATCAAGATAACATATAAAAATTTCATTACATCAAAATATTTCATTATTATTTTATAGAAAAAGCCTCAATGAAATTCTTCTCTTCGCCTAGTTTTGGTTTAATATCGTTAAGATTTCATGATGATTTCAGATTGAAATTGATATTGTTGTATATTCAAAAATTTGTGGAGATTCAAGATGTTCTTAATGCCAAACTTTTGTAAATATTTCAATCAAACGATTCCAAGTTTAAGCTAAACTTGGAATCGTTTGATTTAATTTCTATTTTAATGACTGTAATTCATATTTTAATGCTGTTATCATATGAGGTGGCAGTATTATTAATAGCAAGTCACTCTACGCGCCAGCTGTATACTAAACGTCAATTTTACGTTTGCACACTATAATAAGTCAACACGAGATTCTTATACAGAATTTTGTAAGCACCATTCTATTATATTAAATACCATTATACAACTACGGTTTTCATGAACTCTTCACATGGTCGTCTAAGTAGATAAGATGATATGGATCTTTGAAGAAATAAAGTTTAATCTATTTAAGCGCTCAGAAATTTACAAAACATTAGCAAATACTAATTCTGACATGTAATAATATTTAGTGAATTTAAGTGACTCGATTGACAAAAAACACGATTTAACACTGTATATTCCTTTTCTTGATTTCCCTTTGCATTTTTACACTTAAATAATAAAGAACGTTATTGACTGATATGTTAATACTTATTCCGAAGAAAATATTAATTTTCAAATAAAATTTATTGTCTTTTCAAATCCCATTATGTTATTTGAACAAAAATATGTGCCGTGATTATAAAAGGTACTACAATAACATGTCTCCCTTTAAACTGGTTTATATTATAAAAATATTTTGTGAATTTTCATGTACCGTGAAATATCACCTTGACGATCGATCGTTTTTCAAACGGCGGAAATTTATGTGGAAAATTTCCGGCGGCTGCGTCTTAAAGAGAAAATTTCAACAACGTTATGGATGTAGATAAATAGAATTTAATGGGATGCTACATATATTATAAGATTGCTGAATATAAGTAGAATATTTTAAAGTTGAGTTGTAATATTATAGATGTCATTTTTTATAGCCGGCAATAGGAATCATTTTTTTTTGCTAAAGTGATGCCATATTGACTTATTACTATGTCATTCAATGAGACTTTACTAATATGGGATATTAGTAGGAAGTTCCACATTTCATACGTAGAGATATAGTAATGGCTTTGCCACTCAGTACACATCACTACGAGGTATACTATCTATTTCTTGTTTCTATTTATTTTACTTCTTGTTCGAGAGGAAAATGAAAGGTATTGTAAATATTGCATTGAAGAATTTCACAATAGAAATTTATATTTATATACTGTGCGATGAAATTACGAATATTATTTATATTATCTCTAAGGTCCTGCAACCGAGAAGGAAAAAAAGTCTTTGAGATATTACCATTGAGAGATCAATCTCGTAGCCGATTTTTCTACTGATCTGCCACATTCGTATTTTTATGAAAACCGTTTGACGTAGGAATTTGGAACTTTAATAATTTACTAATTTTAATTTACACTCAAAAATATGTATGGTAATTTTCAAGGAGGAAAATGAAATAATCGGAACATATTTTTATATATTTTGTACGAAATTAATTGATAGAGCACGGTGTAAGGATTACAAAATTATTATTTTCCGAATTTTATATTACTGAATTATTTGAAATTTTCTAAAACAAATGGTTCCAGAAATATTCTTCAAAATTGTTTGAGATTGATCATCAAATTAGGCACAGTAATAAGACTAACGCGCATATATTCAGTAGTTGATTGTCAGAAATATTATATAGAAATTGTAGAAAACACAAATAAAACAACCGAAAATCAATTTTTCATTCGCATTATCTGATATCATTTCTAAAAGCAGTTTATGCAGATTCCAAAATTATTTTTATCAGAATTTCATTCTAATGATTTTATTGAAAATATCAACAAAATAAAAGACGATATCATTAAAATTTCATCTAAAGTTGATTGGATGATCATATATTTCATTGTTTTGGAGATATTTACCAAAACAACATTAATATTTGTTAACAGTTTCATGAGTGCATAACTTTAGACTGAGCACTCGTATTACGAGTTATACTAATAATTAGCAGATTTCTTACAATTAAAAAAGGTAATATCGGCAAAATCCACTGATTAAATACACTGAAACAAGATAATAAATTAGGGAACCGAATACTTAACACATGCAACCCCGTTATTAATAATTAATTTATGATTTTTTTAATTAATAAGGCGTTTGTTAAAACATAAACCTCCCGCTCTCGTTTGCTGATATAATTGATATTTTACGATAATATTTGCTTACATAAATATATGTATATTCTTTAATTCTACATTTCTAATAATGTACAATTATGTCGAGGTTATGTAAAATTTCTAATAAGTGTAAGAAAATAAAATCAGGTGTAATATTAAATGATAACCAGAAAAATAATTTTATGTTCTTACGTAAGTGAACCTCATGTTATAGAAGACAATATGACAACATAAAGTGTGTTCTATTATGAACACACTTTATGTTGTCACATTGAAATGAAATCCAATTTCTGAGTATTTTATCTCGAGGTAAAATTCCAAAGTACTGTGAAATACGTATGTTTGTGTCTCTATATTGTGTTACTTTCTAAGTACATATTATAGATAATTTTTCGTATTCCCAAAAGATCACAAATATTTAGGTCTATTACTCGTTTTTCCATCAATGTTCTTGTATCCCATTACTGCTAGATTTTTAAATTCGTATATAAATATTAATGTCACCAAATTGATCCTATATTATTTTCATTAATAAATATCGTCAAATAGTTGGTAGATAAATAATCGTCATATGATCGTAACATTCAAACGTTGCGATCATATGACGATTATTTATCATATATATATATATATATATATATATATATATATATATATATATATATATACACATATATATTAATACGTTAAATTGGATATTGAATATGTTGAATTAAATCTAACCTTGACATTTTACTCGCATCCGACTAAAAAGTTTCACTTCAAAAATGTCTCCAATTTCAAATGTTGTTTGTCTACTCAGTGTAAATAGCAAGAGGCAAGCAGACAAATACCTTTCGTATTAGAAAATTTAACGGATTAGTGTGAAATTTAGCCACATTACATTTATTGCCATTTTATTATGTTCTATCAAATTTTAGCAATTGAAGTACAAAAGTACAAAAGAAACTTGACTATGTTTCTTAGGTATCATGATCATGTTCTAATGATATTCTCACAGCTTCCATAAGTTCATTTAATTAAAAGACGCGAAGCCTTTTAATTTCATGTTAATATTGAAATTGAATTTTTGAAAAGATCAAACTAAAAATATTTTGCAGTTGCCATGAGCAAACTTGCGAATTGTTATGGTTTAATCGTCGTCGCTTTTAACGTTTCACAAATTTGAAATTTGGAAAATTTTATTTTTAACCTAGTTTCGTAAATCGCTAAATTTATGATCACCAAACTTCTAGTCCTAAATTATTCATATAAATATATATATATATATATATATATATATATATATATGTATATATGTATATATATATATATATATATATATATATATATATATATATATATATATATATATATATATATATTATATGCACATAATCTTATAAGTTTTACATGTAATAAGTATTTATTCGTTCATTTGTCATTTCGTATTGTATTTTATCTACTTTTTTCAAAATCTTTATATAAAATTGTGCTATTGTGTGTTCTTACACAAACTCATAAGATAAAATCATTCAGATCCTAGAAGTTCAATTTATGTTATATTCCTCCTAATTCATACAGTAAGAACGTGGAACACAAAATATTAATTGGATTATTGAAAGTAATGGTATATTAATAATAACATAGTAACTTTATCAATTACAATTCTTAATTGGAGCATTGTTTAAGGTGATTAATTATGAATCTAATTGCTATTATGTAAGATTTCTGATATTCTGTCATCTTCGCCAAACGCTATCGTTCGACGGAGTCGTTAGTGTATCGGCAGATATATTTGTGATGATTAGTCAATATAAGCATCTTGTGCAGTATAAAAAATGTTACTTCTACACAATAAAAAAAAAATAACAAAAAATAAAAAGACACCTATTTTCAACTTGTAAATAAACCGATCTCTCCCTGTACTTTGCGCAGTATAGAAAGTGTTCCCAACTTTTTTTAAAAGTTACGTCACTTCTCTGCTTCTATAAATAGTAACATGATTATATATAACTTATAACTATCTCAAAGTCTGGGGTTTCTAATATAAAAATAATTTTTGACATCGAGTGTGTGGTGCAAAGATACGCGCAAAGAAACACGAAAACTAAGAAATGTTTCTGCTTTATATATTGTTACACATAGATTAGTATATAGTTTTCTTTTTAACTTAGAATTAGTAAATAATTCACAACAGTACTCTCTGCTACTAAAGACATGATGATAATAAAATCGATACAGTCAATCGACGATGACCATTAAAGAGATGTATATTCAATTGGACCAATAAAACACGAGAAAAATTTATAAAAAAAATTTAACATGAAAAATCATAGATTATTTGATAATATAACTGCTATGTAAAACTGGAATTTATTAGAGTTTATGTTGTGTAAAAATGTACTCGCATATGGGATATGAAATCTTATTTTTTATTATTTTATCTCATTTTTTTGCACGAAGTATGACTGACTGTTATTAAATCGAAAGACAGTTCGTTTGTGAAATTCAGCCTTGTTGATCTAAAACTTAATCATTTCATGCTGCTTATTTATATTGTGCACAGAATTTTAATCCGTTTTTACATAAATTAAAAATAATTCATATTCTACGTTCTTTTAACACAAGTCTGAATTATGTATATTTTCAACTCTATGATTAAGTGCCATCAAAGTGAGCTTCAAAAGAAGTTATAAATTCAAGCAAAATTGAAATGTATTTTTCATGGAGATTTTAAAAAGTGCAACAAGTTTGCTATTTTTAGATTTTCAGCGAAATTTATTTTCAGCCATCTCTTTCACTATCCGTACACGGTGCAATCGAGTGAGTGCACCGTGAACGTAGCTCGATGAACTACTAACTCTGAACAAAAGAACTCTCTTTCCTAGTGAGGACTCGCTAAGTCGGATCAACAACCGTAAATAGCTTTTGCGGTTTCAGTATTATGACTTCCGCTGTTTGTCGTGTTAAGAAATAAGTGAAAAATACAACAAGCTTAATATGACGCTTGTAAGAGTTTCTTGTTTACTAAATACATGATTAAATATTTTGTAAGTGCTCGTTATATATGTTGCCATTTTAGTACCACACACACACACACACACACACACACATCCACACATATATATATATATATATATATACATATGTGTGTATATATATTTATATATATATATATATATATTTATATATATATAAATATATATATATATGAAACTGAAGAATGTAAATACATTTCCCAAATTCCACGTCATACATTTAATAATAAACAATTCAACGAAGACACTAAATAAATTTTCAAGACAGAAAAACAACCATTTTTTTAAAAACAATGGCCATATTAACATAAAACATTTTATTTATCTAACTGTACACTTAAGAGTATAAAAGAATATTGATAAGACGATGTGGGTTATGACTAATTTAATTTTTAATTAAATATTCTAAGAAAAGAAAAGAAATTAAAGACTAATAGTAGTGTATTCAAAACAAAAGGGATATTGTTTCTACTAATAAGATTCTATAAATAATTTTTTTTAATTGTGATCAAAATTACGCCATTTCAAAATTGTCGTACTGTGCCAACGGAATTCGTTCTTTGGTTACAATATAGAAGGTTGGAAAATTTAAAAGTGGACTGTTTCAGCTAAAACTTAAATTTTAGTGTTTTATTAGAAACTTGAACTAATTACTTAAAAATAGCAGTTTGCTAATCACAAAAATAGAAATTTCTACGCTATTTTAATTTATTCTATGAATTTTTGAATTGAACCATTTTAAAATTAATTTAATGTTATAGTACTTATATAATAAATTACTTCGTTTCTAACTAACGTATTGTGCTGCTTTTCCACCATTAGGTTTTGGGATTAAAATTAAAAATAACAAAACATAAATGAACACATTTCACCAAAATGTAAATAACTGGTCGGTAAAAATAGACTCACATGTTTGCAAAGTTAATGACAGTTTGACGATGTAATTAATATACTTCACATTCCAAATATCTAACGCAATTTAATTATTTAATTTTCATTGGCAAGGAAATGAAATTACGTGATGTAGTATTACATCTAATTTATTGAATTCTTAACCACGACCTAGATTCCATTGTATGCGACATCTTCAGTGGACAATTTAAAGAGATTGCCTCCCTGAAAATGAATTCAATCTGTTCAAAATGTTCACCTGGACATGTCGTAATACAACGAAACCTAGGTCGTGGTTAAAAATATAAATAAAATAAATATAATGCTGCATCACGTAGTTTCATTTACTTGTTATTAAAAATTAAGTGATTATAAATTTCTACAAGCTTATCGCCTAAAATATTTAATATTCAAAATTTAATTAGCAAAATTCGTGTATAAGGCAGGAAGGAAAACAAGAAATATAAAACTAGACGTCAATGGATGAGTGATTTTAATTTTACGTGACGGGATTTTTCACGGACTGTAGTGCTACTATAAGGGATTCAAAGCTAAGGTTCCGATTTCTATGTAAAACTTTCTTTGTTGACCAAACTTTGAAACTATCATTCCTAAGAGAACGTAGCTAAGTTTCACAACGATAATGTGTAGATAAATTGTTATCGACAAGACTTTTTTCTCTGTTGCGTCTTGAATTGTAATAACACTTCGACATTCATCGCAACCAGTTTTTTTATGTGGTACTTAAAATTCAAAAGAGCCCAAGACTTTTTGGATAATACCGAAAAAGTGTTTAAAAATTGTGGAATATCTGTGTACTAATATTGGGAGAATGAAAAAAAAAAATGAATAGTGTGCGCATCATATAAATCCAGCACATATTAACCGCTACACACATACACACACACACACACATATATATATATATATGTATATAAATACATATATATATACATACATATATATATATATATATATATATATATATATATATATATATTATAAATTCCTTATATCAAGCCCTGAAGCAGTTGACAAATCAAAGTTTAAAATTTATGTTTAACCTCAACTTCGAAAAAATAGGCGATATTATTTTTTTGATTGCAATAAAAAATTTAAAAGTGTTTCGGAAAAACTCACTTTCTTTAAAATATCAGTCGAATGAGAAAAGCGCGTACCAATATTCCAGATACTTTTATTAAAATAATAAAGAAATAATAAAAAAATGCAAAAGCGGGGATTTTATTACCAAAAAAATTATACAATTTTAACCAACAGCGATAATGGAACTAATAATCTTTTTTGCATAAAAAGTTAAATATTTTTTTCTTATTTATTTTGCATGTGAGACTTATATAAAAAAAGACTACTTGCCAAAAATTTAAGTATTTAATTGTTCTAAAGTTTTCAGTACAGTATTAAAACTCATGTTGATATATTAAGTGTATTTTTTTTATTTTTTAAGTTCTTTTATAAAAAAACCGTGCTACTATTGAGGAGGACATTCTAAAAGCAGTTAACAAGCACTGTCATCTGCTACTCTTTTTACGTCGATTTTTTCTGTCTTTGTCGCTTCTTTCTGTTCTGTTTTTTTACGTTTTTTGCTTTCAACATGGAATCTATTCCTCTTTGAAATATAGTTAATTGTAATTTTGGCAAATGTTAATAAAATTTAATATAGATTTCAATATTTTCCTCTCTTCTTCTCAATAATATTTTTGATGCAAAAGCGGCATTTTATTATTTTGTATTTTTTTAAATTAATACCATCTATTCCATTCATTACTATAAATCAGATGACACAATAGTTCATGAAAACAAAACTCATAATGATGTTGATCTTGATATTCTTTCACATTGGCTTGGATTTGGCAATGATATTACAATAGCTTTTTGTGTCAATATTTTGCGAGTAAGTTCCAGCGTTTCATCATTTTACATCCTATCCATTTATTTGCTAACTGTATAATATACTAGCTTTGATCAACGCTTTCGACGAGAAACGAGGACAAAGAGAGTTTCAACTCTCACAATTTATTTTTAAAATGAAGGCAATTTTAACAAAGCTTAAGAAAATACAACTGCTACTTACTATATGAACAAAATAACACCCTCGTTATCAAACGAAATATAGGTCGTGGTTAAGAATTTGAATGAAGTAGATGTATTACTAATTTACGAAGTTTCATTTACGTGCTAATGAAAATTAAGTAATTACATTTTTTTGTTATTTGGAATGTGAAATATCACGGATGCCTTATATGTAAAAACTGACGTACACTTTCATTGTATTTGAAATTTATATCCATTCTTATAGTTATTACAGGATTTCTTTGTTTTATTAACCCAAGTATATCGAAAATTTTAACGCGGTAGCAAAGAAGGGAGTTTTTAATAAAAATATTCCACTAAAACTCCCATTTGTTGATCTTTTAGTTTCCTACTTTAATCCCGTCGTCATATATTAACGTGATGATCAAACATTTGAAAGCGATGGAAAAGCCACTGCTTATTTTCGGAACAAAGATTTAAAATTAATATTAATTTAAAATCTGGGTTTCGGAACGATAATACCTTCAAAACTATAGCAAAATCTCCAACCAATCATTTGATCACAATAGAATGTGTATTTATGGAATTACCTTTCTGCGAAATAAATTTACTTTTAGAGACTTATATCCAATTACATGATACGTCGGATTAAAGAAGTAAAATAAAAGTAATAATTACTTTTGTAACCTAACAAGCTGACTATAGGTGGCTTTAAAACCTATTTTTAAAAGTTTTGGGTAACATGAAAAACTTTGAAACGTTGTTGTCGTATATGTTAAAAACTTCACCAAACTTGATTAATTGCTGTTGAAGTTTAATATATTCTCTCTGTTTTTTCAATAAAGCTTCTATCCTTTACTCCTTTTTCAATATCTGAAATATGTACATTTTATTTAGATTAAACGAAAGTACGTTTTACAGTTGATTGAAAAATAAAATGCCACTTTAAACTTATAAATTAACTCAAACTTTAACTCATATTCCAACTCAATTCACTTCTTTTCTTTTCATGACAGAAATTATAGAGTAATTTACCATTTCGATATAAACAAATTTGAAACTTTTATTTATTTTAGGTGTCTCCTTTTTATTGATTAAATTTTGGTTTTAAGTTAGTAGAAATTCATTGTTCAAAGTTAAATGAAACTACGTGATGTAGTATTATTTGTACTTTATTTAAATTCTTTACCATGGCCTAGGTTTCGTTGTATGACAACATCTTCAGGTGAGCAATTAGCAATGATTGACCGTTTGGTTAATCTTTTCTAATAGCCCACCTGAATATGTTGTCATACAACGAAACCTAGGTCGTGTTAAAGAATTTAAATAAAGTAGAAATAATACTATATCACGTAGTTTTATTTAATTATGCCCTCTTTTATTTTTAAAAGTTATTATATAATTTATTATAAAAGTTATTTTAAGTTATTATAAATTGCAATTGAAAATTGCAATTTATTTTTAATGGTGGCAAGTATGTTAAATTGAATATCAACCGTGGCTTCAAGATTTCTATAATATTTAATATCATAAAGCAATAATTTTTTAACATCATTAAAATTGTCTTAATTTGTAAATATACATATTTTTTTACTTGGGTTATTTTAGAAATTAGCAACTTTATGGTAGATTTTTTATAAGAGAGGATTAGTAACATATAAAAGTTCTTAAATTTTTTCATTTAAATACAGATTATTCAAATGGAAAAATCATAGAGTCAAGAGCGAAGAAAAGAAATTTTTTACGTAACGCTATAGTTAAAAGTTAATATTTACTTCGAAAAATAATTGTACATATAAGAAGTTATTAAAAAGTGTAGAAATGGTAAGCAGTCAAAATACATAAATTTCTTCTTCTTGTGGTTAATTACTATTTTTTGTAAATCCAATCCATCCTTAAAAAAATTGAAATCGGCTCCAAGTCGACACTTCTCTCCTCTTTATCGTACTTGCACATCCACAAATATAAAAATGAGTTACCACATTTTATTGGGCATCAAGTTTAAATATCTACAATTAGTATTTTAAATATTTTACAAAATTTATTCATATCCGAAAATATTGTTGTGACGCGAAAAATTACTTTATCCTTTTTAATGCCCTTACTTGGTTTAACCACCAATTATTTGGACCACCAATTATTATAACCACCAATTATTTGGAGTCTATTTTTTCATTTTCCCACGCAAGTATAGAAATCTGTCATCTGTTCACGTTTAAAAGTATTTTCAGAGTACACCTACTTGAAGATACTTCAGAGATTCCTCCTTTTTTTTGAAAATATCAATTTTATTTTACTAGTAACTAGAATAAATTTTTTAGAAATTTTCTAAATTTTCTAAATAATAAAAGATACAAAACAAAATTCAGTCTCAATTAGCTGCTAATTTTTAGTTTATTTTCATAGCACTGATTCTATTTCTGTAAGGGGAAGCCCATTATCGCCGAACTCCTTTCGGGTATTTCCTTTATTTTTGACTTTACAAACATGCTTATAAATATCAATCATGGCTCGCATGGGTGAAAATAAATAGTTGAAAAAAAATAATCTGTTACTGTTTATATTATAATAAACCCTATTATCATTAAATCTCTGATATCGTTATTAGTATTTATCAGGCTTTGAATTATCGCCAAAAAAACTAGAACGTTCTTTTCGATTTTTCGATTTTTAACTTTCTGTGAAATTATATTTATCGAAATAAATATAGAGAGCTTATAGTGTTTATACTAACCTCAAGTTGCATTACCTTTCCTGATCTGGCGATTTTTATACTTTAAATTTTTTTTTATTTTGTATCTGTTCTTCTGTTTATTATCTAATATAACCCAGACTAAGATAGGTTTTGTTTTACATTTCTTTGTTGAAATTAGAAGTTTCAATCAAATATGCACATTTATATATATGATGTAAACAAAATTATTATTTAAAAATGATTAAATATTTATTTCAAAGACTTATTCAAATAGAACGGTATTGTATTCATTGGGTTTTGGTAAGACAGTATTTTCGATGTAAGAACTAAATAATACTTTCGAAGTTGGCAGCTATATTTTCCTAGAATGATATATTCATTTCAATTGCATTCTTAATATTACAATAAATTCATTATTCACAAATATGCACACCATGCTAAATGGAAACAAGTGATCTTTTAGAACATTAAAGGATAATTTAACTTTATGTACCATCGTAGTGCTTTCAAAATAAAAAAGAAATTATTTCAGAAGGAAATTACTCATAATTGTAAATGTGCAAGTGTACTTTACAATTTTTTCATGGTAAAAAATAATTTATTCCAGTCCATTGTTAAATAAATTACTTTACCCATGAAAATTAAACCAAACCTCCATTTACGTGATTAGTATATTTTAACTAGATAAGTGTGTCAGATTCTTTTAAATAACTGGACACCTGGTACACGATAATTGTATGTCAAGACAATAGTTAATTGCTGGTAAGATTTGATGGTAGGTAATCATTTAGACTGCCGCATAGTGCTCAAAATAATGAAAATTCAAATTCTTTATCATATCCCCTTTCAGAAAACACTATATATTTTATTAGTTCTATTCAATTTTCAACATCTTATAAAAATAAATAGAGCTAATAAAATACATAGTATATTATCAGAATTACCAATTTTTTTATTTACGTGTCTACACTAAAAAAGAGACGCTGGATTATTTTTCGGGCATCCGTTCATTGGTCCGCCCATAAGTTCTCAGTTATACCGAATAAAAATTGTAGATGTATTGACATACGTTGGTACGTTACGTATCCGACTCAAATTTTCCAAATTAAGAATCTAATCTCGAATGTGTTTTATTTTAATCTTTTTTTTTTGGAATCCATTCCCCTTTGTAATATAGTTAATTATAATTTTAAGGTAGCAAATGTAAACTCAATGAAATTCAACATAGATTTCAATATTTTTCTTTCTCTTTTCAATAATATTTTCAATGCAAAAGGGATATTTTATTATTTTGTATTTTTATTAATACCGTCAATTTCATTCATTACCATAAGCCAGAGGACAGAATAGTTTAATTAACACAAACATTACAATATTCTTTCACATTGGCTTGGAATTGGCGATGATATTATAATATTTTTTTGCTTCAATGTTTTTCAAGTAAGCCCCAGCACGCGACCACCGTTTCATAATTTTACTTCATCTCCATTTATCTGCTCACAGTATAATATCTTTGGCTTTTTTTTATTATGGCTTATCTGCTATTTACTCAACGAGGAATGAGAAAGAGGAGATTTTTAATTCATACAAATATTCTTAAAATGAAGGCTTTTTTATCTGAGGTTAAGACATTGAAACTGCTACTTCTATGTGAATAAAATAACACATACATATTAGAAATTTTCCCACTTAACTTGAGGGTGGGAATTTTTCCTAGATGAATTTTCAAGTACACACTTATTCGATTACAATCAAGGACCCTTTTTATTTGATAAACATGGGCCCAACATTTTGGGACGCAACTTTATTGTTATTGTAAAAAATATCTTTATTTGAAAAAGTTAATTTTTTTAACGCATGTATAATATATGTTTTATTTAATCTTATGAGTTTCATTTCAAACTTAATTTCACTCCTAAAACATAAATCGTTAAATAAGTCTCTTGAAAAAGGCCAAGAGTTAAGCATCGTTCTTAGGAAAAATTTAATTCGGGTAAATGATAATAATCTAGGTATACCTTTTGATGGAACAAATGTCACAAAAAGGATTGATTTTAAATTTATGCTGAGCTGGAAATTCATGTTTAATAATACCAATAAATGAAACAAGTCGAGAAGAGTTTTATAATTGGACTTTAATTGAGCTTTATACTTCAGTACAATGTGAAACAAGAAGGAAAAAGCATGAATCATGTCTGAGTAGCAAATCTTTAATCCATATCTACTGTGTTCCAAAAGTGTATGTAGTGTTTTAAAAGTTTAAGAATATGTCATATACACAAATTATGCTTAACTATTTTCGTAATATATTTAGTATTTAGACTCTATTATATCTAGATACCCTTTATCATTAACGGTTAAAAACAGTTCAGGAACATTTTTTTTTTTAAATTACCTCTTTCATTTTTTGTGATGTGAACCTAGAATAATGTCATATGATACGCGGAAATATTTATATTACACATAAAAAGGTGAAAATATAAACATTTATTACATAAGTAAAATTGTACATTGAAAAAAAAAATTGCAGCCAAATATTTTCTCCAAACAAGGTCAAAAATGATTTCGTTTAATATATGAATATTTTATAATACAAGTAATATGTCACTCTCCGTTGCATCATACAATTTCAATGCGAATTGAAATATATATATATATATATATATATATATATATATTAGAGAAGATTCTCAAACTTCTAAAAAGTTTTACTATAGCGTATAAATATGTTAAAGTGCAGTCAGGTGACAACAGTCAACGCCAAAGCTTTAAGTGAATTACATAATATTGAATATATTTGGCGTTAATTTTGTAGAAATTCATTATTACCAATTAAATTAAACTACATGATGTAGTATTATTTCTACTTTCTTTAAGTTCTTTACCACGACCTAGGTTTCGTTGTTGTAATACAATGAAACCTAGGTCTTGATAAAGAATTTCAAGAAAGTAGAAATAATACTACATCACGTAGTTTTATTTAATTGTGAATTGCGTAAAATTAAATGAATTTAAATCGAAATCAAAAACTGATTCTATTATTTTATGTATTTCGTCTAGATCACGATACAAAACTGCCACAAATAATATATGACATGCGATAGGCGAGTCCACGGTGTTTTGGGCGACGGCATAGATTTGGTTCAGAAAGTTCAAGAATAAGGACTATGATTTTGAGGACGAACTTTGTACCGGACGTTCTATTGAATTGGGCATTCAACGATTACATCGTCTAATTGAGAGGGATTTTTGACTGATGACTCGTCAATTTTCATATGAGTTACACTGGAGTCATAGCACCATCAAAATACATCAGCACGAAAAGTTTCAAAATACGGTGTGTAGATACCCCACGAGTTGTCATCATATAACTTTCAGTACAGAGTTGATACTTGCCAACACTTATTGACTTTGAAACGTAACTTCGACTGGCTGAATAAGTTAGTAAATGGCGATGAGAAATAGATTACACAGGTTAATCACAAACGCAAAAGTCAATAGCTGGGTATCGGAGAAATAGGAGTTACAGTATCCAAACCTGAAATAGGTGCCAAAAAGATGATGCTCAGTTGCTGGTGGAATATCAAGGGCATTATTCATTGGAAGTGGCCTACAGACGGATTTACAGTTAATGCAGATATTAACTGTTAATACTTGAACCGATTAGCTAATAAATTGAGTAGTTAACAGGATCGAATATAGTTTCTACATAATAATGCTAGAACACGTATTGCAAAACATACTCGTAATAAATTGCGAGGAGCTCGGCTGGGTTCTACTTACTTATCTACCAGATTTGCCGGGCATTGCGTCCTCTAATTACCATTTATTTAGAATTCGAAGTAATCCCATTTACCTGAAAAAAAATTCAACCTTAAAGAAGATCTCCATAAAGACCTAACCCAGTTTTTTGGAATCAGAGTCACGGGAATTTTAAAAGAAATGCATATTTTTACTGCAACTTAGATGAAGATAAGTACTAAATAATAATGGTGCAACTAACATAAATTTTTTAATAAAAATTATCGATAGCAACTCGGGGTTAAAAACTTATTAGCCAAACCAATATATATATATATATATATATATATATATATATATATATATATATATATTTACATATATATGTATATATATATATATATATATATATGTATATATATGTATGTATGTATATGTTTTTATAAAGAAATCAAATCTACATTAGCTGCATGTACAAAAAAATTACTTAATGTTACTGAAATAATTTTCACCGAGTGTTGAAAGAGATCATTTCATTAGATTACCATTTCACATACGAAATTTCGGATCCAAATATGCTGGAAGCAATAAAAAACGCAAAGTTCTCTACGTAAGTATTCAAATGTGCACCCTCATTTGTCACGCCAGGCGGAAGTTAACCTCTCGGTAGATATGAAAATTCTAAGCTCGCTCATTTTTTTATTATCGCACAATTGTATTTTCCAAACCGTTTATCCTTTTTAAATTCATTATTTTAAATATATCATATATATATTTTTAACAGTCTACTTCAAGATTCTTTTGGATTTTTTTAATACTTATGACCTAAAATTTAAGACTTGATTCACACACACATGTACTTTAATTAAACTGTCCAGTCAATATTAATTTAACCGGAAGGATCAGAAGCACTCATTGAATATGCATCATTCCCCCGAGGGATTACATCATGCTCTATGGACCCGTATATACTTATCTGCTTATTTACCTTATTACTTTTTTTCTGTGTCAAGAAATTTAGATGAGTCCCAACTAGATGAGTTTTTTTCTAATCACCGGAGGGTTTTTGTATTGGTTCACCTCTCGGTTATATGGTAGTACCTTTTGGTTCTATCAATGCACTCTGATTTACCTAAAGAGCATATTGCCTTGGGTCACGTCATATTAGATTATCATTAAACCTGTATCATGAAAACTCATTCACGGTACCAATGAGATTCAATAATGAGGAATTATGTGATATTATTTTTATGGCTAAATTCTAATCAAATCTTCATGGGTTTCAACATTCAAACTTTCTTAATGATAAAAAATTATCTAAATTTTTTTGACCTATATCATTAAAACTCGATCAAAGCAACTGTGCTGGGAAATTTTGAGGAGTAGTGCAATTCGTATATCTTTAATTTAACAGTGAGATTCTAACCAAATTTTAATGGGAGTATATCCTTTCAAACAAAAAGAATCGTCCCAACTGAGTGAACCTGTATCATCAAAACTCGATCACAGCATTCGTATTGTTCAATGTTGTGGAACTATATATTATATCTTCAATTTCCTGGTCAGACTTTAATAAAATTTTCATTGGATTATACTGGAACAAACTAACTCTTCGAAATATAAGGAAAAGGGAACAATTTTGAAAGGAATTAATACAGAAGAATTAATGCAACAAAATATATTTGCTTTCTTATTTTATAACTGGGTTTTTAAATCATCATTTTAAGAAAACTCATTTTTAAAACTATAAAAGTTGCTAACGTGTATAATATTTAAGTGAAGTGTATGTGTATATTTTAAATTCTAAATCGGCAAAAAACTTTTATATTTTATTTCTAAAGGTTTGGAGTGTGATTATTAATATGTATTTTACTATAAAGATATCATAATTTCTTATAAACTTAAATTTTCTCGAAGAAAGAAAAAAGTCGAAATGTAAAAACAGTGATATTTTATTTGACGGGAATTCAAGAATAAATTTAAAAAAAACACAAGACTTCTGGTGCCTTCATTATATATCTTATAGAAATGTGTAACTCTATAACACTAAAAATTATTTACGTTGGTAATTTATAGTTACAGTATGAGTTCAAGTGATATAGAGACTCCTATCCTTTATCAATAATTCTTCCATGCCATTACTATTTTTCTATCCCTGACTTGCTTTAAAATAATGGTAGATTTATAAGACTTGCATTCTCTGTCTAATGCCAATCGTTGATCGAGTTTGATGTGTACACAAGCTCCATCGCCATCTCCATAAACGGTACGAATATATGATTGGTTTTAAAGCATTTTCATCCTACCTACATAGAATCAAATGGTTATTTATGGCTTCGATGTCGTTGCATTAAATCAATTTCAGTGCATTAAATTAAGGCAGAAACTTATTATTAGGAATCTCAAATTTTTAAATAAATACTAAAGGAAAAAAGTAACGAAGTTCCAACGTTATTGTTATATATTTAAAAAAATCATAAGAAGTCTAGTCTGATAAGAACTCAGGATTTTATCATGAGTTTTTTTTAGTAAAATGAAGCATATCTAAATAACAAAATATTATCGACAAATATTAGTAACAAATAAATTTTGAAGACGGAAACTAGAAATTGGGTAGGAACGTATAAAGTACACACTAATTTATTTAACGTGCATTCGTACTACTCACACCAGTTATGTCAAAGGCAATAAGAAATCATTAATTTATTATAATTATATTGTTCTAAGTAGCAGAGTTATACTAAACATGATAGAAGGTGCATCTTTGCATTTTTTTATTATTTTTTAACCAATCCTAATTGAAGTGTCAAAACCATGTGAGATATTACCAAGTTAGATTTTAAGTTACAGACGTTATGACAGTCTCAATAACAATCAACAGGGAGTATCTTTTGTCATGGCAGGCATTCATTTAAACATATTCCGACTCCACAAATTTACCGTCGAAATAAAAATAACTGTCGAAATATTGTAAAGGGACAGATTAATCAAATTATTATAAAATACTCTATATCTCATTAAAAATCACAAACGCACTGTAAAATCATTAACCACAATTTTTACTGGTTCAATAGTAACAAATCAAGGCTATACAATATCTCACTGAACTAATATGTTTTCCTTTAAAAATGCGACCGTTATTGATAACAAGACCGCTATGGATACAAATGATTTAAATAAAGTTGTGTACATAATGCAACAAAGAACAGACACGTTAAAAATTAATTGGCGAATTAAAGAAATTCTTCCAGCTGACATAAATATATTATATATATATATATATATGTGTGTATATATATGTATATATATATATATATATATATATATATATATATATATGTATATATATATGTCCATTATATATTTAAAAAAATATTTTGAAGTGCAGGAAATATTTTTAAAATATATCTAAATTTGACAAATATTCTTTGTACGGTTAAAAGACAGACGGTAGTTATATATTATATTAACTGAAATAATATTATATATTGTTTTTACAACTTTGTGTACCAATTTTGGTGGGTACTGTTTACGAAATGTGTAACATGTTGCGTAAACAGTACCTACAAATCTTTGAAAAAATTATAATTTAAATTTGGGTTTTTTTTTAATTTAACGAATATTGGAAATACAGAAATATATGATGAAAATTGATGTCCGAAAATTTATGTTATGTCAGAAAATGTGGATACCGTCTAAGAGAGTTAAACACAATATCAATGAGCATTCGAAAATCCAGTCTTTTTTTTCTATTTTCATTTCTTAAAACCACTAACATAATCCTTTCCGGTGTAAAAAATACTCACGAAAGTCGTTTTAAATTGTGACATGAATGATTTTATTTAAATAATACCTTTGTTATCAATACTGGAAGACGTTCAACTTACTGTATTGATGGATTAAAGGGAAAGAAAAATTTATTTTCCTCAGGATTTTTGAGGATATATATATTTATGAGCAATGATATGTTTTAAATATTCACTTTATCAAACAGTCTAGGACAGCGCATACATAAAAGACTAATTTTGTAGCTGCAAACGGTTTTATTGAATTTTTTTGGCTACGAAAGATAAACCAGTCATTTATGATCGAGGAAATAAATAAATTGTAAGATAGATAACACTGTGTACCAAAAACAAAATAATATCCGGAAACATACTTATGAGTAGCAGAATTTTATTCTATTGTGAATTCAAGGTGCATTCGTCTAATCTTGGTTTAAAAATCATCTAACGTGTCCATTAGTATCTCTTCAATATAATGATTTGATAAGAAACAAAACTCAAGTGTTTTCAATGGCTTAAATACAAACTATACAACTAACAATAAATTATACTAATTGGTGTCCGTAATTACACAAATATTCAATATCTTCGTTCGACCTCCTTTAGAATAAGTAATTTTTTTTGGTTACCTTACAATGTCGTCTCATATTACTCGAATATTATTATCTCTAAACCTTGGGTTAATTTAAGTAAGGTTACGTTAATTGCTTCTAGATATTATTGTACATAACATTTTTAGTATTTGCTCAATATTTACCATCAGTGTGAGAAGAAATAATTTAGTTACTGAAACGACTCGTATTACCGATGCTTGGATATATATTTCATGGCAAGATGATATTAAGATTTTTTAAATTTCTTAATTATTAAAGCTACAAAAGTTGTGATATAAATGTACGCAAAAGTCTTTTATATATAGTCATTTCAAAAACATGCACTTTTCAGACACCATGCTTACAATAAGAATATACTGTTTCAGGAATTGTCACATTTTATCTGGTTTTCATGTCTCTCAATTAAAAGAAACGTCGCAAAAATCATAAAATATATGAGAAAACCTATCAGAACTCGCACTATAAAGGTTCTTTACACATTTTTTAATTTATGGACATTTAGTGGTACATAATGTTCCTTTTAAACTATTTATAATATTTTTATTTTATGTACCAAATGCATACTGCTTACTACATCTTTCACAGGCGAACATTTCAAAAAATCTTTTTCTATGTTTCATAACATCCCTTTTAAACTATTTACAAAATTTAAATTTTTTGGAACGATAAAAAATTGCCTAATATATATGTCACAGGTGTATATACAAAAAAAATATTTTTTTATATTATATCAATACAAATTAACGATAATCGGATTTTTTCTCTTTCCTTGTGCTTTGAGGTCTTGCTTCTTTCTAAATGTCATGTTTCTAGATCAACGGTGTCCGTTGATTCCTTGATTCCTTTAGAGTTTGATTTATTTACGAGTATCAAAATATACAGCCTATGGCGGAAACGAAAATATATTGCCTACTATAATTTGCCTTGTGCATGTTAAAAAAAATATTTTTTATGTGATAAAACTTCCAAATAACTATGTTTCTAGTTCAATGGGAAGAACCTATAGGTTTTGATATATTTGCGAGTGTTAAAAAATGCAGCATAAATTGGCATATTTTTAGTGTTCTTCTTGATTACGTTGACTTGTTTGTTTTCGACTCCAAGGGACCGTGTACATAAGTGATTGATATTAATTTCAACTTGATACCTTTATGCATTCATGAAAAAAGGGTCTTGGCAGACATACAGACCCATGACGAAGTGATCCTATAAGGGTTTCTTTTTCCTTTTCAGGTACGGAACCATAAAAACAGTGCATGTATTATGACCGAGTTCGAGAAATTATCATTTTCTATTATTCTAAAATAAAAATTATGGTATTCAATTCATACCTAGTTTGAAATTAACTATATATAGTAAAACTCTATCGACAACGTCTCCCTTTAACCAAGTATTTTTGCATTTTATAAATGTTTTCATGATTGGAGCAAAAACAATAAAAATGTGGCAAGCTTTAGTTAAAAATGTTTCAAAATTTAACTAAAATATTTTACAAGTACTGATTTAGTTTTAAAAGCGTAAATCTAATATGGAAACTAACTTTCCTAAATATGGCGGCCATTTTAACATATCCATTTTTATAATACTTATTCGAACGTAAATTAAAGCAAGTTAATTGTAAAGTAGCTTCTTAAAATTTATAATCCAACTTAAGATCTAAGGAAAGAAATACACAGGTCAAGTTTAATGCTTGTTTCGAAATTAAAATCATGCATCTGTTTATAGTAAAAACCTATTTATGGTAGCATAAAAATGATATTGCATTTGAAATGAATTAATTATTCCAAAATATGTGGATGGAACGGGACGAAGTTTTGTT
Source organism: Druceiella hillmani (assembly GCA_039881145.1). NCBI lineage: Eukaryota > Metazoa > Arthropoda > Insecta > Lepidoptera > Hepialidae > Druceiella > Druceiella hillmani. The sequence goes on along the minus strand of JAYKKI010000014.1, from coordinate 31,809,158 downwards.
TGAAAATTTTAGTCCGCCAAGACTTTACTACAATAATTAATATTATATTTTTGGATTTCTTTTTTATCAGCTTTTACTTAAAATTCCACACAAAAATAAGTTATCAATAGCTAAAAACTTGTAAATTGTTTGTATTATATATTTTTGAACTTATATTTATATTTGTTTCACTAACTTTTACGCTAATCGTAGCTATGGCATAGCTAACGTGGCATGTGCCAATACTACGTGGGTCAGATTCTTAAAAAGTGAAATGGTCTAAAAGACTATAATAGACAAGCGGACGAACGCATAGACGACGTGTTGTTTGAGATGTTAACAAGGATAATTTTCGTATTGAAATAAGTTTTAAACAGTTCATCTGTCTTTCAAGCAAACTATTTTTCGCAATCCATAACAAATGACACTTTTCTCAACCCGTTAGCAATGTGAAGTTATCCCCACCCATTGGCAAAAGAATATCTATTTGTCCCAAGCTATGCAACGCAAAATTGAAATACTGTTTCCTTAGTATTTGACTGTTAAATCTATATATTCTGGAATTTATTTTCGACATTCTCATGGCTTAAGGTATGCCAAAAAACATTGGGTAAACCTAATTTACAAAATTCATTGTCATTTTTCTTACGGGGTATTTTCTGTAAAATTTTATTCAGATTTACCTAAGTTCTGAAAATTATTACAGTGCAATATTTAATAAGTTTTATTAAATAAACAAAAAAAAATTTAAGTTTTTCCTGTGTAAAATTATGATATTTAGGTTTTTTTATAACTAATTTTTCCCAGCTTTATAACCTTTTATGCCCACTTTTTCGAAATTTTTCACGTCCTAATTGAACGTTTAATTTTCTTTTAAAAGAAGCAGAAATATAGGAAAGGCAGTGAAAAATTAAAAGTCTATTAAAACAACGTTTTAAATGGTGCAGTATTCCTCTATTAATTGGAATAAGAAAAGACAAAAATCTCTATATAGATTGGCTGTCAGTGTAAATAAATGATATTGTAAATATATACAGTTTTATACTTTCCGATTTACTACGGAAGAAAATGTTCATGGAGGACAAACTTTCTATAAACTTATGTATTAACCAGTGAAACACGAGAAAAATACGTCGCATCATTTTGTTTTCCGACTGAACTGGAAAACTTAAGTATTTTCACAATTTAGTTTATCTAACAGCAAAACAGGGTCTATTCTTGAGCAGGATGTTTACATGGAAAGCAATAGTCAAGTGAGTTATGTACATTTCATATTCTGCAACGCCCTTTTATCCCATTTTAACTTCCTAACGTAACTGACAATTTACTGCCTGTAGATTTTACCTGGGTATAATAAAATCGGCCATAAAATGTGCTGCGTCCATATTGAGCTAATTTGGTGATTATTAGATGTAATACGTTAAGTATTTACTCATCAGTCAATACTTAACGTCTTGCATATAGCATATGGGCATCATCATGCATCACATATGCTATATCTGTTTGATCGAATAATCATGTGTAAGCAAATATATATGGTGAATAACATGAATTTTTGAGAAACTTTATTTACAGTAATTGTAAAACACAGTTGTGTATTTTGATATTCGTGCAACTATACAGTTTAAATATAATATTAATTTCTCATTTCAATTAATATTTGTAGTTATATTACTAAACCATATTAATACAGTCAATAGCGTGAAAAAAACGGGAATAATATTTTTTCAATGTGCGATTGAGTGATTTGTTTATTTTTGAAAAATTGCTGCGAAATTATTTTCTTTTAAATTTTCGATATTCGCATCAACTAATTTAGAAACTGGAGTTTTATTTACTATAGTGTGACATTGTTATTTTAATATGACATGTTCTGTCAATAGTTTGGTGGTTTCTGTTAACCGTGCATTAGTTAATTAGGTTACGTACCCAGTTCCAAATTAATTTAGAAATATCAAAAGTTTATGTATTATATGTGACGATAATGATGACGAACTATATAGCCAGTGTTCAAAAGTTAAAAGAACTTGAAATTTATGCCACTCAAAATATATTGTTGTTAGAAGGCATGGCGGCTAATATTAAATATCAACTCAAGGTAACAGTTTCTACGGCAAATAAAGAGAACTACGCTAAAACCAAATCAGAACTGATATTAACCATTGATCCTTCGATATATGTTCACATCAAAGAGAGAGTCACAACGTACAATCTGTGGACAAAATTGAAAGAAATGTTTGATGACTCCGGCTATACAAGGAAGATCAATTTACTAAGAAATCTCACCAATTTTTTTGCTAGAAAATTGTGAATCGACGAAACAGTGTGTGGCTCAAATTTTAAAAACAAATCAGCGACTTGAGGCTATAGGATTCTAGTTAACTGACGAGTGGATTGGAGCATTAATGTTCACAGCATTGCTCGAAAAGTATACACCTATTATTAAGGCCATAACGCATTTGAGAATTGAGGTTAGGTAGTTAAGACCAAGATGGTGTAGTACTGCTATCCGGTCCCAGTAGTGCATTTTTAGCAAAAGAAACGCATCGATTCAGAAATGCTAATCACAAAAGCTGTCATTTGAAAAGACTATGAGAAAAGTCAATATTGAAATCAAATAAAAAGGTTATTAAATGTTATAAATATAAACAGATCAGGCTTTATAAAAACCGGAGTTCAAATAAAACAAAGCAATGATTTTAATGTTATTTTTCTGAGTAGCAAATTCAATCGAGATAACTGGAATATTGATGGCGGAGCAATTAAACACTGACGGCAAATGGAAGTAACTTTCTGAACTCGACGCATTAACCTGAAACAAAAGAAATTATTATTGCAAACTAGACAAAACTTTCCGTGCTATGTTCTAGTAACGTAAACATCGTTACTCTTGTGAACGGTACGAAATAAGACATAGCTGTTACGGATGTATTATGTATACCAGGTTACGGATGTATTATGTATACCTCGAGTTAGTTGATTAAGAAGAGCAATAGTGTGATCTTCAAAGAAAATGTTTTTATTATTTATAATCAGCAGAATAAACTAGTTTGTCAGACAGAATTATTTTACGATGTGTATAAGTTAAATACATTGCTGATAGAACAGATATTAGTAGTAACTGCAAAGTGTGAAACTTGGCACAGTCACTTGAACACATGAACTGTAGCATTTTAAGTAATAATAAACATCACGCATTATTTGCAGAAATAATAAACATCACGCATCATTTGTTATGAACGCAAACAAGCCAACTGCCATTTCAGCAGAGTTCATCCAACACAGTGGATTTATCTGGAAATTATTCACGCCGATGTGGGAGATCCTAAAGAAAATCTGTCGATTGTAGGATCTATGTTCTTTATTTATTGTGGATTACTGTAGTCATCCACAAATGAAAGACGGTACTTACAATATAGTAACGTGGGATTCATCTATTTTATGAAAAAGAGAAATAAAGGTGAAAATTATATAGACAGATAACGGTAGCATATTATGTTGTCTAGAATTTGAAAAGTAAGGAGCAATTCACTAGAAAACTAATGCTTACACCTTTAAACAGAACGATCTATGCAAGAAGATGAACAGGTCTATTACTAAAAAGTCCAGCTATTTGATCTTCTATGCGAGTTTTGACGATAAACTCTGGGCAGAAGCCATCAATACATCGGTGTACTAGAGAAATACGTCTGTTGTTACTGGACTGAACAGCAAGACTCCATGTGAAGTCTGGATAAAACAACAACCCAACTTAAGCCATTTGCATATATTTGGAAGTAGAGTCATGGCACATGTTCCAAAGAAAAAAGTTTGAATTGGACAAAAAAGCTAAGAATTTATTTTAGTCGGCTATGCAAAGAATATAAAGGAAACGGGATAAAGGGTATATGCTTCTACTACCAGTGCTCTGACAACCAGCAGAGACACTGTGATCATGGAGACTTCCGACAAGAACATGATACTTGTAGAATGCACTTCTTTGATGGATGAAAATAGATCAAAAGATGAAAGTTCAATCTCAGGGAAAGAAAATGAAAAATATGAAATCTATATCCAAAGTTCAGAAACTTCTGCGGTGAGTACCTTAAATAATAGCCTTTCGGAAACAACTTCAGATCAGGATATAACGCTAGCTAATTTGACTGAACAGAAAACTCCAAAAAAACGTACAAAGAGAGCATTTAATCGGTACGGCTTTAGTAACTTATGTATTGCACAATGTGAAGAATAAAATGACAGTGAGGTCATGCTTGATGAAGCTTTAAATGAACCAGAAAATATGTATATATAATGATTATATAACCGCTCAAAAATTAGCTTAGAATCCTGTTTTCCATAACAGATCAAAATATTAAGATATAAAATATCATTTTGTTACAGAAGTTGTAACGAATTTTATTATTAAAATAACTTATCCGAAAAGAATTGAAAGCAAATATTTTACGGAAAAGGTTAGATACTTTTAAAAATCATTATTTTATGAAAAAGCTTGGGATTTTACCTATTAACTGGTTACATGTTTATTTTTTGATTTTGTTAATAAGAAGTTATTTTAATATGGTAATAAAATTAATATACGATTTGATGCCCTTTATCGTGTAATTTGTGTAAATATATAATTTTGTCGTTCGCTCTTGTTAACCGTGTTGACGTCAACTCCTCATTCTTCTTCAATATTGCTCACAGAAACTAAATTAAAAATAAATATTTAAATGTGGTTTCACAATAATATGGTCATTGATACTATATGAAAAACTGACAGCTAACCCACAGTTATCAAAAATCATAGAGAGCCAAATAAAGAGCACTGCTTTTGCTGTCTTAGGCTAAAAGTCGTATCTAATTTTGTGATTTCCTTCTAGGTTCTCCGTAAACAAGTATATTATCGATACTAAAACTTCGTACGGATGGCCATGTATTATACTGAGCCATTATTCCATCTTTAGTTTAATTACTTTAATAATATAGCTTTGTTTATTGTCCAATCTTCCATTGAATATTGGTGGCTAACGCATTTCTTGCCACTTCTTCTCCACTATTGATATAATATTATTTAACTTTTCTCGGAAGCATTAGAAATGTTTAATAGCACAATTAACACTCGTCTTAGTTGAGTCGTCTTTATTGACCAATTTGATCTATGTGTTTTTAACACATGAAGAAAATTTGTCGATATAAAAAAAACCGGACACGAGTATCTGTATCGTGCATAAAGAACCATCTTGAAATGGTGTATGGCTGGAATAATCTGGATGATCTTTATTTTGCAAACGTCAGTTACAAATACAACCACAATATTTTTGCATGTTCTTTGATTAGTTTAACTTTATAATTTTATTCATTCCTACAAGCTTTTATATTGCATTCGATGTATCATTTATTCATTTTGAGATTATTTCAAAAATGAACATAAAAATTAATACACGAAGGCAGTAAATTCTTCAAATATTATAACTTATCCCATGACAGTGTTTCCTTTCCTTTTGTGCAAAACGTTAATATACTATTATTGTTCTAAACATAAAGGCACGATTTACTTTCTCTCTGATAAATTCAATAAACTATTATCTTCTTATAGCCACGAGTTTCGTTACAAGCAATATGACCCACTTCGAGTATATTCTATGACAGCATTATATCAACAGCCCACCCGTTCGAAATTGCACCCGTTCGTATAGAAATGTTTAATACCATAAAATAATTATGTTTTATAGTATAAAAGAAAAAATACGCTTTTGACTTAAAATTGTACAATTTACACACAATATTTTCATAAATTTTATAGGAAAATGTAGGCAAATAAGAAATATTATAAATATCAATTTATTAGTTAAAACATTCATTATTGATTACTAATTATTTCTGTGAATAATTATGTATTATTCATTAACTCTCTTTACAAAAAAATGATGTGTGTATAAAACATTTACCTTTAATATTTACGAGAGTCCTTTCTAGAAAGTTCCCATTTAAATAATTTTTGTAAATTCATTGTGTGATCTCACTTTCTTTTATTAACCGACCTCAGTGACTCTGCATCAGTTTTTGAATGAAAACGCTTCATGCCTTTATGTTAACCTATACGTAGGTACAGACAGGCTTATTGTAAATAAATGTGTGCCTGCTTATCCTATTAACTTCATGTCTTCTTACATACTTATACAAATATTTGTTGACTTGCCGATGTATTTTGCTTACTTACTTACGCCATGGCAAGCTAGACGAATCTAATATCGATGAACTTACTCCTTGCCATTACGGGTTTCTGCTGTTACCTTTCGACTTCATTATCAGACTTTGACCATTTTTCACAATTAAGCGACCCATCAAGACAAATTAGACGACCACATATTGGATAAATCTATTCTTTACATTTTTGGCCACTAATTTGTGTCTCCATATTTAGACCCTATACACTATTTGTGACCAAAGGTATGATCAAATCAAGTAAAACACGTTATCTTCTCATTTTAATTGAGTTCCGTTACCATCTTTTGCCTTAATAGCAGACTCTGGCCTAAATATGTGAATAAATTTCTCGAACAAGGCTTGTCGACAAGTTGCTTAGGTTTTCTCCTTAGTGCATTAATAGATTGTAATAAAATTTATATGGAGTTACCAGGAAAGTGAATTGGTGATTACTGTAAACTCTATCGGTTTTAACCAATCCCTCATCAGGATTTTCATATTAAGAGTTTTGTCTATCCATGATTAGAGTCTACGTTTCACAGACTATATAAACACTTATGCCATTAGCACACACAGACTGAACTTTCTTCAATGGATATTTGCCGACATGCTACTATATTTCAAGAAATAATAAAACAATCCAAAACTTAGCAGAAAACGTACCCATCATTTCATATCCCATAACCATAAACGTACCCATGATGTCATAAAACGTACCCATTATTTTGAAATAGCGATGGTTCTAAAATATTAATTGCCAATAATTTGAAACTAACGGAATTCCAAGTGTAATGAATTTAAAAAATTATAGTTGAAATACTAATATAAACACTATTTTCACCGCATGTGTCGGAAAACGCGAAATAATATTGAAATAAAAATTGAACTTTTTACTAATACGAAACTGAGTATCATTCAAACTTCCATAATTTATGAAATAAAAGCGGATAAACCATTTTCAAATATTAATTACGTTTTATTATATTTTTTTCAGAGTATTTAGTCATCAATAAACTTTCCTATTAATAAATTTTCAAGTTAAAATGCTGTTTGCTGAAACGTGGTATAATGCTAAAAAATAAGGAAGAAAAACTTTAAAAGGGCTTAAAAGATTTAAATAATTTAGAGAGTGAAATTTATATAATAATAATATTTCGTGCAATGGTTTACTCATAAATAGATATTTTATTTTTGTGTATTTTTTGCTTTTATTTATTTATTTGAAGTCCTTAATGCTCAAAAAATAATGGCTTAAAAATAAAAATCCTGAATCAAATATTGATAGGGAAACTTCTAAGAATATTTAACAGACAACATGAGATCAAACCAAAAAAAAACACAAATTATAAAATTGCAGAATTGGATATCTTAGATATTTTGCAGGTGATTTAAAAAAATAATCGAAACTATGATGCCGAAAATACCAACATGGTTTGCTTTTGGTATTCGTTGTGAATAAATATCGATTTGATAACAATAATTGATATTTATTCACAACTAAATAAAACTATGTGATGATATATTATTTCTACTTTATTTCAATTATTAACCACGACCTGGGTTTCATTGTAGGACAACATCTTCAAATTTTGTACACAGACAAATTGGCGGAAGATGTTGACATACAATGAAACCTAGGGCGTGGTTAAAAATTTAAATAAAGTGTAAATAATACAAAATCACGTAGTTTCATTTAGTTTTAAATAAAATATAAGAAATAATGAATTTCTACAAAATTAACAACAAATATATTCAATAATGAGTAGAACTCTAGTGATGTATTTAAATATCTGCCATTCTTTACTTAACAATTTGTATAAAATCCCAAGTAGCATTAAACATTTAGTCTCACATTATAAGAAGGTGAAATAGAATGTAGAAAATATGTTATAAATTCAACAATATTTCTGCTTTTTTTCTGCGTATGGCTGTGCATACCTAATATTTTGAGTAGTGTTGTCAATAGTTTGCATTACAGTGGCAAGAGAAAATGATTATATAACATATCGTTATTATACGATGTGGCACTACTTAGTGAAACTTTAATATAAAATGGGAATGTAATGGATATCAACGTATAAACATTTATCACTTTTATGAATTAAATATTTCAGTTTCAAAGAAACATCTTCTGCTTTGAAATTAGTCTTTCGCTTCAAAATGTATTTTTCTAAACAATGAACCTAAATTTCAAGTTATGTCCGCTTATTTCGATACACAACAATGAAAATTAAGCGTCTCTACGCGCTGACAAATGTCGGCACAGTCAAGAGACAATTGCGAGTAAAACGAGTCCAAGACAGTATATTTAAATTCAGTCAAATACAAAAGCTACTAAAACGCCGTAGGAAGCTCGCGGCAATTTATCGTTTTCCATGCTGATTTCCCGCACTGGAAATGGTCTGTTTCCACTCGCGAAAAACCTAAAACAAAATGAAAAAATGTTAGGTTTTCCAGCTGGGTATCGAGGATCGGGGTCTTCTTTGAAATGTCTGGCGCTGAAAAGGAATATAAGAATTTAAAAAGAGTGCCTGTGTCCTACATAGGTATTGAGTACTTATTACGATCAGTGGAGTGAGCTTTTGTGCAAATTTGGTAAGCCTGTCAGTTAGGCTTAACACGTTTCATATTGAATTTCATTGTTTGGATGTATTTATACTTTTTTCAGTACTGTGCAAATACTAATAACTTTTCTCAGCGTTAACAATGAATAGAAATATCAAGGTCTCTGTTACTGTAGCCTATCAAAGCAATACATAAACATAGATATACCTATCGAGTGTATATATATATATATATATATATATGTGTGTGTGTGTATATATATATATATTTATCTAAATATATATATATATATATATATATATATATATATATATATATATATATATATGTATATATATATATATGTAGATAAATAATAATAAAAATATGAGTACACATAGTTATACTGCCCACATGTACCACTTATTTCATCGCGCTGTGACCCTGTGAACGGTCTTTGTAACGAATTTAATCTGCTATGCTTTTATGGAGACAATATGTGACCCTATAATTGAAGTACTCTTCAGAAGAGATCTATGACCTAACTACAATCTAATAAAAAACATGAAAAAAGAAATGTTGGACTTGTAAACTGATAAACTAAGTCTGAACATAAAATTAGAGAATAGAAATTTTTGTAAACAAATTTCTGACTTAAAAAAATTAATGAAAATGAAATGAAGTCTCATTTACGGTTACTATGTTTTTTTTCGAACATCGGATCTACGTTAATTTTTTTAGTTTCCGAACCATTTTATTAAGTAAATGATAGCTTTTGTACAATTATAAAATGTAATATTAGAGTATTTTAATATAAGTTATTTTAAAAATTATGAAAAATATTCAGTTTTGTCTTTAGAGTAATGTCCTCCAAAAGTAAACCGCTTACGAAATCAAAACGGTTTTCATTGAATGAGTCTTTTTAAATGTATATTTTTATGAGGACATTTATTAATGTAATCAAACAAATTAATGAACACGAAATTATTTTAGAAATGGAAGGTGGTAAAAATATATTTTTCAAATTATATTTTAAGATTGGAGTTTCTCCATCAAGATCAACAACCAATCATGTGGGATTAGTTTTAACTTATTTGTGCGTATATTGTTTTTACTTTTACTTTTTTCGACTGTTTTAGGATATTATAATAGCTTTCCTTATTGAAGATTTTAATAAATATTTTTAGTCGCGTGAAAATATATTGTAACTATCAGCAAATATACAAAGGAAATCGACTGTTTTGTTGTAACAATTTAAAAAAAATGTATTACCATTAAGAGGTCATTACTCGATAACGCTTTTCGCACAATACACAGAAAAAGACCAAAATATTTACTATATACTTCATACGAGTTATTTTGTAGAATAAGATGGTAACACTTGCCTCGTATTTAGAGTTGGGTGTAATAGCTCTAGGTTAGGTAGTGACATTAAAAACAAAGTCAATTCTGATATATACTTGGGCGTTAAATTTATTACTTTCCATACCAATACAATATTTAACATTATCTATAATATATTGTCATCACTGACACTAAAACATATTTCTACAAAACCATCAACATTAAATATTTAAGCATTTAACTAATTTTTTAATTAGATAAACTATATTTATATTCAATATATGTATATATATATGTCAATCACATTAATTACATACACATATGTAATCACATTAATTACATAGAAGCAAAATAGTAATCGGTCTTCAAAAAATAGACGCTATATAATGATTAAATTCACTCCTTACTAGAGTAATAATTAATACAAATAAACAACTTAAATCTTTTATCATACATTCATTACATAGGTGTCGACATTTTACATAATATACTTTCTACCCATTTTTTTTTGTCAGTAAGCTACCGTAAATCCGACGTTTTAAAAAAACATAGTTATCAACAAGCTTCGCTAAAACTAAAATATCACTCTCGGGTTCAGATTTTGAATTAGAACACAAAATTCCTTTATTCACTTTTTCTATATAATTTTACTTTTTTTCTTGATTTGTCCTTGACTTTTCCTTCTGCGTTTCATTTTCCTTTTAATCCATCTTTACCTTTTTCTTTCCGTCTCTTTGTCGTTTTTTCTTCACATTTTTTTCTTAAAGTTTTATTTTTTGATGTATCAATTAAAACCGATAGATTTTCTTTGGCGTCTATTTTAGGTTGTTAGTTTACGGTGGTTTTTGGAAGAGGTCTTACATTCGAAGATGAAAAATGATGTTATAAACCTGGGCGACTAGCAAATTCTAATAATTCTAGATATTCCAGATCCAACGTATATTTTCTGCATTATTATGGCTCTTTAAGCGCTCGGGCCTTTTTGAACTATATTCGTTTTATTTGCCACTAATACCATGCAAAGTCTGGTTAAAATGAAATATATATATTTATCATAGTAAAAATTACGAAATATTAATTTGGATGGTGAACACAGTCGTCGTAGTACACAATTATTTTAGCCCCTATGTTGGTAAATTAAAATTATGCACGATGGTGGTTTTTTATAAAGTATTTAAAAAATTTAAGTCCATCTAAATAATATCTTTTATTTGATGCGTAGTTTAAATTGTTGTAGTCTGTCTTTTATATTTAATATTCATTTTTGTAATAAATATTTTTTCTCCAAAACTGACAAATTGCGTAATGGAACGCGTAAACCCACTTTTATTTAATTTACGAAAATATTAGTATTATAATTGCGCCATGCATGTTTAAATTAAATAACTCAGTACAAGATTGAAAAATAATTGATTTACTATTTGCGATAGTATCTATATTTTTGTATATTGATTTGACGTATGCAAAATTTTACTAAAAACTTAACAAAATTTTACACGTTTAGATTTGTTATTTTAAGTATTTTTTTCTTTGTAAAATGTTAGGCTTTTTATAATTTATAACAGAAGTAATATTTTTAGTTAATTTTAATTATTAAAAAAATGCGTAATTTGATACCTTTATTTTGTTAAAAGTTTTAAAATATTTAATACAGCAATATTTTTTTCTTTTTAATTACAGAGAGGACTCAGAATTGTTCCTAGGGTAATTCCATTACTTTTCAGCCCGCATTTGGTTTCAGTGACCTCTTCCGTGTGTTGCTTTCAATTGTCGTATGTTGAATACAATATTCTGAAATGGCTTACAAAAACTTAATGATAATACAATTTCTTGTTAAGATAAGTAATTTCATTATTTACGTTCACGTTCTCTTATTGATTATACTTTTTATGGTAATAAGTAAATTGATGTTTACAGAGTTTTCGTTTCTAAATTTTTTTTGCTTTTAGAAAGGGGCAATTTTTTTTTTCATTACTTTTAAATTTTTAAGTACATAGATATAGTAAAAATGGTTCTACTATTTTATAAATATACTTCTTTCCTACCTACCTATTTTGTATGTAGTTATGCACCTGTTCTGTACTTATTATGTATACATGTTATGTACCTATTCTGTATATATGTATATTATATCGGAAGCGGCAGAAAGACCGGCGCCGGGTGCTACATGAGTTAATAGGATTTGGAAGATCAGTAACTTAAGATAGTGCACGTACTGTCTTAAAAATACTAGTACATGTCGGATGCTCTAAACCCATCATTATGTTTGAAGGGTTTAAACTAAGTGGTAATCAATATGTGGATACACCAGGGTGTCAGAGATGTATGTAGTTTTCCCTATATGGACATACTTTCTATTCGGTTTACATAGTTCTTAAAGAGACTATAGACATCATGACTATGTCGTTGGCCTTAGCTTTTTTTACGACTTTAATATTCATCTGTAAGTTTTTGTTATCAAACAGTAGTTTAGTGTGTCTGATTAAATAGTCCATAAAAACTTCTTTGTTTGTCATCTGTTGTAAAGAATTGCGAGCTCCTAAATAATCTTGAAACCCCATGAATAAACATTCTAAAACATTTGATTCTTGAAAATATAAACATCGAAAGTGAAATTAGTAACTATGCTATCAGCGCAAGTGATAATAACGAGAATTATTTTTTCGGCAGATGTGACGGCATCCATTAATTTTTTCAATGAATAGCTACTATCTTTTTTAGTTTTTGTACAGGACTCCTGTATTATCTATATTCTATATGCGAGAAAGAGAAACCAGTTTTTTTTTGGAAGGCCTTTGTATATTAAAAAAAATGTTTGCTCTATTAAAAGACGTCGCTTAAATTATTGACGTCCATTTTTTGACCTAAGAAACAATTCAGGGTGCCGGCTTCGAAAATTATGGAACCAGTCAAGACTGGGCAAACTACCTTTATGCCAAGGAAGGATATTTTCGCTTCAAGTAGCGTAATGCATTGGTAACCTATCCTTATAACCCATATTTACTTCAATTAGAAGCAACCTAACGTATATTTCGGCACACTGAAAGGCTTGGGTGCCATTTTTTAGAAATTAATTTACTTTCAATATTTCCAAATTTTAGTCATTCATTGTTTTTCTTATTCTTAATATAACTGCAGTTATATATGGAAAAGTTCAAAATTTTGTCTTACTTTTCGAATACTATAATTATTTCCTAAAATTTCTGTTACAGTTAACTCATACACTATAGGCCACTCTATCTGACTTTCTCTAGTAATGTCCCATTATAAAACAAATCACGTCATGTCAAATTATAACAGATGAGAACGAGACTTGAGAAGAGAAAACTAGGGAAAGTTGTAACACATCAAAATTTTGGCCAAAATATCTTTATAAGAAGCCTCATGGCATGATTTTCTACATTTAAGAACATGTACATAAAATTGTAAAACTAGATATGAAACATTTTGGAGGAAATTAAAACTAATAACTTGAAATTTCAAATTAATAATAGACACAAAAAATTAAATATTACAGAAACAGTATTTAAGTCACCAAGCCAAAATGAAACATTTGCTCACATCCATTAACAGCATTGTCGCGTAGAATACTGACTATGATGACGAATTCTTTTAAAATCTGTTTTCTTGTAAATATCTGGTATGATTGCCTAGTACTTTTTCAATTTCAATATTTTTTCAATACCTCAGACCGAAAAATGCTATTTAAGAAAAAATAACCATTTCCACAAAGACTCTTGCCTCCTATTTTATTAATTCTGTACTGAAAAGGTGTTTCATATTGCGAAGTTTTACAAACAAATCTGTAAGAGTGTGCCAGGGACATCGTTCGAAAAAAGGGATCTGATGCGTACATCTCTTCTAATTAGAAAATTGGAACTGCATCTTCCTGGTCAAGGTTCTTAGTTGTAAACAGTCCATACGATATATATATATATATATATATATATATATATATATATATATATATATATCATTCACTTTTAACAAGCACCCAATGAAATCATACCATGAATAAACTGAGAGTTATTCTTAATAAGACTAATATTGTTAGATGTGTTTTTATTATTGTTAAGGATGTATAATCGTTAAATAATTTTGTAAAGAAATTGGCGTTGATGTTTTACAATTTCATATACAAATTTAGTTTGCTCTTAATGTTCATAGTGTGCATGTGTGTGTGGATGTGCGTGTGCGTACATGTGACTTATTGATTTAATTAATCTATAGTAATTATCATACAGCAGAACATGTCTCATACATATGTATACAAAAAAAAAAAAATGTGTATATATATATATATATATATATATATGTATATACATATACGTATATTAATGTTAAGCACAATGTTTTAAATCTTAACTTGTGAAGAATACTTAATTGTAAAGATACATAAATACTTAAACAACATTTTAAACAATGCTGTAGAGATGTCACGTCAATGTTATTGAAACAAAAATGACGAAATTTTGAGTAATATTCATGTAATGAGCTATGGCTATAAGTATATATCCCGTGTATTTATGCACAAACTGTGGCAAAGAGTATCTACTCGTCAAAGAACGTATCCACTATTCATATAGATGTTTCTGTGCTTCGACCTGAGTACATTTGAAGCATAGTTTGGAACCAGAATATAATTTTTTTTGGTGAGATTGTAATTTCGATAGTGATTTCTTTCAGAAACGGTTAGAAAATCTAATATAATTCTTCAAAATTTAATACTGAGCTTGATACAAAACTCATCTGTATGAAGAATAGATACATTTTTTATTACATCCAGTACATGTTGACTGGAGATAATACTGTTATATGAGGACGTAAATAATATTGTCTCGAAAATGTGGTAAAATTAATTCTGTCTATATTTGAATTTATTATTATATAAAGGCTGGAAATAATCTCAATACCTAATCCAAAGGTTGTTCTGCTCACGATCTTATTCATTGCTGTGTTTTCTTTATATGATGAGTAAATTGAGCCACATATTTATTCTTAAAGGCCTTTTAGGAAAAGTCAGTAGTGAGCCACATACTTATTCTTAAAGGCCTTTTAGTGAAAGTCCAATAAGCAAACGAACATTGAACTGAACTGAATTCTGACACCAGAAGCTAATCCTTATTAACCTATCGTGCCTACAGAATTAAGAACATCTAATTAAAAAGAGTAATAAATTGAGTCAGTATAGCAAAATTATCTTAAAAAATATTCTTCGTGAGCTGTAAATTATAAAATAGTGACAACAATGCAAATAAAAACTTGATCTCTTACATTAGTATTAAAGCTTACAAAGTTCTTTTCCCGAAAGTTTTGGTGTTTAGGCACTTTCATTATGAAGGTACTATGCACATACATTTATTTGTGTATTAGTCCACCGTACGTTTTTTTCGCGCAAATAAACGTTGCGTTTTGTTCTCCAACAGTATTTAATAAACGTTTATATATTGATTTCGATAAATGGGACTTTATATTGAATTCTATGAAGAATTGTTTTTTATGCAACCACCAAATATTAAAAATCAGTCTGTATTTAGTTTGTAATAATAAAGTTGAAGCGCGATAATTTTGAATAGTCTAACAGACGATTGGCTTACAATGGAAAATCAGCAGAAAAATAAGTTTATTGAGCAATTTCATCATATCGATTTCCTGTATATTTTTGTCGCATAGTGAGAATTTGTCTATTTTTGTTGCATTTCCACCCTCATTATTTTTTCACACCGTGCCTAATGTAGCATTATTTCAATTAAATTTCAAAGCATTATTTCAATGTAATTTAAAACAAAATTTCATTGTTTTAAAAATTTCAATGAACGTAACGAATTACGAAATTCACTAAAACAATCTAAACAAAGTTTAAACATTCACGAAGTAAATGGCTATGCTGAAAATTTATTGTAATTTATTGTTAGTGTTTAATAAATGGTAAAGTAATCATTCAAAATGCAAATAAATACTTATCGAAACTTAAACTCACTTATAGAAATACTCTTAAAATATATTTTAAAAAGCTTATGAGGACTGTTTCTGTCACGAATATTCACAATAAATAAAACATGTTTTCATTATTTGAACCATTGTTCAATTGTTATTACTAAAAACTATCATGACTATGGTATCAGTCACTACGCGCATGTAAATATATCTTTATATAGCAAATTTCACCCTGTTGATTTTTGTTGCACTATACTGTAGATTTTTTGTTGCATCGCGAGTGCGTATTATCCAAACTTTCATATGTTACCAAGTAAGAGCGGATAAACTTTCATGTTCATGAAAAACTTTTCAGGATAATCGTCCCGACTAGATAGTATTAAGTTTTTTTACTAATAGTATTAATTACAATAACATTTATATTTTATTTCAACTCATCTTTGTACAGCCGTGTATAACATTTCTTAATAGAAAAATCCCATTAAAAATGCAATTTGCTGACGTTGACGAAAAATTAAATTTTAAAAATGTTAAAGACCGTAGCGTACAATTATAATATTTTTTCCGTATTATAATTTGTATATATGATGAACTAGCTCTATTTAATTTTCCCATTCATTTATTCAATTCAAGTTGCTTATTTCTAAAAATAATGGTATATACGTACGATACAAATGTTGGTAAGGAAATAGGAAGATAATATTAAATAGAAAAATGATAAAGAATGGATATAATAGAAAATAGTCGTATAGTAGAAATCAATTTAATTAAATTCAAAGTTTTGGAAATATCCAGTAACTTGAATAAAGACTCCTTTGAAGGATATATTGTGTTTAGAAGTAAACAGATTGAGTAAATTTTTAAAACTTTTATAACTTAATTAGGTAATTATTTTCATGCTCTTGGAATGATTTTAAATCCATAATCATACCACTAAGTTTTGGTCCAAATTATACCATTCATTTTATTTTAAACTGCTGCATCATATCTGATTGCATCTTATGGAAATTAATCGAAAAATATTTTCAAAACCATGGGTTCTGCTAATCTACAATAGAATACGTTGTACGCAATATAATCGAAAATATGGATATCGTCTAAAATACATTAGGCAGTAATCAAAAGTAAAGTAATTAAATAGTTCCATACGGGAGGATTTCTGATTTTTAATGTATTTCAATGTATGTTTAACTTGCATTATATATGCAGTGTGAGGTACGCAACGTATACGTGCAGATACCAGAACCATAAAATAAAAATAAGAGTGTGTAGACATTTTTTACAAACATAAAACTTCGGAAACCTTTTACATACTATGATGAAAAAATAACTAATCTAACCAAAAACGTTAGTTCTAACCTTCCTTTATATATTCAGTGTGAAAATCATGACAAGTTTAATAAAAATCGAAGTAAATAGATGTGTACGGGCAGAATTACCGACAGACAAAACTCTCTTAACATTACCTGTGCTTAAGTAATTGATTAGGTAAAGTAAGAAGACGACGCCTCAATGTTATTATGTGTATGATTAACTTACTTTAAGTATGCAAATATGACATTACATATGAAGAAAATACACGGTAGGTAAACATTTAATAAAATATATACCTATTCCAATCGTTACCACAAATTTAGCCTCTCATAAATGTTTTAAACTAATAAGGCAGGTAACATATATATCATAAATTGAACAAAATTTTAATTATTACCTTTATGCAATTATTGGATAAAATAGACATGTCATGAATATGTATTAAATAATTTTCCATCAATTACTTCCATTTTTTTCTACTTAGTGATAAAATAACTAAATATTATAGTTTTTTATAAGTCTATTGACTGGTTGACTGGAAGAGATTGCTCATGTTGCAAAAGTAAAAGTAAGTCCGCCATATATACTATACATAAAAGTTAATAAATAAATAATTGTTTTAGTTTGACACAAAATCTACATCTAGCCAAATTCATGTACCACTCTCTAATTAATATTTTGTTTGAAAATGTATTATGTTAAATAAAGAAGCCAGATACTGAATTATATTCGGTTATTTCAACACTCGACACTGAAAATTAAAAGCCTCCCCGCGCCAAGAAACATCGACCCAGTCAAGAGGCAATTGTGAACAAAATGATTCCAAGAAAGAAAATTTAAATTCATTCAAATAAAAAAGCTCGCGAAAGAATGTAACAATTTATTGTTCTCCATGCCGACATTCTGTTTCAGATATTGTCGTATTATTACTACCAAAATACTTAAATAAAATGTAAAAAAAATATTTGGGCTTCCCTGACAGATACGGGGTCGAATTTGAAGCGTCTAGCGCTTAAAATGAATACTTGAATTTAAAAAGTGTCTGTGTTTCATATAGGTATTGAATATGTAATACGCTTAGAAGAGAGTGACTTTTGTGAGGCAATTTTACTAAATCCAGCGAGTTTGGCTTTAATACGTTTTGTGTTGGATTTCATGAAATACTTTTTAAAATTCCATACAAATGCTTTCATTTTTACACTATACTATATGAACATGTTTGTTAATATCTTTGTAGCAAAATTGTTTTAATAGATCCAAGTATAGGTCTATATATCAAAAGTTACAGTCACGTAAAAACGGAGTGAATCAATTTAAAGATATTACGGTCAATGTATGGAATGAGAAGGCAGCTACTCATCCAATTATTTTATATCGTCACCACACAGACAGCACAATAGAATGCGTAAGTCACATGAATGTAACCTATTTCAAGCAATGAAGTTTTCCGAATCTGAAAAAAAATTAACCCAAAATGCCCTCATATATTTATATTTTGTGATGCTCTGGTAGTATAAAAGGCATATGTGACTAATTTGCTTCGATGTTTTTCTGAGTTTATATGAGTTTTTAGTTAATTTTTTGAAAAGTCCGGCGATTATTTTGTTCGGATTTTTTTTATTTAAAAGAGGACTTTTATTTACCAATATTTCAGTAATTAGAATGGAAAAGAAGAACTGATTTGAAAGTAAATTCGTAATTAAATTATGGTAAACAATTAATTAATTAATATTTAAGTAAATTTCTATGGGTTATTATTTTTCAATGAAAATTCTATTAACAAGATGTTCAAATTGTAATATATTTTATTAACACACAATAATTATAATAAAAATATATATTGAGACCATAAGGGTACATTAGGAATTTAGGAAGGAATTTATGAATTTTTTGTAAGATTGTATATAAGTGTTTGAAAAGCGTACTACTTCATATAAGTAAATAATAGCCTGCAAAGAATTATAAAACTAGAATTTGTTTTACACTCAAAGTAATATTCCCCGAAAATTTAATTACCTACAAGAGGGATTTCATCTGGAACGTTTCATTTAAAATATAAACTCGTATAAGAATCCAACCAACATAATAAAAAAAAATTGGAATAAAATTAATAAAAAATTATTGAGATACCGAAACAGCCTCCACTAATCGAAATTTTTCGTTAAACATTTATACTCCTGAATTTTGTGAAAACTAAAACACATAATATGTTTGTAAAATGTTTCACGCTATTTTCTATTTGTTATTTTTTCCTTACATCCTATCAATGCAATTTAAAACGAAGTAAATTTCTAATAGAACCGAAAAAGCTTAGTCATGTTTCGCTCACTGCAAAAGTCGTAGAAACGCGGTACATCAAAGTTCTTCAAATTTAATACTGAAAATTTTGCTTTATATCTTTCCAGCGCTAGACTGGCACGTTCAATAAATTGGGCATTTGTGCGAACCAAATAAAACGAATTCAGCAAATATAACAAATTAAATACCTCTATAGAAGTATATGCTTTGTGATTTGTATTTGCGATAATTTTAAATTAACCTCTAAGTTAGTTTCGTTTAAATTTTTTAAATTTGTATCACCGCTGAATATCGCCACTACATATTGTCAGTTGGCTAGAAGAATTATCATTTATCATTCGGAAAAAAAGACAACAAAACCTCGCTTTTGTTCTTAATTAATTTTGCACACTTCACTTAAATATTACAATGGAATTCAGTAGTAAATTAATGAAATAAAAATAAGTGTGTTGTTAATTCAATACATTTGCTTCCTTTTACAATTTGTTTTCATTTAGATGAAACATTCCGTCCTTAACGGTACGGTTGTTGTTTGTCTTTTTTTAATTTTGTTTTCCAACGTATTAATCATGTTAAATAACCTACCACAACGTTACTCGAACTTGGCTCCCGTCTAAAATAACGTAATACATTCTCTTCCGTATTTGATGATATTGTTAAAGAAGTACCTCCCGATGTTACCTGAATGATGGGCCTATTCTTACTTATTTTTCTGACAGCTTTGCTAATTACCTAGCGTCTGTATGCTTGTTGCCGATTCGGGTACCACTCAGTGTACATTCTAAGGGCTTTGCGTGTATTAAAATGATGTTGGGCAACACTGAATTCATTACCAAATATTCACTCGCGCTAAAAACGATATATTTACCTATTCCATTCTCTTTGCTTAGTTTTTCGAAAACGACTGAAATGCACTATACAATACACAAGAATCAATTAACATTTTAAAAAATATTATCTCTTCAGGAGGATTCAAACTTTCTCATTGACTGATTAGTTTAAATAAAAACCTGTGAATGTTATCGTATTAAATAACAATATTTGAAATAATGGTTATTTGGAAGTTAAACTACCTAGAAACTTTTAAGATTTAATAAATAGGAAATATATATATATATATATATATATATATATATATATATATGTATATATATATATAAATATATATATATCGCGTGAAATGAAAAACAGTGAATTGAAGCGATTGAAAAAAACCCGCCCGTTAGAGAAAATAAATTTAAATTAATTAGCGCAGAATCACAATTAAACAATTCTTATTAACGCAACTGCGCATTGTTATCGACACAACTACGTGGTTAGTACTTTGCACAAACTACAAGTAGTTTAAACTATTTTATATACATATATACAAAAAAGTTAGGATTTGCATTTTTAAATCTAAACAAAAAATAATAAAATAAGACCTACACTATAACAATGCTCCATTCACGGTCGCATACAGATAGTCATATGGCTGACGGCGTATTTTTGTCAAATTGTAACAGATGGCGCGCCCGAAATGGCAGCGTCGTTTCTATTTGGCGCAACGCTATATTGTCACACTACAATTCATATATATATCTATATATACATATATACATATATATATATATATATATATATATATATATATACATATATATGTGTGTGTGTGTGTGTATATATATACATATATATATATATACATACGCTTAAGAAAAGTTAAAAGCTGTGGCTGTAAAAAAGTAGTTCTTAGATATTAGTAGATTTAATACAAAAAGTATTAAAGCCTAAATGGTTGATTTAGTATATTTACGTCACGAAAGGCTCACTCTTATGAGCGTATTACGTAGTTAATACTTTCGTGAAATCCAGACACTCTTTTTAAATTCATTTATTTATTTTCAGTGCTAGACCCCAGATACCAGCTGGGGCTTGTTTTATGTCTTTTGGTAGTAGCAGCAAGGAACTCTATCTGACGCGGAAAGTCATAGAAAACAATAAATTACTAAGAGTTTCCTATGGCCAAACTTACTTTTGACTGAATTTAAATATGCTGTCTCGGACTCGTTTTGTTCGTAGTTATCTCTTAACTTGTAGCCCTTTGTCGACGCGGGGAGGCTCTTAATTTTCAATATCAAGTGGTGAAATGACCGAATAGAATTCGGAATATTGCGTCTTTGTTTATCATAACACATTTACAGGAAAGATACAAATAATAAAGTAATACTAAGTAATACCAACAAATAATAATACTAAGACAATTGGCTTATAGATAATAAAATATTTAGTAATATTATTGCGAGATCGACGTGACCATTTTAAATAATTTACCGGCAATATTTAATTATATGTACATGACAATTTATCAGAAAATTGTATAAAGAAACGAATTGAATTGTTTTTCAATTTATGATTTGTTTTCTGCCTTACAATTTCATAACATATAGGAGATTTTAAATATTATTGAGCCCATTAAACAAATATACTTTTTTTTTTAATTTTTATTTATCACGTATTTCCTTCATGTGTAGTAACATATTTGCAAAAACCTTTTTTCTTTAAACGTGGACATCATAAAATTGGAGCGTCTTGGTGTGATTTTCGAATAAATTTTAAACTATCTGCAAGATATCTACGACGAGAAAGGTTCTAAAAATATATAAAGAAATTTTATAATATTTTATGTAATGTTTGCCGTTAGGTATGACAACCTGAATTTTAAAAATGTAAAACGTTCTGAACATGCACATAATGTTCAAATTGTTAAATAAAAAAAATTGTTCCAGTTAATAAAAACCCAACGTGTCATATATGATAAAAGTTGAAATTAAAATTTCCTAAAATATTTTTTTCACATGTGATCTTTTTAACTTAAACTTTCGATATGGGATTATTTAAATCTTTTTTAAATAATAAAAAAATTGGATCCAAAAAAAATATTGTTTTGAATGTTGGAAATGGAAATTATTATTTGTATGTGTGTGCTTCCGATAATATTAAGGATATCTCGTCACGTTTGTATTCCTAAATCTTTGTTTTGTAATTTTTTGCTATCGCTTTTAGAGGTAGAATAGTGGTTATGAGATTTTTAATTTTACCAATTTTAATTTAATGTATCGTAATATAAATATTACATTTATTACATTTTTAGACTTTACATTACCCGCAATATTACATTTTTAGATCTTACTTTACCCGCATTCAACTTTTTGGTATCACACCACATGTAATGAGATTGAAATCGAAGAAATAATATAACTTATTTTACCCCCTGAGAATTAAAGTTTTCACATTTCCCGTTTCTGATCAACTCACTATATATATATATATATATATATATATACATATATATATATATATATATATATATATATATATATTAGATGTAACATGAGGGGTCCCTGATGCTGGGAGGTGTCGCGCGTTGTAAGTAATGTTATTTTATTATAAAGTATTTACTGTGATAAACAAGATAGTTTACTGTAGATAATCTTTAAAAAACTTAACTGCGTAACTGGTAACAAAAAATAAATACCAGTGGCTTCACTTTTACTATTAACTAATATGTTCTTGATTGGATATTAGATTACTTTGAAATAAATTTATAATAGTACAAATTTTCTAATATTCACATACACAGAACTATTTATTGAATGTTGTCAATGTGACATAAAATATGCTCGCAGCGAATCACATAATAATAATCAAATTTAAATAAAACTTCTAATTGAAGTAGATTAACACAGTTTAGAAACTGATGTAGAAAATAATATTTTTCCCAATATCGGTAATGCCTAACTGAGAATCTTGACTCTCCTGAATATGACGGTGACACTCAACTAAGGCATATCCGAAAAAAGTTTAAATAGTAAAGTTCTAAATACATTCTATATCTAAGGGGTTTCTTTTTAACAATATAAATTTGAAGTTTTATATATAGAAACTTATAGGTGCTACGATATATCAGAAATGAGATAAAGTATGAAGACGCATTGAGATGATATGACCGACTAAATTTTATTTTTGCAGAATAACTGGTGTTCAAATCTGTATAGGGACAAAACTCGATAGTCTCAGGTTCTCGGCCTGGGGGTTTGTGATTCCGTTTTTGTTTTTTTTTATTTTCTATTTTAACATTTATTGCTATATAAACAACCGTATATAAATTAAAAACTTAGGATGCCTCCTAAATTTAAATGTTGATTCAATTTGAAACCTATAATATTTGAGCATATTTTTGAATCTAAACAGAGTATAGGTTAAATATAAATGTATAATCAGCATATTAAACAATTTATATTTATATATATATATATATATATATATATATATATATATATATATGTGTATATATATATATATATATATATATATATATATATATATAATGTGTTTACCTATAGTCACATGTAAACTGAAAACCAATTATTTATTCGTTTATTTGCGCTAATCTGTAGTAAAAATTGTGGACTTCGAAAACTTTCGAAGAAAATTTAACTTCGAATATTACTTTGGTAGGTAATATGCAGCTATATATTGTCACACTACAATTCACAGGGGCAAAGTCATGATAAGATATGTAGCAGAAGTCGGGGAACATTACTTAAATGGTATATGAGAAAGAAAGAGACCAATTTATTTATTCAATGATCGGCTCATGTATTCCCGCCGATATACCTGCGACTCCGACGAACGATGTCGTTTGCATGGGCTTAGGATGTGCGAGAGAGCAATCAACTCAATGGAGTATAATTAGTCTTGTTAATATTTTCTTCCTTTTTTTATATCTAGTTTAACAGCACAACTTCATAGTCTCCAATTATATTCAGAATTCCCTCTTACTCTTTGCACACCGAAATATAAAACTGCCATTTCTAAATAATGTGGGACACACCCGATTTCAATACTTGTTCCATTTCTTTCTTACCTCCTTCCCGTCTCGATATTTACTTTATTATTGTTATTAGCTTTATATACAAGTTTAAATATGTTGATTATAAAAGTGTGTTCCTGAAGCAATACATTCAACCATTGTGTATATTTCTATATTTACGTCTATATTAAATTTATCATTCAAATTATATTCAACTTTGTAGTCAAGTCCACACTTGTAGGCCAATCTTACATCAAATATATTATTAAATAAGTAAATAAAACACAGTTATTTGACAATTTAATAACATTACATTCAACTTTGTAGGCAAGTCCACTCCGATATTCGTAATTTTTTCGCACTTTATTTTTTTTATTTAGTATTATATCCATCTGTGTGCATATGTACTTTTGTATATTTTTAAACATTTAAAGGATTAAATGATTAAAAAAATTGAACATAAAAATTTTGCTGGTCGTGCAAGCTCCATTATTTATAAATTACTTCACCCAAGAATTGTGGCAGTTTTAGATACATATATATATATATATATATATATATATATATTTATATATATATATATAAAACTGCATATATATATATATTTATATATATATATATATATATATATATATATATATATATACATATATATATATAGAGGGTTAAATAAACTTATAAATAATCGAAACTTTAAATTGTTCCATCAGGTACAGCCACAAGGTTTTTCTTGATCACAAATTAAGATGATTCTTATTGCCAGTCATAAAAAACGCCATAGCATAAATAAATGCTGTGTTTTTTATATGCCAATTAATCTAGTGTTGTACCCTGCAGTAAGGGATTTATGGATAAATAAAAAAAATATTTAAAAAGAATTTTAAAAAGTATCGCGAAAAAAAATATCTAAAAGGTAAGAGAAAAAGTGGTACAGTTATTAAGGTCCCTACACCAGACTGATCTTAATTTCAGTCATAATATTTATTCTCCTCACAGGGAAATTGTTGTTATTTGACTGAAATTTGTATCACTCTTAAGAGGCCTATCTAACAACATAATGGTGTAAATTCTCAACCAAAACATATAATAGTATAAACTAAACTATTTTACTAATATTTTTGTAAAACTATTTTACTAAAATGTTTATAGCAGTTATGGCTCCCGTAATAAATCTGAACATATAAATGTATACCTAATACCAGATCTCATGACTCTTATGAAAATTCAACTGAAAAAAATTATTTGCTTAGAGTATGCTATGGCATGTTTTTTACGAAAAACCACACAAAATAGATTCTGCTATATAAATATATAGCGGAATCTATTTATACATACACATACACACACACACACACACACATATATATATGTATGTATTCCAAATGAAAAACTTTAGTAGAGCCACTTTCATTTTGTGAAACATCACATAGCCTATGTTATTCGTGATAGTATCCATTTTTGAATATCCGTTGAACTGTTTTGCCTCCAGGAAGGAATAAAGAATAAAGATATAATGAGACATGTATAAAAAACACATACCGCTCCGTTTTGTGTAGTTGCGTAAAATGTTCTATATAATGAAATCGAATATGAAGTGGAAGTGACATTCTTAACTGTTTGCCCGTAGTTTGTAAACAAATATTTTCAAATCTCGTATCGAGTGTAATTATGTAATTGTAACTTTATGAAAAAAATAAACAAATATATTTGCTGACATTGCTAAGTTTTTACGGTTAGGTCGATGGAACGAATGTACTATAAATAAAATTTGATCGGCTATAAGTGCCACACAACAGTGATATCACAAGAACAAATTAATTTAAGTTTATTTGTACTAAATGGATAGACAGTATAAGCCAGATTTGCTCAATAATTTTATCTCGAATAACTTCATCAACAAAATTATTACGGATAATTCTAATTTAATCATGAGTAATATTATGTGCATTGAATCGTTAATAGGACGTGAAAGAAGAGTTGCCAACATTGAGATTCACCAACAATATTTGAAAGTATTCTGAGAGAATTACCAAAGTGTTAAAACGTTTCATTTTAACGAAGTTAGAAAACAAAAATCGGCAACTATAGAATACATTCTTTGACTGTATAGTGCAAGATTTCTAAAGAATATGTGACTAAACTAATTTTTAATGGCTGTTATTTCAAAAGTGAAAATTATTTTGATAAACGGAAAATTGATATTCTGATAAGATACTTTTTACGCTATCAAAAACGAGAAATCATCAAATAACAATCACCATTTACCCAATCACCATTTTGGCCAGTAACAAGACCAGGTTACCTGATACATCAATAAAGCAATACGTTTCCAATTAAAAATGTGATCATTATTGATAACGAATGACGATGGATACAAATAGTTCAAAGGATTTTAGGCACGTAATGCAACAATAAAAGGGGCGTTTGTATAAATAAAGCAACAAAATGTTTGCAAGTGGTAAAAAAAATATTCTTTCTGATTTATTTACATGTACCAATAACCGCTCTATTTTGGCATTTTGTGTCTATATATATATATATACACACACACACATATATATATATATATATATATATATACACACGTAGACATATATATATATATATATATATATATATATATATATATATATATATATATATATATATATATGTATATAGAAAGCCTAGATAATGGGTTAAAATGTTATAGGGAACAGTGAAAGCTCTTAAACCCAATGACAAATATTTTTTTACCCTACATTCTTACTATTCACATTTAATCAGTTATATTACAGCTACTTAGAAATCAAATTTAATTAAATATAATTTTATTACTGAACGTAGTGTATGGAAAAGTGAACTTGGCGAATGTCGATTATAAGAATTTGTGCTTTCGTACGATCACATTCGCAAACATGTAATCGCTTATTTCGTAAATTTATTTAATTTTTAATCCTCTTTGGGAACTATGATATTTAGAATGGTTTGGTTTCATTATATTTTCAGAAAACGTTCGTAATGATAATGTTTCAAATTACCAAAATATACATTTATGTTCCATCTCCATAAAGAGCGGGTATTTAAAAAAATATTCTGAAATATGCGAACCATTAGTGAAATGCGTTAAAAATAACATTTGTACAGAAAAATAGGATCAATACATAAAGCTATAGTAGCAATGAACTTCATTTTATTATGTGTAATTGATAATTTCATAAAATACACCAAGACATACAGGTTTCACCTATTCTTTACGAAATGTTTTACGAAATTTTAATTTAAATTCTGCAATTTTTCTCCCTATTCCTCTTTTTTCTTCCTTGGAAATGTTTTGCATGTTAATTATAATAATAATTTTATATGCTTTTAGGTACCATTGTTTTTTTTTTATGAAATCGTATGTGTGGTGTACTCATACCACTAGTGTTTAAAGGTCGTCAAATATCTCCATCAGTTTCTCTTCCATTTAATTATGTAATAAGAAACGATACGCAGATTTCTTCCATCTCTTTTAATGCAAATTATAAAACTATTAATACATCCCAAATTATACATAATAATTATAAACAAAAAATTAATTGCAATAATTAATCTTCTCATTTTCCCGAATTTATAGTGACTTTGTTCATACTCTTGAGATAAAAATAAAATACTTTTGAATTTAATATAGCAATTACATTTCATAATAATTGAAAGGTTGGTTGAATTACATTAAGTCATATTGGGTTAATTGCCTTTAGATCACATTATAAGCAATATTTTTACAGTTTGGTTAATAAATTGCCAATTCATAAGATGTTTTTCGCAGATTAATTTTTTTAAAAATAATCATCAAACTTATTCAGTTTGCAATCCCGGTACCGTGAAAATAAAAGTTTTGGGATTAAATTCGTAACTAGCTCGAAATTAACTACTTGTACAGCGAATAAAAACACGATCGGCAACATTTTCTTCTGCTCTCGAGCAGCTCTCGCATTTTATATTTGTTTTCATGAGATATGAGAAGTGAAAAACAAACCACTATGCGGCAAATTTTAGCTATGATAGTTGTAAATTTAACTATGAATTCTTATGAATAATGGCTTAATTTTAAAATGCAGGTAAATATTCAAACCAGCTTTAATAAATGTGCAGTCATTTTGTATAAATATTTATCCGAACGTAAATTGAAGCAACTTGTTTGAAAATGGTACACAATTTATTGCCAAATAACCCATGGTTGTTCTAGTAAATGTTTTAGTAGATCATAGCAAGTAAGTAGTTTACGATTACTGCTGATCTTAAAATCAAATTTATAAACCTTTCCTTCTTAAAACTTTGCTCATAAAAAAAAACAAAAATTAGATCTTATATAAATATATTTGACGTTAATTAGTAGATCCAATAGGAGCCAATACAATACATCTGAGCAAAAATGTTTCAAACATTTGACTTATAAAATATACCCTTGAATATATCTAACTTTTTTCTGATAATTTTATACATATTTTATTAATTAATGCTTAATGAGATGGAGTTAAAAAACACATAGTTGAATTTTTAATGAAAAAATTAATTTTGTATATGTAGTTTAAACTATAAATTGTCTCTAATTTGAAATTTCATACCATAAGTTGTGGAACAAAAAATAGTATATTATAGATACTTTATTTCATCAAAATTATTCTGAACTAAATTATTTTACAACTTGATACATATCAATACTTCAAGTGAAAAAGTTTCTTTAAACCATGAAAAGCAAATAAACGACAAGACAGATAATGAAATCTAAAGCACACTTTCTATAATTCATTCGATTTTCACAACAATTCTTTCCACACAAATGCAAGCTATGCATTAGAAAATGCTTTCTCTTCAATAATGATTATAACAATGTTTTCTAGAAAATATTTTCTCACGTATTTGTGGATTTACCTTAAATTAAAAAGAGCCCCAAATACCTGATTTACAAAATTCATTAAAATGGGATTCATATTTATAGAAATATAAATTATATAAATGACACCAAAAAATGTATCCGGGCCTTTATATTATATGCTATATTTATAAAGGCCAGGAGAAATTTGTATAGCCTGTGAAAAAAGGAGCTTTTAGCGTTATTAACTATGAGTAGAATTCGCGCTATGTTAATTTCGTACGTTCTTAAGTATGTATAAAAGTTTAAACTCTGAGAACAAATCGTGTTTCTCATTAATTATTCAGGAAAGTTAATTTTTTAATTGCTTAAATAGATTTCATAGTACATATTTTTATCAACAGCTAAATATAGGCGGCTCCAAAGCATCATTGGAATTAATGCACATAATCGCCACGCTGGAAAGACGAGTTGGCACAGCATTGCTTATTTTATGTCTCTAACATTTTAGCTAATATAACAATACAATGCTATTATAAACACTACTCCAACCATACTCGACAATCGCTGGGAATGGAAGCTGCACAAATAATTCCTATCTCCGTTCATCATCCTATAATTTTCAGATAAACTTTAGATAAATTTCGAGTAATCCATTTTTTTTTCAATTTCTGTCTTGGCAGTTTCAAAAATATTATGGAGTAACAAGTTTTCTATGCCATTTTTAGTAATATTTCTAGAAGGATCACATATAAAATTGAGCAAAAAAAATTATTTAAAAATTATTAAACCTTTCAATTCATACCATGCAGGATTGAAATTATTCACTCCAAAATCCTCATAAACATACATTCTTATATAAATTGCAAAAATATTAACATTAATGAAAAATATTATATATATATATATATATATATATATATATATATATATATATATATATATATATATATATACATATATATATATATATATATATATATATATATACATATACATATATACACATAACATAATATTTCAGCTTTCCACATCAAACTGTTTTTAAAAAAATGGTTTGGTAGACCAACAGACATATAAGTGATCCAATAAAGATTTGTTTTATTCTGACATACGTAGCGCTCAGTAACACGTATTCACGACAATTAATAGTTACCAAATGTTACGTTGGCCAGTAATAAATCCATCCTTAGTTCACAAACTTACATATGTATATATATATATATATATGTATATATATATATATATACAAATAATTGTAACAGGGTGAATTCTGTACATTGGTAATATTTTTATAAAAGTGACTAATTTGGTATACAAAATGTTATTAGAAGCCAGAATTTTTTTTTACAATTTTTGTTGGCTAATTTGAGCGGGTATGACCCAAAATCGACTGGACGGATTTTAATCAATTTTTTTATGGTGATAGTACATATCCGGGAGCAGAAGATAAAAGAAAAAAAACACTATTTATATTCCTAATTATACGCAAATATAATCGTAGGCACGGCTAGTACACACTAAAAAGATGTTTGAGAAATTTCTTTAACATTTAAAAAATCCCCGGAAAATAGCCATGGATGTATTAGTTGTCAAATTTATATTTTATAGCACATGCAATTTATTAAATTTTTTGACTTTGTGTTTCTTGACGCCGTTCGAGAAATCATAAATCAATCAATGAATTGAAAACAATGCTTGGAAAAAAAGCTAACAGTCCTAACAATTATAAGTGTTAATATAACAAAATAATACCTAAATAAATGCAGAATTTGAAACAACATTTCTTTTCTCTTTGTACTCGACTGATGAAAATAAAGTCAACGAAAACATCTTTTCCAATATACCATGAATGAAACGCAAATCATGCTTATTATAAAGTTGTGTGTTCACCAGAGAAACAAGAGAAACACACCGCATCACATTATTTTTATGCTGCATTGAAAAGTTTAAGTATTTTACCATTTGTTTAAGTCTCCATTTTAGTAGAATACGGCCAGTTCCAGTCTAGGAAGTTTGTATGGAGATCGATACATGGTCACGAGTGTTCTGCAATGTTCTTCGTACTCTTCTATACAATATCGATGTCGTGGTGTATTGCATTGATCATGAGACTTAAGGCCTTGGCAGCATGGTGCACTTGACGGCATGGCGCAATGTAGGGGTCCGGATTCGATTCCCGATCGCTCGTTAAGCGGGGCTGAACTGGTGTTCTGGTTGGCTGTAAGAAGTTGCACACTTAGCAAAAGTCCGCCATATATATCAACTGCGCTCACTAAAGTATATAAATAAATAATATTTTAGCTCACTAACAGAAATGTAGGTTAACTGCGTGTAAATTTTACCGACCGACATGTGGTAAAAACGCACCACACAAGATGCTGCATTCCTAAAATTATAGGTCCTTAGATTGAAAAAAATCCAGATGTGATATGTTTGTTTAACTTAGTAATGACATGTAAAAAATATATTTATCGTGAATAATATAAATTTTTTACAAGAGTAAATATTATTTATATATTCAACCACCAATAAGTGTAGACCGTTTAAAAATAAACTCCTCAATAGATATAATTTGTTCTAAATGTGTATGACCATAATTATATAGTCCCACTTCATTTTGTATTTTTCCTGGTTTCATTTTGATTTAATTTAATTTATTCCATTTTAAGCTCGCCTAAACGGAATATTTATGGAACACTTCTTTTCTCGTCTAACCATCTATGTGCCACATGTGATTTTTTCGAAAACTACTCGACGTTTAAATTTTAAATTCAGCACTGAAATAAAGTGCAGCGGCCCAATTATAAGCGTAAAAAACCGAAGTTTAATGTTAATTATGAGATATAATATCAAGTTTAAATTGGAAAAAAAAAACAATTTCATGAAGATTATATTGGGTGTCTCTGTAACATAAAAAAATATTACCTCACTGCAGTTGATAACAAATTAATGCTGATAAAAATTGTTTTGATAATTAAACTATTTCGTCATATTATAACAAATTTTCGCTAAATCTTGTTGTCCTAATGTATTAAAAGTATTTTAAGTAATAAATGGAAATATATGGAAATATAAATATTTTTTATGATATAGTCATTCAAATACAAAGTTTGATTGAATATTTATTAAAAATTAGATGGTGAAGTTCCACTATAAACGCTGTGCCATTAAAGTTTATTCCAATTTATATACGAATTTTATCTTTGGACGTAAGGTTATTCGACTTGTGTATTCCCTTCTTTTCTGAATAAATCCTTTTTAATTCATAAAATATGTTCTGTTAAAAAATGTATTTTAAATTGAAGTTATGCAATTAAATCAAAGAAAACATGTTCGTTCTTATTTTTATACAGAAATAAAAAAAAGTGTGAAGTTACCGTGTTTTAACTAATAATATAGGATTTCCGAAAACAAAAGCTAAAAGCAAAAATATTCAAGTATTAAATACTTCATTTCCTCTAATTTCATATTCAATGTATATACTTTAATTGTACATAATTTGAGCTTGAATCGTTAACATATTTGCCCAACAAATTTATAAGAATTTCTATAATAAGATTATTTAACATTACTTTAATATTTTTGTTTTAAATTTTTTTCATAATGACATGAAAAAAGGTAATGTACCCCAAACAATTTTTTTAGAGACATTATATAAATATATTTATTATTCCACTCGTCTGCTAAGTTATAGAAACATGGATAAAAAGCTCGTTAAAATATTTTTAAAGTTATCTACTGGATGTCGATTTCAAAGATATATCACTTATATAATGAAATAATTTCGGTTACATGCACTCGTTCTAGGCTTTTACAGTTGCAGTTATTTTTTTTATTTCAAATATAACGTAATTTAAAGTTTCAGAAATATAAATTGACGATATTTGTAGAAAATTCAGAAAACAAATTTTATCCACATCGGTCTAAAAATTTTAGTACTAAACCGTGACCAAAATTATAACATACAACCTTTTTAAAAGTTCTAAAATCGCTTCCATTCCAAATTTTTACCCCAGTTTTTGAGCGAATACAGTAGATTTTTCCTCACATTTCTCCAGAGGAATCAGGCAGTATAAAGTGTATATCTTACGAATACTTTTACAAAATAAATAATATCTACAAATGACTAAACATAACTAAATTTCACATATTGGCAAAAATACTAATTGGAACGAAAATCAGTAAATAATAAATTCAAATATCGTTGCTGTTACCAATATTCTCGGCGTAATACAGTCGATGATCAATAATTTTTTGATACTCAAATATAGAATATTAGATTATATGATTAACTATATCAAATATTGGTTTCATATATAATTTTGTAATTCGACGTACCAAACTTACTAGGATTTTAAGATTTCAACTGTAAAAAAGCTGTATAAAATGCTGTCGTTCAGAGTAAATTACGGGATTCAGTTATTTCACATCCATATGAAATCATACACTCAATAGATCGCTAAACAATAATTGGTACCAATTTACACAATGCTTAGGAATTAATTGCTTGATATGATAAGAACACACCCGAATAAATCCATGGACTGGCGTCAATGTCGTAATGTGTGATTCATCCGCGGCGCACAATTGTATCACTATAAAATTTAAAAAAAAGTACTTTTGTCGAAAACGTGTGAAGTCACAAGCTGTTCTTTGTATCGTGAGAAATATTTGTTTTCGAACTTTTCTCTGACGCTCTTGTAAGAAAATAAATAATTTCACTGAATTTTTAAAACCTGATAATTTTGGCGCAATCTATACCTAAGTATGATATTCATGATTTTCTTTTCAAAAATTTTCTATTCGATCCTTTTGGTAAAACGGTAGGGTAAAAAACTTTATTTTACGTACAACTTAATCTTGGAATCTTTTTTTATTCAAAATTAAAATAATAAATATTCGCCAACTACATTCGAGTACGGCAGCGCATTCGGTATACACTGAATAAGCTTAATTCATTTCCGAACCCTTTCATGGGTAAAAAAAAATGTCCGGAAAATACAAATCGGTTGAAGCACATAGTGGTCTTTCTTGAGTTTTGGAAACGTCTCGACTTTGTTTACTTGAAATTTGTAGCTACGGAGGTTTTACTTAAAATTTAGACATAACGCATGTTTTTGAGAATTCAAACCACTCTGAATTTATAATATATGACATAACATAAAGAAGAGTGTATATATAAAGAGTGTATATATATTATAAGATATATACTATTAATGATGTAGTTATAGTATATAACGATGTCAAAAATGTTTACCTGGTTTCAAAGATGAACTGATGAGGACAGAGCAACTAAAACTTAATAGTTTTATGGACTTGAGAATGAGAGAGGAGTTTTGAAAAAAAAACCAAAACGAAATTTAAATCTAAACACGATTTTTCCTCAATATACTTTAAACTTTTATTTTTTTTATTGCCATCTTTAAAGAAATTGATTGGCCTCAGAAATAATTCTTTAACCTTAAGTAAAATTAGATTATTTAGGATCCATAAATTTACGTTAATAGACTAATAGGCAGCTAAAATTAGTGATATGAAATTGTAGACTAAAAATACTAATAAAATGATTTTCCAAAAATTCATTGATTTTTCTGTTATCAATATTTCAAACTCTGGATTTGCTTAGCTTTGATACTTAACATTTAAAAAATATAAAACAAAGCTAAATCACCAATTTTTTACCCAATATTATATCCGTTTTATTACTGCTTTGCCGATATGCATAGCGCTAATATATTTCCTTCACAGCTCTACTCGACCTGTTAATAAGCTTTGTATATCAACAAATAATAACATTTTTAGGGAAGAAGAAAGTAATAAATATATCACAATTTTCCCTAACAAAATTAAATTGATCGCGTAAATTCCTAATCAGGCAATATACAGTCACTACTAAATAAATGCATAACCAATGAAGTTAATTTGAAACTTTAATAATTATAATGTTTCAACAAGTGATATTTCCAGATATATTGATTTAGTTTCCCATAAAATTTACACGTAAAGAAAAAAGGAATATCTCTCTCTTAACATTGACAAATTTAATAATAAATCTGTATTTAATAATAAAATTTGTTCCTAAAAATGAAAAAATATATGTTTCTTGTTATGAGACAAAGAGTTATGTTACTAAAAACATTCAGTTGCTTAAAGTAACATAAACATTGCTATTCAAAACTAGGAACAAATTTTGTATTCACTGAAACCATCATCAATAGCCAAAAATTTTGCAAAAATTATTCAAAATGTAAAAAATTTCGCCGACCTCAAAAAGAGTGAGGTTTTCAAGGAAGCAGGCGTAACTCAGAGAAGCGTTGATCGATTTTCAACACCCTTTTTTATTTGAAAGCAAATAATTTCTGCTAGTTCCCCCATCAATATTATCAAGAGCTGATGATGGATTACGTAGCTATCTCAACGAGTTCCCCAGTGGATGAGAATACAAGGAAAATTTGATCAACTTGACTCCTAGTTTGCATCCATTTAACCTCTTCTTATTAGTACTTTAATCAGAGATGATGACCAGGAACTTAGGATGAAGCTAGAAGATGATGACCATACTCCTCTATGATGAAAGGCATATTCATATAGTACGGGCTCGTTTGATTTGACTTCATAGTTCTACGTTATTAAATAGTAACCGAAGTGTGATGGTGAAGCCGAAGGCGGTGCACAATGGTGGGGAGTACATTATTTTGGTTGGAGTTATTTAACTTTTTTTGACGTAAGAAAGAAAGTGACAATGTAAATAACCTGCTCATTTAATTGTTACTTTCTGTGCAAGTATATCACAGATACATATAAAGGCATAAAGTAATAAATACTTCTAAAATATTTAAAAGGAACAACATTTTGCAAATATATTTTTTCGGAAACGATATTATACAGCAAATATTCCAAATAAATATTCGCGGTTTTGTTATTTTATGTTTATTTTTTTCAGTGTTTATTCAAAATCGATTCTCAAGAGTCAAACCATAATTTTGCAATAACCGTATAAATTCTAAATATAAAGTAACAATATGATAATTTTGCAACAAATCTTGTAAATATTAGATACATAATTAAAATTAATTTTGAATTGAATTCGGATACATATCTGTTGATGTCTCTACCTAGTCTGCACACCGAATAACACAGAGTTTTGATATATGTATTGAAGGATAAAACAATAGTTAAAGTTATTGGAATAAATTTCCGAATAATTTCAAAAAATCCTCGAATTACGATTGAAACGTAATTTCATTGAATTGACGGAGATCGTTGTTGAAATGAGAATTTTGAGAAAATTTTGATTAAGCTTCGAATCATAATTA
This sequence comes from Druceiella hillmani, assembly GCA_039881145.1. NCBI lineage: Eukaryota > Metazoa > Arthropoda > Insecta > Lepidoptera > Hepialidae > Druceiella > Druceiella hillmani. The sequence goes on along the minus strand of JAYKKI010000014.1, from coordinate 31,772,542 downwards.
AAAGAATAACAGAGAATATAAGAAACAGTATTCAATTATCTAAAATACCTGTATTCCTTATTTTGTAATATAAAATAACCCAACGAAGATACAAAATGTGATAAAAATATAGAAGAGAATTTGATCTTTAGTTATATCAATTGTTATCAAATCTTTAGTTATATCAATCATTGTGGAGGAAAGAAACCCGGTCTTCGCCACCACCCAGTTTGTTAGGGCAAAAGACAAACCCGAAGGTAGAAGTGCTAAAGAAGAACATTCAAATGAACTCAACCAAAAGCTCTTGAGCTTCACCGAACGCCGGAGGAAGCTTCCTCCGGCAGCAATTTATTCCTTCCCACGACGGTTCTCGTTCCGGAAATGGCTTTGTTTCTGCAAACAGAGAATCTAAACGAGATATAAATATTTCGATATCAAAATAAAGCGCCAGAAACTGTGTTTAACTCTATTGCAATTTTCTTGCATACGATTGTAGAGTATATCGTAGTGTACATGAGATTAAATTTTGTGAAACAAATATTCGGATTATATTTTTCGTGGATAATTAATGTTCTCAATGTTTTTAGTATTCGTTTTCATCAAATATTTTATCCCCTTAATCTATTTTATTCTCAATCTCCTTATCCCAATTAACAAGCTTTGAATATTATACAATACTATACCGTAAATTAATTTACCCCTAATGTGTTTTTGTGTTTATTGTAAAATAATTATGTAAATTTTAATAACCTCATTATCTATATATATATATATATATATATATATATATATATATATATATATATATATATATATATGTATATATATATATAATGACAACAGAAAGAAATGAAAAATGTGAAAAATGCTAGAAATTCATCTGATTTCAATAGAAGATGCAGAGAAAACTTATTCAGTTTCCTTTTTTTTAGAAACATTTCACTTTTCTATAAAATGAAAAAACTTTGAAATCGATATGTTCTTAACATAAAGATTGCATAAACAGTTAATATTTTGCAAGACTTCAAAAACTTTGAATCTCGTGTCCCTTGTGTCTTTATTTCAATTTTCCAATAAACTTAATCAAGCCAATATCTGACACGTTATTATTTCTAATTATCCTTATTATCGTTTAAATTATAATACGAATAGATAGAATACTGAGAATACGAGTTCCGATAATTTTTAATTATTGTTACGATCAGGTTTAAGGACTTTAACACTTAAACTATTGTATCCCTTTGAATAAAACCAACTGGTTTTGAACCAGGATAGTGATAACCAGGATATCACATTATGCTATTACGGAATAATGATTAGTAGACGTGTATCGAAGAGTAATTGAGGTATTCAATGTAAGAGTTCGGTCAGTTGTAGTCGTTATATTTAAACTATGCGTTTGAGCTTATATTGCACGTTAATTCGGTAGCACGTCGTCATTGGTGCAATCTTTATGTGTTTTCTTACAACGCAGTTACTATACACTCAGTCCTAGATGCCTCATTTCATGATTCTTGAAGAATCACCCTCTCTATCTATATTTCAAGACTAAATATATAAGTTATTCATATATTTATATATAATTTTTTATTCAATAAATACACACTTCTTCCTTTGGCGACAAAACATGAAACAAACCGTAACATTGTAAAAAAAACTTACCGTTGTTTGTCAATTCTTAATTGACAAACATACATCACATATTCTTTGAGTAGAGCTATAATTTGAAAATATCAATTGAAAATAGTTTGAGGCGGATATAACTCAAAGTATAATATTTCTGTAATTTGAGTATGAGCAGTGGTAGTGAAAATAACAATAACTGATGCGCTTAATTTACTGAATACGTTGGTAAATTCAATACAATTACATTGAAAAATGTAACTGCTAAATAAAATCAGATAAACTTTCATCCTAAACGATTAACATTTTTTTTGCAATGATACATGGTATAAATATGATAAAGCAATTTGAAACCAATAGCGGAAGCCTGGTTTGTGCGGGTTTTTTCATTGTTTATGTTAGTGAATTTATTACAGGGGCGCAGTGTAGGTTTTATTATATTTCCGAGAGTTATACAATATACCAGTATTTTAGTGAGGGTAATAAATTCAATTGTTGTTATTATGTGGGGTTATACAATGCAAACTGTAATAAAATTAAATGGAAGTTATTCTCGGTAATATATTTACATAAAAGCAAAGGTATTTGAAAGTAAGCACAAGGTTATACACTAATTCGACATATCCCTGTTTTTTGTATTCATATATTTATTTATTTATTTCTTTTATTTTATTATTTATTAATTAATTAATTAATTTTTTTTTATTATATATACTTATATTTATATGTGTATTTGTGTTGAAACAATTTCCAGAGTACTGTAGTATCAATGTTGTATAATTATATTATATCTAGAAGATATTAAGTATGGGTGATGATATTATATTTAGTTGTTCATTTAATATATTAACCTTGGTATCTTTTTTATGTCTGTTTATTTCTGTTTCTAGGATATTAAGTTTATTACCTTTTGTATTTATTTGTAATATATAGGGGGCATTATCAGTATGGGGTTGATGGTTATTTTCAATGAGATGTTTAGCAAAGTGAGATGTGTCTGGTTTATTATTTTGCCAGCTGGCAATGTCTTCTTTATATCTTGTATTAAAATCTCTTCCTGTCTGACCTATGTATACACTATTACAGTCGTTACATTTAAGTTTGTAGATACCACTCTTCTTATGTTTATCTATTTTTTCTTTATTATTAATATAATAAGAGTTTACCCAAGTTATTTAAAGTACTATACGTACATGTTATATTATTTATATTTTTATCTCGCTATTGTGTTTGAAACATGTAAATGCTGTTAGATGTTCCTAAGAGTTAATCGTTGCTAATATCCCATCTGAAGATGTTGTAATACAACGAAACCTAGGTTGTGGTAAAGGAATTAAAACAAGTAGAATTAATACTACCTCATGTAGTTTCATTTAATTGTGAATAATGAATTTCTACAAAATTAACGCCAAATATATTCAATATTAACAGCAATTAAAACCTGAGAAAATATTATCAGAAAGCTTGCAAAGTAGAGACTTAAAATTTAGCAAAATAATACAGCTTTTTAACCCACACAATTCGCACTAGCTAACTTTTTAGAAATATTTATGTAAGTATTAAGCAGAGGGTAAATAAAGATCTTAATAAAAGTTTAATTTATTTATATATACCATGGGGTATCATTTAAAACAGTTTGTTGTTTCATAATTTTAAATGGCATGTTTAAAAATATAAACCAAAAAAATGTACAAAAATATGACACATTCCTCTCCCAATTTTCCAAACATCCAAGTCAAAAGTAACGAAAATTATGAAAAATTTGAGCTAAAATCATTCAGAAAACAAAGTTGGTAAAATCTGACAAAAAGATAACAGGAAAACTAAAGAAATAGTCCTAGACTTTATAATTATTGAAATAAGATATAATATGTAACTTAATTAAGAAGTGAAAAAATTCATATTTGCACATAATTTTATAGAAAAAATATGTTTCTTTAAATGTTCATTAGTACCTAACTGTGAACGGAACCTTAGTAGTGCGTGTTCTACTCTTCCTTAATAGATATTTTATTCGTCATTCCACGTCACAAGATGCAATAGAAAAAGAAGTTAATTTTCAACAAACTGAAAAGCTGAGAGTCATGTTTCGCTCACTGCAAAAGTCGTAAAACGCAAGTATCCAACTTCGTTCAAATTTAATACCGAAACTTTTGTGTTACATCTTCCCTGCGTTAGACACGCGAGTTGAATAAATCGGGCGTTTGTGGGAAACATCGATTGCAAATATAACGAATTTGAATTTCTTCGACAGACTTGTGTACCTAGGGATTCAAAATTCATATTCGCGTTTCTGCGCTCAAGCATCTCAGCTACTTTCGTTTATATTTTCCGCTGCCGTTTGTTTAGACTAAAAACTCATCTTTTAAGATTAGTGTTTTGAAAATAAACCATATTTTCCTATCACTTCAAATAAAATGTTGTCATCTACAAACATGTTCCCTAAAGGAATACGTGAGGTAACATGTATATAGTTAATATATTTTTTCGAGGTAACCGTGTGAATAAATTTGGCAACGGAGGGGAGTAAATTATTTTTTGAGCATGTAAAAATCTGATTTTTTAAAAACTTTGATCTTATAAAGTGGAGGAAACTTTCTAAATTGATCTAATACATTTAAAGTTAAGAACCACTTTCTTTTAAAATTTATATTTTGTTATCACTATGAGGGCATGTAGACAGGATCATTACAACGGCACGTAAAGTTAAATGGATATTTAATGTTTTATAACAACATTAGCTTTTAATTATCACGTTTTTAATATTTTCAATAATTTAAATTATTTTATTATGAAAAAATCAAAGGAATGTAATATATGAAAGGTTCATAACAAGTGCAGCTCTAAAATCAAAAAGTGGTATTTTAACAACGCAAGGGACGTAAAAAGAGACATAATTGTATTCTTATTACAACAATTTTAGTATAGCAGTTTCTGATATAACAATACTATAATTTGGATGATATCGCAGATATATATATGTGTGTAAATAATTCACTACCAAATATTTACAACCGGAAAAGCAAAATATAAAATAAAGTTTATGAACAGATTAAAGAAAAAAGAAAAATCTTTCTTCATAAACGAGCATATATTTTATTTTAATATATAAATATATATTACCAAGGAAAATGCTAAGAGTAAAAACCTAACAAAAGAAAAACTCTTTTGAATACGTAATAACGCATTGCAAAATTAAATGAAAATGAAAAGAAAAGTGAGTGACAAATCATATTGTGTCTCTGTGTGAATGAATGTTTTCTCACCTCTAGGTTTTTTCCGGCGATTCTAGCTAGTCTTGTAGTATTTTCAAATACTACAAGACTGGCTCACTGTTCACTGTTCGTAGATCAAATCCTACTGCAACACAAAACATTTGTCTCTATTTGTATTTACTTCAACCATGAATACTCCCTATAATAAAAAGTTGTTGTTTAAATGCCTTCATTAGAAAATGTATATTCTATGTATTCCACTTATCGATATATGTACACAAACACACACACATGCGCACGCATACACGCTCGCACGCACGCACGCACGCGTACACACACACACACACACATATATATATATTTATATATATATAAATATATATACATATATATATATATATATATATATATATATATGTTTATATATATATATATATATATATATATGTATATATAAATTTATAAATTTTATTTATTGTACTTCCTTCACAAGACTGATCTACTCTTTGCAATTTTACAAATTTTTTATCTAAAGCAACATATAGTGAATATAGTGATTTATAGTTAATGTGAGCTATTTGGAAAATAACTAATGAAAAATAATATACAAGAACTAGTCATTGTTTTTGTACTAATGGTGTAAAAATTATTCAAAAGTTATATAACGTACATAAAAATTTGTTTTGATACAATCATGTTTAAAAGCTTGTTAATCTAACTTTTAAGCCGAAGTTCTGAAACTAACCAGGAAAATCTTGCACAATATACACATCGTTAATTCCAAAGGGAATAAAAAGTTTACTTTCATAAGTTTGAAGAAAGTTTATTTTTTGATCGATTTTCTTTTCCGTACAATTTCTGTTATACCGCGTAGAATAAAATGTTGCGTGGCGAGTACATCCTATCTTGTCATATCATAAACACCATCAAATAAGTTGGTTGAGATTACAAAAGTATCGTATACTTTAAAATTTCATTTGCTTTCTGTTAGAAAATATGATGATATTATTCAAATATTACACTGAGTTTCTACTTATATTTAATATAAACACGTAAGAAATCTATCATATTCGGCAAGGTAGAACCAGGGAAAATAACTAATCTAATTATTATATCATTCACAGAAGTATAAAGTTCAAAAATTATGAATTACTCTCGTTATCAAAATATTAAAAGAATAATTCAGTAAATTTAAATATTTATTTCCCGAGATCATACGTCATATATAATAATATAGTCGGCCAGATAAAATATTCAAATTTAAAACATGATTAACAACACCATCCTCAGAATTTAGAAGTAAGAAGATATAAAAAAACAACACTTTTGGAAAAGATGTTGCAGTAAGTATCTGAATCAACTGATGGTCCGGAACAAACGGTAGGGTAAAACACGTAATCAAATAAAAACCAGTATGCTAGTTTTGCTGAAAGAATACAACATACTACATTTACATGGGCCACTTGGACGCGTCCTAGACGTTCATCCAGGAGAAGATGGCGAAGTTCCTTTTGTCACCATTAAGACACATTCAGGAACTTATAATCGATCTATATCCTGAATTCCTTCTCCAGTGATAACTTATGATTGATAAATATACTTAATCTTGTTAAGAATATATATAATATAATTAAGAGAATTCAAATTTATATTTTGTTATTGAACGTGGCTCGTTCAAGACGGGGGGGGGGTGATGTTAAGGATTATATTCTATAAAATGTTTAAAATTAATAACACGTTCCTGCCACTTATTGTAAAACTCTCGATAAACCGTATTTGTAAAGAAGTGGGAAAACCCTACTGCGCCTAATATTTGTATAGACCTAAATGCCACCGTAAACATGTATTTTCTTATAGCTTGACAGTTGATTAATTACGTGAACTGTCGAATTTGGATCGAGAATGATTGTGAACGTATCTCCTCTGAGGATGTGTGCGGAAGTAATGGCTTGAAAGTCATTGTAGTCTTGGGATAAGGAAGTTGTGAGTCGTGAATTAAGGATTACCTCGATTTCTACCACGTATGTCTCTCTTTTCGTAGGTGAATAGTTTATTGCCTATCGTTCGTACAAAATGAGCCTTGGGCGGCGGCCTTCCACAGTCCACCGAATGCGATGATATTAGAGGTATGAAGTGCCAATTTGTCCCCTTATTATTAAAAAATGTTATTGTGCTTTCATTATGAATGTCTGATTGTGTTATATTTTATAAGCTGTCTATTTAATTTTTTGCACCAACAAAATTAACTGCGTTATCAGAATATAAATTTAAAGCTTGTCCAAGTCTAGCAAAAAAAGTATTAAATCACTGACACATTCATTACGCACACTAGCAATGAATATGTCAGTGCTTAAGTCGGATACTAATTCACAATAGTCGGTTCAAGCATTTAAAAATTGTTTAGTTTATGTGACTACTGCGGGGAAGATCGCCCTCGGATTGTGAATATTTATAACTTATCGTTTTCATTTTCTCGCCATAAAATTAATCGATAATACATATTCTGTTCGTCGAGTAAAATTTGTTTATACATCTTTTCAATGTTGGCTAATAAAACAGTTTGATGTGTCTGAAATCTGAAGATTATGTCAAAGCTTGTATTTTGAACGACTCCGACTTTATATAATCATCAAAGAAATTCCTGCGCTAGTTTTCGATGAGGGACGAGATGATGTGGTAGGAAACAATGCTTTTCTTTAATTTCATTTGAAATAATACGTTTCATGTATTCTAGTGTGAGAGCTTCACGCATATCTTCAATATGTTGTGTTTTTAACTACGGATTATCATTGAGTTTTTTTTCAAAAACATAGAATTTTTTTTTGGTACTTTTGTGTGTTTCACCTAGATTTCCTATTTTTTCATAAAATGGTAGATGAACAATGTATCGCCCTGACCTATTGTCTCGTTTAGTGGTGAATCTAAAATGTTCATCTAATTTATATTATTCTATGATAAAAATATCCTTTTTTCTACTTCCTCTATTTCCCAAAAAAATTGATGTGATTTTGCGTAGTGAGTTAAAGATTAGCATGCAATCATAATTTTTTAATATTTTTTCATCGTTGTCTGTTTTTCCTGAAATTATGCAGCCTCATTTTGTTTTCATAGTCGTCGATAATAAAAGCTACGTAGTTACTATGGTACTATGTACCTTTATGCTTGAGCTTTCCCAGAGATTCATCTATTTCCAATTTTTTTTTATTTATGTTAATTATCATAGTTATTCGCGTCATTGTATTGTAATAAAGTATTATGTTTTTTCCGCATCTCTTAGATCTTTACCATTTGCACGTGTTGTAAATTTGAAATATTTTAGAGAAAAATTTTCTTAACAATAGTTAAATTTTAAATTATATTACAATATTTAATAAAGATAAAGGGTTGATACTTGAAATCAATTTTAAATGTTTTTCTCGGTTTCATAAAATTAATAAAGGGAAACATCGCACATTAATGGAAATTCCGTTTTACAGAAACAACACATTTTTCACAATGAATACCTTTAACATACTTTAGTAAACTGAATACTTTCTTCCCAAATTAACATCTGTTTCCCCCTTTTTGCAGAAATTATCTTTAAATATTTGAAAAAAAATTTACTTCTCACTCCATATGGACATACTAATTTCTGTGTAAAATTACATATTCACACCTTGCTTTCATCATAAATATTTAACTAATTGCTAAATGTTTCTGCTGATTTATTAAAAAAATAATATATAATCTGTAAATTAAGGACATCCAAAGTCAGTACTTTTTACACCTTACATTTTGAACGAGTTAAAATCAGAAATGAACCTAATGTTTTTTGATAAACAGCATTTTACATTTAGAAGTATGATACTCAGTTTTGTAATAAATTGTATGAAAATAAATTTAATGGGAATTTAAGGATTTTGTGAAATAATTTTGTACAAACACGAGTTGATATGCAAAATGTTAAGTCTTCCTTTAAGCTTATCATTAAAAACTGTGGAAGTAATTAATATGATCTTTCGAAATAAGTTACTTCATACTTACAATTCAAACCGATTATTTAAGATATACATAGCCTAAAAATATGTTCAAAACTCTCAATTTTATGGTGATAAATGTGACTGGATATATGTGTATTTATCGCCACAAAATAAATTTTTCAAATCGAATAACTCTACCATTAAACAAAATATTTTAATTTTATGATTTACTGCACATACAATTTAGCCACATATAAGTACATATGTAATAGAAACATAATGACAGTAACTATTAAATTTAAATTACCTTCCCAACAACAGACTTACCTGAAAAATTGTGAAAGAAAGAAAAATGGTGTGAAACAAATAAATATTAAAAGTAATTAATTATTATCATTTATTTATTATCAAAAAATATTTTGAACATAATTGTTATAAAAAATTATGGCATATCTAATCATATTAATTAGATCATACGGCCTTATTTATCAGAAAAATACTTTCTATGCTATTTGATTTCCAATTTAACTGTAAGAGTAATAAAATAAAATCAACATTGTATAACAGTTTTAAATGTTTTTATTTAAAGCGTGATTGAATATCACTATTTTTCAAAAAGTATTGCCAATAGAAAATTATAATAATCCATAATTTTGTGGGTAGTTGGAACATTGGTACGTAAATACTGCAAATAATTTACGTCGAGTCCTTTAATCACATCAATATTACTATCCCGATACCTAGCTACTCTTCATAGAAGTTCGTTTTTATTAGAAAAAACTTGCTAAACATCTCATGTTTGCAATTACGGAAAATTTTATGCAATGTTCATGTGACAGATGTGAAGTTTCAAACTTCACATCTGTCATAAAAAGAGACTGAAAGTACTCAAAACTTCCGTATTCACCGGTGCCGGAATATGAACAGGTTAACTTCCCCATGCGTGATATATCTAGAGATGCTCGAAAGTTACTCGCGGGAAATGCCCCGCCGCGTTTGCTTAGTATAATTATCAAGCCTTTCTGAGATCTCATGTCAAGCTTTCAAATGCAATTAAAATGAAATAAATATGTAAACCTTTCAGCGAAACATAAACATTTTGGTAAATAACTGACATAAATTAACATATGGGTTATATCAGTTTTATTATACAGCAAGTTTGAAATATTATAGTAACGCAAGTTGCACTGGCTTTCAATAAAATCAATAATCAAAACTTCAAAATATATCAAAAACTCTTTATTAATAAAAATATAAGAACTATTGATCTAGTAAATAAAACTACCAGAAATCCCTTTCTATTCAACCTTAGTTTAAAGTTTTTTTTTTAAACGATTCAATGATTATGCATTGAAAGTGGAGACAAAACTACTTTTGAAAAAATTTAAATAAAAGGCAATAAAGGTCATTTGAATTTGAAAATGTTTAAATGGCTAAAAACTTAGTTTCATTTTGTTTCAACATTTCTTTGTATGTTTCTCGTTTAAATTTCATGATTTTTATTTTGTATAATTAACGATTCAAATAAAAATTTTATGGTTTATTATTTCAATTTTTTTTATAAATGTGTCATTTTTGTTTTTATAATCCCCGAGACCATTATACATATAATTTTTTCCCGTCTGCTTTAGTGTTTTTTATTAAGGCTAACGTAATCACTTATTTGTAAATTGTTAAGTTAATTAAGTCGTTTAAAGTAATATCTAAACATTTCACGTTATTAGTACTCGACAAATAATAGAGTAATAATATCGTTACGCTAATACCAAATTCAGAAAATAGCTTTTTTCCTGTAGCCTATTATGGGTTATATGGCCTATATATTAACAATATTTGGTGACTAAATATAAAGCTATTTAATAATAAAATATTATTAATAATTAAGTTGCCAAATCTTAAATCACTATTTTGCACTTATCATTGGCCTATATTGCTAGAACAATTACATAATTGTATTGTTAAGAAATGTTCATATATTTCTATTAATATATATTTTTAAACGCATTACCACTTGGGGATTCCCTTTTCAAATAACAGGGCTAAAAGATTTGTACGTCTTCTTCTCATTACAGAGGTCTATATAATTTAAATCAAATTTCATCGTAGTATTAATTTAAATCTATCTACATGTGAAACCTCCAATAAAGTGTTAAGCCTCAAATAATACGAATTTCACCCCAAGATTCCTAGGAATATACGAATTACGGACAAGTTTAATCACAACAAAATAAATCCAGTCTGCATAGATATCAAGGCAGAGGTAAATTTAGTCGGCTTCGACATCACATAACCATTAATATAAGTAAGAATTTTCTCAGAAGCAAATACATCCTTGTATTTAGTGTTATAAGTGAAGTTACTAATTTTCATTGTACGTCTATTCCGCTCGATATGAAATCACTGTGTGTGTTCGTGTAATTAATAAATCAAAGAACAAACGTAGGGACGGCGTGTCAAATCAGTGATTAATTACCAAAATTACAGCATTTAGTTGGCTTGTGGTATTCACTGAGAATGGGGTGAGAATTTCTCTTTGTTTCTGTTTTCGCGCCATGTCAGTTTTTAACTTTTTATTTCTTGCACCTGTCAGCAAGGTAACTACGACTACCTATTAAATAGTGGAAGACGGAAATTAGTACGAAGTTAAAAAATAATCTGACATTATATAACGAAAGAAGGATGCTGTAGTGAAAAAACTCATCTAAATACTTAATATGATAGACACAAATAGATCCATTGCCTCAAGAAAAAGTTTTTTCTAGGTCATAACGTGAAACAGAGAAAATGATGACAATTATATATAGAGAAATGGCCAAAATAAAATTCTTCTGCACTTAACCCTAACATAAAAAATAATTTATCTGTTTATTTTGTAGAAAATCTGTTTTTTTTTGTTTTTTTTTATTACTCACGAATTTGATGTAACTACAATAAGTAAATAAAATCTTAGTAATTTAAAAAAAAAATCTTGTAAAGTGGGGAACAAAGGTTTTAATTCTTCCCGTGTTAATCCAATTCTACATATTTTGTACAATAACATATACTTGTTTGAATTTAATTATTTATTTAATATTAATAACATCAAAATAGGTATATTTTTGCCTAAAGACTTGTACGAGGAAGATTCTCAAATAAATGATATAAATATTTAAATTAGACCATATAAATAGATTACTAAGAGATAGACAAAACAGTTTTATTTTAGCTTTTTGATTTCTGTTCAGTTAGGGTAGAAATATTAGTACTTGAACTCGATTTAAAAATAAATGTGCCGATATCAACATCTATTTTCCGATTAATCAATACCACATCTTGAATTTGGTGTTAGGATGCACGACACGGATGTCATCACAGGCACTCTATGTTTATACAGAAATAAATATATGATTGTAACCTAAAAAAAAGTCAGAAGACGTCATTCACAGTTTCACACACCGATCACACATATTGGTCTTTTGCCAAGAAAAAATTAACAGAACAAGGAGACTTTTTATATTGGAATTTAGATATATAACGCTGAAAATCAATTTGACTGTTGATATTACGAATTATTGTTGGAATGTTTCTCATAATAATTAATATTTGTAAAATAATTTTAACCTCAAAATCATGTATGCTTATGCCTTTACTAAAGACCTTAGATCTAACACCGAGTCAATACTCATATATTTTCTTTTGTATATACGTACTCTAAAATATGACATATTAGTTATTAATGTTCATAACTAGGCTAAATACTTTATACAAATTGGGCATACTCCTTTGACAACTTTCCAAATAATCTTTGCCACTTTGTATTAATAAAACAGAATGTTAAAAATCGAATCTTGTCTCGGATAAATAGGATATAAAATTTTAAAAAAATCGTTTTTATTTCCGGTAAGCTGAAACATAATATTTGTTATAAGTGAGATAGATTAAAACTAATATTTCTTTAAGAATATTTTTGGTTTTTTAATTGACATTATTCAAATTTTTTTAATACGCCTATTTTTATTAAGAAAACAGCTAAGTAGAAATTGAAATTGCTGACAAATATTTCATACAATAAAGGGAGTTGTTGGCTAAATATATATGCAGCTATATATGCAACTTAAAATATTTCCTGTCGCATATTTCCAAGCTTTTTTTATATTATAGTTGATATTCCTTTAAAAGATAGTGTTGTTAAAAAAATTACTAATATTATTTGTAGAAAATGTGGTATAAATATAAATATTCTATTTGTAAATTTTCATTTTCAACTTTCATTAGATACTGCACACAATAAAATTAAAATCAAAAAAACATTAATTTTTTCATTTTGGAATTAAAGTTTTTTTTCTTATATTTTATTTACTTACTACCCTCCCTGGATATAAATTAACAGTGGGTCAACTTACTATCTAGATATAAATATGAAGTGCGATATGAGGGACTTGTATCGTTGAGTCAAGAGAACTTAATGAACGAAGATAGGTCCATATTCCGAATACGATTCCGTATACGTGGGACGCTTACGTATGTTGATCGCTTTTCGCAGTCGTTGTATGTAGTTGTAATGTACATTGGCCTGTTTATTGGTAGATGCAGTCAGGATTTCACTCAGTAATCTCACATTAGATTCTAAAGGTACTTTGATGGCGTTTACTTCATTGTCCGTCCATACCCTTGTAACCCAAGCTTGTAAATCAGGGATACGGTGAGTATTTCAAAGATTCATGATAGTTGGCTGCACAAGCAAGATTTTAGTGCGACTTTGAATAAACGATGCCACCGCTAGATGCTACTGTTGCTATGCAGAGTGACGGATCGTGACGAGAAATTGATCACCACTCAGTATAACGCTCGGTCATCAGGTCAATCAGTCACTTGTTCGGAATAGCTCACTGAGCTGTTGATATTAACTGGTGAACGCTTATTTTTTATTATTACAATTATAATAATTTTTGAAATCTGATTTCTTTCCAAAATCATAAGTACCCACACATAGATCCTCAAGAGTTTATTTACTATCACTTTCGCGCCTACACTAAGTTATTTATTTATTATTCTATATTATTTATTTTTAGAATCCCCTGAATAAATGATATACATCCCAATGATATACATCCGACATAAATATATTTTTAGTATTGCATGTGTAAATAGATTTAGTTGTAATGCTATATAATCTTATAATCTACGCTACTTGGTACATTATACCGTTATTTATTTTTTTAAAAATCGGTTCAGCCATTTCGTCGCTATAAGAGAATAAAAAACTGATAAAATAGCGTAGGACAATTCTCCACTATTCAAAATTAGTATGAAAACCAATGAAATCGTGATTATATTTGCTCTTAGTAGCTAATCTTGATTTTTCATATAATATGTACTAAAAATATAATAATACAAATAATAAGTACTATAAAAAAATCCATGCGTATGCCAAGCGTAGATTATTTTATTTTCTTCGCTATTAATTATAGACTTAGGAATATAAGCAACTATAAAAATGAAACATATACCGATATTAATAAAAAGATACTTATTTTACCATACATGAAAAGCTAGATTAAATTAATATGAAGTCAATGAAATTATCTTGAGAAAATCTTGATAGGTATTTCAAACATGTAAACCCAGTTATTTCAGCTCGAAATTCTACTGCCGAAAAAAATGTAATCACATACGTGTTTGTACAATAAATTTAATATTTGCTTTTGACGACTTTTCAATTTCAAGAATATTTAAACAGGGTAGATTAATTTTAATTTTCCATAAATTTATCTCATTATATTTGTATAAAATATAAAAGAGTATAAATATATAGTGAAAAGAGTACAAATATCACATTTTACAAATCAAGTTTTTATTACTAATGTCAAGAAGCCATTATATTTTTAAATTAATTTTATTATATTGAAAGTATTTTAAACATAGTTTTTCGTCTTAATTCAATAAAGAAAAAAAGTTAAAGACGTGAAAGCAAATGCGACATCCCGTATCAGTATGCATCTTGAATCCAGTACAGTCGCATTGTTTTCAGCGTCCAGTACTAATTCTGTATAATTTAGTGTAAGAGTCGCTTATTTAGAAAATGTATAATTTATTTTGAACCAGCATTTTTTCGACAAGGTCTATGCAATTCCTATATATGTTCTTACTTTCAGAATCGCTTTAAAATAAATATACGTTTTTAATAATGTTAATAAGTTTTTGTTGTCGGTACGTTGAAACGAATGCCCTATACATGACAATTTACTTTCATTGTTACTTGCGGCTGCACTCCTATAACTGGAGACGAGATGATGAGTTGATGAGGCTGATGAGTGTACAGCTTCTTAAAGCAACTGAATGTCCGATCAATCGATTATTCATAATTTTTGGGTCAATTTAAATTCAAATATCATACCGATAATTTATGGCAACCTTATTTACTTGTGTATAATTACAATTATCATGGATTAACTCAAACATTTGGAATGGATACAATTTAAAAAGGAATTCTTAATTTCATTTTACAAATAATTAACAAACTTTAATTACCGAATTTAATATATGTGGTAGAAGGATAAATAAAATGACAAATTAATCTTCAGTGGCTGAGTAGTTTTTTTAAGCTTTTAAATTTTCATGGACTTAGTAAAATTTCCTCTAGTGCTCGAATGAGAGATTCTGTGGTAAAAATACAATTTCCCTTTAAATATTATTTATGGACCAAACCTTAAAATACAAAACGAACAACTAACAACTGGTTTTAACCAAATGAATTTTGGATATTTCTCAAGAAGAGTATGAATTCTTTACAAATCTATGTAGTAAATGTGAAGAAATTTTCACTCTTGTTTCGTTCATTTTCATTTTAATATAAATATTAAATGGAATAATAACGTTAAACAAAATTGCTCTATAAACCTAATATTACATTTGCTAATAATAAATATTACATTTGCTTTTCTTTAGGAGAGTTTTAGTGGAAGAAATTTTATTTTAGAAGAGAACAAACAATGTCTGAAACATTTATTACGAATTTACCTACTAAATTACATGTATTTAAAACGTTGTTGATACAAATCCACTTAACTTTTGCCTTTTAGTAATAAAGTTGGTGTGTTTATGAAGTTAGAAAAAGTTTAATTCATATATTAATTAAATGTAGAACAATTTTTCTCTGAAGAAATCACGTGAAAAGTTATTAACTTTAAATTTAGGTATTATATATATGTATATATATATATATATATATATATATATATATATATATATATATATATAATAAAATGTTAACACCATAGATTCTGAACATAGATAATATTCTTCAAAGTCTCATTCGTAATAATGAAGTTATCGTTAATAATGATAGCAGAAGCCAGTCTGTTTTTAGAATTTCTGTCTATGTGTTAATAATAAAGAAAGAAAAAAGCTTCAGAAAAACGTACTTATATTACAAAGTAAACAGATTTAAAAAAACTCGTAGTGCCGGGTTTGCAGCTAATTTTATTGAAATAACAAATATTTTCATTTTACATCCAAAAAACGGTGTATTACTTTGAAGGCAGAGATTTTATTATAAAAGAATTATAAAGTGTTAATTTTACCTAAGCTATTAAAATTTTTTGAGAGCTTAGGTGTAATTAAGGGTTATTTTGAACAAACCCTTTTTATTTTTTCGTCTTTATGGTACATTTAGTACTTATTCATAACAAGAGTACATGTTCGAAATTGAAACATTTAATAGCTGTGTGTAAAACACTATGCATTGCTTAGGCAGGTATGTTAAATATTTTCCTTCATTTTTTCAAAGTATTAACAACGTTATTTAGGAGGTTACTCCTCAGATAGAATAAAAAATCATTATGAGATTTCATAATATTTCGTTGATTTATTTTCATGTTTCCTTATGTTATTTACCGTTAATATTGAATTGAATTGTGATTAATTATGATTTTTCACTGGCAGTTGGTAAAACACTCAAATTTACAATTGGCTTTAATATAATTTTTTTTTAGTTGTTTTTTTAATTATATTTTTTCTCGCGGTAGGTACATTCCATTATTTTATAATTTGTTTCAAATTTGCAATATTAAATTCTCTTCATCACTTTATAAGTCATCACTGTATACCGTATAAATATTCCATATATTTCGGTTACCAGAAAGCAAGCAAGTCTATTGTATTTTTTTCAGAAGGGGGTTTCTTGCTGACATTATGATACTTACACCAATGTTTAACTTTTAATAATAACCAGCCAAATTGAAATTTTATATATATATTTACATACTTTGAAAAAGGTTTAAATTGTGGTCCACATTTATTCATGGTCTTAGTAAATTACTGGGCGGTTTAATAATGCGTCTCATTTTCGTCAAAGACTATGTTTCATAGACGAGTGTCCTAAATAATCCTTAAGGATGAATTAAAGTCGTGTTCAGAATATTACACATCATAACTATCGCTCTTGTAAAAACCAGTTGTGTCATCAAATGAAAATCTTGGCTTTGAGTTTAAGATACGACATACAACTATATTTTAATAATCACAAATCGTAAAACACAAGTTGTCCCGTATTTTAATACGCTTTTATTAACTTCATTTATAAGTAATTACATATCTAAACAAATATAGTAAGTCACTTTCACATACTTTCAATTGTCGTATTGATTTTAAACTTACGTTAACTTAATTCAATAGCAAGGTCGACAATAATATAACATAGTCATTGAATTACTATAGCAATAGAAGAGGTACTGGTCATACGAAATTTTTAATTACCTACAAATAAACCTATTTATCGAGTTTGGGTTCATTTGAATTGTCTTTTTTTGGGAAGTAGTCATGGGAACTACTCAAGAGCTATCAGTAAACCCACCAAGTTTAGAAACATTTTATATGTCGTCTATATATATATTGAAATTGTAACAGAATAAATTAATTACGTGTGAGATATTTAAAATAGTAATTGATTTTGCTTGTAGAATGAAAACAGAAGACAGAAAACCTTCTTGTAGAATTTTTGTCTGGTTGTGTGTCTGTTATTTTGCATGTCAAACACGCAAATCTATCGGACAGATTTGATGAAATTTGGTATGGTAATAGTTTGTAATCCAGAATAATATACGAGAGAAGGAAACAATTATTCCGAAGTTCACATGAGTGGAACTATGGAGCGCAGCTAGTAATAAATAATTTCATTACAAAAGCGTGCTTTCATTGTCTATGAACTGTAAGTTGTCTTAATTTTTGAGAAAAAAGGAAAACCTGTCAAGTAGGTACGAATGGAACTCCCACTACAAGTGTCCCGTGCACACTTATGCACTTGTAAAAATTTAAGAATACATAGTATTTCCATCACAGTATTTACAAAAAATAATTTTGTGATAGCGTAAATATATTGCCTTCTGTTCCTTCCACATACATAAAGACGTGGTGCATATTTCTATAACACAGTTTTTTCATTTTTTTATATATAAATACTCATATAAGTACATCTTGACAATATTAGAACTTTAGTCAGAATTCTGCCTCACTCCTTAAAATAAAGCGAATAAATTACTTCAAATACGCAAATATTTAAACGGTGTACTTTATAAAGAATTCAGGAATATTTTTTTAAAGAAATACAAAGTTAATACAAAGTTCTGATTTTAAATGTGTGCCGAGGTCGATATTCGTGTGTTATTTTGGCCCGTTAAGCGAAACAGGACTGATGAAGCTTTTTATTAGTCCGATTGGTCTTTTTACTGCAACAGCAACAAATGAGTCTGGGTAACAAAGCATAGAGTTGTAACGCCTTTAAAAGCCATTTTACGAATCTATATGATATTTCAGAAAAATGAAAAAAACCTATGCTCGGATTTCGCCGAAATACTTTTCTCTTCATTAAACCTTTAATTTGTCACTTTCTTCAAAACTTCCTTGTACATAAACGGATTAAGAGAATTTCAAAATGATACATTTAAAAAAATACAAATCACATTTTTAGTGAAAACATCGAATGATTTCGTACATTAAACGTACGAATGATTACATTTATCGCTAATTCAGAATATTCAATGAATAAAATTATAGGAAGTTTCGTAAAAGTTTACTTAAAACCATGTCAAAAAGAATTTGTTCACTATATATTTTCATTCATGGCGTGTCTCTGTCTGTGGCGTTATAAGCGCGACTGGTGATCTGAATTGCAAACGTCTGCCAGAAAAATATCGCTCCTTTCTAAGAGTATAGGAATATTTGAAATAAAGTTTATCTTCTGCAAATATTGAGGGTATAATTTTAGTTGAAAGATTCGATATCACAAATGCAAAAGAAAATATTATCTACAAATATATACATAAATATATATATATATATATATTTATATATATATATATATATATATGTACATATATATATATATATATATATATATATATATATATATATATATATATATATAGATATGTGTGTGTTCGTGTGTGTGTGTCTATGCTGCCTATATAAATTATATGGAGGAAACCCGCTCCATGTGAAATTTTCTCAATTTTATTCCTTAATGGAATAAAGAAAATCATGTTATTTTTAAGACGGCTATTATTAGGAACACACCCAAGGTCGGGAAAACGGATCCATGAAGTTTATGTTGGGTTCGTCGTTAGTAACAAAGTTATATGTGTATAGGGGAAAAAACTACAACAAATTAAATACAAATTTGTTGTAGTTTCTTTCCCTATGCACATGATTTATATCATGAAGATATAAATCATGAAATTCAATATGTTTTATAAGTTTGATTACATCTAAATACACATTGTTATTGAAATCTACTCGCAAAGTTTCATTTAATTTAAAACTATAGAAACTCTCAGGCTAAGAAAGATAGACGGGAGGACGTGTAAAATCGATAAAATCGTGTATTTTTGTAAAAAACTAAAAGATTTATAAAACTAAATCATTTTATAAAAAAAATTGGCGCAAGATTTCAGCTAAGTTAGCTTATTAATGCTAAGAACATAAATACATTTATTTACTTGAATATGAATTAAACATTTTAATAAGATAAAAATAATAATTTTATGAGTAACCGAAATAACAATAAAGAAATTACAGTTTCTTTAATTAATTTTGATATATTGTGAACGTATTATTAAAAGGCAAATGTGTGCCTTTTGCCTATTTTTCCATTAGGGTGGTAACGTTCAAAGTTGCATGCGCTGAAACTGATAAGGATCCAACATAGCAACGAATAAAACATTGAAGACCTCATGATTTACTAACCCTTCTTTTAGCTTGTGTCTATTCGCTAGACCGAATTAGGGAAAGTTTGCAATAAGAGGGTTGTCTAGAGCTACTTTCCTAATTCTATAAACACGAATTCTATATGAATTGATATTCTTGTCTATCATAACGCTCCTAATTAATACTATAGTTCTACATACGGTGTTTCTTTGCTAGTATAATCTTATATCTGCCTGTATTCACGAAAAAAAATATTTAGGGGTACATAATACAAGTAATATATAAAAATATAATTTTTTAAATTCTTTATGGTTTCTTTATATTTTCGTCTGATAGTAGATTTGCGTGTTTGTTTGAACTCGTCTCACACAAACATTTTCGATTCAATTGAGATAGAGTTGTTGAAAAACAATAATGACTGACTTTATATAACACATAGTTTTTACTTTATCCGAATCGGTTTGATAAATCAGAAGATATGCGAACATAATCTTTCTAAAAATTAATTGTCATTATGTTAATACAATAAAAGTAAAGAAATTTAGACACACATGTGGATAGTGTATCCATGTGCATTAATAAATGGCGCTACCTGTATTTTATTTGCGCGTTTCCACCTAGACGTAGCAAAATTGGCATGGCCAGAGATTAAGTTGGTACTGATGCAGGAAAGGTAAGTGCTTGAGTAAGCAACCGGAATGCGAGCAGATATATGAGGACTGATGACGTCATTGTCGTCTTTTGTTCATAAACATTTTTATTGTTGTATATAATCGATATAAAGTTACTTTATTTCCTCAATTTGTTTGAAATGTTAATATGTCGTAATTACATTATATTGAACAAAACCTGGTACGAAAAATGTTTGTCAGCAAGCCAGTTATTAGTTCGCGCACACAAGAATAGCTAAAAGGATTTTTATGAAGTTTTAGTTCGTGGATTTTCTAGACGTGTAGTGATACATAGACCATATTTTACTGATAACTAAACGAAGGTATAGCAACATAAGGTTTTAACACCAAGTATGCATACTTAAAAAAGTTTAATTTTGTAATTATTATAAAAGATTTTATTGCGTGCATTAATCTTATAGTTAATAGTGTCTCCTAAAGACCTGCATGGAAATTTTCTAATTGTGACAGTTGGTATACAAATATAAAACTAATACTACTAAACCAAAAGTTCATAAGTATTATATATATTGTTTATTAATATTTCGTTCATTCTTTTGAAATTTTGCAAGAAATTATATTTCCAAATATCATATATTTTTATACATAAAAGTCAGTAATTGTGTGTGTTTGTGTAACGAAGAAATTTAAGGCCATAAATAATTATTTCACATAACACCATTACATAATTATTATATGTCTACAAACGAATTATTAATTCTTCCACTGGAATCACTTTCACTGAGAGTTGAAGGAAATAAAATTTTAATATTCGACTTGTCACTATATTCAAAGTCCCATAATATCTATATATGGAGTGTGAAAAGTAATAGAAACATGTCAGTTAATGTAAATAATTTAAAGCCATAAAGCTATGCACATTAAATGTGTGACGCATTTAATATGCATGAGTACTTGAGTAGATACGTAGAAAATTTGCTTCTTCAGAAAATAAGCGAGGTAAACGTTTTTATATCAACCAGTTCCGAAAGAAATTGACCTGCTGATAGATATAAAAATATTTACCTCGATCATTTTCCTACTGTCGTACAAATGATTTCCGAAATAGTTTATAATTTTTCATGTATGTTATTTTGTGTACATAAATTTGTGTATTTTCATGTTTATTTTGACCATTACGTTAACTTCAAAATTTGCTTGAGTATTCTTGCTGACTCACTCTTTTAGGATTTTGAGAGAAATATCATTGCTTTTCATGTATCTAATTTACAATAAGGGGGATCAAAACTCTTTCCCAAAGAAGTATCATAAATACCCATATAAAAAGCTTTCAGCTATTTGTTATTCTACAGCACGTATATTTAACACACGGGCATACATATGTGTGTATATGTTAATAAATAAAATGTGTGTATGTGCATGTATTAACAAGTTTTGATAGTTATACCGTTAATATAACAGAGAGATTATGGTGGTCTTTAGTGATTTATTTCTTAGTTAACTAGCATGAATTTAGTGTAGAATAGATATGTTTCCATAAATTTATCAAAATGAAATGACTGAAATTAAATGTCGGTTTATAAAACCAAACACTGTGTTAGTGTTTCAATCACCTTTTTCGTGCAAACGTGTCCACTTATATTATATTATAGGACAATCTTAGCGTTTTATCCCAAATTTAATTGTCTCTTAAAAAACCTTTTTATGATTGGAAAAAGTATTCTATTCACTTCAGAAAAGTTAAAAAAATTATTTTTCCATTAATATTTATTAACTTCTCAGCTTGGATAAACTTTGCTGATAAAGTAATTCGGAAAGAGAAGCATGAAACAAGTGATTTATTTCCAAGATGAAAGATAAGGAAAAATACCTTCTCTAGGATATATAACATAAATAATAAGTCTCATAAAAAATATTATTGCTCAGATTAATGCACGACAACCATAATTAAAATACAACGAATAAAAATATTATTTTGCAAAATGAAAATAATGACGGGTCATCGACACACTCAAATATTTTATAATTTTGATTCTAAATTCGCGAAACAAACAAGAAAACATTTAAGATGGTATAATGTCTTTAATATTGAGTTAACCAAATTAAATGTGCGAGCAATCAGAGATCGCAAGCAGATGTTGGTAAATAGATGGGGCAGATGTTGAAATACGAAATTGTGGGTATTTTCGCAGCCATGCATATCAAGTCAAGTATGTTCTCAAGGCAATCATGTAACATTTTAATAGACGTAGGGCTAGGTGTACCTCTCTTCTTGAAAGGCTTTTGGAAGACTTATAAAAACAAAATGTTGAAACACCAATTGACCTGATAAATTAGCTGGAAATTTTGTAAAGATAGGTTATCTGCAGTCAATATAAAATACATGTATTTATATATATTCTTTTGTCGTCTATTTTAAAATAATTAAATATGACGCTAAAACATTAAATGTTAAATTGACGTAAAGATTTGGGGATTTATTTTCAACTTTTAATTTCATTTTGTTGAAAAACTTAATTACAAACACATCTGCCATGAAAATGTTCTATGACTGCAGAAAATGGCGTCGTTAAGACTATATATCAAAAATATCCTACTAAATTTGCTTTATACTAATTTAATTATTACAGAAAAAAGATAGTAAATATTAAATTCCAAGATTGATCATGTCATATTCAAAGCTTATTTAGACTTATCAACGGGAAACTGACAAACTTTTTAATTAGGGTCAAAAATTGAATAAGTTTACTTAAGAGCAGTAGTAACTGACATATTTCTATTACTTTTAGCACCCCATATATCCATAAAATTATTTCACATATTCTGAAACTGGTTTAAATCCCTGGTATATTGAAAATTCCTAATTAAGATACAAAGTATGCAATTTTTTAACTTTCTGTATAAAAAACTTAATATTTACTGTATAAAAAACGTTCGTGGTCAATGTCCAAGAATCGTTTGGATTCTAGTTGGAGTTCAGCGGTTAAGCAGTCTAGAGAACTGTTCCAGTTCAGGGCCTTCAATATCAATCATAATAGCCAGTCAAATTCAGTTCGCAATATTTGCTGGTATTTCGAAACGGGATTGAAGCT
The DNA here is from genome assembly GCA_039881145.1 of Druceiella hillmani. NCBI lineage: Eukaryota > Metazoa > Arthropoda > Insecta > Lepidoptera > Hepialidae > Druceiella > Druceiella hillmani. The sequence goes on along the minus strand of JAYKKI010000014.1, from coordinate 31,748,861 downwards.
AACGACGAGTCCACAATAATTATCAGCTATTCGAGCTGGATCCAAAACACCGCTCACTGAAGATACAAACCAGAAACCTGACTACTGTGCAACAGTCTGAGTATGAATATGAAAGTCCTCACTTATCTCTGCGAGTATTTAACGATTTGCCGCAGTCGCAATCGCCGTCGACTACAAACAAACCTTTTACCCAGATGGACTCCTTCCCTGTGTCGAGCACTTCCACTACCGCAATGGATGAGGTCGATCGCTTCCTCTTCGAGATTGTCAGCTCGTTCCATGGATAAGGTACTAAAATTGAATGTACCCGTCGACGCAGCGAATATGCAGGCCCGCCTGATGGCCGTCTTGTTGCGATCGTCGAACGCCCGTTCGTCGACCGCGAGCACAATATGATCATGCTGATTAACAGCGAGCTCGCGAGTTTGAATCAAGCTATCTGAATTTGACGCTGCTTTTTGCCTAGCAGAGTTGAGAAAGAGGAAACGGAACTTGAAATACCAGCTGATAAATAGATGCATACGCGCATGCTATTCCGCATATAGAAAAAAGTCGAAGATTTAAGAAGAAGAAGAAGAAAAGTGATACATCCAAACCGTAAAGATAGTTTCTTCCCTTATTTGTACATACGTATTCACTCTTTTACTAAATTCTTTTAGTCTATATATATATATATATATATATATATATATATATATATATATATATATATATATATATATATATATACAAATAAATGTTTATTTATACTGCAATTTTTGCACTATTTTCAATTTTTTTACAAAAATCTTTCTCTGCTTGTTCCTGTTTTCTTTCGGTGTCACCTTATACGATAAATTTTTATTTCATGCTCTACCTATAATTTATTTCTAAAAGGTTAATTATCTCCTTAATCGATTATTACTATTGCCAATAAATAGCTCAAAAACTAGATAACAAAACGCTTTTATCGCTTCTTTTAAAAAATTGTCATATTTGACGAATCAGATGTTTGTGCGGTCACTTATTTCACAACCTTTTTGTGGTTTAGTGGAAAATGTTCCTTTAAATTAAATATTTAAAACAATTGTTTTAATGATAATTATACAAAACAATAAATGTTTATATTTTGTATCCGTAAACAGTGATCATTTAGAAAAAAGGTACAAAAGTTAAAAATTTAGCAAATATGAATTTTATGGATAAAACTATATTGTAATATCAAAATAAACTGTGCTGTCTAAGTAATATAGACCATAGTAGCAATGAACTGCATTAATATTGTATTCTATACATATTAATATGCGTTTTCCTATACACTTCTCCTTTTCCTTAACTTGGGAGATTCTAAATATAATCATTATAACAAGATTACATGTTTGCCTCCATTTCTATGCATGTAACGAAATAGATAATCTCATGTTTGAAAATTTATCTATACATCAGTAATACTAGAAAGTTAAAAACAAAACACAACACGGATGTATCGATGTCGAGAGCGTACACTTGAAAACACACCCATTTTTTAATTTTTTTGTTAACGACTACGAGCATAATGCTTTCAACTTAAATAACTTTAAACATTTAAACATTACAAAAATATAATCATTTGTGGATATTTTGACACAAATTTATTTAAATTTTTATATGTATTTCAGAATTCCACAAGCTTTCTAGCGCTAATTTAATGAATACTTAACAGTTTAATATTAAAATTCCGCTTCAAAAAGACTTTGTATCAAAATTGTGTTTTAAAACTTAACGTAATTCTGATTTTTTACTACTTTTCCTGTTTTGTCGTTTCTCACTGAAAGGAAATAAAACGTTCTGGCTTTTAATTATTTTGTCACAGTAATTTGAATGAGTGAATAACATTTTGATTTCAGGCGGCATAGTTATCAATTGGATAGGAAAAAAATGTTGATTAAAAGCCGAATGAACTGTGTTAAACGAATTTAAATACGGAAAGTATAACTACTGCCTAACCTAACCTAACTACTGCCACGTTGTGCATCTATTTTATTTTTTGTTGCCTTCTCTAAGAGATTATATGACATAGACCATTGCTACTGACAAAGTTACAATAAGTGTGTTAGTTAGTAAAACAAATACAGGCGGAAGTTTCAAAATTATTTGATTTCGAGAAATTTTAGCGCACTGATCTGGTGATTTCGTTTCCCAGCGCATAGAGTAGAATTTAAAAAAAAAACATATAAAAAGAGATCTCCAGGTCGTAGCTCTTAAAAACCATAGTGTGAGCATAAACCGAGCTGTGGTTGTTTTCGCTTTTCCCCTCTCATGAAAACAGACATAAAATACAAGAGCCACTCAAGTAAAGTAGAAAACGTTGCCAGTTGCGTTTTACTCTCCATGCAAATAGTTAATTTCAAATTCGGTATGAATTTAACAGCAAAACTTTAATATTTTCGTCGCCAGGCTTGAAAGCTGCATAAGTAAGATGTTTATTAAAAAAAAAACTGCGATAGAAATGTTATAATTTCTTGATAAAACTAAACGATGTGTCAACATATGCACTAATATGACTCATAATTTGAATATAAAAAGCTTTGAAATATTTCATAATCTCATCGAAGTGCTATTTTCTACATGAAGAGTGCACATTTTCTGAATGGCTAGCAACAAAAAAAATTTATTTGAAAATTTTTATTACCTAATTGGTTCATTATTTATTTTATATATTTCTTTATTTACCTACTTCATTGTATGAAATTAATAAAATTTGTATGTATGATAAATTTAAATAGCAAACGATATACTGTTGTAGCTTGCCATGGTATTAGTTCAGCCTTCTGTTACGGGACGAGATATGATATAATTATTTTTATCCCTCTTGAATTGTTTTCTAATTTAGGTTGGAATTTTTTTGGGAAAAATGCAAAAAGAATTGAGTATTAGTTCAAACTTTCCGGAAAAAAATATCGTTTCAGAAAGTAAATAAATTTGCAACATAATGTTATTATTTAAGGTTTTTGGTTATTAAAAATACAAATATTTATTTAGATATTTTGGAAAAATACCGTTCCCAAAATTATCGTACAATAAAAATAATCAACAAATTTTTCCATGTTAGCAAACGATATCTTAAGGCAAAAGATCCTACTAAATATTCATATTTTTATTAATCAAAAATCTCTAATGATGTCATTATTATTTCAATTCCTAAAGGATATTTGATGGCCTATTTTTATTATTTCAAATTTTCAGCGCGTTGCTTATTCATTTGTTATTTGAATTTGATTTATTTTTTATAAAAAGCTTCCTTTTATATAAATGCTCAATAATACATATAAATATATATATATATATATATATATATATATATATATATATGTATATATGTGTGTGTGTGTGAGAGAGTGTGTCTATATGTATATATAAGTAATACTTCAACACATTTGTATATACAATATTTAAATACATAGTGACTTTATTCGTTTTACACCTGGAACTAAAGTTGATGTCTATCATGAGTACTATTCATCCACAGTGCCAAAGTTGTGAAACAAACTAATTACATTTTATTTGAAAAAATATTACAGTCAATAAACAAATTAAAATACTGTATAGAGACATACGGCGCGTGAACTAGTTTGATCGAGCGGCGTCGGCGATCGTCGGAGTTCAGAAGGTGGGCGGCAGAGGGGCGTCGCAAAACGAGGTGTCGAGCCTGTTGGTGTGTAGATGCGTGTGATTTGATTTAATAACAAACCAGCTGATCCTAAAATTACATAAAGTTGTAGGTAACCTAAAGCTAAGTCTTTTCATTGCTATTAACCAGTTCGTTTCATTTTTAATAGGTGTCGGACTTTTTCCTACAACTGTCATCGTTTCTTATTTGTTTTAATTTTATCATTAAGACTTACCACTTTTTTTAAATCTAAGTACTACTAATAGACTTACGAGTCATGAATGAAGGATCAAGATTATCACCCTGTAAATACAGGTGATTATTTTTGTTGGTTTCGGTTTATAGGCTTCTAGTTTAAATTCGACGTCGTAGATTGTGATACTTACTTTAATATTGTTAATGATTAGTATTTGTGATAAACATGATGTAAAGCAATGAAAAGAAATCGTGCCACCATTGTTTTAGAAAACTATTTTAACACTGCGAAAGGATACTGTTCATGACAGACATTAATTTTAGTTCTACGTGTAAAACGAGTAAAGTCACTGTGTACGCATATATATATGCTTTAAGTTTCACCGTACTCTGGTAAAAATATACTAATTACTCTACTTAGTGTTTCTACGCAAAGATAGAGCGAGCTTAACTTTATAGCTTAAGCAGGGCGCTGAGAAATGGGCGCGGTTATAGTTTAAGCAGCGATACTTACGACCTTTTCAAATTTACAATAGACTTACAAGTGATAGGTTATTATTAAAAGTAAGGAACATTGAAGCATACGAGCAATTGGTTATTAAAATTGTAGTTCTTAAAACTATCACAATTTTTTTTCTTTTTTATGTAAGCTATCTTGTTAAGCTCTTCTTCTTTCGCAAGATTTTACGTGTATTAAATTGCGTACCAACGTACGTATTTACGTATATTAAATTACGTACTTACCTACCAATACTAAGTTATTTCATGCCTTTCCGTAGAGATTCCTACATATACCTATTTATTTACTTTATTGTTTTCTTGCTTACGTCAATATAAGTCTAACGAGTTTAAACCCCATTAGCTACTACTTGTGACCAAATGGCTCGTCAGACAAGTTGAATGTAATTTTCACCATTAACTGAAATACTCTCCACCATAGAGAAAAAAATCTTGAAAAAGGAACCATTGATAACTCATCAATTTAATCAAGAGACTATGGCTACAATTTGTGATATATAACCAATTTTCGGTTCCATACTATAACCAATTTTTGGTTCCATTATTTGAATCTAATTTTCACCAAACGACACATCAAAGTAATTTAAATGACTCCAAAAACGAGGGCCTTCTCTCCGTTGAAGAGCTGCTGCCTTTCCCTTCATAATCAGACCTTGGAGGATATTTGCTACCAACAAACCAAAAACAAATACTTGAGAAGTGCTGCTACCAACATTTGCCCAGCCGTTAGACCTCGGTCATTGCTTGTGACCAAAAAACTCCTCATGAAAAGTCAAATGAACGGAAATACGGTAAATTTATTCACCAAATTTGAGGATTTTCTCGCACCATTTTCCGGCTCCACAATCATAATTTTGTCAAAATTTTTGAACTACTCCTTATTTGAACAGTTCTGTCATGAGCTTCCAAATTTATTATCAAGCCATGGCCAACCATCGGTGGCCATGGTCTGAATATTAAAATAAATATAAAGCTGTATTAAATGAGCTCAAACTAGGCATTAATTTTCTCAAACTGCCTTGTACCCAGGTCAGTTGAAGAATTCCTTAGGATATTTAATTACCAGTTCCTCGCCATATTTACACGGAACTTCTTTTACTTGAATAAAAATACAGACACATAGGATTGAGAGTCTCCTCCTTTTTTGAAATAAGTCGTAGAGGATATGTGAAAAACATTTATTTCACAATAATATGGTTGTGGTTCATTATATTATTCTTCGTTTATTTAAAAAATAGTAAACACCAGTCACATTCGTGAATGTAATAATGAAAGAGGAAGTGTAATTTAACTAAAAACAAGGAAATATTAATAAAATATTTAGGTTTTCAGACACGGATTTGTAGATAAAAATTAAAGCACAAGTAAAGGCCACTGTCTTCCATGAGTCCTGGGCAAAAGGAGAGACTAAAAGAGGAGAGACAGGCCAAACTCTGACTAGGTTACTGATCAAATTTGACTTTAATACAAACTCATGGTTTTTGAGACCTAGGCACTTTTTGAAAATTTGTGAAAATTATTGCTCTTGGTAGATTTTTGGGTGTCACAACAAAAAAATAAGTCCTATTATTAATTTTTTTATAAATAAATGTTAATGAGTAATAACTTTTTTTCAAATAATTGTTACATTTTACTACAACTAATATCGTTCTCTCAAAACTATAGTGATGAGTCAAGGTGCTATAATTTTTTAATTTTAGTTTATATGTTTACGGCTACGAAAAGTGTAATAGTATATTGTTGGTTCTCTTTATTCACAAACAATTTTCTCAGAAACCGTGCGATGTAGAACCTTCATTATACATATATTAACCCTCATATTTTATTTATCCACATTAATATATCTAATTGATAGATATAGTGGACTTGTTGCTATAAGAGCAATCTCTTACAGCAAACCATAATACCAGTCTAGCCCCGTTCGTCGAACGGCCGGGAATCGAACCATGGTCCCCGCGGTGCGCCGCATCATCAAAGGCCGTATACCTTGTGATAAATCCAACACATTACGGGCACGATATTTTACAGTAGTTAAAAATATACATAGTTAAAAATATGAATTTAAGAGGGAATAAATGAACTATTTAGTTTTTTTTTTTCAAATTTTATATACCTTACGGGATATTATTTCAAAAAAATAATTGGGAGAAATTTAAAAAAAATATGCAGAACCCCCTTAATTCGAAATTACTTAGCCAACAATTATCACAAAAACAGTGTTAATAAAGTCTGAGTTGGAGATTTTTATGACATTATAGTTTCCCTATAATGTAGCAATTATCGTAGATATATAATTGTTTTAAATATATACCATGTTTTATGTATATGAACGATATAATACGTGATACATTTAGGTTTTAAAATTAATAGTTGTAAAGAGTTGAATAGAAATTAAATGTTTATAAATTCTTAAATTTTTACAAAACACTTGCTGTGTGAGTTCTACTCGTGCTTGACAATTTTATTTTCTTTCAAAATTTTTAATTTATCAATTTTTAAGATGACATTTTTGTAAACCATTTCTGCATTATATACACAAAATTTAAATGAAATAATTGTTTTTTTCTTATAAGTCCTTACTTATTTTAATACTAAATACAATACATAAATTTGTATTTGAGTATCTTTATCAGTTGTTGAGATGCAAGCGTGTTAATATGCCTGCCAACTGTCAAGTTTCTACATCAAACGGTTTCTGAGATTCACGCGAATGATTTTATGAGGATTTCTTTTTTATAGTGCAGGACAATCAAAATAAGCTAACAAAAAATCTAAAAAATGTGAATTGACGATATGAGAAAGAAAATGACACTAGTAAATATATTAAGTAATTAAAAAAAATTTAAAACATTTATTCCATTAAAAATATTGATTTATGCAATCACGTATTTTTCCTGCATTCGTTATATCAATATACTTACAAATTAAATATTTTTTATGTCACCACAAACGGGACTTGCAACCACAGACACGATACATTTTATGGTGTTAATTAAAATAAAAATATTTTTTTAACAAAATAATTACTGCAAATTTTCATAAGTTACATAATTGCTATTTATTTATCTGTTCAATATTGTGGCATTAATCACAATTCAATCACATTCAATATTGTAGCACATAAATCAGATTGAAAATGAAAACGAGTTATATAATATGTACACAAAAATAAGATGAGAAAGAAATGGGAATATATCCTTATTACCTTTATATGAGTATATGAAAAAGTTTTTTGAAGCCATAAATAAGACTACACTTAGCTACCAAGAATCCTAGATAGTAAAGTCCATTTCTTTCTCAATGCATAATAATACAGTAAATAAATATATCAGAACATAATACAACAAAGATAGGAGTAAGACAAATAATACAAATTTACGATTCATCATCAAATGTAAAGCAAGGTGTCTTCACACTGCCAGTCTATTTAGCAAGAATGGAAAAATGAAAATTTTTATTTGAATGATAATGGTTCTTATCTTATTCGATCACACACGCTTACCAGCAAGAAATGAGATTAATACTAAATAATGAAATTAATAATTTCAGCATAAAATTCGCCTCTCCTAAGGTCATTTGAAGAAATATTATAAAGCAAATAAATTTATTTGGCATCAATATATAATTTACTCCATTTTGAGTACATTATATATCACCTTGCTATAGTAATGTAATCGAGTTCGGTATATAAAGTTTTTATCATTTAACAGTCAAACAGTATCTATATGGAGCATGTGTATGTCACTAATGTCATCAAAAGAACTCAATATTTTTCACGTATTATCAAAATTAAAAAACATTAAACCGTTTGAATGGATGAAGCTTTAAATGAAAAAGATTTTTCCTATTTCTTTTAAATATAAAGGTTGTTTTGCACAAAATGCCTGTTTCTTTAATATTCATATCTATTCCTCTGGGTGACTCCTCGTCACGTGCATCATAAATACTATTTGTAGAAACTTAATAAAACTAACCGACATACATGTCACATATATAATATATATATAGGCAACTAGTATGTCTGGCTGACGTAAGATAAGGGTCCAAACGGACTTTCCATCCCGCGGGATCGCAGATTACCATGTAGATACTATTTTTTATGTTCGACTTTGCGACAGTTACATTTACTCATGCCGTTTAGATTGGCAAATAATTTTCCTTCTATACTGTCGTAAAAGGGACGTCAAACGTTAAAGGCTTTTCTACCAGCAAGTGTAGGCCGAATTAAAATGCGGCTGGAAACAATATAATCGAGTAATAGATAAAAGCTCGCGGAACACAACTCTGTAAAATGTATATCCGTTCGTAGAATTTACTAATATCTTTAACTATTTGTATCTATTTTCGGTCCATAAGTTACATGAAATAGATTAAATGCAATATATATATATATATATATATATATATATATATATATATATATATATATTCTAAATATATTATTTCTAAAAGGTGTTTTTTGGTCGAGCGGCTCGATCTCTTTAACTACTGCACCAAAAAAAATTAAAAAAATACCCACTGAAAGCTTATGTTTTCTACTTTGGGCGAAAAATATAAAAAAATTCGAAAAAAATCTTTTTGTTAATAAAAAAATTAATTTTTATAACAGGTGGCATGAGCGCCATCTGTGGGCGACACATCAAATATCTTAGCCAAATTGTATACTTGGAACACGCTAGATGGCGATATAGTGCGAAGACTTCGCACGGGTCAGCTAGTATATATATATATACCGAACCGGGAATATAATTTTTGTTAGCCTTTAGTATATTTTTAAATTTAATGTAAGACGAATTCACTTTTAAACTGCTTATTATGGTAAAAAAAATTTCTAGTTACTACGAACTTTTATGGCATTATTTACACGCACAGTGGAAACAAATAAATTTTGTATCGCATCACACTATTTTCAATAAAAATACATATCGCATTAATATTTGAATTAGAATTAACGGTTAGATGAAGACAGGAGAAGAATTAAGGGAGAGGAAATGAAATATTTAAAAGAAAAGAAATGAAATATTCAAAATACAGTTAGGGGGATATGATTTTTTCGCTAGACTCATTATACTGAAAATCTGATGTCAAAATTGAAAGTGTGCCATAACTTGGCAGCATGAGCAGTAAAAGAATGCTCTTAAGGGGTAGCATGTTATAGATAAGTAGGGTGATTAGTTTTTCAGAATGTAGACCCCTGCTCTGGCCAGAAAATGCTATGAATTTTAGAATAAAATTAGTCATAATATGAGGATTTTTCTATATTTTAAGACAGCGAAAAAGTGTAAAAATTGCCAATGGATGGAATTTTCTGCTACCAACAATAATAGCCTGGGACTTAGTAGAATTGACTAGGAGACCCACATTACAACCCCGTTCACCGATCAGCCTTAGATCTGCATTTAGACATTAAATAGCGTTAGAAATATTACTAAGATCAGTATGTATTTAATAATTTCTGCCTTTTCATAATATTTGCAGTGGAAGTTTTTAACGACAGATATTGAAAAAAGAATTTGGGAAAATACCCCACCTTGAGGAACACCAGCTACCAAATCAGCCCACTTCAGACGATTTTCTGCTAATCTAACGGCTTGTTTAAGTCAATAGAAGAAATGTTTGACTATTCTAGAAAAAAAAGCTTTAGAAAAATAAACTGAATTCAGGTATCTGAATTCAGGCTGAATTCAGGTAAACTGAATTCAGGCTGACAAAAGGTCAAAGAATCTAAAATAAAATGAGCTTCTGTTATTAAACTATAATTAGCGGCAACCTTCTTAAAAATCAACTAAGCGGTTAAGTTTTCAAGGTTGATTTATTAAAGAAGAACTTGTTACTTGATCACAATTTTCAACTTAATAAGTCCTATTGCTGTTATTTCTTCTCGTAATACTAATTTAAAATTATTTTAATAAAATGAACTGAAGGTACAAACTAAATGCTAAAAGTTTTGTAATGCTAGAACATTTGTTAAGAAACACTGCGTCAATATATTTAATAAACAACTAATGGCAAAAATATAAGTATAGAAATGAATGAATTTAAATGACTCTATGACGAAGTGATATCAATGACTAGAGAACCAAATAAAATTTTTGAACATAAAAATGGATTAAATATAGTATGATAATGATATTGTATTTATATGACAGATCCAATTAAAATAGTAACTCTTTGGTTCTTAATTTAATAACAGGTTATCGCGATTCAAAGAAATACTTCCCATCCAAAACGCAAATCTGACTATTATAACTTATTATTACTTCGTAAGAAGATTTGTAAATCATTTGTAAGGATTCACTTCCAGAACTCCTCACTATTGTATATTTAACCGAAGTAACTTTAGACATTCTGCAACAACTGTGATACGTGTATATACATACATTGATTTGTTATATTAATAAAAAAGCGCATAACGTAAGTGTGGCAGAAAATATACATATTCATAATTTTAAAGACACCATTCTTTTCACTACTCTGTAGTGATTAGTTTCAAAAAGACTGATTTTTTTATATTTCCGGCTATAATTTTATACATAATGCCTATTTATATTAGTCAATTTACTTAATTAATGTACTTAGGTAAGCATGTAAAAAATATCTTTAAATGTAACTATCATAATATTTTAGTTAACTAATCACTCTTATATTCTAACCGCAAAAATGAATTTGTAATCAGGCGGAAGTATATTTGTCTCTTCTTTCATTTTCTCATATGTAACAAACTTGCTGTTGTGAGATACATTATAGACGGACGCAGCATCCGAGGCGCCTCAAATTACTCTTGCGACATTTTTTATAATCAGCTTTGCGACAGCGACATATACTCGTATTTTATCACCAGTTGTGTTACATGAATATGCTTTTATAGTATCGTACTTGACAGGTTTTGTTTGCATTTTTAAACAAGTCGACGTCTAGTGCCGAGAGTTTGAAGCACTTTACATATAAAAGTTTAAATATACATATGTTATATAATTCCTATAAAGGTATACTGCATGTAAGATGATATGTTGTTTATGTAAGATTTTAGATTGACGAATATGAAGTTGCAAGTCTCTCGCTTGTCAATTTTACTTATTGTATACTACTATTAAAATCGTCAGAAATAATAAATTACATACTTTCAGAATTGCAAGGATAACTTCTTTAGGTTCATTGCGTTTGTGTGTGTTTGAAACTCTTATACCTATTGAATAACAAATTTATGTAGCAACCTGGGGCGTGAAAGATAAAGCTTTCCCAGACTTTAATTTTCTTAGATATATGAATTTACAAAAGTTGTATAAACTTATAAAAAAAACGTAAAAAATAAACGTATAAAGCAATACACGGTTACTAATCGAAAGTATTGTGGAAGATGAAATCAAAACAAAAATAAGTCATGTCATCTTATCACGTGCTTAAACAAGTTTAGACAGCATGATAAGAAAAAAAGGACTCGTGGAATAAAATTATATAACATTATTATAAATTATTTAAAATATATAAAGGATTATAAATTAAAAATATCAAGATTCATACTACCACGTTTCAAATTCGTTTGAGTCTCAATAAGCTCTATTTAAATCTTCTAATATTAACCATTGAAGAAATATAATGGTTTTGAAATAGTATTAATTTCGTAAGGTTCTAATTATAAAATAGTTATAATAGATTTTATAAATGACAAACTTTATGGCAACATCGCAATATAATCGAATAAAAAACAATTATATTGCGATGTTGCCATAAAGTTTGTCATTCATAAATAAACATTCATATAATAGAATAAAACATTACATTCACTTGCCCACTATTTGTATATTTTCGAAATAAATACTTCTAATAGAAATTTCAATTAAAATGTAGCAAAATATTAAATCTTGTCAAGCACGAGTGGAACTCGCGTTACGAGGATTTCGTGCATATTTAAGCATTTATAAAAATTTAATGGTACATAATATTCCTATTGAAATATTTACAGAATTTTTTTAATTGAACGAAAATACATTGTCTATATTTTTTTACAGGCGCATATATAAAAAAAATATTTGTTTATGTGATGTAATCACAAATTAACGATTTTTTTCCTTTATTTGTGCTATGAGACCTTGCCTTTTGTCATAATTTCATGATTCTAGGTCAGCGAGAATTACCCTATAAATGTTGATTTAATTGTGAGTGTTAAAATATGGGGCATAAATGGCTGTATTTTTAGTTTTTTTAATGCGTTTAGTTTTTTAGAAGCTTAATTCTTATACAGCTCTAAGGGACTGTAAACCTAAATATTTTATATAAATATCTACTTGATACCTCCACGCGTTCTAAAAAAAGCGTACAAAAAAGGGTCTTAATAGACAGACAGACTAACAGACACACAGCGAAGTGTTGCTAAAAGGGTTTTTTTTTCTTTTGAGGTAATGTACCCTTCTACACTTTTAGACTGAGTGCCATTTATTTTCGCATTTCCCATCTGGTGAAGTATAATTGGAAAGACCTCTCAAAGTGAAATTGAGTTTTAATTGTTCAATATTTATTTTTAAACCCCGTTCCCTGAAGTTGTTATAAATAGATACTTTAAATAGGAATTTCAATTATAAGTTTTTTTTGGAATAGAAGTTTTTAAGAGGATTTGTAAAAAAAATCACATATTAGAATTCAGACACAGATAACTTTTGTTCTACACAACGTTTGTCATTTTAACTTCTTAGACCGTGGTGGGAAACCAAAAGTAACACACATGTATAATATTAAATTTTCCTTCGCTTTTTTAATTATTTGTTTACACATCCTTTTTTTGTGTCAGGTTCAATATTTTAGAATCATTTAAGAGTACTCAATAAAATTTTTATAGAATTTCTGTTTCTCTCATATAGGCTACTAAGCACTCACTTTTTATTGTAAATATTAATATTTTAGAATTTACAAAGCTGATGAATTCTAATTAAAAAACACGAAAATGAAGTAATTTAAAAATTGATCCCACAGTCCATACTCCCCTCGTATTTAACCTAGTGGATTTAATTGATCTGGTGAAGGCGGCCAACATTTCTCACAATTGTTTTGCGAATGGAATTTAATTATGACTGTCTTCTTTCCTGCACAATTAAATTTGGAATGAAGTATTACTTTTAATTTCCTATGCGTACTATTCAATAAATTAAACTTATCTCATTAAAAGACTATAAAAATCTTGTTGAATTTTGCATACATAAAAATAATGTGCATTTCCAAATCAGTAAGTAGTAAAAATATAAAATAAAAATTTAAACAATGCAATGTCAAGGTAAATTACATTCAAATCGAATCGAATATAAAGCTCTCGGAATATCATAAATGCTCGCAAAAATTTATCTTCTTCCGTGCACACTTTCTGCGCCGGAAATTGTCGTGTTCTCGTATAAAAAATGTTGAGTAGAAAACAAGCATAAAAAATGTTGGGTTTTACTAGCCGGTAATCAAAGTCGTCCACTGTGTTTAGCTCTTAAAGTAATACTTGTGAATATATAAGTCAACTATTAGTACTCATGTCTACGAGCAGCAGAATAATGTTTCTTTTGCGTATATTTTTAAGAAGGCGAAGTAGCACTGTGTGAAACTGCAGAATTATTTGTAAATTATTTATCATGTAGAAATTACCCTTTCATATTAATACAAGCGTATAATTTAATTTTAAATACTAGTAATTTTTCCAGTATCGGTTTAGTCATAATAGCCACGGGTATCAAATACAAAATAATTGCGTTAAATATGACTTTTAAGCTTTTAACATATATGTGATAGAGTAATAGTGCATGGAGAAAAAATATTTTACTTAATGACGATGTTATTTATGTTATGTAATTATAAACGGGTTATTATAATTATACTTTCTTATTATGTCTAATATGATCTATATATTAAAATACTTTATAAAATTCTTTCAGTAGAAATGTTCAAATTTGAACGTAAAAAGGAACAAAGGTTAGAAAAGTGGCAACCATCATACGTACTGGATAATTGTGTCCACTTTTCCACTATTATCCATACATGAAAACGTCATCCACACTTAAGATAACTACATATTCGAAATTAAATTTCTTGTTCCATTTTAAGTAATCTATATTAGATTACTTAAAATGGAACAAGAAATTTACGAAGATACGATTCTACGAAGATACGATTCTGAACCGCATTAAAAATATTTCCTGATTTCTAAGTACTTTCAAGGGAAAAAGAACTAACTTTTAACATTTTTTCTCTGAGGTAGACTATTATAAGTCGATCAAGAAGGGATACTGTTTTTCGCCTAGAGACGAATATTATGAGAAAGCCTTGGCAAAAATATAGCGTATGAAGACGATCAAGTTTAGCAAATATCCATATTAAGACATTATCAAATACAGAAATTAGCAAATTTATGAAATATCTGCCGATTGATCAAAAGAAGCACTTAAAATGTACAACAAAACCAAAATTAGCATTTTCTGATTTCATCTTTACTTGAAATGAGGCTAACAACATCCATTTTTGTCCGTCGGAGATGAAAGAAACCTTCCTTTTTTGATGTGTTCCTCTTTGAGTGGATTTCTATATTTTGGCGTAATTTATCAATATATTTATATTTGGAATAGGTAGATACTGAAATATATGAAATGAAAATGGGGCAGAAAAATTTCCACGTGATGATCTATCGATATTTTTTCGGCATTTCTACTTGCAAGGTAAATCTCGCTCAGAATATGACTGGCGACGTTTGGCTAAATTAATCTACAGATTCTTAGTTTTTTGTTAAATTTTTACTATCCTATAGGTTACATTTATCATGGCTTTAATATTTGCATAAAATAATTTTTAACTGTTTTCCTTTTCTTTATTTGTGTAGCCTAGCGTAGGAGAAACAAGAACTTTGATCTTGAATTTATACTGGTTTGATATTCAAGAATTTCGCACTATTTCGTTAAGGAAAACAGATGAAATAGTATTTCCGACTCTACTGGGGTAAACTTTGTAATTTATATTATTTTCTCCTTTGAAAGGGAAACTAAAAAGTAATAACATCGTGGAAAAACTTTAAAATAAATTGGGGAAAACTTTAAAAATATAGTTTAAATATGTGTAATTAGTTAGTATATTTTGTAAAATACGAAATTGATGATTACATTAATAAAATCATCGATTACCTCGCTTTTGTAACAATTATTCAAACCAAAATAAAATACTGTAAATTTTTCCATTGTGTCACGTACGAGTAATAGTGAATGGATTTACGCATTCTTAATAGCAAACTTTTTCTATAGTCTATAGTTTTATCCAATTGCAGAAAAACATATGAACGCAAGACTATATTGTCATTGCGGAAATTTTCTATAGCCATGTTTTTCACCAGCCAATTATTATTTTATTTTAATTAGATATTTGACAACGGTCAATAAGTAAGTTGGAGACGAGTGAGAATTTTCAACTCGAGCATTTCGTGAATTCTCGTTTTGTGAGGGAAAGCGGTATTATTTTTATATGAAAGATATTTCATTAAATCTCCCTAATATTTAAAAATTGATATTTAGATTAAAGCTTGCTTATATTGAATTCACGAAATGTAGTTTCAAATACACTGGTTACAAAAAATGTTTACTTTTGTTTGTGTACAATTAATTTGTTTATTGAATAATTAAACCTAATCTCGGCTAGACTACATCATCTATTTTCATTGGAAGCTAATTACTTTTATCATGGGTAAGGAGAGTATATAAACGCATCTCTTATGATAGTGAAAACAAATATATATATATATATATATATATATATATATATATATATATATATATATATTTATTTAATTTGTGTAATCAACTGGAATGACATCACTCATAACTGATATTTATATGTATTGAAAAGCATCTCATCATAATAAATATACAATTAATTTTGAAATGTATAGTAAAAATTAGAGATACTTGTATCCACAGAACTTGTATAATTGTTTGTATCTACAGGAAAGCAGTACCAATTAGAAATCTGTAATAAATTGCTTTAGCAATGCTTTAATTTAAGAAGTTGTTAATAATAATTTCATAAATTCTTACAAAAATATTTATTGTACTTCGAAAAGTTTTTTTGTAATAATTGAAAATGTATTAATTGTAAAATTTGTATGTATTCTAAATTGGAATTAAAAAAATTATGTTATTGAAATTCAGTCTGACTAGCGACATGATTTTTTTACCTATAGCTACAATATTAAAATGTGCATTAAAATTGGTTAACAATGGATGGTTCACTTGACCTATAGGCTGAGTGCAATAAATAAGAATTATCTTATTGAAATGCCATGTATGGCTTAATTTGCCCACAACGAAAACAAAAACAGGTATTAAATTCATTCGGACTAGATAATATAAACCAGTCTGTCATAGGGTTTCAGTATGAAAATCCTATTCCATTGGTTAATATATAAATTCAATGGACAATGATTTTACAAATCTTTTACCTAATTGTAATGTATACTTATTAAATCTTAAATGCGACTTTAATAATTACTAAATAATTCCCACCATTTTTGTGTGAGATCAAAAATATAAACATTAATATTTTTAGGTTCTAAATGCATTAAACAACGTACTACACTGTCTTTCTACCCACAACATAACAATGACTAAATTATTTATTATAGAAAATTTAAATATGAGCTGTGAAATTGAAAAAAAAATTAATTAAAACATAATGGGAGCAGAAAAAATTGTAAAAATAAAAGTAATGAAAATAAAAATAGTACCAAAAATATATTAACAGGATATAAAAAATGAAAACGAAATAAAAAAACGGTATTTAAAAACGTAAAATAGATTAAAAATATACAAGCAAAAATATTAATAACCTAAAAATGTGTTTTATTTATTTTTCAACTCCCTCTCCGCAACTTCCGTATGAGCCATCGCTTCCGAACTTGACTTAACAAAATTTCCTTGCGGATTTGATGGAGCTCGTTTTCTCTTTGTTGTCTCTCCTCCATTCATGCTTCATGCAATTTTTTTTTATTTTTCCGTCTGCAGCAACCAAGATTAGCTGAAAGTGAGCCGGATATTCGAATGATGGCTGCTGGTGCAACTCCTGTATATTGGTACATTCGTGTTCACGTCCAACATGGTTTTTTGCACCCCAATACCACCAAGGATGACCAGCAGGAACATCTACCATTTCCTCGGAATATATTGGCAAAGTTTCCGCAGCTTCAGCAAAAAAATTACTTTTACTCGTCGATTGTTGCTCAGATGGATCTATGTATATTTGATTCTAATTAATTAAATGTCAATTCACGAATATTACAAATTTACAAATTTTAAATTTCAACACATTTTCGCATACTACTAGAAAGAAAATAAAATGAAAGTACAGTTGAAAGGTTCTTAAATGAATTTTGCAATTTGTAAGTGTAAAGGTGATTGAATAACAATCAACTTTCGTTTGTAATACTGTTTCTTCAGTATTAAATGTAAATTCGAATGAAGTTCACTTCAAATAAATCAATCTAAAAATTTTCTGTGACCCGTTACTGTATTAATCAGTTTCTAAAAACACTATAAATAAAGTATTAATTTTAAACTTTTCGATATTCATGTTGTTTACATAGATTGAATTGCTGGGCGTAATCATTTGATGGAACTTCCACAATTATCCCAGCCCTATTAAGGAAAATACGGGGTCAATTTGAATGTCGCTAATCGTCTCTCCTTCTCTGATTGGTATCCGCTACTACCTTTTCCTTGCCAAATCTCTTCTCTGCTTGGCTTTTATATTAAGCCAAGTTAGGCACATTTGAATTCCTTCTGTCTAAAAAAACAAATAAAGTATGCATTTCTTAGCACAATAAAAAAACTGTATTTGTGCGAACAAATTAATTTCGTATTCATCAAACAAACTAGAACGTCTTGAACAAGAGAAAAATTCTATGAAATTTAATTACAGGAATTTATCTTGTCATCAATAGCTGCACGGCGGAAAGGCGCCTGTCAGTTATGTTTATATAAAATTAAATATTATCATGTCGATTGTCCCTATCTCCTCTCTCTAATTAACTTCAACACTCGACTGAGATACCGTATATCATTACAGAAATTATTCGTACTATAACTTTATAATAATAATACCTCTTTTTAAAACCCCATAATTCGAATATGCCCATAGTATAACGATATTTTTTCTCAACATCCGTCCTCGTATATTTTTGGAACCAAATTACTAACACTTAAAAATGAATTACAAAATGGATTATTTATAAATTAAAACCAGCTACGGACGAATTAGTGTTTTTTTCAGTATGGAGAAAATAATATAACTCTAAGTTAATGGTAACTTTAATATTTAAAAAAATACCTTTTGTAATGTATTTGACAAAAAAGTAACCCTTAAAAATGTGTACGTAAATACTCTAACCGTTTTGTGCACACGCAA
This sequence comes from Druceiella hillmani, assembly GCA_039881145.1. Taxonomy (NCBI): domain Eukaryota; kingdom Metazoa; phylum Arthropoda; class Insecta; order Lepidoptera; family Hepialidae; genus Druceiella; species Druceiella hillmani. The sequence goes on along the minus strand of JAYKKI010000014.1, from coordinate 31,730,110 downwards.
TTAGAGTTATAATCTAGTTTTATACTCTGTTCTTATTATACATCTACATGATTGTAACTTGTTTTGTTGGTCGTTCAGTGAATAAATAAATAAGTTCTATTTTCATTTTATACGTTAATATTTGACTGTACTTACCCTTTCATTAATAATACCACTAGCTTTATAGGGATATCTTGGCATATTTTTATCTGTATATTTACTCCGTCGTTGCGTTTATTTTCAATTATATTTTTGTTAAATACCAATATCTGCACTCTGTTTCCGTGTGGTTTCTTTGTCTTGTTTCCATTTTAGTATTTTTGTTAAAAGCAATACTTTCAGCCAAAACAAACTACGCTTATCAGTAAATAATTCGATATGCCAATTAAATATGTACCTGAAATTACTCATTACACATTTTTAATGCTCTGAACTTCGTACCCCTGAACTTCTGATTTCACTACTCATAAAACTTCATACCGCACATATTTAAAACTTATTCATATGTAGCGCTCATATATGCAAATCGATTCTTAAGGAGTGTACTCCAAAAATGTTTTTCAATGTTTATTTACATTAATATAAATCAATTTTATTGAATATAAACCAAAAAGATTACTAAATTTTCAAAAGCAATGGCAAATTTAAATATATAACCAGTAAATTTTTTCTCTTTTTAGAGTGAAATATAGTAAAAATTTTCATATTAAACATAGCTCTATATAGATTACCAATTAAAATAATAATTCTGAAAAGTATAGGCTATGGCTCAACCAGACATGTGGGCGTCTAAAAAGAATGGTATTCTAATTTTATACCAATGACAAACTTAAGTGACAGATTAAATTTGGCTATAACGCCCCAAACTCTAAAATATTATCCATTATTTTTTAAATTTCATAAATATTATCCATTTCCTTGCCGCATCAGAATTCAATATAAATCGCAAGAGCTCCTCGCGGGGAACAAGATCAGATAGCAGGCGTATATCACTCGCCGGCTAAGCCATTAAAACACGAACACTAAACTTAAATATCGAAATTTTTGTCTTACATTTTCCTGATGTCGATCATAATTTAAAGCACCGATATTATATGAAATATTTGCAATTTCTGGACAAGGTTCAATTAAATTCTAAAACTTATATGACAAAATGAGAAAATTTACTTTGTTTTTTTTTGGCTTTCTTGCGCATTTTCTTTTAATAAATACGAATAGCCACCAGGAGAAAGGCAAAGAAATATTTGATGCATTCTTGTCATAAATGTTTGAGGCATTATTTTTGTAACGTATGTAACGTTCAAAATGACGGGGCGGGAGGGGGATTGGTGTGGAGCGAAATGGAAAGTCGATATTTGCTTTTAGAAATAAATAGCGAAATTAATAATTAATTATTCGTTGTCAACTCACCGATGCCATGCTATAACATCAATAAAATTGCGCCAAATGTAAGGAACTATCGTAGTACGAATACTACACCTATTTGGTAGGTATCTATCTAAATATATTATTTCTAAAAGGTGTTTTTTGGTCGAGCGGCTTGATCTTTTTAACTACTGCACCGAAAAAAATTAAAAAATACCCACTTAAAGCTTATGTTTTCTACTTTGGGCGAAAAATATAAAAAAATTCGAAAAAAATATTTTTGTTAATAAAAAATTAATTTTGATAACAATTGGCATGAGCGCCATCTGTGGGCGACACATCAAATATCTTAGCCAAATTGTATACTTGAAACACGCTAGATGGCAATATAGTGCGAAGACTTCGCACGGGTCAGCTAGTATTCATAATTTTAAATTTAAAACTTTCGGACACTAAAAGCGGTCATATCATCATAAACATATATATATATATATATATATATATATTTATATATATATATATATATATATATATATATATATATATATATATATATATTGCATGCATCAGAGTATTTTATTTATATTTGTACTCAATGATTCCATTTTTGCAACGATCATGCCAAATAAATATTAATTTCTACGCCCTTTTTTAGCTTTCCTTTTTATTTTGAATTAATTTTTATTAGCACACAGCACGAAGTATTAATCATTGAGCTACATATTTAATAATTGTAAAATTATGTCAGAACCATAAATATTCCTTATAGTATAAGGTTAATCAAAAAAATAATTTAGGAGTCATGCATAAAAAAATTACCATTTACCTAAAAATTATATAAAAAATGAAATCAAATTTCAAACACAATTACTTCTTATAAGTTTTTTGTGACACTTTGCTTTCAAATAACATTAGTGTAATCAATATTTTTCAGTAAAATTTTGCCTGGGAAATAGGGATTAGAGAGTACCTATTAATATCGAACCCAGTGCAGCCCATATTGCTGAAGGTATTTTTTTCTGATTCGTTAATCCCTGCCTCTTCTGTGCTAATATATATCGCCGGCATATAATATCGCCGGCTCAAATTTATTGTTATTTTTGCTTGGACGTGAAAACTCTAGTATAATTCAAATACCTCTTCTATCTCCATCCCCATTGCTATCTTCGTATGTAAATGTTTTGGACGATATTCAGGTGTGCAATTGTTTTATGAAGGAATGTTCTAAGACATTATTGCCCAAAAAAATTCTTTGGAAAATAATCCCAGCTGTAGGAAAATAACCCCAGCTGTACCAATAAATATAGACAAAGGGGTTAAGAAAATAATGAAATATTGAGCAGTTAATTCCATTATAGACTAAACATTTTCCGTTGTGCAAAACTAAATTAATTCTAGCTCTCAATTAATTCTAGATGTATCAATCTTCGGTTACGTCGGGAAGCAATATAGTTTATTGTGGACTAGAAAAAGATTTGAAATCTTTCTTTCTTTTAGTCAATGCTATATTTTGTTGCCTCTTAAAATTTGTCTTAATTTTGCTGATGATTTTAAAATAAACAATTTAATCGACTCTATTTTTTCTTCCTCTTAAGTGTTAATTTTTGTCTTATTTTTATGTATTCGAATTATAAGGGCTTTATCCAATTCCGATCAGTAATTGATATGAATCTGATAGGAATTTAAATATTATTAATTAAAATAAACACAACGAATAATTCCATGTGGATAGACATGTCATTTAATTCACAGTACATTTACACAGTTGTACACAGTTGATATCTGAATAGTGAGCACTCTTTTTACGGAGATGCGTTTTAGGTCACCGAAATATTGAAAACCGATGAAATAAATAAACAAATATATATGTATATATATATATATATATATATATATAAAAAAAAAAAAAAAATATATATATATATATATATATATATATATATATTTGTTTATTTATTTCATCGGTTTTCAATATTTTGGTGACCTAAAACGCATCTCCGTAAAAAGCATTAGTAGCAAAAACGGATAAAAAACAATTCGATCAGGACATACTGATGGGCATTCTGTTAATATTATTTCATACTTTACACCAAAACACCCTTTTTTAAGCAACATATAAAAAATATGTTCTCTTCGATAAATATCATACGAGCATATACTTTTATAGCAGTTTCAATACTAACTTTTAATTTGGTGTTTTACTTTGCACAAAACCAAAAATGATTTAATCAAATCTGCCAGTCGAGACTAGAATGTTCAGAAAACTAATGTTATCCAGCTGCGCTTTAAAATTTCTTGGGCGGACGTTGATCTGCAAATTGTCACCTCGGGTATTTTTTTGCATAAAGAATGGACGAATCGCAATTAAATGAAACTACTTAATGTAGTATTATTTCTACTTTCTTTAAGTTCTTTATCACTACCTAGGTTTCGTTGTATTACAACATCTTGGGTCTTCAGGTGGGCTATTAGCAAAGATGTAATACGTGCACCTGAAGATGTCGTAATACAACGAAACCTAGGTTGTGGTAAAGAACTTAAAGAAAGTAGAAATAATACAACATCACGTAGTTTCATTTAATTTTAAATAATGAATTTCTATAAAATTAACGCCAAATACATATAATATCAAGAAGAGACGAATGTAAAATGGATAAAGGTAGTTGTAGAAAAATAAAATTCTTTCGACCCGTAATGTTTATTTTCATTAGTGCCAGTGTAGCATACCACGTGCAAAATCACCTATCGCATTGATAGTATTGAACTTTAGCTTAAGTATATTTTTGAGTATTTTATTTTTGTCTTCGATGAATGGTTATTTCATAAAACGTTATATTCCTTTATTAATTATTTTACTCTTTTAGACATAATGCGATTCTATTTCTTGTTTTGTTCCATGGTTATTCGAATTAAATAACTTCAATTTAAATATGTTAAATTCTGTAGCAGCCAATCAATAAAATTAAACAACACAAACGAATATTTAAAAAAAATACTAAATTCGTTAAACATAACTTACTTAGATTATTTCGTATACTTACGTGAAACCAAAAAAAAATTAGTTTAACACAATTTCTTTAGTGAAGTATTAGGGCTGCTTAAGCAAACACCGACAATATTAAATAATGCACTTTTGTTTAAAGCAGAACGTTACATATACATAGCAATTTATGCAGTAATTCATTATATGATGGTTATGAGGTTGTAGTTAAACTTAACACAAAACAATAAATACGTAGACATCTAAAACAGAATATTTATGATAGCTTAATTCAAAAGTTCTGTCTTATTATATCATTTCTCAAGCAAGACCTGAGGCAGTAACTCGTAAATCATCTGTCCCTTTATGGAATTAACAACCTTAGAAGTAATAACACATAATTCTCCTCCGCGTTTGTTTTGCTAAGTGATCTAAAGGACAAACAAAATTTACATGCAAGTAGCCTGAAACTTTTACTTAAGGAAGTTTAAGAAACTGATTAATTGCTTCAAGAGAGAATTAATTGTACATTTATCAATAATATACACGGCTATATTCAATATTTTACGAAGATTAAGAGCTGGGTTTGCAAGATTAAAGCAGATTTTTCAAGAAATAAGTCAATAATTGTATTTTCTTTTATGTATGTACTGTACATACACGATGGTATATAAAACCATCTTTGTTTGTAATAATTACAAATAAAGATGGGTTTAAAGATTGCGCAAAAATTGAATACCAAGACCAATTGAAATGAATGATACAATTTTTTTCATCCTAATTTACTTTTTAGAACCATAAAGTGATTTCTGCAGTGAACGACAATCAGGATGCAGTCGTTAAATATTTTTTAACGTAATTTTCAGCTTATTCGTTTTTAATTTACGTCATAAACAGACTATGACACCGAAAAAAATTACTTTTAACGTTTTAACGAACAGAAAACGTTATTATTCTCTCCTACATACATGCCTTATATTAGTTTTACACTATATTTAACATATAATAAATGAAACGTGAACCTCGTTCAGGTGTCAATTAGTTTAACTAGAGATTTATAAATGATACCATGTTAAATTGCTTAAAATGTAAATTATTCCCCAAACCATCTAATTATTTAATAAAACATTTATTTATTTAGACCTAAATGAAAATCTTAAAACCACGTTTTGCTCGTTTGCCGCACATATTAATTAATAATTAACATTTCTTTAGTTTTTGCAAAAGTAACACTCATTTGGATTAAAATATTTAAGAACAATGAATTATTCAGTACCTAATATTATATCATGGATAAAATTTTTATATTTAATTGAAATTAATTTCGATTCATCAGGATACATAAAATCCATACGGTAAAATTATATATTGGTAAGAGACTCCATAGAAAGAAAACGCTTTTTTGATTTTTTGTTTAATTAAGTTAATATCAACAACTTAAATATTAAAATAAAATCAACCATAACTTTTCTCCTGGCCCTCGATATGATTACAAAAAAAACTTATGCTCTTCTTTTCCATATCATTCCACTCAACAAATACATTTCTACAGATTTTAATTTTTTTTATCTACCATTAATGAAAGGAAATTCTGTACGATTATATTTATGTAAACTGTTATAAAATATGTATATTTATTTTACTAATTACTATAAAGCCAAAGAGGGAGTAATATGTAACTCGAAAGGGTTGATGTAATTACATGTGGCTGTATGCTATGTTAATTTTGAACTTGTATCAACCAAAACATTTTAATATATATAAAATTTACTCTAACGTAAAAAAAGCCGCTTGGCTCAAATAACGAGTTTAATTGCTTTACTAAATTTATTGAAGGATATTAAAATATTTTTAAACCAAGCTTCTTTGTTACAAGCATAAAATATAACTGTTTGATTATAGTATATATGTAAATATATATATATATATATATATATATATATATATATATATATATATATTTATATATATATATATATTTATATACGAATATATATATATATATATATATATATATATATATATATATATATATATATATATATATAAATATATATATTTATATATATATATATATATATATTTATATACGAATTATATATAATATATATATATATATATATATATATATATATATATTTTTGTTTGATTATAGATGATTGCTTAAACAAGTTCCTTAGTATAAAAAATTTAAAATGGAACTTTAATTAAAATAACCATTTGGTTCAATTGGGCTTGTATTTCAACCTCTATATAAATTGGAATTTGAAATAACTTTATTTGAATATACTGTAATCGTTGAAACGGTATCATTTTAGTTTACTTTTTGATTAATAGCTCAATACATGAAACTGTGGCGCATAAAAGCTATGAGCAAATTTAAGTATATTTTAAATTGAAATATTAACTCCTCGGCTAGAAAATATATTCTGCATTAAACAAAGCAGTAACACATTTATCATTTATCAAATTATATACTCATGTTGTTTCTTGTGTTTCCAAATTGCTTCGCTTTCGGTTTTTTGACATTTAAATTGTTTGCAGAAGAAATAAATGTAACACGTATTTACATTATTATAATTCGGTTAGAAGAACAGATTTTCTTAATAGTGTTATTTTCTTTTTGCAAAGCAGGCGGATGTTTAACTGTCAAAATACGAGATTTAACCTGATCAGGTTGTATTCTTTTAAGAAGACATATATATGAGGATCCTGGTAGTCGCGTGTCGGCGACTATGAAAGCGGTCGACCTTAGGTATCTCACACTGTCGACTACTGACCACCACTCGCGTGATTCAATGTACTAGAGTGAGTGAGAATGTAGTAGATTATCATCGAATGTACTAGACTGAATTTGACCGTCAGGATTGCGAATGTTCTGGAACGTTCGAGAAACATTATATGTAAATTTATTACAATAAGTAGGAACGTACAAGAATATATTCGAAACTTCTTAAAATGAATTGAACCGGAAGCAGTGAGAATGTTCTCGATTGTTCGACAACATTCTCAGTTAGTTTTATGAAAAATTTATTATTAAAGCTTCAAGTCCAATTCCAAATAAATAAAGGAAACAGTTTCTGTGGGAAATGAAATACATTTAACAGAATCGTAATATGTATATATATATATATATATATATATATATATTATATATATATATATATATATATATATATATATCATATATATATATATATATATATATGTATATATTGTGAAGGTCACATCCTAATGAGAGCTGGAGTAAATTTTCAATGTAGTTTTGTAGATTTATGCGTGTAATAAAAATTCTGAGTAAACTATTAATAAATATTTGTTAGCGCTAAATTCGTAGATTAATATAAAAAAAAATTGGCAAAAACCAACTTATTTTTATGTTACTCAAATTAATCAATTTGGTTCCCATCGGTTAATATTTAAAATTTATTACAAGATTCTATTTAAAAAACCCATTCCATAATTAGTATAATTAAATACTTACATATAGAAATAAGAACAGCTAACTGCAGGATTACTTTAAAAAAATTATATTACAAAACAATATGTTGTTATAAAATCTTGGCCCTTTTTCTGGAAACTTTTAAAATGACTTTGACCACTAATGCGCTTCGAAATATTACAACAACTTGCAGTTAATTTAATTCAGAAGTTTATATACAACCAATAAATTTGTTTTGAAGGATATTGGTTCAGAGGAGGTTGGAAGGGATGTATCTGTAGTGACATACTGAAGACACTTCTGCATATCATTACAGATAAGTCTGTTTTAACTATGAGGAATTTGTATATATCTCCTTAAAATAATCGAAACATTTGTCATAAAATTCTCCATTTGTTACGATGTTATTAAGTACCATGTGGAACTTTCTGTTCTTCTCAAGTTGTTTATACTTTTAGAACTACAGTCCATTCTGGTATCTTTTATATATACCCATGTCACGTAAAATTGAACCAACACTGGTATGTAGTGATTGGTTTGAACATCCGTAATAAATTCATACTCAAATATAACTATATCGGCTAACAACTACTGAACAGGGCAGTTTACATCATTTTCTGTTGCATAGTTCGGTCAGTATTAATTGGATTGGCAGACTTTACCTGTTACTCTACTGCTTACTGCTGTCAATTTGAACACTTTTAGGTATTATGTTGAGCTCAAGCCTCTAACCTAGTTAGGAGCACGACTAATTTTTTTTTTCACTTTCATACGAGTAGTGCCCAATTTGCGAGTTATGAACTTAATACAAATAATATTTTAACAATAAACATACATTTTTGTATAAACATAATTTCGTTATATTCTAAGTTGTAATTTATTTATTACTAGCTGTGTCCACGACTTCGTGCGCGTGAAATAATTTATTCATTATTTCGATGAAAATTTATCTAGTAAGCTAATTGCTATAGGAGTAAACTCTTACATTTAACAAAAACTATAGTACTTTATAAGCTAATGCAAACAAATTGCAATAACAAAATATGTTAGTAATTTTTTTAGAAAAATACAAAAAGAAAACAATAAAATAATGTGATTTGATATACTGCAACGTGATTTGAATAAAGATCGAGGGTAAGATAAAGATATAGGAAGGATTAAGGAGAGGTTTATGAAGGAAAATAGGATTGTTAAAATAAAATGAAGCAAGAAATTATTTTTTCGCAAGATTATTGAAGCCTTGAATGAATTGTGTAAGCTTGTTGTCGAAATTTGATTTGTTTCATGATTTGTCAGCATGAACAAAAAAACAGTGCTGTAAAAAAGCGTTATCATGTTGAAGATAAGTAGAATGAACGGTTCCTGGCCCCGGCAATGACTAGAAAGAGCTGTAAATTTTACAAAATAATGAGACGAACTGTGAGGTCTCAATGATATTATAGAGACAAAAGAATGGGAAAATTGGGTATAAATCTAGTTTTTTTCTATGAAAAACGATAGTTTGGGACACTGGGACACTGACAATGACAGTAAGAGGATTGGTTGTGAGATCTTTCTTACGAGCCCATTCACTGATCACACTTAGATTCGAGGTCAAAGAAGATTTTACTAAGATCAGTATGTGTTTGAAGATCATCTGCCTGTTGATGAGACTGCAAATGTGGAGGTTTTTGACGACAGTATCAGTAGATATTGAAATAAAAACCGGGAAATATGCCCCACATTAGGAAAAACCAGTTATCAAATTAGTCCATTTTATATAATTTCCTACTAATTTGACTGCTTACTTAAGTGCGCGTATGTAAAATTTGAACCATTCAAGTCAAATTTGTAAAAATAGACTGAATTCAATTGTGCCAATAAAAGACCAAAGTCTCTAGAATTAATTAAAATACAATTACAAATTATAATTAGCTGTTATTTTCTTCTTCGAAATCATCTAAGTGTTTAAATATGCAAGTTGATTTATTAAAAAAAGGTCACGTACAAGTCAACATCTGGTGCTGAAAGTTCTGAACCACTTTGAACATAATGGTTTAAATACGCGTATATTAGGTGATGAATTTAAATAATTGCCACATATGAGACGGTTTGTTTATTATATAGGACTTTTAATTGACTAATATGAAGTTGAAAGTATTCTGATAAAATACCTTTTAATTTTCCTGTAAATTTGTCTTATCTCCTATTACTATTTTAGGCATTAGGAGTTACAAATTATGTAATTTAAAAACCGCCAGAAAGTTTACAAATAAATACTTCCAATATAAATTTCAGTTAAAATGTGAAAAAGAAGGTAATGCAACTTCCTCACTTTTAACCTGAATGTCATTTATTTTTGCGTTCCCCATGTAGTGAAGGATCATTGAAAAGATTTTTATATATAAAATTGAGGTTCCATTGGTAAGTATTTATTTTCAAACTCCGTTGAAAATTATTGTAATGAAAATTTCTGAAATTTCTTAAAAAGGGGTTTCGATTAAAACGTAGCAAAATACAGAAAAAGTAAAATACCTTTCCATACGTGCAATGTAAGAATAATCTTTTCGCACCGCTCATTGAGCGTCTTACCCATTCCTATTAACCAGATCATCGGAAATGAAATTGAGATTCCATTTATAATTTTTTTTCCTTTCTGAGTCTCATTCGCAACTTGCTAAACTTCTAATTTATGAAGTGTTCTTCATAAATTAAAAAAAAATTAAAAATTCCTAGGCAACAAGGGTTTGATTAGAAATTTGAGTCAAAATTATATAAACCAATTGGCAACAAACATTTCAAGACCAATGACAGCGAACCCCTATTTTATGCTTGTTCCCATAAATATTTGACCAATTGTTGTTTATACATTTACTATTTTGTAATTCATACTTTACTTGTTATATACCAATACATCAACCTATTTATATATAGGATAAGATATCCTCGTTATTTTTCCCGTAATGCAAGTTCAATAATTTTTTTTTAAGTCTCTGCACGATAACAAACAGTTAGGCGAAAATCATTATGTCTATATGTATTAGAAAAACTATTGGATAGCCAATGTCATATAAGTACAGATATAAGTTGTTTAATGACAGATAATTTACACAATGTTTTGAAAAAATGTTTTTTACTTAATATACTTTTGGTTTTGTCTGTAACTCCATTTCCAGGAAATTTAGTATATGCCAATTTAAAACTGATCAGCTGAATTTTTACCTTATTAATAACATAAACATTTTATTAATTAAATAGATTCGCCTAAACATGTGACATGCATATATGCAATATTAAGTTTTATGTGTATAAATAAATATACAATTAATAACAAATGTCATGAAAATCTATAAAAGAAATGTTTTTTTGGAATATAGGATAGTAAGTTAAACGTAAATCTCACATTCCACATTCACCTCATATATAATTAATCTGGTTGTGGCGGTAAACACGTCTTACAATTCGTATTGCAACTGTAACTTAATTTTGACTATCTGCATTCTTGCATACTTATTTTGAAGCGAAGTACTAATTTTAATTTTAATTACAATAACCAATTAGTTCAATTGGGTGGCTTGTATTTCAAACTCTATATGAATCCAAATTTGGATTAACATTTTTTGAATCGTAACATTATTGAATTTGGAATAACATTATTACAATCGTTGAAACGTTATCTATCTTTTGTAAGCAATAAAAATGTAAAATTTAATTGTATTTACCTAATTGAAAACCAGAACAAATCACAGTTTAGTAGCCCAATTTTATGTTGTACATAATATTAAATAACCAATCTACAAACTCACACATCAGAGGATACAATAATACACCTGTTTGGCGAAACTACAATTATTGCGTAATAAGTAAATTTTATGAGTAATTAGAAATAAGCCAAATTGTTATATTTGTGTTAAAAACTATAGGGTTTTCATATTTGTATACATTTCTTAAAATTGGTCATGTGAATTAATGGAAATAGTGAAAGTTCTAATCAAATATTGGCACCCAGATTTTCGCAGATTTTTTTAAAAGAAAGTTTAAAATTACAAATAGTAACTTTCATTTAATTTAAAGCATAATATTTTGCAAAAAAATGGAAAAATATTAAGTGGAACCAAGATATTATTCGGAATGACTCACGGCTACACGCCGAGGCAGAGAAGGAAATTACGAAGTTATTGATTTTTTTAAATTTAATGCGGAACGCTAAAAAATGTACAATAAGTACAAACAATAATAAAATACTTCATCATTTACGTTCATCTTTATTTATAAATATCCGAAATATACACATACATAAATACATGTATAATTACCTTTTTGAATAATAGTTCAATACAAGGAACTGTGGTTCAAAAAGCGTTGAGCGAGTTTAATTATATTTTAAATCCAAATATTCACACCTCAACCAGAACGTATATTCTGCATAAGACAAAGCAGTAACAACATAGTATACCGCGGTTATCAATTCATTTATTAATGTAACCTTATGGCTTCTTTTGTTTCGAAATTGCTTCATTCTCCATTTTTGACATTAACATTTTTTGCGGCAGAAATAAATTTAACACACAAATTTAACATAATTACTTATAATATCGGATATCGGACACTGCCATGATTCGATATACTGTAATTAATGAAATAATACTAGATACTTACTTACTAGTACTTTAAACTAAAATGAACAAGACCGACAGAATCGCGAATGTTCTGGAATGTTCGAATAGCATTACACATGAATTTCTTAGTATGAGTGAGAATGTACAAGAATATGCTCGAACGTACTAGAATCAATTCGATTCGAACATTCAAAAACATTCTCAGCTAGTTTAATATAAAATTTATTATTGAACCTATAAGTCCACCTCTGATCACATAAAAAAAAACTATCGCTGTGGACATGAAACACATTTGATAGAATCGTGACATATACCGTGGAAGTCATGTCCTAATAAGAGTTTAGATACAGTTTTTAGTCTATATTTAAAATTCTAAATTAATTCTTATTAAAAGTTTTGTTGTAGTTAAATTCAGTTGTTACTTTATCACTTAACAAAATAAAATAACGAAAAACTTGCAAAAAAGTGCCCATTCATATATTTTACTCAAATCGGTTCCGATAGTTTCATATTTAAAATTTGTTACAAGATTCTCACTACTTAAAACAAAGCCATTATATAATTAGAACCATTAAATAATTACATATAGAAATAAAAACATCTTACTGCACGATTATTTCAAACATTACTTAACACAAAATAAAATATTGTAAATGAAATTATGACCTCTTCCTTATTATTTCCGCCCTAACATAAAGTTCTAATAGTCCTTTCGAACATGTCTTTATCGGGTATATAATTTACATTTACTGTGGACTTTTAAAATTATTTATTTATTAAATTTGATCACTGACGAGCTTTGAAATACTATAAGAAATTGCACTAAATTTATTTCGGTAGGTACGTGAAAAGTTAGCTTTTATTGCACGTTACGACAAATACTCAAAACATAACGGCTTACTTCGTAGTTATTACGAAGTATATGTAAAGCCAAATAACGTTCCAAAGAATAAATTATTACCGACCTACTAAATTAAAATATATGTATATATATATATATATATATATATATATATATATGTTTATATATATATATATATATATACACACATATATATATATACATTAGTACATATATGTAACTATGCATATATTTCCATAAGTTTAGTTCGTGCGTTTACATGTAAAATTGGTTTTTTTGTGGCTGTTGTTGAAGTCATGTCATTAATAAATTTAATTTTTAAAATATTGTGAAATATTTGTTAGCAAATTTTATAATAAATTCCATTTAATTTGTTTTATATGATATAGCGTTAGGCATAGGGGATCTAAAATATGCTCAAACCTTTAAAAATATATCTCTGCAATAATTTGGCAAATTGTTGTTGGATCTTACTATTTCGAAGGAAAGTTAAAACATATATATTTATCCGCTTCGTAATTTATTTTTTATTTTTAACTTAGATTATTTTTCGCTTACTATGGAAATATAAAACTATATTTTCCATGAATTTTTAAGAAAAAATATTTTTGTAATTTGTATCTGTTGAAACAAAAATTAAATTAATTTATATTTTTCTTGACGAAATCCATTATATCGTTCTTTCAAAGTACGAAAATACCAATCCCCTAATATTATTAAATTTGACTAAAATATTTCTCGTATTAAGGCAAAAGTCAATTATTTTTTTTGTTATTTCTGAGGCGAAGTAGTATTGTATCAACAATAAATCACGACAAATAACCAACTAGAGTAAATATCCTCGGTGGTGCTTAGAGTTGAGAAGAGAAATATACTTGTGATGTGCGTGACACATGAAACATGCGCACGTTGAAACAGCATGCTGGGTCGGTTATATTCATAGTATAAAATATTTCAACCTGAAGACACACTACAGGTATATCTGTTTCAACTCTAAGGAATTAATCTTACATCTCTTTAAAATAATCTGAATATATTTCATAAAAGTTTCTATCACTTACGACGTAATTCAGTAGAGAGTGGAATATTCTCTTCTTTCCAGTTTGTATAATCGTTCGTCAGATTACAAATAAATGCACCGCAGAAAGAGAAATTGTGTCAGATTCGTTTAGAAATTTTGTAAACTCTACATAAATATGTGTTAAAAACATAATCCATGTTTTTGGAACTACAGTTTATCGTCGTATTTTTTTACATATACCCGTGTCACATGAGGCTGAAATGACACTGGTAAGGGGTGAATGGCTTATACCTGAACATCCGTGATATTCTCATATTAAAATTATAATCTTCGTCAACCAACAGCAACTGGACAGGGTAGTTTCCATCATATTCTCTGCAGCATAGTTTTATCGGTACTAATTGGATCGGCTGCTTTTACTTAATGCTGTGAATTTGAGCCCGTTTTGAATTTACATTGAGGGTTAGATCTGTAATCTAGTTAGGTGCATGATTAGTTTTTCTTTTCAATTTTATGCGAGTAATGGAACTCAGCACTATTATTACCAATGAAATATTTTTTCTGATTGATTGTGATCTAAACTGACCCTTTATTATTATCATTTTTAGTGTTTTCATTAAAGCAAATGAACGGCTGCAATTTTTTGATTCTCTAATGCACGAAACATCAGGGGCAAAAAGTGAATTTGCGAGTTATGAACTTTGTCTATACCGAGAAAAGTTGTTTTCCGTACTTTATACAAATATTTGTCAAATTATAAAAGAATTTTTTTTGTCTAAACGTCATTTTATTTTATCTTGAGTTGTATTTTATTTATTACTAGCTGTATCTACGACTTCGTGCGCGTTAAATAGTTTCTTTATTATTTTGATACGATTGACTAATTATATAGGAGCAAACTCTTACAGTTAACTAGAACTACAATGCTTTTATAAGGTGCTGGGATAGGTGAATAATAAAATATGGTAACGAAATATATTATTAAATTAAAAAAAAACAGAAAACACAATCTGATTTAATATATTGGGAATAGATTAAGATTAAGGTTGAGGGTAATACAAAGATAGAGAAGGGAATAAAGGGGAAGTTTATGTTAGAATAAAGTTAAGGAAGAAATAATTTTTTTCGTAAGACTATTGAAGACTTGAGTGGATTGCGAAAGTCTATTCTCGGATTTTAGTTTGTTTCGTAACTTGACAGCATGAAGAATAAACGAAGGCTCTCAAAAATAGTCAGTATGTCGAAGATAAGTAGGCTGGTCAGTTTGTCTGAACCGAAAATAGTTAGAAATGTTTATGAATTTTACAAAAAAAGGGATGGATCGTGAGGTTATAATTATATTATTAAACCAAAATAATGTATAAATCGCGTATAAATGGAGTTTCTTGCTACTAATATCAATAGACTAGGACACTGAGACACTGTCAACGACAATAGGACGATTGGCTTGGAGACCTTTTTTACGAGTCCATTCAGTGATCAGGCTTAAAATCGTTTTCAAGGAAGATTTCACTAAGATCAGCATGTGTTTAGAAATCATCTGCCCGTTGAAAATATTGCAAGTGTGGGTGACAAAAATATAGATTACTGACGAAATAGTATAATAATAGTATAATAATAAATAATAGTATAATAATAGTATAATAATAAATAAAAACCGGGGAAAATATCATGCCTTGAGGAATACCACCTACGAATTTAGCCCGTTGTGAAATATTACCTGGTAATTTGATTGCTTGATTTGACATTAATTACTTGTTTCAACAAAGTTACATAAGCATATGTGTAACTTTGTTCGCGTGGGTATATATAAACCCAATTTTAAAGATACAATTTAAAAAAAAATTAATAATTTTGCATTATATTTATTATAAAAAATAGACAGTATCAACGTTGTATTAAAGAGTAACAATCTTCATAATCAACACTTTTGTTAAATTAGTAAAAAAGTCAATCCATGTATATAGGAACTGTCCAAACAGTAAAATCATCCATTATCATAATATGATCATGACCGACGTGCTGCGCGCATTTAGCGCACATAAGTTTTATTTTTATTTTATCTATCCACCTTGGGTAAATATGGTATATTTTATATTTAATATATGGATTGCTACCAGACGTGGAGCCAACATCTTGAAAATCAGCACTTCTCTTGAAACGTTTTTTCTATGGTCCAGGGTAGTTGTTGTATTGCAGATCGAATTGGTTGGTATGCTTATATCAAATTAATAGCAAGGTGTTTACAAAACTCCCTTCTCGATATTTTGTGACCAATTTTTTGTTATAAATTGTTATAAATGACACAAGCATTGGTACCAGCAATATTGAGGGGGTGATAAAATATAACCATTGCTTTCTTTTTGGCGCTATCCGATGTTATAGTTAGCAACATTTGGTCATTAGTATCTACCCCACTTTGTGCGGTTATAATACAAAATCATATCCTGTTTATTTTTGTCACTTTCGACCACAGAATTGTTATGATGCATGGACAAAATTAGCAGTAAAGCTTTGTTTTTTTTAGAACATAAGAGCAAAGATTTAAGTCTTCTTGAATTTAAAAAAAAACTGGATTGCTCAACTAAGGTTCGTTTGGGTAGGAAGCAAAGTGGAATTTCTGGTTTGTACTTACGAATAGTTTCAACCAGAGGGAGCTGGTGATACATCAAAGTGTATTTGCAAGAGCAACGCTAGTAAACTAATTGTACATTGTGATATTTTGCCCAGTAGCCGAGATTCAGTCACAATATTAACTATTAGAAACGGGTTGTACCCCAGCATAAATTTCGAATTTAAATAGATAAAATGTTTTCGAGTTGAGGAGTGCATAATGCTTTAAGTCATACTTGATGGGCTTATTAAGCATTATATGCCTAATAAGTGCATTAAGTATGCGACACCATAAACTCTGCTTCAAAATGTAGGTTTTTTTACATTCAGGGTAACATTTTCCGACCCATAATAATTTGAGTTGAAATTATTATTCATCACATCAGTTACTGTTGCCAATTTACCTGTCAGTTGTCATTTCGTTCTAGTATTTTTATCGTTAAAGCAATTACATCTTGTTATAAAAAGAAATCTGTTCAATGACATTGTATTTTGAAAAAGAAACCGGTGCCTGTTGCGTCGGTCACCCATACATCCTTGAAATTCAAAGAATAAGAACGCAGCACACTAGATATGTAACGCGAATCTAAGTAAGCCAGAAGTTCTTTATATTCAAGCATTTTACAATCGCGCTCGCCTTCAAACTTTTCTCGAAATAATTGTATATAATCGTTGACGTGGTGTAATACTAAATTTAGATTAGCCTTTGAAAACATATGAAAGAATGCATCTGAAATTTTACTAATTGCTCTGACTTTTCCCTTAGGCCCGGATGTTTCTCGCACAATATTGCGACTACGAACTCGGAGGCTGGTACGCGACGGCTCGTTTGCTCACTTTGTACTTTTATTTTTTGAAATGTTAAATTTATCATATTCTCTTACATAACTAGACAGTGGCTTAATATCATTACTACTCAATTCTGAATCCGTTTCATTGGTATTTCTTGAGATTCTGAGTCGTGATCACTTTGAATCAGTATAGTATTAACTTTGTCTTCGTCGCAAATATCTATGATGCTGATTTTCTTCTCTTATTATGAATTATGAGCAATTTGAATGTCAGATAGCCGCTGATGTGCCATTATCGTGTTTCGAACCTAAAAAAAACATATGATTAAGGTTAAGCAAAAATCAAAACGTTTCGAATCATTATTGCCCATTACAAAGGTCACACAGTGATAATATTCACTTGTAAAAAAAAGGTGCATTAATACTCGCGTGGGGCAATATATACAGATCCAATATATACAGACGCGATCTCCTGACAACAACAAGGTACAGAGTGATGCTCGCGACTGAACCGAGGAGAGGGGATATATTTAGGCAATTACAAGGAACGCTGCCAAGTTAAATTGAAAAACGGTCGAGTTACAATGCTTCAAAAAGGCAGTGGGGTAAAATAAACCACAGAATATAGCGAGTAATTAAGGATTTAATGAGTAGAAATAAAATTTTAGCCATTCCAGTCAAGTCTTAGAAAATCAGTTTGAATTTAATTGTGCCGACAAAAGGTCAAAGTTTCTAGAATTAATTGAAATACTATTACTAAACTACAATTAGCTGACATTCTTCTTCAAAATGAGCTAAGCGTTTAAATTTGCAAAGTTGATTTATTCAAAAAAGAACTTGTTCAGTGACATATTCTAACCGCAAAAATGAATATATGAAAAGGCGAAAGTGTATTTGCATCTTCTTTCGCTTTCTCTTATGCAACTAACCTGCTTATTGTGACATACGCTATAAATGGACACATCATCCGGCAACTTTGAATTATTCGTGCGACATTTTTTTTATAATCAGCTTTGTGGCAGCGTCATATACTCGTATCTCATCCCCAGTTGTGTTAGATGATTTTGCTTTTATATTATAGTACTTTACAGAGTTTGTTTGCATTTGTAAATAAAACCAGTCATGTGCAAGTCGACATCTAGTGCCGTGAGTTCAGAAGTACAATACATATAAAAGTTTAAACATAAGTATGTTATGTAATACATTTAAAGATATGCCGTATGTGTGATTGTATGTTAATTATATATGACTTTAAATTGACTAATATTAAGTAGTAAGTTTTCGGATTTTGAATTTTGCTCAACCTATGTTACTATTATAGGCATTAGAAGTTGTAAATTATTTAATTTCAATACCGCAAGAATAACTTCTTAAGGATTATCAGATTTGTGTTTGTAAGCTCTTTTCTATTGAATTATACATCCGTGTAGCAAACTGAGGAGCGAAATATAAAGCATTCCGGACTTTGAATAACATACTTTAGCCAAAAACCAAATGCCCGTTTGTATAAATTTATTGAATATATAAACTTACAGAGGTTGTGTGAACTTACAAAATAGAGAAAATTTGTCACATTGTTCATCGGTCAAGATTACCGAAGCAACATACGGCTACTAATCAAAACTATTGGACAAGATGAAATCAAAACCAAAATGAGTTATGTCATATCAAATAAAAAAACATTGACCATGTCATCTTATCACGTGCTCAGACACTTTTCGGTGAAAGAAAAAGGACTCGTGGAATAAAATCAAAGGTTGTTAGGTCAAAGGTTGTTGTTGAAAAAAACAAGTTTTCCATTACACCGTTTCAAACCCGTTTGAGCTTTAAGCTTTATTTAATAGTATTAGTTATTTATATAATTACAACAGATTTCAATTATTTCAATCGGTTTTTAAATGTTACAATTGTAACTTTATGGAAATTATCAAAATTCAGATAATCAAATTAAATATGATATTATAGATAAATGAGTATTTCTCAGTTAAGTTAAGGTTTAGTTAGTCTTTCTAATATTTTGTTTGGCTAACTTAATGCAAAATCAATAAATAATAAGAATAAATACATAAATAATAGTGAAAGTTATTATAATTAAGTACGAACAACAGCAACTTTGACATATAGGTCGGTCAGTTTGCCCAATCATTCATCTCCCTATATCTGCCCATTCATCCTTCCAACCTCATAGGTTATACATTTTCCAAACAGATAATTGCAATAGAATTATAGAAAAGAAAATAATATAACTTTTCTTCCTTTTACACTGGGTGTCATTTATTTTCGCATTCCCCTTCTAGTAAAGCATAATTTATAAGATGTCCTGAAAAATTCAATATCAAACTCCTTTCACTGAAATTTGGTAAATAAATGTTTCAAAAATAAATATTAACTAAAATGCAGTAAAATACAAAAAAGTTACATATATTTCTATACTTGCAAATTGGGAACATTTTTTTCGCAATCCTCATTATGTAACTTTCGCGTCCCTATTGACCAAATCCCCGAAAATTAAATTGTGATTCTATTTATTATTATGTCGTCCTAAGCTCTGTTTGCAAAATGAAGCTTCGAGCTTGAAAATCACGAAACTTGCCTTATTAATTTAAAAAATATCAAACAATTTCTAGGGAACAAATATTTGTTTAGAACTTTAAATTAAAATTATTCAGATTAATTTGCGTCGAAAATTTCAAGAGAAATAAGCTTTCGAACCCATATTTTATGCGTGTTCCGATAAATCTTTTGCCAATTGTTTTTTATACTTTTATTATTGTGTACTTTATTTTTTAATTCTTACTTACAAATACATCCACATATTTGCCATCGTCGTCGCTGTGGTGTGTTGGATTGATCACAAGGCATAGGGCCTGTGACGGCGCGGCGATCGCGGGGACCCGGATTCGATTCCCGGCCGCTCGTCAAGTGGGTCTGGACGGGCTTTCTGGTTGGTTGTAAGAGATTAATTTTATAGCAATAAGTCCGCCATATGTATTATATATATATATATATATATATATATAGCAGCACAATTAAATTAAAAAAAAAAATGTATCTACGTATTAATAGAAAAGCTATTAAATAGAAAATGACACATAAAGAAGCTGTCAAATGACAGAAAGAAAGTTTTGGAAAAATATCACTTTTTTATTTTTGCTTTAATTTATTCTATACCAATTTCAAATTAATTCATGGATTTTATGCTGTATGAATATTATGCATAAATTTCTTAATTCTTTAGCATTGCCCAAACATGTGACTTACATATACGTAATGCTTAATTTTATTTATGTAAACGAAAAGAGAAATAAATTACAAATGTCAATAAAATTTTAAAAAGAGATTTTTTTTCAAACAGAAGTTTTAAAAATAATTTTAATCAAACATAATATTAAACCTGAGAACTTATTAATAGATGACTGTTGTTCTAATAACTGTTGTTAACACAACGTTTATTAGTTGAACTCCTTACGAAATTTTTAGGACGCGGTGAGAAGTCAAAAGTAGGAAATATCATGTTTCTTTTATATATTGTTACATATTCATACGCTTTTTTAATAATTTGTCCACTAAGCAAACACACTTTTTTTTGGCGAGAATGGTATTTCATTCTCAGACAATATTCTAACGTAGACTTTACTCATAACATGCTGATATTTTAAACTACATATCTTTCAATGATTTTAGTATGGACAAATGAGAAAAATGCCATATTTAGTTCATTAGAGCTCGTAATTATATTTCATTTAACCGTTTGACTTTCAAATAAATTACGTTAATTTTTTACAATTTTTAAACTTTACCCACAGTTATTCCACAGTCCATACTCACGTCATATTTAATTAATCTAATGTAGACGACAAATATTTCTCCCATTTCTATTTACCATTGGCTTTGTGAGTAGCAATTAATGTTGACTGTCTCCATTTTTACGTAAATAATTTGGAAGTAAGGTACTTATTTTTAATACTCCTAAATATATTATTCAACACAAAAAAAAAGTAATCACAACACAAATCTCTTTAAAAAGTCATGTTTAATTTTGCATACATAAAAATAAGGCGTATCTCAATATCAGCAAGTAATGAAAAATATAAAACAAGAGTTTAAACTATATAATGCTAAGGTAAGTTACATTAAAATCAAATCGAATATAAAGCTCTCGGAATACTATTAAAATCTCGCAAAGATTTATCTTCTTCCGTTCATAAGTTCCGCGCCGGAAATTTTCGTGTTCGTACTCGCGGAAAAGTGGTATATAAAAAAATGTTGGTCTTTTTCAGCCTGTCTCGTAGCCAAAGTCATACATTTTGTTTAGCTCTTAAAATAATATTTGTGAATGCATAAGTCAAACATAAGTACACATTTGCAGTGTGGCTACGAACAGCAGAATAATAGTTGCATTGGGCGTAGCTTTAAAAAGACAAAGCTGCACTATCTATAACTTCAGAATTATTTCGCTTTGTTTTCCAAATTTTAAAAATTATTTATCATGTAGGAATGACCCTTTCATATCATCACAAGTGTATAATTCAATTGTAAGTACTAATCATTAATTCAGTATTATTAACGGTATAGTCACAGTAGGCGCAGATACAAAGTACAAAATCAATGCGGTAAATAAGAATATTAGGTTTTTAACCTATATGTGATATAGTAATAGAACGTGGAGAAGAATTGTTACAATTAATGATTATATTATTTATATTTAAGTATTTATAAATGAACCATTAAAATTAAACATTCTTATTACGGTTAATATAGTGAAGATATTAAAATATTCAATAAAATTAATTCAGTATAATGATTGAAATTTTAACGTAAAACGGAATAAATTTAAAAAAGTAAAAATTATAAACGTCATCCATATATAAGTAGAATAAGAATACTCCATATTCGAAATTATATTCCTTGTTTCATTATAGGTCCTATTATAATAATATCAATAATATCTACGAAGGAGCGGTTCTGAACCGAATTAAAAAAATATTTCCCTATTTCTAAGTATCGTCAAGGAAGCGAGAACTAAATTTTAATAGTTTTGCTCTGAAGTAGATTATTATTGGCTGATCAAGGAGAGATAACCTAATTTATCTACAGCCACAATTTTGTTAGGTTCGATTAAAATAATATAGGAAAATGTTTATTAAAATGTATCGGAGAAAGACAATCAAGTTTTCCGAATATCCGTATTAGGATAGAAAATAGCAAATTTATCAAAGATTTGCCATTAGATCAAAGGAAGATACAGCAGAAATTTACCACGAAATATTAATTCGCATTTTCTGATTTCACCTTTACATATCATGAATCTAACAATAACCGTTTCTGTCCGTCGAAAATGAAAGAAACATTCTATTTTAGATGTGTGTCGTTCATAGTGTGCTTCTAGAGATTAGCTTATTTTATCGATACTTAAAATTTAAAATCGCTAAATATCAATATATCTAAAACAAAAACATAAAAATAAATCTTCTTTGTAGTGTAAAGCTAAAAATAAATCTTCATATTTAACATTCCACTATAGATAATGTTGATAATTATCAATTAATATAATAATTTTTATAATTAGGGACTTTGCCTCAAGTCTCGACTAATAATGGTAGTCCAATCTGATATCAGTGACAAACCCATAAGATACAATAAATATAACGATAACACCCCACACTGAGAAATGTTTTAAACTATTTTTTTATATTTCATAAATTTGGTTCAATTTAAACAATGTTGAGTACTGATTTTTGAAACAAACATTGTTCAACACTAAATTACTTCTCTTTTCACTGTAAGTTTTAGCACAAATATTTATACTGAACGTTGCACTAGGTAAAATGATTTGGGGTAATCATAAGATAATAATCAGATATTAACATTTAAAATAATATTTTTTTCGAAAAAAATAAAATTATAAAAATAATAATTACACACTCTATTCTAATAATTATTATTTTTATTCTAGGGCTTCAAAGAATTTTATGCCGTGACACATTCACACGGCGGAAAACATAAAACAGTAATTTCCGTTTAGCTATATAAAAATAAATTGCGAAGCACGCTTGACTCGGGGAGTAAGCTGGTGAATGCGTGACGAGAGCGTTACGAAAAGTGTGATCGGGCGAGGCGAAGGTGAGAGGGAGATATAAGTTAATGAAGACAGAAAGAGAGAAAGTTACGTTTCGTATATTACTGTAGGGACAAGAGAGAGAGGTGCGAGCACACATTTTCTTTCTCTCTTCCTCTCATAGCCAGTGCATGAAATATATATATATATACATACATACATATATATACATATATATATATATATATATATATATATATATATGTATACACATACATATATACATATATATGTATATATATATATATATATATATGCGAGTTTGCTAGCGTTAGTGAACGGTGATTTTTTTATTATTTCGTAATTTCATTTCGTTCTTGAACAATTTTATAAATTATTATTTTGTTCAATGTATGAAATATTCTACGTTTAAAGTGAATAAAATAGCAAATTCATTTTAAAGTTCATATTTTGTGAATTTGAAGTTTTACTTCAGTCGTGTGGTTTTAGACCACACTCTTTTTTTTTGTAATGTAACGAGCATGATTCTAATTGAAGATTCCTTCAATGACAATGTCTTTTAAAGGGAAATTACGAACAATTGTTATAAGTAAAATTTATTATTTGCATTATCACGACTTATAAAAGTATTATATTTTGACATTATCTTGGTACTTTTACATTATACGTATTTGGAATATTAATTAGGATTCCTTCGAAGCGCCTCAGATACTTAGATAAGGAGATTAAAAAAATTAAGTGTATAATAAAATGATTATGGAAACGGGAACATTTATGGTCTCCAACAACTTTCAGTAAATTATAAAAATACATTTTACTTAAAGAGTTTTTCACCATTTCAAAGACATACTATTTCTTCGACTCCTGTTCATTAGTGTAGACGCTAAATACGATTTTCATCTTTGGATTAAATTATTATATAACACGTAAGTTAATTTCAGTTTACGACTTATTACTATTATGATGCACAAACCTGTTATAAACTAATGACCCGGACTTTGTAAGAATAATGGTGTTTCGTTTGGACAGTTTATGAAAGAAATATGATAAAAAAGAAAGGTTACATGTTCATTATAAATTCGTATATACCTTCAATTAATTCCTCATAAATTACGTTCAATCAAGTCGTTTTCATTTCCTTATTGTATATTTCCCAGAGCTAGTACCGACAACTGTAATTCAAATATATTTGTTTCATTCTGTGATTAGTTTTTAGATAGTTTGACATAAAAAAATATCAGCAAATAAATATTTTACTGTTAACTTCTGTCTGTACCTTTCAATTTTCCCAATTACATCGAAACTTAACATCCAACTTACATCGAAAGTAAAGAACGATCGACTATTTCCGTTTCTCTTCCTGCATCAGAATTCAATAGGAATCGCAGGAACTACTCATGCGGAAGTAGATACGATATTAGTCGTATCTCATTCGGCGGCTTAGCCATAAAAACATGAATATGAAACTTTAATACAGAAACTTTTGTCTCACATTTTCCTGACGCCAAGTACACTTTGAAGCACCGATATGGTATGAAATATTTGCAATTACTCGACGAGATTCAATTAAGTTTTACAACTTCCTTGTTTTTTATGTAACAAAATGGAAATCTTTGCTTTGTTTGTTTCCTTTCGTATATATTTTTTTATATTTGTGGGTATCCGCGGCAATGAAGGAAAAATGCATACAAATGGGAACATTTGTGTATTAAATAGTTTGGCTGGAATACATAATCGAAATATATATAATGCGCATAAATATTTATTTTTATTTAATAATTTTTTTTTAGTATGCAATGATAGAAATATTTTCATTGAAATATTCGTTCCGTAGTCAAGCCTTTGTAATCTCGTCACCTTCGTTCGTAAGTTGTAGTCGTTTTACTTACGGACTATTAGTGTCATAAAACTGAAATTTGGCACATTATGCATATTTATAATGTCTATAAAGCTATAAAATGAAATCTTTAGAAAACATTTTTATAATAATTATTTGCACTTTACATATATGTAAAATGCGGGAGATATTTCTTTACATAACCCCAGTTTGTAGGGTATCGTGGAACAGGTCTTTCAATAATTTTTGGGGGCATCTCATAAAACTTTTCGATACAGGATCCGTTTAATAAATATTAAGTTGTAACTGAATTTTTTTTAGAATGATGTGTCCCCAATCCAGCTAATCCGTTATTTTTGAACGTATTTTTTTGCAAGGAATAGTTAACTAACTTATGTAATTGGCTCTGTAAAAAGTTTATAAAAATTTTCTGTAAGTGACTTAAATGAACTTCAACAATAACTTAGTATTTTAAAGTGTGTTTTTATTACGTGTGTGTTTGTAAATGATATACAAGGCAACGGGTTGAATTATTTACACAAATAAGGTTTATGCACTATGCTTTTACTCCCATGAAATTTGTCGTTGGTTATATATTTAACTTATGAAAAATAAATATTTCTAAATAGTTTAAGAGAAGTACTATGTACCCTTAGATATTTATAGGGACCTCAGAACCTCCGTGGTGCATGTGCTACTCAAACTTGAAATATTTTGTTTCGATGGATGTAGAAAAATTTTGAATAAAAGTAATTGCATCTGAATATGTTTCTGATTTCAATATTATGGCATTATTTTAAATGAAAATGTTATTCCATTTTTTTATTAGATTTTAACTTGATCTCAAGAAATGAAACTCGAAGCAAATAAACCACTTTGGTTCATGCTCTATAATGCAATTCTAAAAATTATCACTTGGTATCATTTTGTTACTTTGAAAACATAGACGTTACATGAAAAGAAGAGCAACTTAACAAAAAAATTATTTGAAGGATATTTATTGGAACTTTCGTAGAAGAACTAATTTTGACATTTTACAATAATTGATTTATATATGTAGTATTAGAAATTATCAAACAAGTTTAGAATTAATGTTGATTATTAACAGCTTTTGTTTGTGCCTCACGATTCATTTCGTGTCACCGTCTCATTACCAGATTTTATTTACATCCACGTAATAATTTTTTAACCACATGGTTCAATTTGAACAGTGTTGGTTATACATTTTTAAAAATTTAAAAGACATAAAAATTAAACTCTTTTAGTGTAAATTTTGTTGAAATGAAACACATATTTACACACTTTTAGTATAAGTTTTGGTACCAATGCAATTACTAAACGTTATACAATATACATAATTATAGGTAATTATAAGATAGTCATCAGGAGAATTACCATTCAAAATAATAATTTTGATAATTCTAGACTCTGCCTTAAGTCTAGAAGATTTTAAAAAATTTTCTCCCAGTTGTATAACGGTGATAAGCCTACACCGCAGAAAAAAAACGATAATTTCTGTTTAGCTGTAACATAAAAATAAAATGAAGACTTTTTGTAAGGTGAAGAGAGTGTTTTTTTTCCGACGATTGTGATTGTGTTTTTTTTCGACGTAACGTATGCTTTAGAAATTATCGAATCTAACGAAATAAATTTACGGTAATTTATACTTAAAAACTTATATTAATACTTTTAATACAAAAAATTAAACAAATATTCAAGCATATTTCTTTATTCAAACTTAAAGGGGACGGGGGAACCGGTTTTCATACCGCCAATACTGCTTTTGCCCTATTATGTTTTTGAATTTAAGCGACTACAATTTCCCCACAGAGTCAGTTTCGCGACGTCGGTTAATAAATCTTAGGGCCAATTATAAAACGTGGTAGGCATTGACTTAAGGGAAAATTACTTCTCATATGATTTTAACATCAAACAATACAACCACCAATGTGGTACAGAAGGAAGTGCTGTATTAAATGATAACTTTCTCTCTGTTGCTTTATTTGTGTAAACTAGGTAGACGTTTAAAAACATATAGAAAAATATTTATACATTTTTGAAATTTTAAACATTTGTTAAGAAGCCTTAAGAACTAACATATTTAATAATATAAATTACATTTAAGTCGAATTTGTAACCTCTTTTTTGAAGTTATTAAAAATTTTACTAAAGTTTAGAAAACGAATCGTCCATACGAACGAAGCTGCGGGCGAAAAGATAGTAACTTATAAACATATTAAATTTAGATTGTATCTTGGTATGTTTATAAAAGTATATGATACTCGCAATATTAATCACGAATCCTTCGAAATGTCTCGGACACCGGCTAAGGAGGTTATAAAATAAAGTTGGTAACAAAATGGGTGAAAAATGACCACTTTCATAGACACAAACGTTTTTAACTTGCAGGAAAATATAAAAATACATTTTAATTAAAGAGTTTTTTTATCAATATCTATATAGAAGGTAACTCATGAACTTGGTAAGAATAGTAAAGAAATATTTTCATGTTCAATACGAATTCGTATGTAATTTTAATTATTTTTTAACTACCCCTACATTACATTTTATAAAATAATTCGTTTTTATTTCCTCGTTTTCTCTTTTTTGTAACTTTCTAGTTAGTCCCTGACATAAAAAATATCAGCAAATAAATATTTGAAAATTTACATTTCAACTTTTCTAATAACTTACACCAAGAGTAGCGAAAAGTCATTTATTTTCGTTTCCCTTCCGCATCAGAATTCAATATAAATCGTAGGAGCTACTCGAGAGGCACAGGATACGATGGTAGGCGTATATCACTCGGCAGCTAAGTCATAAAAACATGAATATCAAACTTTAATACCAACATTTTTGACTGACATCTCCTTGACGCCGAACACAGTTGAAAGCACCGATATAATAAGAAAAATTTGCAATTTCTCGACAAGGTTCTAAAATTTTCTTGTAACCTTTTGTGACAAAATAAGAAAACTTGCTCTATTTGTTGGCTTTCTCTGCCTTTTTTTTTAAATATGAGGATCCATCACGGTGAAGGGAAAAAATGCATATAAAGGAGAATATATGTACATTCAATAGTTTGGTGGGCACATAAATTCAAACTTCTATTTTTGCAGTTTTTCATGATTATTAAGGTTTCATAGGTAAATTAACATATAAACCTTTGCAATTACTACATGTCAGTCCATAAGTGGCACGTTTAACCTGCATAAGCAATGCAATACATTATAAAATAAAATCTTCAAAAAGTTTTTATGTTAGCTCTCATGCACGTAAAGTGCGGATGATTATCGCACCGCCTTTTTTGTAGGGTATCATTGAATAAGTCTTACAAAAATATTTGCGGATATGTCATGAAAATTCTTCTAGGCAGGGATCCGTTTTCTATATATTATACTTTAAACTTCAAACGTCATTTGTAATTTAGAATTACATGTCCCCAACCCTACCAACTAAGCCGCTATTTGTAAATATCTAAAATATATTCGCGATAGTAGTATATATAACTAAATTAGAAGGAAGACTATAATAGCTGAGTAAGCCCTACAAGTTTAAGACTAATAGTCGTTTACTTACGACCTCTTATTCAGTCTAAACATTCAATATTTGTGACTTAAATGACTACAAAAATAATTTTGTGTTTTAAGATATATATTTATTATATTTGTTAAAAAATATATCAAGTATTATAATTCTATATTTACATTATGAAAAATTAATATTCGTAAATATTACGTCCCTTTAAATATTATTAAGTGCCCCGGAAACTTCATAGAGCGGATTCTGCTCCTACTTTACAATTTATAAATAAAAGATAGCATCTGAAGGTGTTGTTGATTCGGCTATTTCAGCATTAATTTGAGATGTTCGTTCCATTTTTTATTAATATTTTTGAATGGGCTTTAATTTGATTTCAATAAATAAAATTGAATATAACATCCGCTTCATAATGCAATTATGACCACATATTTCAATACTCTTCCCTCAGTATCGCTTTTCTTACCATGAACGTATTTTCCTGCAAGTATAAACAGATTAACCTGTAGTATAAACAGATTAATCAACAACGTAATTTCTCTAACGGTACAGAAAGATATCTGTATTGTTTAGAGAATTTTATATTACATTTTTAGTCTTTGGAATGTTTAGTTCGCATAAATGTTAAATGAGTTAAGTATATGAAGTTAAAAGTAAATATTTTACAATATCCAGATCGCCGAAATGTTGTAAATATTTGTAGTGCATCATATTGATCACGTGATATAAAGGGTTTCACAGAGATAAGAACTTTGGTATGAAGATAATTGATTTAAAAATTTGCTAGAGAAGCGTGAAGCTATACTTCTATGGAAAATAGTGAACGCTTGTAATAACAATTTCGTACAGCTTAACCCTAGATCACTAACCTTATTTTTTTACGCTTAATACAAACTTTCGTCGTTTTGACTATGCTTTATAAGGAGGGGATTTCAGGGGTTTTATTAAAACAAAATATTTATATTTTTGCTTTTATTTAAAATGAAAAGTATTGAGTTATATACTTTTGAGCTTATTTTATCTATTGTAATACATTTAATAAACTTTCTTAACAATTTTTAACAAGTTCTTACATAGTTTATTTAGTATTAAATCGTTCGAAACCAACTTTAAATAATAAAAATAATAAAATGGAAAAACAATTAAAATTAACATTTTGGTAAAAATTTAGGAACTAATACCTTTGTGACACACATCAAGTTTATGTTTCCCGTTTAACGATTTATTGCACTTGATGTAACTAATTTTAGTTATTCTTTGCTTTGCGGAGAGACATATGGCACATATTTTCCTTTTTTTTTACTCAGATGTTATATCAGCTGCATTTCTTTGCTCAGTCTTGTTTGTAAGACTCTCAATACTACTTCTTGGCATGTTTAAAATGTGTGTAATTTAGTCCCGCAGAGCAGTTTGTAGAGTAGGTATGTGACTCGATTAGTAAAATGTCCAGAAAACTAATGTTAGTCAACTACAGCGCTTTAAAATCTTCAGTGCGGATGTTGACTCCGAAATCATCAGAAAATCGTCATTTGAGGTATTTTTTTAGTTTAATAAAGAATAGGAAATAAAAGCTGTCGTAGGCTAATAAAATTATGTTAAGCTATAAATTTCATTCCAATTAGTGCCAGTGTAGCATAGTACGTCACACCTTACTGAAAGTATTAAACTTAAGCTTTTGCATATTTTTGTGCATAATATTTTATTTTGTGTTTGACAAAGGGTTGTTTCAGAATACAAAATTGTCCTGTTTAATTCCATTACACTTCTTAACATAAATTTAAAAAAGAAACAACAGTTTAACACAATTTCATTAGTCCAATATTAAGGTGACTTAAGTAAACACTGAAAATATCTAACAATAAAACTTTGTTTACAGCAAAATCTACATACGATATCATGACGTAAATCAGTATATGGAGCTTATAAGGTTATACTCCAAGAAAACACAAAGCAATGAGTAAGTAAACCTTTACAACAGAGTATTTACGATAGCTCACCTCAATATCTTTGTTCTTTTATATAATTTGTCATTAAAAAATATTATTTTAAAATAAAGTAATCTTCATATAAAATGACACAGCTTCTTGACCCCAAAAGTTAAATTTAAAATTTTGAATAAATTGGTAAAGAAAGTTTAGAAATCGCATTACGAGGGTTCCTTGCATACTTACTACAAATTTAATTTTGTTTGGGCATGATATCGGTAAGTTGACAACGATTAAATACTTTAGTGAACATTTCTTAAAATTCAATATCAATTTCCCAAATATCTTCCCAATAATCTACAAAAAATTATAACCCAAATTTCAAAATCCATTACTAAGAATTACATCGAATGAAAAATAACAATTTTAGTTAATAGAATCCGATTCCCTGCCCATAATCCGTTTCATAACAATGGAATGACCAAGAGAAAGAGTTGAGCGCTTTAGGATTTTCGTGCGTGCTCTAAGTAGACAAGACAATCTACTGATGCTGTCTTATTTAAAATCTAAGGACGTAAAATATCCCTAATAAATCCCTAATAATAACAGAGTCTTAATACAGATATAAATACAAATTTATGGTGTATGTGTTTATTTTCATTTCACGCGGATTACCTTAGCAAATGAAGTTTGAAACGTCTAGTTATCTCTGACAGACGTATATATGTGTATATATATATATATATATATATATATGTATATATGTACATGTATATTTATATATATATATATATATATATATATATATATATATATATATATATATATATATTTACATTTCGAATACGTGATTGAAGTCTCATATAAACAATTATGAACACATTTTATAAAAAATCATAAGAAATTTGGATTCTACGCATAATAAGACTGGAGTAGGAAAAATATCGAAATGGGTCAAATTTAGGACGCCCGCGCTTGTAGTGTTAATATATGTAAAATATATTCCAAAATGTAAAATGCTTCCTTAGCTAAAATAACGAGCTTAATTGCTTCATTAAATTAATCGAAAAGCGGTATAATATTTAAAAAAAAAAACAAGAACGTTTAATTATAACCATAAAAACATTGTAAACAAAATCCTTAGTATATACAAATATAAAATGGAACTTTAGTTACAATAACCAATTGGTTCAATTTGGAAGCTTGTATTTCAATCTCTATATAAATTTAAATTTGAATTAAATTTTTGACAATTCTATAATTATTGAAGCAGTGTAAAACTTTTATACGCAACAGATAAAAACGTCTAATTTGGTTAAATTCATATAATTCATAAAATATACCAAACCACAGACTGATAGCGCTATTTACATAATATTAACATTAATAACAAATCTACAACTCATACATAAGAGGATAAAATAATATACTTGTTCTGCAAAACTGCAATTAATACCTTTATTCCTTAATTACTAATATACCCGATTTACTCTTAATATTTGTCTCTTAAGTCAACGTTTTTTTAATGGCTCAGTACATAAAACTCTGGCGCCGAAAGTGTTAAGCGAATTTAAGTATATTTTAAATAAAAATATTAACTCCTCGGCCAGAAAATATATTCTGCATAAAACAAAGCAGTAACATACAGCACGCCGTCGTTATCAATTCATTTATCTACTTATGTACTCTTTTTGTTTCTCTTGTTTCCAAATTTCTTCACTTTCGATTTTTTGATAATTAAATTTTTTTTAAGGAAGAAATAAAATTAACATTTGTTCACATAATTTTTTGCTTCTGAAACAAGCCACAATTACCAGATAAAATAAGATTTTCTTAATAGCATTATTTTCTTTTCACATAGCCCACGGAAGTTTAATTGTCATAATACGGGTTTTGACTTGACCTAGTTACATTTTTAGGACGAAATAAACAAAATTACAATTTCACTATGTAACTAACAATAACATATGTTTATATATATATATATATATATATATATATATATATATATATATATATATATAAATATATTTATATATGTATATGTATAAATATAAATATATATATATATACGTATATATACATATATATATTTATATATATATATATATATATATCTATATATATATTTTGATTTTGATTTTGTCATATTACTAACAAAATATTATTTATTAAAAGGATGTATTAATTGTAATTGTTACTGGCAGGTATAGTGTATTCTGGCACATAAAAACGAACGTTCAAAATTTAAAATTTATTCTTTTTGAATGAAAATTCTCTTTCACTGACAAAAACGTATTTTTTGTAGGTAAATGAAATCCAACTCTTATTAAGTTCTTTTTCATTTGTTACGTTTTTTATTTTAACGAATAAATATTAATTAAATTTCTGCTGTTTGCTGCATTAGGTCGATTCTGTTTGCTGTTCTCAGTATGGTTGAAAAAACGATAAGAACTAGTAAAAATACTGCCTTGCTTGAAGAAGGCTGTAGCCAATGTTATGCCTCTCAGCAATATAATGTGAGCCGTTCCACCGTTCAAAGGACCTGGCAACGATACCAAGAAACGGGCTCCGTCAGTAGAAGGCCCGGTTCTGGACCGCTTCATAGTCAGTCAAGCGCTACGAAATCGTCAAATTACATACGTGGATCTCAAAGAGACCTCTAGGACGTCAGATATATACGAGTAAGCCTATGGACAGTGAGAAGGAGATTTCAGGCCGTCAATATACGTAGCTATCGCCCAGATTGGGGCCCTACATTGCTCCGTGAGCATCGAGTTGCCAAATTGAGATTCGCTCAAAATGTTTCGTCATTGACTCAACAAGACTGGAATAGTGTTTTATTCTCCGATGAAGCTCGTATATTGATTAGTGGTGAGGACCAACGTCGATGAGCCTTACGAAGACATGGAGAACGCTTCGCAGAAGTGTGCTTTGAGAAAATAACCCCCGACCGTGGAGGCCGCGTAATGTTATGGTAACTCAGATGACCGTACCGAGTTAATTTTTATTGAAAATGACACACTTAATGCACAAAGGTACATAACAGAGGTTCTTATTCCTTATGCCCAACCCGCATTAACAGACGACAACGCTCGCGCCCACCACTCTAGAGACGTTGATGCGTATATGCAGGAGGCCGGAATTCGTCGGTTAAACTGGCCAGCCAGAAATCCCTACCTCAGTCTGATAGAACACATATGGGATAATCTCAAATGATGCGTCAGAGCTGTTAAACCAGCTTCAGAAAACATTCAGGCCTTTAAAAATGTGATCGGCGCTGAATGGGACCGTATTCCTCAGGAAATGATGAAAAAACGTCGTCGAAAGCATGCCTAGCAGATTAAGTGCATTGATTTTTAGCTAGAGGAGACCATATTCGTTGCTAAATTTTCAAATGTTATATTAAATTAATAAAAAATATTCAAAAATAAACTTTAGCCATTTCTAATGTACCAGTATGAAAACGTTCGTCTGTGGACTTTACATCGTTTTTCTTAATTATTCGCATTTTCAGTGACTGAAGTAGGTAAAAACGATATCTCAATAATAAATAATAATATTCTCATTACATCGCCATATAAAATGCATCAAATAATAAAAAAATAACTCTGATATGGTTTATTCCTATAAGTGCCCATTTTTTTGCAAGAGTTTATATATATATATATATATACACACACATATATATATATATATATATATATATATATATATATATATATATATATATTTAAATAGATATATATATATATATATATATATGTACATATATATATATATATATATATATATATATATATATATATATATATATTTAATTTAGTAGGTCGCTAATATTTTGTTCTTAAATTGCTTATAATTCATTTTACATAAATTTTAAAATATTCATGAAATTTACTGTTTTTTTTGTTTGGGAATTTTTAAAAATTTTGAAATTATTCCATTAATAAATATAATTTTTAAAACGCTGTGAAACTTTTGTCAGCAAATATTATAATAAATTTCTATAAATTTGTTTTAGAAGACATGGTGTCGAGCACAATATGCACAAAACCTATAAAAATATATCTTTTAATCGTTTAACAAATTGTTATTGGATTTCCAACGAATTTTAAAAAATATTTCCAAAGAATAATTATAAAATACCTATTTATCCGTTTCGTAGTTTATTTTTTACTTTTAACCTAAAACATTTTCCGTTTACTGTGGAAAATATAATCATTTTTTCCGTGAATTCTTGACAAATCATATTTTTGGAATCTATTTTTGTTGAAACAAAAATGAAGCATTAATTATTATTTTTTTTTGACGAAATCGAATAAATCGTCGTATCCATATACGAAAATATAAATCCTCAGCAATATCTCCTATATTCTTAATTTGACTAAAATTTGCCTCTTATAAAGGCAAAATGCAAAAAAAATTATTATGTAATTATGTGTTAATTGGTGTAATATCGAAGCTAGATATATGAAGGTAGGTGTGAGATGTACTCGGGATATGCGTAACCATAGCGTCAAAAGCATCCTGAGTCCTTTGCATCCGTAGCATAAATTATTTAAATCTGAAGACACCTCTGCATATCACTACAGATACATTTGCTTCGATTCTGAGGAATTACTCTTATATCTCTTTAAAATAATCCAAACATTTCTCATACAATTTTCCATTTTTAAGACGTGGTTCAGTGCCAAGTGGGGTATTCTCTTCTTCCCAATTTGTGTAATCGTTTGTCAGATTACAAATAAATGCGCCACTGTAGGAGAAATTGTGTGAGATTCGTTTAGACATTTTGCAAACTATCCATAAATGTATGTTAAACAAATATTTAATTATTTACGTTTTTACGACTATAGATTATTCTCGTATTTTTTTATATACATCTGTGTAATATCAGGCTGAACTAACACTGATATGTAGTTATTGGTTATACCCAAACATCCGTCATATGCTCGGACTCAAATTATGACATTCGTCAGCTAACAGTAATTGAACAAGGCAGTTTTTCATGTGACATAGTTTTGTCAGTACTAAATGAATTGGCAGCCTTTTCCCGCAATTCCACTGCACTCCACTTTTAGGTTTTATATTTAGCATTAGTTAAGAACATGAATAACTTTTTTTCAATTTCAGATGAGGAATTGGACTAAAAACTATTATAACCAATGAATTTTTTTTTCTGATTTGGCTGTGCTCTAAGGTGATGCTTTGACTGTCTAATGCACGAAATACAAGGGGCGAAAAGTTAGTTTCCTAATTGTGAACTTTGTTTATACCGGGGACTATGGTTGTGCGTGTTTAATAAAAATAATTTTTAAACAAGAAAATAACAATTTTTGTAGAAACAAAATTTTATTTCACCTTAAGTCGAATTTTATTTATTACTATCTGTGCCAACGATATTACGCGCGTGAAATAATTTATTTATTATTTCGATTAAGATTTACCTGACAAACTAATTGCTGTAGGAGCAAACCCTTACAGTTAAATAGAATTAGAGTGATTTTATAAGGTAATTCAAATAGGTAGAAAAATTTCATAATTAAATATATTAGTAAACTTTGAAAAATAAACCAAAAAAATAAGACCCAAAAAGAGTTTCTTTTGATATATTGGGAAGCGATTTGAATTACGATTTAAGGTAAGATAAAGATAGAAGAAAGTATAATAGAGAGGGCTGTGAAAGGAAATGTGTTTGTTTAAATAAAGTTACGAGATAAATACTTTTTTCGCAAGACTTTTGAAGGCTTGAATTGATTGTGAAAATCTGTTGCCCGAATTTAGTTTGTTTCATGACTTGCCAGCATTGACAATAAATTAACGCTCTTAAAAAGAGTTAGAATGTCTAAGATAAGTATGATGAATAATATTTTCTCTGAACCTGGGCCCCGGCAATATCTAGAAAGGGCTGTAAATTTTACACCAAAATGAGACGAACTGTGAGGTTATAACGATATTAGAGAGAGGAAAGAATGTAAAAATCGTGTATGAATGGAGTTTTTCACTGACAACAGTAATAATCTGGGACACTGGGACACTGACAACGGCAATAGTAGGATTGACTTGGAAACCTTTATTACGAACCCATTCAGTGATCAAACATAGATTCATTTTCAAGGAAAATTTTACTAAGATCAATAAGTGTTTGAAGTTCATTTGCCTAATAATGCTGCAAGCGCGGACATTTTTGACAACAATATCATCGTATATATTAATACGCTAAGGTTAAGATGTTACTCTCCCTTTTTAGAAAAAACCTCACAACTAATCCACATAAATTATATATCATTTTATAGATAATTGCTTGCTCTACCGGCATCCACAACTAAAAAATTTATTATTGCTATTGTTTTTGCAAATTAATTAATTATTAAAATTATATACACAAAACAGCAATGCTGCCATCTAACGGCTCAACGTCAATATGATTGACGGTCGGTAAAATTTTTGTTTAATTTCAAATCCACTCACGTATAAATAAAGTGGCGCTTTAGCTCAATGCTTTTGATGCTTGCGCCTCTATATGTCAATTTTAGTAAAATATTTGTTTGATCTGTCATCTGAGCTTCATAATGGAATAAATAATGCGAAGACTTCACACGGGTCACGCTAGTCAATAGATATTGAAATAAAAACCAGAAAAATTACCCCACCACCAACACCAGCTATCAAATTAGCACCTTCTACCAAATTAGCAATTTCCTACTAATCTGACTGCTTGCTTAAATGCGTTTAAATAAAATTGAACCATTCCAGTCAAGCTTGAAATAATAGACTGAATTAAATTGTACCGATAAAGGTAATTT
This sequence comes from Druceiella hillmani, assembly GCA_039881145.1. Classification (NCBI taxonomy): domain Eukaryota; kingdom Metazoa; phylum Arthropoda; class Insecta; order Lepidoptera; family Hepialidae; genus Druceiella; species Druceiella hillmani. The sequence goes on along the minus strand of JAYKKI010000014.1, from coordinate 31,692,269 downwards.
TTTTTTATTGAATAAAATACTGTTGCTGAACTATAATTAGCTGGTATTCTTCTTGAAAATCAGCTAAGCGTTTAAATTTGCAAAGTTGCTTTATTCAGAAAAGAACTTGTTCAGTAACATATTCTAACCGCATAAATAAATTTATGCATAAACAAAAGTATATTTGCCTCTTTTTTTCTCTTATCCATTTAACCTGCTTGTTGTCAGATATGCTATAAATGGATGCAGCAGCGACATTTTTTATAAAAATCAGCTTTGCAGCAGCGACATACACTCGTATAACAACGCCAGTTGTATTACATGATTTTGCTTTTATAGTATCATAATTGACAGGTTTTGTTTGCATTTGTAAATAAAACCAGTCACGTACAAGTCGACATCTGGTGCCGAAAGTTCTAAAGTCCTTTACATATAAAAGTTGGAACACAGGTATTTTATATAAATTATTTAAAGATATGCCGTATGTGACTTTAGGCATAGGACTTTAAATTTAATAATATCAAGTTGCAAGTCTTCTGATTTTAAGTTTTATTTTTCTTATATTAATATTTTTGGCATTATAAATTCTATAATTTCAAATGCGCAAGGACAACCTGCTTAGGATTACCACATTTATGTTTGGAAACTTTTTTACTATTTAATTATATATCCGTATTGAAGCCAACGTCCGGGAAAGCATAATATTTTACTCCACGTGTAGCAACTGAGGAGCAAAATATAATACTTTAGGGAAAAACTAAATGCCAGTTTATAGAATTTTCTCGAATATATAAACTTTCAGATGTTGTATGAACATAGAAAATATAGCAAATTAATCATTTTGTACACCCTTTCATTACGGTTATTGAAAGGACATAAGCCTACTATTGGGAAGAACTGTACAAAGTTAAGTTAAAACGAAAATGAATTATCTAATCTCATCACACACTCAGAGAATTTGGATATGTTCAAAAAGGACTCGCGAAATGAAATTGAGAATTTTTGGGATTACAAATAAAAAAATACCAAGATTCCCATCATACCGTTTCAAATTCCTTTAAGTCGCTCTAAGTCTTTTATGAGTAAAATGTATGAAATGTGATGGCTTTGATAAAGTAATTATTTTTTAATTAGTTAGTTATATAATGATTATAACATATTTTAATTAATTTCATCGGTTTATAAATGAGAAAGTGATGAACTTTGTGGATATCGTCGCAAATCATATATATAGTATAATAAAATGCAATGTTATGGACACTTGAATTTTTATACGTTACCTTAACTGGCTATAATGCAATAACAGGAAATAATAATAATAAATTCATAAATTTTAGTGTTCCGTGGTGAAATAATCCAATTGGAACTTCGACATGTCCATATCCGTCCTCCTGAACATTCATTCGTCAGCCCACTCATCTATTGTCTACCCGTTCCTCCTCACAGCCCCACAGTTTATATATTTACCAAATAAATACTTCGAATAGAAATTTTAGTAGCAAAGTATAAAAAGAAGGTAATATAATTTTTTACACTTTTAAAATGAGTGCCATTTATTTTCGCCTTTCCCGTCTAGTGAAGAATCATTGTAAAGGTCTACTGGAATAAAATTGCTAATTAAATTAAAATTTTTAAACTACGTTCATCGACATTTCTTAAATGGAACCTTTAAAAAGTAATTTCCATTAAAATGTAGCAAAACATAAAGAAAGTAATAGGTATACCTTTCCATAAGTGTAAAATGAGAGCGATTTTTCGCATTCTTCATTAAGTAGCTTGGGCATTGACAAAATTTTCGAAAATGGAATTGAGATTCCATTTATTATTATTTCGTCTTAAGCTCTGTTTGCAAAATGCTGAGTTTTGCCTTATTGAGTTATAAGAATATCAAAAAAATTCTAGGTAACAAACCTTTGATTTGAACTTTGAATCAAAATTATTTAGATTAATTCGCATCGACAATTTCAAGAGTAATAAACGATTGCGAACCCCTATTTTATGCGTGTTCCGATAAGCCCTTTGCCAATATTTGTTTATGCTTTTATTATGTGTACTTTATACTTTAATTCTTATGTAAAAATACATAAACTTTTTTTATATAGATCTTATCCTCATTATTATCTCGTAATACAAGTTTGGTAAACAAAATTTTTAACTTTCAGCCGGCAACAAATGATTATGCGAAAGTCATAACGTCTGTGCACTACCTATGATGTAATGTCTAAACTATAATGTAATGTAACTAAACTATATTATAATATAATGTCTATAACTAGACCTATCAATGCACTATTAGAAGAATTAGATAACGGATTACATATAAATACAGTTATAAGGTGCTAAATTACAAATAATTAACAGAAAAAGAGTTTTGAAAAAAATGTTTTCGAGAATTTTTGCTTTTGTCTAATATTCCATTTCCAATAAATTTAATATAAGCCAATTTGAAATTGATCAATTGACCTTATTTTTCTTTAATAATATGAAATAATTTATTTTTTAATTAGCATCGCCCAAATATGTGATATGCATATTTGCAATATTCAGTTTTATTTGTGTAAATGAATACACAGATAAATAACTATTGTTGACAAAATCTAAGAAAGAGTGTTTGTTTTTAAATAGAAGTGCTAAAAACGATTTGTAAAAAACAACAGTTATGATATTTCAGCCGCAGATAATTTTTGTACTACACAATGTTTGCCAATTGAACTTCTGAGTTAGTTTGATATTAGCAAACAACGTGTTTCTTTTATATAATATTACACCATCATAAGCTTTTTTCAAACACTCTTTACTCTTCTTTTTTTGAGTTAGGTCCCATATTTGAAAATAATTGAATAGTATTTAATAGTAAAACTATAGTAGAAATTCTGTTTCTCTTATATAGTCCAATAGGCACGACACTTTTTTGTAAAAATCTTACTTTATTCTTGATTCTTTTTCCAATTTTTAAATGTTATGAATTCTAATTAAAAAATCGAAACTATAATAAGTTAAACATAAATCCTATATTTTATATTCACCTCATATTTTACTAATCTAATGTAGGCAGCAATACATCTCTCACAATTCTTTTGGTGACTAGATCTTAACTGTGACTTTCTTGCGTAATTAATTTCGAAGAAAGGAACTAATTTTAATTTCCCTGAACGTAATACTCATTAGAAATAAACTCGTTACACTAAAAGTTTAATAAAATATCTCATTTAATTTTGCATGAATAAAAATAAGGTGCATCTCCAAATCAGCAAGTGGTGAAAAATATAAATGCTAAAGGGAATTACATTCAAATCAAATCAAACATAAAGCTCTCGGAATACCATAAAAGCTTTCAAAGATTTATTTTCTTCCGTGCACACTTTCTGCATCGGAAATGATTGTGTTCCTACTTGCTGAAAACAGGTTTATAAAATGTTGGGTTTTACCGTAGCCAAAGTCGTACATTGTGTTTAGCTTTGAAAGCAGTATTTGTGAATATAAAAGTCAAACTTAAGTACTCACATGCAGTATGACTACGAGCAGCAGAATAACATTTCTATTGCGTATATTTTTAAAAAGGCAAAGCTACATTTCTTTAACTGCGGAATTATTAAAAAACATTTTATAATGTAAGAATTACAATTTCATTTCATTCAAAATGAATAATTTAATTATAATACTAGTCATTTACCTAATATCATTTACGATATAGTCACAGTAGTCGCGGGTATCAAATACAAAATCAGTGTGGAATTTATCTCTTAAAGTTTCAACGTAGATGGAGTAATAGTGCGTGGAGAACAATTATTATACTTAGTGATGATGTAATTTATTTTGAGTAATTATTGATGGTCTATTATATGTAAACGTCTTAATTATTTTGATTACGATCTATACATTAAAATATTGAGTAAAGATGCTGAAAAAAAAACTGGAAAAGTTATCCAATGCAAAGATTACTACTATTCGAAATAATATTCCTAGTTTCATTTTAAGCCCTAGGTATCATCTACATTGATACAGTTCTGAACCGCATTAAAGAAATAGTTCCTGATTTTTAAGTTTTTAAGGGTAGAAGAACTAACTTTTAACGTTTTTACTCTGTCAATTGGAAAATGATAATCTTATATATTTAAACCCTTAATTTCTAAATTTCCTTAAGTTTATTTTTAAAAAAATACAGAAAAACGTTAGTAAAAATGTATCGAATAAAGATGATCAAGTTTTACAAATATCCATGTCAGGGCAAAAATTAGCAAATTTATCAATATTTTCCGACTGATCAAAGGAAGGTACAGCTGAAACGTAGCATGAAATTAAAATTCGCATTTTTTAATTTCATCTTTACATGAAATGAACTAAAATTTATCATGAAATCGAAACTGACAATTTGTGATTTAACCTTTACATAAAACGGATGCTCCATTTTCGATCGTCAGAGACGAAAGAAACATTTTGTTTTTACATATTTATTTGTAGGTTTCTATAATTTTACCTATTTAATCGATGTTTGAAATTTAAAATAGCTTAATATCTTTATTTAAAAAATACAAGTTTAACGGAAAAGTTTCCATATGACGATGTATCGAGATTTACCTTGCAGGCATTTCTGATTGCAAGGTAAATCTCGCTCAGAATAAGGTTGGCGACGGTTGTCTTAAACTATCGATTGCCAGTTTTTTATTGAATATTTATTATTCTATAAGATACATTTATCATGGCCTTGGTGTTTGCTAACGATAGATTAATACTATTTTCCTTTTATATTTTTGTAGTCTAGTGCAGGACAAACGAAAACTTTGATATAGAAATTTTTGTCTTACAATTTCCTGATGTCAAGCACGCTTTGAAGGACCGATATGATACGAAATATTAGCAATTTCTCGACGAGGTTCAATTAAGTTAACTTTTGTTTCAATTAAGTTAACCTATTTATTTGATAAATACGAGTATCCACCACAACAAAGGAAAAAAAATCATGTAAATGATAACATGTGTACATTCAATAGTTTGGCGGGAACATAAATTCGAACTTCTATTTATTTGAACTCAAAAAAAACCTCTTTATGAATTACTGCGTGTATGTATGTACATATATATATATATATATATATATATATATATATATATATATATATATATATATATATATATATATATGTGTATTCATTATTTATTATATTTCTTTCAGAATTTAAAGACTGAAATATTTTCACTTTGAATATTATAGTTTTTAAACATTTTCAAGTTTCCATAGCAAACTAATACAGAAACCTTTGTAATTTTGCCATATCAGTCCGTAAGTTTCACCTGTTTTACTTGCAGATTATAAATACCGTCCATTTTGTAAGGTATTATTGGATAGGTGCGTCAAAAATATTTGGGGATATGTCACGAAAATTTTTCGACGTAATGATCCGTCCACTATATATTAAGCTTTAACATGATAATTTTTGTTTGACTTATATGTGTCCAAACATACCTGCTATTTTTGAATATCTGAAATATATTCAAAATAGTGGCATATACCTGAAAAACCTTTTGATAGAATCGTGATATATCCTATGGAATCCATGTCCTAATAAGCCTTGGAATGACGTTTTAATGTATCTGTAGAGTAACCCATGTATTGAAAATTTTGGTTTAATTTGTATTAAACGTTTTATTATAGTATGATTATATATATTAATATATATATTAAAAAATCAAACTCGCAAAAACTATTTAAATTTTAGACTTACATACAGGAATTAAAAACAGCTTACCTCACGATTATTTCAAAAATTACATAATATAAAAAAAGTATTAACTGAAATCTTAGCGCCTTACAAATGAAGTATTTCCACTATATAACATTTTTATGGTATGGTACACAAATTGATCCTTAATCAGCTTTGAAATATTATAATAAATAACAATTTACTTCAGAAGGTACGTAAAATGTTAACATTTATTGCAAGTTACTGCAAATATTCAAACTTGAGAACAGCTTACTTCGTGCTTATATTAAAATTTATGTGACAAAAATAATGTTTCCAAGAATAAAATATTAGCGACTATTTATATACATATATATGTATATATACATATATATATATATATATATATATATATATATATATATATATATATATAACTTTAAATGCTTTTTTCAAAATTTTGGTTCATACATTGATATAAGATATTTTTTTCTGCTATGAAAATTTAGAAAATTATCTAATAATAAATTAATTTTTAAAGAACTATGAATTATTTGTCAGTAAATAACATAATAAACTCTATTAAATTCGTTTTATAAGGTATGGCTTTTATAAAGAATAACTAAATATGCACAAAACCTATACAAATATGTCTGTAATAATTTATCAAATTGTTGTTGGATCTTAATAGATCTTATATATATAGTTAAGGTTAAAAGAATGCATATTTACCCATTTCGTAATTTATTTCTTACTTTTAACGTAAGATATTTTTGGCTAATTATGGAAAATTAAAGTCACATTTTCCGATAGTTCTTAAAAAATAATATAATATTTTACTTTTTCTTTAAGAAATTTGATAAATCGTTGTTTCAAAGTAGAAAGACACAAATCCTCCGTTACATTACCTATATTCTTAAATTTGACTAATATATCTCTCTCATAAAGCAAAGTTCTATTCACAATTAAATGAAACTACGTGATGTAGTATTATTTCTACTTTCTTTAATTTCTTTACCACGACCTAGGTTTCGTTGTATTACAACATCTTCAGGTGGGATATTAGCAAAGATTAACTCTTAGGAACAACCAACAGCATTTATATGTTTCAAACACAATAGCGGAAGCCTGGTTTGTGCGGATTTTTCCATTGTTTATGTTAGTGAGTTTATTGCAGGGGCGCAGAGTAGGTTTTATTATATTACCGAGAATTATACAATATATCAGTATTTGAGTGAGGGTAATAAATTCAATTGTTATTATGTGAGGTTATACAATGCAAACTTTACGGAGTATGCAATAAAATTAAATGGAAGTTATTATCGGTAATATATTTATACAAAAGCAAGGGTATTTGAAAGAAAGGACAAGGTAATACACTAATTCTACATATCTCCGGTTTTGTGTATTCATATATTTATTTATTTATTTCTTTTCATTTTTTTGTTTTTATTATATATACTTATATTTATATGTGTATTATTGCTGAAACAATTTCCAGGGTACTGTAGTATCAATGTTGTATATTTATATTATAGCTAGAAGATATTAAGAATGGGTATTATATTTAGTTGTTCATTTAATATTGATATCTTTTTTATGTCTATTTATTTCTAACGTTTCTCGGATATTAATTTATTACCTTTTGTATTTATTTGTAATATATAGGGGGAATTATTAGTATGGGGGTGATGGTTATTTTCAATGAGATGTTTAGCAAAGTGAGATGTGTCTGGTTTATTATTTCGCCAGCTGGCAATGTGTTATTTATATCTCGTATTAAAATCTCTTCCTCTTTGACTTATGTATACACTATAACAGTCGTTACATTTAAGTTTATAGATACCACTCTTTTTATGTTTATCTATTTTTTCTTTATTATTAATAAGGGTTTTACCCAAGTTATTTAAGGTACTATACGTACATGTTATATTATTTATATTTTTATTATTAGTTAAGTGTTTTCCAAATTTAAGGGGTACATTACCTATGTATGGGATAGATTTATAGTAAATATTATTATTATTGGGTACGAGTATGGTATATTTCTTGTATTAGTATTTTTCTTAATTTATTATGGTACAGTTTTGTGACAATTGATGGGTCATAATTATTATTTCTTTACGTAGATTAGGTTTTTCTAGAGGGATGGTTAAAGCTCTGTGAATCATGGAATGGATGGGTGTTGAGATTGACCATTAATTATGGAGTCTGTAAATGTGTCTTTTCTAAATATACTAAATTTATGTTTATTATTTTTGCGTTCTATTGTTATATCTAAAAAATTAAGTTTATTATTGCATTTACTTCTAAAGTTAATTTGATATTATTGTGTAGGGAGTTAGCAAAGTTAACAAGCTGGTCTAACTGTCGCTGCGTACCTTTCCAGCAGGTAAGGATGTCGTCAACGTATCTATAGTAGTATAATATATTGGTCGCTAATTTCGAAATAATAAACCAGACACATCTCACTTTGCTAAACATCTCATTGAAAATAACCATCACCCGCATACTAATAATTCCTCCTATATATTACAAATAAATACAAAAGGTAATAAACTTAATATCCTAGAAACTTTAGAAATAGACATAAAAAATATATCAAAGTCAATATATTAAATGAACAACTAAATATAATATCATAACCCATTCTTAATATCTTCTAGCTATAATATAAATATACAACATTGATACTACAGTACCCTGGAAATTGTTTCAGCAATAATACACATATAAATATAAGTATATTTTTTTTTATTGCAATTGGTGCGCATGTTAACATGTTTTGTACTGAGTTCGTCCTTTTGAACTCATTTCATTTTGCCCCTATATAAGGTCTTGGGGAAGTTTTTTCTTAAGCCTTCTGGGTGCGTTATTGGGTTCATCAGGTTTATAGCCAGTGGATTGGGATGATTAGCGATTCGGTCTCTGTATGTCTGTATCATCTCTGAGATTTCTTCTTGGACCAATTTTATGCCAAGCTCCAAATGGAGTATGTTGTTTGTGACATACCAGGGTGCACCAGCTATCATTCTTAGCGTTTTTGATTGAAACCTTTATAGTATTTCAATATTTAATTTTGCCGCGGTTCCGCACAGTTGTAGGCCATAAGTCCATATAGGCTTGATCGTGCATTTATAAATTAATAGTATATTTTCGAGCGACAATTGAGAGTTTTTGTTAAGGAGCCAGTACATGTTTCGCACTTTTTGGCCCGCTGCACACCCTTTGGTCAGGATGTGTTTGGACCATGTCAGACGTCTGTCGAGATACACGCCAAGGTATTTCGCGTAATCGGCTTGCGGTAACTATACTCCATTTAGGTTTACTGCCGGGCACGTATCTCGTTTAGAAGTAAAAGTAAGTTGTATTGATTTGGTTTCGTTAACTTTGATTCGCCAATCTTGCAGCCACTGTGATATTTGGTCAAGGCTTGTTTGGAGTTTTTGTGAGGCTATGTCTGGTCGGTGGTCTGCTGCGAGAATTGCTGTGTCATCAGCAAAAGTGCCCGTAACAACACCTTCTGTGACTGAGAGGTCGGCTGTGTAAAGCAGGTACAGAATTGAGCCCATAACGCTTCCCTGGGGAACTCCTGCTTGGATCGGATAGAGAGACGTAGTTTCAGTTCCCTGTTTAACGTAGAAGTGTCTGTTATGTAGATATGATCTGATGAAGTTGTAGTAATTTATGGGTAGGTTCTTTTTAATTTTAAACAGCAGTCCCTCTCGTGCCATACCCGATCAAATGCCTGGGATATGTCCAAGAAAGATGCAGAACTATATTGGTTTGACTCAAAGGCATTATGGATATTTTTGACCAATCGATGGACCTGCTCAATGGTTCCATGTCTCTGACGAAAGCCAAACTGGTGATCAGGCAGTAGATTATTATCATAGATATGTGGCATTAATCTTCGCAGAAATAAAATTTCCATAACCTTGGAAGTAATTGGTAGCAAGCTAATAGGTATGTAAGATTTCACATCAACAGCATTTTTGCCAGACTTGAGGACCATTATTATTTGGGCCACTTTCCACTGGGGAGGAATCGAACACGTACATACGATTGCATTATACAGGATTGTGAGGAATGAAATTCCTTCCTCTGGGAGCTCTCTTAGAATATTGGCAGTTATTAGGTCGTAGCCAGGTGCCTTGTTGATATCAGGTGTATCAATAGCAGCTTTTATTTCTCTCTTAGTGAAATTCGAAATAGGGGGATCGAGTTGGTGACATTGATTCAGAAAATTGATACTTCTTGCGTTTTGGGGGAATTTATTTCGGGGTTTGGTACAAAGACGCGTTTTAAGTGTTCGGCGAATGTAACTGCTTTTTTCGCTTCACTGGCTGCCCATTCATTGTTTTCTTTGCGTAGAGGGGGTTGGTTTGAGACTGGACGTTTCATATTTTTTGTGACATTCCACAGTGAGTAATCAGTAGCCGATGTCAAGTCTAGACTTTTTAAGAAGGATTGTATGCCTTCGTTCTTGTTATCGCTAAGTGCTGATTTTAGCTTAGATTGCAAGTAGTTTAGATGTTTTTTATCTGATGCATGTCGAGACTGTTGCCATTTTTTCCTAGCACTACGTTTTTCAGTCAGGAGTTCACGAATAGACGGAGGACATTCGAATTTACGGTTTGTGTCTGTAAGTGTTGGGGTAGCAGCCCAGGCAGACCTTTGTACACAATAGTTGAGGTGTTCAACAGCTTCCATTATGTTCTCTTCTGTTTTCATAGGTAGTGACTCGTCCAGGCATTGAGCCATTAATTGCCTAAAGAAATCCCAGTCAGTTTTGCGTGTGTGCAGCTTACATGGTTTTGGAGCTAATGTGATGGACCTTTTGAGGGTCATTTCTAATCTAGGCTAGTTCTATTTGTGACAAAGCTGCTAGGGAATCCTTTGGTTATGAAGATATCTATCACATCTGGTATTTTTCTTCTATCAGTGGGCCAGTAAGTGGGTTGCCCAGGCGAGACAACACTAAGATTTAGTTTGTCAATTGACATTTTTAGTTGCCGTCCCTTTGTTGTTACTGTACGCGAGCCCCAGTAATGATGTTTCGCATTGTAATCTCCACCAGCAACGAATCGGTGGCCCAGTGTGGCGTGAAACCTTACATAATCTACTTCCTTAAGTTTTTGTTTCGGTGGGCTGTAGACAGCCGATATTACAAAAGATCCTACCCAGTCTTCGATTTGCACATTTGTTGCTTAGATCTCTTCAGTACAATATTGTACTGTTTCGTAATGCTTAATATTATTTTTTACAATTATTGCACTCCCCCCATGTGCAGTTCCATCAGGGTGCATTGTGTGGTAAGTCTTATAGTTTTGTATTTGGAAATAACTCTTTTTTGTAAAGTGGGTTTCAGAGACTAGCAAGATATCAATATTTTGTGTCTGCAAATACGATTAAACCTCAAGGGTATGTTGTGGCAGCCCATTGGTATTCCATAGAGCTATTTTTAAGCAATCTATTTTGAGAGATTCGTCGTGAGTGCTATTATTAGGTTTGTCAATGTAATCAATTGCTGCATCCATTATTTCATGCATATCATTTGTACGTATGTCGCTATTTTGTGGAAGTTGATGTCCTTTGATTAATACGTCTCTATATGTTTGTCGTATGGTATTCTGAGAGTTCTCTTTATGAGCCGTTAGTGTTTCTTGTTCATGACTTTCTGTTTTATCAAACTGAATTTTATTCCTGCATCTACAGTCTGGTGCTTTTGGGAGATTTTGAAGTTCTCGATAGATTTTACAGCTTTGTAATTTGCAGGATGGTTACCATCGCAGAGTATACATTTGACTTGGTCGAACCTAGTTTTACTTGGGCAGTCAATGGAGAGGAGGTCACCAGCGCATTTGATACACTTAGGTTGTCGGCGACAATAAGTTTTGGTATGTCCATATTGTTGGCATTTCGCACATTGTGGAATTTCCCGTTTTGGTCGTGGAGGTTCAAAGGATACTATACAGTGCATTAGGCTTTTAACTTCATATATCCGTTTGTTGTTGTCATTCGGTAATAATTCAACAATGAACGTGGGGAATGGCTTCTTTGTGGTTCTTTGTTTGATTTTCCAAACGTTTATGCAGCTGTAGTCCATATCATTTAATGCTTCTTTGATGTCATCAGGGTTAGTAGATGGATGCATATTTTTGAGCACAGCTTTGAACGCTCGATTCTGTTTAGGCTTATAAGTAAAAAACTCAGTCTGTTTTTGTTCTAATTGTTTGACGATAATTCTGTATGTATCGGCAGATTTGGTCTGGATTTTGATTTGATCATTGTGGAGGACCTTCAAAGCGTACATATTTGGAGCATGTTTATTAAGCATGTTAAGTAAAGGTCGGACATTACCCACTTTGTCAACAAATATTGGAGGTGGTTTTGTTGTCTTTTCTACAGTAGTGGTGTTGTCTACTTGGGTTTCTTCTTCTGCTACTTTAGTAAAACTATTTGTTGTTGGTATTGGTTGAGTTTGAGATAGCCAGTATGTATCCAGATTTGTTTGTTTTTGTGTTTCAACATTTTCAGGGCTTGAGCGGGGTTTTTTCTTACCGGTGACTTCCTTCCAGTCATCTTCCTTATTTGTACTTGGTTCTTGGTCAGTACTTTGTTTTGGGTAGGTTGTGGTTGGATAGTTACCCAGAGAATGTGTTCTAGGTCGACTTTCCAATATTACATTATGGCTTATCTGCTGTGGTTGGTTTTTATTAATCTTGGTGCAGTTTTCATTTTTATTATTATTATTTTTATTATTGATTGGATCACTCATTTTTGTTCCCACGAGTATAGGACGATAATACGGTCGCTACCTAGGGTGACGCCCATTCCTGGTAGAGGGCTACATAGATCGATGAGTCGCCTGTTTTGTCGAGTTTGGTCGCTAGTGACTGATCTGTCCTTTCAGCCAGAGTCCTGTTGGCACGTACCACACCTTAGGATTTAGGGGTTTTTTATAGAGATGGCCTTCCTCGCGGTCCAAGTGGCGAAGCTCAGACCCCCGTTCCTGCGAGATATGACCACAGGATTACGGTCTGGGGCAGCTCGTTTGAGCTACACACTGGTTTTTAATTCAGGGTTGTCTCCCCTAGCTGTATACTAGGTTAAAGCGCCTAGGGCTCGCTTTCGCCCATCATACTTTGCCACTGCAGTCCAGGGGTAGATGGAATGTGCGGGGTCCTAAGGACTGTAGCATTGCCCAGGAGGGACGACTCACTGGTGTAGTAGTGAGCCTACCCCCACCCCGTCACGGCTGTCTGAGGGTAGCGTGGACGTGTATGATGAAATTGTTGGTGATACATAAAACCCAACTCCGCACACTTGGGTGCATGTTCCGGTTATTGCTCAGCACTTTATAGGTGAGTGTCTTACAGCAAGACAAGCACCACCGAGACCTACACCAACCTCCCCCCTAAAAAGAAATAAATAAATAAATATATGAATACACAAAATGGGAGATATGTAGAATTAGTGTATTACCTTGTCCTTACTTTCAAATACCCTTGCTTTTGTATAAATATATTACCGATAATAACTTCCATTTAATTTTATTACATACACCGTAAAGTTTGCATTGTATAACCTCACATAGTAACAACAATTGAATTTATTACCCTCACTAAAATACTGGTATATTGTATAATTCTCGGTAATATAATAAAACCTACTCTGCGCCCCTGCAATAAACTCACTAACATAAACAATGGAAAAATCCGCACAAACCAGGCTTCCGCTATTATGTTTGAAACATTTAAATGCTGTTGGTTGTTCCTAAGAGTTAATCTTTGCTAATATCCCACCTGAAGATGTTGTAATACAACGAAACCTAGGTCGTGGTAAAGAAATTAAAGAAAGTAGAAATAATACTACATCACGTAGTTTCATTTAATTGTGAATAATGAATTTCTACAAAATTAACGTCAGATATATTCAACAAAGTTCTATTTTTTAAGATTTCTGGGACATATTATATCAATACTAGATGTATGTATGTAGGTGTGAATTTCAATCCAAAAGTAACATCGCGGCAAATTATAATGAACTAGAATAAATATTGTTGGAACTCAAACTTGGCAAGAGATATGTCCTCGGGTTATGCACGACCAAAGTGATAAGAGTATATTGGGAGATTTGAATCCACTGCATAAAATATTTCAACTTGAAGGCTTCTCTGCACATCTAGAGAAACATTTGTTTCAACTCTAAGGAATTCATTTTGTATGTCTTGAAAATAATATAAGCATATCTCATAAATCTCCATTTTTGTGACGTGGTTTAGTACCAAGGAGAGAATTCTCTTTTTCCCAATTTATATAATCGTTCCTCAAATAGGTAATAAATGCAACATAGCAGACAAAATTACATTAGATTCATAACTATCCATAAATGTGTGTCATACACATATTTAGTGGATTATGTTTTTAGTACTACAATTTATTCTCATAATTTTTATATGCACCCGTATCACATGAGGCTGAATCAACAGCGGTAATCCTGACCAGTAAAACCTGTGATATGCTCTAACTTTTGTCGGTTAACAGAAACTGGACAGTGCAGTTTCCATCATTTTCTCTGTCGCAAAATTCCGTCGGTACTAATTGGATCGGCGGCCTTTGTCTGGTATTCCACTGCTTATTGCAGTGAATTTGAACTTTTTTAGGTTTTACGTTGAGCGTCAGAACTGTAACCTAGTTATCAACATCATTTATATTTCTTTTCAATGTCATACGAGTAATAGAAATATTTTTTTTTTAAACATTATATTATTATATCTTAAATTGTATTATATTTTTTAGTAGATATGCCTAAGGCTTCGCATAAAATTCACTGATAATTATTACTGAGTTATTTAGAGAAAGATTCGTCTGATAGGTTTACTGCTATAAGAGCAAACTCTTACTATCAACCAGAGTTTCAGTGCATTTAAAAGTAGATAGCAAAATGTGATAACGAATTATATAAGTAAATTTTTGAGATCAAAAAATAATCTGATTTGACATGTTAGGAGGAGATTAGGATTAAGATTGAGGGTAAGATAAAAATACGGGTAGGAATAAAGGAGAGGAAAAAGAAATTTACATAATTAAAGCAAAGGAAAGGGAGAAATAATTTCTCCCAACGCTTTTGAAGGCACTAATGTACTGCGAAATTATGTTGTCGAAATTTAAATTGTTTCATGAATTGACAAATTAATTAAAAATAGTATGTATATCAAAAATTAGTTTTTCTTCCAATAATTATACTGGCAACGGCTAGAAAGGGCTGTCGATTTTACAACAAAGGTTTTAATAACATTATAGAGGCGAAAGAATGTTAAAAAAAGCGTCAAAACAGAGTTTCTTAAGACCAACAACAATAGCCTGGAACACTGGGAAACTACTAACGCAATAGTAGAATTGACTGGAAGATCTTTATTATGAGACCATTCGGTGATCAGACTTAGATTAGAGTTCCGGGAAAATTTTATTAAGATCACTATGTGTTTGAAGATCATCTTCCTGTTCATAATGCTGCCCGTGTGGAAGTTTTTGACAACAGTATCAATATATATTGACATAAAAACCGGGAATGTACACCGCTTTGAGAAACATCAGTTGCCATATCAGTCCATTCTGAATAATGTCACTGCTTGCTTAAGTGCGTATAAATAAAACTTCTTTATTTTCTCTTATGCTACTAACCTATATGTTGTAAGATAAGCTGTAAATGGACGCAGCCTCCGGGATACCTCGTATTACTCTTGTGATTTTCTTTATAATCAGCTTTACGGCAGCGACATATACTCTTATCTCATCGTCGGTTGTGGTACATGATTGTGGTCTTATAGTATCGTACTTGACAATTTTTATTTGCATTTGTAAATAAATCTAGTTACATACAACTCACCGTCTGACGCCGAGAGTACTGAAGCATTTTACAAATAAAATTATAAATATATGTTTGTTATGTAGCGCATTAAAAAAGATGCCGCATGTGGCATGTTATGTTAATTGTATAGGACTTTAAATTGACTAATGTTAAGTTGCAAATCTTATTGTTATAGGTATCAGAAATTTTAAATTAGGCGATTTCAAAACCGCTGAAATAACTTTTCAATATTATCATTTTTATGTTTGGAAGCTCTTTTACTATTGTGTCGTACATCCGTGTAGCTAACTGAGAAGCAAAACCAAAAGCTTTCCCGTACTTTGGGCTCAATACTTTGCGAAAAACTTACAGACCTTATATGAAAGTAGGAAATAGAGCAAATTAGTATTGTGCATGTCGCTTAAAGTTACCAAAGCGACTAACGGCTAATAATGGAAATCACTGTACAAAACGAAAGTAATAAAAAAATTATTATGTCATATCAAATCAAAACAAAAATGAGTCGTATCTTCTCATCATGTGTTCAGATTCATTTAGACTGCATGAGAAGAGAAAAAGGTCTCGTGAAATAAAATCCAGGATTATTTGGATTATAAGTTAAAAAATACCAAGATTCTTATCGCACTGTTTCAAACTTGTTTCTTAAAAAATTAATAAAATATGATTTTCTTAGTTTCCCTAAGTTTCCTTATAAAATGAAATAAAAAAACCTTGATAAAAATGAATTAGACAAAGACAAGCAAGTTTTACAAACGCCCATGTTAGAACAGAAATTAGCACATTTATCCAAGATTTGCCGATTCATCGAATGAAGATAAATCTAAAATGCACCATGAAATCAAAATTCGCATTCCTCAATTTCACCTATACGTGAAATGAGGTTAACAAAATCCATTTGTGTCCATCGGAAATGAAAGAAACATTCTGTTTTGGATATATACCTTCCTTTCGGAGTGGATTTCTATGGTTTGGCTTATTTTATCGATATTTGAAATTTAAAATAGCTAAATATAAACATTTTAAAAAAGTTTAGTGGGAAAAAATTTAACATGACGATGTATTGATATTTTTAAGCACTCCTACAAGCACTCCTACTTAGCTGTAAGATAAATCTCGCTTAGGATATGACTGGGGAATGTTGTCTTAATTAAAATACAGATTGTTAGTTTTTTTATTAAATATGTATTATTCTGTTAGTAAAATTTATCATTGTCTTCATATTTGCTTGCGATAATTTAATACCATTTACCATTCTTCACTTGTGTAGTCTAATGCAGGAAAAACAAAACTTTGATCTTATGAATATACTGGTTTGATATTCGAGCAATTCATATGTTTCTTTAAACAAAACAGATCAAACAGCAATTTCATATTATTTTCTCCTAAAAAGGAAACTGGAAAATATTAACTACGCGAAACAATTGTTATAAACCTTTAAGATATAATTTATGAAACTAAATTCCTGATTAAATAAATAAAATAATTGATAACCTTGACTTATAACAATTACTCATATTAAAATAAAAATGGCATATTTTGTTTAATTCCCATCTCAAGTACGAGTAATAGAGAAAGAATTTACGTATACTTAATAGCGAATTTTTGCTATAGTTTTAGTTTTAATAAATTGTAAAAGAACATGTGAGCGCAATACTTGTAAGCTCGACCGAATTTTTAAAATTAAAATCTTTAATCATGTTGCCTTTGTGTGTCATTTCTTTAATCCTGCTTTTCACAACCCATTTACTGTTTTATTTTAATTAGATATTTTATAACCATAATTTAAGACGAGAGAGAATTTTCAACTCGAGCATTTCTTGGATATTGTTTGTTATGAAAACACTATTAATTTTATTTGAAAGATATTTCATATTTTTCAAATAAAATTAAATATTTCATATTTTTGTAATGGAAAGATCGGGTTTTTATAAAACGACTGTGTGAAGTAACAATGTAATATTTGTAATAACATAGCTTTTAAACGTATTATATTTGTATCATATCTTGGTATTTTTTGTACAACTAAAGGATATTTGCAATATTAATCAGGAATCTTTCAAAAGGGTTTCAGAACCTATATGAGAAGATTATAAAATAAACTTTTTACCAGGATGAGTACGAAAATGGTCACTTTAACGGATACGAACGTTTTTAGCTTTTACAAATTTTAAAAATACATTTTATTTCGAGAATTTTTTAACTGATATCCTACTTACTGAGATATAACAAATATTTTCTTTGGCTTCTGCTTACTAGTGCGGATGCTAAATATCATGTCTATATTTGAATCCATTAACTATATAACACTTAAGTTAATTTGTATCCACACTTCATACTTTTTATGATACAAAAACTTCTTGCAAACTGATTAACAGAACTTTTTAAGAATAAAGAAGAATAGGTTGCATGTCCAATACGAATTCGTATATAACTTTACTCAATTCCTTAACTATTATAATTAATTATTTATGATATTTAATTAAGTATTTCGTTTTCATTTTCTAATTTTTTTTTTCTCTGATATCTATTCTAGAAAACAGCTAATATCACACGAATATCGAACTTAGATATGAAAAATTGGCACACATTTTCCTTATGCCGAGCATATTGAAAGAGCAATGTGAAGCATTATGCTCGGCGAAAAATTTCCTATTTCTCGACAAGTCCTACTATGTAATCCAAATAAAATTAAGTTCCAAAACCTCCAACAAAATGAGATATTTTGCTTTTTTTGTTTGCTTTCTATTGCATTTTTTTAAATAACTATGAGAATCCACCACATTAAAGGAAACTTCCATGGTCAAACTTACATAGAAAACTTTGTAGTTTCGCCATGTCAATTCGTAAGTTGCACCCATTTTACTTGCAGACTATTATTGCCATAAAACTAAAATTTGGCATAGATACGCATATTTATAACGCTGCAAAGCTTTCCATGCAATTAAAATGAGGGTGATTTTTCTTGTCCGCCCATTTTGCAGCGTATCATTGAATAGGTCTTTCAGAAATATTTGGGGATATGTCATGAAAATTCTTGAAGGCAGGGATAAGTTTACCATATATTAAGTCATTTACGTTAGGGCTACGTGTCGCCAACCCTACCAATTAAGCTGCTATTTTTAAATATCTGAAATTTGTTCATAATAGTAGTATATATAACGAAATTAGAGGAAGATTACAACAGCTAAGTAAGTTCTACTAATTTAAGAGTAATAGTCATTTAACTTACAAACTTTTATTGGTTCTAAAAACTCAATATAAACGACTTCAATAAACAACATAAGTAACTTTTTATTTTTAAATATATATTTATTACGTCAGTAAAAATACATCTACAGATATAAAACAATTTTGAATTAAAAATTGGTTCTGAAATTATTGGTGATTCTATTATTTCAACATTAATTTGAGATGTTCGTTCCATTTTTTCTTAATGTTTTTGAATAGGCTTTAACTTGATTTGAACAAATTTATCTCAGAAGGGAATAAACCAATAAGGTATGTGATTCATAAGGCAATTTTGAACACGGATGTTACAAAACTCATCCCTCTGTATCGCTTTTGTTACTGTGAAAATATACTGGTAACATGGAAAAGACAGTATCTTAACAAAATATTTAAATTAAAGGGAGTGGGTTAGAATTTTCCCGAAGCGAGTAATTGACTTTTCATAAAAAATTACTTAGGGATATAGTACCAGTAATTATCAAAACAAGTTCGGTTTCAATGTCAAAAAATAACAGCTCTTGTTTATACCCCGCTACCTTCACATCTATCATCGCTTCATTATCAGATTTTATTTACTTCCATACAATATTTTTTTAACTATTTATTAGGTTAAATTATTCACTTTTATTAAAAATGCATACATTTTAAATATTACAGATATTACTGGTAATTCACGAGAATATTAAACATTTTTTTTAAATGTAAAAAAAAACATTAATTAGCATTGAATGTAAGACCATTTAATTCTTTCACTGATCATAATCTAAGATAATTCAATACGACTCGCAAAACTCTGTTCATATTGTGAATATTATGAGCTGGAAACAATCAAAATTTTATCACCCACACACTTATTATAAAAGGAGAATGTAAAACTACATGATTTTGTAAATTGGCTATTTAATAAATTATTGTTCGAGTATCATAGATAATTTATTGCATACTTAGAAGTTTGACAAATACGTCTATATTATTTAAAAAATACAATTAATAAAAGACCTACTTCCTAAACAAATAAACGTTAAACATAATTTATTCAATCAATTTTGAACCCTTCGATAACCATATTGCATTTAACATATGTTTTAATTCGTTTGACTTTTTCTGCAGGTAAGTATGAACAGCATAACGCGCAACGTAAGTGCTCTAATGATACATATAGCTATAATAATATCTTAAATTGCTTATCTTTGGAAGGTTTGATTCGCATAAATGTTAATGTACCTAAGTCTACACAGCTAACATGCGATATTAATTTTAGAGATCATCGAAGACGTTAGAAGGTGGTGCATACTCGCAGTACATCATATTCATTCCGTAATATAAAGGGTCTCACATAGATAAGAAATTCGATCAGAAGATAACGGTTTTCAAAAACCGAAAGAAGTGTGAGCCTCTGATTATGTGGAAAATAATAACAGCGTATTATAATTTTATACACCTTAACTTAATGATTTTGTCGATTTGAGTATCGTATTAATAAGAGTAACTGAACTTGTTGGGATGATATATTTAATGCATTGTTTAATGTTTGTGGATAACTTTTACTAATATCTCTTTAGTTCTACAAAAGAGTGTTTATTTAAGCAATGATCTATATATATTACTGCAATTATTTGAAAACTTTAGACGTTTCAAAATTCATTTAACAACAGCAGCAGTTGTAATTTATTTTTTCTGCGTAGAGCACGCAGGTAAAAAATTATATTAAATAATCCTTGTTAACTCACCGATATGTCATTTTAAGTACAGATGGAAGGTAGAGAAAGTCTATAGGTATTTGAGCTAGGAATCCAAAAAGCTATATACTATGTTTTAATTCGAATAAATTTGGTGAAAATTTTCGCACACAATATTATAATCACGATAACTCAGAACACCAATCTCCTTTCACTCAAAAATCGATAACCACCATGATATTACAATTAATTGGTCAACAAAACATCACATCAAGATATTAGCAACCACTAGCGGAGGGCTAGCAAGAGGATGGATAAGGAACATTGTTCACCAAATACTAAAATAAAATATTCAAACAAATTTTATTAATTTATGTGTTTCCGCACCAATTTTAAAAAGAAAATATTAATTAAAAAAAATCCACTCCATATTTAAATGTAGCGGATAAACGTATGTTCTTGCGTGCGAGCGTGAGTACGTGCATCCATTCGTGCATGCGCGCGCGCGTGTGCGTGTTATCACTTTAATTGAATTTTGTAGTGAATAAGTCAGTCACAAACTAAATCTTGAATTAAAATGCTTTATTAATAATAACTCTTTAATAAGTATAATAAAAGATGAAGGTGTCAACAAATATACGCAAAATTGTATGTAGAACATACATCCAAAAATAAACTCTATAATACCATTTTTGTAAAGAGTATTCAAAATAAATATAACTTCCTATGGTTTTTATTTAGCTCCTCTTTTCTTTGGATTTAAAATTTTATTAGCAGATATTAATAAACAATTTTACACGTAATATAAATCTTCGTGCTGTTTATTTCATAATTGTAAAATCAGTTAACATACAATTTCCTTCCATAGAATAAAATGAATATAGAAACTAATTTAAGGATCATCATGCATCAAAAAATTGCCACTTAACTAACAATAACATAAATAACAATATAATTACAATCAGTATTCTTCAGCAAAATGGTACGTACGAAATTAGAATTAGAGAGTACTTATGTATCCAACCCGATGTAGCCCATATTGTTGACAGTATTAATTTTTTCTACAGGTTTGTTAATCAACGCCTCCTCTGTGCTGTTTTTACACATAAATTACCACTGTTCTTAATTTATAGATATTTTTGCTTGATATGCAAAATAAGATTAATTTGAATGCCGCTTCCATGTCCATCTCCTTAGCTATCTTCGTATATAAATGTTTTTAACGATATTCTGGTGTGCAATTGTATTAGGAAGGAATGTTCCAAGACATTCATTATTAAAATGTATGACTTACCAACAAAAATATATATATAATTCGTCTAAAAAGAAATCTGTAATTCGTCTGGAAGAAGATCGTCCATAGAGACACATAAGTATTAACAAGGTAGTTAAGAAAACAATGAAATAATGAGCTGTTAACTCCATTTTAGACAAAAACTATTTCCGTTATGCACAACTCAATTAATTCTTGGTTCTACTCTTTACAATTAATGTGCCGTGTCGTTGGGAAGCAATATAATTTATTGTCAACTACAAAAAAATTTAAGTCTTTATTTCTCTAAGTCAGTTGTACGTTTTTCGATATATTCAAATTTGTTTTTATTTTTCCAATGATTTTAGAGTTGATAATTTATTGAACTATATTTTATATTCCCTTTAACTGTAAATTTTTCTCTTATTATTTTTACGTGTCGAAATTATGAGAGTTTTAACCAGTTCTGATCAATAACTGATATGTATCTGATAGGAATTTAAATATAATTACTTGAAATAAACACAACAAATACTTCCATTAGAAAAAACGTGTCATTTAATTCACATTAAATACTTGTTGATACGTAAATAGTGAGCACTTTGAATAATATCTGATAAGTTTTTAGTATAATTTAATTTACTTGAATTTTGATTAACTATCTCCTTTCCAATTTAAAAACAAGTGGTGTTAGGCTACATTAAAAAATTAATCATGAGTTTTTTTCCATTTATGAATGCAGAGTAAACTTAGTTCTATGTTCTCACAACCGGATATCGTGGAAAAATGTTCTTTTTGCGACCCAGTTGCACTTTAAAATCTCCAATGGAAATGTTGACTCCGGAATATTCTGCAATTTGTTATCTTAGATATTTCACTACAAAAAGAATAGGTGACTGTAAAATAGATAAAGGCAGTTACAGAAAAATAAAATTCTGTCAACCAAGGAGTTTTATTCCCATTAGTGCCAGTATGGCATAGCAGGACTTATCATACTAAAAGTATTAAACTTACGCTTAACGATATTTTTGTGAATAGTATTTCACTTTTGTCCTTAACAAAGGGTTGTTTGATAAAATAAAATTCTTCTGTATTATTTCTTTACTTTTTTCAATATAATGATAAACTACGAGTATTTCACGTTTCGTTCAATGGTTATTACAATTAAAAAATTTCAAACTAAAAAACTTAAGTTATGTGGCAGCCGATCGATAAAATTATGCAACACCAATGAATATTTAAAAAAAAAACTAATTATCTTATGCATAATATATTTATATTCTTTTCTAAGCTTGCATGAAACAAAAAAAAACAAAAGTTTAACATAATTTCATTAGTTCAGTATTAAGGCTATTTAAGCAAACACCGACAATATCTAACAATGAACCTTTGTTTACAGCAGAGTATGCATAGCAGATTATGTAGTAATTTGTCTTATGGAGCTTTTGAGGTTGTACTCGAACTAAACACAAAACAATAAGTAAGTAGATCTGTAAAACAGAGCATTTACGAGAGCTTACTTCAAAAGCTCCGTCCTATTATATAATTTCCCAAGCAAGTTTACCTTAGGCAGTAAGTCGTAAATCATTTGTATCCCTTTATGGAATTAACTACTTGGAATTAACTGCAGGAAATTATGGTTATTACTTCTTAATAACCATAATTACCTGCACGCTTATTTTTCTTAGTGACATACAAGACGAAAAAACTTTGCATACAAGTAGCTTGAAATTTTTAGTTTAAAAAAGTATAAGAAACTAAGTACTTAAACAGCGAATTAATTATCCGTTTTATAACTAAATACATGGTTGTATTCACTTTTTCGTAAACATTAAAAGCTAGATTTAAAACTAAAGCAGATTTTTTGAAAGATAAGGCAATAGTTGCCCTTTTCATCTATGTATATACTGTACATACATGACTGCATGTAAAACGATGTTTATTTGTGGTAAAATATTTTTAAACACAACTGGGAACTGTTTAAATATAAGCATAAAAATAGTATAAGCGAGTTTTTTA
Source organism: Druceiella hillmani (assembly GCA_039881145.1). NCBI lineage: Eukaryota > Metazoa > Arthropoda > Insecta > Lepidoptera > Hepialidae > Druceiella > Druceiella hillmani. Next base: position 31,668,555 of record JAYKKI010000014.1, on the reverse strand, counting down.
GTGCAAATTGATTAGTTAAAATGTTTTTACTTTAATTATATTAACCAAATGGAAAATTTGGAACTTTGTATTTCAACCTCTATATAAATGCAAATTTAAATTAACTTCTTTGAATATTCTCTTATCATTGAAACGATACGTATTTTTATACACATTAACTAAAAATGTGTAATTTAGTTAAATTTACCTAATTGAAAAACCATGACAAAATATAGTTTAATAGCGAAATTTTTTTGTTTTTTAGTACTTAATATTAAATAGTAAATCTACGAGTCATGTACCCGAGAATCAAATAATATGCAATTAATTCCTTTCTTTTTTAAATACTAATATCTGTGTTTTAATCCTATATCTTTTATATTATATTTGTAATACAAAAAAAATTACGTACTGTTTTTTTCAACCTTTATTATAGAGTTCATAGTTTACACATACCGTTTTGTATTTGTACATACCTCTTTAAATTATTCAGGTGAGGTAAAGGAAATTGTGAAAAGTCTAATCAAGTTTTGGTAATTAGATTTTCGTAGATTTTTTAAAAATAAAGTAGAAAATTACAAATACTTTTTAATAATAATAACAATAAACTTTTTAATTTAAAACGTAATATTTCTTAAGCAAAATTGAAAAATATTAAAATTGACTTAAATTTTATTTTGGAAGATTTACGGCTACACACAAAGAAAATTATGAAATCTTTAATTTCTCTAATCCAATGCGGGACGCTGAATAAATGCAATAAGTACAAATGTGAATAAAATCATTCATATTAACGTTAATCTGTATCAAATGAATGTCCGAAACATTTGTCCCTTAAGTCAATATTTGATTTATTACTCAGTACATGAAACTGAGGCACAGAAAGCGTCGAACGAATTTAAGTATATCTCAATTGAAATATTAATACCTTAGCTAGAATTTATATTCTGTATTAAACAAAGATCAACATAGCATGCCGCGGTACTCAGAACAACATAGCACGCCGCGGTACTCGTTTCATTTATCGACTTTAATAATAATATATATGTGTATATATATATATTTATATATATACATATACATATACATATATATATATATATAACCATGGTAGTTACATGTACAAAGTTGAAGTTTAAAAAATAAAGGTGGCAAGAGAGATGTGTTTAGGATGTGTGTGTCCATAGTGATAACAGCGTCCTGAGACATTTACATCCATAGCATAAAATATTTCAACTTGAAGACACCTCTGCATATCACAATTGGTACATCTGGTTTAATGCTAAGGAATTCGTCTTATATATTTTCAAAATATTCGAAAAATATTTATGAAATTCCCTATTTTGTACGACTTGGTTTAGCACCAAGTGGCATATTCTCTTTTTCTCAATTTATATAATCGTTTATCTGATTGTAAGTAAATGTGCCGCAACAGGAAAAATTGCGTCCAATTTGTTTAGACATTTTGTAAATTATCCGAACACGTGTGTGAGTCAATATTTAATTGTTTGTTTTTAGAACTACAGTTCACTTTCGTATTATATATATATATATATATATATATATATATATATATATATATATATATATATATGTATATATATGTACTTGTTTCACATGAGGCTGAACCAACACTGGTAAGAAGTGATATTTTAATATCAGAGATACTTACATTTTGACCTTCGTCGGCTAACATAAACTGAACAGGACAGTTTCCATCATTTTCGTTGTGCACGTTTCTGTCGGTATTAATTGGATAGGCAGCCTTTGCCAGGCACTCCACTGCTTACCGCAGTGAATTTTAGCACTTTTACGTTTTACGTTGAACGTTAGAACTGTAACTTAATTATCAACGTGATTAATTTTTCTTATCAATTTCACACGAGTCACGAAACTAAAAGCTATTTTAGCCAAAGAAATATTTTTCCGATTTAAATGAGATCTAAAGTAATGCTCTATTTTTCTTATGTTGAGTGTTTTTATTAAAGCTTCAATGGCTCCAATTTTTTCACTCCTATGGTTACGGTTTGACACGGTACGCCGAAGACATGTGTTCAATTCCTAGATCGACATTTTTCTTATATAGTTTACAATAGAGAATACTACATTGATTTTATTTTTAAATATCAAACTTTCCTTTAACCTGTCTTTTTTCCAAACTTTTATAAGAAAATTTTTAAATTTTTTTGACTTATGTTATTATGAATATAAATGTACTTTTTCATTTGAACAGTCGAAATTATTATGATTATTACAATCATCATTATTAATCCGTTTTTTTTTCTTATTTTTACAATATCTCTAAACATAAACATTACTAAAAACTTTAATAAATCATATCGTTGTTTATCTATAAGCATAATTTTTATTAAAAACGCTAATAGATAGCGTTGGCAGTACCAATATCCAATATATAGTAGTCAGGGTTTTGCTTAAATCGATAATATCCAGATTAAAAGTATCTTGTATTTTGATCTTGTTTAATTAATTTGTTGTTCAATTTGGCGTGATTGAAAAACATATTAATACACAGACAGACAGACCGAAATTCTAAAGTCAGTTTTTCGGCTTATATTATTTTTCTATATGCTACATCAATCTTCATCACTATTAACTTATTAACTTTATTCTGGTGACATTTAAAATTATTTTTTTGGACTTTTAAATAATCTATACCTGTAATAAAATTGTAAATGAGTGTATTTTGCACATGGAGAAGATTCAGAGAAGAGTAAATCACTTTTCTTGAATCTCGATGTGCAGAATTCACTGCGTTACAATTTTATTATGTATATAAAATACTTAACAGTTTAATAGAATATTTTTACTTTTATATTTAATAAATAATATAGTTGAATAAAAAACTTGGAGATTAAAAAAGGTAAAAGACCTTTTGAGCAAAGATCTCATGGATTACCAGGCGCATAAACGTTGTCATAAATAAACAATTTTAAACGTCGTTTATTTCACTTTTTGTTAATATTTTCGAAATTTCTAATGGTACTTCTAGGTTATACGATATATTTTCTATTCTATTTTCTTTCTATTCTATTCTGGCTATTCTATCCATCTTCTATATAAACTAATAAAGCAAGCTTATTTATAACTTTGACCGCATAAAGAGATATAAGTTAAATAAATTTTAATATTTTAAATTTAAAATATTCAAAAATCGACAACTAGTCATATTGTCAAGCAAAATAAAATGGAGTGCTATACACAGTGTCACAATAGATATAGTTCCTTTGAAATCAGTGAATCAGTTCATTCTTACGTAACATCTCAATATGACCTTTAGCCATTTATCATCGTATAAAGAAATATATCAAACTAGGGAAAACTATATAAATATAACAAAAATATAATATTCCAGATGATTAATCCTGAAAAGAAGCAATAGTAATCGTTTCATTAAAACGAGATGAAAACCGACCTGGCTCATTGTGACACACAGAGCACACTGAATAAATATTTTCTGTAACGAGCATTGATTTGTTCGCCATGGACGTCTATATATAATAAATTAATTAATGTTACGATAAATTTTGTTTGAGTAATCACAATTTGAAGCTGAGTTATAAAATTGTATTTTGAAGAGATATGTCGTGTTGTTTTCATAGCTCGTAAATAATGTGTTTGGATTCGTTTAGTAATGCGATATAACGAGCTAAATAGCATTTTTTTTTATAGAATTTTTCCTTTTTTAGTGCTTGTTCCAACGTTATCCTTAATTAAAAAACCTTTATATATGTAGAAAAAATAAATGCTGAAATTAAAATAAAATATTTACGATAATAACTTATTAATTACTGCCACGGCTATTACAGTGCCAAGGAGCTTTACACCAAATGTACTTATTTCAGCTACAACAATGATGTCAACCAGCTTCGTGCTATTTAAAAAAAATACACTTTACTATATTAAAAAATGTTATTGTTAGCTTTGCTATAAAGAGTACACAACATCCAATTAAAAGAATAAAAAAGATGAAAATTATTGAGAAATTCCACCCCTCCTCCAGTCTTTATCTTTCTCTAATAATTTTCTGTTGTTTATATTTTCCCTAAACTCTATTTTTTTACGGTCTTTACGTTATAATTGAAATATTTAAGTGAGACGTACCTTTCATTACTTGAATTAGACCGTGAGGACCATTTTTAATTGAGTTAATTTGTAAACTAGAAACTAGTACACTTGACTCTTTTTAAAATGTAGAATATTTATATCTTTCATGATTAATTTAAAAATCTTGAAATAAACTGTCGCAAGAAAGAGTATATGTCTTTATCTTTTATTATTATGTTAAAATAATTTTACTTGAATATACCACAAAAGTTAATCTCCTAATACCTAAATCTAAAAATTGCTAAAATTAAAGGATGAGAATTAACCAAAAGTTAATGGCTTATGTATTTTATAAAAAATAATTGAATTCAACATCTCATAAAGTAGCAGTATTTGTAGCACTGAAATTACTTACATTGAATTTAAAATACTTAATATTTCTCACAAATAAGGTTATGAAGCTGCATAGAAAATGAAAGCTTTTATTTATGTTCATGTATAAAACAATGAAGATAATAGGAGTATTCAGTACCATATTTGATTAAATGAGTAATAATTTTACAGCTCCAATTCATTCGCAAGTATGCAAATACGGACTTTGGCTTGCGAGTCAAGATAGTATTTAACGATTGTCTATATTAGCAACTAATTAAAGCGCCATGATTTTTCACCCACTTCTGGAATGTTACAAAAACTCAATTTTAGATAGGATATATATAGAGCGCGACGTTCGAAGCTTTGGTTGATTAGTGACTGAAATTAAAGAAGTCAGAAATAAAAAAATATGAAAACTTCAAGAAGATAAACTGTAGTGCATAACGGTAAGTCAAATGTTACTCTTCTATGACAAATCCAAGAAATGATTCCAAAGATTTGAAGAAGGAAATCTGGTCTCCCCGCTATTACTTATTCAAGGTGAACTCCTTTCCTGATTTTAGAAAAATAAAGAAATCATTATTGAAAGAGATCTCAAATCAAGTTTGTGTTATCTTATAAAGCTACTCTCATGTTGTCATATTATTGGAGAAAAACAATTCCATTAACTGGGGAACAATATTTAAATTCACTTCCTAACTAGTGTTACGCTCTCTTATTTATTCTGATATCAACATTTCTTTCGTTTTACTGAACAAAAATGGAGCATAAAGCATTTAACACTGGGTTTCTACTGAAGTGTGATTTTTAATTATTGTGAAATTAATCTAAGCAAGGAAAAGATTTTACAAGATTATCTATCACAAAATATTTAAAAACTGAATTGAAGAAAACTAAAGTATTAAAGAAGAATCAAAAATAAAAAAAAGTGAAATAAAGCAAAAGATTTCAAGATGATAAATAAAATTAATAAAAAGTTTATTTTAATTATTTTTAATCTTTAACTACTGACGTGGGGCCCGCTCCGGCCTAGCAACAGTAATAATATCGAATAACTCCCCCCCCGCACCCGGCGCACACGCGGCTTCCTGTAGCTTCGAGTTTAGTAACGCCACGGCTGTGAGTGGTAGTTTACGTGTCGGCGCTTTTATTATTATAATTTTGGTAAGTAAATTCATTTCGAAGTTTTTTTCGGGCCTCTGTGACCCATCGTCAGTTTTTACGTAACTTTTTTTAAAATCACTTATGTTACTAATATTAACTTTTTCTTTCAATAGTTGGACAAGTAATATAAAATGAAACCAAGTACATCATCGGGGCGAAAACGGACTATTAATGACGAAGATAATACCCGTAATTCTAGAATTAGGAAGTCGGTTGCGACCAGACACCCGGATTTTGAATCAGTTCTCTTATCTTTGGTAAATTATGAAGAGTCTAGTGGTTCAGAGACAGAAGACCTCGGTGATACATTTGTTCAAGAGCAACAAGGGCATAATGAAGATTCTCAGAGTGACTCAGAGCCTGAAGAGGAATCGGAACAAGATTTTTCCGAAGACTAACTTCCACTATCGTCATTACGGTGTTACTACGGCAAAAACCGATACAAATGGTCACGGCAACCTCCATCAAGAGCAGTTAGGACGCTTCAACACAACATTATAAGACGGACCAACTCTTCAAACCTAACAGCAAATGATTCAAAAGACCCCTATTTAATATGGAATAAATTTATGGACAATGACATGTTACAAGAGATACTCAAGTGGACTAATGAAAAGATAAATCAATACAGAGAAAAATTTTCAAAAGGCGATCGCCCAGAATTAAAAATTTAGATATCATTGAACTTCATGCATTTATTGGTCTACTCTTTTACACGGCCGTATTCAAATCAAATCACGAAAACGTGGATTACATATCCACCACAAACGGTACGGGTCGAGAGATATTCAGGTGTGTTACGTCAAAAATTAGATTCTTCAATATCTTGCACTGCATTCGATTTGACAACCCTGTTGATCGCGAAGAACGACGGAAGACTGACAAAATAGCAGCAATTTCAAAAATTTTCACTCAATTTGTGGAAAATTGTCAAAAGGTTTATAACGTCAGCGAGTATGCCACAGTTGACGAAATGATAGTCTCTTTTTGCGGACGTATACACCTGATGATTTACATGCCAATGAAACCAGCAAAATATGGATTGAAGCTAATGTGCTTATGTGACGCAAAAAATGTTTTTTTGTATAACTGTTATATATATACAGGTCGTGGATCAGATGGTGCAGGTTTGACAGATGATGAAAAAAGTTCCTGGTACCAACGCAATCAGTTATTCGTCTCGCAAAGCCATTATACGGGAGTAACAGAAATATCACTTGTGATAACTGGTTCAATTCACTTGAACTTGTCGATGGTTTGAAGAAAAAGGGTTTAACATGTGTTGGCACGTTGAAAAAAAACAAACGTGAGATACCGAAAGAATTCCTACCGTCAAAAAAAGAGAAGTCAATTCTACACTTAATGGTTTTGCCGGTCAAAATACACTTGTTTCGCATGCCCTAAAAAAAATAAGGCAGTCATTCTTTTATCATCTATGCACCATGCTGAAGGTACTGATGAATCTACTGGAAAGCCTGAAATAATCCACTTCTATAATACAACCAAAGGTGGAGTGGACGAAATAGATAAAAAGTGTGCTATATATACATGTAGTCGCAGGACACGACGTTGGCCGATGGTAATATTTTATCGTATTTTAGATTGCAGCTCTGTCAATAGCCATATCTTGTATGATATACACCAAGAAAAAATTACAGAAAGAGGTATTTTCATAAAAGAGTTGGCCCGCCATTTGGTATTGCCACACTTAAAACGCAGAGTACATAATGAAAAACTGCCTCGTGAACTACGCTTGGGTTGGACACGAGTGTTGGAACCTGAAATGCCTTCTTCTGGACATCCAGAACTTCCAAAAGTTGAAAAAGAAGGACTTAAGTTAAGAAGAAGCTGTCACACATGTCCACTGAAGCTTCAAAAAAAATCCACACATACATGTTATTTGTGTAAAAAACACGTATGCCTCCAGTTCGCTAAGAAAGTTTGCCCAGATTGTGCCTAGTTTGTAAGATTTTGTGCCTTGCAATTTTATTGTTTTTATGTAATGGCTACTGTTGATTATATATAGTTTATTAGAGATATTATTGAAGATTAAAAGTACAAATAATATTATTAACTTTGTTAAGTTTTTTAAGAAATACAGACTGTTTTCTGATCTCAAGTAAATTTTGCCAAAAAATGTTACTTAATTTTTAATTTAATATAAATATGTCACTTAAAAATAAAAATTAATTTTAAAAATACACTTGTTATTTTTAAATATACTTATTTTAGATAATCAGTAATTATTTGAACCTTAAAATCTTCATTTATCGTTTACATCAACGATTAAAGGCACGAGCTGCTCAGGCCCCCACGTCAGAACTTATGTAAAAAAATATCACGTCAGTAGTAAAAGGTTATATAATGAATGTTATTTTCGGAGAATAATATCTTGGCTAATACTTTAGACGAAAATATTACTTGAAAATGAGAGAGAAAATTGTCCCAACTCTTAGTGCTAACCTATATAGAATATAATACCATAAAACTTATTAATTATTTACGTACACTGAACCAACATAAATGGTAGTTTAATTAAATATTATGCTATAATTCATGATACGAAGCTTTGTAAGGTTGCGCTAAATAAAAACGAATTTACAATAACAAACAAAAACTTTCTTTCTTTAAAGTAGTTTTAAAACCTTGTACAGTAATCATAAATACTTAAAAGTAACAGTGCTATTAATACAAGAATGTAATTATTATAATTACAATTTATTGTCTCTTTTTCTTTCCTGCAACTACTTTGTCAGAACAAGTGTTTTGTGTTTTTATAGTAATTTTTTGCATTTTTAAAGATTTTAAGATAATATCCGTATCTTGTTTAATTTTTCGTTAATGTGATTTTTTGTTGAAAGGAATTTGCGTAAAATGTTGCCTCTGAGAAGCAACTTTTATTATAATTATTATTAATATTAGGCGCTTTGTTCTTGGCTAGAATCGATTACCGATCTAGTTACAAATACGTAGGATATGTGGCATAGATACTTGTGAGATTGAGTTCCAATATATTGCAATGTAATAATATATATTACCGTATTTATAATTTTGCCGTAATTTTGGGTAGGGTCCCTACCCTACCCAAAATTACGGCAAGCTAAAAAATAACTAATAAATATTTAACTCCGACTTGTAATAAAAAAAATATTTTTAAATTATTGGGTCATAAACAATTAATGTGTCCACCATCTTTTTCTATTACTTACTATTATGTCTGCGTAGGTACATGATAATTGGATTTATAATCACTTAGGAGATGGAAGACTTGCTGATAGAGATTTTGGAATAAGAACACGCTCCACCAGGCCATGATAATATTAAATATCTTTACTTTAATTCGGTATAAAGATGCCATTGAAAATGATAAATTTTGTATAAAATGAAAGAAATTATTTCCCACATATCCATGTATAAAAAATTAATTCGACCTAATACCTTAAAGCCTTAATATTTTCTTTTTTCTTAAGATAAAATGTAAAGTGATTACTCATTTCGTTTGATAAATACACATTTTTTTCTGAATATAACTGATAATTCTATCCTGATACTGCCTATTTTTGTAATTTCCAAAAGAAAGTAAAATTTATAAAAAAGTTTAACCCAGATTAGAAAACATATCACTCAATGCTCCCTTATTAATAAACTCATAAACTTGTAGCCGAAAAGGAACACCGACAGTATATATTCATAAACAAAAAAAGCAATGCGGCAACGTCCTGTGACCGCTAATTGAAACGACGTTTCGAAACGCGATTAACATGCGCGAAAATACAAACAAGGGTTTATTGCGTGCTCGCCAGCCTGTAGACAAAAACCTGCAATGAATGAGTTAACAACATATGTCTGCAATATACTCAATCAATCTGTACTACACTGGGCGCTATGTACTTGTACTATAGACCTTTTATTTGTGAACAGTTTACCATTATGTTATTTGAAGTGTAAACTGGTTGTGGTTCTTCAGAAATTCATAATTCGTATATAGAAGAAAATACATTGGATTTATCTTCATCTTAGGGTTCTTGAAACCTTAACTTATAATAACTTGATCAATAAAATTGTTAGTAAGTTTTTGCCTCACTTGGAACTTAAATGTCAAAATTAAATGAATACACATTAATTAGTTATTTAATATTGCAACTTATAAAACGTTGACATTAAATATAGATATAAATACGTATTCACGTGATAAGACCTTAGAAATATAATTACAATAAAAATAGAGACAATATACAGCCAATATAAATTACAGATTATTGGCAAAACATATTTATTACATTGTTGGCAAGTACGTATTGCGAGAATTTATTTAAAATCCCCTTGATTATATAAGACGTAAATAATTGATTATGGATTAATTATTTACTTTGCAATGAAAAATTTTATTACATTTTTAACAATTTCTCAATCATACTAACATTTCACCACTTCAAAAATAAAATCCTTGCAAAAAAATAGTAAAAGAAATGTTTACATATCAGTATAATCGATATTCTGCTGTGCAACAATCGCTTAATTTCCGAATTCCACTGAGAAGCTAATTTTTAAATTGCCGCTTTGCACCGCATAGTTTAGTTGCTGTTAGTGCCCGCTTCTTGGTAGAATTATTTATGTAAGACAAATAAAATTATCGGCAAAAGTTGCTTTCCCCTTTCCTTATCATCAACCACATTATTGGAAAGAAATAATGCAATATCTATGTTGAATTTTCTTTCTTAATGTGTATGTTGTTAAATGAAAAGGTTATTTGAAAAAAACATCTTATTCTCCAATCCCCTTCTCTTTTTATGTTTTGCTACCTTAGCATGGAAAGTTATTAAAAATTACTTTGTTAAATTACTACTGTATTTAAATTTTACACACTATGGAAAACAAGAAAAATTTTGTATTTAATTCGATTTTTAACCATCTGGTTTTAACCATATGTTACAATTTATTTTACTGGTTACTTACAAATAACTATGGTGATATAACGTCCACTCTAATGATAGAAAATGTGATGTTCGTAGATATAAAAAAGAATTTTGAAAAGCAAAATATAAATTTCTTCTATAAACAAGTAAAGATCTTTTCATAAGTACAAATTATAATACGGTAGTAGACTCATTCTAAATTTTGATATTTTTCATACAATATTGTGAAATATAAGTTAATTAAAAACCAGTCTTGAAAAAAATTCAAAAATTGATTGAAAAATAAACCAGTTATAGGCTTCTAACTTTGAAGATACGGATAGAGTTGGGTATCTCCCTGTCTCTTTTCCTCTTGCAGAATATAATGTGCAATATTAAAAATGACCTCACAACACAGTATTGCCGTCCTTATCTAAAGGTTAAATTTAAACTTTTATAACTCGATAACTTTTCAAGATTATTTAAAAAAAATTCACTCTTCATCAGCTTGTAAGGTAGAAATTATGATTAATGAAATAAAAAAAAATTAGTCAAATACCCAATTATATAACTTTACTTAATGGTTAATCACATCATCCAAACCTCAATGCAAAGTTTTTCACTGGGGTGAAGAAATTGCAATTTAAATGAACACAGATGTTAAAATTAGGTAAAAATAAATAAATAACAGGATTATTTTTTAGAATATTTAGTCTTAAAGGCATGTACATATGATGAGAAGGATTGAAGCGTGAAGTCAATGAGTAAAATATATTTTCAGATCACTTACAATAACTATCAATCGCTTTAATTTCTTAATAGGTTTCATGTGTTCTATGGAACATCCTGTCAAAATGAAAAAGTAGGTTGCTTTATATTTTTTTAGTATTGTAGAATTAAATTTGAAATATTTTGTTTATAATACTACAATCAGTTTAGCATATGTACTGCATGCTTTGAAATAATTGACCTTTCAAAAGTATTTGCTATACATAGAAACAATATTCTGAGGATTTCCATTTTCATTGCAATTAATATTAATTATAAGCGTTGAGTTTTTGGCAAATCGATTATCGATCTACTTATAAAGGCGTACAAGACGTGGCGTAGATACAACTCGTAAGCATGAGATTCGGTAAAAAAATCGCAGCATTAAATAAAAGAAACGGACCAATGGATAAACTGATCACATGATCAAGCTGTAAACTTGAAAACTTTCTGAACTGGCATTAAGTTCAAGCTTAGGTCGATAACATTTTACGCTCTGAGAAAATGTGGCTTTAAAAATAATTTTGCTTCAAAATATTTTCCCGATTGAAAGAAGATTCAGCGAGTTAGAAGTCGCAACGATGCGATTAATGTTAGTAGGAGGTTTTAAAACATTAAACGTTTTGTTCCTTAAATTTGTAACTATATTTCTGGTACGGAATGGAGTACATTTTAATATTTTTGCAGCAATTATAAAATTCACACCTTTTTATAATCGATTGTCTTTGTCGTGAAATGAAGCAAATCGATGTAAAATTTACAAGCGGGCGTTTTGTACAAGCGGGATGAACATATTACACATACACATCAATACATATATATATATATATATATATATATATATATATATATATATATATATATATATATATATATATATATATATATTTATACACATACACATATATGAATTTGAATATACATATGTATACATAACGACTATAAGAAACATCATTCAGACCGATGATTGATTGGCGTCATTTAGCTAACTGGGTAGATTATTAATTTAATGCATATTTAAACTGTCTGCAGAATACTAGATATCTTATTTTTTTACTCGTTGAGGTAAATTTTTATGTCTCAATTTCCAACTGGTCTATATTCCTTATAATTAAAATGTTAATAGTGCTTGTGTGACATACAAAATTCCCTAATAGAAAGTTACTACACCTAATATAGAATTTCAGTAATTACTTTCTATCCATATCGTTACTACAACAACTACGTATTGTTGTATTAAAAACATCACCTTTCATTTTATTCAGTAAAAAATTAAATATTTTTTCACTCACATCAAGACATTTAAGAAATTTCAATATTTATAGATAATATTTATACATTTTTTATGAAATTCTTTATGCTATTCGAGTCTATGAGGAATTAATTTTAAAGGATAGGCTTCTGTTAAAAAATTGTGAATATTTTACAAAAAACCTTAAATCTCATGTTATCCATTCATGGTTCCTAATGCATTTATTGCTAAAGATTTGTCTTAGTAATTATGTAGAGAACGGTATTCTTGTTTGGTTTTCTAGTTTTATGTGAATGTTTTTGCATGCAATAATTGTCATGTGAGAACATATTATAAATTTGCATGCATTGAAATGTAAATATAGAATTCATTAATAGTTAATTATACAATAAAAATTACTTCTAAAGCTAAACTGCTTATATTCAGTAAAATACAACTTTGTTGCTTAATAATTATTAATAAATTATAATCATAAAAAAGGGAACCAAAAATGAAAATTCGAAATTATCATTAGTGAAATTTTCAAAAAAAACCTGATATTTTGTGGAAAATAAAGCGTTATTTTAATATGGAGTATTAAAAAGTCATTGCCCGAAGAAATAAAAAATAAAATGTTAACGGAAAATAAAAGTCACTTTATTGTGCAAAGGTATATATTTTTCGTTTGCTATTTCCTGATTTTATGTACTTTTTTGGCGAACTTATCGAGCCTGCTAGTTTTGTGAATTGTTATATTATATATGTATATAGAGAATGAAACTGCAGATAATCGGCACAATGTTATATTTTAATTGCTAAAAAAAGTTCATAGAAATAGCATTGGAAAAATACTTTAAAAATGACTAAAGTTTTAATTTAATATTACAAGATTTTCATTTGGCTTATTGATTTATTTAAAAATATATTTAGGGCGCATATTTAATTTCCTCTGAATATGAACTTTACTTTTATTTTTATAATACCTTGACCAGCAGCATATAGGTTTTGCTTCTCTATTTGATTATTTATATTTCGATAATAGCAACAGGATTTAATTAAAATTAGTACTTGAAAAATTAGCAAAAATAATTATTTTAATAATGTACTTAAGACATGTAAATAAATATGGCGTTCTGGTAAAATACACATAGAGCGTGAAATTATTAATTATGGAAATTTGAAAAATCAAAAATGGATGAATAAGTTATTATATATTTTAATGTATATGTCTTAGTATTTAACTCTAATAAATATTACATGCTGGAAAATTTTTCACGATTTCTAATTAATCAAGATATAGTTTCAGTATTTTATTTTTTTAAGAATGATAATGATTCGGTCATTTCGATAAAAACATAGGTGTATGTTTAATTTTCTACAAATTCTGCAATTCAAAATAATTATAAAATTTTAAACTTTAATTTAAATTAAGCTATTATGCAATATAATTGCAAAATGTATTTTCATTTATAAACCGACATATTTCAGTTTTCCTAAAGAACAATTTCAATGGTATGTTTTATTTCTGAGATAATAAAATTATTAATCCAGGGTAATTTAAAACTTTCTGACGGTACTAACCACCGGTACAATAATTCTAAAGTTATTAATTTAGTTGAAAGAAATATTTTCGCTTATACAAAGATATTTCTCAAGGTTCTATCAAAATGTAATTTAAATCGTTTAATAATTTAATTACGTATTCATTTATCATAAACATATTTGATATTTCTCATTATGGCGAATTTTTTGTCATTTTAAGGATAGTTTCATGGTTAAATAATGAGAAAAAAAGCAATAAAAAACGAATATTTTCAAATGACCTTACTTTGTATAGTTTTTAACCGCGACTTCGCCTTCTTTGTAAATATTTGTAAAATATTTCAAACGAAATCTCTTTTACTCTCTCTTATAATCTCTATTATTAAGTTATTATTTGTTTTTAATGAAAAACAATCAAATTTGTGATAAAATCCTTAGTACTACTCACTTGATAGAAACATAAATGACATTGTGTTTTTCAAACGTTACGTGTGATTATTATATTCAAGAGGTTATTTTTTATCCAGAAGACTGAAAACTAGAAGACTTGGCCTAAATATTTCCATGAAACATTTCAATTTCAAAATTCATATCACAATTAGTGTGATCGTCGGTTGTTTTTTATTTTTATCACGAGCTTTAGCCACAACATAGTATTGAATTTTTATTGCGCTCTCCGACATTGAGGAGCCAGTCTTTTTGTTAGCCAATATTACATTACACATAATTAAATTAATTCGGGGTTGTATAATGAACGTTCACTAAATATAGCATGAAATTGTTAGAGATATATATTTCCCAGGCGATGCTTAAATCTTTTGAAATGACGAGCTTTTTACATGGTTATCCAAAAATTCTATAAACATATTGAAATTGAGTTTTAATATTCATACTTGATAAATTATTGACAATTTTATGTGCTGAATTACATTTCATAATTTCAAAACAATAATATATATCAATTGACATAATTTAATTACAAATATAATCATTTTATTAAGATAAATATATATTTATTCGCAAAAAAAATTGTTTTTTCCAGCATCAGTCTCTAATTAGGAAAAAGGATTAATTTTCGAGGGAGCATTAAAATTTAAAAAAAAAGAAAAATCAAATTTCGAGTTATCAGCAAAAATAAAATACATATTATTTGTCCGAGTGACTTTTTATAGTGTCTTAAACTCGTTAGAAAATATCAGTATAAATGTAACATTAACGTCCATTACACAAATTTCCACTTTAAACCTTTTTTTCTGAAACTTATAAAAATTTATTCAATATCATTAATAAAAATAGAATCTATTTTGTCACATAGGAGTTTTAAATACTAACAAATATCTATGTTGAGCAGCTCACGCCATAACACATTTTTTTTTCTCAACGCGTTAACTATTCACGGAAATGTCAGTAAGTGTACAGGGCCGAGTTGTTTGCAATAAGACTGTAATGTCTTGATTCATTCTTGCATTTCGTTGGTGTAAAAATGTATTACAACAATTATCGGTGACTCGCAAAATAAAAGAAGTATACAGCATAAATACACCTAAACAATTTTTTTAAATTTTTTTATGTTTTTTCCTTTATTTGTGCTATAAACCTTAATATAATGTCTTTTTCCATGAATATAGGTCGACTGGAAGTACCCCATAAATTTTGATGGCCAATGAATAAGACCATTGTGTGAATGAAACCACTCGATTAGATTTAAATTTTGCAAAGTTTTGTTTTTAATCAAATCTAACTTAAAAAGAACCCCTTCTCTTTGCAATGCACATGGTATTCATGAGAAAACTCCTTTTATATTAAAATTACTATTAAACGAAATTATTAAATCTTATAGTTATGTAAATCACAGACCGTTAAAGAATAATTTTCGATTACCTGGAAGTAAAGCCTAGGCTGTAACAGTTAAGTATGCTGCCATTAGTTTTGGGTATCGTCCTTTAAATTAGTTTTAATTATTAGTTTAAGCTCAGGTGGTAGTAGATTTATGATTACTAATTTGTAAAAGAGGTAAGCAATGGGTATTAATGAAATTACTAACGATAATTTCTGAAATATTAAAAATACATAAATTTAACTACGTAACTGTTATTGCAGAAGATATATACGGTTAATCATAAAGCTTTTGAACATCCTTCTATTTTTTGGAATAAATGGTTAATTTATGTAACCCTCGAGTGCCTTCAATATGATTTAGAGGACAATGAATAAGGAAGTGCAAGTTTATAGGTTTATCCTTAGACCTTTATCTATGTCAACATAAAAATAAGATTGATAAAATCAGCGTACTCTAATACCAAAAGCACCTGAATTGCAATTAATATCGAGAAGTGCTTTTAAGCAAAGGAGAATGTATACGTAATGATAAAGGTAAGAAATAAGGAAGTGCAAGTTTATAGGTATAGATAAAGGTCAATATAAAAATAAGATTGATAAAATCAGCGTATTCTGATACCCAAAGCATTTGAGTTGCAGTTAAGATCGAGAAGTGCTTTTAAGCAAAGAAGGATGCATACGTAATAGTAAAAGTAAGAAATAAGGTAGTGCAAGTTTATAGGTATAGATAAAGGTCAATATAAAGATAAGATTGAAAAAATCAGCATGCTCTAATACCCAAAGCACATGAATTGCAGTTAAGATCGAGAAGTGCTTTTAATCAAAGAAGGATGTAAACGTAATGATAAAAGTAAGTAATTGTAGAAAAATCTTAACCATTGTTCTGCTGAAGAGAATTTGTCCTTTCCTGACACTTTGAAAGATTTTTCTTATCATCTTATTTTATTTTCTTCCGACTAAGTTACACTTATTTCATATTTGTTTCTGGAAATATATAGTTCAATGACTCATCTTAATTGTCATACAAATAACAAACATAAATAATTTTATGCTAAACATCATGTTACCAGCTGCCATAGAGTTTGCACATAGCCATGCCTTATACATAGTTACCTATAGTTTCGTAAGTTTCAAATTATATTCAACTGTAATAAAATTTTGAATTCAATCAATACATTTGTTCTTGAGCTTTTGCGGCGGTGGCAACATAACTCGCTACATAACCGACTATAACTACAATAGAGAAAACACCACTCGTGAGGGAACATCATAGTCGCAGTGAAATATCTTACGTCAAATCATTAAAGAAACGTAGCCGAGCCGTCGAACTTGTGCAGCAGTTTGGCGTGCAGCTGAACACTTACGGGAAGATAATTCGGATCTTCCGGTAAGTGCTATCAAATTTTGTACTTTGGAGACAGTATTTCCTTATTCTTCTAGTTTGTTGATCTTTTGCTGCTGTAGATTTTCCCACTTTGCACATTAATTTAAATTCTGTTGCATATCTTCAAAGGAGAGATGCCTAGATCCAGTGTACACATTACACATATCAAAAATCTTACAATAATACTTCATATTTATACGATAGGAATACACTAAAAATTACATTATTAATAAGACATAGAGTGATGTAGCTGTTAGAGGATGATGATAGAGGAACCGTAAACCTAGAGCATTATTATTAAAAAAATAATTACCGAGTAGAGATCTTGATGCGGTCGTGTATGAGGAATACATAGAGTACTAGTACTAGTTACTAGTACAATATGCATAGTGAAATGGAGAATGAACCTGAAAAATTTCCAGAGAAACCAAAATTCTATGCAAATTCAACATTCGAACCCCGAAATATAGAAAAACTCGTTCATTATTTAAAGGACCATCGATCGTATATAATCTTGTCCAGTTTTCAGGTGAAAATTCTCAAGAGGTACGGGAGTTTCTCGTTCTATGATTTTGCCTTTGTTGGGTTGGGTATAATGTGTGGGTATCAAAACATTCCATATTACCATAACACATGCTACTAAATGTCCTGAATATATATTTCGACTATCCAATGCATACAATATCTATAAAACTCCGACACGAGGAAATAATAAAAATGAAAAAGAATTATTTAAATGGTGATCTAAAAGGGCACATGAAAACGGGGTCTTAAACTAAATTTTGCGATTATATTAATAAAAAACTAGGTAGATTTAGAATGTCTGTGAGAAATGATATCAAAAAAGTTTTACGATAGAGTACGAACATAAATCATATCATCCTTCATAAAATAAATTTAATTGATTCCAAAATTCTGAAAACATGGACACCGAATTAAAATAGAACCAAAATATATTACGTACCGAGCTCATGAATGAAGAAGAAAAGCGCGAAAACACTAAGTTACGTTGTCAGTAAACAGATATATTTTATTTGGGAAAACCACTCTAACTTTCACACACGCGGGTAGACATAAATTACTCATTTTACATGACATCCCTTGTTTATAAGAAACTATCGGCCAGCACCAAAACAAAGACGCGAGATACAAAAACAAAGTCGATTAATTTATTGAAAAGGGGATTGTCCGAGAAAGGATTTCCTCTTTGCGGTATCCGGTACACAAATTTTCCAAAAAAATGCGACACGTTTGGTCAAGAAAAATAGATGAAATGCTATTTTATCTATTAACTACACATGATTTAACAAGCGCAATATTGAATACCAATATCATCTTTTAAACGTTCTTGACTTACTGGACCAACTAGTATATGCACAATACCATACAACCCTTAAGAATTCCTCATTTTTATTAAAAAACGTTCCTAATACATTCCAAGGCTGATGAATTAAATTTTTAGAGAACGTCTTGATGATGCATATCTAGCCTATCTCGATAACATTATCCTATACTTCACATTTCTTCCAAAACACATTGAAAAAATCAAACGCTTCTTTTGTAAGTTCTATTTAATTAATTTTTTAAATCCATTTAAATAAGTCCGAGTTCATCCGCAGCCATGTAGAGTTTGCAGAATATGAATTGACAAATAAAAGTATACTGCAAACCAAGAAAAGTTCAAGCAGAACAGCAGTTATTCATATTAAAAACTTAAAAAGAAATAAAATCCCTCCTCGGTTTAGCCACATACTATAGAAAGAAAGTAACCGAACGATTTTGCAAAATTGATAAAATGAAAGACGACATACATCAGAAAGTGTTAAAGTTCTCTGCTCGTCCAAATTCGTAAATTCGTTGGAAAAATGTCAAAAAATATTGATAAATGTACCCCTTTTTCAAAAACCTGACATAACCAAACAGTTTATTCTAAATACAGATATTTAAAACCATGACATAGATGCGGTACTTTCCTGAGGCACCATAGATAGTGACAAACCAGTGAGTTACGCCTCATGTACATTTTCGGAAAGAAAATGGCGGTCCTCTACTATAAAGAAAGAGTGCCTCATTATCGTAGGTACAATATAATGTCCGTGTGTCCTTCATAACCTTTATTACAAATACCCCGATCAAATACATGGAACGCCTCTACCCTATCAAATACATGGATTTATACGCACTCGGTGGGGCTACTTTCTAAAAACTTGTAGAAAAATATTTTAAGCAAGCACTGGCCATCTCACGGCGGATTTATGTAGCTCAAGCTTTTTTAGAATATTAAAAATAACCAAAAAAAATACTACAGACTGTGATGATAAATTTGATTATGAAGTTATCAAGAAAACCAATATATTTTATAAAATACATATACATTTTATCACACCTTGCAATCCAGACTCAAATTCTCCTGTTAAACGATTTCATACAGCAGTTGGAGAATTCACTAATGACATATTCTGATAAAATAAGCTCAGCAACAGGATACTCATCCTACTATCCACAAGAATGAATAATAAGAAAAACAATGTATCAAAATGACACAAGGGTTCAGAACCTCCAAAATTTTGAAATAGTGGAAACGGTATTGAATACATTTGGTGGTAATTTTGTAGAAATTCATTATTCACAATTAAAATGAAACTACGTGATGTAGTATTATTTCTACTTTCTTTAAGTTCTTTACCACGACCTAGGTTTCGTTGTATTACAACATCAACATTTCGTTGTATTACAACATCAACATTTCGTTGTATTACAACATCAACAGGTGGACTAATAGCAAAGTTCTTCGATCAAAAATGCTAATAGCTAACTTGAAGATATTGTAATACAACGAAACCTAGGTCGTGGTAAAGAACTTAAAGAAAGTAGAAATAATACTACATCACATAGTTTTATTTTATTGTGAATGGAAACGGTGTTTAAACATGTGGTCAAAACTGCGCGTAATACTAAAACAATATCTGTATGTGAAGGTCTTTATAGAATAATACACTTACAACCCAAACAACGTAGTGGAAACAGTAGGTAAACACCCAAATCCAAAATCCATATGAGTACACTAAAAATACTTAGGAAACAATTTGTTACAGGTGCGGAACACTCGGGCTCTCTCTCCCTCCCATTATGGCAGCTAAAACTGCGTTAGTGACTATAGAACCATTAGCCCACTCAAATGGTATCTTTATCCTAAAAGAAGCCAAAATACTTTACAAATATGCACATGAAGCCTGTTATTCATTTAAATCATGATTTAATTTCCAAAAAACCTCACTAGAATTATAAACACTTTATCTTAATACAATGAAAAACAAGTACATAGGGAGCATATAGGATATGTAATAGGAATGATAACAAAATTTCAATATTTAGCCTCTAAAGTTTAAAACGCAATAGATGTCTAATAAAAGGAATAGCCAATATAATGAAAATTGTAACGAGCAATTTGAATTAACGAGGAAAAAGACTAGCTTACAAATACAAATTTACTATGTGAGTGCACACAGAAGATACAAACTTTAGGGCTCACAACAAGTGTAAGGAAGAATTCGAAAAGGAAATTTGCTTAATGCAAAGTAGGATTAAATAACGACCATATTATATAAAACAGCGCATAATATTAGTACGCGTACGTAAAAGATTCAGTTAGGCTTTTTAATTGTATGCATCAAAATAAACTATATTTTAAAAAGTTTACATAATATTGCATGAAAGAGAAAGCCATAATTTTTTTTGCAAATAGGCATAATACACCCTAGTGTCGTGTATTTTCAAAATTTACTTCCGAGATTAAAGACATTCAATAAAATCATTCGCACCAACTTACGTACGAACTTATCATAGAAAGCATACATGGAATAGGAAAGTCCATAGGCATAAAGGTTTCTAGTCCTCCCAGTACTTTAGTCTTTATCCCCGAAATTCATCTTGTAAAGCATGGAAAATTTAATCTGCTGAACCTATGTGCCATTTCCAACAGATAGAATCTAACCGTAATATCGGCTTTCAAATACCACATTATTGGAAGAAGAGAATAGGCTTCGGAACACGTGTGCGGCCAATATTGATATTAATTTCAAGTTGATAGCCCGAGGCGAAATTAAGAGGTTTTCAACTCTTGATTTAGCCTCGGTTTAGCATTTGATTTAGCATTCTGCACGTCCGAATTTGTCTAACGAGTCATGAATATTTGGAAGGAGATATTTGTCTTCGTTAGTGCGTTCATTAAGTCATCTGTAATCAACAATAATATAATCGCCATTTTTCTTAGCTAGATGGTTCGGGTTTTTTTCCGAACAACGTGCAGTGAGCACGTCCAAGGGGAAATGCTTTTTCACATAGTCCCCTTATCTAAAAGTGAATCAACTTTGTTTTGTATCTCACGTCTTTATTTTGGTGCCTGCTGGTAGCTTAGTACAAAAAACGCGTGTCATGAAATGCGTAATTTTCACTTATCCGCGTTTGGAAAAGGTAGTTTTTCTATATTGATAACATAATTTACTATTTAATATTTAGTATTGGAATAGTATGAATGTGTGAATTAATTCAGAATTAAATGCTGGGGAAATTGGAGATATATCACATTTTTATGACGTGTAGTAGCATATTCCGTGGCAATCCGGAATGGTTCGATATCGACACCTTCTTGAAAAATGTTGTTCCTAATAACACTGGGGAAATCTCAGAGCGAGAAGCTGACGTATTGATAAGAATTTTCTTCGGGCAAAATCGATATAACATTAGATGGCCATTGTGTGATAATAGAATTTTACTTTGTTTCGGGGTTCGAATGTTGAAGTTGTATAAAATTGTGGTTTCCCGGGAATTGCTCGAGGTCATTTTCCATTTCGTTATATGTATCATGCTGGCCATTTTTGGGGAAAAACTTTGGTCATAACTATTTAACTTTTTTTTAGTTTGAGGTTGTTTTCGGTATCATTTTCTTGTAACTGTTTATATATAATAGTTACGTATATGTCTCATATATATATATATATATATATATATATATATATATATATATATATATGAATTTAATTAAATTAATATTTTTAATTAAATTATGATACTGAAATAATTATATCAATGGATATAAATGATTTGCTTATGTTTATTAAATAATTTCAATAACTATTGAAGAATAAATATTAAATCTAAATCCTAATAACAATACTTTTTCCATTTTTTTAAAATAAACAGTTTTTATACAATTTTTGAATAACTTTATAAAAATAATATTTCGCTAGCTGAGATAAAAGCATATTGAAAAATTTATACTACACTAATTTCTACTGTTTTTATAATTTTGTGTTTAATCAGACAGGTATGAATTTTAATATTTGAGTGCAATGGAGTGGTGATATTGTAAAACTTACATTTGTTACTCATATTTTATTGTGAATGTGTAATATCCAGTCCAGCAATAATTATTTCGATATTTAAAAATATATAAAAAATTTAATAACAAAATATGTTTCTATTTCTTGAACAAGCGGAGTCCTTGTTGCGAATACATCTTATTATGTAACTAAAGAATTAATTTTTATTACACATTTATATATATGATTCACATCATGAAATCTCAATGCAAAGGTCACTAAGCCAAAAAAATTGCAAGTGAAATTAACTGATATTTTGAAATCATCAGAAACAGAAAAGAAAATATTCATTTGCACTTTTTAACGGCCCATTCATTCTAAAAAACAAAATTATGAGGACCCTAACAATAAGAAAGATATAATATTTTCCTACTTATTCGGGCTCTTTGTATATTTTACTTAAGTAACAATAAATAAGTAATATATGCAAAAAGCTTCGTCTTCCAAAATTTCATTCGGAGTCGACGGTACAATATGGCCAATGTAGCCAAATCGGCTGTTTTGAAATATTGAATATATTTGGCGTTAATCTTGTAGAAATTCATTATTCACAATTAAATGAAACTACGTGATGTAGAATTATTTCTACTTTCTTTAAGTTCTTTATCGCGACCTAGGTTTCATTGTATTACAGAATAAGAGAATCTTTGGTAATAGCCCACCTGAAGATATTGTAATACAACAAAACCTAGGTCGTGGTAAAGGACTTAAAAGAAGTAAAAATAATACTACATCACGTAGTTTTATTTAATTGTTAAATTATTAGATTATTTTTATATTTTGGTTAACGTATTACAGAATTAAATTTTAGCTAGTGTCATGACACATAATGCAACAAATATATTGTTTTTAATACCATTATATTTTAAGTCTTTATTTTATTATGAAGACATAAATCGTACGAGGTTACTGAACCAAACTGACCCATCAAAAGTGTTTACAATATATAAAAGCACGATTTGAAAAATTTCCACAGAAGCGGGCCAATCGGCGAACTCTATATCGCTACGTGATCGAGTTCTAAACTTGAGGAATTTATGAGCCGGCTTTTTTGAAGCTAAGGTCGATACGGTTACCGCCCTGAGAAACGTAGTTATGAAGATAAATTGCTTAGAATTTCTTTTCCAACTAAAGGAGGATTGAGTGAGTTAGAAAGTAGCTATGAAAAGAGATTTATTTATATAAACTCGTGGTAGTTCGATTTTCTAAAACCATACATTTTTGTTATGTCTATATTGAGTTTTTTTTTAAGCCTTAAATGTTTGTTACGTCTGTTCTGAGTTGTTTTTTTAATAGAGAATAGAATAATTTTTCAAATTTTAGCTACAATTACTTTTAAAATAGTTACACTTTTTTCGTTATCAGCAATGGTCACGACTTGCAAAAACTATTAAAATCTGACTAACGTGTCGAAGGTTTAGCATTTTAATCAAGATCAAAACATTTTGATTTTCGTTTGTCAGGAGTACAGTAGAAATATTGTTTAGGTGGGATGTCCAATCTACGAATATATCTAAAATAGCATATTTTTATGTTTTTATATGCTTTTACAGAGCATATTGTAGAACATTTCCATAAATTTGGGTGAAATGATTAAATTTAATGAGTTGGCTCATTTTATATAAAGATTACGTTGAAAACTGAAAAGTTATTTATCTGAAATTTTTCTACCATATAAAAAAATGGAAAATAATAAAAACGTGAGTACTCAGTTGGAACTTTTGCAGTACGTTATCGTTTACACACATAAATAAAATTGCAAAATACTGCTACTGCTAAAATTTTAGAATCGGTCTAATGTTATTTCTCATTTGTCATAAGAGAAGAAGAAGTGGGTTTGCTTCTAGAACCAGGTTTGCTTCTAAAATTCCCGATGCTTTCCTTCTTTCTGGTATTCACTAGTATATTCACATTCAAACACGGAGATGAGTGCTACATCTCATTTGGTATTGATTCTAAATACTTCTAGAACTAGCAATAATCTGCCAATTTATTTACGTTCGGAAGGATACTGTACCTCAAAATTCCAACTGAGTATTCGTATTTTCATTATTTTACTTTTTTAGCGTGCTTCTTATTCGGTGGTTATTTGAAATTGGTTCAGTCTTTTTTATAAAATTGTTATAATTTCCATTTTTATTGGCTATGCTATCCTATGCTACCCACAGTTTGAGGATTAATTTTGTGATTTATATCAATAATATTTCATTTATGAAATCGGAATAGACGTTGGCTGCATTTAATGATTTAATGAAACTATAGAATATATTTGGCGTTAATTTTGTAGAAATGCATTATTCACAATTAAATGAAACTACGTGATGTAGTATTATTTCTACTTTCTTGAATTTCTTTACCACGTTCTTTACCGCCAGTGATAAAGAAATTAAAAAAAGTAGAGATAATACTACATCACGTAGTTTCATTTGCTTGTGATTAATGAAACTAAATAAATTCGTAAATATCTACATATATATATATATATATATATATATATATATATATATACATATATATATATATATATATATATATACATATATATATATATATATACATATATATATATATATATATATATATATATATATATGTATGTATGTATATGTAAATGGTACCATCTATTTTGACTTTATGTTAGTCAGTGCTTCAAGCCTGTATATATCTTTACATACTATATATCCACTTTCTACTATTCTAGTTGCTTTCTGTCTTTGTACATACCTGCAAATACTTACTTGCCTACCTACATACGTGCTAATGTTTGGTGAATTAATTTCTAATTCATAATACATTATTTTTGATCAATTCATGTGTTCCTTATCCCCATACCAATTACTAACTTAGTGGCTTTATATCTTTGTACGTATCTGTTTATATTTAACAACCAATTTACATTGTAATTTTTTCCTTAAATCAAAGCAATTTAAACAAGTCTGTATTCGATGAGTTCACTTTTCGTCAGTGAAAGTTCCTATCACTACCTTCCGGCTCAATTTTGTGTCCTGATTTTGCTAAACTGTTCAACTAATAATAAATCATATAAATTGGGTGATTAAAGCCGAAGGTATGAGTTAAAATTCACAAAAAAGTCCGTACTACTGCAAAATTTTGTTGAGGAAATGAAATGCAGCATCATTGCTTGAGACCCACAATATTAATTAAAAACAGCGGGTTCTCAATTTTCATGGTTGAAGCAGGCAGTACTACTACGATAGAAGGACTTAGGTGCAAGAACTCGGAGTTTAATGAACGAATCTTTGATTGAGATCCACAACATTAATTTAAAAATAACACTTTTTTAATTCTCACGATTTAAACATATAGCATCAAGATTGAGGAGTTGGAACTCGGAGTTCACTGATAGACAATCTGCTTGAGATTCAAAATGATAAATAAAAACAGCAAATCTTCAAGTCTCAATGTTAAAACAGGCAGTACTTTTTAACATCAGAATTTGGGAGTTGCGACTTTTAGTCAATACCAGAGTTTATATTGGAGACCCACAGTACTAATTTAATCCTCAAGTCTCACGATCTAAGTAATCGATGCCCTCATGGTTCCAAGACTAAAAAGTTGGAACCCAGAATCCAATGACGAGAGTCTCAGCTTGAGATCTACAATAAAAATTTGAAGACACAAGATCCAAAAGTCTCTAGATTTAAGCGGGAAATACCATTACAACTGACTGTAAAGTTCAAATCCAGAAATTAGTGTCAGAATCTCTGCTTGAAACCGCAATACAAACTCATAAGAGAAGATCACAGATTCCCACGATTTAGGTAGGCAGCGTTAAGACTGAAGAGTTGAAGTCCAAAATTTAAAGGCAAATATTGTGCTTGAGAGCCGCAATACTAATTTAGAAATAGCAGATTCTCTTCCTTAATTTCACGGTTTAAACAGGAATTACTCCTACGAGCTTAGTACTAAAGAGTATGAAGATTGAATATGAAGTACAATGAGAGTCTGCTACTTGAGATATAAAATACTCTGCAAGAAAAAGAAGACTTTCGAATCCGACTCTTTAGACGGATAGTATACCTGCATCATCAAAACTGAGGAATTGAAGCCCAGAATTCAATGACAGTCTCTGCTTAAGACGCAAAATACTAACTTGAAGAGAGCAGATCCGTAATTCTCAAGATTTAAGCAGAATGATCACGATATAAGCCAAAATTTAGTAAAGGAGTCTGCTTGAGGCCCATAATACTAATTAAAAACTGTAAATAATTACGTCTATCGGTTTACGCAGCCAATAATTCTGCAGAATTAGGACTAAGGAGTTTTAATTCAAAGTTCCATGACGGAATCTCTACTCGAGACCTACATTACTATTTTAAAGACAGCAGATCATTAAGTCTCACAATTTAGGCGGCCAGTACCCCTATAGGATCGGGATTGAGATTGACAACCAAAATCCAATGACGTTCTCTACTTGATATCTACGGTCTTAATTTAAAAACAGCAGATCATCGAGTCTCAAGCTTGAGCAAGGATTTATAGATTAAAAGTTGAAATTATATTTTATATGCTGATATATACAAACCAATCTGTTTAACCTGCTACTTTCTTGCTACATCAAGCCAAGTCAAACGAGTCTAAACTCGATTAGTTTACTCATCCTCAGCGAAGACTTCCAGTCTCAACTTTCTGGCTTCATTACTGCACCACAATATGCTAAAGAGCTAATACCTGGGGCTTAGTTGTGTCTTCTTAGCTAATCATAGGACCACAAAGAATCAAAACACTATCACGGTACTTGTGTTGTTCTACGATATATTTTCAATTTCCATGGTCAGATTCTAATCAAATTTGTATAGAACTAATTATCTGATCAAATTTGTATATTATTTATTTGAAAATATTTTCAAACAAGTAAAGAGAACCACGTTTTCAAACAAATAAAGAGAACCATCCAAATTGGTGGAATGGTTCTTTGTTTTTAAATGTTCCGAAAATATGAGTAAAAAACATAAAAAAATGCTGTCTTATTGAGACGTCTTTTAATAATAACTCTCTCATTATATAATAAGGGGAATTCCATTTAATGATATTTTCTTTAAGAAATTGTGTAAGAGAATATTTTTTCTAAAAATGATGGATTACCTTGTTTACTGATTTCCTTACTTTTAAAGGAGAATAGGAATTCTTATAGATCGCTAATGTGTCCAGCCGTTTGTTACATTGGCTTACAGTTGCTTTTGTCAAAAAATATTTTATGTAACAACTTATTGTTTGTCGTGATAACAAAATACCCCGCGCACATACTGACGACAATGTGGGAAAATATATCGATGTTTCAAGATATTTTGAAATGATCATGAATATATATATATACATATATATATATATATATATATATATATATATATATATATATATATATATATATATATATATACATATCTCTGCGCCACACTAATTCACTAAGTTATATTTCAATTAAAGTATTTGTATAAAACGGGTTGTCGACGAAAATCGCAGAGACTTTTACATATTATTCAAACTATATATTTCTAACTTATTTCGAAATTATTTACTATTTCATTTTGGTAAAAATTGGTCTCAAAAATTTTAAAATTATTACTACAAAAGAAAAAAAGTTATTTTACCACACTTTCAGTTTTATTAAAAAAACATATTTTCTGTTTAGTTTCAGTAAAAATCACTCTTAAAAATTGGAAAATCATCAATACAGGTACATACAGAGTAATGTTTTCACCTTCATTTTACATTTTGTTTTAAAAATGCGTCTAGCAATTTGGTCAAAAGCTAAGTCAACTTAAATGATGTTATATCAACATTATGAAAAAAAAATCATTTACCGTTTAGTTTTGGTAAAAATCGCTCTAAAAAATTGATTAATTATTGTTAGAGGAAAAGTAGTTAGTGTGTCACATAATATTTTATTTAAAAAAATTAGGTTGTCACTAAAAGTTTTAAATCACTGAGTGTTGTGTACTCTTCTGCGTTTGGACAATGTAGGGTCTTAGAGAGTGTATAAATAAACAACTTCGACAATATTAGAATAAACACATTATTATAAAATACGGGAAGATAAGATTTTTTTTGTACTTGATCACAATTGTTATTAATTTATAGAATACCAAAATAAAAATATATTTAACAGATCCAAAAGACTTAAAAAAATTCACTTTAGACGTGTTCGTATTATTTATAATATACCATAGAAAAACAATTTTAAGACTTAAACGTATGATAAGGATGCAAATTTCTTATAATTTGAAATAACATAACACCGTCTTAACTTCGTACAATAATGTACTAGGTCTGAAAAATGTTGTAAAATATATCCTATCCAATTTCTTGTGACAGAAATTACCTTTTTTTTGCATTTTCTCTAAATACGACTGTCATTTTTATTATATATATATATATATATATATATATATATATATATATATATATATATATTTGTATAAATATATATATATATATATCATTTGGATTGAAAACCAGTTGTACTTATGCCGGTCTCCTTCAATAATTTTGTTTAAAATGTAATGATTATTAATTAAAAATTCTACAATTTTTAGCTTCACATATTTGTAATTAATAATAAATATGTTGGTAAAATGATCTACGACTTTTGTTCTTATGACCATTTTTAAAACTAAAAACACAAATTTAATAGTTTATACATTTCAAACGACGTCATGCATAGATAATCGTAAATTTGAATGTAAGGTTTATTTCCTTTAAAAAAGAAAACTAAGGTTAACGATATTATGGTGTCTACGAATCTCGGTGCGATGTAACTTAATAACGCGTATTTTAATATCTAGGTTCATTTTTTTCAACTAGAAGATGGTAAGAAACAAAATTATACTTCCATAGAATACTCGTACACTGCAATAATGTTTCTATAAAATTGAACTGTTCATTTTATCTGAATATTTGATGGAGCCATAGTCTTTATGAAAATCATTACAAGATATTTGAAATTAATAACAGATTATAACAAAAAAAATACTCATAAGTTATATAACGTAACGAAAGAAATAACTGAAAAGACGTCTTCTCAATTTACATTTTCCACAACACAACAATAAACCGACCAGGTAGAAAACTCCCACGGCACGTTGCTGCAGCGCAGGGCGGATTTAATAAATATAACGCAAAATTGTATGTTAATTCATTTGCTCGAACACATTTTCCATATGAACGAAGGCAGTTAGCGCGCGGGCTCCCTTATTTGCATATAAGCACATAATAGTGTTACAAATTTCTATTGCGATATCCGATTGTATGGAACCCGTTCTTTTCCTTAATCAGCAAAACGTTTTGCCTATGTTTAAATTAATTCGAGTTACAAAATCATTTAAATTCGCAAATTTCTTATTTGCATTAAAAGCTTCGATGGAAATATTTTGACAGTTAAACTTTAAACTATTCGATTTAAGTGTGAAAGTTGATTTTTCATCTCTGGAGGTGGCTATAGTTTTTATTAAATATAAAAGTGTTTTCATTTAAAAGTTAATGAGTTGTTATATATTTTAAAGTTTGAAAACTTATGTAGAGGCAGACGTTTTACAACTACGTTAGACGCAAAGTGTAAAAATTTCTATTGACTTATTCGTTTTTCAATCGAAAAAATAATTGCTTTTTTTTGTATTTTAGAATTTAATTTAACTTAAATCAGGAAACTTTGTATTTAATATAACTATTGAATTACGTGCGAGAAGTCGATAACCCCATAAACAGTTATTGAGTCAGATATTGTTTAAAAACGATATAAAATACGTCTTCTAACTGAGAACAAAACTAAACTGAGAACGTTGGAATGTAAACTACTGTTATTATTATCGCTATTATCACCATAGCTGAACAAAGTTAGAAAAATAAGTTACAGGATAAAATTGAAGAAACTTTAATATTTAAAATATCAATTCAACGAGTGATCTTAATTCATAAATAAACCGATAATAAAACACCAGAATTTTAAAACGATGAGGTCTTTATTTCGTAACCCGAAAACTCTGTGGAAGCTGGAAGCTATTAATCATTAAAAGCTTTGAAAAGGACACAATATAAATATTAGCATCGGTTTGTTACGTCCATAATTGAATGATTATTTGCAATTTGTTTGCGCCTTTATCGTGTTTAAAAACATATGTAATATAATTATAGATACAATTATTTTGTTCATGTGTTGTATTTTAATGAAATGAGTTCTTTTCTCTTCGCTAAAGAAATAAGTTTTCAGTTCAGGAAATTTACTTCAATTTTGTAGTTTTAGTAAAATCTGGCTTAAAACTTAACCCGCCGTCCTTATAATACTAATATTATTTATGCGAAAACCCTATGTGTGTATCACGGTAATATGTTATATAAAAATTGTTAGTTAAAGTTAATAGGCCTTATATTTATGAAAATTTTAAATCGTTAGCACGTAATACAGACTTATGCAAAATTATAATTTAAGCGCTAAGAATTACGTTTGCTACCCTGATTTTTGCAACCGTCTTTTAAATTACTTTTTATCAGTAATCTAACCTCGGCGAGGAGTAGATATAGTTTACTTACCTATGAAAATATAAGGCAGTAATTATTAACAAAATTACTGACAATAAATTTGAAATAAAAACGTTACTTGAATTTCTCTACTTAACTATGAGCCCCATATTATATAATTAAAAGGCTAACTATTGAGACCTGATCAGTAAAATAAAAATAAAACTTTATCAATATAAGCAATAACACACAGAATAATAGTTTAAATATTGCATGTACTTAAAATATCAATAAGAATTAAAATGTAATATAAATATAAATTTAAAATAATAATGTCAATAAATAAGCCATAAAAATAATCAGTATTTAATTCTTATCTCTATTGTGATTGAATTGATATGATGTTTATTTATAACTTTAATATAGGAGACTAAACAAGTTACAGTTATTTTTTGGTAAGGTAGTTTCCATACATGGTGAGATAATAGATAACCCTGGCAGGTTCTTCGTACAACATTTCTATAGCGACGACTTTATTATAATTAAATTTATTATAATTTTTTCACTTCAAGAAAAACAAGATTTATCTGCTTGATTCATGAACATATAAAAATAAAATATTTACTTTCTAAATAGCAAGGGGATAATATTTCGTAATTAGGATTTGTTAAACTTCTAAACACTAGTTTTATGATTGAAGTAGGCCATTGTTTGAGATTTTAATAGTAACCCATCTTCAATATTTTCTATTCAATACATATATTAACATTATCATAAGGTCTGAAAAAATTAAATGTTATTGACAGATAAATTCTAACCCACCAATGTTCTTAATAAATGCCGAATATTCGACAATTAAACAACACAAGACAATTAAACGACAAGATAAAAGGATATGGACATTTTCCTAATTATAATATGGTTTTACACAATCGTCTGCGATTAGATATTATTATAATTAGCAACAAACAAAGTGACTACTTTCATCCATTTATTTAAAGTACTAAATTCTACAAAACTAGTTGAATAGTGAGGTAAACGACAGGTACCTACAATAACTACAATCTCAAAGGATTCGTGTTCTATGCTCGCGACGAATTTGTTAGGAAAATGGTCACAAGGGTCACATAATATCCTTTGATAATTTTAATTACGACAAACTCATGTCCTTTCCAAATATGTATTTAATATTTTATCCACAATGAATTAGTTTTATTGGGAATCTACTTTAAACCAAATAGATTAAACTAATAAAGGAATTACAGGGTTTTTATTTAGAATCTATTTAAGGTTTTTATTTAGTTAATTTTTAATAGAGATATATCTAAGGAAGTATATCCTCCTTAGTTTACAAATTCAATACCACTGTCGTCGGTATAAATTTATTTTAAAATAATTTACGTATTAAATTCGAATGGGATTGGGTTATTATATTGAATTATTTTTAAACGTATATACATTTTTTTTAAATTCCATTAAAATATTTTGAGAAAATATTCATTGTACAAAGCAGTTATTTTACAAACTCAAAGTGATGATTTCTTATTGTGTCTTGTTGAGTTTTTATTGACACGCATTAACACAAGTGTTCAAAATCCAAGTCATTAAAATCATATGCTTTTGAAAATTCACCAATAACTATATTACGAGCTATAATAATTTCTAACAGATTTCTGTGTCACTGATAAAATAATCTAAATAATTACACAAATTGTTTTCTACTCATAGAAATACAAATTGTCAGTCAGTCCTGACAACCAAACGCTGTCATTTTAAAATTATTGAAAGTTTTATTCGGATGGAATGTAGTTGGATGCTCAATTATGACTATCTATTGGTATTACCTTTTCAATAAATACACACTCTTAGACTGCCAAATTAAGCCTAAAGTGACATTAAAATTAAAGAAAAATCCATGACTAGTCGGAATTGGGCAATTAATATTGCTTTAAAGCGGTTTCTTAACCTTATGCAAATGCGAATTTGTATTATGCGCGGATGGCGTACTACAGGTTCCCATGCTCCGTTTACACGCGACCCTCCTGCACAAATGTTCTTTCCGCTTAATAAAGTAATAATAATGACGATTGCCTTTTTTTCTAAAAATAAATATTATGATTTTAGGTATATGGTGTTGTGTTATTGAGAGTTTATACGTGTTTCGAGTAAATGATTTCATTTACCAAGGAAAGTTTGTCATCCTGGTTTTTTATGTTAAGGAAGAACTGTTTTTCGTATTGCCATGTTGATAATTTTCAATCAATCGATACCATATTCTCTACATATCGGATTACTAAAAAAGTAAGGTCGACCTGAAACTAAATAAATATCTACAAAACTAAATTTGGTGCACTTCTAATCGTTGCATCGTTATGAAACTTAGCAGTTGTATCTAGTTCTGATCACAATACAATAAAATGGTACCATCAGATTGAGTCAATAGAATGGAAATGGAAGTTAGACACTGAACTCGAAAACAGAACACCGTATCCTGACTGTGTTTAGGCTTTTAATTATTTTATTCTTATGAAATTTGGCAGTAGTTTGTAATTATGATGACAACACGACAAAATGATTCCATCGAATTGAATCAATGAAATAGACCCAAAAGTTAGACACTGTACTCGATAACGAAGAAACGTATCCTAACCCTTATTGGGCTTCTAATTATCATATATAGAGTGATATATTTTGGATAGTGATCCTTTGCCTCTGACCAACATATGTAGCCATGCGTAGTGTAAAATTACTTTGTGGGCTTCAGATCAAAAAATTGGACTGTTCTAATCTTACCGGAAAGATGTCTTATAATATCGATGCCTTAGTAAAAATAAAGAGAATGCGCGCTAAGTTAACAACATAATAAAAAAGACAATTCAACCTTGTCAATTTTGCTTCTCTGCTAATTGGAATACTATAGAAATCTCTTTATTGAAATATTAATATTTTTTTAAGTAGTTCTAAATATAATACAAAGCAAATAAAAAAAAATACCTACTTTAAAAAAGACTAAAAAAAGGAAAAATAAATTAATAGTTTTAAAAACTAAAAAAACACGCCTTCATTAATACTCCACTAAAAAAAAAAATAACTATTGAACATTTTTTTCTCTATCTAATCTGTAAGCAGTTTAGTTCAAGCCATGATTATTATTGAGTATAATATTTGAGTGTAAAAGCGTGAGGCGCTTTAAAAAAAAATTTTGCTTCTCAAGTTAATATTACGGGAAAAATATCTAACCTTTCAATTAAATTTTAAAGCAATGAATAAAAATGAAATTTTAAATGTCCCACGTTTTTATATAAGTCCTTACAGAATAGACAGAAAAAACAGGTTTGGTAATATTTTTTTTGGTTTTAAGTGCATTATTTATGAAAGTTTGTTTTTTTAGTAATTTATCTTAAACTCACAAGCAAGAAGTAAAATAATGGCAAAAAATTTAATCGTAAGTAATCGTTGTAGATTATATCAAAGTTTCGTAGTGTTATAGGTTATAAAAGAAAATATGAATTAGTTTTCATGACAAAATCTTGTCACCTTAAAAGGAAACAATATTTAAAATTATTATGTATAGCGGAGGAACTTTAATACTGCATTCGGCATATAGTCTCTTATATTTGCACTTTGTCGTTGTTCAACACGCGAAAGAGCTACAAACTTCGTAACTTTATGAACCAGTAGAAACTTAGTTCGAGATAGTATCAACTCTTTCGTTGTTATTATAAAATATCGTAACGTGAAAACGGTATTTTGAAGCGTTGAAAAATTACTGAGCTGCTTTCAGAGTGAACATGAAGTCAGATTTGAGACTCCTTGAAACTTATATACACAATGCTCAATGTGATGGATGATTTATTTCTTAAATGCATCTTCGTAATATATTTGTATCCTTAACGAATAATTTTTTTTTAAACAGTACATGCCGAATACGGTATACAGTGAATAAATTCATCACGTTATTGATACAAAAGTACACGCTATAATAATGTTTAGATTTGGGTCGATATTATGTATTCTTTTCTGATCCCACTGAATCAGACTTGAACATAATCATATTTGTATGGGACTATTGTAGTAAAAATAAATATCATATTTGGCAATGTGATATTTCTTTATATTGTAAAGGTTTATTATAATTGTTATAAGAAACTCTATTTTAACACTTTTATTTTAACGAATACTTAACTTTGTAAACGCAGGGAAGTATTCTCAGGCCACTTTTTATTAGGAATATTTCTTAACTCTGACAGGATTAAAAATATCCTTTGATGAAAACTTGGTAAGGTGTGGTACTTTTTCTTACGTTTATGTCTTAGTAGGCACATAAGTTAGATGCTCGGCCAATAGCTATTTTCTTCTGAGAAATCCGCATAAATCAATAGAATATTAAATTATGGAACTTACAATCTTTTTGGCTTCATCAATAGCTAGCTCTTTTATAAAACATATATCAAACAAATTAAATTTTTTTCATTTCACCTAGATACTTTGATTTGGTTTGTCCTTGTAAGTATTTTATTCTAAATGCATATTTTATACGTAAGAGAACTAATTTACGTACATACATTATTCTCAACGAATATTCCTTTAGGCTTTAACGACAAATTGCAAAAAAATCTTAAATAAATAAATATCGTAAGCTCAGTTTTTTCCCTACATTATGTTTATTACATAAACGTAGTGTAGAGAAATCCGATAACATTAAATCAGCAATTTTTAATAACACGTAAAATAGGCAAATATACATAAACACGTAAAACAGGCAAACTATATATAGTCTGTCAATTGTGTCGTTAATTTGTAATTATAATATATTTTAATTCAATCGTCATTGGAATTTTCTAGTTCTTCTTGTAAAGGGAATTAAAAATTATACGACGTTTCTGTTATTAACCAACTACTGTAAATATATGTACGCTTAAATAATAAATGTTCTATACTAAATATTTAAAAAATCAATATTTTGACATTAGTTTTTTATTTTCGAAAATTGGATATTTGACTATTTTTTTATTTGACGAATCATCATTTGAACC
This sequence comes from Druceiella hillmani, assembly GCA_039881145.1. NCBI lineage: Eukaryota > Metazoa > Arthropoda > Insecta > Lepidoptera > Hepialidae > Druceiella > Druceiella hillmani. The sequence goes on along the minus strand of JAYKKI010000014.1, from coordinate 31,632,421 downwards.
CACAAGCTAATGAGGAGTGAAAAGGTTTCTATAAATTTCAAAATTGGTCAAGTTTTTATTTAACCTGTAGGCAAGAACAACAATACTGAATTGTGACGTCACTAGGTAATGCTCGTTATATTTTGGAAAAGGAAATGGGGCAGGGTCACAAGAAATTTATACAAAATTTATTTATTATTAACCTTAATATTGTTTCAAATACTATTTTATTTTTTAATAAATTTTTATTTTGTTTTTTTTTAATATGGGTTTAAAATTTATCTATAAAAAAAATAAGGATTTAATTACCCTATTAATGTACCCTCTTTTAAAAAAAATTGCTGATTTCATGTTACCGGAATGAACTGGAATTCAACTATAATCAATCTATTTTAATGTCAATCGAAAGTTAAGTTTCTTTGTTATTTTGCTTGTCTATGTACAAATGTTTTTACCTAATAGTGCCAAATTACAAAATTTTCCATAATCTAAAATATTTCCATCATCCAATATCGGCTCAAATCAAATTACTTTTATATACAAATAAAAATATGTTAACCATATCCTATACTTAACACGTTTTTATTAGTCCAGTAAAAAGGTTATCAGTATTTACTATATATATAATTCATAGTTTAGTTTAATTGCTAATCAACAAAGGATATTCAGTATACACCATCTGCACAGTCATGAAGCGAACTCGTTCAAGCGTGTTAATAAAATATTTAATTTTCTTCTTGCATACGTTTAACTAAGCACGCGATTCTTTAAGGTGACATTTGTCTTTAGCGTTAAAAAGAGAGATGAAAAACTGTCATTTCTTCTGACTACGCTTCAACGATAAGTGGCACTCGGAAAAACTACCAATCATACCCATTCAGTCGAAGTATATTTTATTTGATTCGTAACTAAATAATTATAAAATTTTCAAACGTGCTTATTACGAAATATTTTCCCAAAAACTTAAGGGAGCCATTTTTCTTCGCAATATTAAATTTTTGTCTTTATATTCAGTGGATAAATACAATTTGTAAAATAAAACTTCTATTCAATTGATCAATACTTCATTCGGAGTTGGCCATGATTCTGATTTCAGGCCATTGTTATTTTGTTGTAGAATGATCCAAACCATCAGGCGCTCTACTTAAAAAGACGTGCTTAAAAAAGCACGATGTTTAAAAAAGCACATGGTTATCGACGAAAACGTCGATAACCATGATTTAACCTGCAATGGAACATAGTTTTTGTTTTTGAGTGTACTGAAGTTATTACGATTGGATTAGGATCTTATCTTATTTTATCTTATTTTTATGATCACACAGTAAAAAAATCTTCTTATTCTTCAGTATTTTTGGATAATTCCTTTTAATATGTACGATTTCATCACGTCACCATCTGTTCCTTTACTATTATGTATATATATATATATATATATATATATATATATATATATATATATATATATATATATGTATATATATATGTATATATATATATATATATATATATATATATATATATATATATATACCTAGATCATTCTGTAGTAGTAGAATTAAACTAAACTTTATCGATTGAGGTTTTTCAAAAGTTGGTAATTGTAAAGGTGATTAATGCTTAAAGAAATTACATATTACTCTTGGGATATTTAGACATACGGAATAAAATAATTTTTCATAATTTTTTCTACTTTCGACACAGCTTATCTACTTGGGGCCGCCAGGATATACGTAACGCTTATAGTTGTAAACTATATTTTCAGTAAAATATCTGAGTCCGGAATTTTTTATTCGCAATGAATGAGCATGTATGCAAGTCTTCTTCTATTAAATTCTTGACTTTCTTTTAGACTTATCATATCGTATATTTTCCCACTTAATGTTTGGTATTCCTTTTAACTTTTGACGATATCGGTGTGTGTCATTGCACCGTCCGTCCGTCCGATAAGTTGCTGTAATTTACATTTTGTTAATATAAATATGAACTCAGACATCTCTATATGTAATTAAAAAATGGCGTAATATTGGGTAAATAAAGAAGATGTAGTAGCAGAAGCCATTTAAAGCCCTGGAATTTTTAATTATGTATTTTTTGGTATGTACTCTGGATGAATAGCTCAACATAATGGCGGAAATAGACTCCCTCTTTCTCTCACTGATCACTTAATTTTTAGCAAGTTGATCTGACTGATAATAATTTAATTGTCATAATTAAGAGTTAATCTCTGATCAATTTATCTAATTGTTGGCGGGGAAATTGTCTATGTACCACAAAACCCTCTAGAATCAACTGCCAAGGAATAACCTCAGATCAGAATTTCCTTTTTTGTTTCAAGTTGGATTATTATAATAATAATAATACTAATAATAAAGCTTTATTAAATTCCATACAAAAAGTAACATACATGCCACATGCAATAAATTTTTTTATATTATTTAATAAATTTATATGGACCCCCTTAGGGTAAGAAAAGCCTCCTCCAAAGCTTGCCATTCGTCTCTATCTTTGGCTGTTTGGAGCCACTCGCAACCTGCTGCAGCCACGATCTCGTCAGCCCATCTGGCATTGGGTCTGCCTCTCGCTCTGGTACCTTGTGGTCCCTTCCATTGGATGATTTTTTGTGTCCACCTATTATTAGTGTACCTCGCCACGTGACCCGCCCATCTCCATTTTCTTTGAAGAGAGTAGGTGAGTGTATCTGTTAAACCCGTTTTTTGCGGATGGTTTTATTTCTCATTTTATCTTTTAATTTGATACCTAAGTAGCTTCTCTCCATTCTTTGAGTGGTCTGGATTTTGCTACTAGTCTTAAGGTCAAAGGTCCAGGTTTGGCAGCCGTAGGTGAGACACGGTAGAATCTCCGAGTCCATAACTGTCTTCTTGGTAGGCAGTGGTAGGTGCGACTTGAATATGCCTTTATGAGCCCAGTATTTTTTCTAGGTGATTGCTACTTTCCGGTCAACGTCTTGTTTGTTGTTGTAAGTTGGATTATTACAACTACTAAATTCTGTTTAAATTACCGCCATTCATGTTTTCCCCACTCTAAGCCATCGGTGTTTGACAATGTAATAAAACATATAACGTACGTAATGCGACATCGATATCGTCCAACCTATGAGAAGTAATATGACCCTTAGTAATAATATATTAAAATATTGAAACCACTTAAGCAAAATATATTACAAATATCAGGGCATTTTTGTTTCCGAAAACGACCATTAGATAAAGGGATATGATGAATAGCCATTAAAATATTCGAGTTCAAAATGTTTTTTGGGGGAACCCATAAATTATATGACCTATGATATCTTGTGTGGCTTCAACAAAGTTTTGGATTGGAAAAAGAGGAGGTTTTCAAAAGTTTTCGCAGAAAAACAACGAGTGAACATCATAAAAATGAGAAACCTTCGAAACGATCATCAACATTTGTGGCACGTCCACAAATAAATTTTGTTTCATTTAATGCAATTTTTGGCCTGATGCTGTGGTTTAGCAATTGTTCTTCGGGAAATAAAATATTCTCAACTTTTTGGCCACCTATTTGAAAAATCATGGACCCATAAAAATGTACAAGCTAATAAAATATAAATTTGCAATTTGTTTTTTTCACCGTAAATGATGATCGGTCAATAATACTTATCTTCGATTCATTCTTTTAAATCCAATATCAAAAATTTTCTACTTTCTAAATAAATGTACACGTCCGCAAATGTTGATGATCGTTTCGAAGGTTTCTCATTTTTATGATGTTCACTCGTTGTTTTTCTGCGAAAACTTTTGAAAACCTCCTCTTTTTCCAATCCAAAACTTTGTTGAAGCCACACAAGATATCATAGGTCATATAATTTATGGGTTCCCCAAAAAAAATTTTGAACTCGAATATTTTAATGGCTATTCATCATATCCCTTTATCTAATGGTCGTTTTCGGAAACAAAAATGCCCTGATATTTGTAATATATTTTGCTTAAGTGGTTTCAATATTTTAATATATTATTACTAAGGGTCATATTACTTCTCATAGGTTGGACGATATCGATGTCGCATTAACTGTACAAAAAAATTAGATTTGAATATATAATCGCGTAATATTTATTAAAATCCTCTAACCCATCTACTTTAACCAAAAAATAAAAAAGTATAAAAAGAAAATATGCCGGGTATTATATCGTTTTAATGAGTGTTAGAGGAAATTTCTCTTTATATACGATTTATATTTATTTTTGGGCTAAACATTTGCTAATAAATATAATATAACCTACTAATAAATATAATATAGATACACAGAAATCAAATTTATATATTGTAATCACTTCATGCATAAGCGCAGTTTATTTTCTAAATACTTATTTTAGTAAAATAAACTGCGTATATGCACGTGGTGATTATATTATCAAAAGTTAAATAATCGTCATGTCAACCTAGTTAATATCAATCTTATGTTGTGTTATAACTCGTTTTTGGCAGTAACTAAACATACACAATTTTTAAAAATACATTATTTTACTTACTTTATGTGTCTGATCAATAAATTTATATTTCAAATATTTTGTTCCGTATCGATGCCCATTACTTTGATTTTCCATGAATATAAGTCATCGTTGACCATATGTGCTCGTATACTAATTAAACTTTCATCAATATCTTTGAAATAGTCAGCATTATTCACTTTAAGAGCGGTAGAAAGAAAGTCATTTTAAAATTTATTTTTCTTTAAAAGCGTAATATTGTCAATCAAACTTAACTCTTGCTTATTAACTATGTATGTGAAAATAAAAAATTATAGAAAACTCTAATCCAAATTGGTTTTGAGAAGGTTTCAACAATGTGAAGAAAGATATTTTTTTAATTGATTTTACTAACAGCAGAGTTTTTCTTTCATTGTGTTGATCTCGGAAATAGTTTGTTAAGAACAACAATTTGAAATCTGGGCATTAAATTAGAGTTCTGACTTGATTTAGAATTTTTCTTTCAACAAAAGTTGTCCTATTTTTGGTCAATACTGTCATATATCTCTTTTTCATTCACGAATTGAAAATATTTCTGACAATATATAAAGGATATAACAAAGATTTTATTACTTTTAAACAGTGGTTATGTTTTACTATGGAATCTAACTAACAAGTTTGATTTAAAACAAGTTTCGAATGGTAAGTTCAAATCTTACACTTCACTTAATTTTATAATATTAAATGAACAGAATTTTAATGAGATTACTGCTCCTAATTATTCGTTGATTCACTTCTATCAGAGTAAATAAAAATAGTCCATCAATGCCATCTTGATGTGAAGTTGGAATATCATTTTCATGTTAAAAAAAAATATATCGACGTCAGTATCTTAATGGTTGTTCATCGACCTAAGTTTTTTTTGACTTTCACTTTGGGCGTAATCGGGTAAAATGCATTTTTAAAAATATTTATTCATATTTGGCTGGTTAATATAATTATATATTTATGAAAAAAATATCTATGATTGATGACATGAAATATTTATAAACAAATTGTAAATGGAAGGCATATTTTTTTTATATAAAAGTAAGTTTAATTAAGCAGATATTTTAAAAATATGTTTTAACTCTATTTATGATTATTGTGTGAAATATTAAAATTTTGCTTCCAAAGAATATGATAATTTTAACGACTAATTAAGTTTAAATGAGTAATGCGCCAACATCTATAAAACAAGTTTATTACGCATAAAACTTTCACCACAACTACTGTAATTATCGTTTTAAGTAAATTAAAATAAAAAAGTAGTTTTCTGATCTCATGAAAATATTTTTCATTGAAAATGTACCTCTTAGTCTGAAGTTTGTGCTTTGTGTATTAATTTCTCATCCTACTTTACATTTTTATATCATTTTTAGAACCGAATCACTTCGGGAATAAGAATTTACATATTTAATGTTTCTGAATCTACATAAATCAAACAAATGTAGAGCTAGAGGAAACTACAAAAGAAATAGCCAATTTAAAAATTCTTGGACGTTTGGACGAATTTCTCTCCCTATCTCTCTTTCGCTCTATAATTTCAGGAAGGATATACATGAAATTTATACAAAGGAGTAAATTATAGCTTGGATTGACTTATGGACTATAAGTCCAAAATATGTCCAAAATATATAGTCCAAAATATGAAGTAGTTAATGAACATGGTATTGTCGGCCTAAAAATTATCTTCGATTGTAGCATGTAGTAAGTCAAACTATGTGTTCCGAATTTCCAATTCCGAACATGGTTCCTGTACGATAGCTTGCAAAATCTGTCTTATAAAACTCGATTAACATTTTACAGCTGAACCTGAACGGAATTAAAAAAAAATCTAGCCTACGCAAAGGAAGTCGCGGGTAGAGACTCGTTTTAATATAGTTTAATTAATACGACTCTCTCCCCGCTTTGATCAATTAAAATAAAGTGGCCGAACACAGTGTTACCTTGTTGTGTGTTATTTGCTTGTCTTCGTTCTTCATTGATGGTCATCTTTGACTTTTACATCATTCTACTACATTAATTTCTTATCTACTATTAAAATCTTGTTATTACCTAGTTTTATCTTCTACTAACTTATTATATATTAACCGCGAATTAAACTTGACTTAGTATCAAGTACAGACTGAAGTATTTCTTTATTTTAAATTAAGACGAAGAAATGAAAAGGATATTTATTAGTATGATCTCAGTTTTGGTATAAATGTGGAAGACTCTTTATTAAAAGCTTAAACGAATAAACTTATCCTAGTCAACTTTAGATGGCTTACTATTTCCCTTTCCGGAACGAATAAAAATGTTGGTCACTGATTGACTAATTTGAACATGATATGACTACAATCTTGCGTTTTTATTGTGAATGGTCATTTTAAATGAATTATTTAAAGATATAAATGGTTTATTGTGTTAGTACAGAATAGAAAATGCATTATTTATTAGAATACCTCTATTTCAAAAATATTTATTTTAATAAAGCTTAAAATTTGTCCTTTTTCTTCTATCCTAATTATGTTTGACGAATCATCATTTGAACTCACAAGCTAATGAAGAGTGAAAACGTTTTTACAAATTTAAAAATTGGTCAAGTTGCCAAAGTTTTTATTTAGCCTTTAGGCAAGAACAACAATACTGAATTGTGACGTCATTAGGTAATGCTCGTTATATTCTGGTAAAGCAAATGAGGCAGGGTCACAAGAAGATTATATAAAATTTATTTATTATTAACCTTAATATTGTTTCAAATACTATCTTATTTTTTAATAAATTTTTATTTTGTTTTTTTTTATATTGGCTTTGAATTTATCTATAAAAGAAAAAATGAGGATTATTATTGTATGTGACCCTTTTTTTTAGAAAAATTGCTGATTTAATGTTACCAGAATGAGCCGGAATTCAACTATAATCAATTTATTTTAATGTCAATCGTATTAAGTTTCTTTGTTATTTTGCTTCTTTATGTACAAATGTTTTTACCTAATAGTACCACATTACAATAAATTAATATCATAATCAAATGACAATAGTGCTCCAATTCCATCCAATATTGGCACAAATCAAATTACTTTTATATAAAAATAAAAATATGTCATATACTTAACAGGTTTTTATTAGTCGATTAAAAAGGTAATCAGTATTTACTATATATAATTCACAGTTTAGTTTTACTGCTAATCAACAAAAAATATTCAGTATACGCACTGTCCGCACAGTCATGACGCGAACTCATTCAAGCGTGTTAATAAAAATTTAATTTTCTTCTTGCAGACGTTTAACTAAGCACGCGCTTCTTTAAAGTGACATTTGTCTTTAGGGTTGAAAAAAGGGAGATGAAAAACTGTCATTCCTTCTGACTACGCTTCAACGAAAAGTGGCACTCGCAAAAACTACCAATCATACCCATTCAGTGGAAGTAAATTTTATTTGTTTCGTAACTAAATAATTATAAAGTATTTTGATTAACAAAAAGTTTTCAAACGTGCTTAGGAAGAAATATTTTCCCAAAAACTTAAGGGAGCCATTTTTTTTCGCAATATTAAATTTTTGTCTTTATATTCAGTGGATAAATACAATTTGTAAAATAGAACTTCTATTAAATTGACCAATACTTCATTCGGATTTGGTCATGATTCTGATTTCAGGCCATTGTCATTTTGTTGTAGAATGATCCAAGCCATCAGGCGCTCTACTTAAAAAGACGTGCTTTTTTCGTCGATAACCATGATTTAACCTGCAATGTAACATAGTTTTTGTTTTTGAGTGTACTGAAGTTATTACGATTGGATTAAGATTTTATCTAAATGTGTAAAAAATTTTGTTGCCAGATGATTGTGACTGTTTGCGGTTGCTTTATTACAATTATATACAGACACAGATTTTTGTGTTATTTGGTAGAAATTATAAGCTTAGTTATAATATTTACGCCTAGATTTTTATGATCACACAAAAAAAAACCTTATATTCTTCAGTACTTTTGGATAATTCCTTTTAATATGTACGATTTCATCACGTAACCATCTGTTCCTTTACTATTATGTGTGTGTGTATATATATATATATATATATATATATATGTATATATATATATATATATATATATATATATATATATATATATATATATATATATTATAAAGTTGATAATTGTAAAGGTGATTTATGCTTAAAGAAATTACATATTACTCTTGGGATATTTACACATACGGAATAAAATAATTTTTAATAATTTTTTCTACTTTCGTCACAGCTTATCTACTTGGGCCCGCCAGGATATACGTATTTATTCGCAATTAATGGGCATGTATGCAAGTCTTCTTCTATTAAATTCTAGGCTTTCTTTTAGACTTATCATATTGTATATTTTCCCACTTAATGTCTGGTATTCCTTTTAACTTTTGACGATATCGGTGTGTGTCATTGCACCGTCCGTCCGTCCGACAAGTTGCTGTAATTTAAGTTTTGTTAATATAAATATGTACTCAGACATCTCTATATGTAATTAAAATATGGCGTAATATCGGGTAAATAAAGAAGATGTAGTAGCAGAAGCCATTTAAAGTCCTGGAAATTTTTAAGTATGTATTTTTTGGTATGTACTCTGGATAAATTTCTCAACATAATGGCGAAAATAAACTCTCTCTTTCTCTCACTATTCACTTAATTTTTAGCAAGTTAATCCAACTGATATTAATTTAATTGTCATAATTAAAAGTAAATCTCTTATCAATTTATCTAATTGTTGACGGGAAAATTATCTATGTACCGCAAAACCCTCTAGAATCAACTGCCAAGGAATAACGCCCTTGATTTGATCTGCCAGCAGATCAGAATTACCTTTTTGTTTCAAGTTGGATTATTACAACTACTAAATTCTGTTTGAATTACCGACACTCATGATTTCCCCACTCTAAGCCATCGGTGTTTGACAATGTAATAAAACATATAACGTACATCTCATCACTAATTGCTTAGCTAGTTGATGATAAATATTTTCTCCATTTCAAATAAATTTTCTTTCATTTAATGCAATTTTTAGCCTGATGCTGTGGTTTAGCGGGAAATAAAATATTCTCAACTTTTTGGCCACCTATTTGAAAAATCATGCACCCATAAAAATGTACAAGCTAATAAAATATAAATATGCAATTTGTTTTTTTCACCGTAAATGATGGTCGGTCAATAATACTTATCTTCGATTCATTCTTTTAAATCCAATGTCAAACATTTTCTCCTTTCTAAATAAATGTACACGTCCACAAATGTTGATGATCGTTTCGAAGGTTCTTATTTTTATGATGTTCACTCGTTGTTTTTCTGCGAAAACTTTTGAAAACCTCCTCTTTTTCCAATCCAAAACTTTGTTGAAACCACACAAGATATCATAGGTCATATAATTTATGGGTACCCCAAAAAAAATTTGGAACTCGAATATTTTAATGGTTATTCATCATATCCCTTTATCTCATGGTCGTTTTCGGTAACAAAAATGCCCTGATATTTGTAATATATTTTACTTAAGTGGTTTCAATATTTTAATATATTATTACTAAGGGTCATATTACTTCTCATAGGTTGAACGATATCGATGTCGCATTAACTGTACAAAAAAATTAGATTTGAATATATAATCGCGTAATATTTATTAAAATCCTCTAACCCATCTACTTTAACCAAAAAATAAAAAAGTATAAAAAGAAGTTACAGGAAATTTCTCATTATATACGATTTATATTTATTTTTGGGCTAAAAATTTACTAATAAATATAATATAACCTACTAATAAATATAATATAGATACACAGAAATAAAATTTAGATATTGCAATAATCACTTCATGCATAAGCGCAGTTTATTTTCTAAATACTTATTTTAGTAAAATAAACTGCGTATATGCACGTGGTGATTACATTATCAAAAGTTAAATAATCGTCATGTCAACCTAGTTAATATCAATCTTATGTTATGTTATAACTCGTTTTTGGCAGTAACTAAATGTACACTATTTTTAAAAATACAATATTTACTTACTCTATGTGTCTGATCAATAAATTTGTTTTTCAATGTTCCGTATCGCTGCCCAATACTTTGATTTTCCATTAATATAGGTCATCGTTGACCATATGTACTCGTATACTAATTAAACTTTCATCAATATCATTGAAATAGTCAGCATTATTCACTTTAAGAGCAGTAGAAAGAAAGTCATTTTAAAATTTATTTTTCTTTAAAAGCGTAATATTGTCAATCAAAATTAATCCTTGCTTATTAACTATGTATATGCAAAATAAAAAATTATAGAAAGCTCCAATCCACATTGGTTTTGAGAAGGTTTCAACAAAGTGGAGAAAGATATTTTTTTAATTGATTTTACTAACAGCAGAGTTTTTCTTTCGTTGTGTTGATCTCGGAAATAGTTTGTTAAGAACAAAAATTTGAAATCTGGGCATTAAATTAGAGTTCTGACTTGATTTAGAATTTTTCTTTCAACAAAAAATGTCCTATTTTTGGCCAATACTGTCATATATCTCTTTTTCATTCACAAGTTGAAAATATTTCTGACAATATATAAAGGATATAATAAAGATTTTATTACTTTTAAACAGTGGTTATGTTTTACTATGGAATCTGACTAACAAGTTTGATTTAAAACAAGTTTCGAATGGTAAGTTCAAATCTTACACTTCATTTAATTTCATAATATTAAATGAACAGAATTTTAATGAGATTACTGCTCCTAATTATTCGTTGATTCACTTCTATCAGAGTAAATAAAAATAGTCCATCAATGTCATCTTGATGTGAAGTTGGAATATCATTTTTATGTTAAAAAAAATATTTCAACGTCAGTATCTTAATTGTTGTTTATCGACCTAAGTTTTTTTTGACTTTCACTTTGGGCGTAATCGGGTAAAATGCATTTTTTTAAATATTTATTCATATTTGGCTGGTTAATATAATTATATATTTATGAAAAAAATATCTATGATTGATGACATGAAATATTTATAACGAAATTGTAAATGGAAGGCATATCTTTTTTATATAAAAGTAAGTTTAATTAAGCAGATATTTTAAAAATATGTTTTACCTCTATTTATTATTATTGTGTGAAATATTAAAATTTTGCTTCCAAAAATATGATAATTTTAACGTCTAATTAAGTTTAAATGAGTAATGCGCTAACATCTATAAAACAAGTTTATTACGCATAAAACTTTCACCACAACTACTGTAATTATCGTTTAAAGCAAATTAAAATAAAAAGTAGTTTTCTGATCTCATGAAAATATTTTTCATTGAAAAGGTACCTTTTAGTCTGAAATTTGTGCTTTGTGTATTAATTTCTCATCCTACTTTACATTCCTACATCTCATTTTTAGAACCGAATCACTTCGGGAATAAGAATTTGCATAATTAATGTTTCTGAATCTACATAAATCAAACAAATGTAGAGCTAGAGGAAACTACAAAAGAAATAGCTAACTTAAAAATTCTTGGACGTTTGGACGAATTTCTCTTTCTATCTCTCTTTAGCTCTATAATTTCAGGAAGGATATACATGAAATTTATACAAAGGAGTAAATTATAGCTTGGATTGACTTATGGACTATAAGTCCAAAATATGTCTAAAATACATAGTCCAAAATATGAAGTAGTTAATGAAAATGGTATTGTCGGCCTAAAAATTATCTTCGATTATAGCATGTAGTAAGTCAAACTATGTGTTCCGAATTTCCAATTCCGAACATGGTACCTGTACGATAGCTTGCAAAATCTGTCTTATGAAACTCGATTAACATTTTACAGCTGAACCTGAACGGAATTAAAAAAAAACTAGCCTACGCAAAGGAAGTCGCTGGTAGAGACTCGTTTTAATATAACTTAATTAGTACGACTCTCTCCCAGCTTTGATCAATTCAAATAAAGTGGCCAAACACGGTGTTACCTGTGTGTTATTTGCTTGCCTTCGTTCTTCATTGATGTTCATTAAAACGTTCATCTTTGACTTTTACATCATTCTACTACATTAATTTCTTATCTACTATTAAAATCTTGTTATTACCTAGTTTTATCTTCTACTAACTTATTATATATTAACCGCGAATTAAACTTGACTTAGTATCAAGTACAGACTAATGTATTTCTTTATTATAAATTAAGACGAAGAAATGAAAAGGATATTTATTAGTATGATCTTAGTTTTGGTATAAATGTCGAAGACTCTTTATCAAAAGCTTAAACGAATAAACTTATCCTAGTCAACTTTAGATGGCTTACTATTTCCCTTTCCGGAACGAATAAAAATGTTGGTCACTGATTGGCTAATTTGAACATGATATGACTACAACCTTGCGTTTTTATTGTGAATGGTCATTTTAAATGAATTATTTAAAGATATAAATGGTTTATTGTGTTAGTACAGAATAGAAAATGCATAATTTATTAGAATATCTCTATTTCAAAAATATTTATTTTAATAAAGCTTAAAATTTGTCCTTTTTCTTCTATCCTAATTATGTAAATTAAGAATATAATAACTCACTAAAAGCTAGCAATAAAAAATGAACAGTTAGACTAGCTAATCAAATCAACCTTTACTCTTTGCTACCGTCCTAAAACTAACTCGAAGAATTGTGATAATCGTGAAATTGACTAGGATGATTGCCATTTTATTTATTTGTCGCCAATTACCCGTGCAATTGTCATCTCCCTAATACTATAACACTAGTCCAACTATGGCAATTAACTTGCAACATCAACCTTTAAAGAAAACATCTTTGTTTTTGTCTCAAAACCCGTACATCTATCAATTAAATATCTAACCAAGAAAGTGAATTGTTCTAGAAAGCTAATGAAATTTTACATAAACATATAAACATTAATTTTAAGGATATCAAACTATGGGATAGAAATAAAAAAATATTTAAGGCAAGGTTTTATTTCCCAAGTTTTCTTCTCATTGATATTTTGCTCAAAGTATATTTCAGATATAGTCACAATAAATCAGAATATATTTTTAATTTGTCATAGGTAATATTTCATTTTTTTGGGTACTGTTTTCTAAACCAGTGCAATTCCTTATTCAATTTCAATTATCTTTACTTCAACAGAAAGACCCATGGACACCACAGTTTAGGAAAAGAAGTGCCACTAGAAAAGTAAAATCTATTCTGTGTAGATCGTTCATAAAATTAAGTTCTCAAATTAAATATACTCGCCTGTATAAATATCGGAATATAATATGTGACACCTGTCTCACTAACCTAAACCTGGATATTCATTTCGTGTTTTTGTTTGACTTAAACTATATTTATATCAGATATAATTTCGATTATCAAAATTTGAGTACTTCATTCGGGTACGTTTTAATCTTCAGGTAGTTCCTAAACTTCAATAATTTCGAGCATTTCCTAATAAAATAAATAAACGACATAATATCTAGTGTTTCTTAAAGTTTTGTTTTAATTATTTTTATCGCCGTAATCTTTACATTCATTTCATACCTGCGTGATTTTTTCATTCAAGAATTTCTTTTATTGAATACGGTTACAACACGGTCAGTTCGCCAAAAAGATATTTTGAATCCTATTCAGTATGACTTTGTTATTCAGTATGATTTTATTAAGAATTCTACTACGTGTAACTACCGTATGCACACATTAATCATGAATTTTACATATTAAGAACTCATGGAAGTCTACCTTCATATAAATTTTTACTATATTATATCCAATATAATCCTTGTACATAATAATTTGCAATAATAGCGACAGTTTGAAAAAAAACTATTTCGTGTAAAATCTCAAAATAATGAAAAGAACTAAGTTATTTTTGAGGTATGATAGAGAAATACAGCTTAAGTTCGTTTTTTACATGTTTAGTAATGCAAGAAACTTTGAGTTATTTTTTTCATTAAATACCTTTAAATATATCTTATATCATTTTAACTACAAAATAAAAAGGCATAATTAAGAAATATTTTAAAGTTTTCAAATATTTTTTTTTAATATAGTGCAAGAATATTGTTATCCTTATAACCACCAAAATACATACATAGATCTAAATAATAAACTTCTGTTCGCTTAAAGATATTTGGTATCAAATTATATAATACCAACGACTCTACACGGTATATTTTATTTTAGATATAGATAATGAATAAAACATTTCTTTATACACCACGTGAAGTAGTTCTCCTGTAGATATTAAAACAAGTCAGTTATCTCAAAATGTCACACGTGATACGTACAACTGGCCATACCAACGAACTTTGTAAGAATAAAAATCTTAACCCATTATTTTCAATATTTCATCATTATTTAATTTATGTATGTGACGCTCATGACTCGAAGTTCGTATGGAGTACTGGGGCGCATGAGATACTTGCAGCATTTAGTTACTGTCTTTGGGATTGCTTTCTATAGCGATGAAAATTTTGGAGACTTAAATTTGTATCAATATTAATTTGAAATTGCCTATCGATACACAATTCTAAAGACCCATGACGATAATTCCGGTTTTTGGGAAGTTATTCGAGTGTGTACTGGCTGCTCATATAAGCTGCGAATTTTCTTGAATAATTCCGACGTGTTTAACAATGCATTGTGGCTTGTCATTTTGTCCATGCTGGACTCCCAAGAAGTGTCAATGAACTAATAGATTATTTCTGCAAAAAAATTTTATTTTTAAGACGAAAAAATTGAGGTAAAAAAAAATTGTCCAAGGACTTTTCCAAGGCTCGATCCTCGGTCCCGTCTTGTAGAATATTATATCCGATGGGAAACTCGCAATGCCCTGGCAGGTATGCAGTAACATCGCATATATAGAGGACACTTTGTTGATGATATAGAAATAGAAAATTGTGTAGCGGACCTTGTCGCCAGGTTATATGATTGTGGAAGTAAGAAAAAGCTTTGTCTTACTTGTGTGCAAGGATATCCTCTTCAAAGGCAGGTGGCGAGGGAGCCGACTGTGATAATAGTCATATGCATTATTGATGTGCGGGACCAAATTACATACCTGGGCATGATCCTCGATTCACAGAAAAATTTAATGCTATAGATGGAGTACATTAATGAGAGGGCCATTGTTGCCTTACATTCCACGGACTGATTTGCCCGGGCTGCCTGGAGACTGAATATCCCAACCCTCAAAGTGATGTATACGAAAATATATCCTATGTATTATATGAAATTGTCCTATGTGATATGGGTTTAGGTTTCGAAGTGGTTCGGGGTCTAGTAAGTTAGAAGTGTTGCCCTTATATCGCAGCGCGTCGCTCATGGCCTTGGCCAAAATTTACAAAACTTGCTCTATGGTTCGCTGTCGTTTTGGCGAGTTTGCTACCTAGCAATAAAGTAGTAATTATCACATGGATCTGAACACCTATAAAGCTGACTTCCTTCAGGGCTACATTATTTTGTGTGATACAGAATAACTTGCGCCGGTCTAAGTCCATTATCATCTATACCATCTAAAAATATAACTCTACTGAGTTGACTTGACTTCTGGCAAACGTTTTGTTTTCTGACTTTAAAAAGTATTAATTAAAAGACAAATAACTTAGCTAATATCGATTTTTAATATGATCCTTTAAGAAAATCTTCTTGGGTAGATATTAAATCAATATGACACATAAGCAAATCGCAGTAAAGAATATCGATAAAGAGCAACTCAAGATGAATACGATGCAAATTAAAAAGAAAAGGCAACCTTACTTATAATGCATTATTTATTTATCGTCGCACGCTTGGCAGCGATACCCGATTGCATAAGAAATTAATGATAAACAAATACATCTCGACTTTAAATCAGTTTGTACAAAGATTGGGGAAAATGTGTTGTTGAAAATATAGGCATTGTAAATCGGGTTTATTCTATAAATGTAGGATAATGAAAATAATTTTCATGAACATTTTAAAATTATTTCAATGAAATTCTTGTGCAATAGTACTACCAAGCCACAATTTTTAAATAAAATTGCAATTCAGTAAAAAAAATTAGAAAAAAAATGAAACTTTAATACCATTTTCAAACTTTTTTCACACATTCGATTGAGTGAGGAAATGTTTTTTTACCCCCACACGGGGATGTGATTATTTCATTTTCTTTTAATACTTTATTACATAATAATTGAAATATTACATATACTTGCGAAATTTGGTGCACATATGTTTAAATTCACAGAAACTGCAGGAAGTGATAGATGAACGAATATCTTGAATTAATAATGACTAATGTTAGTTAATTAAATATGTTGAAATAGTTTTTGTAATAATTACGTAAGTAGACTTAGGGGTGGTGAATAACATCATTCGAATTTTTCCAAGGAAGCAGCTATCAGATAAAAAATATCTTGCATTAGTAAAACCCTGTCGTGGGTAATTTAAGTTTAAAGAGTTAGTGTCATTTGTTTTTTTTACAAACATAGAATTTCTGCTCTAGTTATGTCTCTGCAACTATTTAAGCTGATAAAAAAAAATCATACCAAACTAAAAGATAGCACCATGTTTACTAATGCCTTTGTTAAGTTAAAATGCTCCCTATTTCCAAATGGCCTTCAGTTATAGGATGGGAAAAAAGGAGAGAGGGGAAACGAAAATATAATATACAATATAAAGTAATTAAATTAGTTCAATATAATAATTAAATAATTCATAATTTCTTTTAAAGAGATATTTCTTAAGACTTTTAAAAACAAAACGCTTAATATAGCATATAGCTCTGCGTACTCAAGAATTAACGCAGGATATATACGGACGAAATCGATGAAGTCCAAAGGCTGTGTGGGAACAATGTATCTTATCAAGATGAAATGATTTCAAGCCAAGCACCTATTTTTTATATATTATTTTCAAATTTATACTCAAAGTCCTCGGTCTAATTATTAATGATTTTTAAGTGCTTAAAGTTTTAAATAAGTATTGTTATGAATTTTTATTTTTGCTTTCATTTTGGTATTAAATAAAAAACTTAAGCCACACAACACCAGACTGGGGCTTTCTTCTCACATTTTATAACAAGAAGACGAGGTATAAATCTATGAAGTTATTGTATGTAACACTTAAATAATAAAGCGGTGTTTACCTTTTATTATGAAGACGTTTCTTTGTTATTCATTCCTTAATGATTTTATATTATACTTTAATATTACACGCAAGCAAGTTGTAAATAAAAAGTTAGGAGTAAAAATTACACATCAAAGGAATCATATAAATAATTTCTTTCTTACATATTTTTTAGTTGAATATAAATTTCTAAATACATTTCCCTCAATTTTCCATCCCATGAGAAATTCTAAAAAATATGTTAAATCTTTTGTGCTAGTTTTGTTTTTGTTGTAATAGCTGGTATGTGCTTTTTTAAATAAGAAGTAAAGCGATGCCTATAATATGCAGATAAGTTATATTTTTTAAAGAAGCGTACTTAATTAGCGGAAAACCATGCTCCCAAGATTCTCTCTTCTAGTTCAACAATTGTTTTAAGGGATGACAGAGCGTAACAAATTGTTAATTTAGACTTATACATCTCGATAATATGCCGCCATGCGTTTTGACATTTTTTATTTCCATAATCTATTACGAAAGAATTTTAACCGGTGGAATGCGCATTTCTCCTCAAATAATATAAATTTAATTTTTTAAAATTTCTTTTAAACTCCGTTTTTAATCACTTTTAAGTATCGTGATCGTTTCGTCAACCAGCATCACCCAATCTTAATAAAGAGGACTGATTTGCCTATGTCTATTGGCCAAGATCTCAATACTTATACATCAGCATCTTTACTTAAGAGGTTTTAGAAAAGAGTAAATAGGTACACTATTTGCTTTGCCATAAATTCTTTTCTTTTAGGAGTAAACATTAAAATGTAGGTTTTTCAATTATCTAATAAAATGTTATTATGTCAACTGCATAGTTACAAGTGTTAAGCATATTTTATAATTTAAATGGGTTGTCAATTCTAAAATGTGGATAAATTATTTCTAACTTGGCAACATTGAGTGACATTGGTAAGAGTATATATATTTTTGGTAAATCACCCATTACAAATTCACAGTGTTTAATAAAAACACCTCAAAATGCTTTCTTTCTTAAAACACTTTGCATAATTTATATTATTATATACGGACTTTCAATACCGATAGTATTCACTTATTTCTAATCATGAATTGTTTTTTCGTCTCACCTTAAATTAATTTCATTAAAACTCTGTTAAGTGCGTCAGTAAAAAGTACAGACAGTATAAAAAAATAGTGAGTGAGTAACCATACTCACTCACTATTTTTTAAATTGTGACTAAATAAGTAAGTAATTATCACTTATTTTCCTATAAGCCACAAATGTGTATGTGTAAAATTCTATAACAAATTTACAATACATTTTAAAATTTTTTCAAATATTTTAGGGCAAATATTTGTGCGTATTACGTAATATTTATGATACTAAACATAATTTGTTTTAGACTTATTTTATTTAGAAAGTACAATGTATTCTTCATCACATAATGAACCTTAACTATGTCGTAAATGTTTTTTTCAGTAAAATCCTTTACTACTCATCCTTAGACACTAAAGAGTTATTATTAGAATAAAGTAAAATTTATAAATTTGGACTTTCAAAGTTCTACTGCAGTAATTTTTCCGAATCAGTACTTAAGAAATCCCATTTACTTTATAGCTAGAGATTATTTACGGTTGAGCCTTGACGGTAAGTTGGTACACAAAGTTTTCGCTACGTTTCGCGTTACTTACCGAAGTTATTGGATACTATAAGCAATATCATTAAATGTTAAAGCAGAGAGAACTAAATAACATGCGTTGTTAAAAATTTCATACAGTAAACAAATTATTTATGTATATGAACTGTATATATCATACAGTGGAAATATATTGCAACATCCGACGACTGCAATTAAGAAAACAATGTAAAAGTTCACATTATCCAATAAGAGAACCACATTATGAAATTACAATAGAATTAATCTAAATCGGGAAATTTGTTAATATAAAAAGTTTCCAAGTTTTGTATTCTGTATGTATGATAAACATGTAAAAAAATAATTAAAATCACATGTTATAATATATATTGACTGTACCACACACAAACCGTGTTTATGTACGAGATCAACAATATTTGCACGGACACTAATTTCCGGTCTGTAGTCTAATTATATGTTATAATTTTTTTGTAATGTGTTAATCATATATTAATTCTCTTGATTAAATGTTTCGTACTTGATGTAGCATTGTTTTAAACAGAGTTTAACGATATATAAATGTAAACACTAATAAATAATCGTAATCTTTCAATAGTAATTATCGAATTGCTGAAGGTCTTAATTTATTATCCAAATTCAAATATTATAAAGTTTCTGGCATAAAAATATATAAGATATATTGAACGATGAGGCGTGATGTGGTCTCTTTATTATTATCCTTGGTAACAAATGAACTTTCCAGTGCCTATTCGATCCTATCCTGAAAATATAACTGTATATACATATATACATATATATATATATATATATATATATATATATATATATATATATATATATATATTCATACATATATGAAGGCGCCTCGAGAAAGGAAAGAGATCAAACTAATTTTGATTTAAAACCGGTCCGTATTTATATTTCTTAATGAAATTAAAAAATTAAATCTCATACAAACGAATTAAACATATTGATATTTGATTACCAAAGAAGTGAATTGAATATAAAATAAGTTATCGGTTCTTCAAATATCTTAAGCTGCAACATAAATACATAGCTGAATATTAAAAATATTACTTCATTATATTAGCTCATATTTGTCAAGTGAATTATGAGTTTCGCCTATATATTTATGTTGCAGGTTAAAATATTCAAAGAACCGATTATCAAATTGTCAGCGCGAAGTAGAAAGTATAATATAACCTTCATTTTAAATCTAGTCCAGTAGTAGCAGTTAATTTTTTTTGGTTTATAGGTCATAACGAATCATATTAAACAACATTTGTTCTGTGAAAATCAATAGTTTAGAAGTTATGATTTTTTTTATTTAATTTTTCTGGGAATTCCCCGATTTTGGTCACATAAACCACCCTAATTGTTTTACTGTTCCACATATTCCTTGTATAGTGATGCTCTTAATAGTTTGTGTAGTAGTGAGCTATAGGATCTCGATACTTGCCAGTCACTATATAAATTACTTGAACCAAAAGTTCATATAAGTAATTGCTCTTTTTGCTAAACTCATATAAAAGGTATAAGAACAAAGTTCTAAAACACTGTTACTCATATACTTGTCAATGGCTACAGGCAAATCCCACACAGTGTCAAATTGCCTATGTCAAAGCATCCAAATCCACTAAGAAATTAGGAATCTGTTCCTAGTCAAGACGATAATGTACGTGTAGAGAGCGACCCAACTTATAAACATCTACTTCTAAAGAGTCACACTTATCGAGACAAAGTAACCTAAATGATTTATTATGTGGTTTAAATATGTTTTAAAATAGACAGAGCTATTCGAATCTAGATTGAACGATTGGAATTTACTTTCTCTCAATACAAACATTTCTTGTTTTCGACATCGTGAGGATGAATAGAAACCTTCATTTTCTGAAGTAGATGATTGCGTTTATTTTAATGACATACACTTTGATGTCACTAAGAAATCTGACGTGTCAACTTTTTTTCATTAATATATTCTTGTTGAATGGTCAAAGTATATTCAAATTCTGATATAAGATTTTGTGTGACAAAAGTTTGAATTATGTTTACCAATAATTATTTCTAACAAGGCTACGTGCAATAAAATTTTACATTATTAAAAAGATTATTTTTTAATATATTTTCTTTCATTCGATATAATCCTCATCATTACACGTATCTTTAAAGTACGTCAAGCAGCTAGCCACGTATGTGCTGTATAGTAAATTGACGACTCATAGAAACGAAAATATCTACTAAAGCAAAAGTTATGAATGATGATTAATTTCGTAACTAGATTTATAACTTAATAGAAAATGATTTTTTTCCTTTATCAGTAGACATTTGTCTGTCTACTGATGAAGTGAAATATCATCAACAAATCATCGGTTTATAATGTCACATTATATTAGGATTAAATGAATTCGTTTTTTTTTCATACGAACTATATTATTTAAAATTTTCTTATTTCCATTCTGTTTCAATAGAACAGTTATCTTCATGCTCATAGTTTTTGACAGATTTCAACCCCCGGGATATATATTACGTATTGGAAAAAATCTGTCAAGAACACAGTATTTCAATTTAATTATTTATAACCATAATTTTTCACAACCTACTAATATTACGAACTATATCGTTCACAGGCGTAAAATATAGTGAAAATTTCAAAAATTTTCAAAAGTAATTTTTATGGTTGTGCTGCAAAGTTTACAAAAATTTTTAAAACCCAACTTTTTTAATTTTAGGTTGTGGTGCTTCAAAAATAAGTGGAAGAAATAAAAAATATACTATTTACGATACACTTCCCAAAAAATGTGCATTAAAGTGCACTATCGAAAATAATATAATAAGTGCATTTATTGCTAGACTTATCAGGTAAAGATTTTAGAGAATTCATCACTGCAAAACAGACAAAAGCACTATAAAACAACTCTAACACGAGTGAACTCATAAGGCATGAATTCATGATCTTCTTAATAATTATAAAGTTTTCCTTCCGTCAAGTAACACCGCCGAGCTAAAATTTACGAAACTATCTCTCAGAATAAAAGACCGTCTAGATTTAATCTTCAAGAGGCAGCTACTTCGTAAAGATTCCAAGTTTATAGCTTAATCCTGTTTCAGAATATAAACACGAAGACATGATTGGAACATAAAAATGAGCTACTCACATGCAGTATTCATATGAATTCACGCTTATGCAGACGCTTGAATCTGATTTTTTTATGCGAAAGATATGTTTGTGAAAATTGAATTTTGGTATGAAATATTATATACTTTTATATATTTTTTTTGTATTTATATATGTATTCGCATGGCTGTGGTGCTCGCGACATCTGTCAGGTGTCCTTCCTGAATTTATTTCATATTAAATCCTAATGTAATTTTACATTTAATCCTAAATAATGAAAATTAATTTTTTATAATATAACTAAATAAAATAAACTAATACACATGCACTTTTTTCATGGAAGTCTAAATAGAAAAATGTCGAAAATCCCTGGAAAAGTATAAAAAGAGCGTGGCGTTCTATCATTTTTATCTTAATTACTAAGTTTTGGACTAATAAAAAATAGATATTATGAGAAAAAGTAATGTGTGTCGATATGAAGCAATGTGTATCCTTTGTCTTCACTTGGAAAATTAATGTACATTTAAGCTTAATTTTCCTCGAAACCTATATTTCATGTGGGTTACAAAATTGACGTATTTCTCCGGGAAAATTGATGTTAGTGTTTATTAAACCGATGAAAGGCAAGACCTTTCATGTTAAACGAAATTTAACTTTTGGAAGTTTAATGTGTCCGGAAGAAATGATTTTCTTTTAAGTTATCCAAAATCCATTTATGAAGTTGCACAATAGTATATTGCCATCTAATGCTATCTTAGTTAGTACTTTCTTTATATGACTTCATTTACGTACTAAAATCAATCAAAAATCACTGGTATACATATAACATTACTAGATATAACATTATATATATATATATATATATATATATATATATATGTATATATAAATACATATATATATATATATATATATATATATAAATACATATATATATATATATATATATATATATATATAAATATACATATATGATTAAAGAACAAAAAGGAAAAAAATAATTTTAATAAATTTATTTATTTTTCCATATATATCAATGTGTAAGCCACACATGAATTTTTAGTTCACAGGTAATATACATATGCCAAAATTTTGCATCCGACATTAAGGGAAATCTCTGGTAGATGAAAAAGGGTGGACATAAACAAATTTCTATGGAATATATGTATGGGCACGCGTTACTTTGAATTATCAAAATAATCTAAGTAAATCTAAATTAATTTTAGAAAAATATAAAAAAATTACTGAAACAAATTACAGGTTAAGCTCGCATTAACTGGCAAAACTAATTACATACTCTCATACTGTACAGAAAAACAATTCTATTCTCAGAGGAAGAAGTGAAAATTTTACGCTCAGTTAATACTATTGAATGAAGATTGCGGGTTAAATATTTTCCAATCTGATAACAAACATAAGGAAAATATGGACATGGATCGACTACTAGCTTAGTAGATATAGATTATCAGTATGTATTGAAATCGATATGTATATAAAATTGTATTACTCTTGCTACCATATCCGTTTCTATGTACTTAATGTCAATATGTTACGACTATTTGCTATGAAGTATATACCAATGATTTTGTGAAAAAAATACGTCTAAATATAATTTACAGTAATAATAATCATTAAGTTACGAGAAAGTTAAAATTAATAGGATTTTAAAGGGACATAATGGGAAATTCTGGGTTTCTCAAGGGCGTATAATGGGAAATTCCAGAGTGACGAGTCCTTCGAAATAAGTTTATTTATCATGCTTTCAAATAATTATAAGACATTCAAAAATGTAATTTTTAATGAGCTTAACGAGAATTCAATATCAGTTATGTGATGTAACTTTTTTAACTGAAAAATGTAAATTTTCATTTAAATATTATCCTATTCGAATTGAATTCATAATTAATACATCATTAGAAGTATTTGTCTCAAGAAAACCTGTTAATAGGCAAGGAAATATGTTTTCTTTAACCTATATTTTCAAATTAAATTTCCATGCAATGTAGAAACAATATGAAAATGAACCCTTATTATTATATAGTATCCGCCCTGAGTCCGTATTCTCACAATTTTCTGAGTTTTAGACCCACATCATACACTTTGCAAGTAGTTTCTACATTTATATCTGAATTAATAATTAGCAAAGTTCGATTTTTTTAGCTCTCCTCATATATTTAAAATGGTGATGGATATTTCAGTTAATTCGCGTATCCTATCAAGTGGAATATAATTGGACACACCTCTAAAAATTAAAGTTAACTTTCATTTACCATTTTTTTCACTTTTGTACCATTTTCGGCATATAACACTTTAAAATTTTACGTTATCTTCGTACCTCTCTAATTTTTCGCTCATAAATTTAAAAAATGTGAAAACAATCTGAATCTTGATTTATCCCGGTAACTGGCGCTATTAAAGTAGTTACGCTGTTGGGAAGAATTTTCTTTACAAGAATAAGTATTTGTAATAAGTATTTGTAATTTTGTGTGTTAAGTAATTGTTTACACCATTTTTGGGCAAATTTACTTACATGCTGGGTTATATGAATGGAGGGAATGAAATCAATTCTGATATTGACATTTTTAAATCAATTTTAAAAGGACTAATTATTATATTAAAATTATAGGCAATTTATTTATTTCCATCTTTTTACAATTTGCGTTTTAAAATATCACGTATAATATATTAAAGTTAAACCATGACATAGTAACAAACTGGCACATAAATTTCAGTTTTGAGTTACTTATTTTGAGAAATTGCGGTGTGAAATTGATACGATTTATATATTTTTGTTTTTAATTTCTCATATTATATTCAATGTGGATTTGACTGTTTAACATTAAACGACTCTTCATTACTAGATGATGTTACTCAACTGTAAACAAAAAAAAATTAGCAAATTGCAAGAGTTTAGTTACACGTTTTATTTGATTTATTTCAAACATGATATATTTTGGCCAAAAATTTGCATAAACTTATTTTATATCTTAATTAGACACAAATACGAAATATGTCTTATGCCCGTGTCATATGTCATAATACGATACAAGTCTCTCTTGAAAGCGGAAAGTGCGTTTTGATTTATCCATTGAAAAATAGTTTGAATAGGGTATTTCACTGACGTCGTTATTTTTATAAAATTTTTTAAAACTGTATAGTAGATTTAAAAATCTTGGGATCAAAAAGAAATGTGCATATAACAAACAATTAATCGAAACTTCTAAAAAGGAAAAAGTATCGGTTTTTTTTCATTCAATAAAAAAAATTTCGTGAATTTAGTTTCCACAAAAAATAATTAGAAAATTATAATATGCAATATATAACTTAAATGCAATATTTAACGAGCTAAAGAAATTTAATAAAATTATATTTAATAAATTATAATGAATGTTAAATACGGTCCAGTGACGTCATAATTCGGTTGTCTTTTATATGGGGCGTTTTCGCGTGAATCGTTGATCGTCAGTTTTTAAGTCGTTATAAGTTTGTAATGAAAAGTCATAAGTGCGATATATTTATTTTAAACGTTTTTACAATTATTACTCATTATATTTTAGTATTAAGAATATAATCAAATACCCTATTGTGAATATGTAATTTTAACTCTTTTATTTTATTCAATCGCAACTGCGCGCCAAGCGTTTTATTTTTAAATATTTTTTGTTTATGGTTAACTATTTTTTGTTTATGTTAGAATGCTATATATTATTTTTGTGTTAGAATTTTATGTTAGAATGATATATATATATATATTTTATTTGAATATTTTTCATTCTTGGCGGAAATGTATATTTCACTATTTTAAAGTAGTTATAAGAATTACTTCAGACTAGGTTTTTATTTACTGTCAAATGGTTAAATCCACATGTCATATGATAAATTTATTATTACACATCAGATATTTGCGTGTGTGCTTTAACTTCATTATGTTATGATAATACGTACCATTTGGGCACACTTAAATACAACTTATTAACGCCGTTAGTGCTTCTTTTCTGTTATCAAATGTCGCACAACATATTGACTTAATTGACACAAAGCGAGTAGTTGCTAATGTATTAAATACAAGTAACTACTTTTTAACTTCAGAGTACTAACTTAAAGCAGTCCCAATTGTTTAAAAATAATAGGAAATTATGTAATAATACATATTGGTAAAAATTTAATAAACAGTTTTCAGCTTTCCTTCCCTAGTGGAAGGAAAACTGAAATTATGAGTTAACCGATGTCGCAAAGTTACAAATTAATGAAATTGCTTTCACCTTAAAATTAATGCTTTGACCTTAACAACGAAAGTGCTTTGATCCGTGTAGAGGCAAATTTCCACTGGTTCATAAATATTTCAAACATGTAGTTCCATTGCATTGTACCCTTATAAGGTTAACTTTACGCAAATTTCTGGATATAAAGTGGAACGATATTAAATATTCACTATCACCTGAACAGATATCGAAGTTCAGATTGTGTTTTCATTCGATATTTTTTCTCCTTTCGGTAATTAAATATTATTGACATGCAAAATATCGAAATAGTTTTCGATGACTGGTATTTATTTATTTTCTATGAGTTAGTAATTTTTTTCCGTTTACATTTTTATACTCCGCTTGCAAAAACTTTGAACTTATCACATTAAAGGAAAATAGGTTTTTTTTTCATGGAAATTTATAAGTATAAGTAGAATTATATAAAAAAAAGTTTTTATGTTGAACAACTTGATTAAATCGTGACCCATAACAATTGTGGGTGGATTTTCTTAATCCTTTCCTCTTAAAATAAAAAGTTCCAAAGTAAAACCACGTAAAACTTAAGTAAATCCGGCGCATAAATACCTCAGCTAAATATCAATATGAAATAATTATATCGATTTAACATAAAAAATTAGAGATTAACCGATGCCAAAATAATATTAGAGTATAGAACAGCTGTGATTTCGTTGTATTCAATTTAGTGGAAAGGAGTCGAATTCCTATCAAGTTTATTAAAATAATATACTTGGTTATAATAATACCAAATTTCGTTAATAAAGTATAAACGATATATTTTTGCTGTAAAACTGTAAACTTTACTAATTTAACGCAGGCTTTAACCACTACCACTCAGTTAATATCAATAACAAAAACACCCTCTAAACAAAATTGAGCACACATTTGTTTCTATGATTGTTGTAAGCTATCCCGTACTTACCATTAAGGCAGATAGAAACTGACTTGGTATTGGCGTAAAGAATAACAAAAATCAAATTAAAAAATAATTTTGCTTAGGGAAACTTTGATGGATTTAATAAAAACCAAAAACAAGTATTTTTTTTTATTTTAAAATATAATTTTACAAAAGAGGAATCTTTATATTAACAAAAACCGGCAAGATGTTTTTAAAGTAATGTCGATTATAGGTACTAATAAAAGGTTTGTTTTTTAAAATTGTCAAATTGTTGAAGAATATTTTGCGCGCCATATTTTATAATCCCCATGTCCATTTTGCAGTTCAGTATAAAATGTTAATATCCATAATTCTCAAAAAAAAAATTACGAAACTAGAACAAGAAGGCAAAGAGCTAAAAAAGGAAAGTCAGCTTAAAATTGCAACTGATATTGGGCAAAAATTGGACAAAATTATAAAAGTGAGTATTCTATTGATAATAATCTTTCATATATCCTTTATAATTATTATGGATTTTGATATTTAAAACCGTTTGATTCATCGGTTGAATACGTGCATATAAAAATAAAAGGGTCGAAGGTGCTAGTGATCCAATAGTTTACAATTAGTTATTGCGCCACGTTAGTGACGATTGATTTAAAAACAAAATAATTCTCTCTAGATTATCGTGTGACTGTAATTTTCGTTGATCCTTATGAAATATGCGTTCATTACCTTATGGAATATTGCCTCTCGAGCGATTGTTGGGAGATGTGTAGTTTTGGGATCTGTGTAGTACTGTTGTTTTACTGGCATAAAAATAGCTGCTCGTACTAGTTAATGTTTCATCATGTAGAGCGTGTTAAAAAGTTGTTAGTCGTAGTTATTATGTAGAAATAAAATGTTCCAACAAGTGGTATCAGTTGTAAGCGGACATTTTTTCTCTATCTCTTTCGCAATGAAAGCCAAAAACAAGTTCACTCATTAAATATTAACTTTTAATATATTCATATCCATATATATATATATATATATATATATATATATATATATATATATATATACATATATATATATATATATATATATATATATATATATATATGTATATATATATATATATAAGCTGAATATATTAAAATGAAATATAATTTATAATCAGTTGATTACGAACTATATTAAAATTTAATTCGTTTGCGGTACAGTAAGGTAGACTATGTAACAATCAAGGTTATAATATCATTTTTCCAATTGTTTAAATTCGTTTGTATCAACGTCCTGAATGGGTTGCTAAAAGGATAAAAAATTACATGCTATCTAATAAAAACTACGAGTTAAGACATAGGTTTCTACACGCTGCAATCAAACTGACAAAAACTTCCTCACAGACAGCATTTCCTGATTAAATGCGAACCTAATAACATCAAGAAAGATGAACGCTGTCGCTAAAGAACTACTTTTGATTTTAAGAAAGGATGAAAACATTATTCTCTTAGATATTAATTCAGACTCTAATCTATTTGAAAAAGTTCGTGTCAATTCATTTAGAAATTTTGAAATTATAGTATAGAAAATACTCATATCAACTTTGGCATTTATAATTTTAACTAGGACGTATATGATACACGAGAAAAATTCTCTTCCCTTATTGAAAAATTCAGAAAATTATTTTAAATTCAGATGTGCACTATTTGATCAGTAAATATAAATACATATTTGTATTAACATATGTGGGTGTAAATTTGATTCGAAATATGACTTTAAAAATATTTTTGGAAATTGTGTTTATTACTAAATGTTAGTTGTTGCGTAGTATTTCCCTGTTCATCGGTTATATATATTTCTCTTGAAGACTATTTCATTTAGAAAGTTGAAGTTTCGCACAGTTACATGAAGTAAGTAGTCACAATATACAGGTTAAGTAAAAAAGAAACTTAAATGTTTTTTCTGGTGAAAAGGGCAAGAACTGAAGTTAATATTTTATATTTTGATCAAGTTTGTTGGTAATAAAATAAAAACTAATTAAAGTGAAAATTTAAAAAATATTTTCTTTAGTGAAATAGCCGGTATAAATATAATCGTAAAT
The DNA here is from genome assembly GCA_039881145.1 of Druceiella hillmani. Classification (NCBI taxonomy): domain Eukaryota; kingdom Metazoa; phylum Arthropoda; class Insecta; order Lepidoptera; family Hepialidae; genus Druceiella; species Druceiella hillmani. The sequence goes on along the minus strand of JAYKKI010000014.1, from coordinate 31,602,902 downwards.
TATTATTTTCTTTATTGAAATATTCGGTAAAATCAAAATAGTAAATTTATATTAAACCTAATTCGCGAATATTGGTATTCAGTATTTCGAAGCTTATAATATAATAAATATTATTTCATTCATCATCGAGCATTTCACTGACCATCGTTCCACGGACCTGCGCATAGATTGAAATGATTTGCGATCCAAAACAGTCGAGTGCCCGATTAATGGCTCACCGAGGACTTGAATTCGTTGGATTTTCTATTTTTTTTATTAATTTATCATATTCATTATTTAGCCTAATTTAACAACGAGTATGCAGAGACTAGATAATATGTCATTAAATTTATAGGAGATAAAATTAAAGTTTTAACTAGAAGAGGCAATGTTGACATTAATGTATGTTCTTAAATTAAAACGTACATTTCTTAACCATACAATAAATAATTGGTGCTTTAGATTTGGATTTAGAGAATACACCGGCTTCAGAATTGACAAATTTCAGAAAAACGCTTTAAAGGTTTATACAGTAAAAAATTCAAGATAACTCTATTATACTCACATAGAGTCATCGATGCTAGTTCCATAGAGTACAAAGCTTTCATCTAGAACATTTAAAGTATCTTTTTGTACTTGTCATCGCAAATTTTCTTCTTCTTTAATACTATACGCAGCTTGTTGGTCCGCTCTGGTAATTCATAAATTGTCAACTGTGCGCGCCCATTCATGAGAACACGGCCCTCTAACGATCTGCATATCTTGAATAAAGGTCAATAAACCAAAATAACTTTCATTAAATGTATATATATACTGCTACATTAATGTATATATATACTATACATACTGCTACATTAGCTGCATTTTCCACAATTAGCTGCATTTTCCATAAAGGTACCACTCATTGATTATGGAGAAAATTTCCAAATAATCTTGTTAGCCTCTCCTTGTTGTTTTGAGTAAATTCTCCAAGACATCGCTGTAGGAGCGCATCCTTGGTTAAATCCTCATGACTTGTTTTTATGGCTTACACGACATAGTGCAGTGCAGCTGTATTTAAATGACTGCAGAGCATTCGCAGTTGTAGCTTTCTGCCATTCGCACCATGAGTCTTCGCCTCTCGGGCGATTCTCGTGATATGGGGTCTCGTCTGTTGAGCTGTAGTGGTAATAAGTCTCATTTTTGTGCACGAGTGGCATTTTTCTGTATAGAATCCTGATTGTAGCAAGACCGATAGTTAGTATATCAATAATTTTAGCAGTTAAATTCCCTTTGCCAGAAAGGATTTTTTATTACGTTTTTTTTCCGGTCTAGTTTTCTGTCTCTTGTTTGTTTTACGATACGATAACGTTTCTTTTTACTATATAAGGCAGACAAATACCCATTCACTTTTGACCATGGCCTATACATTTTTTTTTGTTTATCACAAAATCTTCACCATAGGGTTTATTGTTTACATTTTCACTGTAAATTATCGAGTCACTTTCTCCAATATAATGGTGATATTTCACGCCGAGATTTTTCAACGAACATTGAAACATCTCCATAGTTGCTGCTACTTCCATGTTTCCAAATGATCCAATGTGATTGGTTTTTAATTTTTTGCTTTTCTCATGTTTCATGCAACGCTTCACACTCTGCAGTATCTTGCTCTGCCAATGCTCTTTAAAAGAAAATTGACTACTTTTCAAGTATGATATCCAATCAGAGAAGCAACGCTAAATAACGAAGAAAATTCTTTTTTTTTCCACGTTCTGTCACCTGATACGGTCAACACTTTGATGTACATTGTAATTTTTTTGCTTTACATGTCACTTCTTTTTCTTCTGTTCCAGCCGAAGCAAAAAACCTGTTCGCAACGTTTTTTATACTTTTACTCATTTTATTTATATATGAATTATGGCATTGTTTCGATAAGAAATTACTAGCCAAATGCATAAGACTGCAAAACTTATTATATCTGGCTAAACCCAAGACCAAAATTTTCATTACCGTAGTAAATCTATAAATCACGTGGTATTCACCAGAATCTATTCTTTCACAAGACGGAAAATAGCGAGGTTGTTTGCAATTTTCTGTTATGAGTCATGTTTTAATTCTAAAGATTAGATTTGATTTATTAATTTGGGGACAACATTTTGTAAACACATAGATAAGAAATACGAGTATTATGAAGAAAAATAAAAGGGAAAAAACACAAATTAAACGCATTTCCAATATGTGGCATTGACTTTGCTGGTCTGTTTCAAATATTAAGTAAGACCGGATGCAAAAATTCTCCAAATTTTACCTTAGTTTATTTATATGCTGCTTTATGAAAGCGATTAATTTGGAATTGGTCAATGATCTCACCTTAAATGCATTTGTATTCTGTATTCGTAGATTTGTATCACAACGAGTTTAATTTTCCACTATCTGTTTTGAAAATGGATGTAATTTCTTAGGAGCAAATAATGAATCACACTGAATACTTACGTCCTGCAGTTCAGCAAAAAACATTTTGCTTGAGCAGAAAGCATTAACTTTGTGTTTATTCTTCCTTATTCCCTTAGGATAGGTTGCTTACCGAAAGTGGTTGTAAGGTCAACCAAATACCATTTAAAACGTAATAAAAATAATGCTAACTTAACTTACGAGTTATTAAAAATACTTTTTGTGCAGATAGAGACTGTTTTTAATTCTCGTCTACTCGCTCATAAGACCTTAATGACTTTTCTTCCTTAACTCCGAGGAATTTCTTAATTGACTGACCTATCACTTCAATTTGGTTGGCAATAATCCTTCAACATCCAAACAGGTACAAGCATATCTAAGAATTGAGGCAATAATTGTGGCTTAAATGGAGGAACGCATATCTGTCTGCACTAAAGCAACGTAGCAAGTAGCGTCTTTAGTATGGTTCAGCGATATATTTGTGCTACAGGATGATAATATGAAATACTTCACTTAAAAGAGGAATAAGAAAATCTGTTAAGCTGTTTTGTGACAAGGACAATCTCTGCATAGTCGTCGGCTAGGGAACTCAACCAGGTCTGCCCCCTCGATGATGGGTGCGGAAGAAATTTTTGCCACCCTAGATGCACAAACGTGAGTGGAACTAAGACTTACTAAGACTTAGTTTAGTCAATCGCGGATGAGAAGACACAATCATTCAGCATTCAGTACGCATGAAGTTTCAATTCAGTACCCATTCAGTACCAACAAATCGCTTTAGAAATAGCTCATTTCGTACTAACTCACAATATAGATATCGAACATAATGACAGTGTCGCACGCGGCGTGCCATAAAAACTTTACACCTTTAATACGTAAATTTTACTTCATATCAATTAAAATGTTTTCATGTTTACTCCAACTCTAATCAACATATTGGCGTTAACAAGTGATAACGTAATTTTTGTTCCAAATGAGAACGACAATCAAAATTGTATTGAAATTTTTTTAGTTCTGTATTTCTAAGGTAAAATATTATCGTTCTCCTTCCCGTTATTTTATATATCAGAAATCAAAACTAGTCTCAGATACCAAAAAAATTTAACAAATAAGAAAATCTTACAAAATATATTCATTTAAACGAACATTAATGAAACTTAAAAATTATTTCAATATAAAATACTTACCAATATTAAGACAAATTATTCGATACGGAAATTTACTAATAAATCTGGTGACAACAGTGTACGCTTCACTCGTAATTCTTTTTGTGAAGTGAGTAATTATCAGTGAGTAATTACTAAAAGAAATTAAATATTTAACTTCTTTCACAAAAAAATTATAATAAACGATATTAATGACAAAAAAGAAATATCTGGCATTTTTAATGTTGACTGAGCGAGACACGATTATTTTTTGATCATTCAATATTACTCTATTTATTTGCAAAAACAATCCGTGCAGGTTTTAAATTAGACCATTTTGACTTTCATTGATAAACGCGAATTAAAATATTTTAATAACGTAAACTTATTTATTCAGACTCGTTAGCAAACCAATATAATACAAATAATAATAACATTATTAGTACATAAATGTGTGGGAAACGATACAGTTTAATCAGATACCCTACATTTGCATTAAAAGTAATAAAGGTTAATCCAGCTTGAGTGACTTTACAAGGTACAATAATTTTGAACTTGATCGTTTTTGTAAAACTTGCCATTTGTATTATATTTCTTACATCCCCATCATGAAATTTCCTAAATCAATATTTCGATTCACTTCAAGTATGAGAATTGATTAAACATTTGACATCCCGAGTCAGTTGAAACTTTTTAGGTTCTAAAATAAATTATTTCTGTCTTACGTTTTGAATATATAATATGAAGAATTAACTTCTCACCTTTCTAATTGTACGTAATTTGATTTAAGTACTAAGATACTTGACCAAAATTTTAGGGCACCCAACAAATGTTGGATGGATATGGATATATGATAGATATATATATATATATATATATATATATATATATATATATATATATATATATATATATATATATGTTTCTTTATATGATATATAAAGAAACACATTTTTTTTCACGCTTGAAACTTTTTAAATAGTTTTTTTTTAAATAACTGAAGTTATTTCCTCAAATTAATGCAAATTACTATGAATTTTTTCTCTGTGTGTCGTGTAATAAAGGAAAATGCGTGTTTCGTTGCATTGCAGTAAGTGTAAAATAAAATATTAATGCTATCCACATATTCAAAAAATATATTAAGTAATATTGCTGCGATGTATTTTACATTATTTAACTAAAGTTAGGGACCATCTATGACATTTTGCTGTCAAATTAAAATAATTATTTGTCCACCAGTCTAGAAAGAAACCTCATTTTTTTAAAAATAAGGAATGGGATGAAAAAGAACGAAGGGAGTGATAAATTAGGCAGGAAATGCAAAAGAGCACGAAATAAGTCGAGGCCAAAATATTAATTCGAAAATTCTTTCAACGAACCCTTTTTGAAACGAAACGCAAACGTGTAAAGAGATCTGATTGGTACGGTTTATTAAAATCAATTTAACTCTGCTGTAATCTTGACATAGTTCGTTTAACGTGTAGAATTGAAATATACCCTACCGATAAGGGTACGAAGGTATATAATTTTAATTAAAGCTGTACTTGATTTAAATCGCAAATTAACAAAGTTAAATAGCTAATTTCCGGCGAACCATGCTTATGAATAACTTCATATATGGTGCTCGTTTTCAATGGTTTTTCAACTGTTTGAATCATCGTTTTTAGTGTAAAACTGTTTCATTGCATATACTCTTTTAATTTTGACTAACGATTTTGAAAAAATAAATGTGGTGTACAATTACTACCAAAATTTAAAAAACGGATTTTCCCTTTTATTGACAACAAATAATTTGCGAAATTTCGTTCTCTATGTTAAGAAATACCTTTGTTAGGAAACAAATTTCTTGTGTTAGGAAATACCAGCGTTTGAATGAGTATATAATTTATTATAAAGTTTACACAATAAATCATGCGATATATTTACAAGTATACCAAATAGGAAATACATAGAATATTAGAATTAAACTAAATGGTTTTCGGTATGTCTAGACATATTTCTTTTGTGGAATTATTGAATTCATAGCCAAATTAAAATAAAATACATATAGGCCTAGAAATGTTATATTTTAATATGTCGTTCGTTGAAGTCTTCCAATAGGTACTGATTAATTAGAATCTATAAACCAAAAACATACCTCTTGTTACTAATGTTCATAGCCCCCTATTTTCAAGATTCCAACGCCTGTTTGCTATATTTTTTTTAATTTCTTGAAAGTTAGAATTAATTATTTATAATAATCCGATGTGTATTACGTAAACATTATATATTATATAAGCAGATTTTAATTACAATTTTTTTTATTCTTAAAAATATAATTTATAAAACTGATATTACGAAAGAAAAAAATATACACACACACACATACACATATATATGTGTATATATATATATATATATATGTATATTTATATATATATATATATATATATATATATTTATATATATATATATATATATATAAATGTGTTATGGAAAACCAAGTTACGTAGTGTTTCAGTTCGTAGTGTTATGAGCCAAATAATATTGGTTTAATTTATTTCTGTACTCTGCTTAATTTTCAATGGCGTTGCACAGTTCAATACTAATTTGATAAACGGCATTATCTACAGAATGTGATATACGATTTTGTAATTGATTGGTATGGATTTAGAATCTGATTTTCTTACGCTGTCTTTTAACATTTCTTCCACATATCCAGCATTCATTCTACCAGAGATTGTGTAATAATTTAATATGTAAGGAAAAATTACAAAAGATTGAGGAGACTAGTTATATAATCCAAAATAAATACGCATACTATTGCAAACTGAATTAATTTTATTTCAATTTTCCGTGTAGTTACTTTCACTGTCGATCTTCTACTTGGCATTTATTGTTTAAGAAAATTGCCGCAAAATCATTTCTTTTTTCTCCTTAATCTTGATCTCTTATTGATGATCTCTTATTTCGCTCTACTAAATTATTATTACATCTAACTTCAAAGTCTGAAAATCAATCCTAGTAATGCTTAAAAGATATATAAAATAAAGATCTTTAATTCATAGCGAGTTTTGTATATAGAAAATAAAAACCATTTTACTCTAAAAACAGCGAACTGCAAAGAAACCGTCCACGGCTTGTAATTACGTGTAGCTGTAACACAGAGCGTTCAGGTTGAATATATTGTAGCCAAAGTTAATTTATTTAACAAATACGAATTTTTGACATGAAATTAAGCGGTTATCACAAATAAATCCCTTTTTCAACTCTGGCGTATGTTAATTGAGTTATGGCTTTTCGTTTCAATCACCGATGACAGGGCGCTACCTCATGGCTTGCTTTGTGTAAATTTCAACATATTGATTGTATTAAAATTGCAAAATTATAAAGTTATGAAAGTAAGTAGACTTTATTTTTCAAGCTTTTAAGTTTGATATGAAAGTGCGGTCTCACAAGGTACTTAGCTAATATCATCTCAAAATTTAATCTAATTGGGCTTGTTTAGGTAAGATAAGAATAAAAACATTAGAAGCAGGTATGTTAAGAAGCCGACAAAATTAAGTTATACGTTACCTGCGTGTTCGTTATGGAGAATAATAATTTGAGCATCCTTGATCTATCTGGTTGAATAATTTTATTAGTGAAATCAATCGAATAACAGTTTGAATAGGTTTTTAGATAAATATGAACATTCAAAAGATACCGCTTATTTATATTCCATATTTATTTTGGTTTTAATTATCGTTTTTAAAATTGATATAATAACGGTAGTCTCCAATATTTAGGAAAAAAAGAGCATCCAAAGATTAAATGGATTTGCAGATGCATTGAGAATATTCTTTCCAGTTTTATTCTTTTACTTTCCGTATTACATTATGCTGCCGGATTTAGGGTTCAGATGACGAGCAAAAATAATTCTCGTCAAACAAAAGCCTGTAGATTTACCGATATCGGAACAACTGAAGGCTTTCTATGTGTAGGATTGTTCTCGTACTCACTTTTTGAATATTCCATCTCTAATTTGAATTTCGAGTTATAGAATACTTCAATCACATTCTCAATCAGAATTTCGGTTTCTGTGTCACTGTTATATTTAGTTTGTATTTAGTTTTCTCGAACTACCTTTTGTATGTATTTATGTGTATAACATTACTGGTTGTCCTGGATAAACGGAGACTGTACACTGTGAGCGCATGTAGATAGTTAATTGGTAATAATTTATCTCCAATTGGTATATTAATTATATATATATATATATATATATATATATATATATATATGTATATATACAGCATTATATATATATATATATATATATATATATATGTATATATATATATATATATATATATATATATATATATATATATATATATATATATATATATATATATACAATTGAACAAACGTTCAACATTGATAGAAGTTAGGAAAAATCTTGTATAGATTTTTATTGCTTTATAACAATAGAGTGTATGGTTTAATAACCGGTATTATTGTGAATAATGTAAACATTTCTTTTCTATCATTATCACTTGAACCAGAATAAATATTTCATTTATTTTATAACATATTATTTTAATATTACTAACCGGGACAACAGTTTTCATATATATTAATATTATAATAATATTAAATTATAAAAAATAGTATGTGTACAAAACGTATTAAATTTCAAATCAAAAATATTATTTTCAGCTAATAAAATTAAAATTCAAACACTCGTATTTTTTTAAATACTCTTAATTTGACTTTAATTATAATGAATATAAATTATTTTTAGTGTCATATTACCAGTATTCTGATATAAAATAACTAAAAGGAACAATGTTTTTTTATTACAAGTGTAATAAAAGTCTAAAGCTTTTTATTTAGAAACGAGCCTAGAAACATTTTTCGTGTCGTTATGAAAGTTGGAATGAAAATCTGCAATACTATTATATATAAACATTGAAACTTGAACGAGACGTAAAACCATTTTGTGCTTAATAAATGAAACGTTTTTTGTAGAGAAACTAAAGTGAATTGCATCGGTGCTTCTTCTATCACAGTGATACTCGTATATCCGTTCAGGAAGTGAACTCTCAAATTCTTCAATGAAAGGGACATAAGAATATTATTTGCATGGAAATATCAAAAGGATAACGGATTTCCATAGTTATTTCGTTAAGGAAAATATGTGGAAGTAGGTCTTAAACCTTTTCTTCGAATCTATTTTAGGAAAAGTAAATCGTATGCTTCCAATTTTAGATTTCTAAAGGTACACGAGTTTCGTAAGGATAAGCTGTCCTTTGTCATCTTTTTTTTTGCAGATGTAGCAAACAATTGAGTGAAACCTGTAGCACGTGGGATACATTTTATATCTTCCTAGTAACTGCCAAGACTGATATATCTATTTACATCAATTGCCTGGAAATTCTCATGTTTTCATTTGTAGTAATAGTCAAATATCAATTTAATATCTTGTATATTAATTTTACGAGTCCTCTTTTTGTCATGTCATAGCTGTAATGTCATTAAAGCGGAAATGAGTAATTTCCATGGGAAAATAAACAGTTTCTATCAGTCGAAAAGTTATTACTTTAAGAAACCATGAGTGATAATGAAGATGATCGTTTTTAAAATAAAATAGATCGTCGTGCAGTGCGACTATTCTTACTCTAATTTATAGAAGATTTGTAAGAACCAACAGATTATTGCACGGGAGACGTGGCTATTTAGCGTGTTTCTCAATTGTTAAATATTTAAAGCTTGAATGAATTAATATGGGGGTATTTGTTGACTCGTATTAGCTACATAAAAATGAACACAAATATTTGTATTTAATAGAAAATGTAATTGGTGAAGAGCTTGTTCTAGTATTATAAAAAAAGTGGACAAGGAGATAGGCATACATACTATACATTGATGATAATACAAGTTTATAATTTTTGTAAGAATAATTTTCGTTTAGTAATATAAACTTGCTGTATGACTTTACGCAAAGGAAATGAGATCGATATTAGTGAAATCTATATATATATATATATATATATATATATATATATATATATATATATATATATATATATATATATATAATAAGTGCTATTTACTAAAACAAACTACTAAGTCTAAGACAACAGTTTTTAGAATTTAAGGCTGTTTGTTTCTTTGTGCGCATCTTGATTGTGTACGCTAATCTGATCAACGGCTGAAACGATACGGGTGCGGTTTCCAGTAGTATATTTAAAATAGCTGGGACTGAAATTTCGGCTTGAATTTATTTCCATCGATTCTAAAATAACAATGATGCGCCAATTTTCGTTTCTGTTCGTTGTGCATGCTGACATCAGGACCGGCGGAACCGACATGGCTGCAACCTGAACTTGACTGAAATCAAGAGAGAAGAAAGAAAAACATATTTTTATTCACTTTTCTTACTCCGCGTTCCGCGAACAAAGTTCAATTTGTTCTTTTTTGAATTAATAAAAATCTACTAAACCGTACAACCTTTGAACTTGAAAGCTTTGTCGCTTAGATATTTTTAAATACAATATTTTAAAATCGAATTTTGCTATTTGTGATTTTTAATTGATAAAAATTTACTGCAATACTAATGGTAACAATGATATGATAATAACCCAATATGTAACTATTAAAGATTTTATTTTATTCCATCACCCAATTAATAAATATATATTGTGATATTAAAAATGAAATAAGACTGATAATATTTAAATTTTTTTTAAATTAAAACTCAAAATCAATAATATTGTTTCATTATTTTCTTATTTCTAAATAGTTTTCATTGACATATACAACATGATTAATTGCTTTTCTGGTTAACGGAATATAAATAAATGTAAAATGAAAAGAGAGCTTATATATATATATATATATATATATATATATATATATATATATATATATATATATATATATGTGTGTGTGTGTGTGTGTGTGTGTGTGTGTGTGTGTATACATATATATAAACACACACACATATATGTGGACTAACTGATATCAAACGAACACTGGTATTCTATTAATAATGCCCAATCTTCTCGTACTTCAGTATTAGCAACTTTGTACACAATTTTCTTTATGAATAGTTTCAATTGATTTTAGTAATTACAGATAAATTAGTTTTATTATTGATTAACTCGAGATGAAATAACTTAATTTAATTATTTCAAATATTTGAGAGGTATAAGAAAGAAGAATCAGTTTAAAAATCAAAGTACTTTTAAAATAGATTATTATGATATTTTCATATTTCAAAACTTAGAAAATCCGGTAATTACATTAAAGTGACAAATATCGTTTGCCGAAATAGAAAATGGTAGATATATTTACGTAATTTCAGAAATACCGGCAAAATAATATTCATTATATATTTAGGTAGGTTTCTTGAAGATGCGGGGATAACGTCATTAAATCATGTGTTTTTAAATAAATTTTTTATAAAATATAAATCACAATGTATACAGAATAATATGGATTTTGGACTAAAATCGGTCAAAATTGAAATAGATCTAGCGGTACTAAAACTAGCTGTGGGAAAAGTCTGATGCATAATGATTCTTTGTCTTCATTTTAATATTTGCCTTCTTTAAAAATATTTTTATTAAAAAGTACACAAAACTTTAAAGTGTCAAGTTTTATATTTACTCACTTTAAATTTAAATAAAAAAATATTTCATATTACGTCTTGTGGAAATTAAGCATCAAAGCTTCTTGTAAGAGCTTGTACGGTATCTATTATTACTCTCCAGGTTTTGTGGAAAAAATTAAAAATTTTCTTAAATGCCTAAAAAATAGGTGTTTATTTTTGCTGATTTTTCAAGTATCTTTTATTACTAAATGGCAACCATTCCAATGTGAAAGTAAGAATTAACACTGATATAAGACTTGCTAAATATTATTGGAGTACGCATAAAATAAGATTCTGTGGTAGTCCATACCTACTGAAACTATGGATGTTAGGTTAACGAAACACATTATTTGATTTTCACTGAAATTCTAGTCAAATGCTAACACCTAGAGTTTTTTTCACTTATCAACACATTGTTATATCAACACATGCAAACACAATTTAAACGATAAATTAGTTAAGATACATATTTTATCATATGTGTATTTAGCATTTAAAGAAAAAAAAACTTGAAAGATGTCTTGCGCGTTAGTGTCAATGTGACGAAGCACCTTTGAAATTACTCGGCGCGACGGGAGTGTCAAGGACTTAATGTGGGAGCGGTCAAAACTCTGAATACATTACAACTCGACTGACCAAATACGATTTCTTATCATAATTCCATACATATAAATATATACATACATACACACATATATATATATATATATATATATATATTTATATATATATATATATATATATATTTATATATATATATTTTTTTTTTTTTTTCTGTCAATTTATAATTTTATCATTCATTTTAATAAATTTAGGTTGGATATTTAAAGTAACTAGCTACATTTACTTACACTCCCTATATCTTTACTTACAGCTGAAAATATATATTTTTCAATTCTTTTAGATATACTACGAAACCAGTTCTGGTTTCATTATAAATTTCCAATAACATCTTACACATATATAACGAGCTTTCAGTGGCAGTAGTAGGAAATTATTTTATATATTTCACTTAGGTATATCCGTATACGTGGAGTATCATACGAATATCTGTATTATTCTAAATATGTTCAAACGAAAGAATTTTTCTACTCAACTATTCAAGTACGTAACCTCATTTGATAAGTCACGCAAGGCGAAAGTTAACCTGGCGGTGGATCTGAAAATTTTACCCTGCTCATTTTTTTATTTCGTACAGTTGAACTCCCAAAATAGTTTATAATTTTTTATATGTTTTATATTAAATCTATATATTTTTTAATTTATTATGAATGTCTTATTAATTCTAGGTTCGTCATTTTTATATACTATTTTAAGGTTTTGTGACAAGTATTTTTATTTAGCTGTTGAGCAACGCACTTTTTATTCTGAGTTTGAACGTCTTTATGAAAATGTTTATAATTATGAAAGAAAAGTTCAATTAACTACAGAAAATTTATTAAATTGTTGATTCCAATCTTGGAAGGTTAGGTTAAATTTCTCCTCTACCAAAGCTTTATTTAATTATTCATTTTCTTATAAAAATCTGTGCTCATCACATAGCCTAATACCAGTGCATTAAACAAAATAACGAGAAAAAAAAATATTTGTAAAATATAACAAAAATGAATATATTAAAACTAGAGAAAATAATGAACCTGTTCTGTACCAGCCAAATATTTAATGATCTTGACTCTAAAGTTGCGAATAGAACAGGAAACAGGTCGGTACAGAGTTATATCTTTAATATTGAGTTGAACAAATTAAGCAAGCGACAAACGGTTATGGCGAGCAAGAAAAAAAATCAATGAACGTATGTATGAAATTGACAAATATAATTATATGAGACTATCTCATCTACACGATAAAAACAAATTAGATGGAATGGATTCACTGATTGATGTTTTGACGAGTGTATATAATTTCGACAAATAATAAATTTAATATTACTTGAGTGAAGGTTGAATGTAAATTAAAAATGTGGGCAAGTGGTATTTTGACATTACAATTAAAATATAGCATAAAAATTCTCAGTAAGTAATAATAGCAAATACGCAAGTCATTGTTACTATTTTTCTTATATACATACTCTATTATCGATACTACCTGTTTTTTTATTGCCCAAAAACTTGAAACGAATGCTATAAAAATTTAGTACTTATGGCTTTCTGATTAAATGTTTGGAACAATTCTTGTTATTTATTCTAGAAACAGATTCAAAGTTTGATGTGCTTTTGACATTGTTTTTAAGAACTAAGTCTTACTATTTAATCATTCTACATGCTAAGAAGTCAGCCAACTGTATCGCAGAAATTCTTCTGTAAAACGTTTTTTACAGAAACGTTTTGTAAACGTTGTCTGAAAAAGGTCTTTAAGAAAACAGTTTTAATATGATTAAGTACACACACATATATATATATATATATATATATATATATATATATATATATATATATATGTGTGTATGTACTTAATCATATTAAAACTTTTTTCTTCCAATCATTTTAAATTTCTTTACCTAAAAAGCGAAGAACTGTCTGCTCCTCTCATTACCTGACTCAGCCATTTTCACAGAAAGACTTTCATATTGACACATTTTTATCATAATAATAAAGCATATTGATATGCACACATTTCTGTAGTTACAACTCAAAAATAATTTTATATAAACTTTGGGAGGGCAAACAAACAATCGAAATTTGTTTTTAATTTTACATGTTTCATGGCTATTATTCAAAACAAAAACAAGTTAAAAGTGGTTCAAAACCACTTTCTTTACATATTTCACTTGCTGGTATATTTATAGTCTCATACGAATATTCGTATTATTCTAAATATGCTGAGAGGAAGAGATTTTCCTACGTAACTATTCAAGCACGCACCTTCATTTGATATGTCACGCGAGGTAGGAGTTAACCTGCAGGCAGATATGAAAATGTTAGCCTCATTAATTTTTTTTTATTATCATGCAGGTGAAATTCTGAATAATTTTGTAGCTTTTTATGTCTTATATATTTTTTAAATACTTTTTTATGGTATTTATTTTGAACATCACATAATTTCAGGATAGTCTCGGATTTTCGAACTGATACGCATTGATATACCAATTTAAAGTAACGTTTACTTTAACGTGTAAATAAATAAATCGGATCGTAAACTATTAGTCGCCATGTAAATGTCCGTATCAAAAACTATTAGCTATTTTTTACCCCATGAAACAAATGTGCAATAAGTATTCACATTTCATTTAATTACATAAAAATATTATATATAACTGCACGTGTTGTGAAAACCTTGTGCATGTTATATCATTAAAATAACGTAGAAACGTCACAGAACATTCACTTAGACGTGTTATTTCAATTGAAATATTTCTATGCATTTCACATTGAAACACAATGGATTAAGTTTATTTGTATCCCGAGTTTGAAGATCTCTATGACAATAATTTTACAAGGGGAGAAATATTCTATAAATTACACAAAACTTAATGCAATGTTTATTTCATAAACATTACATTAACTTCTAAAGTTGGAAGACACCATGCTATGAAACAAATCGGAGAAAGCTTCTTCTCTAATAAGAAATCTTTACTTAATTTTGTTTCCTTAATAAAGTCCTTGCTTATCCTATAGCTTAATGCCAATGCCTTCAACAAGTTAATTAGAAAGGAATAAAATATTTGTAGATTAGATAAACCAGCAAAAACAATGATTAAAGAAAAATCGTTAATAAACAACGATTATAAATACAATTAAAATTAACAAAATATTTAACCGCCTCTTAACTAATCAAATATTTAACGATCTTATCTCCAAATGTGCGAATCAAACAGGGAACCAGTTGAGATTTGGTCATATCTTCAATATTGAATTGAACATATTAAGCTCGCGGCCATTAGATATCGCAAGCGGATGTTGGTACCTGAATGCAGAACATAAAATAGTGGGTGTCTTCGTACATGCACATAAAAGTTTAACACGAAAAGCGATTCTAAACCCAACACTGATGGATGATTAATATATTCTTTGTACATTTTAATAAATTCAAGGCTAGTGTGCTTATGACATCATTTTTAGAAACTAATACTTATTATTTTCAAACATACCACCTTTTAAGAAATAAAACAAATGAATCGAGATACCGGGAATTTTTCTGGAAAAAGTTTTTATGAGTCACTCGTAAATGCTATTTAAAATCTAAATGTTCTTAATCGTATTAAAGTTGTCTTCCTATCCGTAATTATGTGATTATCAGAAAGTTTGACATGATGATTTGGGTTAACGGAACCATTATAAGGTCCCACTCACTCGCTCAGATGTCCGTTCCTTTTCTTTCGCTCACAGGCGTTTTTCATAAAAATCATTTGATTTAAAACTTTAAATTTTCTATAATAATAAATCATATTAATTTCTATATATTTTAGTAATTATAATTTAAAAATATTTCTATAAAAACTTCGAAAAACCTTTTTTTTCTAATTTGACTTGTTCTATAGATATAAATAAGCAAGTTTCAAGTATTCCAAAACTATTCCTTATAGAGTTATATGCATAATACTTCTAAGCTATTTAATATTTAAAAAAAATTTTTATATTGGTTTTATTTATTAGGAAAAAGTGTCGAAAAACAAAGTGTGTGTTGTTTAGTCTAGTTCATTCTAATTATTTTACGAAATAGTTATCACAAAGATATCTGAAAACTAAACATCAGCAGAATATTGTTTTGTCCAATAGACTATTTTGTAAGGAAGAAAAAGTTATTACTCGCTTTAAACAGGATATTAAAATGTCTTCATCTTTTGATAATATTGTTTATTTAGATATCCCTGAGAAATTTATTTTATCGGTCATAATAGATTAAATTCAATCTAGGTGAAAAAAATCACAAAAAATCTTAATAATATTCCTGATTCAATTTCTGGCTGCATTAAAAAATTTATCAGAAAATATTAAGGTGAAACTCGTGCTGAATTTTTATGACATCGCCATTTAATTTAACACTAAACTTAGATCTGTGGACGACCAAATTGTAATGCATGAAAAGAGAGAATTTTTGTGTCAAATCGTAGAAACTGAAACCAGAGAATAAGTTAAATTTAATGATTTTGTTTTTCCCCGGAGAATGGTAATAATTGACCACGGTATATTAAATAGCACCTGATATCGCCCTGTTATGATCTTAGCCATGACAAGTGACTGAAAACGAAAATGAAAATAGTCGCTCCTGAAGTAAAATGTACATTGTGAGTTTGCGCAGATGGGCACAGACGACATGCAAAAATACGATACAATAACGATTGTTTTAATAGAAACTCTCAAAATTGCGAATTTCATCAAAGCACATACACTCAAGACGTTTATGCTGCGTTGTAGGAATTGAACTTAGTTATCATCGGAACGATTCAGCGAAAAAGCACTGGAAGTTAGATCCTGAACTCGATAACGAAACAATGTATCCCAAACATTTTTTGGCTTCTTATTTTTTTAGCAGTGATCTATTTAGGATCGCGAATTTTTGCATTTGGGTAAGTATACGTAGCTCTAAGTAGAGTGAAATCACTTCGTGGACTTCAAATAGTAGAATTTAATTTTTCCAAGCTTACCAGAAAGACATCTTGTAATATTGACGTATTCACTGAAATAAAGAGGACGTACGCTTATTCACCCACAGATACAGAATCAAGAAGAGACACCTCAACATAATTAACTACGCTCCTCTACTAATTTGAATACTGTAGAAGTTTCTTTAACGAAATGTTAATCATTAATGAAATCTTAATCTCTTCTCTGGTATAAGATTCAAAAAAATAAAAATTAATTAATAGTTTAAAAACCAAGAAAACTGGTTTTCATAAATACTGCACCGAAAGCAAAAAATTAATTATCGAACTGTTTATTTATTTTATCGAAACAGTTTTAAATTATTGATTTTAAACACACTCAAAAGAAAATAGAAGAAACCTAATAGAAACAACATGTTTATTTCCAAGTAACCCATGATCATTTATAATAGCAAATTAAACGCCTAATTTTGTTTTACAGAGAAGCGATAAATAGGTTAAAGTGGTGAAAAATGAATATACTATTCAATTGCGAACAAAATTCTAAACAGTTAATGGCAGTAATATCTTAGCTGAAAAAACGCAATATTTTAGGAAAAAAAACATGTTTTAAACATTACAAAGAAAAAAAATTAGGTATGAATGTAATAAGTAATTAAATACGTGCGAGTACGAGGTATATTTTTGCACTATTTACATTTTTAGCTATTAAATATTTTGCCTAGCATTTATTTTATTTTAGATTGTATGTTGATAAAATTGATAAAAAATCAAATGTCGAAAAAAGTACATATTTGTACTTAAAAATATGATTTAATTCTCAAAAACAATGAACTACAGGATCATTGTTATTATTTTTGATTAAACTCAAGACAAACTTCTAGTAATCTAATTTTTTTTAACATTAATATTGATAACTTTGAAAATGGAGTAACATCTTTTCTGTGGACATTTTGACCAATGTTTTTAAAACTATTTTATAAAATCGTGGAAAAAATCTTTATAATTTTCTGCTCATATTCGACTTAATAATTTTCAATTGACGTGCGTATGAAATTGCTCGCTGTGAAATTATTAGACGATTATTTTTTTATTATTCGGTTTAAAAAATATGTACATCACTAAAATTCAGTACTACATTAAATTTTAATTTTATATGGTGTTGTAGATTGACGGACAGGCGCATGAGTGTTTCTATAAGTTCCCTTTTTCTTCTGACGTATGGAATTCTAAATCACGCAATCATGAAAATTATTTTTCATCATTTAATAGGTATGTTGACAATTTATGAATCCACCATTTTAATTAACAAAGGTATTTTATGTTCAATACAGGTTTTTAATAAATTCAATTTTCAGTTATACGAGCACCATCATAATCAATCACTTGTGACCAGCGAGTATGCAGAGATAAAAGTCCTACCTTGTAATTTCTTTTAAGTGTTTGACTGAATAGCAGTAGAGTCCAATTCGGGTTTGTTTAATATTTTCATTTTTCTCATCATGTAAATAATCAGGTAACGATACAAATAGCAGTTATAAGGCGATGATATTCTAAATAGGCGACCTGGAGAGTAAAATGACATTAGAAGAAACTTTATGCAAAAATTGATGTGATAGGAACTCAATAACCTCATGCACATTTCGTTTTTATTTTAAAATTTATAGGCATACGTTGGTCACACAGAATATTTTCTCTTATTTTTCAAAGTTTATAAGTGTTATTTCGTTGATGTATAAGAACACGCAAGTAGCTCTGGCTAATAGAAGATATTTAATTTGGATTTTGTTTCAATAAGGCTTTCTTTTTCCCAATTGTAATTTTAATATTGAATATATTTGGCGTTAATTTTGTAGAAATTCATTATTCACAATTAAATGAAATTCGTGATGTAGTATTATTTCTACTTTCTTTAAGTTCTTTACCACGACCCAGGTTTTGTTTTATTACAACATCTTCAGTTAAGCTATTAGCAAAGATTGAAATTGATTTATTCGAAAGCTGAATCTTTACTAATAGCCCACCTGAAGATGTTGTAAAACAACGAGACGTAGGTCGTGGTAAAGAACTTAAAGAAATTAGAAACAGTACTTACTGAAATATAACATTTCTTCAAAATTAATCAAAAATTGGCTGCATCATACAAGTGGACACTTTCATTCATAGTTATGAAGTTGCCTGTTCCGTATTATTTGTGCATAACTTCGATCGCTTTTCACCCTAAGTGGAATTCATTCGTTAAATTTCCTTGTTTTGTTTATTTTTTACCCATTCAATCTCAGTTGCCAACTAAAGGGAAGGTTGAAAGCTGAACTCTCTGTACATTCTATCAAAAATATTCAAAAATGTCTATAATATCTTAGAAATGGCTTAAAAAAAGGATTGAGTTTATTAATTGCCAACCTAAGGTTTATTTTCAATTTTTTTTTATTTTAAAATATGTATTTCTTAACACCTTCATTGATACTGTTAACAATAAAATAAATTTGAAGTAGAGTAATATCTTTGCTAAAATTGATATGAAATAATGGTATCCCCGAGTTTTTAGGAATGAAAAAGCAACAATCCAAATACTGATAGGCAACTAATCTAACTATATAAAATTACAAATAAATGCTGAATTTGGTGCAACTATTCTGAAAAGAAAACCTATGAAAACGTCATTTTCTCGTGATGAAAGTGTTCATGTAAAGATGCTTTCTCAAAACTTATGTGTTCACGTAGCTTAAATACTTTCAAAATTTATTCAATAATAATAATAATAAAATATGAACAGAACGTAGCCAATTTAAATTACCATGAAGAGCAATAAATGGTCATAAATATTCTATACGTTTTACTAGTTCTTTCATCCTATTTGAGTATTCTAAGATATCGTATTTATTGTTCTGTGAACAAGAATTTTTCCCGATGTGTAATAAAATGGACTATTAAAATGTGCTTGTTAGTTACTACTTGTACTAGTTACTAAAAGTGATATGCATATCCTATACTTGTTTAATGTAATAATGTTATTTGAATAAATATGTAAAGTGTAGAATTCTAAAAATAAATATTTAAAGTGTAGAAGTGTTATTTCATTTTCCTAAGAACTTTAATTTGAATAAGCCGTTTTACAAAAAAGTTCTTAAAAATGAATTCCTTGCACCAAAATTCTTCTTAATCGTTATACTCTTGGCAAAGTGGTCATATTCGTCGTGTCAGAAGTATTACAGATGAGTTATGCATCACAAGATACGTCGCCATTCCTTTCTAGAGGCACTTCTCCAGGTGCCTTGGGAAACGTCCATGGCTGCCTTAACTTGATATATCCATCCAAATTAAGCCCTCTTAGCTCAACAGACCACTGTTGCCATCCACATAGACTTATACCACCCACCGATCAATAGTATCCTTGCTTGGTTTTTACTGTTTGTACGCATTCGTACGGAACTCAATCTAGTACTCCAAGCTATTCTTCTCCAACACCTCATTTCCAGGGTGTCTATATTTTTTGTCTCGTTTTCATGTAGTATCTACGTCAAATACTATCTCGCAATTTGCTAGTGGTGTAAATTTAGATAAATCATCGTTAGCATTGTGAAAAATCATTTTCCCTGTAATAATTGTTACGTTGTAAAATATTTTTCCCTGTAATAATGATTACGTTGTAAAAGTAGATAACCATAGGCACACAGTCCAACTTCACGTTACAAATGCTTATTTAGATTTTAATGTATTTGAACTTCTCTTGTTTCCTCTTTACGCTAGAACAATTATATACTATGAACAAATTGCCTATATATATTACCTGAAAGTATTTGCAAAATATTAATTAAAATGTTAAGATTTTTAAGTTATTTGAATTGTGTATTTGTGTTTCGATACAATTTAATTAGAATGTCATTGGCTGAAATAAATATGAGCGTGTAATATTTATTAAAAAACGACATCATACTTTTTTGAACATTATTTTTGAAAGAATTAAATTCAACTGAGGTAAATTAGTAATTCAGATTTGATTTGTCTCTAGAACTAGAAAACCATTCGATTTAAATTAAAAATTTATAAAATTCTTAGTGGTATATTATTCAAATGGATTCAAATTAGGAAAAAAGACTCTAATGAAATATTATCATGACATAATAAACACCTTTTTAAATATTCTTCAAAAAAGATTAAACACGTTGCTACAATTTTTTTTACACTAGGGCCGTTACATTATTAAAAGTATATATTTTATGCTAAATGCAGATCAATGTTCCTCAATAAAATGTTTTATATTACAAAAATATTAAATTCATAATGATAAAGCTGTCTTCGTTTTATATTAATTAAGAAGGAAATTTTGAAAAAATAAAAACATTTCGTCATGTAATAACCTTGCAATAGCACAAAAAATATTGTTAGCCACTTTGTGAATTAACCAGATATTGAGACCTTTTTAAGAGCATTGACTGTTCTGAAAATTTCCGATGCTATTTTCTGGATACTTAAAATATGAAAATTAAAAATATAATGTCATCCATACAAAATTACTTAATTACCTATGTTACACTAATTATTTTGGTAAAGTACATAAAATTGTATAAAGTGCAATCAATATAAAAGTTCATATTTCAAACCGACAAAAAAGTTGAGATTACTTTTATAGACTTATAATTTTGCATATAATCTGACACTAAACTTTCAATACGACGTTTCACAATTGAAAATAATAAAGATCAAATATTGCATTTAAACACCATGTAGTTCTATATAGAATTTGAAACAAAATGTTCAATACAAAAATTCATGTTAGATGACGGCAAAAATCAAAAGTTGCGTTTAAAAAACATGTAATTTTGCATAGGATCTAGAAGATGTGTAATATGAAATTGGGTATTTAAAAAAGAAAAAGACGCTTGCTTGAATTTTTTGATGTTTAAATAATTTACATATAAATAAGCTATTTTACATATAATAATACTAATAGATAATTTACATATAATAATACTTTTACCAGCTACTGTCAAATAGCTTACAAAAAATATACACAGCAATGGCTATGCGGTGCAAATTATGTGATATTTTGTCTTTTCCAAACTTTTGAGTAATTAAATTTTTCGGCGCAACCTTTTAGAATATCTTTAGTCACCTGTTTAAATAAATTTTTGGAAAGATAAATCCATTTGTTTCAGAAAAAGTATAAATAATATTTACTCTTATGGGTCAATAAACAGTTATGCAAAATGAGACGCTGAGTAAAATATAAGATATTAATATGACGCATTATATCAAAATTGGATTATCAGACATGCAGCCATTTCAGCAATAATGGCAACGTATTTTACAAATTGTTCACTTTCCCTCAAATTGAATTATCCATGCTTTATGTCGTATTTAATGTATATTTTCATGTATAATATAATTCTCTCCTTATAGAAAAAGCTATCGTAAACCACAAATAAAATTTTGAAAATCACGTAAAATTTCAGTTCAGATTAACATATTGTCTTAATATTTCACAATCTGTCACTATTTACATATAATATAACTGAAAACCTCATTCATAACGCATTGGCTCTGGTTTTGTCTTTGTTGTAGGATATAATATCTAACTCATTTATGCATATTCAACTTTATTCGTTTCATTCTTTTTCAAGATACATTAGTTTTTGGCAATACTTTGTTAAAATTTTATTCATTCTTCGCAGCTCTGATCTTATATACTACTGGATCATTTATTTTTGCTGATTTCAAACATAAACATATTTACCAATAAATTATGATATGTTTTAAATACAAATACACAAAATGCAGCAATTTTTTCCAACAATATAACTTCTCTATTCCCAGTTTCAGTATTTGGCTTATTAAAACCCGTTACAGAAAATTGTGCAAAATGCTAATATGATATCATTGCTCTCAATAAAAAAGCACGATCTCACTTTCTACTCCAAAAAAATCACAAAACTATTATCTCCTTATATGTTCCAATAATGTGAGTAATATGACGCACACCGAGTATATATTGCATTAGGGCCTCGGTCTTACCCGACCAATAAATGGGTTCGTGTCATGAAACTCTGATGTAACTTCCACGATTAAAAACTAAAGGAATATTTATAAATGTTTACAAAGTGAATAAACTTAAATTTTACGTAACTTCCTATATTATAAACCAACGGACAATTTATATATTAATTGTGTACGAATTGCATATACCTTAAGTAAAAATAGGTATTACTATATTTAATGTGAATCATTTATAAATATTGATTTGTTAATTTAGACAAATAAGTTTCTAAGAGTAGTTACATGACACTCATTGATTTTCCGTAATTTTATAAAAATATCATAATAAATTTAGTACGTGTTTATATTAAATATCAATCATTCCAATGACTAAGAAAATTCTTTTTAGATCACGTGTAGTTAAATAATGTTTTCATCCATTGGGTATTGATTTCATCTGTCTAATTATTTTCCTAACTATACCTCTGATAATATGGGTAAAATTGCTTAATATTATCAAAAATATATATTATTAAAAGCTACTGTGGAGTAAGTCATCACGAATATTTATACATCACAATAAATTTGATAATATGGGTAAAAACAAAACACGGAAGTCCTAAAAGACGTCAAACTTTATCGAGAAGTTGCCAATCCATCATATTTTTATGGCCTATCAATTGTTCGAAAAAACTCAACTTTTTGGGTTCGCGTGTTGCGTACAGACAAAATGTAGGACAAAACTACGAAGTTTGATATTTTATAACTTTTCTACCGAGATAAGCAAAACTTACGCCATTTCTTTTCGATTAGTGTATTTATTGTATCATAATCTATATAAGACAAATGTCTAAATAATGATGGTATTTTTCTATTTTTTTGTCATCCGGAGATTCCTATCTATAGTAATATAATAGGTACCAAATATTTTCTTTTTTAAACACCTTCATATCCCATCCTACCTAATGAAGGTAAACAACGATATTTCTTGCACTTTCCTTATTTTCCACTTTCTTAAATTAATAACAATTTTATAAATTTATTTACTCCTTGTTAACCCTAAGCATTATTTTATTCCACCAATTTTTTATTTTAAATTCTGTTCGTATCTAATATTTAACTAAGCATAACAATACAACAAACGCTAGCTTTTATGTATCTTAATACGTTCAAAAGTAACAACATTAACCAAATGCTTCCACCATTGGAAATTTAATTTCATTAACATTTTCTTTCCTGGAAGTCAGATTATATAGATATAGAATGAAATGTTGAAATGGTTAAAAAACCCGTATGTTCAAAGAGACGAGTATACCATATATAGAATATCTAAAAATTACCTTAACTAGGTGGGAAGCGTTATGAAGGTATTTAAAAAAAAATATTAGTTATTAAGATACTCATTATATTAGTATAGATAGTAATCTTAGAATGAAAAAAAAACATTTAAAAAATACCATCATTATGAAGGCACTTTTCTTACAGAATGCATATAGATTACGATACAATAAATACACTAATCGAAAAGAAATGGCGTGAGCTTTTCTTATCTCGATAGAAAAGTTACAAAATATCAAATTTCGTAGTTTTGTCCTACATTTTGTCTGTACGAAACACGCGAACCCAATAAGTCAATAGTTTGTTCGAATAATTGATCGGCCGATAAGAATATGATGGGTTGACAACTTCTCCATAAAGTTTGACGTCTTTAGGACTTCCGTGTTTTGTTTTTACTCACATATTTTCAAATTTATTGCCATGCATAAATATTCGAGATGACTTACTCCGCAAAAGCTTTTAATAATTTTTAAAGCCATTTTCCTCATATTATCATAGATATACTTAGGAAAATAATTAGATGAAATCAATACCACGCGGATGGAAATATTATTTAACTACATGTGATATAAAAATAATTTTCGTAATCATTAGAATGGCAGATATTTAATATAAACGCGTACTAAATCCCTTATGATATTTTTATAAAATTATGGAGAATCAATGAGCGTCATGTACCTCTTCTTAGAAACTTATTTGATTAAATTAAGAAATCATTAGAATTATAGATATTTAACATAAACGCACTATATTTATTATGATATTTTTATAAAATTATGGAGAATCAACGAGTATCATATAAGTACTCATACAAGTTTATTTGTCTAAATTAAGTAACCAATATTTGTAAAAGATTGACCATAAATATTGGGATATTTCCGATTTGGGAATATTTTTTCTTAAGGTATATACAATTCGTATACATTTAATATATAAATAAGCCGTTAGTTTATAATATTGGAAGTTATATAAAATTTAAGTTTATACACTTTGTTAATATTAATAAATACTCCTTTGGTTTCTAGTCGTCGAAGTAACTTAATAGTTCCATGACATAAAACCATTTATTGGGCGGATGAGACATATCTATGACGCATTTATACTCGGCGTGCGTCATATTTCTCGTATTACTGGAACACATAACGACATAATCGTTTTCTGAATTTATCGGAGTAGAACGTAAGAGCGTGCTTTTTTGTTGAGAGCAATGATAACATATTACCGTTTTGCACAATTTTCTGTTACGGGTTTTAATAAGCCAAATACTGAAACTGAGAATGGAGAACTTATATTGTTCGAAAAAATTACTGCATTTGTGTATTTGTTTTTAAAACATGGAATTATTTATTGATAAATAAATGAACCTATAGGATATAAGATACGAGTGTAAAGAATGAGTAAAATTTTAACAAAATGTTGAAAAAAAATAACGTATCTCGAAACAATATGAAACAAATGGAGTTTAAAATGCATAGGTAAGTTATCGATTGTATGCTTTAATAAAGACAAAACCGGATTCTTTAAAGTTAAATATACCTGTTAGAGATTCCTTAACACGTAATCTTTACAAATTGCCTATTTGAAGATGTTGTCATACAACGAACCTAGGTCGTGCTTAAGAATTTAAATAAAGTAGAAATAATACTACATCACGCATATTCATTTGGTTGTGAAAATTTTGATTAAAATGAATTTCCAAAAAGTTAATGCCAAATATATTCAAGATTAATATACACCATGCAAAGAATTAAAGAAAAATATTTTTTCGAGTACCTAATTTTCGTCACCAGGTATATTGTATTGGTCACAGGTTTACGGTCTTCAACGCGTGACGCACCGTGGGGTTCCAGATTCGATTCCTGGCTTGTCGACTTGAGCTGTTCTGATTGGCTGTAATAGAATACTCTCGCAGAAATAAGTTCGCCATATATATATATATATATATATATATATATATATATATATATATATATATATATATACACATATATAAATTTTAGTAAAGTCTGAAAAAAAATAACGAATAAATAATTTCCTACTAAGATAATTTCTATGTAAATATTTTTGAATATTGGGTATTGAGATATGTCTGGCTTAATATGTATTAATACGCAAGCGGTTTCCCAGAATTACAGGTACGCGAGTGTTCCTATAACAATTCTGTTATTTTTTTTTGCGGTACGAAACCCCAAAAAGGAAGTATCGAAAATAATATGTAGCTACTTTTTATATGAAGCGGCAGCAAGCAGATGCAAATGTAGCTTTATGCAGATGCAGCTGTATTATTATATCTTGCGTTAAATTAATATTGAATGCATCTGGATGCATCATATTATTGTTTAATTTTAATCTCGATTCCGATAGGTAAATTCATTATTAAAAAATTATTCCAAATTTACTAGCAAAAAACTCAAAATCTATTTTGTTAATAAAAATAATGGGATAATAGAAAGGGATTGGCAGAATACAATGGGATTATAGAAAGTAATGAAAACAATGAAGAGATTTAAAAAAATTGTTTTTGTTTGTTTGTAATGTTGGTTAATTTAGATGTATTCTTTACGTTGCATTTACATATGGGTATATAACTAAGTTTAAATTTTTGGTGTCACGGAACTAAAATCGCGAATTAATTAAATAAATTAGTATTAGTCATATTTTAAGATCGTGTTCCTGTTTTAAAACTCTGCGTTCTTCTTTCGTAATTTACAGTAAGAAGAAATAGTGACGACATTAAATAATTTGTCTCAATCACTACCCCTTCTTTTAAACATTATTGCATAGTTAAAAGCATTGCAGTTATGAATAGAAAAAAGATGAAAAAAAATAAACCGCACTTTTCTTTCATATATCGTTCATTGAAAATATAGGACGAATAAAAAGTTGGAAAACTATGAAAAAAATCTCAAGTATTCATTGAGAGAAGTACACGAGTAGCATTGTGAGATGAAAATAAATAATTTTTTTTTGCAGATCTCTAATTAAGAGCTTTAGTTTGATTGGTTGCTGGCCATGAATATTAAGTTTGAAAATACGCGAGGAGTTATTTTGCCTCTTTATTATATGTAAAACGTAAAGTAAATTTTTAAAGTCATAAATAAACGTTCAAATTCTAGGTCAAAAGTCTATAGGAAGCTAAAAATATTTAAAAAATTTAGTCGGTGCACGACCGATAATAATGATTCATAAAACAATATGAATATACGCGTGGAATTACTTGAAAATTTAAATTTAAAGACTTATCAAAAGAAAGCAAAATGAAAGGAGATATTTTATATAACATTAATAAATAACAATCAACAATTTAAATACCTTGAAGGTTAATAAGCGAATTTCTAATAACTTGTATAGAAGTAGATGTTTGAACACAATGTGAATATACGCGTGGAATTACTTGAAAATTTAAATTTAAAGAATTATCAAAGGAAAGCACTAAAAACTTGCATACAAATAGTTGTTTTTAAATTCAGATCTTATTAAATAACCTGTAATACTGTATTTAAACAATCATTAAAAATTCAAATACGACGACAAACTTATTGGGAGGACATGATTCAACATTGCCTATTGCGGGACACTCTGATAGAATAAGTTAGATAAGTCTGTGTGGATAACAGTATTATAAATAATACTCATAGAGAAGTGTTATTTTGAACTCAAACTAAAATGGCGCTTATAGAATGTAGGATAGAACTACGCTGCACGTATTTTCTGAAAAATACAAATTATTACACAGGTTCCTTTAACGAAGCGGAACAATATAATTTTTTGTATAATTGGATTTGCAAAATATTTCAAGTTATTTTGATAAAGACAAACAAAAGTTTGACGGATAATAATGAGTATTTTAACGGATTATAATAAGTATTTAAAAAAAACAAACCATGCCTATATTTAGGCATCTAAAATGGCTTTTCTTGAAAACCGTAAGACGTGATAAATTTTATACACATTTAACTAGTATTTGCGAATTGCGAATGTTAAACTGCACTTTAACGTTCATTTTATTAATGATAAAAATTTTATAAATAACCTAATAATAGCTAGTAAGGATCTTTCCATCCCTTTTTAAATTAATAATATATACTTTTTCAACTTAATTTTGCATTTTGAAACATTATTGAAACATTAAAGTATTTTTCCTTTGCATTTCACTTACTGTAACACGGCAATTACATGTTTTTAGTAACGTTACTATACATAACGATGATATATTATGACAAGTTTACTGTCACTCATCACAAACACGTTATACTGTAGTGTAACTGCCGCCAGGTGCTTGAGAAATTGTATACCTCGGGAAAGGTGAAAATTTTAATATACCTTGGTTCTAGATGCCGGTATAGCCAGTATAGTAAAAAGACGATGACTACGCGAGCGCTTACTAAAGCCATACATGATCCGTTATTTGAAAAAACACACCGGAGTTCGTAGATTTAGGCAACACAAATCCAAACCTCCTGATACACTTTTTCGCTCCATTCGCCAATTTACTAAGAAAAGTTAGGTAGATAGATTTGAACTTCTAAATCAACTCAGTACGTCGGCATAAGGGCATTTCACCAATGATGTATTCATATTCGAGAGAAGCACGGGTTCAATCGTAACTTGTCACAGAGCCTTTTCTTCTATTGAGCCGCAGACCACTTGCAAAGCTTAACTCAGGAACAGTATCGATACGAAGATGAAGCACCTTATAACTAGCAATATTCTAATGATTCAAAAAATCTTCATGTTATCCATAAATAGAAGATAGCCCGCAAATTTCACTATATTACTGATTTTATTTATCAGGATAGTGAACACCAAAAGCCCGATATTTTTAATAGCTATATATTACTCTTAGGTATTGTTTTCCGTTCAAACGATACGAAGAGGAGGAAGGCAAGGGTTATCATCTCTCAGAAATAAGATATTTACAACAAAATTATTTATTTATAAGGATAGTGAACACTAAAAGTCCGATATTTTTAACCTGGCTGACACCTGACCGAGTAAAATAGGAATAAGCTATATATTACTCTTACGCAAGAGTTATCATCTCTCAAAAATAAGATATTCACAATAAAATTATATATTAAAACTTTTTTGGCTTTATTACTATTACTTTTGTTGAATATTGTGTAGAATAGTTTTCTAGTTTGCATTTTTAACCCAAGATTTTGCGACTTTTGAATGTATCTTATTAATAATATAAAAACTTGTTGGTCAATAAAACTGAATTATGTTTTTTATACAGCTTTTAGAATTTATATTTTCATTAAAAATTATGTCTTTTTTTTATTTATTACCGAAGACAAAATATAAATTTTTAAAGTAGATAATTAGAATCTACAAAAAAACTAGCTCTTTCCAAAGAACTTTTGCAATGTTTACAAAATAAATGGGATTCGTGTAAAATATTTCATTTTCTTCTTACCAAGAACAAAATATAAATGTTCAAAGTAGATAATTAGAATCTACGAAAGAAATTAGCTGTTTCCAAATAACTTTTAGAATGTTTCCAAAATAAATGGGATTCGGGTAAAATATGTCATGGTTATATATTACAATCACTTATATATTGTAATCATTAAAATTAAATTATAGATAACACAAACCGATATTTAAGCCATCCGTAAGCTGTTATTTGTAATTCATGTACCTAACGATCACTAAATATATGTCCAAACAAATATAATGATTAAGAGGCTTGCAGAAATTATATTTAAGTACTATTTCCAAGTATCTGTTTCAAGGATTGAAATGCCATTATTGTTTAAGTTAAGTTTATGTTGTTTGTAAAAGAGAAAATTTATATTCCAAAACAAGTTTTTACGGGCACAAAACCAGCGTAGTTAGTTAGCAAAATATAAAAAAGTAGCGGTGTATTCCGTTCCATTCAAGTTTTAGTGCTGGCAATGAATAGTTTCATTGCTCAAAGAGCACATTCATATTTTTTCCAATTCATTTGACTTGCTCACAGAGCACGTAAAATGAATTGGAAAAATATTTAGATTGCCATCACAGGTTTGAATCGAAACGGTGCTCTTTGGTTCACTCCAGTATTATTCATGAATATAGTTTAAAAATGAGAGTTAAAATGAGCTTTTACTCGGCAAGACTATCAATTTGCTAAGAACTAATGTTCTTAAATGATATTTTTGTGACAAAAAATGCATTATTTCTGAAATATTTCCTTAATAAAAAAATAATATTTGATGTAATAATATAATTTAATTCATTAATATGTTAGTGTTTGATACTCTGGTGCCACTAGAAAATATCTGGAAAAAATGTGATTTTAAAATATTTTTGTAGAGATCTAAGAAATGAATAATAACTATAAAATGAATATAAGTGCGTTTGTTTGGTCAATATATTGGGGTATCGCCCTTCAGCGGTAATAAAAATGATTCTTTTATTTTCTAAAATCAATATTATAAATGAAAATACAATAAATTTAACCAATATGATTGCTGTACAAGATTATTTTACTAAATACATAGTCGATTTAAGAAGTTTTATCCTTCTGGAAAATGCCTGTCAAATGTTAAATTTTAAACGCTTGTTTTTAAAGAATTCTTTTAAGTTTGTTCATTTTATTACGTTTAATATTCGTAAGTTTGTCCTTTAGAGCTTCATATTATCGCATTTCATTGCGGAAAAATTATACTCAGAAAAATTATACGTGTTAATCGTTATAGATAGTTATTACATATTTTTTTATGAAACAAAAATGAGTGGCATTTGTAACTAGCGAAAACAATATTGCCTGAATTCATAATCAAGATTACCAAATACAATTTTTTTTCAAATTACTAAATGTAATTTTACTACCTATTTTCAGTGTAAATAAATTGCCAACTCGCTCTTGGAAATTCCTATAGTTATAATTGTTTATTTCTTCAAGTATTTTACTGTTAATTATACAACAGTTGTCGTCATCGATTTTAATTTGCTTGTTTACAAAATTTCATTTCTTCAAAAATTAAGGCATATATGACAAAGGAGCTTTTATTGTTTACGTTTTTAATCTTGGCGTCGTCAATTTGGTTCAAGTGAAAGTATGCACTCAGAATCCGGTTAATAGCACCAGAGGACGATGGCGTAAAAATGTGATGGATTTTTTGTAGATTGAATTGAATATAATTTAGTAATAAAAGGTTTAAAGACATTTGGTGCAATTATGGATGATACTACATGCGCAAATTTCAGTTTTTTCTTTATTTCGCTAGTACTAAAGAGTAAATATTAAGCTTGCCATAAAAATTATTTCCCTTCATTGAAGAATACGGTATATCATATTTATTAAAATTTTTATTTATGAATAATTATTCACAAATGAATCTTCAAATAAAATTTTCTTCTGGGACATTTTTTTGTTAATTTTATGCGTTAACAGTTACAACCCTAAAAACCGACAATAATGATATGATTATTTAAACGATGTTGCTCACAAAGTTTAAACAATCATTTTACGTCCCGATAAAGGAGCCGAATGGCTCTATGAAATGTTAAATCGTGACGTGATATCCACCTCATGAGTTTGGATCTGTAGCTGAAAGTATATTAATTTTTGGGTGGCGTTATTCGCATTAAAATTAAATTTGTGTGATGGCTCAGTTAAAATACAATATTTTTACACAAATTTTTTTATATAATTTAAATAACTACACAGCTATAAAAGTACATGTTCCGATAATGAAAGTGAAATCAATTGTGCATAATTCTACCTGACACTTCATTTGCAACCTTTTTTAATTGAAAAAAATATACTTTAAACCTGCCAAAATTTTTTACATTAACGCATTTCTTACAATGTGGCATAAAAATTATTTCTGTTGCGATATCTTAAAAATATAATATCATTTTTAGGAGAACATCTTATATTTTCACTTTGTCATACGAGTATTAGACCACATGTCCCACGTTACCATTACTCTATAGATAATTTATAGAAATAGTATTGGAATACAGCTACTATCAAGAACCTAAACTACAAGTACACAGCTAGGGTAGAAAAATAATATATATGTAATTTTTTTGTTGAGATATCACTCGTCTATCAGAAATAGTTATGTTCCATGATATATGCATGTAACTATAAAATTATTAAACCCAATCAAAGTAATCCTCAATCACAAAATAATGTCTAACAAAACAAATGACACGCTTATTATTCTTCTAAAAATTGGCTTTTAAATAAATTCAATTTTGTAAATATTGGTATACTAACGAAGTGCCATGAGAATATATCAGACGATGTAAAACACCAGACAATAGAAGAATATATTGGAGGGTGAAATGAAGTTATAGAACTCACTAAGTTAAGAGGTTAATAACCTCTCTGAAACCTGTTCCCTGTGTAATATTTTTTTTCATTTTAAAATGATGTGTGTGAGTTTTTAAAAAACATTTAAATACAAAGAGTTGATTTTAGGAAAAATTGAGAAATGAAGTAGCGAACAAGGATGAATGAAAATACTATTGTATGTAAAAACACATTTCATTGTAATAATAATATTTCTATGTATTAAAATAAGTCTATATACGTACGTGGATATAATATATATAATATATAAATAATATGTCCAACAGGATTTATAAAAAATATGTAAAAACGGTTCCACTAATTAAACGATAAAAGTGTGCTCTACTTTATAAACTAACTTGATGTCCAATGTAGTTTCAAAAATAGGCGGTTCTATATATGAATAAGATATTAAAGAAAGAAACAAATGCGATATGTCACAGTAATTTAATTTCTTATACGATGATCAAATACCTTAAAATTCTTATATTTTGAGATATTGAGATAATATATAAAAATATTTTTAAGAATGCATATAACTAAGTTATTAAAAATGGTAAAATAATAAATCTTGTCCATTACCGTCAAGATATATAGTTTCAATGCTGTCGTCGGTTATTCTTTGAATGCTCTTACGGCATAATAGAAGAATGTGACGAATTATGAATAAACTGTCAGGATCAACTCAATTATCGTGGAGATATATATATATATATATATATATATATATATATATATATATATATATATATATACATATATATATATATATATATATATATAATATATATATATACAACTTATATCTTTTTAATTTACGTTCAACTATTTGCACTACCTTATTTCTAGGCAAGAGAAGTGGATTGCAAATATGAATAATAACCGTAAGCGCCAGTTGTTGATGCAGAAGAAATTGGGAAAAGTGATACTAAAAAACGAATCTACCACAAAGCGATAAAGTTGAGTGTTTTGTGTGATATATATAACATAATATCATGAAAAATACTTCCTAATAATACAGCCATTACTGCAATAGTGTACTGCAGCCAGTTTCGAAATTTTGGGGCTTGAACATTTTCGAAAATACCTAAAACATGGCAATCGTTCTGAATGATTAGACCCGGCCCTCAATTTACAAAAATAATGCGAATAAAATTATTGTAACTCTCTGTTCAGAACACGCATTCACAACAACAAAACTTTCGTGTAACTAGAGGGGAGCGAAATTAATTTAGTTTAGAATAAGTTTGATTTGAAAATATTGCGCAAAATTCGCGCCCATATTAAAAAAAAATAGTTTTAAATTGAAGTTTTACCAATTATCAATTTATAATTTTGTAATAAAATTACTAATGTGAATGTTGTTAAACGTAATAAAATCGTTATAAAATTTAATTTAACTTAATTTTACGTTTATTAAAAGCAGTTTCTTCCTTCAACTTTGCAATTGTAACGGATTTTTTCCGAATAAAAATATATGTTAAAGCCTTTAAATACTTAGAAAATTATTTAACCGTCTTCTCACTAAGATTTCGGTATTGGAACTTTTTAAGAACAAAAAATTTAATTGGTTTCAAAACATCATTTGTTTGGACACCAAATAAAACATTTTTTTTCTTTTAGATTCAAAAATATTCAATATTTTTATGTATTATTAAAGTTGATCATGAGATATACAGCTTTTTGCGGAACGGCGTATCGCGGGATACCGGGTTCGATTCCCGGCTGCTCGTCGAGCGGGACTGGATTGGTGTTCTGGTTGATAATAAGAGATCGCTCTCATAACAATGAGTCCGATATACGTATCAATTAGATACACTTAAATCGATGAATCATTTAGAAAATAAATAAAAGTAACAAACAGTTGAAAACTTTGAATTGACATTGTAATGAAGCTTTCAAGTAAAAAAAAAACTTTTTGTATTTCCTTTAATGTTTATTTTCCGCAACATGTGTGATTCCTTACACATATTTACGTATGCTCCCTTAAGCAACTACTCACCACTTTAAACATCAATACTTCTTTTAAAAACTAAATGAAAAAAACGACATACATGCGACATAAATTAATCAGAATATTAATATCTTATAATCGGACTAGATTCAAAGCAGTACAAATGTCTGATTCTTTAAAATGTTTAATGTCACTGCAAAAAAATCTTAATTTTTAACTTTGTCTTGACACCTCAGCAAACTGATAAAACCATTTCCGGAGGAAATGTCATAAAGACAAGAAACT
The DNA here is from genome assembly GCA_039881145.1 of Druceiella hillmani. Taxonomy (NCBI): domain Eukaryota; kingdom Metazoa; phylum Arthropoda; class Insecta; order Lepidoptera; family Hepialidae; genus Druceiella; species Druceiella hillmani. The sequence goes on along the minus strand of JAYKKI010000014.1, from coordinate 31,568,339 downwards.
ATGCAATACCCACTTATAGATCCCACTACGAGTAGTATCGGTTAGTTATTGATCCATACATTTTTAATATTATCGACTACATCATTTAACTAATCGATTTTATAGATTAATAGATAACGCTCCACCCCTAATACCAGCTACCAAAACAGGCAGTTACTTATAAGCCCAACCCACAACGAAGAAGTTGATAATGTATCATGGACTCGGGGTCAATTGACCGGCCCGAATGCTGCGACGCTCTCGGTGAGATGAACGCTAAGAGGATCGACGCCGCAGTACAAGTTTGAAACAAACACTCATGTTTTACTGTATATAAGTAAAATATAATTAAATAAGAAATGTATGTGGGTACTCATAAAATATATAAAGATATAAAAGAATATTTATAAATCTTTATACATTTTATAAGTACATACATTTTTTTAATTCATTATATATTTCTTATTTTTCATATCATGTGTAATAATCTTACAACTGTGCTAGATCCCAAATTTTTTAAAAGAGAGAAGGAAAAAAATATTCCTTTTTCATCGTAAATTAAAATCCAAAACAAAAATCCTATTATATGAGAAACACGGGACTTGGGACAATGAACAAAACTGTTTTAATTCGAGTAGTAAATTAGTTGACATACTCAAATAATAATCGTATAACTATTGCTCTTTCAAAGACCACCTAATAACTGTATATAATAAAATTAATTATAATTACATTCTTAAGTTAGTGCTTTTAACGCAACTTTGATTCTTATATCTGTATTACTTCATTTCGAACTATTGTTTCCGTATCTGGTTTACTCATATCGAAGTATTTTGATAAAACCTTTCTACTCATATCAGATTTATAGAATGATATCGAAGGGCATCGATAAAGATTTCATAGTGGGAAGTGTCTAATTTCTTTTTTATATTTTCCTTCTTATTTATTTTTGAATGTCTTTAAATCCTCTTGAAAACTGGCCTAGAATTGGTAATCCTAGTAATTTCATAACGACAATAGCAATTTTATTGTTTTTGGGGACGTTTAATTTAAATTAACAAGTCTTTTCCTTTCATATAATAATGGTCTTATGAAAGTAACAATGGTGATCATTGTAATTTCATAAGAATAAATAGCATTTTCATCGTTACTGGGTATATTAAATTAATCTTTTAAAGAATTTTAGTCTCATATATTTAATGTACTGAAAGGTATTGCATGGTCCGATAGTGATAAAAAAAGGTCTTATGCTTATTGGCAAATCGGTCTTATCCTTACTGGCAATGAGCAGACCTGTCGTATTTCCGCATGTCCAATTTATCGCAGCGAGACTTAGATTTTGAATGATGTTTAGGGACTGTAGTCGGGAATTGATCCAGGTAATTAACGGTTAATTGCAAATATGCCACGTTTGGACCGTATTGTTAGGCATACAATTCTGATGACAACAGGTCCGTGACACATGCATGATTTGATGCTGCAAAGAGGACAGTATAATTTAGAATAGGAATCAATTATTTAAAAATTGCTTGAGCATTTTGTCCAAAATCATAAATGGTTCATATTGATTCCTTTTTGCATTACTTTTACATATTTATACTGCATGTTTATAATTATAAATACTTATTTGAAACGAATATGTAGGAAACAATTCAAATATATAATTCTATGGATACAGTTCTTCTTTTGACTGGATCGAAGGTGAAAAATAAAAAAAAAATTTATATTCTTTTAAAGCTGTAATTATTTTAACTGTAATCATTAATTTCATAAGAAAACAAATGTGTTATTTACCAATTTTTTCATAAATGTAATTTTAATATCGCAAAAAATAAAACGATTTAAAAATACCTTTACTTTAAATTTGAGTTTTATAATATTCCAGACCCCAAATCACCAGAACTTATATATACTAACCATAAAAATTAATTTGTATACAGGTGGAAGTATATTTCCCCTTCTTTCACATTTTCAAATGCAACTAGCTGGTGATTGTGAGATACACTCCAGGCGGGTCCGAATTACTCTGGCGACATTTGTTATAATCAATATTCAGAGAGCGACTTTTCTCGCATCTTATCGCAAATTGTGTTATATGATTTTGCTTTTTTAGTATCGTACTTAACAGGTTTTATTTTCAGTTGTAAATAAAACTAGTGACGTACGAGTTGACATTTGCTACTGAGAGTTCAGCTGCACATACAATTTGAACATACATGTCATGTCGAATCTATATGAAGATTTAGAGCATATAAGATAAGTACATAGTTTTACCAAATTTATTCATCGTATACTACTATTACAGACGTTACAAAGCAGACACCTATTTTTTCATAAACGCAAAAAATATAGTTTAAGGGTTATTCGATTTTCATTTCAAGCTTTTTTAGCAGTTGGACATGAAACCATGCAATAATTTGCAGGGCAAAATATGTAGCTTGACAGACCATTGGGTACGAAATTAAAAAAAAAGCTAATATGAGTTCGTATACCTTTCTTATTTATTTAAACTTACAGACGTAATTATAGTAGTAGTGGGAAATATAGTAAATTGGACTTTTAGTACTCATCCATGATTACTGAAATAACGACACGACTACCGATTGAAAGTATTGCACATTCAAATCAAAGCGACAATAAAATATGTTATCTCATACTATATTTATATACCATGTCTCTAAGATTCATGTTTATAAAGTAGATATATAGACTACTTAAATATCATTACGCTTTATGAATATGAAAGTAAAAATATATGACAGTATCATTCATAATACCAAATTTAAATTTATTTAGCTATAATTTTACTATGGCAAGAAAGTTACATAACACTAATGAGTAAGCTTAAAATAATTTATTTTGTAGGTTTCTATTTAATATCAATTAATGTCAGAAATATATATCTCTAGAACATAATAACTAGTCGCAAAACACAAACACACGGTAAACAAAAAAATATTTCAATAAGTCTGTGCCATTATATTTCCTTTCTAAGGGTTTGTACAATTTTGTGTACAAATGAAAGAAAAAAAAAATTAAGTATATTGCTGTGACACTAATCTTACACTCTGCACCATAAAAACGACAACAAAATTGGCAATAAAATATTACAAACATTTTTCATCCAGTGACATCAATAATGTCACTGAAATTGAAATTTTATAGCAAGAAATAGAAAATAAAAATATAAAAGAAAAATGAAATATAATAAGGAATATTATTATTTAATCACAAACAATTTCCAAGAGGACACGATTAAGAATCTCTTAAAAAAAATTATTACATCTAATTTTGAATAACATTTAACATATTCTAATTTAGAGTGTATAATGACATACTACTGTATAATTTTTCACAGCAAATGAATTCATATGACACCATGGCATAATAAACTATATAAAATTATTATTCTTGAAAACATCAGTGAGTGTTGCAAAATTACGACGGAAAAACTAACAAAATTAAAAAATCATGTCAACAGTGCGCATATTACCAAATCAAAATTTCTTGGTAAATTGCTTCTTATATCATTCTTTATCCACGCTGCGGATACTTAGTAACCGCTATTATGATTCTGGAACAGAGTACGCAGATTATATTTTGGAAAGATATGAAATATTTTATTATAAGTTGAAGAGAATAATTGCGTCCAAGCCTCTGAGCCTCTAATAAAACTAAAGAAGTCTTTTAAATGAAATTTATTCTATAAAATGAATTGTCATAAATAGTATGTATTTTTTCATTCAGTAATTTTCATCTCAGGTATTTTATTTTTGTACATATCTGTAACTTATAGAAATTCTATTAGCTCTCTAATTCTACTTTGTGATTAAACCACCGCATATTCTAAAGGTTTAATTAGGCCTGCGTTAAAATTAGATACAGAAATAAATTAAAATTACCACCCTAATATCTTTTATGTTCTATGCCTTAATGGCATGATACAAAATATAAATAAATCAGTATTACATCGTGAATAAATACAAATTTAAATCTCTAAATATGTATTTGTTTTGTAGACACGTTGACACGTTGACACATTTTGATATTTTGACTCTTAATGGAATAAATCACTATTCACGAGTTTAGAACTTTTCAATAATGGTCTTACTAGTAAGTAGTAAATTTTGAATAACTCTTAGAAAGTAATTTATATTTTTATTTGGAAATTTTTTTAGCATTTCCTAATAAATTTAGTGCACAATTTAAAATATGAATAATGATTTCGGTAATGTAAGTTGATACATAGAAAATAAATTCTACAAAGTTTACAATACCTACCACTTATTCCAAAATATAACTGTCTGATATTTAAAATTCCACCGTAGGTAACATACTGATTATCAAAATAATTTTACCAATTTAGAGAAGTAATATTAGATATTTAATTTGTGAATGTGAAATATTGATATGAAACGACTAATGGCTGGTTTAGATGGGAGTTAAAGCGTTCTGACGGCAAAATGTACCTTGACATTCAGCCAGCTTTGTGTATTATCAGCTTTTTTCGACTTCTTTTGGATAATATTTGGTTTAGTTTTGCATCTTGTCGCTTTTGCATCTTGTCGGCTCTTTCTTGCTAAATTCGGCCAGCTCGTTTATATGAATGTTTTGCATTAAACTGTCTTAAAATAATAAAAGCATCATATATGCATAGTTGAGCTTGTTCGAAATTAAAACCCGAGACCTCTAATATCCTACGCAAAATTCATCTAAATTTGTATACCCAACAATAATAAGAAAGTACCTGTCTACTCTGCGCGTAGTAATTTTTTTTGCACTCAATTAGAAAAATGGCGTGTTTCACGTTTTTTCAAAACGACAATTTATTCCTTTATAGACACCGAATAACGTCTTTTTTGTCTGGCATTTATTCCCGGACACCGTGTATGTAACAAGAAATCCTATGAAAATTTCAAATTGCAAAATAAAATTTTCAATTCCAACGTATATCAGCAAAATGGGCATGATCAGAAGTTAAGTATGTTTTATCGTGGGACAGGTAATTACTTGAGTAAGGAACTAAAAGGCCAGAAAACGCATGAGGGCAGATGGCCATGTCGGTCGTCTTAGGCACATAATTTTTTTAAAGGTTATATGTATTCTTTATAAGATTACTTTGTTTCCTCAACGTATTTAAAATTTAAATATGTTGTTAATATTTATAATTTAATTACTTTGAAAAGTCTAGAATTAGGCTGTGTAAATTTTATTGTGACATAATTTAGTGCCTGCATAGAAAATAATATCATAGAATCTGTATCATACGGGCATTTATGAAACAAATGTTAATGGTGACATTAAAAATATTGGAACTAAATTTTTTTTTTCACGACTCCCTGTGTGAGTCCATTCATTTGTTCATGCATCACATAAGAATAGCGACATATTTTGGCAAGCAATTAGTCACTTCTAATCTCAAAATAATATTCTACGCGTTTCTGTTTAAATTTATATTCAAATAGAGAATATTGCACAAACTTCAATGCATCTTCTGAATCAATATGCAATTTATATCTATGTTCAAATAAGCGATTTTTCCAGAAGCTTCAAAAATAACTGCTAAACTTTTGTATGCGCCGGTATAAAAGAATATTCTCCAAATTGATATATTCAGTTCTATATTGGATGGAACGTGTAGTACCCAAACCTATCTAATTATGCTTTAAATATATTATGATCCCTAAAAGATTCAGTTAGCATTGAATTCGGTATAAATAAACGACGTTTATTCAAGCATGTATGTCAGTTTTTATTTAAATATCTACCAGGGTATCTATCAACTGAAATAATGAACATCAAGAAGTTACCTATCAATTATATTTAATCAAGTTATCTATATAACCAGTTATCTACCAAGAAACTATCTATCGGAATTTCTATGAAAAAATATAATTAGTTATAACCCTCGACTTATTCTTCCCCATTTAGTCTATTCAAGCTTTTGTCTACAGTTTATGAATCAGCATCTGCGAATTCTGTCGGCCAGCACTCTCGACTAAGTTAAAAAAAAATTATAATTGTATTTCTAATATAAATTTAAGACGTTAATTTTAATATAATTACAATACAAAATAGATTTACAATATAGAATAATACATTAATTTAATTTGTCCCGCGGTGCTGGCGCCGATTTCAAAAATAAGTAACTTAGTTATTCCGTTTGAATTCATTATTTTTTTACTTTTCGGTGTCTGCTTTTGTTATGGTTTTTTTTAAAAGATGTTTTATTTTAGATTTTTTAGTGTTTAATAATCTTAATCACCACACTATAACTAATCCAATTATTTCTCAAAAGCAAGTATGTAGATAATTTCCTCTTTGCCTAAAGTTGGTTATCAACAACACAGAAACGAAGTGATGATAGTAGCCCCTAGTGGTTACTAGTTAGCTTTTGAGGATTTTCGTTCTCCATACCCGGATTCCAATATATAACTAACGTTACAACTAACAATATATAACTAACCTTACAACTTGTAATAACTAACGTAATACAATATATCACTATCGTTACAACTAACCAGTAGCAAACATATTAAATCATGATTGATTTAAAAACATCCGTTGGAGTTGCATTATTCATCTTTATAACTCATCATCAGACCCTAACTTGGTCGGCACTGAAAATATTTTGCAATAAAACGACTATTAGTAAATATCTTAAATTACGGTTAACTTATTGCCATCCTATAAGGAGTTGTCTTGGTCGACGGTATAGATATATAGCAATGTCATGACTACTAGCAGTAAATTTCTTTAATCATGGTTGATTTACTAACATCGGTTAAGAAGTTCCACTGTTCATCTCCAGAATTCATCATCCGATTCTGACCTGATAAATGGTGTAATTATTTTGAAATGTGGCAACCATCCATGGCAAATATCTTGAATCATAGTCGATTTATTGCCATTTGTTAAGGAGTTCCATCGTTCATTTCAAGATCTCATCATCAGATCATAAATATATTTATATGGGACCACTTTTAAAGTACCCTCTTGGAAATAAAAAAAGAATAATCGAAATCGGTCCACCATGCAAAGAAATATTGCTGAGAAAAAAAGATTCTGACGAATTGAGATTGAGAACTTCCTCCTTTATTTAGAGTTGGTTAAAAATGGAGCAAATTAATCGCTTTACAAATCATTTCCAATTAATGAAATGAGATAAGGTTATTAATCAAAATATTGTCCATCCGAATCAAAACGATGATAAAAATTGTGGTCTCATAATGTATTTAAATATAATCTCTGAAATATACATGTCTATAAAGGGTATGTAGATTATATATGATAGAAATATGTAGATTATATAAATATCATCACGCTTTCTAAATATAAAAGCAAGAATACCAGAATATGGTATTAATTAGATATAATTCAAGTTCATTTAGCTATAATTTTACGCTAGAAACAAATAATTAATTGAAATAACTTCACATTTAAAATGTTGAAATAAACTCACAATACATATATCTTAAAGGTCATTGCTTGATCATTTAACATCAGAATAACTTTGCCAGAAAAAAACACACAATATGGCATATATATACCTTGACGATATTCAATACAAATATTAAGTGGAACTTAAAAAAGTAATAGAACACAAAAATATGTTTTTGCGATAAATATCCTTATTCTCTTAACCTTTTACGAGTACCCACAAGCAACATCGACGATCAGCTATCCGTCAAGAATCTACCTGTGAATTATATGCCAATAAGTTTTCTGTCGAAAATCTACATATCCGAATGTACCTAGAAGTATAATCAATATTTTCACTGGACTTTGTCTTCATTATTTAGTCTGTTCAGTTATGGTCAACTAAATAAAATATTTGAATTGATCGTCTGTCCTCATCTGACATTAAAATTATTTCAATGCAATTTTTCTCGTGGGTTCTCCTGGGTATAGGATAACATATATATTATGTTTTATCGCAATCGACTATCAAAACAAAGGTGCGGCAATTTGACATTTAAATGTACTTCAAATTTACATTTGTTTATTTATGTGTTACAAAAATTCCCACGTTAAGAATGATGTAATAAAAATTAAATACTAAATTGGAAAATATTTTCATGTATATTAATCACTAAAAATAATGCCCTCCTTTTATACTAGTCAGTGCTCTGCGAATATTTTTGAATTCCTTTTTTTTTACAATGTGTCAGCAATCAACCATTATTTCATTTTTTTGATCTGATAATTACAATCTAAAAAAAGAGACAAATTTCAAAATTACAGCAAACTTTTAATCTTAGACTGATATTTTATCATCGGTATCTAACATTATCATATTGTACTTCTCTAGAAATTTATAGACCATAGAATCTTGAATATATTTGGCGTCAATTTTGTAGAAATTCATTATTCATAATTAAATGAAACTACGTGATGTAGTATTATTTCTACTTTCTTTAATTTCTTTACCACGACCTAGGTTTCGTTGTATTACAACATCTTCAGGTGGGATATTAGAAAAGATCTTTGCTAGAAATTAAAGAAAGTAGAAATAATACTACATCACGTAGTTTCATTTAATTGTGGACCATAGAATCTTTAAAAATTGCAAAACAAGAAAAGGTAGTCCTTATCTAATCTCTTTATAAGGATACCTTTACATGTTTTGCAATTTTTAAAGACATTTTGTAAAACACTTTGTTATGCCGCAATAGTCAAAAAATAGTATTATTCCGACAATGGAAATCATAATACTTCAGTAATTATTAAAAAAGGGAGAGAGAAAGACATTTTCGTTCATTTTTCGTTGGCATTTGGAACATAATAATGTTTTCTAACAATTCCATTATCAATTTTAAAGTGGTTCAAAAATCTGGGATCCACAATTTGTAAAATGTTTGTATGGTAACTAGATGGAACAAATTAATGCCCTATCATATATACTTTAAAAAAAAAATTGATTATAAGAATTTGGCTCAGAGTGGGAGTCATTTTTTCATTCTGTTTTTGGTCACTCCTTTGATTATGACTACTGAGGAGAAAAAAAATTTTATTTCATTACATAATACGACTTTGACGACGTTTTACCTTTCTTTAATAGAAAGGATTAACCTTTCGTACCATTATTATTGAACTCTGGTTCTGAACATTTAAATTTTAGATTATATTTGATTAACCCAATTATTGATTCTCTGTCATTATTTACCATCATATAGTATAAAAATTTTATTAATTTTTATTAAATTTAGTTTTAGAGATCTCATAATTGGAACACCTTCGTTGACCGAATTTATAAGCTCTATTCTTTGACATAAAATTAAACTTTTTTGTGCTTTTTAATCTAAGGGGGTTCTTGTGCAAAATTTCTTTTTTTGAAATTTCTTTACATGTTTATATAAAAGTAATTTCGTGTAAAAGTAGTAAGAGGGAGAATTACAAAAACAATAATTTTATATTAAAAAGGTTTCCTTAATATCAAATTAGGCCGCATTGACCCACACATTGAAGACAAACGTGTCGGCATCTATTTTAATTTTTCACCGATTTGATTTTGTAAGATTTAAGACAACATGTCACTTTTTTCACATAACATGAATGATTTTATATAGTAATTAACAAAAAGAATTCGATGTATACTTGTAAATATTCAACCACTCATTCCGAAAACTTCGGCGCTAAACAGTTTGTATCGTGCATACATTTATTATTAGAACAAGACATATTATGGTAGTTTCAACGGAAGGCGCAAGATCCTATATTGTCAAAGGGTAAATATTTATATGTATTAGTTATTATTGTTATACGTGATTGTGCCTACACCAAACTTACTACAATACCTATGATAAAGACTTCTGGAGAAATTGTTATACATACTAATTTTGATGTTAAAATTCGGTTTTGGTAAATTTAAAATTATTTGCTACGAGCTGTGATTACGATTTCATTCGTGATTAATTCGAAATAAGTAAAGTTATTGGATGTGATGTTCTCATGTGATGTTCTTTAGTATAAACTATTACCATACCAAATTGTAATAAAACTCCTCTAGTAAATTTCGCTCGATTGACGAAAAAATTAACATAAAGACAGACAAAAATTATATAAACAGGTTTTCTGGCGTCCAACAACGTTTTTTACGCTAAATCTCGCAATCTTTTTAAAATATTTTCTACGTACAGAATTCAATCCATTACAATTTTATTATATGTTTTGAAATGCAAACGCATGAAGCGAAAGCATATTAAATTTAAATGTTGATTTACAACGCTCCCAATACCGAGTTGAACAAATTTTGTATATAATGTAACTTGTATAGTACTCGAAAGCGTATATTTCGTAATTATCCGATATATAATATAGCAAGTACACTCCGTATATGATATAATGCTATCGCACTCACATGTAACAGTTTGGTTTAGAAAATGTCACCATTCACAATGCTGCTGAATTTTTAATATAACCAGCAGTTTAAAGTATGATTTATCCGAGATTTTGTTAAAAAATACACAGAATTTTATTGCTTAAAATTATATTAGCAATAACAGTAAGAAAACATGTATGAATAGCATGTATAAATATAATTTAATATGGAGAAATCGAATTAATCTTTAAAGTAATTTACTTAGCGCAATAGTATATTTTCTTAAGCGGAAATTATTTTATATGAAGACTAAATTACAGAATTCATTTTTAATTTATAATAAACCACACTAACCAACCAAGCACTGTATTTTGAAACTTACAACCTATTGGATGTTTCGAAACTTACAAAAGTGCAAAGTGATAAATGGTTTACTCCGCGTGCGGTCTTATAAAATTCATTAGTGTGATCTGAATTTTTTATAACTACAATTAAATAATGAACATTATAAACACGTACGAGACAAAATGAATGTGAAAACTCGTATACTTACTTTTAAATAAAGCTTGTTTCCAAAGCTCCATTGCAGGGAAAAATCTACTTTTCTCTAAAGGGATTCATAACATTTACTATTACTTATTTCATTCCCAGAAACGATTTCTTTTTTTTTATCTTAGGTTATATATTATCGAAACTAATATCAATATATGGAAAATGACTTGCTGGTTGCAAACAAACTCAATCGCGATCGTTAGATAATATCAATAATCTATAATTAAGTGTTACAATTGCAGTACGTTAGCCAAATTAATAGGATAAATGGTATTTTACAAAGACAATAAAATATTTTTAAAACAAGGGCTATAATGTTTGCAACAACAGTTTCTAAATAAGGTTACTCTCAGTGGTCCTTATCATACGATTTATAGATTATGCACCAGTACATAAACTTTTTTTATGATCCTCATTATGACCATTATAACTTTTTATTACACCATGATACACGAAGGATTGTTATAACTATGATTGTTATAAAAATTATTTAAATATGTGAACGTAATAGATGAGAAATTCTCTGACAGATCGAATCTATCGAAACCTGTCTATCAATCTATCGAAAATTATATACAGCTTATTCGCACGATAAATACTGGATAAATATGTGAGAATTATGAATATGTTTAGAATCAAAATGTAACACTCACCATGTGACAATTTTTTTCACATTATTTGAAACGAAATATATATCCTTTGAGGAATTATATGCAAAAGGACGTAAAATATTATATATAAATATATATACATATATATATATATATATATATATATATATATATATATTTTGTATCTGGGTGACATGAAACTGTAACGTTTTTTTTACTTAAACAGCAATAATTAAGTTTAAATAAAAAAGTACCAAATTCCTGATTTAAAGAGCAACCAATGAATTCGTGGTAGCTTTGAATATCGGCAAACCTTAAAAGGAGAAAATATCTCAAAAGAAAAAAGTTATAACGGAGTGTTCAGGATATAATCGATAAAATATTTACACATGATCACTGGACAACCTGCTTCTATGTTTACTTACTAAATAAATAATATTTGAAAAAAAAAATGATTTATTCAACGTCTCTATAAAACTGGTAAATTATTTGTGTGATACTTGGGATGCATATTTTCAATCGTAAATAACTAATTTTTATATATTTTAAACCAAAAACGGTAGCCTTTAAGCATAGGTAATTTACCGAAAATCACTTATAGACACTTGATTTAAGAATCGTTAGTAAATTATTTTATTACTTTTTTTTGGTTTTTAGACGAAGTTTATATTTTAAAGCCTTAAGCAGAAATTCCAAGACAACCAATAAAAACTATTTGTGATTATGTTTTGTCGGAAATTATTAAAATCACATACTATATTAATGTCACAATATATTGGTAGTGTATTATTTCATAGCCATGTTCAACATTTGAGATATCAATAAAAACTAAATTTTAATTAAAGTTTTCGTTACTTTATATATATTAAATAAACCTTAAGATAAACCAAACTTCAAAATATAATAATTTATAAAAAATTAATGATAGTCCTGTCTTCCCACATTCAGAGAATCATAACTAGAGATAACGTTAAATGAGTAAAATTTGTATTTAATTTGATTTGATTTCCTAATTAATGGCATAGATCATAAAACTATCTTTATAGCACGTTATTACAAGTTAGATATCAAAATATGAACACGATATTTTTGCCTTTTCAATATATTTTTAACTGCTTGTTGAGAGAAATAATATTTTTAAGTATACTTCAGAATTTTTGCCATAATAAATTGAAAAAAAAAACAGCAAGAGTTAGCAATTCGGAATTTATTTCAGTGATTGCGTGATATATTCTTATCGTTTAAGGTAAAAAATAAATTAAACATCGTATTTTGAAAAAAGTAATAAATTCATAAGCGTTTGTGTTGATAATTAAAACATTTGTTTCTATAATAGAAAATCAATATATATATGAACGATATTAACTAAATATATAATATTATTTGATTTAAATTTTAATAGGCAGTGTATTTAAAAACAATTTTATTACCCTAAATTGATGTTATAAACAATAAATACATCAAAATTTTTCAACAAAATTATGCTATATGATAACATTTATTTTTTTTAGTCTAACCTTCAACGTAAATTTTAATTATTTCCATCGGTTTAAGAATGAAAAAACGAAAACAACTTTATGAGAATAATTGAAACTAAAGTGGAATAAAATACGCTGTTATTGAAAAATACGTATTTCTGTGTTAAGTTACTTTATTTTAATGTAAGAGAAATAAATTAATAACAAAGATTTCGTCAATTTTAGTATTTCGTAGTGAAAAAAAATCTTACAACTTAGACATGCCACTATGTAAATACATAATACCAAATCATACACCTAAAACGTTCCAAATAAATACATAAAATAGGGGTTAAAAATCCCCCTTTTATGTAAAGAATAATACAATTAAAATAAAGCATAATACAAAAAGAAGGTAATATACCTTTTCATAAGTGTAAATTAGAGCCATTTTTTCGACTCCTCGTAAAGTGGTTCCCCATTGAACAGATCTTCAATAATAAAATTGAAGTACCATTTACTATTACTCGTTCTTAAGTACCGTCCGCAAAACACTAAGCTTCAAATAGATGGTGTTTGCCTCCAGAGATTTAAAAAATGAGAAAAATCTTCAAGATAAAAATCATTTGATTAGAAGTATGGAATAAAATTATTTCAATTAACCTGCATCAAAAATTCGAAAAGAAATAAATGACTGCAAAATCCTATTTATGTATGTTCTGACATGTTCTTAGCCAATTGTATTTACTACAACATAATTTCATAATTAAGATACGTCCTCATGATTTTTCTTACAATATAAGTTCAGTACGACATAACTAATAGTAATAGGAAGATCATTGTATCTGCGTAATAATAAGAAAGCTGTTAAATAGCCAGCAATAGAAAAATAGATTTAATTAACCGAAAAACAGATTGGAAAAATTACATTCTTTTAGTATTTTGGCTTCTATCTGAAACTCCATTTTCAATATATTTAATCTTCGTCAGTTTAACGTTCATCAATGGAGATTATACTTTATTAACCCTCGCAATCCGGCGTAAATATTTAGGTTGAAATAAGTTTAGTTTTCGTAGAAAGCGATGCGCAGCATCGACGAAACGACGTGTAGAGTCCAGTTTGCTAGTTCATCCTTTACAATTGGGAAAATATTGGACGTGTATACATATATATGTAAGGGGAAAATATTGAACGTGTATACATATGTACGTAGTCATTGTAATTTTTAAGACATATTTATGGATTGTTGTAATATCTATATTATATTTATAGATATATGTTTGCAATAGATAGGGTTTTTTGAAATAATAAATTTACGGAGTGTGAGTATCTGTGTATGTTGATAAAATCGTTATTTTTATGTACGAAGTATAAAAATTATATACACGTAAAGCAAATATTTTAATGAACAGCACATATTTTGTTAAATAGTGTCATTATGAAGTTGAGGTAGCAATTTATTTGTAATTTAATCAAGTAGTAATTAAATTGTTACTCCCTTCCCGTCATCAGAATTATTTAAAGTTAAGCCCACATATCCAGAATTGATGAAAATAAAATAATTTAAAAAACAAATGATATTAAAAGTATATAAAAGAAACCGTTTTTAGACTTAAAACAAATATGTCTATAGGGTAAAAAACGGAAAAACACGTTTTGTAACAATTGGGACAAAAAATAAAAATTATGTCTATTTTTTCTTAATTTTTAAAATAAGCTTAAAATAAAAATAAAATTATTGACGAAAAATTTAACGCAATTTTTTAAACTACAAATTTGAGCGCATAGAATGGCCAATGTGTTAAGTCTGCGCAAACGTCGATCATTGAATAATTTTTATTTCATTGTGTTACTTCGTTTTTTTTATTACGTCCTATTTTTTATTTTATGCCTCTTTATTTATTCTATATGGCTAATATACAAAATATTTAGATATATATACATATATATATATATATATATATATATATATATATATATATATATATATATTACATATTACGTACTGCACATATAGCATATAAATAATTCACTATATTTTTTTTTAGTTTCTGAAAATTGGTATAGAAATTACTGAAGTTAATAAATAAATAAATTGTATTGTAAATCGCTCATGAAATAAAATAGGAAAAATCAATGAATTATCATATAATAACTCTAAATATAAAGATTTTGTTCAAGAGTGAATGGATGTTTCACAACTTGGTACAGCTTATTTTATTTTAATAAACTTAAAATAAGAATAAAATTATTGACAAATAAACCAAAAAGAAATCAATATTTCAAACTATATCTATATATTGATTTTATGCTTTACAGAGCTGTAAACTGCGGCTCCAATGATATACTTTGCAAATCTAAATTACAAGGTATGTCATTGCCACCGCAATAATAGACTAGAGCACACCGATATTAATATTAAAGGTAAACAATGCACGAAATGTACTGAACGTGAGTAGTTTCATATTTGTTACTTTGCTGGTATTTTCCATGCAAATATTTATTTTACCTCTTACCTTTTACATGAATATGTTTTTTGATGTATTATAATAGTATACAAAATAAACGAGTAATTAAAAAATCTTTTTTACATTATTTTCTCATTCCAAACTGCGTAAAATACTTTCGTTTAACATGGAAGAAATTCCATTAAGTTTTATCACTGCATTTGGTTACAGTGATCTCCTGCGTTTGTTTCTTTCAAATGATGCATTT
This sequence comes from Druceiella hillmani, assembly GCA_039881145.1. Taxonomy (NCBI): domain Eukaryota; kingdom Metazoa; phylum Arthropoda; class Insecta; order Lepidoptera; family Hepialidae; genus Druceiella; species Druceiella hillmani. The sequence goes on along the minus strand of JAYKKI010000014.1, from coordinate 31,552,703 downwards.
TGCGGACCTCACCAAAATCTGTAGATTATTTAAAATATATATATATTTTTTAATTTTTTTTTACATTTACTATATCATTGAAATAGTTGTGTATACTTCATTATATAAATGAGAAATATTGTATTTTTTGAAAGCCTTACAAGTTTTTTTTATAAAAAACGGAGAATTATTTTCGTTATTTTTATTATTTTTTAGCTACACACATTTTCTATGCAGATGCACACACACACACGCACAGACACACACACACACATACATGTATATATATATATATATATATATATATATATATAAATCGTGCGATAAAGACCACTGAGAGTAACCTCATTTTGAAACTCTTGTTGCAAATATTATAGCCCTTGTTTTAAAAATATTTTATTGTCTTTGTAAAATACCATTTATCCTATTAATTTGGCTAACGTACTGCAATTGTAACACTTAATTATAGATTATTGATATTAGCTAACGATCGCGATTGAGTTTGCTTGCAACCAGCAAGTCATTTTCCATATATTGATATTAGTTTCGATAATATATAACCTAAGATAATTAAAAAAAGAAGAAATCGTTTCTGGGAATGAAATAAGTAATAGTAAATGCTATGAATTCTTTTAGAGAAATATATATATATATATATATATATATATATATATATATATGTAATAAATTTGGTTACAATTAATTTCCAAATTTCAGACTTAATAATTCATTTATTTAATGCGTTTAAACCCATCCCAATTCATATTAATAGTTTTAGTAATACTTATACAATAAGTAATTTTTATTGTAAAATCTCTTACAATCTACTAACTAAATTTCAATACCAATTGGCATGGTTGAATAAAAGAGATGTAGCAAGAAATCTGCCATATGTATTATGCATGAAAGTTGAAAAATAAATAACTAAATAAATTAATAACTTGAAATGTAGGTGATCAACTCATTAAGAGCGTATATGCAAGCAGATCAATATTTTAACAATTTTTATATAATTTCAATTTTTTGTTCTTTTTTCAAATTCTATTTTGATTGTTTATTTTTGAAGCATGTAATGAAATTGAATAAAACTATGTAGAATTTATAATTCGATATGTTTCATAAAGTACATATATTTTTTTAATAACAGTTTTATTTCTTCGTAGATAATACTCCAATTTAGTAATTCCCATACTCTTTATTTATGTATAACTAAATTATTCCCAATTATTCCTCTAAATAAGTGATGTTAAATTTTCATTATAAATACTAACTAAAACACCAAATCTAAGTGTCTCCCATATAAATCGTAATATCCACACAAAACTCACATCGCATTTAATTACTTTAGTGTGGACTGCAAATAACTCCTGTATTTTTTTATTATTCTTATTGCAATGGTTATTTAACTTTAACTCTCACTTGTAGTCAGAGCTAACTACTTTAATTAATCAAATATATTGTTTATACATGATACTAAATTGCATATCTACATTATCGCAGAATTAATTATAAAGTGAGGCATTGATTTTATTTTTCTTGAAGGTACTATTCATTATAAATTTACTCACTATAGTTAAAATGTAAAAATTGAGCGGTTTTTATATGAAATACAAAACAGAAACTTGATAAAAGCAATGCTAGAGAGTATTACATTAAAACCAAATCGAAAATAAAGCTCTCCGAATACTATAAAAAGCTCACAAAGGTTTATCTTTTTCCGTGCACAATTTCGACATGCACCGAAATAGCCGTGTTTCTATTCATAAAAATTTGGCATGAAAAAATGTTGGACTATTCCAGCGCGTGCCGTCAAAATTTTGCAGTGAGTTTGGCTCCTAATTGTGAGTACATAAGTCGAATTTATGAAGAGATAAGTCGAATTTGTAAATGTCTGAGTCGAATATAAACCCTCATGTGCAATATGATAACAAGCAATAGGAAACAAATGCTGTGAGTATATTTTTAAGAAGACAAAGCTGCAATGTTTTCAAACTAATTTTTAAATACTTGAGACATGTTTACCGTTGTTTTTCAAATTGTAAAACTTATCTGAAACTATCCTTCTATATATTTGCCAACATATTTTTAAATACTAGAGGATGACTAAATATTATATGCGGTATGTTCACGCAGTCATCGAATAGCCAATGGTATTCAATTTAAAATCTGCGCGGAATACGTGATTATTAAACTAACGAAAAAAAATATCTAATTATAAGAAATTTATAAGATACTATTATTTTAAAAGTGTCTTATTATGTTTACATTAGTAAACTATCGTTTTGATCTATATGATAAAATAAAATTAATTCGAATGAAATTAATTCAGTAGAAATACGAAAATTGGCGTTGGGTTAATTACAAATTCTATGGCCTTGACGCTCTAAGTCTTAGCGTGTCGCGGTGTTTGGATTTTATATGTGAGTTAGTGAAACGGGACGGGAGTTATATTAATATTTAGTACTAAACTAAATACAACAAAATAAACCAGTAACGAGTAGCAGCGCCATGGGTGCGAGAAACTAGGCACTGGTTTCTCTAATCAGCTTGCTCGATGTGATGATTATGGACATATCCCATGTCCAGAATGGGACGAAGACATGCTGTTAATGATAGTGATTTAAATTCTAACGTCAATTTTAATAGAGACAACACATATTGTAATTAGTAGTAACATTTTTTCCAAAATTACTCCATATTCTAAAAAGTTATTTTGTTCCAGTTCACATCTTAAAATTTTCGGATATGCGGTTCTGTATCTAAAAAGCAATAATTTCCTAATTTCTAAGGTACAATAAGTTTTTAAAATTGCTTCCTTCAATTTAACGATAAGAGCTTGATAACACAGGGATCATTTTGTTATCAATATAGGATATACATGGATAATAATAAAGTAATGCCCTTTTATTAACAGTTCGTAATTTTAATGATTTTTCACAGGCAACCTAAAACAGTAAAAACCATAAATGAATGAACAAAAAATTGATAAGAAGAAATATTAAATATTTAAAAAATTATTTTTTTTAATTTTGCATATATTTTAATTATATACATGCATTAATTTGTATATTCGCTCATTTGATCTTTCTTTCTCGTATATCTTTTCGCTGATAAAAATTTTGATTTATGTGAATATGCATTTACTCTTTTTTCAACCAGCATTGTAGGCCGTGTTTTGCATATATTTTAAAAGCTATTACAAACTTCGTTTTAACTGGCTATCCCTCTCATGCGTAGGGATATTATTAAATTATAGTTTTTTGATCCATCAAAAGTTTTAGAAAAGAAATTTTGACATGTTCGAAAAGATGAGTTCATACTTTTTATTGGCTTCTATTATATTTACATGTAGTATAATATATGTTTTGTAATTGTAAGACACTTTCAGATCCAAACCGTAATTTGAAAATTTATACGTGAAAATAATTAAGTAAATAAAATCTTTTTTGCTACAGATTACGTGCCAAAAGAAATCTTTTACTCTGTAAAGAAACTGTCAGTGAATACTGGGTGCGTATTTTTTGAAAGTCTTTTTGTGACTACCAATCGAATGCAATAATTCAAATATATACTTACACCGATTTGACAAAAACACTCAACGTTATCGAAGATTTGCCAATTTATCATACCCCAGTCGTAGACAAATAAATTTTAAAATTATTAGCTTACGTGTCCATTGCAAAGAAATTAAAAGCTTAAATGACATATTTCAACAATTTGTATACCCGGAAATTTACTATTTATAAAAATATTACGTTTCCACAATTTAATTATAAGGCCTGCTAAATCTCCCTCAGACGTAAAAACAATGATTTCAAAAATGTATAATTCCACATTGAATTAAGAATAATTAATTTTTGCATTTCTCTCTTTACTTGTGATATGAGACTTCCCATTATACCGACTTTTAAGATTTTAGGTCAACCATAAGTATTTGAAAGGAACTGATAGTTTTTGGCGATCAGTGAATACAACTGTAGTCTGAATAAAAAAATTTACAATTTTTTCGTTAAGTAAATCACATCAAGTATCATATTTTATTTCACTCAAGTACTTTTGTCCATATGTATTTTTTTTGATGAGAAAAGGAACGTGAAAATCAATAAGCATGGAGAAAACTGTTACTTTAAATTTTATAATTTAATTCAATTGTAAATGTTAGTAGTGTGTTTTATCAAATAGTAAAATACGGCATTATATGAATAAAATCATTGATCATATGTATCAAAATGTAAATAAAACAATATATTCTATTTTGTCTAATGTAATGAAGAAAGTACTCACGTATATTTAATGATGAAGTATTGCTGTAGTTTATAGTTTTAACACACTCTGGAAACACACGTAAGGGCTGGTTGGAATTACACTCTATACAGTTATTGAATATATTTGGCGTTAATTTTGTAGAAATTCTTTATTCACAATTAAATGAAATTACGTGATGTAGTATTACTTCTACTTTCTTTAAGTTCTTTACTACGACCTAGGTTTCGTTGTATTACAACGTCTTCAGGTGGGTTATTAGCAAGACCTTTGCTAATATCTCACCTCAAGATGTTGTAATACAACGAAACCTAGGTCGTGGTAAAAAACTTAAAGAAAGTAGAATTAATATTACATCACGTAGTTTCATTTAATTCTATATACAGTTGCAAATATGAACGTCAACTAAAAAGAATCTTTTTTTTAAGTTAAAATTGAATTAAAAAATTTAAATAAAACTTCCACTAGAAGTATATTTTATCATTTGAAGTCATAATAACATTTTAGATTATTAAAATCATGATTAAAAGTAATAATTATAAAAGTTTTTTTCGTAATACGAAAATGTTATTTTTGTCAAAACGAAAAACCCTCACATTGAAACAATTTTTTCCATTATATAATTACCACTAATCACTTTTTTTCATTACGAAAAAAGTAGTTATTAATTATAAAATTTATTAACGGTAAATAAATTCTATTTTCAAGGCAAAATGTAATAAAAGTCTTTTTGCACTACTTGGGTAATTACTGTATTATCCACAATAACAAATTATTTGTATTATCCTAACTTAATCCATTGCATAGACCTTGGATATTTATTTCTATAATTATATAATGACCTTTAAGATACTTTGTAATTTAATAAGTCTTTCACAATTTTCTTTTCATTTTTAAAAATAACTTGTATCAAAAGGACCTAACAATTTATGTTTCGGTTTCCCTTCTCGCTTCCGAATTCGATATAATACCTAAAAATCCATTCATGCAGAATACGATACGATATCAGTTGTCACTGACGGCTAAGCCATAAAAACACGACTATCGAGCTTTAATATAGAAATTTTGTCTCACATTTCTTTGACGCTAGGCACAAAAGTTGATTAAGTCGATTTGAAGTATTTCATAAGAAATATATGTAATTTCTCGATAAGTATCAATAAAGGTATAGAACTATATAAACAGAAGTTTATAAGAATACCGATATCGTCATAATATGGAATATACTCACAGTGCATCAAATTGAACGTGTAATATAAAGGGTCTCGCATAGATAAGAAATTCGATCAGAAGATAATCGCTTTCAAACTTTACGAGAAGAGTGTGAGCATGGGGGCATCCATGGAACAAAATGGTAGTCTATTAGCATTTTATGCAGCTTAACTTTATGATTTTGTCGAGTCGAATATCATTTTTGTATAAGAAAGAATAAATTAAGTTGTTGGTACCGTATATTTAAGGCGATATTCAAAATCACATGTAGTTGTGTTGTTACAAATAACGTCATAATTATATTAATAATTCCTCAGTTTTGAACTTTATGATGTTTAAAGCCTTTACTTATCACATGAAAAAACCAAGAGCAATTCACTTTTTCTTTCCAGAGCGCACACGAATATCCTGCATTTTTAAGTACTTCTTGTCATCAACCCATTATTATAAACTGAATTGTCATTATGGAGTTGTATTCTGCTAACAAAAAAATTAATGTGTCTTTTCTTTATATTCATTAGTATGGATTTTGCGATTTAAGGTCGTTTTTAACGGACCTATCGATCAATGCTTTGGATTAAAATGAAAAGTTAGTTTAGGAGTTTTAAGAAATAAATAAATGTGTTGATTGTTTATTATATGCCATAATAAACCATTATTAAATTTAAATTAAGAGAATTATGTAAATTCACTTATTTTAACCCCAAGTAAATAGACAATTCAAAAGACAGAAATGTATTGAATATTTTACGAAAAATTTATGATAAAACTATATCTATTATTTAATTAATTAATAGTTATTTAATTGAAAATGTCAGAGTGATTTCGGAAGCGCAAAAATATACACTTTCTGACAAGATATACACTTTTCACAGGGATGTAAACCTTTTTTCAAAAATCCTATGAAGCAAATGAATAATATATGAATTCATATTTAAAAAAAAAATGTCAAGCACGAGTAAAGCTCGCACTACTATAGTTTCGTACACAGTATTTATAAACATTGAGGAGTACAATAATATTTTTCATTGAAATATATATAATTATGAAGTTTTCACAATTTAAGTATAAGGTATGCTAAATCTCTTTCAGACGTAAAAAAAATGCTTTCAAAAATGTATAATTCCACATTGAATCAGGAATAATTAATTTTTGTATTTCTCTCTTTACTTGTGATATGAGACCTCCCATTATATCGACTTTTCAGATTTCAGGTCAATAATATTTGAAAGTAAGAGTTACTTTCAAATAGTCATAAGTATTTGAAAGTAACTCATAGTTTTTGGCGATCAGTGAGTACAACTATAGTCTGAATAAAACAAAACACTATTTAAACGGCCAAGTTATTTGGTACAAGAATGATAAAACTGGAAATATTTATGGTAATCTAAGGCTATAGACCTTAATATAATTTTAACTTGACATGTAAGGCCGCTTCTGATAAAAAAACCTTTGACAAACTGATGGAAAACAAATTATCATATAAATGTTCCGTAATTCATTTTAAGGTGTAGATTCCTAAAAGTTATAAAATATGAATAAAATTAATAGCATGAGGCTTTAATGTACATGAATTGTTATTATAATAAACAATTAGCTCTGCCTGTGGCTTCTTTCGCTTGTAGATCTGTAGAAAATATTATTAACTGCAAGGTTAAACACCTAACGCTTTTATTAGAATAATTATAAAAGTAATATTTTTTAATTAAGTACACTTTGTATTCAAGCATCAAATTGCTGTATATTATATTTAGTTAGTCGATTGCGATCAAAAAATCTACATGTAACCCCAGACTCGGTAGAATCCATGAGTAAAATCTATATCGAAATACTTTTTTTTTCTTAAATAATTCAATTCTACAGTTTTATTACATGTGTGGACCACAAAATATGCAGCAATCAAATTTACGTAACCGCATACTAAACTTAAATAATCGATTAAATTTTAAATATCAATAACAAATTCAGATTTTAAACAAATTGACGAAATATATTAAGCTTATGTCGAATATCGTCATCATCGAAGAATTTTGGGTATATAAGGCGATCAACAATGACGTCTGCCCTAATGCATCATCCTGCGTTCAGATTATTTACTTAAAAAACTACCCTTCCTGTACCACCCTACATTTGACTTCTAACCATGCCCATTTTGTCATTTCATTTTTAAGTGGAATATTTCAATTCGCAATTTAATTTATAGGTAGCTTAAATAGGAACTTCACTCTTGTATTACTGCAATGTAAATTAATTCATGAAAATACAAAGTTGGCATATTCTCTGGTTGAGTGAATAATTTCAAATAAAATAAAAATTAAATATTTCTTCAAGTCAATACCTATTTTTTTAAAAAACGCGACCTTGCACAAACGGACAAAAATTTCAAAACAACATTTATGTGTTTTATCACTTTCATTATGTAACCCTTCATAATTTTTTCATCCAGAGAGATACCAATTCTACAGTTTTATTATATGTATAGATTATGTTGGCTTGGGTTACGGTGGGTAATGTTAGTTTGGGTCAAGTTGTTTGTTGTTATGTTGGTTTTGAATTGGATTATGTTTCTATCATGCTGAATCTGGTTGACTTATATCGGGACTTATATTTTGGTCATATTGGATTTATTGGGATTGGTATATTTTTGTCATGGTAGGGTCATTTGGGTTATGGTCGATTATTTTGAGCCGGTATGGTTATATTGTATTTTGTTAAACTGGATTATGTTGTATTGGGTTTGGTATGTATAATGTAGTATGTTGGGTTACTTGGGTTGGATGGATTATATTGATTTATTTGGGTTGAGCTGGGTTAAGTGTTCTTATGTCGGGTTAAGTTGGGTTATATAGAGTTGTGTTGAGTTCGAAGTTCTTTGGTAGGGTTGGATTATTTGTTATTTTTTTTTATTTACTTTATTGTATATAACTTATAAATATGGTGGACTTATTGCTACGAGAGCATTCTCTTACAGCCAACCACAACACAGTCCAGCCCAGTTCGACGAACGGCCGGGTATCGTATCCGGGTCCCCACCGTGAGCCGCATCGTCAAAGGCCCTATGCCTTGTAATCAACCCAACATACCACCGTGACAATAAAACTTTGCATTATATTTTTTAAAATAAGTTCGGTTCGGGTAATGTTCATCGGTTGGGCTATGTTGGGTCGCGTGTTATGTTGGATTATATTGGTTTGGTTATATTGGTTATGTTGCGTCGGTTGGGTTATGTTGGGTCGTGTGTTATGTTGGATTATATTGGTTTGGGTTTGGTTATGTTGAGTTACGTAGGGTTAGGTTGAATTATGATGTTTTATTCGGGTCTTGGTTGGGTTAGGTTATATTAGCTTGGTTTGGGTTATTGTTGTACTGGGTTACGTTGAGTATTCTTAGGTTGAATTAGATTTGGGTGATGTTGAGTTGAGTTGATTTATGTTCCTTTATGTTGTTTTATTTAGGGTTATATTGGGCTACGTAGAGTGGTATTTCGTTGACTTTTCATAGATTGGGTTGGATTATATTGGCTTACGTTGGATTTGGTTTATAGGTTTGGGCTGGATTATGTTGGGTTAAATTATGTTACGTTGGGTTGGAATAACCGGGTTATGTTGGGTGCGATTTTATTAGGTTACGTTGAATTGGATCATGTTGGTTTATGATGAGCTGGGTTGGCTACATCGGGTTATGCTGGGCTAAGTTATTCTGGGTTGTGGTATATTGAAAACCAAAATACCAGTTTTTCTGTCTTTATAATTAACTGTTTGTCCCGGCTTATTTTCGAAGCAGCTTAGTCGATTTTGCCGGGATTTTACCAGGCAGGTAGGGGACTTTGCAAAGAGTGATCTGGGTTACTTTTATTTCGGATGTATTTGGCATTTTTAAGTAAAAATAAAAAAAATACTGTTGAAATGAGGGGCAGCATTTTTGACTGTGACTATTATTATGAGCGGACAGGCCCATAATTATAGTCACAGTCAAGAAATAAAATAACATTAGTTAAATAAAATAATGTTAATACATAGCGCGTTGTGTAATATAAATGCTAAACAAGTCCGCTGGTGTATCGACGATGTGCCTTGTCGCCGCGCTCCACGTCGTCGTCGGCGCTCAGGCCGTCGTGCGCTACCGGCAGCCGACCGCTATCTCCACATGCGCGTCCTAACAGTTCCGGGGTTAATAAAGTTAGTCAAAAGGGCTCCCGATCACGCGGTCTCAAAACGTGTTAGCGTGCTAATGCTAAAGGTCATGTCGCGTCTCGATATAAGTTTGCGATATGAGCGTTAATAAATAATAAATTAATAGTAGGCGATATAAATAGTTTTGATAGTAATTGCTTTGGTAAGTACTTATAATTTTGTTTCTAATTAGTAGTAATATAGTTCTAATTCTATTTTAATAAGTTAAGTATTTTTGTGGTTTAATTGTAGTTTTGTTCTATGTTAAATATACAGGTTTGATCGGTGGGCTACATTTACGTTTATTAAATAATAAAATAGGTGCAGGATTATAAACTTTAATTTTAAGTATTAAAATTAAAGGGTATAATCTCGCATCTATAGTAAAAGTAAAAAATACATTGTTTTGGGAATGATTACCTATGAACGTTAATTCATATATAATCATTTAGTTTTTTTGCCATTACGAATGTAAAAACTTTAAAACAGTATAAATTGTTTATGTCCTAAATGAATTTATATATTTCCATAAACACTAAAGGCCAACAGACAAAGTGTATTATTTACTAATGAATTTCGCTTAGATAGAGAAAATCGCCTTACAGATCAACGAATGAGACAATTTTCGTTCAGATCAAATGAAAGTAGCTTCGAAAAGGATCACGGATTATAATTAGATAAAAGCCGTAATTTTTTGCTGGGAATTATAGAAAATTATATTTTAAAGTAGTGACGACTATTAGAAGACTATCCTGTTCGTAGTGAGATTGCTTGAAGTTAGATTCTGTATTAAATACACTGTCTCGTGAAACTTGAAATCGGACGATTCCAGAATGCAGCGATTAGAAGACGATCGTATATGACACGTGGTCTAGCAAAGCTTGGAATAGAACGATTCTGGGGAGCTGTATTGAGAAGACGATCGTATTCGTAACACGGTCGAGCAAAGTCAGGAATCGGACGATTTTAGAAAGGAGCGATTAGAAAACGATTGTTTGTGACACGTAGTCTCACAAATGGAATAGGGCAATTCTGAAGAGCAGTATTTAGTAAATGATCGTATTCGTAACGCGGTCGTGCGAAGTCTGAAATAGGTTCTGGGAAGAAGCGATTATAATATAATTGTATTTGATACACTATCTTGCAAAACTTGGAATCTGACCGCTCTTGAGTGTAGCGATTAGAAGATGATCGTAGATGACAGAGAGTCCCGCAAAGCTTGAAATAGGACGATTCCGAAGCGTAGCATTAACTTTCCTAATTTGAATTCACTTTTGCTAAAAGGAAAAATAGAATAATTATAAGGTAAGACTTTTGACCATAAGGGTGAATTTTAAGTAATTTAAAATTATTAAGTTAAGACAAAAATACAGACGGAAAATGTGTGAAAAAGAAATTGTTATTCATAAGGTTTTGTATTTAAATATAGTCGTAATAATTTCTAGGTAAATTATAGCAAATATTTTTCTGTGTAAAAGTTATTCAATGTATCGTGGAGAAATTTACTTTTAAAAACATGACAATATTTTCTTTTTCACAAATAAATATTGAAGAAGTAGAACGATATGTTTTTTTAATTTCATACAATCTAATGTGAAGTTTGCGCGTTTTACTTAAAATTCCAGCAACCGGAAACCTTCGCTTTGTGTGTGCGAACTACAAATCATACATCGAAGTGTGGTTTTTGCTTGAACAGTACAATTTAAATGTAGATATGTTATGTATATATGCTAAATGTTCAGGAGAAGCTAATGTGCGTGTAATTACTTATAAAGTATTGCGCGCCGCTGATAAGTTATTAGGCTGACCACATGTTTATCCCCAGTTTGTCAAGATCAAGCAGAGAATTATTACAGGTTACATTTTTTGTGCCCAAAATATGTATTTACTAATACAACAAACATTATTATTAAAAATAAATTTTATTAAACTATATAAAATATTCATTGATTTCATTGTCTATTTCTATTGGTTTTCCTTAAATTTCCAAACAACTCTGTCAACAAATATTAATAAAACTTTTATTAATAAAAAATAAAACTAACACCTTTGAAGTTCAACCCTTGTGTTGATAAATAATTAAAAACTTAATTTTTTTTTAAATGTCATTCAGTGCTCTTGAATCAGGTTTAATACTAAGTTTCAGATGATATTTATTTATGAGACATAAATTTCAGAAGTAATTTTCAAATTCCACTGATTTACTTTTGTACTAAATGCATATTAAAAGTGTAATATAAAAATATGATGTGCACACAACACGTAAATTAATTGATTAAATCAAGGATGTATCCAGTCAAGGCCAAACTGGACATAAAATCTCACTAACCAGCTGAGCTTTAACATATTTAGTACGGATGCTGACAGGTTGTCCATATAAGTAGTTTATTAACTTAACTAAAAGGTATACCGTATAAGTAGTTTATTAACTTAAGTATAAGGTGTACTAAAAGGTATACCTAGCGTAATTCCTCAATTAATTCTACATCATTTTCTTCCTCTCAAATATTTCCATTCCTTATGATAACACTAACTTTTTGACATAAAAAAGTGCTCCACTAACATAATAACATGATATTAACTATCCACATATATAAATTATACCTATATATGTATTGTGTATTTAAGTGGGGAAAAATAATTATTTTTAAAAGGTTGTTTATAAGGCTTGATAAAAAATACAATAACTATACGAAAAAAAGATTAAAATATTTTACTTATAAAATAAAACTAGTTAATGAAGCATTTTAATTTTGGTCCCCTATCGGATCAACCCTTGGTGGGTAAAGTGTCAGTATTTAACTATCGAAATCCAATATATTATATCGTAGTGTAGAAAATATCAGGCAATCTTACAAACAGTTCAACTTGTTTAAGAATTTACTTTAAAGGATAAAACTTTTCCTTATAGTCGTCAAATTATCTGTGAACCGATTTTAAGAGGAACATGCGCAAACTTTTAGCTAATTGTAAGTTTACCTCGACAAATTAAATATTTATGTAAAAACAGTTTGATCATACACTTTTCTTGATGCTCCCAGTGTGATTGTCTAATAAAAATTTACTTTTTATATAATTCTTTTTAACCAATGCATTTTCGCAGTTTTAGTTTAATTTTAGTTCAAAGGCTATACTGTAGGTTGATATTTCACTATTTTAAAGCCGAAGAAGAAATAATGTGTTTCTTAGTTCTTAAATTTAAATTCGTATTCATAATAAGTATAAATAACCATTACTCATTTTATGTTGAAATATGTACATACAATTATTTAACATAATTAATGTATTTGACACTAACATCAGTTTTAGATAATTGCAGATAAAAACCTACATCAGCTACAACCCTAGTTTGGACATGATTATATTGCTACGTTACTTTTAAATACGTGGCTAATCGCCACATTATTTCTTAGCTGGTGTAATGCGTATTTTTGCTTTAATAAAAAAGTAAAACTAGAGTTTAATTGTTTTTAGAAACAAACTTAAGAGTTACTGAATTATAACCGTTATGTACGCTTATTATTCGCTGTATTGTATAAGTGCATCTAAATATAATTTCAAAGAAAAAGTTTGTGGCGTTTTTCCCTATAAATCTCTAGAATCCTATGGTTTAGGTAATAGTAATCTTATTAAGTCAAAGTCAAGTAATAATCAACCTATCAGGACGTTTGAAATGTTACTCCACAGAGCACTAAAAAATTAACATTTGTCATTTCAGCAGAAAGCCAATGCAAAAAAAACGAAAAACGCAGTTAGCGTTTTTGAAAATAAGCCAAAATTCTGAAAAAATTTCTTTTTAAGTCTTGTGAAAAAAATCGTGGTGTTTTTAGTGAAGATTGTTATCACAATTAGCAACATGTAATTATTTGTTCGTTTCCGCTCTGGACATTTTTAGGTTAAAGACGCGCTGTGCTCCTTGACTAATTGTTGAAGTGGTCGAAAAATTTTCCAAGGAAGACCAGTATATTTTCTCTTATGATAAAGCTGCAAAACTAGGCATTATTTAAAACATAATACTGAGGCTGGATATAAAAAACCACGATATTTAGGTAAAACATGAATTACCGGTGAAAAATGTATTGGACGAAATTTCCCTCTGTTAATCCATATTGAAACGAAACGAAATCGAATCGTTTTTGAAAAGATTAATAACAAGTAATAAAAAGTGAGTCACATGTAAAAAATATGTGAATAATATCGTGCTTCAAGGTAAGTAAAGCTGAAAAAACACTGGCAAAGCCCGGATTGATGCCACGCATGATAATACTTGTTGTTAGATGGGATTAGGATGAAATAGTTCATCATGAGGTGCATCAGCTTGGACAGCTGATTGACCATATTCTCAAGTGTCTGCAGGTAATGCGATTTAATGCGCGCAATTGAGATGAAATGGTCAGTATTGGTCAATAAGGAAAGCGTCGTCTTTCTTTACGACAGTGCCAGACAACGTACTGCATCCACCTTTGTTTTTTTCTCTGCGAAACTCTCTTAATGGGGTAAAGCTGATTTCAAAAAAGCCTGTGGAAATCACTTGGTTCAGTTTTTCGGCCAGAAATCCTAAAAAGTTCTATAATGAATGTATAATAGTTTTGTAAGCGATCAAAACACATATTAGGTTTTAGAAATTTTATTTCAAATAAACAAAATGCATCTGAATTTAATAACAAAATACCACGAACTTCTTCTTTCAGTTAATATGGTTAATTTATCGTAACAAAAAGTTTGACAATGTCATATTTTAAAGTCGATTTCTCAAAGAAAATAAAGTATTTAAAATAAAACGCATTAATTTTGAATAAGTTTCAAACTAGACGCAGATGTTTTGTAATATCGGAAGGTTAGTATAATGGAAATTAAGTTTGAAAATTAAAGAAAAAGTATTAAATCTAACTTTTATCCTAGTCGATAGAGTGCACGTATTTTTTTCACTAAAAAAAGTACAGATAAGTTGATTTTGTTCAATACTCATATTTCGATGTAATAAACGAACGTTCCAAATAGTTGACTCTTAAATCAATTAAGAAAAAAGGAAGTAGTACCGGCGCCTCCGTTTGCGTGAGCTATACATGTATTCCAATTTTATTTAAAATTCGTCCGCGTTTTGCATTACAATGATGATTGAGTTATGAAAAAAATATAGTTGTACACTATCATAAAGGAACCATACTCTGATTCGAGAATTCCAGAAACACGGTACTCGTTAATACATAATAAGTGCAAACAGAACATTTTTTTTACAGACAACTCCAAGTAGGAATTTCTTAAGTACTTTAGATTATATTTGTAAGCTATAATCTATTCATATGCCAGGTTTCATGTAGGTCCGTTCAGAAATTATTGAAATAAAAAGTAACATTCACTCATCCATTTAAAACTTTCGCCATTGTAACAATCTCATTTTTGTCGAAATTAATTTTCTTCATGTTTTTCCCACAATGACTCTATTATTGTAACATATTAGTGTCAAGTAAGAACATAAATTTTAAATAATTATAATTAATATACTTATAATAGGACTGTAAACAAGGTCATTATTCTAAGCTAGATCCACCACTTGCAAAGCTTTACAAGTAGTTTCATAAGGAACAAATCATTGTTCTCATGGCTGAAACTTTCTTAGAATCAATACAGACCATATTTTCTTATTTTTCTTGATTCAAAATTTGTGTAGTTTACAAAAGATGTAAGATACGTAGCAGTATTAAGTTTTGGATGGAAATATTCATCTCCAAAAAAATAATTAAAACCACTTTTTATTTTCGTTTTATACTCATACCGAAGGTTTCTAACAATTTGATGATATCAATGATTATTTAATTAGTGTATATTTTATAGCATTCGTAATAATTTACCTTAACTAATTATATGTATAGGAAAAACATCGACAGAATTTATACTTGCAAGGCATAAATATATTGAGTACTAATATGAGAAAAAATATTAAAGAAATAAAGTTAATGGTCAGATTTATGGAATAAGTCAATAACATATTTGTGAAAAAGTGTACAAATAGTCATTGACTTGTAAAGGTAATATCCATAATACAGCTAAAGATCAATATTAGCTAATTTTATACGGTGTTTTCTTTCAGCCTTTGACAACGTACAAGTCGTGCATAATACAGCTAAAGATCGATATTAGCTAATTTTATACGGTGTTTTCTTTCAGCCTTTGACAACGTACAAGTCGTGCATAATACAGCTAAAGATCGATATTAGCTAATTTTATACGGTGTTTTCTTTCAGCCTTTGACAACGTACAAGTCGTGCATAATACAGCTAAAGATCGATATTAGCTAATTTTATACGGTGTTTTCTTTCAGTCTTTGACAACGTACAATTCGTGCATAATACAGCTAAAGATCGATATTAGCTAATTTTAAATGGCGTTTATTCCGCCTTCGATAATGCATATATCACGTGTATGTCCATAATTGATTGTACTAGAACAAATAGGCTAAGAATTTATTTTATAGTTGTATCCCAAAAAATGTTTCTGAAGGTCTTTATTGACACGATTAATTTTAAAATGTCTATCTGGTTTTTCATGATACTCAATACACTAAAAAGAAAATACTTAATAAATATCACAGTGTCTGATGAAGTAAAAGTATATTGTTTGGGGGTTTCTATAATATTAAATTTTCCATGTAATGGATTTTATTTACATAAAATTCCATTAAATTAGAAACCTAATTCCTATAAAATTCTCAATTTAATAAAGTGAACTGCATGTCTTATTATAATAACCAAAATAAGGGCTTCGGTTCATTTTATTGAATTAAGAGTTTTATGAGAAAAGGTTTCTCGCAAACTTAGCACGCTATTATATAAAAAATAATTCTACCAAATTAAAGAATATAATTTTCGACTCCTCCCCCAATCATATCTTAACTTATATCAATAACGTCAAAGATGAAAGGTCACTACTGAACTCAAATTTACACAATATAATCAACTATCGTTGAATACGTATGAGTAATTAATTATTACTACATGTTTATGAAGAGTAACATGATCTTAGAAACAAATGGAGCAACATGTAAAAAAACGATCATCAGACAAATGGATATGAAGGAGGAGCATTAAAATATTTAAGGTCAAAGATTTATTTGCAGGACCCCACAAATTATATGATCTATCTAATCAGGGGTGGGTCAAAGAAAAATTTTGTTTGAAAAAGAAATATATTTGAACTTTTCCGCAGAATAACTAAAAGAATATTATACGAATGAGAATTTGTCCAAATAATCATTAATATTGTCGAGCACGTACATTAGGAAAGTTCAAAAATTTAGAATTTTAAATTTAAAACTATGTATCAAAAGTAATTTTTCATGACCAAGTATATTTTTGGCATTGTATTTCATCTTAAAATTAAAAGATAAAATACTAATTAAACGGTCCTATCGTGTTGGCTTCTAAGTAATAGCCACGGCTAAAAAATAAATAGGCCAAAACTTATTCGTTAAATGAAAGTTAACTTGTGCTCTTAAGTGCATTAAATTTAAAAAAAATTGATTTCAAATTCAATATATGTTTGTCAGCGATATTAGTGAAGGAATGAATGATATTTTCGAAGAATTTTTTTGAAATTTGTACAGAATAAAACTTTCTAAAATCGTTGTTTCCCTTCAAGGTTGCAAAATACTATTGAAATAAACAAGAAAATAATCTATTATATTGGAAATAAAATATAGATTGGACGATATATATAACCACGTAATTACGTAATTTTTTTACATTAAAACGCGGGATGATCAACTTTGCTTTGTAGCTTGAAATTGAATTGAACTTCAAATACATATAGACTATCAGAGAAATAATACCGTGTGCTTAAAACTAGAGTGCATATTTTTAGTATAAAATTTTATTATAATTATTATCACTTTAGGGTTTATTACTGTTGGGAGGAGAGGATATATAGAGGTGGTGTCGCGTGTTTTGTGACATTTGGAATTGCATAGCGCGTAATATTTATTCACATTTACATGATTTCAAAACAAATGTTGGTACGGATCATAAATTTTGCAAGTCCGACTTCAAATTGGCTGTTTTTTATACAAATGTAAATTTTTATTTTAGCGGACCTGAAGATTGCGTCCAAAAATGTTAAATTTAACCTTTTTTAAAATGACAGTGGTTCATATTGTCTGTTTTTTAAAATGACAGTGGTGTAGAAAACATGTATTTTCCTAAAACAAAATTAGTTTGATTATTAATAGGTTTCACACTATTAAAAAAATTGCAATACCACATCCAATATCTAAATCTTTCAATTGAATAAGTTTATTTTATTCGTTTGTTTAGTATATAAATAATTCGGAACTATGTTTTGAAACAATTAGAGTTTTTAATTATTTTTTATTTAGTGGTTATAAGAATATATTTAACAAGACTTGCATTCTACACAGGAAAGCAAATGAGATTCCATAAAAATCCCAGGAAATATTTTATTGTAACATATAGAACTTATTTAAAACTAGCTTTTGCTTGCAGTTTCTCTGGCGTGGAAATTTTGAGGTAAAATTTAAGTGATAAAAAAACTTTTCCTGCGTTGATCCAGTACCGCCGCTGGTTGTTCTCTCCAACCGTGGCACTTTCTGCTTCCGGGAGGGTTCAGAACCTGGCCTCGTCAAACTATGACACTGGCCTCGTAAGACATAACACAACAATGACCTCAACAACTATACTTAAGTTTTATTGACAAAAATTCCTAGAATAAACTAGCTGCCCGATAACAAAAACCACATCAAAATAAATCCACTATAAGTCAAGTTTTAAATAAACAGATAGAATGACATACATATTGTACGAATATTGTTGGGTTATATATATATATATACATATATATATATATATATATATATATATATATATACATTACCTAATAGAGACTATGTTCAGAAGCAAAGTTCCATGAATTTAAACAAACCACTCGGTACAGAAACCACTAGCGATAGGCCAGCACGGCTTTATTTCGCGGAAGAACACTCAGCCCAACATTACATAAACCACTTTATTTATTTTCTCTCCCTCCTTTGCTCTTTAAGTATGGCATTTTTGAAAGAAAATGATAATCTCAACTTGGTAATATTACTTCTGCTCTCGTCTCTTTTCAGTTTCTCTCCTTCTATTCAGTTTTCTTCTTTTCTTTCTTGTCAGAAATCCAATGTGAAGTGAAATTATAATTATACTTTTCAAAATAAGTTATTCTGTTACATTAATAAACACTTATTGAATTGCTTTCAACTATGTTCTTAGGTAGGTCAGATGCTTACTAAAAATATAGAATATTTTAACCATAGAGTTAAAAAGTCGTTTATACCATAGAAGAGTTAACACTCAATATCTTGAAGAGATTACTTGACCATATATATTTATTTCTTGTATAGTTTTTTTACTGTTTTACATGTAGTTATAAAACAAATCAAGAAATAATTTATTCTCTTTTTATTTTTATTAACTTCGTCTCTTTTTAATTTTATTTTTATTGACTTTCTGATGTACATCACAAAATTAGCGAAAATCTGCGTGATTTTTTTACGGTGAAATTAAAAATGGCCTAACGTTTTTTTTTCGTATCCTCTGGCAATAGGTAATTTACAATTTAATCTAAACTCTGGACTACGTAATTCAATCAGGTAAATAACAAATTAATAGGCGATTTTTTATGGAATCCAGTGAAATACATAACAGGATAAACAAAGAACCAACGGTTTTGATGAAACCAATAAAACTTGTTACAAGGTGAGTTCCTTACACATTTAGGCGTATATAAACAATTAAGTGTAAATATCACTTTTAAAAAATCATTTACAAACATTAATACTATGTTGCATTGGATAGATATATAGCATAGTATGTACTTTACCGGCGTAAAATATCTCAAAAGCTATATACAATTTAAAATCATTGTTAGAGACTTCCGTTAAAATTTGGGTAAACTTTAGTAATATAGGTTTAACATAATTTTGAGTTCAGGAGCCTATGCAGTGGAATAAGGGCGGAAATAGAGGGGAGAGGGCGATGTAGGAAGCAAAGAAATATTTTTGTCGACATTTCCAAAAATATTAATCTTTGTTAAATTTTTCTAAAAAATAAATAAATATTTGCTAAATCTTATTAAAAATCAATCTTTGTTAATAGCCTACATGAAGATATTGTAATATAACGAAACCTAAGTCGTGGTAAAGAATTTAAATATAGTAGAAATGATACTACATCACGTAGTTTTATTTAATTGTGAATAGTGAATTTTTACAAAATTAACCCCAAATATATTAAATTTTTAAAAATATTAAATGAAAAAGTTGTTCTGGATTCCTTATGATACCTTCAATTGAATTTCAAACGTAAAAATATATGGAGTAGCTTATTTATAACTATGCATCACCAATATAAGTAGGTATGAATCCTAACAATGTAATTAGCAACATGATTTGTTTCCCCTTGAAGTACGGAATTCTAAAAATATAATATTATCATAAGAAAGTAATACTTTTCTAAAAGGAACTATTTCAACACACAATATGTTTTACCACGGCGCACTCCGAAGTAACTAAACATATAATTATTAAATTAGTTCAGTATGCAAATTCAGTCGGGATTTAATTATATATACAAATATAAATTTAACATAAGTTTTTGTCGGCAAGCGCAGCCATTGCATTTGTGAATACGGAGGTTTAACCCCCCGTTAACACAATATTTGAAATTTTATACTAATTTTTTACAACAATCTTAATAAAAACTGTGTAATATAATAATAAATATATTAATTTGCCTTATGTGGATATAAATGTACTTCCAACAAGCAAGTTTATTACGTAAACAAAAACAAATATGTAAAAGGGAGTTAACTTTGTGTCATAACTAAAATCATTTAAGGATAATTTCAACCACGTACCCTTTTCCTAACCAATTTATCGCAAGCGTAGAACATTAATCCTTTGGGATTGGATGGGATCTATTTTTTACTTCACTCCTCAAATTATTTTGTAGAATTTAATACTTTAAATCTGTGGGTGAAGACGGCCACTTTGTTAGTTTCTATTTTAATACTCTGTAATCGCAGAGGATTTTAAAGTCACATTGCATGTGAGAACCTACTCATTTGCTTTTATATTGCACGTTAGATGTAATTTGAAATATGGTTGGAAACTTTTCTATCTTTAAGATAAAACATTTGTATTTAACCGTGTAGTGTCGGGGCATATTATTATTTTAACAATAAAATCTATGCGGTGATAAAACAGTTTCAGTCCGAGAAAGTAAACTCACATATGTAAAATTAAAATCATAAGTTCGATCAAAAGGCAACAAATAATATTAAAAGATATGATGCAAAAATTTTCGCGAAAAGCTTTAGTTGTGAAATACGAGCTATGTAATCTGAAAGTTGTGAAAAAAAAAATTATATTCTTATAAGCAACAACTCAGTTTTACACGAAAATATTTTGTTTTTAAGATGTTGTAGTATAAACAGAAAATATTTTAATGGAAAAAGGAGACATACAGTCTCGTCATGCCTTGACTTATTTAGTACTGTAGATTACAGCAATTTATTAAAAAAATTATCGGTGACGGATTGGTCGTTAAATCCAATCGTCTCTAAAAACATGAATGTGGCAGCAGAGAGAATTAAACTTAAATTTAATAAAAAAAATTCACTAATATTAAAACCTTCATGAGCTTTTAAGTAAACATCGATTATTTTTAAGTTTCCCTTCCTTAAAATTAAGAAAAAACAAACGGAACGCTTTTAGGATCACATTGTTTTCCGTCCATCTGTCCGCCTGTCTGTCAAAGCCCTTTCTCTCAGAGACGACTGGAGATATCACGCTGAATTATATCGCATACTGAGGATTATGGCATCACATTGCGGTAAAAATTTCAATTTGTTGGTCCGGCCAAAAAATATTTAACTCTTTAAAACGGTCGACCTACAATCTTCAAAGTCGGCATAGTCGGTAAAGGTATTATAGCACAAGTGATGGAAGAAAATGAATTATTTTTAATTGTACGATATGTGAAATTATTTATATTACGTTTTGGAATATGCGCCTATGAAAGATGTGATAGGCAATACCTTCTAAAAAAATTAATTTTTTGAATAGCCCAACAGAAATGTTATGTAACAAAATGTTTATAGATATCTTAATGTGTACGGAACCTTCGTAGTGCGAGTTCTTCAAGCGGTTATTATTTATTGGCATTATTATTTTCAGTTCGGTATTTGCCTTTTATTTTAATCTAAATGAGTATTTCGACTTCAAATTTTAAAATTTTGGTTCCTTTTACTTTACTTTTTTTTTTCTTTATATTATTTTGGGTACAGTAGTCACTATTTTGATTCCTAATTAAAAATACGCACACATATATATATGTATATATATATATATATATATATATATATATATATATATATATATATATATATATATATTACAATTATCTGTTTTGATGTTACTTATAATTATCTGTTTTGAGAACCACGAAACAGACCTCCTTATAGAGACGTGGTTGAGTGCATTCGTGTACAGACATAGCGACCAGTAATTGTATAAGTTTTTTATATTTTCTTAAATATAGTCTTAATTGAAGTATGGCAAAATGTCAAGAAGCTATTTTAAAAAAAAAATATTTTCAATGATATACATAGAATATTTTACCTACTTAGACCACAAAAGATATAAAAGAAATGAAATAAATGTAGTTTAAAATACAGCTTTACTTTTCTTTTTCAAATTTACAATAAACACTTTATAACATATTGCAAATTACTCCTACTAAAGCATTCAAAAATATTTAATATCTCTCACAGATTGATGCGTTTCTTTATTAAGTAAAGAAAGATGTTTTTTAAGATTAATAAATTAAAATGAAGTAATGATGAGCAGATTGTAAATTATCCTAATTTTTTTTTAATATGACAATATATATATATATATATATATATATATATATATATATATATATATGTGTGTGTGTATATGTTTGTATATATATTTTTTTCAATTGAATAATACACCTGTTTTTTCTGCACTTGTTTACTTTTAACATTACGTAAATATCGCCCTTTGAACAAAGACACCTTTCGATCTCAATTATAATTAGGGTGATGGAGGACACTGAATTTACCATCTTTATTACTTATTTTAACATATTTCTATTACTACATATCTCCACTTATTACCCATTGTAACTACGCATTGATTCTAATTCCAACTTATGGCATTAAAGGTTACCGTGGAATGAACATGTAGACCGGTCATAGTAGTAGCTAAATTTACAGCCAATAAAGATGAGAGATATATGATTTACACACGTATATAACTACTCCCAATACAGTTATGAAGTGAAGTTTAAGTATCGTTATTATTTCAGAAATTGTTGTTAGTAATTTCGTTAATAATCGTCGCTTTGCCTATTTCACGAGCAAGTGACCGAAATTTACTGCCAGCTGAGATTAGATTGATGATTAAAACTAATTTAAAACACGATTGCCAAAACTAATGGCCGTATATATATATATAGCTATTATCGTCTAAGCTCTGCTTTTACATAACTCTTTATTATGCTTTAACGGTCTGTAATTTACATAAATATGAGGTCCATTGCCTTCGTTTAATTATTTTGATATGAAAGGTGTTTTCACATAAATAATAAGAACATTCAAAGAGGGTAGGTTTTGTTTATAAATAAATTTGACTTAAAAAAATTATAAAATGCGAGAATACTTTCAAATTGAAAAAAAATTACACTTGACCAAACATTTTTGTTATTGATGAAAAGATGAGCTTTCATTTCATTAAAATAGTTATATTTTTAATTGAAATATTTATTATTACTTTTCGGATATTATGCAAAAAATTTAACACTTCATAAATTTTAAACATGAAAAGCCGTAAAAAATTGTCAATAAATATTCAAGTTCGTATCTTCCAAACCTGAACAAGACATTACTTAATTTAACAGAGCAAATTCCAACACTTGGATTAATTTTGTTTTCAACCAGAAGGTTTAGAATTGATTTTAAAGTACTTAACAGTTTCATTAACTGTTTCCGTTCGTATCAAGTTCACACACATAGTTCAATAATAATAATAACTGCTATGTTTTGTGATTTAGGTTGAATTAAACGATGAACACAAATAAAAAAAAATATTTTTCCGTCGATCATAAAACTAATTATTTTATAGCAAATTTTTTTTAATATTTTACTTCTTCAATATACTCAGTTGTGGAACGTTATTCTCTGCGTCAGTTACTACTTCTAAAATTATTAAGGTCTCTTATGACATCAAAAAAAAAGTGTACACCTCTAAGCCGAATCGAAGCTTTAAACGATAAGAATATAATAATTCAAAATATGAGTATGAATTAGAATTCGCAAATGTAAATTACATTTAAGCACAGAATTCATTTATTTATAGCCAAAAATATTTTCTCGATAAACAGAGTAAGCTCGCAATCATCAAAGAGCGCAGTGAAAATTGATAATTCTGTTACGCTCTTACATGTAAATAAGAATGCGCGGCCCTAATTGTCGGGGTTTATACAGAAAATATGTTCAAGTAAATGGATTAACATACTATTTCTCATTATATTTATTGAAACCATATTGTACCGTAGCAACGCGCCAAGGATATTTTTTCCCTAAGTGATCTGTAGTCGTGTCGTGCAAAATGCAAATTGAAAACGAAATATCATCAGATATTGTTTTAGTTATGGTACATTTTCGTTGCGTATTAAAGTTTATAGCGTATATTTGTTTTGACTCGTTGTGACTTATAAAAATTTCCTCTAAATATAATTGCAAATGTATTCTATTAAAATCGCTCCATAATATTAGATTTTGTTTCCTCTTTACAAATAAAAGGAGCATTATTTTGAAATTTTGCGGTCACATTAGGATTACCCAAAGCTCAACACAATCCACTATAAAGCTCAATTGAAATTATTTTATTTGTTCTTACAAGTAAATAATGAGATTCCCAGACAAACAGAAAATTATTCCTAAAACCAATATTTTTTTGTTTTTATGTCTTTAGATATGTTTCTCCAAATATTTTTTCGTAAATCCTTTCATTTTACAGACAAGACAATTCTATAGGTGTGTTATGTGTATGAAAGTAAAGTACGTAATAATCAAATTTGTACAGTTTTATGCTAAACCTAAGACAATAAATAGAAATCTTGACATACATTAATATTTTGAACTGATTGAGGATGGAAGCACTGTTATAACGAATACATTGAACAATTTTATGTACGGAAAATCATCAAACACAATATCCACTCTTATGCATCTGTCCACATTTGTGTGATTACTTTCCTTCCACACCACTCCATACTTCATTTTGGCCACGGCCATTTCGTCAATGTATGTCCGTTTAGAAAATTTAATTACGCATTTAAAACATACCTAGTACATCTATTGATGTGTATTATACATTTTTGTGAATATTATGCATTGTGTAGCTAATAGTTCTTTATATTCCATGCCTTAATACCATGTAAATGAATTTTGGAAAATATTAAATCCTTATATTTTTTTGAGAAGTGAATCAATTTATTTTTTTACAAAGTAAATGTTACTTCAAGTTTATTCCGCTTTATTCTAAAATATTATCGGATATAGTTTAATAGTTTTAAAGTACGCATCATTTTAAGTGAAAATAAAAAAAAAACTCAAAGTTATACGATTCCAAAAATAATATTTTTATGTTCAATACTAATGTTATTTTTCTCTAAATAGTTTTTAAGCTAATTCTATATTTTTATTATATGTATAGACAATAAAGTATTTTATTAAATTTTAAATACTAGCAACAAAATAAGCTTATAACAAATATACGAAACATCGAAAAATTTTATGTGCGGAAGGTGACCAACTATTTCTGTCCTTATTCTTCTGCCGCATTCAGTTTACTTACCTAAGCACCGATCCCTTCTCTACGCAACTGTGGCTATGTTCAGTTTAGCAATATATGTGCGAGTGGAAAATTTCATTACAAGATTTATAATACACGTAGCGCCATTTATTAACTTAAGTAGATACACTACAAATTTGTGAAATAACTACATTTTGAGTACTTAGGCACTTCTTCGTTACTTTTGCAACGTAAATAATTGTTGTGTAATACCAATTCCAATAAAAAATATTAACAGAATACTACGATAAGTCAGTTTCTACTTTTTTTAAAGTAATCGCTCTTATTTTGCGAGTAGTTTCTATCTAATGTATGCTGTAACAACCACAAACAGGCAAGAATTCCAAGAACAATTTTTTTTTCTATGTTACTTTTGTTAGGACCAAAAATTATTTTGGTCAATATCTTCAATAATCAGACTGGCCAATTCCACAGTTTTATTAAATTTATACATGAATGGTTTTATTAAATTAAATGACGCCATAAAATACCAATTCCAAATATTTCATAACAATTTTACTCTGATACTGTGTCATTCAATTATTTATATATTTTTGAATAATTATAATTAATTGATGTTCCGAAAATTTTAACGATATTGAAAAGCGAAAGCCAGTCTTTAAATAACTTCTTCCTAATTAATTATACATTCAAAATACATATTTTAATGTTCATAGTTACAGAGATAGAACAAGACACACAATTCGATTGAAACTATATTTTAAACTTGTTGGCAAACAATATATCTCGCGACACCTACAATAAATTAAGTCCGTGTAGATATAGAAGTTTTTCGTTCAATAAATTATAATGGTATAACTATAAACAAATATAATAAATTAATTAAACTCATTTCAGTACTAAAGTGTGTATACGTATACGTACATTTGCGTGCGCATATGTACTTGCAAGTACATGTATCAGATGACGGAAAACATAATTACATGCACTTATGGTATTTTAGAGTATGTAAATATAAGACAAATAAATATCTATTTGGTTTTATAGCTAACAACTTTATTGAAAAATACATTTTTAACTACCCTTGCTATTTGATGGAAAATTAATGTAAAATTTTTAAATCTTTAAGGAGAACGACGTCAGCTTGAACTCAATACTAGATGCCTTTTTAAGTTACAAATAGGATTGTGTACCTCAATTGTTTTTCATAAAATTTCAATATAACTACATTAAAGATTAAAATAAAATTTTCTGTAATAAAATACATTAGGACTCTCGCTCTTAAGAAAACTTAATATAACGATACAATGCAGTAAATACAGAGGAACAATCGAAACATATATTTTGTAGACTTCAAAGGCAAATACTACCATCCAACATTAAATTGCACATATCATAATCCAGCATTAAAAAAAATTTTCTCTTAAATTTTCTTTCCGAAAATTTTTAAGGTGTCAAAATTAAAATTATATTTTCAGAAATATCCTTTTTGAAATTAATAGATAGGATTTCTTTCACGAATCGGTTGATTTTTCAAGGTAATTTATGTTATTCAGTTATGCGGTATAAAACGAGAGTCACTTTAATTAAGCGCTGTGATTTAAAGGGTTCTCTAGCAAAGAGATAAATCTGTGTCGTTATATTTTTTTTAGTATTATTTATATTTTAAATTTTGATGACTAATTTTATAAATCGTTAAATTATGTTAAATAAAGAGCGATTAAAGTAGCTTTATAAAATTAATAGTAACTTTTCTTATGATATATAGACCTTTGCATTGAATATTCTGTTACAAATATACAACCTAAACCTTACTACTATCTCCTAAATAAATAAAATAAAATCTCCAGCATTTACGTTGCAATATCTTAGAAGTGTATCTTAGAGCAGATGCCATACGGTAAAAGTTGTATACACACGAAGGGCAGAGTTGGTATAAATGCTGGAAAAATTTTATAGAAAGATTTGTTCAAGTAGAAAAGAAAACTTGGCTACCTTTAACGGAACATATCCACTTTAGAACCAGGAATATTTCGACAAAAATCATTTTCAAAAAAATATTCCGCAGAAATATGTAAAAATTTGGGTATAAATGCATTTTAGAACCAGGGACAAATTATTCTTTTAATTATGTAATAAGTGGTTAGTGATAAAAGAATAAATGAAATAACTGGAAAAAATCATTTAAATCTGTTCCATCGTAAAATAAACCGTCAGGTACACAATTTTTCAAATTGTTTTTCTTATAATAAATATGCAGCTGCAGAATTTCTTTCCAGGACTATAGTTGTTAATGCGTATACTTTCATGTCATCGAAATTTTCCTGGTTCTTAAGTGCATTTATACCTCATTAACAATATGACTAAGCAAATAAAGATGTTTCTGCATATGTATTTCAAAAAGAAAATCCAAAATACCCATAAATGACTGTATTATTTTCATAGATTATCTACGTTGCAAATGGTAACTGATTTCTCTAAAACTGTTGAGGAAAATATTAATCATAATAAAACCTCGCACTCGCGGTAATTATAGTGCAGGTCTTCTTTAGTTTATATCATTTCTCTCCAGTCTGTCCCAGACCAACTTTGGACCAACTTTGTATCATTACGTCAATGCAATTGTGGTCTTTCTGTAGGGCTTTTTCTAACCCAGTACTCACTCAATAATTGGCTTACATTAGGAGTCGTATTTGTAGACTACATGGGTGGCCCATTTTTAGTTTAGTTTTTCTTTTGGGTTGAGTAAATGGGTAATTTTTTATTGTTCCTCATACGTTCTCATATTGTTACTCCTACTAGTATCTTTCCATCTTTCTTTGGGCTATTCGCAGTTTGAGCACAAATTATGTGGCCACCATCCAAGATTTAGCATCTCAAATTAGAACTAATAAGATACAGGTGTGGGACCTATGGACTTTCTGTTTAGCAGTAATATTAATTTTCATAAAGAATTTAAATGAGGTATAACTGGCCCATGTTCTTACCCATTTTATTTCCTGTTCAAAACAAGTACTAGTTTATTCTGACGATAGTAATATTTATATTTATGGTTACTTTAGGTTGATTGTTTAATTTTATATTTGTACAATTGGCTATAATATCCCGAATTTGTTTTCAAACCTTCTTCCAGGGAAGCAGAGTACAAATTTACATCGTGGAATGGTAGGAGGACGATATAATTTGGAAACCATAAGTTGTCGGAGTAAAAAACTTTGGATAAAATATCATCTTACCTTACCCCCTTCTCAATTTTTTTAAAATGATTTAATGTTGACTTTTATAATACATATTTTTACTTCAAGTATCTGTAACATAAATGAGAATATTCCAGTTAATAAGTAATTATTCAATTTTCACGCAACTGAATGCTTTCTTGTAATAAATAAAAGGCAGTAAATTTGACATTTGACATTCTATGACTTTTTCGATTAAAACCCTCATCGTAGGAACATATTCCGTTATGTTAAATCTTATTTTGAATCCATTATGTACCTTAGATTGGTAGCAATCGAATGGTTAACAAGCCGAATGGTTAACATTTTTGTCAATAATTCGTAGAGTTGTTATAACGATATATTCGGGCGGTAATTACTAAGATCAGCCTTTTTTGAATAGCAAAATTACATTTGCACATTCCAATTCCTTTGAGATTGGTCCTTCTTTAAGCTCTTTATTTATTAATTTCAGTTCAAATAAGTAAAAATGCAGTAAATATAGTATAGAAAGAGGTCAGTGCTGCAGCGGTACGTGGTTATGGGTGGTCAAGAGATATGTTGCAGACGTGAAATATTTCAATATTTTTATTTGAACGATTTTAAAACAAAAAAAAAGCAAATATTCGGATAGTTGTTAGTAATAAAATATTAACTTAATTTTTTTTTATTTTTATGAATTTATTGCAAAAATAATACTTAACGATCTATTGAAAATATATTTTTAATTTTATAATGCTCTTCATTGACAAAATGTGAAACTGGCCGAATGGCACTTCGCGACACGCAATCAGAACATTTTAACTCTTATCCAAAGGCGTCATTATATGTTTCATAAACAACAAAATTGAAAATCGTGATAATATGAACTTACTTGTAACGAAGTAGTCACATTTTCTTTCTTTTATAAATTTTAGTCTATCTAATCATTTCAAATTATTTATTCAAACATTAAACCCTAATACAATTTGTGGAAGCTATGTCAAAATATTTATGAACATAATCTGAAAATATGAAGGGAATGCACAGAAAACGGTGAGAGCAAATCACTCCATAACCATATATGGTATTTCGCTGACAATGCTGTTAATCAAATGAATATGGAACTAACCAAATTCACTTGAAATCTATAAAGAACAGAAAGTAAATTGAAACAATACGAGTGTATTCATTCCACTAAATAAGTGGGCCTGCCACCACATACATTTTGAGTTCTTTTGTTCTGTTCGTAACTTTTTTACTAGTATTATGCTTAGAAATAAAGTAACCTTACTGAATAATACATAATATATGTAAACCGTTAAAAGTATAAACCGAATAGCAGACAGACAGAAAGCCACATAGATCAACGAACGCATATAAGCGAAAGACAATTGTACGTACCGAACTTGGTTCACAAAAATAGCAACAACAAACTTATTTGGTAGGGAAACTATAAAATAGACGAATTAGTAAGTTTTAGGATAGAAGTTATCAAAGTATATACGCATTTCGTTTTAAGGCACATTTTAGGTGAGAAATATATTTATACAGATATATCAAAAACTATCTAGTACATTCTGTATTTACATTTATATATTGTTGTCTATATCTCTAAATATAAAAGAAATATTTAATCTTTTGAATATTTTTTATTTTAATAACATACTCAATTGTTAATAAAATACCAATTTTTAATAAAATGCCCAAAGAATAAATCAAAACTTAAGCATAATATTTAATTCGTCTTAACATTCATAACGACTAAATGAAATATTTTATTTGAATGAAAGAACAAATCCGTTTCTTTTAAATTTCACACTTACTGGTAAGGCAAGTATAACTCCATTGATAAGGTAAAACCTACTTAAAATCACTGATACTGTTAAATAGACATAGTAAGCGACGAGACATAGTAAAAACCGAGCAATAATTGCCGAGTATCGTTAATGTAGGTTAAAATGATCCTTGACCAGCAACGATTCTAAATAATAATAATAGGGTGTGTCGCTCTTTTTTTAACACTTGCAGAACATAAAAAGGCTGTGTCTAACAATCATTTTACCGACCAATAAACCTTCATTTTCAAATAATTTAGGTAAACCTTAGTTGAATTAAGGCATTCTTAAAAGAAACAGGTAGCTTTGATAAAATTTCGATTATGGTAAACATTTCACCTTTAATGTCTTAGTGATTTGATTTCAATTTTTGAAGACGTTTCAATAGTTATGTAACTCTGATTTTTTGTCTAGACTAATGCCACATTCTAAGGCAGTCTTTAAGATATTAGAATCAGAGAGAAAGAAATGAATATGAAGTTTTAAACAATAACTAAGAATAAACACAAAAATCGTTTATTGTACCTTTGCTATATAACTACTATATTTCCGTACAAAATATCTTATGATTTAGTGTATTATTTTTAGAACAAAAGTGGTTTATGTGATTTGACTAAAGGTTTCTCAAAACCGTACACAAAAAACATAAATTTTAAACTATTGATTTTTGCGAAACTGATGTTTTTTAAATGACTTATCACAACGTTCTCTACCCTAATAATTATTTTTCTACCACCGAAAATGGGTCACTTGAATAATAATTCAAATACTTCACCAAGCACTGAAAATGACCCACACATATGAAAGGAATGAATTAGCTTCTATTCTGCCGGAAAATTATGTATTCAACTTTGCCAGTTTGCGGTTCATACCAAGTGCTGTATGAATAAGAGCTCTTCAGCTGCGTCATTTAGTATTTCTTGATATATGCTCGTTTACTGAACAACACATTTATAAATTTTGTTAAATTTCCTAAATATCTTCCGTGTTAATATATTTTTAATATGCTTGTAAAGAAGGAATTGCAAACATTGAATTCTCTATTGTATCTTTAAATTAAAGACAAACTGTCTTACGATTTAAACTAGTCTTCAGGTTTTACTAAATCCGCCAATATAATAACATTAATACTTCTAATTTTACCAAACTTAAAATGTATTAGTATTATTGAAGGGATATTTACTGGTGATATAATTGTGACGTCACAATATAATTATAATCCATTATATTCCAAATGTAATTGCAAAAATCTGGCATACGTAGCTTGTGTATGTTTGATTTAAAATTTGAAAACCAAATTTCTTTCTAGAAGCTCTTTTTTCCAATATGTATAAATATAAAAGTAATCATATAAAATATCAAGTAGAAATTTAGTATCCTTCTGTAGCAATTAATATTTATTTATTCAATCATTATTTTTCACAAAATATTACAAATTCCCATTGTTAATAAATATTACAAACTTATTGCAAATATCAAGCAAATTTATGAAAACATCAAGCATCCTATTTACTAGATTTATTTTTTTGACGATGTACAGAAAAATAAATAAGCTTGAATAATGATATAAGAAGATAAAGTAATAAAAAAATGATTATTTTCAACAATATTATTATCAGTAATTTTCGTTCCAAAATTATTCTACCACTCATGAAATAATATCAATTTTTAAATGGAAAATTGAATTTTTGCGACATATAGAGACTATACAGAATATATTTTTATTATAAATAAAAATATATTTAAAATCTATGCTCATTGTCCTAAAAATTGTTATAAATAGAAATGTAAATTTTTGCAAATCCACTAAAGACATTGAAAAAACATGACACAAGTTAAAGAAACCATCGTAATCTTCCACATCTACGAAAAATTGAAGGGGACAGTTTACGAAGGCCGAGTAACCATTTAATAATTTTAATCATTACTTAAGGCCATATAAGCTATCCTATTATGATATGTCGTTATCTATTCATTTATGTACTCATTTTATTGTTGTATCACTTGACCGATTAGCCTACTTAAATAAACATGATTAATCAAATTACTTTTTATTTGTGGCCATCGACTAAGAACAAAATGGTTGATTTTGGAAAACAAAAATTATTGTTTGTGTGAACGAATAGAGCTTTATTGAACAAAAGTACCATATCTTGATCAGCTACCATTAAATTATATCAACAATATTTTAGTTACGCCGCAATATTTCTTCACAATCATTCTCGTCATTTACTGTTATTATTCTCTAAGACCATAAATATTTTTTTAACTTATCAACCAACCGATATATTTATTATATTGATTTATACTTATATCATAAAAAAATCACGCGCATTTTTTTTTCGGAAGGCTTCTCAATGTAGTTCCATATCAAAATTTGAGTTACGTTCTGTATTTTTACTTACTTTACCCATTTTATCAACGGCTGAGCAGTCGGTATGGCTAATCATAGTGGATAACCCATGTTCCATGACAAAGCATATAAGAAAAAGAAAAAAGTGACTAAATTTGCTAATACTTATAATTTCAAATACAACTTAAAAAAAACCCATTACAGGTGCCTCGTTACGGATTAATTGCAATTATTTCGTGTTTACTCATATATTGTAATCTTCCTACTTGTATTTTATTGTACGTATTGATGTTGTATTGTTATATATTACTGATTCTTTGCCCTAATTTTCCATATAATTTTAAAGACAATAGACTTCAATAAGTATATTTAATATGTTTCTTAATCCGTTAGGTACACATAATTGTGTTTGGAAATTTCTTCTTTTGTTGATTTACAGAACCAAAAACATATTCCATAGCTCTCAAAAATTCACCACTTATTCCAACTCCCCAATGTCTTCATATTCTTGGTAAGTCCAATATAAGAACAAAACTAGAACCGGAATAAACATACTTGTAACTTTATTTTGAATTTTCCCTAGAGTTATTAATGATTTATAATAATATAATAAAGAGGAAATTTTTTGTTTCAGAGAGCAAAAACGATTACTCAATTTGAAACATATATTTTTTAGTATGTGGCTTATAATTTTCTAATTAACAAGAGCTATTTATATATAAGTTGTACATTTTTAGGACATAGTTGATAATGTGAATGTGTTCGGAGAAAAAGTCGCTGGACTAGGTGCCTTTGTAATGAAAGTTAACAAAACTACTATAGATACACTAAATATGGAAAAATTGTAGATATTAAGAGACCCAAAAATCTGAGAAAATATTTCAATTTTTTTTTATTAAAAGACCAAGGTAGTTGTTTTTGTGTACATGGAAAGAGTAAATATTTTTATCTTTTCTGTATAAAAACGAATTCGATGTATAATATATACATAAAGCCGACATAGTTTGCCAACATTGCATTTGACTTTAACTTGTGACACTTTACATAATTAACATTATATTCACGCATTCAAAGTAGTTTCTTATGAAATTCACTAATCGTACGTAAAAAAATATTAAAGTATTAGAAAATAATTGCTAAATATTGCTAAGTTATCTCAGGTAGAAAAGTTGTTTATAACTTATATGCTTTTTAATTTTGAAGTAATTATTTTTATTCCAAATATTTTGGATAATGAGATTTCTAAGCCGAAGCGAAATTAAAAATTTCATTTCAGACGCAGAAAGTCATCTGAATTTTAAAAACATATATAGACAGTAAATTTATAGTATTAAGATCCAATTACTTCCATAAATTAGTGGAAAAGAGAGTAACTGGGATGTTTATAAAAGTAAATACATATTTAGGAACATGAAACATACGGAAGTTTTCGAAATGAAAACCATAGCCAGATCATTTCCTGAGTCCGACACTGAAGTTAGAAAGTCCGTGTGGATTTTTAAATTATTGTAAAATAATAGTTTTAATTTGTTAATTTTTAAAGTACAACGGGTAAATTTGTACTGAACTTAGTCGAAGCGTTGCCACAATTAAGATCCATGTAAAATACAAATACACAACATACTCTTTGCGAACAGTAAGAACAAGTATTTAACTATAAGTTTACTATTTATTTTATTTAAATTATTTGGTGCCCGTTATATATTTTAGTGATTTCTTTGATGCTGATACTCTTTAATATATTGCCCAGGTATTAGGAGACCTGGGCAATATATTATATTCGTTTTCATTTGAAATCTCAATAATAAAAATATAGTTATGTTGCAAATAAAACTACATCCGCACACATAATCGGAATCATGCGACTATAATGATTAAATCTGATAAGTGGATTGGTATTTTATTGAATTTTGCTATTGAGCAAAGCTTAAATCTGTAGAATTACCATAATATGAGTATAATTTACATTTTCGTGCCTTACATGAATAACGTTTAATAGAGTCAATTATTTTTCACTCTTATTGTTCACTTCTGCAATAGAATAATACCTTGGTAGGTGAATGTGCATATCTAGAATTTATTTTGTCGCTTGAGAACCACGTGCCTTTGAATAAGACTATTAGTTACCTAGAGAAATCATCTATTTATCGTTCATGATCTCGAAATAATTGTATTGTTGAACCTTGAAAAAGATTGAAGTATTTACGCACCGGCAATTATACTAACAAATAATCATGTTAGGTTCAGCAAAATCTAACTAATTAGAACTATACAAGGCTGAGTAATATTTATTTTAAATAATTTTACTAGCAATAAATAGCGCGGTTTTGAAGCTACTGCAGCTTTGTAAACAAAAAAACGGGAAATTTTTCATTGGTTCCTACTAAGTAAATGGATATATTTAAATAAGAGAAAGATTAAAGGTAGACTATAATTTCAGTATTAACCGGATTAAAGTTATCAAAGTTGTAACATGTGCAATGCATATAATTTTAAAAAAATAATAAGAAGTTCACATTTAAGTTTTTTAGGGTTCCGTACTACACAAGTAAAAAAGAAGGCCTCGTAATATGGATGACGAACCGATTCGTCTCTGTCTGTGAAAATTGTTTTTTTTTCCAAAAATTGTTCGATGTAGGAATATGAAATATAACATGATTATAAGGGGTTTTAAAGTTCATATATTCCAACACTCAAAAACG
The DNA here is from genome assembly GCA_039881145.1 of Druceiella hillmani. Classification (NCBI taxonomy): domain Eukaryota; kingdom Metazoa; phylum Arthropoda; class Insecta; order Lepidoptera; family Hepialidae; genus Druceiella; species Druceiella hillmani. The sequence continues at coordinate 31,517,092 of JAYKKI010000014.1, read as the reverse complement.
TTTATGTGGAAATAATAGCGGGGACAAACAGAGTTTCCTTTTCATTTCATATATAGTGAGAGGTACCGATTAACAGAGCAAGCTACAAGAACGGTATTCGTATTTTTTTTCAAAGCTCTATAAAAAAACAAATATTACAGGAAGCATTCACGAAAATTGCAAAAATAAAGTTGTGAGAAAAATATTACCAGAAAAATGCTAAAACAAGATTTACGAAAAAACATATTTTCAAGATTAGTTTTACGTAAACATGTTTAAATATAATTTACCTTGAAAATATAGCGACGATTTTTAATTTCAAAACGATTGAGAAATGCACTATGTTTATATGTTTATAAAAAATACTAGGTTATATTAGTTAGTGAAAAATAATTTAAAAGATACGCTAGGTACGATGAAATGTTTACAAGGAAATCTCCTAAATGTATACGAACCATTGAATGGTATATTCTACTCGTACTTAATAGGTTGTAGTCAAATAATTGAGGAACCTTTTAAATTCTCCTAATTATTTCCCTGCAGTAAATCTACTGCTATGTACCCACATAGAGCAATATGGAAGAAGTCGACTTTCTGTGGTTGTACGTTCCTACGACATAAAAATTATTAAAGTGAAAATATTGCGCAGTCATATAAAAAACGGAAGAATTATTGAATGAACATACACGTTCATTATTCGCGAAAAAATATTTTTATATTAGGCAAAGCGGTATTACGTGACATCATTGTTTCAGTATCTCGGTATAATTGCATTATGAATTTTCATTTCAAACACCGCCTTGTCAACTTTGGTCATTTTTAAACAAAAAACTGTTTACCCTATAATCCGACTGCTATAATAAAAAAAAATTAAGAGTTTTTTTAAAAAAAACTTCATGTTATATAAAATTAACAAAAAGAGTAATTCATACTCATTGTAAAAAAAGGCACTCAACTTTGCCAATTACCAAATTATTCACAACTTTATTCTAGTTTTAAATAATTTTCAAAGATTCCTTCACAATCATGTATTAGAACGACCTACATATTTTTTTGCTAATTTCAAGTGATAAATAATTATACATTATCAGCATAATTAGGATTTGAAGTACATTATAATTTTTTTTTAAATCTGAGTTAATGTGCCAAATTTGAAATAGGCTGCATTTGTAGTTTTTTTATAAACAAAGAGAACAATATCACATTGTATTTGAAACATACTAATTCGTGTATATTTAAAAGTAAATTAAAGAAATATTAAATAGAAACTTTAAACTAACTTACAATACTATGGGTTTAATAAGATTTTTAAACTGGCTTTGAATGTAGATTTGTCAAATGCGGAAATGTTTCATCATATTAATACTCCTACCCATATAGTGATCAATAGTCCACGCAGAAATTTGAAGCAGTCTTTGTTTCTGAATTGGCAAATCGCTTCGCCTCGAAAAGCATTAAACAAATATATTGTAAGTCATACGTTAACTATTTGCAAAAAATATGGTCCAGTTTAAGTGGAACGTTATGTTGTCATGCCATTCTTTCAATCTTTGGACATAAATGAATTAAAACCTCTCATTTAAAACATCCATGACACAATAGAAAAGCTTTGTTGTACAGTTCTGAACGTAAAAAATTTTAACTGTATTAATTTTAGATTAAAATAACAAGATTTTTTTTAGAAATTCGAAATATTTTTAAAAAGTAAAATCTCAGAATGCAAGTAATAAATTATAAAATTGTTTTTTTTATTATCCTTCTACAATTAAGAGTGATATACTTGAAACTTTAAAATTACTAATTAAATGTATTTTTTGTCTCTATGATTACCATTATGATAAACGATCAGATCCAGGGACATTGTTTACATGTGAATTTTTAGAAAAATATTATTAAGTTACGAGCTCTAAGTTAAATAAACGTAATATTAGTAATTTAAATATGTTTTTATTTAATGGTCGATTGCTATAAAATATAGTCAATGTTTAATTCGAAATGCAAGAGGATATACCAATAGAATCTTAATAAAAATATTGTGAGCTGCTCTAATATGGTCCGCGAGGAAATAAACAGGCTCATAGAAAAACATTCCAAAATAAATACTTTTGTACTCTGTTATTTTCGTTATTCTCCCCTAAATAATTTTTTTTGTAAAATCCTCTTGGGAATATAATCAAAAACGGTGTCTATCATAATTCGTCTGCCCGCATTCGAGTTGGTTCCTGAAACATCTATTCTTCCGGCACCACTCCATGTTTCACATCCGATTACGCTTACTTCGCCAATGTATGCCTAGGTGAGAAATTTCATCGCGCAATTTAAAATATACGTAACGGCATCTATTGATGTTCATGAGTACATTATATATTTATCTTAAATGTAAATCTTCTAAGTCAAAAAGTAGTAAATTCGCATATTTTCTGAGGGAGTGAACTAATTGCGATGATCTAACTAAATATTACTTTTAGTAGAGTTTTTCCTTCCTGTAAAATATCATCTGAGTTGATTTAATGGTTTTTATATGAGGCATGTACAAAACACATACAGACACAATAGGTTTTTGTTCCATTCATTTTGTTATGTTCCCTCAATTATTTTTTCGTAAATATTTTTAATATGCTAACATGCTAATAATGCAATTTTATTATACATATAAATAACAAAGTATGTAACGACTAAATTTATACAGCCAAATACTATACCTTCAAAAGTAATTTAATTACAAATATGAACTGAATGAACTAAGTAACAGCGTAAATTTTATATGTGAAACACGGCTAGTAACAATGTGCGTCCTTACGCGTCTGCCCGCATTCAGATTGCTTATTTTCTGAGGTATTTGTTTTGAAAATTTATTTGATTCAAACTAATGGGATATTAGATTTTTTTGTACCTACATCCAAGTTAGTTTCAATAAGCGTTAATGATAAATGTAAGCTCTAACCTTAAATATTTTAATACATCAGATCATCAGCTAGAAACGAATGTGTGCTCAATTTTGTCTGTAGCCTTCTTCTTTTAGTGGTATTAACTTGAAAGGCGGCCACTGAAGGCTAAACGATGTAATGTTTCAAAACCGAACAATATATGATTTGTAGTTTAATGACGAAATTGGTAATTTTTTTTTCGATTAAAAATTTAACTCGCGTTCTTTTTTAAAGAACTTATTACTATGCATTACACCATCAAGTGTTATCGATATATTTCAGTTTTTCTGTTGTTACATTTTATGATATAATATATAATGATAAGCATTTTGAAATCTTAACAGGTTTATAATTTAGTACCCTTATGGTACTAGTATCCCTTACATTATGAACAATTTGGTTTGTTTCAAGTTAAATTTATATACTGCGTGTATTTACGTAACTTTATAATTTAAAAAGGCAAGAGTATTATAATAAGCTGCAATAAATTTTGTCACACTGGTTCTAACTGTTAACTAATAAAAACCGAAATCAATTGTCCATACTAAGTGGTGTAGTACACACTGATAATTTTTTTTAAATCTTAACTTGTTAATAATTTAGTAACCTTATGGTACTAGTACCCGTTACTTTGTCAACAATTTTGCTTTATTTATAATTACATTTATGTACTGCGTATATTTGCGTTATTTTATATTTAAAAGCCAAACAAAGGTGTAATAATAAGCTGCACAAAATTCTATTTTTTTGTAATATAATATCTGTGAATGCACTCTGGAACTGAAAGGAAACTAGCCACAGGTTATCATTTAATTTGTATTAAATAAATGTATACATAATTGAAAGAAAACAATATGAATAATAAATAAATTCAAAACGGAATTCCTAAAGAATTAAGTAAATAAATCGAAAATAAATTATCAACTCTCCGTGTCATTGATTAACAAGACTTGGGATATAAGTGAATTGTCAAATGGAGGCATCAAAATTGATATTTTTTAAGTAAAAAACAAAAAGTCTCAAAGTGTCTCAAGTAAGTGTAGACTTAAAAAAATAAACACTAAAAGTAAAAAACAAAAAGTCTCAAAGTGTCTCAAGTAAGTGTAGACTTAAAAAAATAAACACTAAAAGTAAAAAACAAAAAGTGTCAAAGTGTCTCAAGTAAGTCGTTTTCTTAACATTGCCAATAATATATTAATTGAAAATTTTATTCATATAAGATGATAGTTAATACACGTATAAGATGATAATTACTACGCATAATATATTGCGTATTGTTTAGTTATATATCGGGCGTTGTATTTGGCTCTAAATGAGATTCGTGAAGCAAGAGCACTCTAATTTCCCTTCGTAAAACGAGAAATAGGTAATTATAGTAATTATAGTAAGCACCCAACTTAGCTAAGCAATTATAGTACCCAGCAATTATAATAATATAAAAAAAAATCTAAATATTATAAAATTAATTTAAAAACTTTAATTTTTTAATACCAATTTCCGTTTTCTAGAAATCATCCCTTACAAGAAGAAAAATAAAAGTACCTTTGTTGCATTTAACCCGGTATATCTAACGTCCAATTCAATCTTTTTTTAATATCAAACATGCGTCATCTATAGATCGTCATCCTAGATAATATCACACAACGAAACTAAGTTGGTATTAGATAGTATTGTATTTTTTGCGTAAATTGAAAAGTTATCTAAAACCCATAACTTAAATGCAAAACATTTCGCCCTGGTACATTATATCTCTTCAATGAAATATATATCTCAAACCTGCTATCGGTTTTATTCTATTATATCACCGCAAAATACTACGTAAACTCTCATTCAGCTCTATTATCTATATAAAATACCGATTTCGAGAAAATTAAAACTTAAATATGCAATATTTTTTTAAAATTAAGGCAAACATCTGTACTACGACTAGCATTGCCGTATTCGTATTTCATTCTACCCTTACTTGCTACAATTGAGTTGCTAATAAAACATATGATTGTACGCGGAGCTCTTTTAATATATTTTATCCGAGTTGTTCGACAACAGTACTCGTTCATCAAATGGGCTTTAATTATTACTTTGTAAAATATTGAATATATTTGGCGTTAATTTTGTAGAAATTCATTATTCACAATTAAATGAAACGACGTGATGTAGTATTATTTCTACTTTTTTTTAAGTTCTTTACTACGACCTGGGTTTCGTTGTATTACATCTTCAGGTGGGCTATTACTTTGCTAATAACCTACCTGAAGATAATAGAACGAAACCTAGATCGTGGTAAAGAGTTCAAAAAAGTAAAAATAATACATCGCTTGGTTTCATTCAATTACTCCATAAAATAATTAAATTTTTGCAGAATGTTGCAAAAATGCTTTTTACAGAAGACAAAAACAGACTCGAGCGCAAACGCAGATTCTTATTAACATTGCATATTAGTAGCCGAATTTATATTCCGACATTAGCTTGGTTTTTATACTCGGACACAGGATTAAGCTATAAATTTATAATTTTTATAAAGTAGCTGCAAGTTAAAGGTTAACTCTAGACGATCTTTTGCCCTGAGATATACATACTTTCGTAAATTGTGGCTTGACGGCGTTGCTTGATGGAAGAAAAACTTTATAATCATTAAAACGAATATGAATTCATACTTTATAATGTTATAGGTGTTAGCGTCGGTTCAAACTGCATATATTTCATTTCAGGGTCTCAAAATTTCTTCTTAAAACTGTGTGAAAAGTTTTATTTTTTTAAGTCTACACCAATTAAAACTCTTTTTTTTTAACAGATTTTAATAGCAAAATATCAGCGAGATGTACGATAAAAATGCCTACATGTACCCACTCTATCTCATACCCTCTTAGTGGGAGAAAGAGAAGTTTATATTACAGAGATTTTAAGTGCGGATTCCTTATTTGTGAGTTATTCACGTAGGGTTAGGACTCATGAGTGTACTCTATTTTAATAGGATCTATCGTTTATAATACATTCTCATGCGAGTGAAATCGGGCTGGTAACAAGTAAGCCAGAAATTACTCACAAAATATTCTCTCGAGAAATATTCGTATTTATGATTGCGAGAATGTTCATGAATAATTTTATTTCATTAGTCAAATATTAAAAAAAAACTGCATAGATTAATAAACGTATAATAATATTGTGTGGATAACAAATATAATTAATAATAAAATATATTGAGTTAAAACGTAAAAAATTGTATTCTATTTTCGTACTGCGAATGTTTTTCTCGAGAAGCAAAAGTACTAAATTTTTGAGAGCAAAATTTTATTATCATAACCAAAACATTTTTAAATATTTTGGATCCATAATTATTTACAAACATTATTTAAAAAGCGACAACTAAGAACTAGAGGTTCATAGGAATATCCAATGAATAATAATCTAAAAATGATTATCGGCATTTAAAACTCGTAGAATATGTCTCAGAGCGGAATTCAAATTTTAAATAATAACAAAAAAACTTGTTATTGAATTAATATTATATAAATAACAGTGAATTAAAGTACATCTCTGCGAATTTTATGTATGGAATACTATACCATCAAGATGTGTCCCAACACGGCGAACGCTCTTCTCAAAGCGTAAGCGCGAATTTGCGATGACGCGCCGTAGAACGTCGACTGAGATGGCTCTCACTTCTTCTGTTATTTAAGCGTTCAGCTGCTCCAAATTCATAGGGGAGTGGAGAGTATCAAAGAAGATAACCCTATAAAAAACTCGGCTAGTGTTAAGGCCTATATATTATCGGCTTATACGTTAAAGTCTCATCAGTTATGTCGAACTGTCATGGGCATCAATCGGTTTTGGAGTCTAATAATGTTTATTAAGTTTGATGATGCTAATACTGATCAAGTTCGTATCAAAGAAGATAAAGCAGCACCTTTTTGCGATACATGGACAATGTTGAATGTCAGCCTCTCAGCGCCTTACAAATTAACGGAGTATTTGACAGTCGATGAGCAACGTTATCCACACAGAGGGTGAACTAGATTCGTTTAGTATATACCATCATAGATATCAATTGAAATATTAGTTGTGGGGGATATGCGACACAAAAAATTCGTATTCTTTACTTAATTGTCGTGAAAAGAATTGACGCCCGATTGCTTTTTTAAACATTTTATTATTTTCATTATAAATTATGTAATTTGCAAGACGAATATATTGTATAACCTCGTTTTTAAATAATATATTCCATAATATATGACAATCAGTTAATCCACCTACGGCTTGTGTGACGTCTTGACAGCTGATACCTTCTATTGATTCCAATATTCATTTTATTAAAATAACTAACAATTTTTGCTCTTTTCTTTCAGTCTTCACAAACTGGTTTATCTGAGTGTGTGAGTGCATCTTAGTTAACAGTACATATGCTTTTAGTGCTTTTATTGTAACGTAAGATAATACTGCCACTTTTTCGTGAAATTTAAATAGAGTGAAGAATTATTTGCGATCTTTAGAAACTTGCGTCTCCGCTGGAATGTAATTTAATTTTTTTTGTAAAGTTTCTACGTTTGTCAGGTTTCATGACAATTATTGCTTTGCTAAAGATAGATTAGAAAAATATTTATCCATCAAAATATTTCTTCCGGATCCTTTATATTGTACGATTAAATCCTTGAACTTTCCTTCATCTTGATTTATTTCACGGCCTGTCATTAATTTGCCAATGTAAATTGGACAATTCAATGAATTCCCTTTTTTTTCATCGCATACTAATATTTCATGTGCTATCTATGATGGTATATACTAAGCAAATCTAGTACGTACAAAGGTGTATGGATAAAATTGCTCATCGACTGCCAAATACTCCGTTAATTTGTAAAGCGCTGAGAGGCTGGCTTTCAACATTGTCCATGTATCGCAAAAATGTGCTGCTTTATCTTCTTTGATACGAACTTGACGAGAATTGACATCATCAAACCGAATAAATATTATTATACTCCAAACCGAATGATGCCCATCATAGCTCGACATAATTGATGAGACTCTCATGTATAAGACGATAATATATAGGCCTTAACACTAGCCGTCTTTTTTTTAAAGAGTTATCTCAAAGCAAGATTTTTTGATACCTACCATCCCCCTGTGAATTTGGAGCAGCTAAAAGCTTAAATAATGGAAGAAGTGAGAGCCATCTCAGTCGACGTTCTACGGCGCGTCATCGCAAATTCGCCCTTACGCTTTAAGGAGAGCGTTCGCCGTGATGGGACACATCTTGATGGTGTAGTATTCCGTACATAAAATTCGAACAAATTTACTTTAGTTTACTGTAATTTAAATATTATAAATTAAATATTAAGTTTTTTTAAAATTTGAATTTTGCGCTGAGAAATATTCTACGAGTTTTAAATACCGATAGTATATTTTAGATTATTATTAATTGGTTATTCCTATGAAACTCTGGTTATTAGTTGTCGATTTTTAATTAGTGCTTTTTAATAAATATGGATCCAAAATATTTAAAAATATTTTGGTTTTGATAATAAAATTTTACTCTCAAAAATTGAGCGTCCTCGCTTCTCGCGAAAAACATTCGCAGTACGAAAATAGGATAACATTTTTTATCTTTTAACTCACTACATTTTATTATTAGTTTTATTTATTATCCACACAGTATTATTATACATTTACTAATCTTTAAAGTTCTTTTTTAAGATTTGACTTATGAAATAAAATTATTTTTGAACATTTTCGCAATCATAAATACTTCTCGAGAGAGTATTTTGTAAGCAATTTCTGGGTTACTTGTTACCAGCCTGACTTCACCCACATGATAAAATATTATAAAAGGTAGGTCCCATTATAAAAAAGTCCACCCATGAGTTCTAACCCTGCGTGAATAACTCACAAGTATGAAACCCGTACTTGAAATCTGTGATATAAACTTCTCCTTCTCCCACTAAGAGTGTATGAGAAAGAGTAGGCATTTTTATCATTCACCTTGCTGATGTTTTGCTATTAAAATCTTGACTTTTTATTCGTGTAGATTTAAAAAAAATTAAAGTTTAAGAAGAAATTTTAAGACCGTGAAACGAATGATGTGCAGTTTCGGTTTAGGTTTTGATAGTATCCAGAAGATCGTCAATAGTCATTGATACAAGTTCAAATATTTCAAAAACTTAACCCAAACCATCAAGCCAATAGAAAACAGACAAACATTCTGAAAAAGACATAACCAAATGGATGTATATTGGTATTTTTATTAGATTTACAGTCAAACACTCCAGTTGATTTGTGTCTGGGCCTGTAGATTTAAGGAGATTATTTATAAATCATTAAGTAATATTTTTAGCAATTACATATATTTTGACAGCATTTGTTTATTCATAGACACAAAAATAATTTCGCCTTTTAAATGTATTATTTTTTCAAAAAATACCGATTCTTACTTTTTTATTATCCGTAACTTTCTGTGCTTGTTTTCATTAGTTAAATTTTCTACAACTAATTTTGTTCATTGGGCAAAAGTTTCAATTTACTCAACAATACGTGTGCAGCCAATTTATTCAAACTCTTGTAAAAGTACAATAAAGTACCAGCAACTATGCTGAATGAATGTGTCGAAAATTCGCACGCTAATTAGTTTGCGACGTAAAAGCTCCACGTAGTATTTAATTTTAATTGGGCACGAGCCGTTATGTATGTATTGACATGAAGTTTAATTACGTCATTTTCGATAACTCATGATGCGGTTCGACCTTTTTGTTACGCTTGTTTGTGAACAAACGTTCATAATTTGTTTATATTCATTTACAGCAACAAATTAAATAATTTTTTTAATTATGTATTCATTTTATTATATATTCCAAGCCACTCGTCGATTGACTCTTATATATAGCATAGTCTCCTTCAGTACTTTTTTCACCCTTGTTGCTTTCGGTCATTATATATTGAAATAACCCAAACACATAAATTGATTTATTGAGCTTTCCGAAATTTATCGCAGTTGATTTTTTTTATTTGTTAAAGCTTCGTTAACATTTTGTTTTGTTTTATATTTTGTACTGAACACGTTTTATATATTTATATATTTCGGGTATTTTTCATATGCCTAATAAACATAAAGAGATTTAACAAAATATATACATCGCTTTTCCAAGTATTGAAATATGATGAAATGATGCTTCTAAACTTAATATAAAATGGATTTTGCAAAATTCATTTAATATAATTTTAATAATAACGAGGCCACTTTACCTATATCAGTGTTTGTATTTGTGCATGATATTTATTAACTGTATTTAGGCATGATACTTAATAACAATATGATTTGTGTCTTAAATGGAGAGTATTATCTACGAAAAGTAATGAGTAGTATCGAGTAGTAAAACGAAAAAATAATGTGACAGCCCAGGAGGATAAATACTATTTTCAAAATTGCTACTATTGGACTTGTTGAAAATTTATGACTATTTATATTATTTCAATTTAACTTGCCGTGAACTAGTTTTCTTTAAAACCAATAATAAGGCAGTGTTGGAAATAACAATAAATGATATAAATGTATAATTACTACTCTGAAAAAAGCTTTACGAACTATTATAATATAATCGCCTCGAATTCAGTATCCGCTTAAATCGTGTTCGTTTTGAACAAAAGAACGATTTCACCTCACAAAATTGAACGTGTGAAACTAGATACCGCACATAGTCTCAATTCATTTTCTGAAACTTGCTAGAAATATTTTTTGACAAGTTTTTCATACAATCAAAATATAAAATTTGGAAAAAAATTAAAACTTTGTGAAGTAATTCTAAATGGAGGTCAAATATATTTGACTTACTCTTGGATGACATAAAATTTATCTTTCTTTATCTAATTGCAATCGAGATAAAAAAAATAGCTTTCCCATATATAAATAGATTTCCTTTATATAAATATTTTTATGCACTACATAAAACTATTTCTGTTACATCGTTATATAGTATTTTGATCTTCCTTACTAGTATATTTGACTATATTAGTCATATTACACAATCACTCCAAAATTAACGATCAAGCAAAGGACATGAAAATTTTGTGAACTAACTTCCTGAAACTTCCCGCAAGGGCAAATACGGTGTACTATGACCTATCTCTTATTTCTTAAATATTGACTCGCAAACACTACTGTAGTAGAACTTCAAAAGTGAGAATAAAATCAATTTAGGTTATTAAATCTGACTGAAGTCCGTTTAGAATGTTTGTATAGTTTTCATTCTTTTAAAATACTTCACTGAAAAAAATATTTATTTAAAAATCAAAGTTATCCAATAAACAGTAAACGCATATTCTAAATAAAAAAGATCTGAATTGTTTGCGTTTACTACCATAAATATTACATTGTATAAACATATATATGGCATCCAAATATAATGTTTTAGTAAAGTTTGAAAATAGATTATAAGTTCTTAAAATAATTGTGAGTCTCGGACGTATAGATTTATTATGTTAACGGAAGACTTAGTTATAACTATTCATTTATTTAGTTATAATTGTACAATCTACTATTGAGAGCGAAGGGGACTGGAGTTTTAATAAAATATATAAAAGTGATGTAAACAAAAATTGACTCATTATAAATAAGCCAATATCATTTACATAAGCCAATGAATTTTAAACAAAGTTTTGTTAAGTATTTTTACCTAAGCCAAATTATTGTGGTACTATCGTTAGAAGTTTCATCTCAGGCTTATAAATTGTTACTTAAACTAAATCCTGCGTTGCACAATATAACACGTTATAGCTATTGTTCTTAGCGATCAACTAGTCTACTTGCTTATAACAGGGATCCCTTAACAAGCAAAATATTTAATATTTTGTTATATACGTTAACACTTAAATATGTCAAATAACAACCATTTAGTTAGATCAAACAATTGAAATAATTTATAATGCTTAGTCGCAATATTACATTTTAATCCCACGTGCATTTTAAGATACACTATCGTGTCAAAGAAACAATTAAGAAATGCTATTTTTTAACATTCATATGACTAATATCTAAGTTTACCTTAACTGCTAAAGCAAACAACTAAACGTTGAATATTTTAGAACTGATGAGAATTTATCATCAATTTACGTTTATTTTACACTTGCTTCCTTTGCAAACTCTTTCGTGTAATGCCTTATTAAGCATTACTTTACCACAGTCACTATCGTGTTCACTTGTTACATATTATATTTCATTATGGTATAAAACCCGGAGGATCTGATTTCTTCTTGATATTACTGCTGGGGTAGTTCCTTGAGTTACTTTCTCTTCGTTGATTATATAATCATCGGTTGTCTTCCTGATATTTATTAGTAAGACGTTTTTGTTATTTCCCTTCTCAATTATTAAAATATCTCTTCTAAAATTATTAGGTTATTCGCAGGATTATATACTCCATCACATTATTGGTATATCCACTAGAATACATTAGGTAGCCTATTTTACCTATTTCAAACATTTTTCTTTTTATGTTTGGAACATAATATTGCTTCCAAATATAGGATTATAGCTGCCATCTGTTTTCTTCAGTCTACAACTCAAATTTAGTCTTGTTCGTTTTTACGCTAATAATAGATTTCTCTAATATATTACAATATTAGTTGCTTATGCCTTAAATTTTGTTGGTATATCTGTATCAAACAACATATATTTTACTTTCTTTACAGCTGTGCGACTGATTCTGTCGCATAATTTGTTTCGCTAAGGGGTGTATGGGTTTTTTGTAAAGAGCAGTTCCTGCTTTTTAAATTCTTCGCTGCAAAATTCTCGTTTATTTTAAGTTCTATATATGTTGATCCGTTTATTATCCTATTTCATTTTTAACTGATGACTTACGTATTTAGAGACGAAATAAATTCTTCAACTCTTATGCGACTGATTCTCTTGCATAATTTAATAATAAACAAAATCGATTCTACTCCAGTCAGCAAACGGCAGGTGCTTAATCTTATGCACGTTGTTTTCATTGTCCCACGAACACATGCATGTACAGTTTCAAGTAATTAATGCCTTCTATTACGAGCGGGAAGCGTGAATTATAACTGCACTTGTCTTCTTTCACGCCAGAAAATACAACTTGTTTTATTAGCATTCATCTGTGCATGATATGCTACCGACAATACCATTCTTTATTTTTTTAAGGTCGCTGCTATTTAAAAGTGCAGACCATCTCTACCTAACTCCTTTCGAAACTGATGTTAACAAACGATCAACTTCCTCGATATTCAATTTGTATGTACCTCAAACTAAATTAGCAAAAAATAACAAAGATATAACAAGATAAGAAGACCCGTTATAGCTAACACTTTTGTAACCAAAGTTTCTAACTTAATAACATTTATCACTATTGTAATTTGAACGACACTACTACATTTGATAGAAATATTCGACTTGTTAGCAATGACAATCTTTACCAAATCATGCTAACCAGAAATATATTTTAACTAATATATGCTTGCACATGCCATTTTCTCGCTAGGTCCTGAGTCAATAAACCAATCACCGTTCATAAATTTTTCACCTAAAATATTAAATGTAAAAAAATAAGCTAAAATCGTTCAATTGGTTTTTCCTTTATTAATGTTTCTTGTTATCCCAATTTTTCGGCGCAAATGTGCTCTGGATGTAGCTAGATTAACTTCTCTCTTCCATATAAATCGATTTTGATTTGATGACGTTCGTCGTTATGTAAATTACGGAAAATCCGATCATCATAACTATTGACGAAAATTTTTCTGGTAGTCCAGCTAATAAAAGTGAACCTGCCCATGCTTTGTTTATCCTGAATATTTAATTTCTTACACACTGAGACGTAATTTCACAGTTTTTATGACGAATTATAATAAGGTTACAAACTAACCTAACATTATTCAAAAATGGTATCGTCCAACATTTGTTTTAATTGTATCTACGGTCATTCAGCACTTGCTTCTGCTTTAATATGAACATATAACACTTGTTCTTTAACCAAAATTTTCTTTAGTTTGCCTTAGCATTATTTGCGTCTATTTCGTTGGAAATGTATTGTCGTATGTCCTAGGATTCTCTCCAAACGTATTCATAATTTTTTCATCTTTTCAGCCTTGGTATGCTCTATATTATACTGTAAGCTATGGTTTACTCTCGTAATTGAATTCATTATTCATAATTCGTTTATCTAATTTACATATAAAAAAAGAATAAAAAGCAAAGTTGAACAGTGGGTCCGTTCTAGTCCCATAACCTATATTAACATTAGTAGTTTCACATCAGGATGATATATTGCTTTATTTAATTAAAACCTAACGCATAGTTGTGGTTATATAATATAAAACATAACCAGTATTGATTTTAGTAATTAATTAATACATGTTTTCATAACAGAGGTGACACCACAAACGTAAAAGTATAATATTATTTTGTTACAAGTATTGACACGTATTTACAAATATTAACAGTAAAGCAAAAGGTGTACCATATTTACATCCCCTTATGCGACAACCTTGATGTATATGTAATAAGATTTTGGTTAATTAGCCCGGGAAAATTAATCTCATTTATCAAACTCGGATGAAACCTATATGATAACGGCATTTAAATTGAATCTAAAAAATTAAAGAGCACATAACTTATGTTATTTGAAAAAAACATAAGTTATGTGCTCATGATATGATTAAAATGCTTTCTTAATCGATTATGGAAACAAGAGAACATCAAAACACGTATCATGTTATCCAGATAAAGTCTAATATGCAAATTAACAATTTGGTACTTTCTGTCGTTTCTACTGACATTGTAAATACGGAACTTCCATAGGTCAGTTTGTTTCATACTATTTTTTTTGTTCAATAACGAATGTGAATATTATAATGAATCGATAGATGGCAAACTAAATCTATTATCCATGTGTTCTAAGCATATAAGACTTGTTTGTTTACGGAATAAGGCAAAACATGTTAATAGTATTTGTGGAGAGTTGTTAAGAACTATTCTGTTAAATCGGGGTTATTGAGCTTCAAATATGAGATGAATCCTCGTTGTATGATTTTTCAAATATGGGTTCAAAACGTTTAAAAAATTTTGTTTCATTAAAAGGAAAATTTATTTCTAATGTCCTGTAATATTAACTATTCGAAATAAACTTCGTTTCAATTGTTTACCGCTCTGTTTATATTATATATTTAAATTGTATTTATTAATCCAATATTTATTTAAACTTCCCAATTGAAGCGAAAGTAAAAAAGTTCGGTCAATTCGCCTGGTGTAAACTTTATTCGTGTAAAACAAGTTTAAACAAAAACCTAAAATAAAGCTATGTTACATACTCTCTTTAAATATTATTGAGCAAAAAATTACCAACGGTCCATAATTTTTTCAAATTATATGTATTAACCAAACATAAAAGTTCACGTAACTTTCCGATATATAGACACTTAAAAATTTTTCGGTAATTTTTTTTTCTATTTATACGAACTATACAGAGTAGGATCTTAATATAAGTCTATGCGACACAAATTTTTTCATTCAACATGGGGGAAAAGTTATCACCACTCTAAATAATTATTTAGAGTGGTGATAAATGCCAATTTAACTTCTGTTTTCATTAAAACAGGGAATTATATACATTTTTAAATAGAAAATAGCTAAGGTAACAACTATTCACAATAATGATATCTTAGCTGCTAAGATAATTATCGCGCTATATCTATTAAATTTTTTTGTGGTAAAATTTACAAATTTTTATGTTGAACGCAGCTAGAGACTTACAGTATACGGTTAGGGGTTTCAGCTAGTGGTTGGTGTTTCGTGGGTATATTAGGGATATAGCAAAAAAAGTATTTTCGAAAACTTGGATTATTTTTGCTTAATTCGTGGAGTTATAAATCTGTATCACTAATTCGATTCCCTTTAAACTTTATTAGAGAAAAGCCAATAAAAATCTGGCTTTGTAATCTGGAGCCCAGGCAAAAATAAGTAAAGCTTGATAATTCAACGTATGAAAAAGACATTCCTCAAATGTGTGTACATGAAATAGTATGGTTACTTTCCCTTTCTTTTTCCTATCGATTTTCTCTTCGATTTGCTAAGCTGGCTTTCCCGGCAACTCAGTTCAAATATTACTTTAAGGAAATATATCATCCAGCTATTAAAAAGAATGATCCAGTTTCTTTTATTTATGATGGGTGCAAGTAAATTTTCCGGAACTTGTTATTTTTCTTGTATTCTTTTCAGGTTAAATTAAAAAGTTTATACTTCGTTAAGCCATGAATGTTTTATCCTTACTTGTCATGTATCGATAAATGCGTGTGCAAACTAAGAAATACCTAATTAAAAATCCCTTATTTATGATATTATGTAATTTCATTCAACTTCTTTTCATCGTTAATTAACATGACTTTTTACCAAAATACCAACTTGGACAAAAATATTTATTTAAATTTGCGAATGCCATAGAAAACGCAAGGAAATTATAATTGCCTGTACCGATTCATCAATGCCTTTGACAAAAAGTACATTGCACAGTTGAGGCGATATTATGGAAACCTGGTGATTTAGTAAAATATATTTAGAGATTTAATCATATTTTTTAGGAATAAATTATCGTGTTATAATGTAATGAGCGCTCAGCTGGAGCCGTGCGAACGGCAGAGTTATACCATACCACAATACCACCACCTCTGACAACGATAAATTGTAATTTCTGCAATTTTATTAAGACAAATGCAGAAAATATTTTGCAGTTCGAAAATTATGAAAAAAGAATATGTATATTAGGCCATTAAAATAAAATCTTGGTGCTTCATCGGTTAGACGTTAAAGAGAAAAAATGCCCTGAAACTAAATTAGTATACAAAGTTCCTGTCAGTCAGATCACGTAAGAAAATGTTGTGTAGTATTTACTTTTTGCCAAATTATAGTACATAGTCAAAAATAAATTATATTTTCATCACATTTTAGGAGTATTATTTTCCTCTTTCGTGATATAATATTTTGCACCGTTATCAATACGTATGGAAAACAAAGTCTCTCGCCGCGTCTGTCTGTCTATTTGTCTGTGCGTACTAATCTCAGAAACTGTTCAACGAATTTTATTACGATGTTTACCAACGGATAAATTTATTACAGAAGAAAGTTTGTGTAATATCTATTTAATTTGCTACCTATGATGATGAAATCGCAAAGAAGTAAACCGTCTTTGAGGTTTTTGCGTAAACAGAAAGTAATTACGTGATGTAATATTATTTCTACTTTCCGTAAGTTTTTTACCGCGACCTAGGTTTCGCTGTATTAAAACACCTTCAGGTGGGCTATTAGCAAAGATCTTTTCTCTTAAAGACCTATATCTTTACTAATAGCCCACCTGAAGATGTTGTAGTACAACGAAACCTAGGTCGTGGTAAAGAACTTAAAGAAAGTAGAAATAATACTACATCACGTAGTTTCATTTAATTGTGAATTATGAATTTCTACAAACTTAACGCCAAATATATTCAATAAGTAAGAAATATATTAAAATAATATATGGCAATATCTGAAAAGTCTGAGGGAGTATTTGTCTACCTACTTAAATTAATTCACACTGTCGAAAGTGAGCCGTGATGAATGTGTCAATGAGATGTGATAAAGAGAGTCGTTAAGAAGGAAAAATAAAATATTTTTGGGAATGCAGTACGTTCTCCGTATCATGCATTACATTTAGATGAAAACTTAAATTTCGTAATACCATTCGTATGAATTGTTTTGTTTATGCAAGTGTTTTTGTGTAATCGTAACATGCTTCACCGCTGTCTTATTTGTTCATAGAGATCGACGTATGAAGTGGGATGGTCGGTTGCACTCGCTACACAATATTGTATGTTATAATGAACAAATTGCTTGTGATCAGGGTCCTCCTTTTCGAAATAGCCATGAATTATTATTCAAATAAAAACATGATTTTTTTTAAATCTAATATACACGTAATCTCACCCAACAACAAATTGTACCAACAACGATAAATAAAACTAAAAATATTTTCTAAATTAAATGAAACTACGTAATGTAGTATTATTTCTACTTTCTTTAAGTTCTTTGCCACGACCTAGGTTTCCTTGTATTACAACATCTTCAGGTGAGCTATTAGCAAAGACTCAAATGCTTGTTTCGTTTTAAAATTAACATGCAATATTTTGAAGTATAAGCTCCTGCTAAGTTTGCAAGTTGATATGATCTACCATTATGCCAAATTTCAAGTTGCTTTGTCAAATGGATGTGATAGACGAACAGATGGACACGTGAGTAATTTTATTGCAGTTCCATTTTTCCTTTTCAAATACAGAATTTTAAGAAATAAATTGCGTAAAGAAACTGTAAACATACAAAACTTACCTACTGTTTAATTACCGATACACTTTTCTAATTTTAAAGCGTTTTTTAGCCGTAAGTGGTATTATAATGAATTAATTCAAATATTATATATTTATTACTGTTTTGTACGTACCTTAGTACCTTTTTGAGTACTAGAGGTAAACCTGATTCTATTACGACCTGCCCATCTATATTATGAACCGATATTGACATGACAATGGTACATGTTTTGTAGAATACATAAAAAGTTACTAGAAAACAAGTGATATATTTGAACGGCATGACTCTAAAAGTCTAGGTGTTGGATTTTCTAACCAAGTTTATGATTTACACACGAGATCCAAATAATTCCATATCTATGTAATTGTAATTAAGTAAGTAAGCACAACTACATCTCACGACTGAACATTTATCTAACTAATACTACGATATTGTTTATTCTACGATATTGAATAATAGTGAAATATACTTGTTACTCCGGTTTCACAAAGTTTAGTATTTATGTTTTAGTCGATTATGACACGTTTAATAAATTCTTAGATTATTTCCTAATTTAATATATTATGTTACTGTCATAATCTCAATAATATAGATGATATCACAGAAATCCATTTTAGTGAATGGCGTCAAAAAGGTATGTAAAATTGGTATTAAATACATTTAACGACAATATCATTCTCCACAATATTCAAGATCTACCCTTTTAATAGAATTTTTTACGTAATTTCTACTATTTAAATATATATGTACGTCACAAAAATGCAGAAACAAAATATGTCGCTTTAAAACCTGTATATTAAAGTTTCATGAAGCTTTGCTATCGTAAATCTGATTTCATATCCACTTTAAAAATAGCTTAGTACTATTTTAGCGTTTTAAAATGCTCCTTTCAAGTTAGGATATTTTATATTATCATTCATGAAAGCGAGAAAAGGATCTCAGACCAAGCTTCATCTTGTTCATAAAGCTATAAACTTTCAAGCTCGTTTGTGTAGCGAATGACGACAAACGTTATTTATGAAACTACGTGCGGAATACAGTTATTAACCTATCCCGCTTATACAGATATGTTTGATATGACTAGTATTTCTCTATAAGACAATTGTTATACTATTTGCTTCTAAGTTTAAGAAACTCAAATATTTCACCGCCTATAACTTTTTTGTTTTCACTTACAAATAACATTTTTATGCTGCTTTACCCAGCGTTCATTTATGTGGATAGTCCATAACAACTAAAGAAAAACTCATAACAACTAAAGAAAATACTAATTTTATAATCTTCTTTCGCAAACATTCAATTTATCATATGAATATTTATTTAGGGTATATGATTTAAGTTCTTTAAAAGTGTATCATTCTGAAATCTCAAAAAAAGTAATTCTTGTGGAATCACGTCAGTTTCTGCCTGTGTGCTTATTACAACTGATTTTATACGAAACTTTTCTATGTAGAAAAAGGAAAAGGAGTTGGTAACCTACTCTTAGCCTTGACTAGGTTATTAAGTTTTAAAAGTTTAATTTGAATTTTAGGAATTAATTTTAGGAGGCAAACTCTTGAGCTAAGTAAAACATTTTTCGTTTGTCACAGATGGATATGAATGATGAAAGCGAGTTCAAAAATCTATATATGTGACATTGTAATTGCAGACTTATTTTAAATATTGCAAAAAATTCTGTCCACCCATTAAATTAAAAAAATTCTGCTTTAAAAATAATTGGTTAATGTGATGTGTTGGGAGTAAGTTGTTAATGAGATGATAATCATTACTTAAAAAATGTTTAGTAACATCCAAAAAACCTAGGACGACAAATTTTATTTTAACTTCGAACCATTTATTTAAAATACGTATACGTATTTTGACTGTGAATAATATATATATATATATATATATATATATATATGTATATATATATATATATGTATATGTATATATAAATATATACAAATATATATATATAAATATATACAAATATATATATATATATATATATATATATATATATATATATATATATATATATATATACATATATATATACACACACATATATATGTGTAGGTATAAATATAACAAAAAAATATATGTTTTAAGTGAAAACATTTTTTTTTATTGTTATATTTATACATACAGATATTATAAGGGTTGTATACGAATGAGTTCAATGCAGCATCTTTAGTAAATACATTCTCATAAGTTTGAAAAACCATTGGTAGGTACTTCGTAAATCCGAAATGCATTAAATGGTTTTTTGAAGTGAAACTTCTTTGGGCGCCATGAGAGTAAAATGTGGAGGTCATAGCGTCTTTTATGCAACGTTTGTGACGTTAAAATGTCACAAATCTATCGGAAGACGGACGGAAAACATATAATTATGTAACAACCAAGAGGATGATACAATAAGATGAGGAGCATACTCAAGTGCCAAAAGTACCTGTAGTATCAGTTGTTTTTAACGTTATACATGTCAAAATTAAACTGTCAAAATTTTAATTTTGAACGAATATAAACAAAAATGGCGCTCACTAATGTTTTCAGTTGTTATCATTTGTTTTATACAGTATGCCTATCAAAAGTAAATTGTCAAAATTGTTTCGATTTATTTATGTCTTTATGACTAATTCATTCTTTTCTTGTTTTAAATTAAGGCTCCCTATTAATGTAGTTAATAGGGAGCCTTAATTTATCTCGTAGGATAATTTAATTGACAATTTTTTAATTGAAAATTTTATTTCAAGCTTTTTATATATTATAACATATTTAAAAAAAAAAAAAGAAAAAAAAAATGTATATATATATATATATATATATATATATATATATTTATATGTGTGTGTCTGTGTGTGTGTGTGTGTGTGTAAGTATTACAAGATTTAAACGAGTTTGTCAGTATTTTATTAACGTTTTTAGCTTATATTAAATTGTATTATTTTATATACCTCTGGTTTCAGAAATGGTTAAAATATTTTCCCTTGTTTTTTGTTTGAAAGTATATAATAGCGAGGTTTTAAAGTGTATATTAGCGACCTTATAAATAAAGCAATGATCTGATGTCGAGGTTTGGAAATGAAAAAAGTATACTGCTTAATGGACGAAAGTACAATATTCACAACATTTCAATTCCTTGTAGTGAATATTTGTAATATATACTTAAATGCTTGGTAGCTCTGTATAGTTACCTTAACATATGCAATGTATTAAAATTCATGGAATATTAGATAATTTAAAATAATACTGAAAGTTATAATATATTATTGCTTACCGTAAGTTTAAGCATTCTGTACTTTCGTCAAAATTCATGGAAACGCCTTTGGTCGTATTAGTTAATAATATGAAGCAGGAAAATTCTTCCAAAACTTATAAGTGGAAGATTTGAAGTGTTAGTGTTTATACCTTACGGCAAAAAAACATATAAACATGTAAGAAATATATAGGGTAGTAAACATTTTGATAAATATTTTTTGTAAGTGTTAAGTGTGAGACATATATTACACACACATACACGCACGCATGCACGCACGCCCGTAGCCCGCCAGCTCGAACGACCAGTAGCCGACCCGCTCCTTCGCCTGCCCGCCCCACGACCGCCCGCCCCTCAAGCACGTATGCACGCTCGCACACACAAACACAAACATACACACACAAATATGAATATACAATATTTCTTTTAAACTATGTACCGATGTTAATAATGTACACATACTACTTAGTATTAACTTCTTATTTGTTTCCAGTACATTTATTGATTACCAGTATTTTTTTTATGGAGAAGGATGCCACGATAACATATTTTTGTCGATACTGTCAAAAATGTTTAGAAATGCAATTTTTTTGTTTCGTGGTACGGAACCTTATGAATTTAAATTTCATTAAAACCCTAACAAACAAATCAACCTAAATATTTTGAACAGTGAAATTAATATAATATTTGTGTAACGCTATCAATAATTAAATGGTAATTACGATACGAAATCATAACCTTTTCTTTTTATCCAATAAATGCTTTGAATAATGAGTTTTTAATTTTGGCATACTCTAAAGATATTCAAAATATTTAATTTTATTTGCAACTTTGTTTACAGAGTTAGGCGTGTTATAATGGAACACGCGAATAAATTTAATAAAATTTTAAATCGTCAAGAATAAATTTAATAAAACTTTAAATCGCAAATGGCTCGCGAAAACGGAGGTGTATTCTATTATTGACACATTATTCCAAATTAGATACCAATTTTTTAAATAAATTTTAAAATAAAGTTTATATAATCTATTATGTTTTAAAAGTATTTCTTTTTCTTTAAACAAATTTATAGTATTTACAAAAAAAATATAAGCGTGTTAAGTTTGTATTATTCTTAAAATCACCAAAGAATAATTTTAACTTCGCTTCATTTTTCCTAACCAATTGATGGCAGGCATAGGACGCGAATCCTTTGAGATTGTGTCAGACTTGTCATTTATCTCACTACACAACTTGTTTTGTAGAGTTTAATACCTTAAATATACTGATGAAGGCGGTCATTTTATCAGTTGCTACTTTAATAGGGTATAATCGCAAACGACTATGATCCTCTTATATTGACCGCTAGATAAATTTGAAATATGGCTAAACCCTTTGCTATTATTAAGGTAGGATTTCTACATTAACAGTGTAATATTGTAAAGTTAAAAACGTAATTGTGCAAACAGAACCAATATCATATGTATAACGAAGATGAAAAATCTTAAAGAATTTTTTGATT
This sequence comes from Druceiella hillmani, assembly GCA_039881145.1. Lineage (NCBI taxonomy): Eukaryota > Metazoa > Arthropoda > Insecta > Lepidoptera > Hepialidae > Druceiella > Druceiella hillmani. The sequence continues at coordinate 31,494,116 of JAYKKI010000014.1, read as the reverse complement.
GTTGAAAACCCAAAATTTACTAGGAATTTATGGGGAAAAATTATTTACTTGCAAGCAGCATTTCAGTTTTACAAACTTTGTAAAACGCTAACCATATGAATATAAATGTTGAATAAAAAACATTGAACGTTATTACAATCAATGTTAAAAATGAAACAAGTCATAAATTGAGTTTATTGTCACGTTACCTTTCACGAAGTAAATATTTTTTGTTTAATGGCAGAATATAATAAATTATTAGTAATGTGAAATTAAGTCATAGCTATCTCAATGGCGCGTGAAAAACTTATAAATTTTTAAAAATATGTAACGGAAAATAGACAAACATGCAGTATTTCATTAAATATATAATTATAATTAAGGTTTATATTATATTTTAATTAAGGTTTATATTATAATTAAGGTTTTACTAACGTTAAAGAAACAGAAACCTTTTCGTAAAGCTATGAATATTTTAGTTGATTATTTATGGTTATTATTAGCTTAATTTGATATTTTGAGTATACACAATATTTAAGTTTCTATACAAGAGAAGTAGTCGTAAGTTTTACGATTACTTCTCTTATATAGAACGTTTTGGTGTCGGAAATTACTGACCTAATTCTTAAAATAATTGATTTACGTGCTTTTTATAACAATTTATACCAGGCATTACATTGATTACATTTTCCACATTACATTTTTTCGAAAAAATATGTCCTTTATTGAAGAAGTTGGATGAAAATACAATAAATTAATAACCAACGTAAAAAAAAACAAAGTCGTCCTTCTAGCGAGCAATGCCTCCCATTCGTCCCACAGTTGCTTAATTTTAGCATAACATGTACATATAACTTTGGTCAAAACATATCTTGAACTGGATTACAATTGAGAAGATTTGAGTAAAAGAGGGTGCTAATCTTATTAACCTTAAGCCAAGTATAGACATTATAACCCACTCCTTATATTCGTCTTAGGTCATTTCAAAGGCTTTTAAAGATTAACACTGAGAGTGTTAATAAAAAATAATAAAAGTCACTATTCAATAGTTTTGTAAGTGTGTAGTTAATCAAGGAAAAACAGATGTATGAGTAGTGAAATTGCTACTTATAATTCCTCCAAAAGCGTTGTATATTAAACATTTCTTTAAAATTGCGTATGGTAATGATGTTCATATTTATCAAATTTTGGAAACAATGATTGACAAAGTTATATTGCCGGGAAAAACTTAACAATGAGTGAGCGTGAAAATTTATTTAAAATTTTATACCTCCAATTAACATAATCATTTCAACAAATAAGTTTATACTTTCTTAGAAAAAAGACATTTAATTAAATTAAAAATGTTATTGAAATAATATTAAAATTGTGTGGGGAATCATTTTTTTAATGGCTACACCAAGATTAAAGCGCTAAAAATGTTAATGACAGAGTAACATTTCAGAAATATTTGTTTGCCATTAAATCAATTAAGGTTTTTATTATATCTGTAATGGCATACAGAGAAATGAAACTTTTACCTATAAGATAAGTAGATTTTTGTAATTTCTTAGAGAAAAGGACATTTAATTAAATCAAAAAATGTATTTAAAATTATATAAAAATGTTGTTAGGAATAAATTTTTTTAATGGCTACTCTAAGGCTAAAAATGTCAAAATGAAGGATTAAAATTGAAGAAGCATTATTTTGATATTACATGAATGAAAATTTTTCTGACATATGTAGTTTTAATGGCATACAGAGAAATGAAATTATTACTTACATAAAGAAATTAATATTGGAAAACTTAAAAAATTTAATCCAATAATTATTTTTTGCACCTTAATACTTGCACATTAAAAGAACAGCATCCTTGATAAATTTCCTAAAATTAAATCGTGGTGCCGCACCAGAAAAGTTTAAGTGAGTGTAGTTGATTGTTCCAATTAAGTTTCAAAGACTACGTATTTCTCGAAATTCCCATATTACTTCTTGTTGCTCATTGGTGTATTTTTGTAAATCATCTAGATCCATGGATTTAAATAACTGAAACGATGCTAAATATTTATGATTGATAAATTGTTATGATGATTGGCTCAATCTAGGACTATCGATAGAATTGTCATGAATTTATAAAATAATACAATACATTGAACAAAATAATGGATATTTGGCAAGTTAACAAAACTCGTAAGTAATATATAACAATTCTATGAATGAATTCCGTTTCAATTTAAATTTAAATAAAGCGATAAGAAGGAAGGTAATTAGGTAGGTACCTCATTTCATGTCCATGTTCATAAGACCACGGATGCTTATAAATGTCCAGTAAATCCAATATATTTTTAAAACTAAAACAATTTTAAAATTGCAACACGTATAACCTATTTTTACCAATTTGTTAATTCTAAGACACGGCACATCTTATAAATTTTTGTTGTATAGTAGAAAATTTGGCAAGTCGAAAATTTCGCAAGTATTAATTCTTATCCACGAGTACTAGCAATTGAAGTCATTGACAATTAGTTATCTTCATAAATTATAAAGTTGTTTTAAAAATTATGTAGTATTGTCTGCGGATATTTAACATATTAACCAGCCTTATAGCTCATTTTTCCCTTATAGCTCGTTTTTTCGAATTTTATTTCATATGAACAAAAACATTACTACAGCTACAACTACTTGTACAACATTGAATTATATATAATAAATCATTTGCGTAATCAGTTGTATACGTAATAAATATGTTGTATACGTATATATATATATATATATATATATATATATATATATACATTATATAGCAAAACTGGTATACAACGTTCATTAGTAAGGTAGTAATCGTTTTTATGGAATTTTTGGATTACGATAAAACCTATTCGTTTCGAAACGTTCAAATGTCGCTTTCATTATAATTTTAAATTATACCTGTAACAATTTCAAGATATTATTATTGGTTATTTTATTTATGACATTATTATTAGTTATTTTATTATCCTTAGCATTCAACATGTTATATTAATTTTCCATTGAAAAACTGTGTAAGAAAGTAGAATTTCTTAAATATTTTCCTGTAACTTGTATCTTAAACTTCGCTCACCTACGACATTAATTAATTTGATAGTGCACATTACAACGCTTACCTCCATTTTTCTTTTAGTTTTATGATATATTTATTACTCCCTTTAAAATATTTAACCGGTTAATTTTTTAAGGTAAAATCAATTTTTCACGCATAAGTTAACAATAATAATAAATGTTAAGTTTTGTGATTTAAGTTGAATTAAATGACGGGTACGAAAAAAAATTCAACAGATAACAAAATGACTTAGCAGAAAATAGTTTTTATACTGAGCGGTTTCACTAAATTAGTTGTAGAATATACGTTACTACATAATTCTAAAATTGTTTACAACCCCTAAGATTATGAACTAATACTATTTCTGTATTAAAAAGCCCATAATTATTGCCGGTGGTTAACCATCTGCAATAACGGAATATTAATTTCTACTCTTATGACAGACCGAAACATTAAACGATTACAATAACGCCGCTAGTATTTTTACTTCGAATAAGAAATTCAGTCACTTTGTAAGGCCGAATTAATTTAAACGTAGCCAAAAATGTTTTATTGGTTAACAGAAAGAGCACGCTCGACACCATTGGTGGACGCAACGAAATTTCGTGAGGCTATTATATGCTTATATGCAAATAAGGAAGTTTTCGTCCTAACTGTCATCGTTTATACAAAAAATGTGTTTAGTCAAAATTTTTAACATAGAATTTTGTATTATATTTGTAGAATCCGTCACGCGTCATGGATACGTGGGGCGCGTACGTTTTCTCCCTGAGCGGTTTATTATGTCGCGCGAAGTGTCGCTAGAAAGAAATATTTTCAGCTATTGTTTTAGTTGAAGTACATATTTCATACGGAAAGTTTTTTGCGTATATTTTTTTTATAACAGATTTAAAATATCCTATACCTATCGTCATTGCACAACTTTTTATTTAAATATCAACACTAAATTTCATGTAAATATTTTCGAGATATATTCGGTAAAAATCACCATGTTTAACTCCATAATATCGATAAGTTTTTCCTTTTTTGTAAACTATATTTGTGATACAATACATATGACTATTATCAGGTAAAAGAAGCATTATTTACAATGGATTTTTCTAGGAAAATGTTTAAAATTACCAAACTGTTAAGGTTGCTTTTAACTTGAAAATATATAATCAGATTCTTCCTTCTTCATTAAAATGAAGTCGTTACAAAAAAGTACATTACACACATTGAGTATAATGCAAGATTTGTTATTAACTTATCTTTTGGGGCTCTTATACAAAATCCGCCTGTTTTGTATCTTCTGGATAAAAGATAATCTCCTGAAAGTAATTCATATTAAACAAACATAATGTCTCAAGAAATAATATCTTGTACATGCACTTGTAGAATATATAAAATGCAAAGAAATTTAGTCAATAATATTGTTTATTTATGGTTTGAAAGCTTTGGTAAACACCAAACTATACAAGCTAAAACTATATGTACTGTGTATAAAAATATGTAATTCGTGTACTGTGATTAGTAGATTGACTGTTTACATAGCACTGTATACATAGACATTCAGAAATAAAAAAATATCAAACTACTATTGGGTGAAGCATTAGGTAAAATGAAGGAAAAGTTTTGTTTACGATATTTTACATATATTTACAATACGGTCCAAATCGCGGGGGCAAGCTATATAATATTATAAAATATTAGCTTATCCCACTGTTTTTTTTAAATTTTATGTGAAGAAAATATCATAAATCAACACAGAGTCGTTGTAAATGTTAGATGTAAATGGGAATTCATTCGCGTGTGGATCTTTAAAAAATGTTATTTATTGTGATATTAAAAGACTTAATACCATATATTATAATAATTATAAAAGTATTTTTTTTAAGTGAACGTACTTTTTATTGCAAAGGCAAATTACCATATCTTCGTTTTAGTTTTTTGGTTGCAATATAACATACTTTTAAGTTATAACAAACCCAAGAGTATACACCAGTAAAATTTTATTGAAATTCTTTCAGCTTTTCTTAAGTAATACACAAATATATAAATAAGCTCACATACCGAAAAAATTGTTTTTAGTTTTGTTTCTTTTCTTTTGTACCTGTAAATTAGTTTTTCATTAGTACTTTCATTGTACAGACAAGCCAATTCTATAGTTTAATTATATGTATGGGCAATAAAGTATGTACTAATCATGTGTATACGGTTTAATACAAAATCTAAAAAGTAATTAGATTACATATATATATACATATATATATATATATATAAATTGGATTTAGTTTTGTTTCTTTTCTTTTGTACCTGTAAATTAGTTTTTCATTAGTACTTTCATTGTACAGACAAGCCAATTCTATAGTTTTAATATATGTATGGGCAATAAAGTATGTACTAATCATGTGTATACGGTTTAATACAAAATCTAAAAAGTAATTAGATTACATATATATATATATATATATATATATATATATATATATTTTATATAGATATATATATATTTCAACAAATTTAGGAAGAAAATAAACTTAAACCAATACGTACAATATCGAATAAATTTATGAGCGAAAGACAACTGAAATCAGCGTCAGCTTTTATGCACTTGTTTTGTTTGCTAATTCACGCACCTACTCCTTCCACACCACTCTCTCTTTACTTCTGGCGAATATATGTTTACTTGATATATGTCCGGGTGGAAAAATTTATTCTGCAATTTAAAATAATACTAGTGACATCTATTGACTTATATACGTACAATATACATTTGTGTATTTGCTAGTCGTCAGACAGCCAAGCATTTCTTTGCTTTTAATTTTACTAAATTAATTTTGGAAAACTTCTACGATCATTCAATTAATTTTGTTACTTTCTCCTAAATTATATTACGAAAATACCTTTGCAGATAGGCTAATTACATAGCGATATTTTGTTTTCAATAAAGTACGTTACAAACAAATTTATACAGCTTGATACAATCTAAGAAGGTAATAAATATCAAAATTTGCAACGAAACCAAATTTTAAACCAATTAAGGAAACTACGTAAGCTTGTATTGAATATTAAAAAATCGAAAAAATATATGTGCTAAAAATGACCAACAACGACGTCTGCACTCATTCGGCAGACGCATTCAGATTGCTGACTAAAGCACGCATCTTTCCCGCACCATTCCGCTCTTTGAATCCAGCCACTACTGTTTTGACAATATATATACAGGTCGAAAATTTCATTGCACGGTTTAAAGTACACGGAGTGTAATAAATTAGTGTACATAGACAAAATTTACAATTGTATAATTACTACTCGTCTAATAACTAGTCACTCCTCTGTTTTTATTACCTATTTTATTAAATAATTTTTTGATGATATTACATATCTCCTGAGCATGTAAATCGATTTTGATGAAATAAAAACTAAACGCTCACGCACGTTCAATCTGACCAATTTGGATTCAACTTCCGTGCCTAAAAAATGCCATCTGAATTTAGCCAGCAGTTTTTACCTGATGATGAAACAAACAAAAGCAGACAAAAATTGCAAACACAATATTTTTTGTTTAATTTCTTTCATTATTAACCCCTAAATAATTTTTCCTTTCACAACTTTAATGTGCAGATAGGCCAATTCTCTTGTTTTTTATATGTGTAAATGAATGGTTAATTAAAATAAATGACGTAATCAATCTGATAACATGTGATGCGTTTGTAATCTTTTCATAAACTAACGTAATTCATTTTTCGTCTCAAATATTTAGGATACTGAAAAGGGAAAGTCAGTTTTTAAAAACATTTCATTCTTGTTGGTTGGGTATATAAAACATTTTTCGATATTTTAATAATATGCAAGTTACGGTGTACAACAAGACAAAATTAGATTGAAACCTCCCTATTAAACTTGTCAATAAACAATATATTTCGTGTTACCTACGGTGTAATTTGAAAAAAGTGATTTCATTGTTGACATAGAACTTTTCTGTTCCATAAATAATAACGATGTAGCTAAAAACATATTACATAAATTAATTCAACTCATATGAATGTTAAAGTGTACGTATACATATTTGTTCGAGGGCATGGATATTTAAAAGTGCGTGTAACAGGAGACGGGGAGACATTATGTACATTTAAAGACATTCATATTATTGAAATATTCGACATCATATTTAAGAAAATTAGTGTGTCAAAAATACTCACTATATTTAAGAAAATTAACTCAGATACATAATTTAATAACTTTAGTTGAAATTAAACCTTTGAATGCTCTTAATATTTAATGAAAAATTAATGTACAAAACTTGAAACCTTTTTTAAATGCCGTATTATATTTTCGTTGAAAAAAATAACAAGCAATATCCTTTAAAGAGAACAATACTTCAAATGAATTCGCTACTAGAAGTCTCCTAGGTTAAAAATATTATTATGTACAACAATTTATTTTCACAAAATTATTCAGATATAAAATTTTTAAACGAAATTAATGTCACAATCAGTCTCCTCTAAATTATTATTAAATTAATTATATATAATTGTAATAACATCTTCTACAGTGAAATAATTCAGAACCATTGATGTTGAGCAAAAATCATTCCGTATTAATACAACAAACCGGTACAAACGATAGTAAGCATAGCGGAACAATTGAAACAAATATTTAGCATACCTGAAAGGCCACTGACATTTGCTAAGTATAATGACCAGCATTATAATACTTTCACTATTTTCCTCTTAAATGTTCTTTCCAAGAATTTGGAAGATATTAAAATTGAAATCTTATTTTCGGAAAGTTACAGTTCAAAGACATAAATACGATTTTATTCTAAGATTCGGTTAATATTTTCCAGTTATTTCTGATATCCAGTTATAGGGTATAAAATAAAAGGGTGCCTTTAATTAATTTAAGAGTCATATAAATCTCTGTTCTAATCTATCACTAGTCAAAAAATTATCAGTTTTATTTAATGTTTGCCCTTGAATATTCTATCGTAAATATATAACTTAATCCTCATTACTATCAGCTACCAAGGTAATCAAATCTTCCGTATTTACATATCCGTATGCTATTTCATTTTATCATATCAGAAATTGTATGAGAAAATAATAGAGTTTAGCTAAGAGCTGGAAAAGTTTGATATGTTTAATCAATACGTATTTCCAAACAAAGTACCGAGAGTGAATAACTTCAGAAATTTCTGACTTTTTCTACATTAATAATTATGATATTGCCAAAATGCCACACTTTGAAACCGTTTTTTAAAGTGCCTCAAAGAAGTAAGTTTAAAAATACAAATGTATTATGCAACATGCACTTCATTGTAATATTTAAGTAATTATCTTGTAAATCATACATTATAGGTAAAATAATAGAAATGATAGATATTAGAAGAATGCAAATACACTTTTCATTAATATAATTATATATTTGTTTTCACTCACTGATTATCTGAAAACGTTTGTTGATCAATCAGAAACCGTAGGTAATTTATCCAAAGACTTTAGTAATTACAAATATATAAAGCTGAAAATTATATAATAACTTCTTCAATGCATTCACCTATTGTCGTTTTTATAAGTTTAATTAAAATTTTTTTTTTCTTTGGCTGCCCATGTATTGGCCCATATAATCATATTTGTTCAAACTTTTAAATGTATTCTTGACAAAATAATTTTTATTGAGTTTTTTCTGGTGGCAGTTTTAAATAAGCAGCATTTTTTTTTATTATTAAAACATAAATATTAAAGAAGGCCGACAAAAGTTCATGTGTAACAGGATCCAGGTGTTCTAAAAATAAAAATTACACTGTTATGAAAATAATGAAAAATATAAACCATTCCAAATATTTATTTAGGTCGTTTGTAAAAATTAATTTTTTTTGGCTAAAAGTAAGACTGATTCTCTCCATAAATTTTATTTATACGGAAATCTTAGAGCCACCAAGACGTAGTAAAATGATTATGTCTCGCTGTATGATATATACTCAAATGTAACATAATTAACGATAAAACTTGCAGTTTCAATAGGGTCGCTAATATAACTACTTAAGCTCGATAAACCGGAGAACAAAAACACATTAATTTGCACAAAAAGACTCCAGAAACACTTCAAAATTATCCAGAAACTAAATTAACTAATTAATTATAAATTAAGAATTTTTCCAGAAATATTTTGATGTTAATTTATTTAGACAATGGCTACATATCGAAAAGGCGACCGATATTGATTCTTTTTTGTAATAGTTTATAATAAATGGTTATTTACTTTGTTTGAATATGTTTATTTTGATATATTAAAATGCACTCCTGATATAATTCTTAATATTTCTTTGGTATTTATTTTTTGTTGTCTTTTTTGGCTTTTTTCTGATTGCTGAATAATTTAGTTTTTGTATATTAAAAAATGCCAGATTTTTAAAAATATTGCATTAATTTTTTTATTTAAAACCCATTTTTAGCTATCTTCCTTTTACCATTAAATTAGACTAATAATTAAGGCAAAATGATCAAAAGAAAGTCAATAAAAAATATTTATGCTTGTTCGTTTCTTCATCATTGGAATACAATTTCGAAAACATTTCGTCGTAAAGTTTTGATATTTAAAAACACATTGTAGTTAAAAAATTTACTGTGCACAGAAGCTTATATTTTCCCTTACAGTTGTAATTCATTAACGATACATCCTTATTTCAAATTTATTCTTCCTTAGTACTCTTGTCCTAAACAATGTTAGTTTTAAAAGTATTCTATGTTCGGCAACATCTCTTTTTTTACGTAGACTGACTTCATAATAATCAAAAGTTATATTTTATTAGAAATCAAATAAAATTTTGATATTTAAAAACACATTGTAGTTAAAAAATTGATCGTGCTATGCAGAGAAGCTTATATTTTCCATTACCGTTGTAATTCATTAACGATGCACCCTACGCCATCGCTATTTAAAAGAAAATTGTTTATTGTCTAGTTCTATTTTCCGACATTAAATCAATAAAGTATTTTGATTGCAGAAATATATTGCGATATGTGAGCACGAAAGGTACTTTGCCCGATAACATGAATATATTGCGATATGTGAGCATGAAAGGTACTTTGCCCGATAACATGAATTAACTTGTGCTTGGCTTCAATAAGTCATATTTATTTTTCTTAATGTGCATAGAAGAATGCTCTAGATAGGAATTATTGAAGAAATGAAATATTGAGATATTTGGCGGCAGTGATTGGTTATATCATAGAATATGAACAGACGCCTGTAATTTTTCTTTCCTTTTAAACTAAAGCACACATTTCTCAAACTCTGCTGCTGCCTATTTTTGATTGTGGTTACATGTACAAATTCTTCCCAAGTAAAATTTGGAACGAATTTAAAATCTGTATCTTAGTATTGAGCTTAGTATTTGAGCGATAAGAAAAAAGAAATGAAAGCCACCCACATACACTTAATAATATCGTTAAACCATCATATCTTCGGTTTAGATTGCAATAACTGTCCGCTCACGATCTTGAAATACATTCTAAGGATAAAATCACAGTTATAGGTAGATTAGTTTCCTAAGCTTGCATTGAAGTGTCCAAAGAAATGGAATAAATGTGTCATACGAGAAATCTCTGAAAAGAAGTGGGGTTTACTAATTGTCAATCTAATAAATTGATAATAAATACCATGGTAATTCTCCCGACAAAATTTATTTTTCATTAAAAGCAAATCTGTTATCTGCGTTTGCATAATTGCACATTCCATGAGCTCTGAAACGATAATTCGTTTAAATCTAGTATGGTACTAAGCTATCGCATTAGTTTTATTGTTTATAAAATTATTCCTGTTGATGATCTCAGTGTTTATTTACGAATCGTACATACAAACATAAATTTATGTTTCAACTTCATATGTCACTATATAATAATATAATTACAATAGAACAACAGCTTATATATTTTAAAATGAAGACAATTTCATACATATATACTATGTCAGTCGGTACAAGCTCTTATCCACCGCTTCACATGTGTTTTTTATTATTGGGATTGTATTTTTTATTATTGTGGCAGAATTTTTCGTTTATAGAACTTCATTATTTTTTATTTTCCAATTGATTCATTATTTCAAAAAACAAGAATGTAAAACTTGTAGACATTAAATGAATAAATATAACTATGACATCAACAAATTCATGTTTTTACGATTGCCTTACTTACGCCTTTATGCATTACACATGGCAAGGACTCTATGATTTTCTTACTTACCCCTGTATGCACCACACAGGAAGAATTACTAAAACGTATTTTGTATGGATACTTTAGCGATTGGACCGTGCAATAGGGTACGGGCGGTAAAGTATACTCTTATTCCGACTCGACTGACTGTTAATGAGAAACAGAAATACGTTTTTAACTATCAGTAAGTCCAACTGACAGTCCTTACCGTGTGTGGTGACATTCGGCGTTAATTAAATGTAATTAGAGTAAACAATGCATTATATTGGTTTACTTTTGCATTTCTATATTGCTAGAGCAGAAGGTTATGAACCTGCTATGAATCTTAACGTTTACTGTGCTAACTGAGGCAATAGTTTCAATAGCCATAAAAGAAATCTGAAATATTTGGTTCTAAAAATTATAAATCAAAATATTGGATCTAAAATATTCTGATTAAAAATTAATTTACATATTCAATTAATTATGCAAAATTAAGATGAATATATTATATAAAATGAGTATTGCTTTATGACGGGGAATTAAAAGTAGAATATGTTCCTTACCCATCCTTTTATGGTTAATTGTGTAACTTTAGATCTTATCTTAATAAAAAAAATGTATAATGGACACAATAAATTAAGTAAAGAGATTGACCATACTTATCCTTCTCTGTTGAATAGTCTCTAATTTATTCCTTAAATATACCACTATGTATTTTGCATATACATTAACATTCAATATCGTGCATGTATTTTGAAGGAAAATGGAAAATAATGTTTTACAAAATTTTAAATATAAATTATACCGTATTAATAGTTGCTTTTCTATTTATGACGTTTGAATATATTTTTGAGTAATTTTTTACAAAGACACAGCAGGAATGGGGGACGCCTTTGATATTTCTGTATTTACTTATATTGTAATTAGAAGATACCACTAAAAGAGCGTCTGAGAACATTTTTCATGCAATAATATTTAACAATTTTGAATTGCGTGGAAAGAAGAGGAGGACAAATTTTATCAATTAGATTGTGCGGTATCAAATTAATTGTGTAGAAAAATGTTTTTTTGGTTAGTCGTAATAGGTATGACCTTTATACTATACGACTCGTATAAAAGGCTTTGTTTATTATTAAATTTAATAATCCATCATTTTCTTGTCGTTTAACAAAATACAGATTTCCTCGAATGAATGTTAAATTTCTATGATATATCCCGGCGAAATAATATCAACAATTTCAAAATAATACATTGATGAACAGTTCACAGAGAATCCGTTATGCGTGCAGACCGCAGAGAGCGACTGTGGTTTCGGTGCAGAACGGAACGAATAAATACATTGTAAAGTTACATGGTTATTCGTTGGCTGGAAAGCAATTTCGACAATAACCAAAGCGATAATCACGTGAACATTCAGTTTGCGCAAGCTAATTAAGTTGCATATTCACATTTTGATTGAAGATTATGTAAACGCACCACAACTTCCTTTCTTTGCAAGTGGATTGAATACTTGTGTGCTCTAAGTATATTTTTTTATTTATTAATATTACAATCAAAACTATTACAAGTATTATTATAAACTCTCTCGTCAATCAATACGTTAAATTAATAAGTAAATAATGTAGCGTTTTGAGGAAACAACGGTTGACATTAAGTTATATGAATTTTACAAGTAAACTTTAGCAGCAATGAGTCTAAATTTCTTAGTTATTGCGACATTCGTGATAATATTACTTCTCTTAAATATACAATAGTTAATATATTTGCGTAGTAAAAAATATAATTAATATTTTGATTAAAGGTTCATACACATGTAAGTATATATTATACCTTAATGCTTTATGTGATCTTTGATTTGAATAAGGATTGGTCGCTAATTTTAGTGCACTTTGATTGTCACATTGCACTATTTTCATACAAATATTACCAGCTATTTAAACCCACAATTATTGGAAATATACAGCTTTTCTACTTGCTAAAAAAAGTTACTGTCTTTCATTCTTTTCTAATTTTTAGCTATTTTCTTTTATTCTAAAAAGAGCTACTGACATTTATTCGTTATTTTATTTTTTTCTCCTTTGCCAAGATATAGCACAATAAAGAATTACAAAACCAAAACTAATGTAAGACCTTCTATTTATTAAGCCGCTAGGCTAAACTGCATTCACCTAGCTAATATATTTTATCCTTAGCGACTTATGGACAATATTTTTTCGTTTTTTTTTTTAATATTTAACAGTACGTTTCGCACAATTACAATGTTTAGCTGAATAATTATATATTAAATTGGCTTAGTTAAATAACAGCGAAAGGAATGTCAGACCTTGTTAATACATAGAGACTTCCTAGTAATCCTTGGAATGGGAAATTTGTGCTACAAGACGTTGGTTTTTCGATGTGTATTTTATAATTAATATTTTAAGTTAATCATATCAAAGTTAGTTAATTGTTTATTAATATACTACACTTGATCAATTATTAAAATACTATTTTCATAGTAATCTTCATAGGTATTTAAATATAGCCTAAGTCTGAAAATTATAGGTTAGCTTAAGTGTTTTAACTATTATGTGATAAAATCAAAAGTCATCGATATAAACTGTTAAAATAGCTTTCAAATGGTAAATTTTCTAATAAAAAACATAGTTTATGTTAACCTTTCTCACATGTTTGACTCAACAAACTATCAATTACTCTTTGGTGGTGGAACTGACGGACAATTGATATCCATAAATAGCCCATTTTAACAACAAACATTTTTTGACACATGAAGAGTCAGAAATAAGCCTTCAGAAATTATCAAATTCCTTTAGGAAACCGTTAAGAAATGTACTCTTAACATCAAGGTGAGTAATTTCTAAAGCCAACAACATTCTCAGTATTAAGTGCTTATTACTGATAAGAATGTTTCATCGTAATAAATACCATCAGGTTAGCAGTAGCCTTTGATTATTAACCTTGCTCTGTAGTGTACATAATTATCACTGCCTACCCTTGTTTTAAAAAAGTCGTTATTTGAATCATTGCACAATCACTTTTAGTATCTAAACGAACTCAAGGTTCATTGTGTTCCAAAGATTCACGTTCCTATCTCATTGCCTCCCTTTATTGAATATTTTGCAGTGTTCATGAAGTGTTATTCCTCCAAACCTTCCTAGATACTCTTACATATTAGCACATATATTCTAAGTATTGTTTCATTATATTTACTCTTTATTAAAAGTATCCTATTGGAACCTTCTAGTTTGAGTTAATAGCTGTAACTAAAAATACAAAAGCCTTTTTAGCTTTGTTCATCTAATTACCACTTAAACATATCCTATATCAACGAAACCATGAACTGTTTACCGTCCGCTCGACGCGACGACTTATTGCCATTTCATTCACGACAAGTTTGGCTAAAATATTGTAATTCATGCTTTTGCCTTTATAGTTTACCTTTATAAAGGACTCCTTAGTAAAGTTTGATTTACTGTCCATCGTTTTGTACCACTATTTGGAGCAAACATGTACCGAATTTTTTTCTGATGACTGAAAAAAATTGACTAAAAATTATGGATAGTGAGCGTAAAGCTTCTCATTGCCGGTGTATATTCTTGCTTTATACCTCCTACTGATTTAGCTTCGTTATTTGTCCAACCAAGGGGCCAAGCACCTGCAAATTATAAAACGATTAAATGTTTTATTCTACGATCAAATTGAATAAGATTTACCAAATCCCTTGAAACAATTGTTTACTTTTAATTTTTTTTTTATACAAATAATACCTCATCTTGTATTTTAATTAGACATCCCTTTCAACCCAATCTTATAATCGAAGGCCAAAATAAAAAAAAAAGTAAAAATTTTTAAATTTCTACCCTTTCAGGAATTTTCATGAGTACATGCAGTCACTTATTTTATTCAAACTTTTAATAACTTTTTTCATTTGCTATATATATTATTCAAACAACGTATACTTCAAAATTTTACCATTGTTAAGTTTATTTGCTTTTTTTATTTAGCCTATGAAATGTATAAATAATAAAACAGTCAATTTCTATTGGTATATAAAAGTTTGCTGCTTCAAAATGTAAAAGTTTCATCTTAATAAGATCACAGTCTTCAAAAATATTGACGTTATAACTATTATGCGATAATAACATTTAATGTCCAGCATTAGTAACGCATACCGGCCACAAAACAATAATTTGCTCTGCGATACCACACAGAAGGAAAAACATGCAAGTACAAAGCAGATATAATGTTTTTAATTAAAATCAAAGAAAATATGTTAAAAATAGCATATCTTTGATAAGAAATTCTGGAATTGGTCTTATTTTTTTTTCTCATGTTCGTTTTTATAATTATGGCACAAAATGGCATTTTTGCGCGCTAATGAACAATGGTCGTCATTCATCCTACTTATCACATTCGATGTACAACTAAGGTATACGCCACCGTACATAGGAAAATACATGCCATGTAAATCAAAATTACGTCACACGCCTACTTACCATCTACAGTTATATTATATGCTCTGTGTGATTGCCATCGACTTCAAAATGCAACTTAAATAAAACATTGTAGATAAGTAGACAAATACTAACCTATTTTCAGTATTTATTTTATTTAAAACATCTCCTTGGAATGACAATGTATGTATTATTATATGGTTAATCAGAGGAAATGTTTTAAATTGAAATGGTGTATTTTTTCTTTCCTATTTTTTGAAGTTTGTAATTTTTTTCTGGTTGAAAGTCATTTTATTAATATTTATATTTTTATCAGTAGGTTTCTAACACAGTAAAAATGTTAAATTGGTCCAGATATTTTTCAAAGGTTTTTCTGTTATATCAAATATTACGGAAATTATTATGACATCACGAATTAATCAATAACGCATCATTTAATGAAATCGGTACAGTTTTCCGCTGAGTTCAGTACACATAATATAATGCCTACACAAATACACGCATGAAATCATGTATATTTCATGCGTGTACACAAATACACGCATGAAATCATGTATGTTTATACTTATATAAATCCGAGTCAATAAAACGAACCCCTTTTGGTTTCACCGTATTCGATGCGTTGTACCTTTCTATTTAATTTACGTATGTAAAGTACTTTGTTACTTTCCTGCCTATATCCAGACAGAAAGTCGAACAAATCAAAACTGGATGGATTTATTCCTCATCAGCTAGTCACGATTTTTAATTAAAGGATCCGTCAGACCAAACGAGGCAAAATTTGATTAAATAACTCCTTGCAGTTGAAGAATTCTGTTACTATCTTCTATTTATATCATTGAACTCTAGCCACTATCTACGAATAAAGCACTACTAATGAGGATGGATACGGTCTCAAATTATCCAAAAGGCCTGTGTTCTCTCATCCACTTAGGAGAATTTCTGGATATACCTAAGTTCATTACCACTTCCGGACCATATTTATATTCGATAGTCTGTGTGATAGACGCTACCATTTAAATTAAAAATTGGTATATCAACCGAAAAGTTATCAGTGGAAATATATAAAATTATATGTATATATATATATATATATGTATATATATATATATATATATATACATATATATATATATATTATATATATATATATATATATATATATATATATATATATATATATATATACGAGACGTACCCTCTCTTTCTCGAGTTAAAGTTATAAAACTACAGTTAAATAAATAGTGAGGCCTCTTGATTGAAATTTGCTAAAATAAAAAAATTACAACGAAAAAAAAACTATATAATTTATGCATTCTCTAAAATAATCCAATTTGTTATATCTCGTAAATTGCATCGGTGGCTAGCAATATAACTCACACTGAATATGTAATATTTAATATTCCGTCCAAAATGTAATCAGACGTAATTACATCGGTGCATGGAAAATTAAAGCTTTAATTTATTTTCGCATATATCATCGAAAAATAAACCACCAGACCATCAACACTAATTTGTTTATAAGCAATTAGAACAATGAAATTGCGTAATATTATTGTCGAATGGAATGAGTTATAATTATACAGCTCGTGCATCTGCAATTATGCAAATATAGATATGCTCAGGATTACATATTTTCATTCAATAGAAAAGTGCATTTCGACGAGCGAATTAATATAGGACTTATATTTTTTTTTGTTTGGATTTAATAAAACCAGTTTTTTCGACGGTTTATGGAATATTACAGAAGTTTCCCGAGCATTTCAAGTAGAGTATACAAATAGCATGAAGTGTGATCTTCTGTTCAATTGGCTACAGAGTTTCGGTGTAGTTAAAAATTTCTGAAAAAGAATCAAAACGTAAAAATTTCACGAAGAATGGTTAGAGATGTGTCGCCTCACATATTTTAGAGCAAATGCGCAATATAAACACGTTAATGGGAGAAGTTACACTTTGATGTTGTAAAGCCAAGTATTGCAAACCAAAAACTCAAAAACGAAAATGTTATCCTCTAGTATTAAACTTTAAAATTTTTAAAAATCTTAGTGATAAAAATATCAGGTTAAGTTTACCTTAAATTAAATGCCAGACATACTTTCACACAGCAAGAAAAATCGTAGTGTGGATTTGTCAGGAAGACGGGCGTGTGTTTTACGTGAATACGTACGTTAACGAGTTATATTTTTTACGTTGCTGGCACCCCTACATTCTATCACATATTATTTTATGGGTATAACTGTATTTCTCTTGAGTACCCCTTTCCAACTCTATAAGACTTCTATATTTTTATTTGTTTTGTTTTATGAGTACAAATGTATTTTAGTTTCTTTAATATTCAATTTAAAACCATATATTTTTACCATAATTATTGCATACTAATTTTTTTATAAACGCAATCTATAAATCTTGACGAGAGCTGTCGACGTAAACGAGCGTCGTAGCTTATCTGAGTCAAAATTTATGCTAAACGGAAATTATATGATGCAGCGAAATGTCCTCAAAATGGCGGCGCGACCCCTCCGCCGCACGCGATGCATCACAGTCCCCACTTAACGTAACAAATTCTTTGATCCTTTCACTATCGAGCGATGTGAAGCTGTAATGCTAGACTCTATCCCCCGAACTTGTTATTATCAAATTTTCTGAGTTGCCTCCAACTTTGGAAGCAAATTTAAAGTCGTATTCCATCAGAAGACAAATGCTTTCAGAAAGGTGTACTGGGTATTAGTTGCCAATCTAATAAATTCATTCTTGTACCCCAGTTACGATCTTGGACCGATTTCTAGACAAGTAATTTATCTTTGTATTAATTTTGAGATCAAAATGTTTTACAGTTTTATTGGAAAAAAACGAGATTAAAGAAAATGGATTTCATTTCTCTTATAATATAACTTCTAAAAAATATTAGTATAATATGTGGAAAAAAGTAACTTTGCACGGTTGTCTATTACCATATATTTAAAAACTGATATTAGGAAAGATATCCCATTATAAGATGGATAGTGCAAATCAGTGGTATTATTGTCTGACTTGATTTAACACTGAGTTTGTCCGTGATATTCATATCAAATGGTTTTATCATAAATGTTACATAAAATTGGTTTACGCTATGATAATGAAATGTTTAATTTTTGATGCAGGTAGGTCAAATGGGACATGAGCGCACTGCATAGCGCAAACTTATAAAATATAGAAGCTATCATTAAGTCTGACTAGAAAATATTTTGGATGCACGTGAGACACAAATGGTCAGACACAATCCTTTCCGTGACTATGATGCAGCATGGGATTATGTACTTTGGTGAGATAGCGAAAAACGCTTTTGAGGAATACTTAAAATCAGTTTTATTGAACAATGAACCAATTTTCCATTCCACCTTATAGAAGAGACTCGCATTCTGAAGTTTAACTCGCATTGAAGCTCCAGCCAAAACTACCCCCCATCTCCCCTACCTAATAAAACCATCTCTGACGTCTTTATCAAACCGATTATATTAATAATAAATATACCCCGATGTTGCAAAAGTTATCCAATCCTTGGAAAATTTAGTTAAATGGAACGGCACTCGAAAAGATGTCATCCTTGTAAGATTTCGGTGTCATTGTGGATAAATATGTAATATTTCCCTATCAAATCAATTTCGCGATTCTATGAGAGTAGATATATTTGTGACCCTGTTTAATTTTTTAGTCAGTAATATTTTCGCAATTATTTGGTCTTACCATGAAGTAACTTATATACCTATATTGTAGTGAGTATTCAAACAAATTACCATATTTTTAAATAAAAACTATGTGTGTAATATCCTCATTTCTTTTGTTCAGATTTTATAATGGGCATGGTCGGATGTAATTCACTACAACTCCAACGGGAATTGCATTTAATCATGTATTATTTTAAATTACTATTATGTTAGTAACGCTTTATGTTCCTAACTGTTACAGAAGAGGGCTGAGTCGTAGTTTATTTCATTTGCGCATAGAATACACACTAACATCCTGTAGTATTCACCAGATTTTCACACACTTATGCTAATCAATGAGTTGTTGCGAACGCTGCTAAATCTTGATATTTTTATATTACCTCAGAGGTAACTTTCATTGTATTTATTTTTATTTGTCAACTACATTCTATACCTATACTTTTATGCTTCACTAGGATCAATTATTATTCTCATTATAAATGCGACCGATACGAGGCGGAGGTAAAAATAGTGGACAATAATATTATATTACGAACATAGCCAATAGTTTTAAATATAATATTATTTGCTTAGATATATATTTTCTAAATATTTGATTGGTTAATAAATATTTAAGTTGGGTTTGTTATTACAAAACATATTTAAAAATCTCATAAAAAATCAAACGTTATATCGATAGGCTTGGCAGTGAGCCAAGCATATTTGTATGCATACACGGTAACCATAGTAGGAGATGTAAGAAGCTTGTCGAAAGGAATTTTGCAGTTATAACTACACCTTGGTACATGCTATGTTAAAATAAAATATATTTACTCTTATCCGATATAAATACGAATATTAGCATAAACAATATCATTTAAAATCAAATAATTTAATTGGCACACATTTGTATATAGAAAATTAAATCGACCTATTACCATATAGTCTTAATATTTTCTTACTTCTATGGGAGAGAGTGTAGGTAGTAACAAGATCGTGTATTTCTCTCGAAGAAGAATGTGTTTTTCTCTCGATAAATACACATTCTCCTCTGAATAAAAGTAATGATCATATCCTGATATAATCTTGCTTACGATTTCAATCTCTACAAAAATAGGAAAAATTCGAATCCGAATCAAAAACTCTACAACCTAATACTACTTAAATAACAATATTACAGTCGTATAGTAGTAAGAGAATAATGGTACGTATTCATGAACAAAATGGACAAAATCATCACGCCCTATAATTGGCGATTGAACTGAAAATTCATAGCTCAATTAACACCCACGAATATTCGAACAAGCGGTTACAACAAACAACCTCGGCTGCAGGCAGAAAACGCTTTACGTTGAATGAATTAACATATGTTTAAGACAAACTTAATCAATGCAAACTATGCTGGAGCCATGTACTGTGTGGTTTTTCTTTGCAGGCCAATCACCATTTTGTTGTACGATGTGTTATGGCTCTCCAGAGATGAATAATTCAGGTTTTTAAGATCTTTTATATGCAATAAGTTTCATTTTTTATCATTTGTAACGTTAATATTGAAAATAAATTATTATACATTGATAAAAATAATAATTCTTTGATATTGGAAAATAATAAACGTCCATGCTAAATAAGTATTCATATGAAAGAACATTAGTAATATGACTGGCAATTGGGATGGTACGCAGCAAATATATCGACACAGGTTTTTGTAACACAATTGATTACTTCTTCTTAAATATATTATTCAAAAAAATATTGCTTTACTTAATTGCATAACAAAGACCAAAATTAAAACGAAACATAATAATCTCTAATTTTTATTTTAGTGGACATTATTTAGGCCGATGGTTGAATGTCACCATTTAGCTAACGGGCTAAGCTATTAATTGAATGGCTAATTAAACTAATTGGCTGCGACTTACACAAACTAATATCATTTGTTTAAAAAAAAAATATTGTGTTGCCGAATCGGTTGCGGGTCTAAAATGATGACATCGTTTATAATGAAATAATACAAAACCCTTTTACAATGTAATAAATTTATTTTTATTTGAATTTAATTTCGTTGCTCGTAAAAAATGAATTATAACATTTTAACGTAATTTTATATAATTTATATGTATTTGTGTCATTGAAACACAGGATTTAGTATGGAATAATGATATCAATAATAAGATATTTATTTATCTAAAAGTTGTGATTATGTGACCAGCAAACATGATACAGGCGAAATGCACCGAATGTGATTTAATGGCATGTACAGTTAAATGTGTCTTTCATATATTTAGTGAAATCGTTTCCTATGTTGCTCAAAATAAATAAAATATAAACCTCATAAATTTTAGGTTTTAATATTCATAAACAAAATATATTAAATGTAAATATAAAAAATGAGTCGCACCCATTTGTGTTATATTATTATCATTCAAGAGAAAAATTTACCGATTATGATGACATTGTATTTCCTACAAAAATAATGACATATTTATTAAGAAAAAATATTATTTATTATAAGAATAAATATTAATTATATATATAATTATTTGTGGTACCAAAATTTGGTAATATTTTTACATAAATATCATTAACATTTTTATTAGTTTCATTTATCTGTTATTATTACGAACATATTTGATAAAATAAACGTAATGGATAATAATTCAGAATCTACCAGTAAACATTTTTTTCAGTATTTAAATGTTAGGAGGATTATTACAATATTAAAGTGTAATTGGGATTTCCGCAAGTAGAAATACGTTTCTGAATGTGACTTCTTTGAAAATAAATTTCAGGAAACTAAAATTATCAGAACTGACACCAAACGTCAAGAGTGCTATTGTTATTAGAACTGATAATAAACGTCAAGGGTAATGAATGAAACAGCAATTATAAAAATAGTCTACTGTTCTCCATATGGATATATTTTTGAAAGATGCTTAAATGGCTGTGGCATTATTATTAAACTTCTCACAACATTCCATTAACTGAAAAAAAAACTGAAAATATACCACGTATACAAATATAGCATCATTATAAAATATCTTACAATATTCCATTAACTGAAACGGAATAAAAAAAAATAGTAGTAAAAATCAATATTAAGGTCATAAAATATCTAATAATTACAAGTAAAGGATTCAAATTTTAAAAATGTTCTTGAAAGGTGAACAGATTTAGTTAAGTACCAATAATATAAAGCTCAATAAAACAGTTTAGCATTTCCATTTTTCTAAGATAACACGAATTTATTATTATTAAAGTTACAGAAATTTAAAGTGGTTGAATCACTTTAAAGTTCTTTTGCTCGTCTCCTTCTCGTTACTGAAGTCTAATATACCTATTGGTTTTTGAGATAGCTCAGAAACTAACTTAAAATTGTTTTTTTTATGTTTATGATTCTCGAGGTTATCCTCGAGAATTATATTATTTCATTTTCCATTTTTTGACATGATCAGTCGTCTTCGAGTCGCTCTTTTTATTCTGATAGCAGCCGACCTTTGTAAACTTTATTTGACGTGACACGTCGCAAAAATTTCATAATTTTTTAAAAATTTCCCATTGAAACTATCCATTTTCCTAAAAAGGTTGAAGTTGTAAGCCATAATTTTTGTGATTTCATTCTGTTTTTGGTATTATGAAGTAAAAAATAGTCAAAGAAACAAAATTTATTCATATAACTACCTTGTAGGTCGTATCGTTATTTAATTACGACTCTAACAGAAAAAAAAACGACTTTGACTTTGGCATCCTAATGAATTCGTGTAAAACACGTGGAAAACACACGTCACACACGTGGAAAAGTATTTCACTAAGAATTATTAAGTAAACTGATTTTCTATTTAAATATGTACATATAGATACATATGAATTATTGCTGATTGCGTTTAGGGTTATATTATCCGTGAATCATTACAGTTATTAACACAATTTTGGTAATACAATGAACAAATTTTAAACTTTTTTTTTATTTTTGGTTCGAAAAATAAACATGATAGAGAGGATAAAAGGTTTTGTTTACTCGCCGAGGTAAATTATTAAATCCCATTTTCTAATTTGACTCTCTTTTCCTTAAAATCGAATTTCAAGAGTGCTAGTGTGAGGATGAGTTTCCCTAATAGAACATAAGTTTTTCAATAATTATTTTCTTGTAAAATATTCATAAATATTTTCTATTAGAATTAGTAAAACAAATATGTGTTCAAATATATCAATGAACAAATATGTCAACGAAGATCATAATTTTTCATCTGGTTTCTATTATGTTGAAAAATTAAAATTGACCTTCAAGCAATAAATATACTAAAATTGATTGCATAAAATGAAACATTAAATACATCATACTGTTCCGTTAAAAACTTTCAGGCAAATAAATATAGTTGAACATAATCTTTATTCAAAATTTGTCAACCTATTTTCTATTAAATCTTAACTTATAAAGGTCTTCCACTCTGCGTTACCAAAAAAAATTTTAATAATTTCAAAATGGCTATGTCATCTCAAATTACGTATTCATTGTTGTTAGTGCAAATTCCTAATGCATATATCGCTGAAGATTCTATTGTATTTTGTGCGTAGAATTTTTTTACACGAAACAGTTATCGCGTGAGAATATATAATGAAGTTACTTACGTTCAACGTATTTGTAAAGTTGACGTAAACCCTTAATAAATAGAATTCATGTCCAATTAATGGATTAAAATTATTCTTCTCTTTCAGTTTAAATTAATAATAATTGCTATTTAAAAACTGGCATTGCATTTTTGCTTTTCTTAATATAACAGAAGAAAAATTATTTGAACCTGGAGTGGTTGCATGGATTGCATATGTAATCCACACGTATTAAATCGAAAATGTCTCAAAAATCCCCAAAATAAAATAAGAGTGCTTCTAGGTATTT
Organism: Druceiella hillmani; assembly: GCA_039881145.1. Classification (NCBI taxonomy): domain Eukaryota; kingdom Metazoa; phylum Arthropoda; class Insecta; order Lepidoptera; family Hepialidae; genus Druceiella; species Druceiella hillmani. The sequence continues at coordinate 31,469,867 of JAYKKI010000014.1, read as the reverse complement.
AAAGTTGTGTTTGTGTCTCAGGAGGCCCGTAAAATCCGTGGATTACACCTGTGTGCCTCCGTGGATTACAATTGTTTTTACACGTAACAGTTATCGCTTATGAATATGTAATTATTAACGTATTTATAAAGGTATGGAAGGAACGTATGTAACGTAAAACGTATTTATAAAGGTGACGGAAACACTTAGTAAGTAGCATTCATGTTCAATTAGTGGATTAAAATTATTCTACTCTTTTAGTTTAAAATAATAATAATTGCTAAAACTAATTCTAAAACTAAAGTATTTTCTATCAAAAATTTACTGCCTTTGTGATTATTAATAATGTATGTGAATAACTTAAAAAAGACCAAAAATGGCATTATATCTAGTAAGATAATATTTATGTTTGTAAGCAAATAATTTTTAAGAAATACACTCTTTTCCAAGAAAATAAAAAACACCCAATTCAGCGATCAGAAAAGACCAAATAATAAAAAAATTGTTAGAACGAAAACGGCTATTAATGAAATGTTACTAAGAAAAAGTAATTTTTAAGAAATCCACTTTTTTCCAAGAAAATAAAAAACACCCAATTCAGCGATCAGAAAAGACCAAATAATAAAAAATTTGTTAGAACGAAAACAGCTATTAATGAAATGTTACTAATAAAAAGCAATTTTTAAGAAATCCGCTCTTTTCTCCTATTTTTTATTTAGCAACTCTATCGAATCCGCAAATTTTGTAGATTGTTATAATACATAGGCCTATGGATATTGCAACCAGATGTCATTCAGCACTTTGCTACATCTCGATGGCTCAAAGAGTTTCGCAGAAATAGTATTTACGAACGTTCATGAAACATGACTTCAGTTTTAATAAAAAACCCCTATTCTGTATGTAAAATATATGTAAAAATACATAGGTAGCCCAAGTTTCATTTTTTGGAAAATCAGCAAAGGGTGAATTAGTTGAAGAAGTTCTTTCATGACTCACAGTAAATTTGTAATTATTAATGAACTATGATACCAAACAATCACATCTGGAAAAATTATCACCGATTTGTAAGCGATCGATCTCTTTTCATTTATTATTTGATACTTTTCTGCTATTTATACATTTTATTGAATATAATTTATAAAATTTTCTAAGTGAATATAAATTATTGCATTTTGCAATTTGGCCTATATCGCTATACTTACTTTCTTTTTTAAACTCACGTACTTAAGTATCAGAAACTACCATTTCAAACTGTATCTTACACGTTTGTCATATCATAATTATTAATCCATTATAATTGAAGATATACTTCCCCACACTTCCCCATAGAACTTTCCCACGTTATTCACTCTTGGCACAAACATGTTAAATTTAACTAACTCTAAATTAATTTTAATCAGTTTTAATAATAATATTGAAATATTTGTTAAAAAGGTGTATATTAAACAATAACTGTGCAAGATTATCATATTAGGAATGCCTAAACTCAAACAACCGCTTTTAAAAAGACATATTGATTAATAATATAAATTTTTCCGGCTCGTGTCACAATTATGCTCTAATTTATGCACAAATTCCGCCGTATAGCTTCTTTTGTTTAATATAGGATTGGCATGTTGCTATGCACATACAGGAGATTTATTTCACTCTGATGGGGGTAGCAATGAGTCTAAGGTTATATATTGATAATAGATAGCACAAAGCAAAAAGCCGAAATATTTAGTGAACAGGTCCAACCGTTTGGACCAAAATAACTTAGAGACCTTGAATTAACCTCTAATAAATAATAAAATTATCTATTTATAATAAGTATTTATATTAAAGTTAAATATTTGTAGACAAATAATAGAGATTTATTTCACTATTTGTTAGAGAACTCTTTTAAACACCGTGATTAATTGAAGAGACCCTTTTTTATTTTACACGGTATTACTAAATAGCATAAACTGACTATAAAAGGCAGTTGAACCTTGAAAAAATTGTATTTAATACTTTTAACGGTAAATTTCTCGATAATAGAATCCTAATTTTAATACCCTTTGAATTCTTACAAAGAATATTAAGAAAAAGTTGTGAATACAATTTAATACTGGATTGTAATATCTGCCAAATGCTAAATGTTTGCTACAATTTTCTGTATGTTTAATCTTACGTTTGGTTGTATTGTTATAAGATGATATTTTCTCAAGAATAGTCCTACATTATTTAGCCATGAGCCTTTTCATTAAAAAATATATATCTTTCATTTAATTTCATTTGGAGAAAGCTAATTATTATTTAAAGTTAATTTTATGTTCATATCTGATTCATTCTACGGAAATAAATTGTTCAACGTAATGACAGTTGTAACATGAGAAAGCGTCTGGTGATAAGATCAGTTAGACGTGGCTCTCTTTAAAGGGTAATAGTACTAGTAAGGTAGAAATAACACACATTTCTATATTTGAAAATATCATTTAGCATTTAGATGAAATTTTCTGTTTTGAACACTTCTACACATTGATATATTAAGGGTAGCCAAAGCATTCAGTCCTTAGATCAATATACTTGGAATTTAATTCACTTAATGTCTTTGTTTTCAGTCATATGTTATTATCTATAGAATAAAAATTTCTCACTCGATATTGAATTCACATGTTTTTTTAAATACAATTTCAAATGTTCTATAGGCATCACAGTACATATATTTTTAACAAGTATCGTTTATTACAGTAACTCCTAAGCTAATGAAATTTAGAGAAATATTTGGAATATAAAATTAACAGAAATCAAGTTATTCCGAGGTACTAATGCGTTGTTATTTTTTTACAAACAAGAAAAAAAAAATAATTGGAAAATTATATATCTGTCTTACCCTGAATAGTTTAAATCTGTGACTTTGACGCTATTGTAAAAAATTGCACACGAGCGAGGCCACGCGTGAAACTAACGGTCCTTCGTTTGTAAATGTTATACTTAGACTTTGAATAAATTTGTTTTATTCTAGAATGATAGTTTTCAAATGTAAGAGATTGCTATCTTAGTAATAAGCCCGCCATATGTATCAATTAGATACACTAAAGTATATAAATAAATATTAAAAATGGTTGAGGCCTAAATTTATATCGCTTTTAAATTTTATATTTACAGATTAAAAATTAAAATTTTTTTAAATATATTGGTTAATAATATAGAAAAACGTAAATATATTACCTACCATACATTTATAGGCGTAAATAAAAAATTATTACAAATACAACCATCGCTATAGTTTTCCTATAACTTTTGCGTGGGCTTCTAAAAACCCTTATCCTTTTCACAAATTGGGTTCAGTAGTCTTGGAAATATGATGGACGATTTTCAGTAATTTTTTTTTAAATTTTTCAGGATATCTCTTACGACACTCGTATGAATTTATTCAAAAATTTTACTCTTATAACTAGTTCTTTCTAACGATACCCTACACTATATGTGGAATTTATTATCTATTGTAGCCCACTTGAAGGTAATATATTGAAGTATGTCTAGATTAATATGTTTCTCCCTTACTAAATTTTAAGATTCTAAGTAAAGCCGTTTCAGAAAAAAAACCGGTTGTAACAGACAAACGGACATGAGTGATCTTATAAGGTTTCCTTTTCTTTTCTGAGTAGGTATAATTAATTACAACTGATCAAATAATTAATCGCACATGCATACACACACACACACGCGCATACGTGTGTGTACAATATATTATTTAAATAAATAAAAAATTTTAATTAAATATAATTTTTTACAATGGCTTACAATGGTCAGTCCAACTATAATTACACCAACAGTGATAATCTATGCAATAGTGTAGTAAAATATTGGGAATATTTTTGTTCAGAGCAACCAAGACGTAACCAACTTAGAGTACATATCGGCGTAGAATGACAAGCTAGTATTACAAGCTGTATACGAAATCGAAAAGTATTTTTCTTAATCAATATTTTCTTTTTCTCTTTTCCTATTGCATCACTCTTAATTGTTTTGTTTGTCAAATTAATAAAAAGAGGAAATGAGCATTTTACTGCTTTTTTGCATTTCGAATTAAAATATAATTGTTTGGAATGAATCCTTTAAACTTGCCCCCCTTTAGCAACTTTGGCAAAAAACGAGTGGCAAAAAAACGATTTTCATGAAGTAAACGTATGGAAGCAATTTCCAGTAGTCTTTTTTAATATAAATGAAGGTCTGGTCTATTTTTTATCTATTCATATCATAATCCTTGTACTACATATTCCTCAAAGCAGGTAACGCGGTTAATATTGATGGAAATACTAACGATAAATTCTGAAATATTAATGGCCTTAAACTTTGCTACGTGACTATGGTCAGAGTAGATTTATAAGTCCTTAAATCATATATCTTTCCATCGTATCGATAAAACTGGCTCTCGTTCTTTATCCCTTGACATGCTAGAGTGCTTTGTGTGGAATTTAAAATGCTGTGAGTGATGAAGTGAATGTATGTAGGTATAGATAGAAAATGATATAAGATGAAAAGTTCATAAAGTAAATGTCCGATACTCAAAGCACGTCACTCGTGACTCAGATCAAGAGGTGTTTTTGATCAAAGAGAAATCTATACGTGATGTTAAAAAGCAAGCAATTATGGAATGAACAGGAACACTGTTCCGCTGGAAGAAAGTATTCGTTCCTTACTTATATTTGGAATGATTGATAGAGTTCCGTCCCTTAAAAATAAAAACGGAACCCTCATAAGACCACTCATGTGTTTATTCTTATATCAGCTACAGTCGTGTTTTTTTAAACTACTTGATGTTGAAACTTGAATTTTGGGACAATAATAAAACATATTAACTCCTATATATCCAAATAGCAAAAATACAAAAATATAACTTTGTAAATTTTACGGAGGGCAAATTAAGTATTTGAATAACAATATTTAAAACAAGTGTTAGTTATAAGAGTTTCAAAAATATTTTTTTCTATAGTTTTAGATGTTTTGTTCTCCGAGATGTGATGATGAATCTGAAAAAAAAAATTCCCCTCCCGTTCATTTCTTAAATTACTCAACCTAAAATTATGAAAAAGTTATTGGTTTTTAGAATAATTTTGGATATCATAATTTTTTAAATATTTCACATATTTTTACGCTCACGAAAGATATAGTAGGCAATAATAAAATAAATTAATTTTCTTTCGGCTTTCAATGCTGTTCTTCTAAGAAACCTTGCGATTGGAAGTTGAATTTTTTTATTTTAATTATTGTATAAAAATTAAAAAGGTAAACAAAGTTGCAAAAGCATTTTTTTAAATTTCATAATCACTTAAAAGGCATGAGAATATAAACGTATTTTTTAATTTAAAATTAACATATTCGAAAAAATATGCAAAATATAATATTTTGCTCCCTTATTTTTTTGAAAAATTAATTTTCGTAAATAGTTTTAAAGAAATACCATGTACGCTCAAATATTTATAAGTATCGAAATGTACACGAAACCTTCGAAATGTGTGTTTTACTCGTACTCAAAAATTTGGTTATTATCTCAGTTTATTTTCCTCCGACTCTACAATAAAGATACATGTGTTCCTGGAAATAGGCACTCATCTTAACTGTCCCTAAAATTAGGTATATAAATAATTACGAGAAAAAAACAGTAACTATTGAGACCATATTGACGTAATACAGTATTTCTTTCAAATATTATTTTATATATGCATATCACACAAACATATAATTTAAAATAATCATAAAAAATGGGTGTTTACTTAAAGATTATTTCTTTCTCTTCTGTTGCAGCTGTCAGATTTACCAGAGAGGAATTGGTGGGTCGGCAGATCCATCGCCGATCAAGTTTTATAAAATATTGTTGTTATTGCTGTAATATACGAGACTGGCGTTCAGTGCATAACATAGCTGAATGTTTATTTATTTTTCTTAACAATTTATATATATTCTATATAAGGTGAGAGAGTAGATAGGGGTGGCAAGTTCTTATATAATTTTTGTAGTGACGATTCGATTTTAGTATGTAAATCCATCGTTTTCCTCGTTAAAAAAATCTGCCTTTTATCTAAAAATTCAGAAACAAAATATTTAGCTTGTGATACTAATGTGATAATTTAAATTTAACATTTCCTTACCTTTTAAGAATTGGGTTTATAATCAAAGTTGAGAATTGGTCGAGATTTTAAATATTACAACCAATGTTTAATCATATTTTTCATGTTCAATATTATATTAAATTTTTTCAGGTTTAATAAGAGTTGTCAACTTTAAATATGGCTGCTAGATAATTTCTGACAAATAAAGTTCTCAAGAAATGCCAAGAAATTGACAATTAGTCATGTGTCGCATTTTTTTAAATTTCATATTGTCATTTAATCAAACTTGTTATATTAGTTTTATTTGCGGGAGTTTATTCTCGGGTTGAAAATATTTTATCATCCCACACATTATTCTGTGATGATTATTACACAAGTTTAATTCGCCTCAAGACTATTGTTATTGTATACGTAATAAACTTTTACTAATAGAAATGTTTTAAAAATTAAAAGATTTTCCAAAAAGAGCAGAAACTTAGCCTTAGACTAAAAGACCGTCGCAAAATCTATGCGCTATTGATGTGGTACTGGTGGTGCATGCTAAAAAAATTTAGGCCCAATTTTTACTCAATATCTCATTAAAAAGGAGTTAAGAATAAAATAAAGGCTTTCGCCGATTGTACGACTGCAAATTCCTAAATTCTTCGAACATATCTCCGGAAAACAACTTTTGATGGGGATTCTAGTGGTGCAGAGACATGTTAAAGGTAAGATATCTCAAAGACGATTTCTAACTCAATGGACGGGCCTGATAAAGATGGCGACAGAGACCAGCGTTACAAAGTATTTTAGAAAGGTTACCAATCGACTGAAATGGAAACGTGTAGTTAAAGCAGGCATCCGAGTCAAAAGGAGCGAGTTCAAAGGCCAGCCATGTACATCATCGCCGAGGCCAAACCCGCTCGCACAAGAGTGTAACGACCAGAGAGAGATTAAAATATTAAGTAAATTAAATGGTTTTACTTTACATTTTAGTTAAAAATTTTCACGGAAATTTCAACTTATGTCAAATTAATTTATATGTAGAATTGTTACGTAGCCACCGTAGCTTGTATAGTGAATTAAAGATTGAATGCTTAGACTTCCTTCGGAGTGTACCAAAACAAAAAGCCTTGAATGTCCAAAACATTAATTGTACAACAAAAACGTGGTGTTTTCCTGTTTAATCTAAGTACTGACCGCGAAGATAGTGTTTAACTTTACAAATGTTTACGTTTCCTTACCTCAAAGAGAAAAATATATCGCCACAATTCACAATTAATTGAAACTACGTGATGTAGTATTATTGCTACTTTCTTTAAGTTCTTTACCATGACCTAGGTTTCGTTGTGTTACAACATCTTCAGGTGGGCTATTAGCAAAGATCAATGTTTGTTAATAGTAAAGATCAATCTTGGCCAAGATGTTGTAATACAACGAAACCTAGGTCGTGGTAAAGAACTTAAAGAAAGTAAAAATAATACTACATCACGTAGTTTAATTTAATTGTGAATAATGCATTTCTACAAAAGTAACGCCAAATATATTAAATATTGCCACAATTATAAAGTATTTATTAATTATGTAGTAAACCCTCTTGCAAATCCATGTAGATATTTTAGAGAGGCATATAGATTGTTCGGTATCTTTTATGTTTTGGTGTAAAAATTCTACTTTTTCTGACTCACATGGGAAAAATAGGAAATAATTCCAGAAATGGATATTAATTTATCAAGTTCATATTTTGTAAAAATATCTCCTGAGAAGAATTACAAACTACGAAACATAAGTAACTTTACCAACTTATAAATATTTTACTTTATACTATCCTTTAAGAAATATGTTCAAGAACAAAAAAGGGAGAGAAAATCAAACGAAGTGGTTTATTTAACGCTGAGCATAGTGTTTCCCCACGAACTAGCTCAGTGTCGATCTCTCGTTAGAAGTTTCTGTGTTGAGCAACTTGTTTTATATTCATGAAATATTGCATCCATACAATTTTGTATTACGTTACATACACATATATATATATATATATATATATATATATATATATATATATATACACATGTATACAATTAAACGTCTCTGTCTGCCACTGAAGTTTTTTTGCTCTTGAGTTGAGCACTTGATTAAATTTGATGTTGTTTGGCTATTGGGTATTTTTTTTTTATTCTAGAAATTTTTTATTTACAAAACATAAATGTATGTTTTAATATTACGGAGCTATGTTATGTTTTATGAAGCCAGAGTACGGGCAAGCAGGAAGCGCCATGGAGGGCTAGGACACCCAACGGAGGCGCTGAGTTGCGAGAAAGGAAGAGTTTCCGTCAGAAAAATACAATTTCACAATTTAAAGAAAAAGCTAGTTTCATACAATTCTGCTGGTACGTTAAAATATTTCGTGCATTGAAAATGTAGTGGTGACATATACTGAATCTCTTATTTATGCGCTTTGACACTAACGTATAAATTGCAAGTTTTGTTAAATTTATAACATAACAAAAACTGTATTGGGAATTTTGATTATTTCTTACAGATTTCGAGCAAAATAACGGAGAGACCAAAAAGTGAGATAATTTATATGAGCAAATATTGGATGCGAGAATGGAAATTGTTCAAAAGTGTAAAATGTATGCATGATGTCTATCACACTGGTTGGCTAAAAACATAAAAGAAGAAAGTGACATGACAATTTTTCAACCTTTGATATATTAAGCATTACATACATATACATAATTGATTTTACGAAAACAAATAAGATATGAATTTCTCCTATAGCTTTTGCTTAAAAAAATTATCCTTAATATACTGATGTGCTTAGTTTTAAAATACATTTTTTCTTTGTTTTATTTAATTATTAAAATTAAAAAAATAATAAAATATCACAGTGACATAATAATGTAAACAAATTCTGTTTATCTACTTTAAATTCGGTTATTTATAAAGAAAACTATCACATGTCACGACTGAAAATTGATATCAAAACTCTCAACTCAATATAGTGGACAGCAGTTTTTTTTGTAAAAATCACTTTAGCTTTTATGAGTCGATCCTAAAAGGCAAAGAGAAAATTAAAAATAATTCCGTCGTGTCGAATATTAATACTGTAGTCTTTCTATGAGTGTAAAGATAACCACAAAACTCTAGTCCAAACGTATTTTACCACGTATTGATGTTTACACTATTTTCAAGTTTCTTAAATATATTCTTTAAAAATAGGTATCTGAAATTTTAATATATCCTTTAAATTATCCTTTTACTTTTTTTAGTAAATTTTTATATCAATCTCTATTTAACATATTAACTAATAAATTTTCCTAAAGAAGTGCTGTTTCATAATCTGCTTATATTCATTTCAAAATTTCGTTTTCTGTGAATTTGATGATCGATTGTTTCTGGAAAGTATATGAAGCCACATGGAGCCTATAATACCTTGAGAAATAAGAAAACATAATTTATGAAGTTTCTAATATTTACTTAATCATTATTATCTAATAAAACGTACTAATTAATAAGTTTGCATATATAATTGTTACCATCTGTATAGATGTAACTACGTGTTATAAATAAATTTAATAAATTTCTATTAAGGGCGTAATAGGGTCATTGAAATTCTGTTATATAATTCGATCTGATTCAGCTCATTTCATGGCATCTCGAGAAGCTCTTGAGTATTAAGTGTTATTACGCAATAATATCTTGCTTATAAACAAGTACATCATATTAATATAATATAACAACAGGATACAACGAGGAGCCTACAATGAATATGAAAAAACAAATATGGATATGTTCGTTTGTTGAATACATGTACATTAAATTAATTAGTAGATAATTATATGTGCTGCATAACTTCAAAAAAAACTTTAATAATATTTATTATATGTAATATATAAAAATAAATTACCTAATTATATAAATATATAAAGTATTCAATGTAAATTATTTTCAGTATTTTTTTTTAATTTTATGAAAGCATTAGTTTACAGCCATTTTACAGCTATCAAGTGATTATTTCTTCAAACCTAAATTTTCTACACAACTAATGAAACATCAAATTCGTTAAATATATGTGGAGTAATATGACAGGGAAATAATATTATAATATTGAAGCCACAGGTGGTATAAATAATCGGGACATTTTTCTTACGGGAAACGATCGTAAGACAAACGGATATGATAAATAAGCATTAAAATATTCGAGATCAAACATTTTTGGGGGAAGACCATAAATTATATAAACTATTACATGGGTTGTTGCTTTAAGAAAATTTTCGTTCGAAGGAAGGAGGTTGTATTTGAACGTTTGAAAAAACTGAATAAACAACATACCAATGAGAATCCATCAAAAAAATCCTAAAAATTTAGGAGCGGGTACATTAGGAAGGGATAATAATATTCAATGTGGGATTTAAATAATGAACTGAAGTTAACTTTTTGTGAACGAAACTCTAGATAGGACGTACATATTTGCATAAACGGTAATATCAATGAAAAATAACTACATATTTGCAATCAAAAAATTTTAAATATTGTCATAGCAAAATTTAAATAAACTCACTCATCGGATATTGTCAGGTATTTCATGAATGTATTTAACTTAATGCCTTTAAAATGTCACAAAATATTTTTAAAATAAGCTTCAGTTCCTTTACAACACATTTAAAAACACCAAAATTTCACAAACTGCGCTATCTTTCATTTATAATATATAAAACTTTTTTTTTCCTTTAATTGTAATTAAATTACAATATATAAATCCGTCTATCGTTCCAAGAATTAGAATGTATAGATGGGCATTTCTTACACGAAATCATTTGCTTACCCGTCTACTTCTCATATTTTGGAAAAAATATCTATTTATCAAAGAAAGTTGATAAAAATATTACTCTAGCATATGTCATGACAAAATGAAATGGGACATTTGCAAACATAAAGAATTATTTTTTAAATTAAATTATTGCCACGTTCGTGTCAAAATAAAATATAATTATTTATAATTATATTTTAATAATGGTGATAATTTTAGTAAATCACGCACAAATTTTTCTACTCTCACTCCTACATGGCCATTCCGAATTCGAAAAGGGCGCGATCGCTTTTGTTCATTAAATTCAGTAGCATAGATTTACAATACTAGGAAGCAGGTGGCACATAAACAATCGCAAAATATCTAGCGAGAATCAAAATGACTAAAGTATATTCATCTCTTTCTTTTCGTTTTTACATGTAAGAAATCGAGTTAGATTACATTCGAATCTCTTATAACGCCTTAATTTGCCTCGTGACGCCATATCGACAAGCTGCATTGTGAATATAAGTGAATTTGTTTTTTTATTTGTAATTTTGATATTTATGTTAAGTATTCAAATAATAATTATCCTTAAAATGGTTAAATGTGTTGCTTATAAGTATGATAGCGTTTTACACAAAAAAACTGCCAGGTATTACATTACAAAAGTATGTAACATATGACTTTGATCATTTCAGAATAAAATTGTGTTATGATTAATTGGAAAATATGTTATAGATTTCTATTATTTTAGTTTTAAAACTCCATTTAATGGTTAATATATTTACAAGTAGCAAACATATTTTGCTACTTCCAAATATATTAACAATTGAATGTAGTTCTTAGTTTTCTATCCTAAGAAGCTGACAAATATTTGTAAGTCGTAAATAAATAAAATGTATTCAAAGACGTGTAATAAAATTTTGCCATAAAAATAAAATAATTTGTTTTATACTTTTGCCTTAAATTTGACATGACGTGGGAATATTCGGCCTTTTGGTGCGTTGAAGAGAAATGTATAATAGTTAGGGAATAACATACAAAAAAAATATATATATACATATACACACACACACATATATATATATATATATATATATATATATATATATATATATATATATGTATATATATATATATATATATATATATATATATATATGGATTTTTAATTATCTATTTTCAGCTAATCAAAAATTATTCGAAACATTGTCACGAAAAGCATACTATAAGAGCCGATGCCGATTAATATTAATATTGCGTTTATTTAACGTTATAAGAAAAATGTACGCCACATTTGAATTTTAAGAAATTATTTAAATTGTTTTAATGCTGAAATTGTCAATTTATTTACATGTCTTTGTATCTCCACTCTCCTTTTCATACATTTTGATTGCGACTTAGATCTTTATGTAAATTGTGTTTGTTACTATCTCCATAGATTTATATCTTAATAGCTAAATTCAAATCAATAAATGACAACGTTAAGCTATCAAGTAAATTAATCAGAACGAAAATTTGTCCTCAATTAATAAAACAATGCGTAATCTACGGTAGATGTAGAGATAATACACTCAGATAACTCAATTAACAATTCAGTCAACAATTAGATAACTTGATCAGAAATTTAATATTATTAGAATAATTAAATCAATTGACGTCAATAAGATAAGCCAGCTAACAAACCAAATAATCAACATGACCAAATGTTTTTCTCCTTATAGTTAGACCGCATACCACAAAATATATTCTCAAAATTGATGGGAAATGAGTTGAATTTTGACAGTATATTTTATTTACCCGATGCTGTGCCATATTATTATCACTCGATGTGATCTTTAAGCCATATAAGGCAAAAAATACTGTGACTTATCGAAGAGGCAAGGCACTTTCCGCAAACGGGCACAGACCAACGTAGTTAAAATGTGAATTGAATATAAAACATCAAACCAAAAACAAAAATATATACGGCACTATAAATCAGAATGATAATGGCAAATATTTACAAGGAGACTTAGATACATTCTTATTCACTATGAATGCCAATACCGGATTCAGATATTTCGCTTAAAATAAGGTCTTTAACTATATAATTTACATATATGTTAAATTTATAGTTTCCATATGAATAAAATATATACATATATATATATATATATATATATATATATATATATATATATATATACATATATGTATATATATATATATATATATATATATATATATATATATATACATTATAGACTGATATAGTCACGAACGACAGTAAACAAATGTTAGATAATATTTTGGTTTATGATATCTATAGTTATCTAATAATATGCATTACAAATTAACTGCATTTACATATTAACTTGAATAGTATTTTTAGTTAAAAAAATTATTAATATTTAATGAGAGAAGAATATTTCTTTAAATATGATACCAATAACGAAATACTTGCTATTTAAATTATAGTATGTAAATTTATAGACCTTAAGTACATACATAAAATACTTTTCTGTCTTATAACTTTTTTTCGTCGTGGTTTAAAAAAAATAGTTTCCCTTTTATTTAAAAGTTTATTATAAGAGAGGTTTTTCATTAGATTTTCGAGGACTTTGCCTGGTGCGCTGACTCGGAAAATTTATGTCGTGAAGTATTATATTAAAGTCCTAATTTGGGAACTTTCTATAAATGAAAAAAAGATCTGTTTGTTTCATTTATTTTTTATCGGATAGAAAGCAAATACAATTTTTATTTTTGATTTCTGTAAGTGAACACAAAAATTATGGACCCTTAAATATTTTTCTCTAAGTATTGTTTCAACATAGAGGAAGTACACAATTTCATTTTCAGAGTTTATGAATAATTCTCGCTTCAAGGAGTGCAAATAATTTTTGAAATTATAAATACACTTTAAAATCTAAACAAATTTCTTAATAATTGTGTTTCTAATAAATTGACATTATTGGAAATATAAATATAACTATATTATGATTACATATCTTTAAACAAAGTTGATCACTAAGAATTTATTTATTATTTCTTTTTCCAGAATCCTCACGCTTTAAAATACAGTTGGACGCAAAGTTTTGACCATTTTGAAATTATACTTCTTTAGCCGAGTTATTAAAAAAATATCGTAGTGAAATTTTACGATAAGCGCATTCGCACCACGCTGCAACATAAATCAATAGGTTGAAGTTCGTCACGATGCAACAAAAACCGACGTTATGAATTCGCTCACAATGCGCGCGCTATGCAATAAAATCGATAGAATGGAATAGCTCACTAAACATAAATTTCCATGCATGTAGTTGCTGATACTATATTCATTAATGAGATATTTTTAAATACATAATATGAGTTTTATATTCATACAAATCTAAGTTATATGTGTGCTTTTAAGTAACATTTGTTAGTAATTGAAATTTAATAGTAACCCATAAAATAAAAAAAATACATTTATTTATTGTGATATAAATAGTGTTTATAGTGCTTATTAAAATATATTTCAAGTGTATTTCTCGAAATATGGTTAAGTTTTGATATGTAATTATTTAAATTAAAAATCGTAAATTATTACTTTACGATTTATTAATGATTTCAAATTAATAAATTATGAAAAATGTTCACCATAATAATTTATTTCCAATTTTTATTAAACTTTATCAATATAGTTCTAGTAAAATTTCCAATTTATTGTGTACATTTTAATTTCTTAAATTTAATTATATGATTGAATTGAGATTTTACCAACTGTGTTTATAATCACGGTTCAGTCCTTTTATTATTTTATTTCCATTAATTATTTGCGTATTAAATAAAATTATCTTGTATTATACCATAGAACTATAACTTCTACAGCGCGTACATAAATAGTAGATATGTAACGGAAGTGATATGATGGAAGCAGAAACAGAAAGAGATGTTCAGTAAAAGTTATAACGGAAGCAGAAGTGGAAGTGAAAACAGAAACAGAACTCAGTATATACTAAAAGCAAAGTTATTTTTTAAATGGTTTATTTAAAAATTAAAGAAAGCCCTACATAAGCAGTAAGTTGCGTCATTGGATAGGTAGGTATTTATTTACTAAGTATTATAAAACATATTAATATTAAAAACTTATGAATGGAAAATTGTAAAAATGAAAATTTAACAGCCCTCTCTGCATTTAATCCTTTTTTCATTGTAAATTAGAGTCACTCCGCTGAGCAATTGTTATCTTGCTACACTATTAAGTGGAGCTGATAAAATTTTCTGGACTAATGGATAATATTGAGTACTTGGGAGGGTTCATTTGCCACCACATTCAAGGATTTTATTAAAAATCTGAATTTGATATAGATTTCTAAAATCCCAATAAGTATTGAATCTTACTCGTGGCAAGCTGAGGCTCATGAGAGCTTTCGACAGTATGATTTTCTTTTTTCTTCTTAGACTGAGGAGAAGTATGCAAAGCATTATTTTCTTTTATAGATAAAATTCTAATTAATTTTGTTTTGGGGGGTAATCTTATCAAAAATTTCGTATTGTGTCGTGGATACAAAATACCACATAAAAAATGTTGCCAAAATCACGAAATCTGGCAAGCATTTTGTCCTTGAAATTATTAATTACTCTTTTAAAGGCATTTGATGAGTAAATTTTAGATCCTTCAATTTGCAAAACACTTATTATAACGCCCTTAATTCCCTCTTGACTCTTTGAAAAGCCTCATTATATTAACATGACGTATACCAAATCTAATTTTTTGCAAAACGTTTTTGTATAATTATTTGTTTTTTACTTCAGTGTGTAAGAAGCAAAGCCTGCCTTGCTTCTTTTTCTCTTTCTGTTGCATCGTGAGATTGGCATTTAATTTTTTAAACTACTCAAAGCTCTGGACTATCATTAAACTGGATTCATAGATTCTAAATGACTTTTTAAACCCCTTTTCAAAATTATACTCTTCTTCATATTGCATATTTGACCGTAGGTTAGTTTTTCTTTATGACGAAAAAGACTTTTTCTTTATGAAGAAAACCTTTAAATTAGGTTTAATTTTAGTTAAATTTTTATCACTTCTCATATCTAAAAACAAACAGTATATGATACAGGAATAACTGTAGTAACGTAGCAACAGACTTGAAGCAATTTAATAGTTATAAAACAGGGAAAGTCATTAAAGAACACCTTACGCAACGAGCAATTATTGAGCACCGAGTGAATCAAATGAAACAAAAAACGCTCTTTTACTTTGGCCTTGAATTCACTTACACTAATTTGAAACAAATACCTCGACAAGACATAACCCGTCGCCTCAAAGTACCGCTCGCAGCCCTGAATATCGTACAAAAGTAAAAATAACAAGCCATTTCTTCAGTTACACTTCCGTTGTAAAATGTGCAGAAACATGACCAGAAGCGGATATTTTAACTGTCGCAGAACTTTTGCATTTGCGGAAGCGGAAACGAAGTATCTTTTGTCGATTCATCCTTCGTTACATCTTTAATAAGTACACACAAAATGTTTTTTTTGTATTCAGGAATCTTTCAAAACTACTCAAGTATGTGATACACACGTTTCTCTTTAAAAAGATATCCACTATCTTTATTATTACTATTTACTATAATAACACTATCCTTAAATAACTAATATGATTTAATCGGTTTGAAGAACAAAGCTTCTCAAAATGAAAATAGCGCAAGTTAAGGAGAAGAGGCAGCCTTAGTTATAATGCGTTATTTGTTCATCAGTGTCCTCTCAGTAAGTACATCGGAGTGCATCAGAAACTAGCATTAATTAAGTGCCACACAGTGCAGATCATTATAATTATATGTTCTCTTTTTCGGTTGCAGAATTTCATAATTTTTATCATCATAACATAGGTCATCGTATGAAACTAATAGTTGAAGCTTATTCATGCAGAAGCCGTGGCAAAAGTGACTTTGAATCAATATATCATTTCTTTCTTGTAGGAGTATAAAAAAATATTAGTGAAAGTAAAAACGTTATAAATTGGTGTCAGCATAAACAGATATAGTATATTTTATGCTCACGTCATAAGGATTGAATTGAAATTAATATGCAATTGTGCTACCAAGTCACAATTTTTAACCCTTCACTTCTTTTGGGACAAGGAACTTTCCAGAAATGTCCTTTGGTTTTTTTGATCATATATATTCTCTAAAATTTATTTAAATATTTCAAAACCATAGTTGAAAAATAATAGAGAAAAGACACATTAAAACGAATAATATTTGTAAAAAGGCGCTAAAAGTATAAAAAAAGGAATGAAACTTCAATTTTATTTTCCAACTTTTTTTCACGTATTCCAATGGATGGGGAAATAATTCCCCTATCCCCCCACCACGAGGAGAAATGTTAAAAAATTGTCATTTATTGCTTTGTTACATGTTAATTTCAAACTGTAAATGAAACATTTACCTGAAAACGCTTGAAATTAGAGAAATTGCAAATATTCATCTGTCTTTCAGATGAACATTTTAAAGTTATAAGTTTATTTATTTTAAATTACACTCTTTTAAAAACAAAAAATACCATGTATAATATGATAAAAAGTTGATCTTTTTTTTTAGTAATTGATTCTTAAACTTTTTCTTATCTTTTAATAAACATTTTATTTAATGTCTCACTCATCCTTCGACTTCTATCTATACCTCTTGTTATCAAATTATTGCGCCAAAAACGCATTAAGACCATTTCAAGTTCTGAAGTCAGTGCACAAAGACATTTTAGAGGCAGGAATTTTATTACTCCACACTCGCTTATCTATTCCTCATGTGTTTTGTATGCTTATGAAAAAATAATTTCTAAATATATTTGTGGCTTATATTACATATTAACATATTTTATTTTATTTATACTCATTTATTAGTTTATACTAGTCAATATACTCGTAAAATCAATTTCAAAACTCGTAAGTAATATGAAATTTCTCAAAAAAATTAAGGTCTTGCATACTTTTTAAAAGTATCTAAAATGTAAATTATAATATTCAGATCTATTAAAAGTGATAAAAGCTGTAATATCTGAAAAAAAGACATCGCAGTCAGTCGTTCGTTATAGTACATTTTACTATTTATATTTTGACTTACATTTTCTATTTCAGTCGGTACCGTGTCAAATATAACACTCATTTGTGTTTGTGGGTATGCATCTATATGAGAGAGAAGACAAGCGTTGATTTTATACCTATTCCAAATATCTGTAGCAGTAATAACATTTTGCAAACTTATTTACATGCTGAAATATTATCATACCGCAAAAGCCCCAAATAAGTACTTTATTATCATTATTTTGTACTTCCCGTTATACCAACTAGAAAAGGTGACCGTGGATATGTTTACCATTTTTAAATGCTAAATAGATGGGTTGATAATATTATATAATATTAATACTAAACGATAATTAAAAGTTAGGTCAAAATGCTTCATAATTATATAATATCCACATACCCTTTATTTTTTAACTTTCTGTTCTTAAAATAAAAAAAAATGGAGCCATCGGTCTGTCTTTCTGTTAAAGCACCTTCTCTCAGAAGCGGCTTGAGATCTCCAGTTGAAATTAGCATTGTACGCGTACCGCTTTATGTTGCTATCAAAATTTATAGCCCTTTAAAGCATATTTTTTGTTAACTTAAAAGTTGGCATAAAGGGATATCTTATAGCATAAGTCAAGGAAATATCCAAAAAATAAATAATTTCTAATTCCACATGTATGGAGGCAATATACACACGTTCTAAAAATTCAAGACGTTGCATATAGTTTGAAAGGAAGAAAGGAAGAAGGAGAATATAGTTTAATATTTATTCGGTATCGATCTTAGGTTCCTCAAACAAATCTTTAAGAGCTACAACGTTTTCAAAAACCACTGAGTTGTTCGTTACCAAGAATACCACTTGTAATAGAACAAATGTTATTCAGTATTTGCAGTTTTTGTTAATTTTATTTTTCTGACCCTGTCATGATGTTATGCTGTACTCATATAGACGTTTAGTACTATCATCCTACTACCTACTTCAAAATAAGTTTTGTAAATAATATCGAACCACATAAAAGGAATAAACTGAAATAAGGAATGTTGTTCGTTCTTTCGTATGTCTATCTTTATTTATTTACTAGCTATGCTTGCGGCTATGTTCGCATATGGACCTACGGAAAATATTAGGAAGCAAGTTAGTAACGCTGTCTGTTACGTTAATTACAAAAGTAAACATTTTTTAAGTAAGAAGACTATGTGTACAAACATTACATTACAAAACCTTAGTACTAATAACCAAATCACCATACGTTATTTTCAGTCGATCAATTGTGATCAAACATAGTATATATATTACTCCAGATTAGACAGAGTCCACCTTTAAAAACTTCAAATCATTATTCTTTCAACTGTCCTTGCGTGATGTACAAACAAAAAAATTAGCTAAGAAATAAACGGAAATACATTTAAAACACAATATTTTTGTGTTCTCTTAATTTTATTATGTTCTTCTAAATATTTTTTTTATAAATATCTTAAATATGCATATACATATTCCACAATTTTATAATATCAAAGGAACATAAAATACGTAACGATCAAATTTACACAGACTAATACAAAACTTATCAGATTAATTAAATTATAGATACTGGCAACAGATTGAAATTGTGTACAATTTAATGAAAGATAATAAGCTGACAACAAATACAAACAACATCGAGAAATTTTAGGTTATGTTGGGTTGAGTGTGGCTATTTGGGTGTGGCTATTGGGTCTGGGCTATGCTGGATTATGTTGTATATGAGGACTTCATTTGCTAGATCACTCATCCAGTAATTCAGGCGGATCCAGCACCCGCTACTACATCCAGAGTTGCAGATCAGAATAGCGCTAAAGTCTTCATCGCACAACGTTGCCGCGCTGCTAGGTGTGCTACCGCTCGGCGGGAGCGACTTTACCATTTTGTCGCACTTGCGATATGAGCAACGCTCCTCTACACAGCACCGCCTGCTTTTTGACATCTGCTACCAATGTGGTCGAGATTTTAATTAACGCTTTTGCTAGATAAACCGCATCACACCGCTGTAGCTTACGTCATTTGTTAACAGAATTGTAAATAATGTGACTAAATTTTTATTTATTTATAAAACTTATGTTACGGCACATGACGGTAATAGAACAACATCATTCTACATTTGTTGCTTAATTTAACTGACACGTTTAATTGAATAATGAATGTTACTATATTGTGTAAAACAGCTCCATAAATAACTGACCATTTCTTTACTAAATTTGGAAAGAAAAATGGTTGCTATGGCTTATATTTAGAAAATAGACAACCGCTTTAGTGCACTTTTCTATAGGTCTTTATGCATGATGATGACCTGCAGTTATTACACTTACTACAGTTATACATTGATCTAGTGTGTACATTGATCTAGCATAAATGCTTTAAAAGCATCTCGTTTATGACTTAATTACAAAGTATCTATATTTTCTGTTATGTCCTAACCATTTTTTGGAATAAAATAAATATAATTGTATTTGGAATATAATTGTGTTGTAAATTAAATATAAATTAATTAAATATAATTGTAATTAATTATTAAATAAAAATAATTAATTAAATAAAAATAAAATGTAATTAAATATAATTGTATTGTACACTCATTATGCATATAATAGTTCCGATAGAAATATTTTATTTTGTGGTAAAAAATTAATCAAAATCTATTGCTTTATTTAGAGGAAAAAGTTTTTAAATATATAAAGAGGTAGTCAGAAATACCAGTATTATTTTAAAGCATGATTAAAAATATTTAATTCAAATTAAATATTTTTTATTTCCATTTTTCTGATTTAACACCAGTTCACTTCCGACAGCTGTTCGCAGTGTATATATAATAAGCCTTCACAATTCGTATTCGTGCAAAATAATGAGTGATGTCACCTTCAAAGCCAAGTCAGTAGGAGTAAAAAACATTATGGGACTATTTTTAAAAAAACAGGATGAAGGTCAAAGGGCGAAATTTTCATTAAGTTCAAAAACTTTGCTTATCAGTAACCGTTAAACGACAGGCTTACAGGGCTATATGTAAAAGGTGCATTACGTCAATCTTACTTCTGCAACCAGAAAATTATCACTTCATAATACAGATACAGTACCTCCCACAGTAATAAAAACCACATTAAAAGTGTGTCGATCGCGAATTAGTTATTATACCAAACGAAAAGGCTAAGAAGACAATCGTAAAATAAAAATTTATGGAAGCCAAGGTTACCAGCATAGTGTGCAAAGATGAACTTACACTAAGTTCATTTTTCACATCTTCAATTTAGGAAGAAAAAGTGGATTCCAACAAAGTGACTTCTCCCAACACGGTAAGGTCTATGATTACCAATTATTCGACTTATGGAATATCGTTAATTTAGTGAAAGAATTTGCAATTAAAAAATTGTCAAACATGAGTGGAAGTGGCAGTAAGAGGGTTTCATATATATATTTAAATATTTATATACACTTATTAGTACATAATATTCCTAGTAAATTACCTAATTTTTTTATTTTTGGAACTAATCGCATACTAAATCTTTCGCAGGCGCTTAAGTAAAAAAATATTTTTTTGTATGATATGATTAAAAATTTACATTATTTTCCTGTACTTTTGCTGTTAGACCTTGCTTCCTGTCAAGTTTTATGATTCCAAGTCAACAGGAAGTACCCTACAGGTTTTGATTTATTTGCAAGTGTCAAAATATGCGTGATAAATGGCCGTATTTTTAGGGGTGTTAAGTTAAGCTTTGATGAGTGGATATTTAAAAAAAATTACAGATACTTGAATCTCAGCATGCACCAAAAAGAGACTCATTTTAATCTTGTCCTGTACAGAATTAAGGGAAGGGGAAGGGGAAGGGGAAGGGGAGAATTACAAAAAATTTCTAATTATTTTAGTTTTTATCAAAATTAAAAATTGATATTAAACTTAAAAATGAATATTTAAAATTTTTGAAGGTTTCACTTCTACCACGTGTGAATTGCACACGTGATTTTTTTTTTAAATTGTAAGTACTACAGAGAACAGATGTATGTAGCCTAGTCATGTAGAAACAAAGAAAACCGGTAATACTAATTGCCACTGATTGTCGGTCTCTATGTTATTATGATATATTTATATAAAGTAATTGGTATAATCACATTTGATATCGTGTAATTTGTAGATTACATTATATGCAATTATAATACTAACTTAGCATTTAAAGTTTATAATATCAAGTATAAAACTGGATCAAAGTTTACTACATAAATGTGTAAAAACTTTTACTGATTTCTACTGAAAGTGGCCAATCGAAATAATAAGTTTTGAAAAAAATAAAGAAAATACATTGATTTATTATGTATTTAATATAAAAATTATTTCTTTAAGAAGTCTAAGTTACTGGATCCGCCCTGGAAATATGTTCACTATAAATGCTGCTGAATTGCAATCCCTAGTTGGGTTAGGTTGAGTTATTGTATGTTGAGTTGAATTGGGTTTAATTGGCTAAAGATAGTTGGGTTAGATTGAGTGTTATTTTGTTAGATTATGTCGGGTTGGGTTATGTTACGTTGAGATATGTTAGATTTGGTTATGTTGGGTTAAATTCGCTTGTTTGGTTATATTGGGTTATGTAGAATTGGGTTGAATTATGTAGAATTGAGTTTGTTTGTATTAGGATTTTCCTTTATTTTGAACATTTGGATACCGCAAGAAACTGAAAAATTTCGATATAATTCGGTTTTAAAGGGTTGTATAGCAAACTAGCTATGAAATTGTCAGGTACGGAAAATAAATATTTATTCAGTAATACAGGGTTTGGGATTTTTCCGTTTAATTGATAGAAGATAAATTTCAAAAGCACAATGTCTCTTCAGAATCATAGGAATTAATTGAAAATCCTTTGTATTATGCGGCAGGAATCCAAATATTTATTTGGGTTGGGATTTATTTGTTTACATTGAATTATGTTGGTTTAGATTGGGTTGGATTATATTGTGGTGGAATATATCGTGTTGGATTTGATTATACTATGTTGGGTCGCGTTGAGCTATGTTATGTTTTTCAGTTAGGTTGGGTTATTTTGGGTTAAGTTATGTTCGATTACGTTGGATTAGACTAAGTTATGTTATGTCTGGTCCATGCAACTGTCCGCTTTCAGATTACTTACTTAAACATGTACCCTACCCTTTTCGCACCATTTCACAATTTACCTCCCTTTTGGCAATTTAAGTCTGGGTGGAAAATTTAATTGCGACACCTCCCACAACAGCTCTCGTTAATTTTTTTATATTATTTGTTATTTGTATCAAATTTTCTAGTTTTCTTTCACATTTTACTTACGGTCTACGGTTAAAGCTATAGGCTCCGATGTATTCGAATTTAGGTTTGAATCGCCTACGCCTCATATTCCGAATCTCGGAAATGTGAGGCGTATACGACTCACACCTAAATTCTATCGAGTTCCCGGGGACAGACTTCCTCTTCACAATTTATGCTAAGAAAACTGAATCCCAGGCTTTTATCACGGTTTTCGAATGGGTTTTATGAATCTGTATCCTTTTCATCTACAAACATTTGCGTAACTTCTGTCAAATCACAAATATCTGAGTGCATTAATTTAAACATTTCCATGGTTTTAGACCCTTTTTGCATCAATCGGTTATTCCCTTTTGATAACTGTACACTTTTATTGTATTCTTTAATTCTTTTTAAATCGTGGAATTCCCGGTGATGTCGATGCCACAAGAAAGTAATAATTTAATAATAATCGGATATATAAGCATAAACATTCTACATATTCAGCTTATCTTACTTATTTTCTTTTATTATAACTATCTTACCTAACCCGCACTATTTTCAATGCGTTTACATCCTGTTTTCTTTCGTGCCTCATCTTTTTTCTAGTGACATATCAAATTTAAAGTTTTTATTTACTAATAACTTCTTTTATTATTTTTGTTAATTTAAAAAGTATCAAAATTGTTTATATAATTTTTTGTAACCCAATTCGAGTCTAATTATTCGAAGTTCTTTGTTGTAATTGATTAGACGATATTGCTCTTGTAACAGTAAGTCCGCTGTAAATACATGGGTTGAATTTAACTTTAAATGAATAAATTTAATAATTTTAATTTTCACCCTTAAATGATGCAAATGGTTTTGGAATACAACAAGAGGATAGAATAAGTAAACGGGAACGCGGTGTTACAATTTTGATAGCAAATAAAAACCCAGAATATCCTTAACCCGCCTGATATGTTTTCCGATTCTAGGCATTATATAGAAAGTTTAATTTTATAAATCCGAAATATGTTACAAGTTTGCAAGTTTGGTGTTATATCAAAATAGATAAGAAAAACGTCATCTGTAGATATGTCCCCACTTGAAGGAGTAATTAGACTCATGGATTCATCACCACAGTTTATTACGTGATGAGATTCAATTTATAGCATATAAACTTTAAGTGGCTTCACTCTGGCTTCTAAAAAGCAAAACATATTTCTGTTGATTTTTCTCTTATAGAGAAAAAAATTTAAAATTACTTCCATTAGATATTTTTTAAATTCTAAAAATTTAAATTATGAATAGATATAATTAAGACAATTTCCACGGGCACACTTTTTTCCTTTCTTGACGATTCCAATTTAATATATATTTTAAGAAATGAATGGGTTCCTTTTTGATTTTATCATCGGTCTGTTTCCATTTGTAACGTTTTCTTTGATGCTCAATTAGAACTTATTGAATCGTCTCGAACTCTCCGGACACTATTTTAAACATATATTTGCTGTAGGTATACATAAGAAATACACAGGTATTTAAAAATGCTATTTCGAAACAATGAAATTTGATAAACTTCATTGCATGTTCTTTAATTTTGTTAGGATATCGTACCTTAAATGGAAAAACGGAACCCTTAAAAAATACTTTCTGTCCGTCTGTCTATTGCAGTCGTTTTTATCAGAAATTGCCTAACGTTAAAACTCGAAACTTGAAATAATAATAAAACATGCTAACCTGCATATATCTCTTTAGCTAACATTTAAAAATTTTAATGTGCAAATTTCAGAGGGAGGGAATATAAAAATATTAGATACTCATATTTATTTTTCATTTCATTTATAAGTTGGAATGTCGTTCGAAGCAACAAGTTAGAAGGGTCTCAAAAATATTTTTTTTTCATAACTTTGCCCAGCATATCTTTAGAGATAGATTTAAAAATATTTTCCCTATAAATCCGTATTTTCCATATTACTTTACTTATAAAATTTAAGAAAAGGGTTTCTAGATACATTCGTAAATATTGTAGGAAAATTATAGCAATGATTCTAGAAGTAATATTTTTTAAATGAGTGCATATGCACACGTTAGTCTGCAAAAAATATAGTAAAGGCAATACATTTACATTGTGAAAAATTAATAATTTTAAATAATTTAATACAAATACTATAAACTCTTAAATGTTTGCAAGCGACTAAATTTGTACGGAATAGTGTGAGCTCTTCTACTACTTAACAGTAGAACTCTCGCTGCGTACTTGAAATATTTAAAATATATTTGACACGGAACTTTGATGAGAAGTCTGCTGACAAAAGTGTACAAATGTATTTTTTTTGTATGAGTAATACAAGGAACAAAAATGTTTAAAGTCTTAGAAAAATGTCAATAAATAACACTAAGCAGTAAAGAAATCTTGTGACGAAAACTTGATCCCTTTCGGGACAATTGATATGAAGAGAGATATCAATAGTGGCAAAGTTACTAAGGAGATAAAAGTAAAGATTTGGCACAAGTTAAAATTATTGGATTTATATACGAAAAAACTGATGACAAGAAAAAGGAAAGGTCGGATCATCCTTTCCTGAGCTCGAGTACTCTTAGACATTTAAAATAAGAAGTTCAAAGTTAACCTGTTACAGTGAATTCAAAGCCAAGTTTAAAAACTAATTTTATGTATTTAACGAAATAACTAGGTACATAGTTTTATTTGTAGTATGAATCGCGCGCTAAGCCTACATTGGGTAGGCTTCTTGAATGATTACATCGCTCAGACACAGGAAATGTTAAACGAACATATTAAACGAATATTTAAACGAATATAAAAAAAATCTTACTTTTTGCTACATATAAGTCATGTGTTAACTATTTCCGCAAAAAGCATTATTGATTTTATTACAATAATAAATTATTTCTTTAAATTGTTATTTTAATTCAAAGTACTTGAAATAAAATAATCCCAAGAGTAATATTCGTATCAAATTAATAGTGGGCAGATTTGAATTTTGTCTTATTACCATAATATCAATTTAAAAGAGAATGAATATTCGAAAAGAATTTATTATAACATTAGTATCAAAATATCACGGCATGACCTTTATTTGCGACACATTTTAGTTATCTCCGTGTGATCTACAAAAAATTGGTAATTCAAATAGCTGTTCAATTTGATGATTTTGTGGCGCAGTTATTGAATTATTCCCTATACCAAATTGGAGTAAATTGAGTATACAAAACACAACTCACGGATTTGCGTTTTGTTAGTAGATAGCGCAGCAGACTCAAATTTTGATAATGATGATATATAACTAACGTAATTTTACAAGAAATCCACTTTTAATACACCTTTTGGGAAAGAGACGACCCTCCTTTAAAACATACAATAATTTTTTCAAATATTTGTCATGACCTAATATTTTCTTTAAAAAATGGCAAATGTATGTCGCATTTTTTCACCGATACTTAGTTTTTTGTGAAACAGTTAGTTTTTAAAAGAGCCTTTCGCGCAAAACCTCCTTTTTTTCGTACTATTCGTCTATTGTCAGCCTCCGTTTTTTACGGATCTTCTTACCCGTGCCCTTGCTGCCTGCTGCTTTTTATTTCATATTCATTTTTATATTTTCCTCTCTATTGTTTGTGTAGTAAATAATAAAAATGCGGGCGGCGCTGTGTTTTTCGATGTAATAAAAATCTTACTATTTGCTACATATATATTTGATGAATTTCTTGAAAAAATTATATTATATCATCTATATAAACGAGATGCAAGGAAAATTATTAAAGAAACAATTCACCGTTTTGGTTTTTAGTTAATTCATTAAAAATAACCTGTATTTTAATTCCTTCCAACCAAAACATCGACTTGTAAATAGTATGTTTGTAATTATTTTCAATCTCCGTGACCGCATGTCTTTTGGTCTGGAATTTTCTGCCAACCTAACATATTCATGAAAATATAATATACTTCAATAGATTCATCCAAAATATTAAATAGAATTATTTTCATAGTACTAATTACGTTTCGTAGTAGACGACAAATATTTATTAAGCTCATTGCGTGGAAAACCAAAAGAAATAATTAGGTCGTCACTAAATACCAAGCTTAAATTTACCAAATGTTATTAATATTGTCCCAACCGTTAAGCGCGTGCAGCAATGATGGTAACTTTAACTTATTTATCTATACATCGATTATCGATTTGATTTAGTAATTTCTTACATGTGGCTGCAGTTTCATGGACTTCATATTTTTCATTCTATTGAATCTGACCGTATAATACACAGTCTTTATGTAATACATTACGAACCTTTTACAAATTTTAGTTTTAGCCTTTTAGAATAGTGAAACCATAGAGCAGCAAATGGAAAACCGGATGGGTCAATATTTGCAAAATCGATATTTTCGAAAGTTATACTCATTTTAATCTTGAAAATATATATTTGTGTAATGATAGATGTACTTATTCGGTATTTTTTAATTAATCCATGTGAATAGAAAAGTTTAGAAATAAGTAAAGAAGCGATAAGATTTTCGGATCCTGATACGTCGTTATAAGTAGTATTTATTATTATTATCTTCATAAAAGAAATATACTTGCACGATAAATCTAAGTTTCTGTTCATTTGTGATACTTTTTAAAATAGTATAACTTTTAATAGAAGTAACGCAGTGAGATCAAATGAGACTTTTTAACTAAAATAATAAAGCTTCTTAAAATTTCGACTTTTGAATGATGTTATTTGTAAAAACGTAATCTAATTTTTAATAAAAAAACAGACCAGTTTTTTACATTATTTTTCTATTTAATAATAGTTTGTGTCACACATATTTATTTTAAGCCATCGGTCAAAATTAAAACGGTGTATGCAATAAAACCCTTCTAGAATAAATAAAATGCCTCAAATATTTAAAAAAGCATTAGCATAGTTCGCAAGAAATGAGCTATTCAACTTTGCGATTCTGCAGCTGAAATCAAGTGCAGTTTAAATTAGAGCTATTCAGCTGTGCCTTTTCACGTTTCGTGTGTTAGTCGTTTACTAGATGACATATATACATCACATTTATATATCTTATTTTCCGTACTGAATATCTTTATATACATATTGCAACTCTATGTTATGCATAATATATAAATGTTATACATGAACATATTTCAATTTCATGTTATAATTTGTGGGTTTAAATCAGGATTCCGGAGATAGTTATCAATTGTAAACATCGAATTTCGCAAGAGAATTAAATGAAACACCCTACTTTTCTTTTGAAAAAAATTTGAAACTGTTTTACTTTGAAACTAATGTGCAAGTTTATCCTAAATATCCGATATTAAAGTGTTGCTATATTTCGCTCTAAAATTGCACTATAATATTTCTGTTAGAGGCAAATTTACCGGTACTATATTTGTGATTGGTAACAAATTGAGTAATTATATTATTATAATCCATGATATTGCCAAAATGTTGGTACTGATTTTTGGCAAATTCCATCAAAATTTACAAAATATGTATTATCATTATACATACATAGCTCAAGTACATTTGTTCACAAATATGAAATGATCATTCTGAACTAAACTTAAGCCATCTTCATTTCAATATATGTAAAAGTAACAAGTACAGGCCTAGAGGTACAGGCTTCAAGATCTAGTTTGCGTCTGTATAATTATAGAATTTTAAGCAAAATCTTAGAAACATCCAATAATAATCAATCAATAAGTTTTAAGGAAATTTATTGAAAATATAAAACATAATGAGTAAAGTAATGTTTAAGGTTTATTACTTTTATAACTTTTTCAAATGGTAACGACAAACAAATACATATTTAATATACGATTTTGTAACTCCAAAACAGATACATACGGTTTTGTAATTTTAATTTTCAATAAGTTAAGATTTATTTTGATTATAATATAAATTGACATTATCTCAATACTCAAAAATAACCTTAATTTTTAAGAGAAAAGATGTGTTTCTTGAGAAAAAAAACTTTGATATAGAAGAAAAATTGGAAGAGAACTCGGAGACTTCGTTATATCAGCGAGAGTATTATTACAGTTTTGAATCATCAATGCTTTACACTATTCTTCTCAGAGAATTTAATGCATTGTAAAATATCACGAAACAATGGCCGTGACAACGTTTTCATTTTATGGAAAGTTTTTTATTTACCTTATTATTTTCCTATTTATCATAATATAAAGAATTAACTTCAAAACAAAGTTTTTTCGATTAAATGTTAATATCAAATAATAACTTTTAAGGCAATATTTATTTTTTGGTCAAAATTTAAATAGCCGTTTTCCATGAAGTGAGCCGATGAGATCTATATTGGTATTTTGTTTAATAAATAATATTAATAAAATTGGTCATTAAAGATATTGGTACAAACAATATATAAATTAAATATATTGGTACAATAAATATATATTATTGAAAAAATGTAATGTTTTTGCTTTAACCCAATTGGAACTTTTTCCGCTACTTTCTCTGCAAATTACAGTTTTGTAACACATGTAAGAAAACTTTACCTATTTTCATACGTAATTAATAGGCAATGTAATTACATGAGTACATATAAAAAAAATTCTCAGCATTATTGTAAGATATTTTTTTCTGTCATTTTTCGATACATAATAATAAGCAAAATCGAATTTGCAAATCTCTTATTTTTGCAATAGAAATCCCCGAATTATTTCTCTATTTCATTAAAAACTAAATAAACTCATATCAATGAATAGCCATTAACAAAACTATTATTGATAAATTTTATAAAATTTTAAAAATTCCTTTATATTTTGATTAATTTGTCTATCTACTGTGATTGTGGCAACTTACCAAAACTAATAAATATTTTAGGTCTAAATTCAAACCATGCAAAATTGTTATGGACCTACTTCTAACAAAAGCGAAAATATTCTATTTTAGAATCTAAATGCTTCAAACTCAAAGCAAAGGATACGTTTACTTCTTACGCCTAGAAGCAATTTCAAGGACCTAACGATCCGATCTAACTTTCCCTTACGACCCTTTTCCCCTCACTTTAACCTTACGATCTAACTTTCGATATAATTGATATCGAAAGTTAGATCGTCCTTTAAAAAATAATTAAATTATAATAGCTATCTATGCCCGTTGAGGATATCCTACCAAGCTATGTCGCTACCTACATATATCATTCTTATCATTTTTGTTTAATTTTACAAGCGTCTATGTCATTTTGGTCTTATTTTACAAGCGTCTATGTCATTTTTGTCTTATTTTACAAACGTCTTTACCGAAGTAGACCTAAATTATTGCATTATTTTTATTTACTGCTATCGGTGAGATTCTAAGTGCTTTTTATTCACAAACTAGAAAAAATTATTTTCATAAACGCATAGGGTAATATTGAATAAATTGTCTATTTCCTTTGACTCACCTTTGAATAATACCAACTTTATATTAAAAACGTCCCAACCTTTCTTTACTGCGGTTCATATCGTTTATTTGGGTGCATCGTATTGAACCACCGAGTTTCAAGCTTTACTCCCGGATTCTGAACACCTTAGGCGGAAGCGGAGGCGGAGGCAAACGCGTAGGCGAACGCGAAGGCGAAGGTGAAAACGAAGGCGAACGCAAAGGCGAACGCGAAAGGAAGAGGTATGGGAAGGGAAGGGAAGAGTAGGTAAGGACAAGGGGTAGGAAACCATTGTCTTGAGTGTGTTGGGTTGAACACAAGGCATACGGCCTTTGACGATGCGGCGCACCGCGGAGACCCGGGTTCGATTCCCGACCGTTCGTCGAACGGGGCTGGACTGTTGTTATAAAAATTGCACTTGTAGCAATAAATCCGTCATATGCATCAATTAAATATATTATAGTAGATAAAACAAAACAAAAAACAATTCTAATACCTTAAACGAGCAATTTCACATTCCTATGGTAAAGACGAAATACACCGAGCAACGCTCGGTTACACGGTGCTTTATGTGAATTATGTACTGCTAAAACGTAATGAAAAATTTTGTAAAATTATAACTTAGGCGATAAAAACTAAGTATGCAGCCATTAATTTTAGCAACCGTGTATTAAATTAGTCTTAATCCTTAATCTAAACTCACATTGAAGTAAATTTAAATAGCTCCTTCGTGAAACAAGTAATGTGATGATTATAATCAGTCAAATTGCTAGCGATAAATTTTGAAATAATAATGGCAATTAAAATTTATTACTACTGCAGTTAGGCTTAAATCCTTCGACTTAAAACCATATATCTTTCAACTTTATGGAATTAACTGGCCTCCTTCTTTATTCCTCGGCAACCTTGAGTGCCATAAATAGAATTTGAATATAAGAGTTAATAAAGTGTAGGATGGATATAAGAAAGAATTGATATAATATGGAAGATTTATTCAAGAAGTCAGTGCCTTCCAATCCTCAGAACACCTCAACTGTAATTCATATCGGGAGGTGCTTTTGATCATAGGGTATAAGTAACGTTAAAAGTAAACATTTTTGGGAAGTATTCATAAATATACAGCCTGGGTTGCTCTTTTGGAAGGAATTGGTTCTTTGAATAAATTTTTCAATATCTTACATTACTTTTTGTCCTACTACTTTACACTAAAGACAATGTTCATTTAAAAAACGAAATATCTTAATTGCTTTCGAAATTGTGTATATAGATAATATTTCAATTATTCTCAAATATTAGTAAAAAAAGTTTTCTATTGCCATAATTATGTTCTCCGTGTTGAACATAATTTATTGGTGAATGCATCACCGATCAAGTTTTAAAATATATTATTGTAATGTATTAAACTGAACGAGTTAGCGCATCTATTATTTGTTAATTATATATTACTTAGTAGTTTGGCTGTATATGAATTGTCCCCAACTTATTTTCTGCACACGGCAAGTCCGCCATACGCCATTTGTATAGTGACGATTTAATTTTAAATTGTTTTTTCCAAAAAATAATTTTTTTTTCCTTATTTCGTTATAACTAAAAGAAGTTACTTTTTGAATAGTAATGTGATAATTGCAATTTAGGATTTTTTAATTTTTAAAACACTAGTTTTATAATTAAGGTCAGGCATTGTTTGATATTTGATAGTCTACGTTATGAAAATATTAAAATTCCGGATACTACACAGTTAATGAAAATGAAATTAATTCGTTCAGAGTATCTTATAAGATAAAAAGACTAGACAAAAAATCTTGTGTGTTGGAATATTCATTTTTCTTTATCAAAAGTAGCCTTTCCTCGTGGAAACATCATTTAAGTGCTGATCGCGTTAGATATTGTTAAATTTTCCTGATCTTAAGATTCCGTACCTTAAAGGAAAACAAATAGGTATAGTGATAAAATAAATGTTAATTATGTAGTTAACACTCATATATATTTATATCGAAATTGCAAGGGGAAAAAACAAATAATACAATATTGGTTTATCTTTTGTAAAATTAATTGAAATTTGATAGGGATATAAGGATTTTAAAGCATTATTCTGAGGAAATATTTTTGAAAATGTCGGGAAAAATGTTTCAATGCTGCCTACATCCCAGCTTCCCACCTGTATCTCTCCCCCTGTTGTTATATTCCAATTTATGCTGCTAAAACGACTAAATCGTAAATTGTGAAAAGCAGTATTACTGGAAGTTTATCCAAAGTTTGTCAAAAAAGTTATAATGATACTTCTCAATTTTATAATTTTTTAGATATTCAATATATTTTACGCTTAGGAAATTGATACAGGGCAACATATTTAAATCATGAATAATATTATTAATACCTGTAAATAGTTTAATAAATATGCTATCTATACTTAAATGTTTCTACACGCCTAAATGTAAACAGAACCCTTAATAAGCGAATTTTATTTGATCTTAAAAGATTTCACTGATTTATATTTACTCCATGTGAAAAATTGTATAAAAATAATTATCGAAAGTTTTTCTCTTCCATATATTAGTCGCCGGTTTATTTGTATTTCATCTTATGATATAAAAACTGCTGGATGATTTTAAACAAATCTTAGACTAATAAGTAGTTCAGAATTTAGATTTATATAAAAATTATCGATCGTCCTTGACACGAACAAGAATTTTTGGCTACACTTAATGTTACCGTAAAAAAACCATCACAAAAATTTTGATGATATTCTGATGTTTAAATCACATTACATTTCATTCTGACTACATAAATTTCATAGTATCAAGAATTGACCATTTCTTTACATTTTTGAGAGTGTCTGTATTTCTTTAAAGATTAAAAATCTACGCATCTACTAAATATATACTCATCGAATAATTATATCAAGAGGTTGAGATGTAAACATTCTACCTTTATAGTCTGAGTATGGTCCAACAGATCAATAGATAAAATCATAATATCATGATTATAGGTCAACGGGACCTTGTAGGTTTTCATTTATTTGCGAGTATGAAAAATGCAGCACAAATAGTTGTATTTTTAGTTTTTTTATTGCTTTGATTTAGAAATTTTATTTTTGTAGTTCCAAGGGACCGCAAACCTAAGTATTTGATATTAATGTCAACTTTATACTTCCAGGCGTTCCGGAAAAAAAGAGACTTGACAAACCGATAACTAGACAGACAACGAAGTGATAATATAAAAATTCCTTTTTCTTTTTGAGGTACGGAACTCTAGAATGTAAAAAAATTAAACGGAGTGGCTCATTCGAGTGATCAGACTGTTCTTCCGGGAACTATCGCTATACCGTTCTTTCGTTAGAGGTTTCTGTATCGAGTAGTTCGTTTCATATTTATGGTTTGCTTCGATGCGAATTTTGTATTAACTTATCTATACTTACATAAAAAGTAACGTCTTTTTGTTCATTTGCTTATAACTTTAGCTTGAGTACTTTTGGCTATCGGGTAAGCGGCATATTGTAG
The DNA here is from genome assembly GCA_039881145.1 of Druceiella hillmani. Classification (NCBI taxonomy): domain Eukaryota; kingdom Metazoa; phylum Arthropoda; class Insecta; order Lepidoptera; family Hepialidae; genus Druceiella; species Druceiella hillmani. The sequence continues at coordinate 31,435,853 of JAYKKI010000014.1, read as the reverse complement.
AAGATTTGGGTTTATAAAGTAATATCACCTATGGTGAAATTAAAATCTTACATAAAAGCTTATTACCCCCCACCCCCGCCCCCCTACTTAACAATCCACTCAATAATATAGAAATTGTTATTTTGGAACTTGTCTGCAATATTTCTTTCAAAATTAATATTCATCTTTTATAAGCCAGATCACAATTGTCATTAAGCTGCCAAATCAAACTTTATTATCAAATTTTAGTAGTGACTCTGAAGTGGCACCGAATTAACCCTTAAGTGTTCCATTTGTTCTTGTATGTAATTATAATAGAACGAAAAACCAAAAGAATATACATATATATAGTTAAAAGTTCATGAAACAATTTAAGAATATTAGTATTTTCTTCAGGTATTATGAGCAAACTATGAATTAAAACACTTTCGCACATATTTGAGTGAAATATCGATGCAATAAATGACAAGTATAAAGTGAAAAACTTTCGTAGGCAATGTAATAAAATATCTATGTAAAAAGCAGACAGGAAAAGCATCATATAAACTTTTACTCATAAGTGGACACGGAAAAGTGAGAGGCGGTAAATTAGCTGTCCTTAAATATGTAAGCAAAAAGCAGAAATATAACGAAAAGAAAATATAGGGAGAAAAAAATATAACATACTTTGTAGTGTATATTATAGTTTCGTAGCTTCGTAGATTATAATAAAAATATAAAAGGTTTATTAGATAAAAAACAGTCACAAAATGGACATCGATATAAGCAGGTGAGCTTAAAAACATTTCACCTGTAGTGTTTTATTTGACGTTTGTCGTCATTCGCCGTGCGAACGAGCTACAAAGTTTACAACTTTATGAAATAGTTAAAGCTTAATTCGAAATTGCGTCCGCTCTTTTATCGACACTATTCTAAAATACCGTAGTTGGGACGGATTATTTTAAATTTCTCAACTTTAAAAAAAATATTGAGCTATTTTTAAAATAGACACGAAATCAGTTTTGTGATAGTGACACTTCAAAAAACGTTCACATGCAGCACTCTATGAATGATTTATTTCCTAAAAGCATATTTGTGATATATTTATATACTAAATGAGCGATTATATAAATATTTCTCTTAATTCGACGCATGACGAATTTTTTAACGATCGATATTGATACTGCTTATCAATTTGTACACATTTTTCCTGATGTAGACTTGTGTACAATACAATTTATGTGAGATTATCATAGCAACAAAAATTACCAAATTTAAATATAATACAAATTAAATTAATTTAAATTAATACAATTAAATTAATTTAAATATAATAAAAAATATGATCATTGAAACTGATCACATCAGGAAGGCGACTCCAGATAACTTTCTCGTAACGAGTATTTCTTAACGAGATTAAAAATACCTACGATAATAATTGACGAAAACTTGGTAAAGCATGGTATATTTGTTACATTAATATCCTCGTCGACTTACATATTAGGATCTTGGCTAGTAGCTGTATTCTTCAAAAAAATGTCTATTCTTCAGAAAACCTGTGAAATAATAAATTGTAGGACCGTTTCTTAAGACATACTTTAAATAAATTTAAAAATTTCTCAACTAGATATATATTCGGTCATGTTTTGTACTAAACTAAAGTACGTTATTTTAATAAATATGTCATGTCTTCTGGAAACTAATGCAAGTACTTACATTGTTCTGAACATATTTAATTTTACGACTTAATCTCTACGAATTATGAAAAAATTTTGTAGATATAAATATTTTAAAACCATGTTACCTAATATTGTATTTATTTAATATGGTAATTAATCCATGTTATTATAAATACATTTCAGTTTCTTCGTTAGTTTACTGGTTTTGCCATAAATGGTTTTTTATAGTTCTGAATTACGAAATTTTCCATAACAGCATAGTAAAAAACGGTGCTTTCGTTCGATCCAGTATTGATGCAAATACATTTTTTGTCGTTGTTATTTACCATATTTATATTTATGCACTCAGAAATATATACCGGACTATCTATATGCACCCAGTTTGGTTTGACGACGTATTAATAAATAGCATTCGGGATACGCCCCGTTTACATCGTCAAGGAAACAAACTCCTTTGAACCTGGTTAAATAATGTTTAATTCTCTTCGTGCAAGCGTTTAATCGAAGATGCGCTTTGTAGAAACAGCATATGCATTTAGCATTGAAGAGAATGTGCGGCAGAATCATTATTCCTTCAGGCGAAACGTCATTGACAAGCGCTGCAATCGTGCAACTTTGCAGTACATCCCGTATTGTGACATAACACTACGAGCATTATGGCAGTTCCATAATTGGTTACGAATTTCGAATACAGTCATCGGCAAAATAAACTTGACGCACCCGTAATATTCCCGAATAAGAGTTGTATAACAATTTTTCAACGATCGACTTAAAATTACTTTTTGGAAATATTTAATTGGATAAAAAATAAGTATTTTTAATACTTAGCTTATAATTAGCTAAAGTGATCAACTCAATAAAAAGGAACAAATTTTATTAACTTACAATAAACAAAGAAAATTGGAAATAAATATATATTATATATAACTTACCTGTAACAGTTATTTTATACGTTGCCAAGCTCTATGAAGTCTGATAATCAATATATAACACACCTACTGCTGCAGACTCGCTATTATTAATATTGTATTTTCAGTTAAGGTTAAGACTAAGTTAATTCTTGTATAGTTTATTTTTACTACCAAAAATGCGGAAAACATAATTTTTCAGAATTAACTTGAAGTGGCGATATTTTTGTTGATAAATATTTATTTTCATTTTAGTGGATAAATAACACGTTACTTGTAACAATTATCAGTTAAAATCATAGTTCATAAGGAGTTCACCATGATTCATACCTAGATTAATTCTAAATTTGTTCTTAAATAGACCAAGGAACTTAATTGAGCAAGCGCTCCACTCTGGTGTAATTATTTGAACACTGGTGCTCTGTGGTGTAAATTATGAACTGGGAAATGAAATTCAATACCTAGGCTTTTACGACTATACCGTTTACATATTACGCTTGTTCGCTAGTACCTTTGAATTTGTTCTCCTATCTATGTACAATTTTATCATGTTACCCTTTTTTTATTACATAGATTATTATATCACAATAGAATCGAGTTAATCTGTGTTGAGTAAAGTTCTGGAAATTTAAGTCCTTTTTCAATTGATTTTCTTCTGAGATATATTATCTTTTGAGATATTACATGTATGTGATACAATTTAATTTCTTTCATAGTCTTGTTATACTTCCGTATGACAAACTTCTCTTCACGAATTCTGCAAAAATCATTCATTACTTATACTAGTTTTTATTTTCCAACTATCGCCAGAAAAAGTCGTCTTTTTAACTGCCAGAATCAAACTCTTTTCTGTGCATAGATTAATATATATCTGATCTGATCCATTTAAGGTTGAACTGATTCATATAAGAGCGTAATACCTATATGTAACATATAAAGTTTTAAACGGTCTTTTATTTAAAATATTATAATGCGGTATTTACATTCATAGTGAGTGGACTCTTTTTGTATAAAGTCGTTTAATTTTGTTATAGTATATTAATTTTTTTCAATTTAATATTGTGTATTCAATAAAACTTTGGACGATATCATCGGTCTGCGTCAGTTCACCTGATGCGCGCCGTGTATTCGGCAGTTGTAGTAATGTAGCTTTTTTCCATTAAAGTTTGCCAAACGATTTTAAGAAGTAATAATCATATGACGTAATATCGTGTAAGTAAGATAAATATACTAGTGAGAGCCAAGTCTACTAGTAATTTCTGGGAAATATATTTTGTTACATACGGTCTACCATTATAATGTGGAAAACAAACTCGGTCCTATTGATGACTTATTTCACTAATCAATCGATCCAATTGACGTCAGTTAATTAAATTATTCTAATGATTAAGAGTTAAGCTCTAATCAATAAACAGAATGATTGACAGTGAGACCCTGTATCAATGTTAGATATTTTGGAATCAATTTCCAACTGACAACGCCCTTGATTTTCCGCTAGTGAACATTAACTTTTTTAATTCATTTCAAGTTTCATAACCGAAACTTTTATTTTCCCTGCACTGAGCCATTTGTGTTTGCCTATGCAACTGACATCCGTAAAGCACTTCTCATCATTAATTGCTGTAACTAGTGGCCGCATTAACTGATGGCAACCATTTATTTCATTTTAAACACATTTTCTTTAATTAATTCCCTTGGAAGCTTGATCCTAACTTTCATCTACCTGTTATACTTTCAGCTATTAATACATTAAAATATTCTGAACTTTTCAGCAATCTGATCATGATCTGTGGCTAAATATTTGTATAATATTATAATTAAAATTTTCATGTGTTGCTCACAAAATTATATTTTCTTTTTCCTGAAAGTGTTATAGACTGTATAATATAACGAATAACAGGTCATATATACCCTTATGTAGAGCCTACTATATATTATAACTGCATCCATGTTCATTTTTAAAATAATTAATCATGGGATATTTACTTGGAAGAATACCGTCTCATTTGTAACTTAGGCAAAATTAGTGTCAGAATGTTTTATATTTTTCTGTAAAAACAGTTGCTTAATAAATTATGGTCGAAAAAAATTAAAAGCGAAAGATAGGACATATGTAAAGATCGGTACAGGCGTGTAAAAGAAAAATTATTGTGTGAAATGGCAAAAGATATTCAAAAACAATTTATTTAAAGGATTAATTTAAGTATAGTGTAAAAATTAATAAGATATAAAATATTTAAAATGTAAAAATTAATAGTAATAAAATAAAAACAAGTTCAATGCGTGTTGCTATACTCATAAATTAGAGTTTAGCAGATGTCTTTGCACTTCGAGGTATGTTACAATATCAAGCAACCAAACGATAGAATTACTTTTTTAAAAGCGTTTAAAAGTCTCACAAAAGAAAAAAGGTTAATAAAAACTTTGTTTTTCATTATAGAATTGAAAGTTTTCATTAAAAATTCCAAGTAGAATATGTGATAATATTTTTTTATATTTGTTTGATGAATTTAAACAAGGTAAGAAAAATATTCTCCTGTTCTATTATTACGGATTCTGATATTTATTAAATATTATGTTTTATTTAATTAAGCGTAGCGTAGAATATCGAAATTTATTATGAAATCAATCTTGTCAATATTGCTACTTATCAGGAAAGTTTTTTTTTCAATAACAATACAAATAAACATTCTTAGGCATTTGTTTTAGTACTGTTAACTCTGTACATTCATGTAATGCTTATGTATTCAACATTTTTAATAAAAGTCATATCAAGTATCTTAATACCATCGTTATGCTGTTTAAGAATATGTTTATTGACGTAAATACTTATAAACTTATTATGAGTTCTTCATTTACTTATTCACTATATCTGACTTAAATATTTGGAAATTTATGTGATTAACTTTATTGTTGTTAACTTTATTGCATCCCATACTACTAACTAACATTTTTATTTCTTACGAATACACAATTTCTCAAACATTAATTGAAAGTATTAGTTGAACGAAATGAATGAAAAAACTATAATATAAATACCAATTAAACATTGATCTGCGCTATTTGAACAGACAGTGTCACTGATTCTAAGTACGGGATAAAGTTAGGAAGGTGCTTTAATTAATTTTTTAATGTTGGAAAGGTCATTGTTTTCATTTAAGATTACCCCTACGAGTCTTACATCTTCTGTCAACTATGTGAATGATAAATCAAAAACGGTAGGAAAATACAGTCTAAATTGTTAAACAGATTTCCACAACGTGGGTATTTTTATTCTCTTTATTAAATTACTCGAGGAAGAATTTCTTTTAGGTTTTGTTAAGTTTTCGCCAACTAATTGCGATGTCAAAAGCAGTTTGTCCAGTATAAAACTTTTAAATAGGAATTCTTGCTTCACAAAGGATGGAAATTATATTTCTTGCTAGATGTAGGACTTTTCTTCTAATGAAAATATTCTCCTCTTTGTGATCGGTACAGCCGTGTGTCTGCTGTTCGCCCAAGAATTAAAATGACTTCGAGGGATAGGTATAGATAAAGATTTTATTTTACTTATAGAATAAGTATAGATAGATAAAGATTTTATTTTACTTATAGAATAAGTATAGATAGATAAAGATTTTATTTTACTTATAGAATAAGTATAGATAGATAAAGATTTTATTTTACTTATAGAATAAGTATAGATAGATAAAGATTTTATTTTACTTATAGAATAAGTATAGATAGATAAAGATTTTATTTTACTTATGGAATAAGTATAGATAGATAAAGATTTTATTTTACTTATGGAATAAGTATAGATAGATAAAGATTTTATTTTACTTATGGAATAAGTATAGATAGATAAAGATTTTATTTTACGATTTTGTGTTTTACCATAAAACAGAATCAACACGCTTTATTTTAAAGAATATTAATGGTAGCGTTTAATATTGGCACAGGTTATTTTAAATGGGCAAAATTTTGATGTGGTGATGGTTTCCAATTTTAAGTTGATTTATTTCTCTTCACAGTAAATTTTAAACAAATTTAATTAATTTTGATACAAAGTCAGAAAGAATATATTTATACCTGAAAAAATATAGAATGTATTTATTTAACTTTACCCTCTCAATGTTGTATATCTATGTACAAAAGCTTTCATTTATTTTCATTGTATGGGCTATTCAAGTTTAGTACAGGTTATTGAAAATAAGCAGAAATTTAGTGAGATTACTGTATCTAATTTTACGTTGATTTATATTTATTTCCAGTAAATTAAGAACAAAATCGATTAATTTCCTTTTAATATGAAGTTGAAAAAATATTTGTTGTATTGGAAAATTATACAATGTATTTCTTTACTTTCACCGTCCCAATATTTATATTTATCTACGTAGATTTTTTATAGACTTTCATTTTGGACACGATTGGATAAAGCACGCTTTGCAAATATTTGATGAACTTGTATTTTGTTGTCTAATCAAAACAAATATTTATTTTTGAAGAAAATTATCAAAAATTTGACATGAAATATTTATAGCCGAACCGAAAATGGTTCTATTAAAAACATTGATTTTTAGTATTATTAATATAAAAAATTGCGTAGTTACCGTGGTTATGTTAGGATATCAATATAAAAAAAAAGTTGATAAATCCAGATATAATAAAAGTCTTCTTTTGTGATATTAAAATTCGACTTCCCACGGAAGTTTTAAATTTCTAACTAGTTAAGGTTAAGTGAGTACTTGGCTAACTTTACTACAACAAGTTTATCATGCATAAGTTATACAACAAAGTTGCTTAAATGTTGTTTTGACGCCAATAAAAACAATATTTATTCTGATCTCCTAACCTCACCTACTCGGTGTCTTTGGTTCGGAAATATGTACTCCGTGTAAGGTTGGACATAGTGCGGTTTAGCATAATGAATTCTTAACAATTGATTTTTTAACCACTTATATTCGAGTCATTTTTAGAAGTTAGAAAACGAAATTTAATTTAAAAATTACATAAAGGTATAGAGTTAAAATAAAAGAAAATATTTGAGAAATTAACTATACTAATAAAATAAATGCTATGATTCGATGGAAGGATGAAAATATGGATGTTTGCTTCTCTATCATTTCATAATTTCTGATCAGATTAAAACGAAAATTGGACATGAATACAATAATTTTTCAATTAGAGATTCCCATCCTCCTTTTTTGTGTCATTCATTAGATTTATATTCGATCGCGATTTGACCTATTGTCTCTGTGCTTGATAAGTGCTTGATCATACTTGACCAATTATTGCCAGATAGAAAATTATATGGGTTTGAGTTTTGCGTGTATGAACTAATATTGCTTATTGCAAATGTGCAAATCCTACCGTGTTTCCTCTGCAATAGAATACACAATTTACTTTGTTTTGTAACTCGATTACCATGTTACTACTAAGCACTAATTGGTTTTAAAAAAATTGGAACAAAGATAAATTACGTGTCATCTTGAATTGATACGTAGGTTACATTGTTGTAATATACGAAAACGGAGTTGATAGCAGAAATTAGTTGTATTGTAACTTCATATATATTACATTGTTAATGCTTTTATTACTGAAAAGGTAATTTGTTTAAAAAAATTGAAATGGGGATAAATTACGTGTCAACGTGAATTGATACCTAGGTTACATTATTGTAATATACGGAAACAGAGTTGCGGGCAAAAGCCAGTTTTAATGTAATTTCATAAATATTACGTTGTTAATGCTTTTACTACAGAACGCTAATAGGTTTTTAAAAAATTGGAAGAGAATTAAATTATAAGAAAGAAGAAGAAGTAAATTATATGTCAACATGGATTGACACACAGGTTACGTTATTGTAATCCACGGGATCCGAGTTGTAGACAGGACCTACTTCTTATGCAACTTCATAAATACGACACTATCAATGCTTGTATCAACTAATAGAAATCGGCTGACGTAACGTTACCTTGTATTCTATTTGCGTGCTTTCTTCACTCGTTGGTATCCATTGGACGTACTTCTTTTTAATGTTAACAATTATTCCCTTTCAGACATTTCTTATTTAAACATATGTATATCCAGCAATCAGCTGCTCTCTTTTCTATTTCTTTTTTGCTAATCTACCATACCACTAACTAGGATATTCCTTTGTCCATTCATTAGTCAAAAATCTTTAGAACGTAAAAAGAATGCTTAGAAAGCAAACGGATACAATTTTGATATTCTCCCAAAATAAGATTACTTAGACTTGCTTAAGCTAAATGCTACTGATGTAAGATATCTTCAAAAATATCGATTTCAGCGAGTTTAATCTGAAAAATAGCAATTGAAAAGAAGCTACTATCTTTCTTCAATGTTATTCATAATCTCTATTTTTACAACCCCAATTGAACAATAATAAGAATTGTTGTATACGAAAGAGTTCATAAGAAATAAACATTACAAGAACATTTTTTTCTTAGATATCTAAAAGAGATTCAAGAACAGTGAAAATTGAAAAAAATTATATTGGACAAATATCGAAATATAAGATAAGGCTCGTGTTGTTGTAAACAAGCATGCCTGTTTCATGCTTTTGATTTACTTAAACTACGTAAATTTTCCAGCTCAAGTCGAGAAGATAATATTAGGTAATCATAGAAGTTTCATTCTGCTATTATTTTCAATGTATATATTTTAGCAAATACGAAAGGAAAAGTCTGTTATTATTTTTTCACTTATGCGTGTTATTCACGAAGGAATATCCTATATTGATTACGGCTACAGTAGTTTTAATGAAAATATTTTGCATTGCGCTCAGTATAATATCAATATCAAAATTAATATTTTTTCAGTTCTTCTAACTTCTATTAATTTTTTTTCGTGAAATCTGGTAATGTACACCTTTATTAAGTGTGATTCTATATATTACTACTGGATGCATTTAATGGTTACAAATAGCTAAAGTATTTATGTAAATAGATATTCACCTGAAAAAAAAATTATATGCCTAACCGTTTTATATTCTTCATAGAGATGTATGAAAGCTTTGACAAATATTTATTCATTGCAAACGACTATAGATCAAATTCACTTATTGTCGATGATCAACAAAATTTAATTGGTAATTGTATTATTTCTGATACGTAATCATTATATATATATATATATATATATATATATATATATATATATATACATATATATATATATATATATATATATATATATATATATACATATATATATATATATATATATATATATATATATATATATATATATATATATAATGTTAAGCCATATATAAAATCTATAATCGAAATGCGAATACACACCTTAAAAAACTTGCATGAACAGAATAGCCACGTGATAACTCGTTGTTTATTAGGAAAAACGAACCAAAAAACATATTACTATGTAACTTTACAATGTGTTTATTCGTTCCCTCTTGTACCGATGCTACGTTCATCCTCAACAATCTGGACTCATAATTCGTTGGTTCAGTACGCATGACGCAATGTCTGTTATTGTAATATTTTGCATTATTTGTATCGTGTTAAAAATATAATTTCCGAAAACATCTTCTATTCAATTAAATGAAAGGCTGAGAAATTAAATGATAGTAAATAACAACAAAAACCTTCATTGTTACAACTAAATGAATAACAAATTTTTTTTTAATTTCATAATATTTATTTGATAATTTGATAATGTTCACTCAATATTTTAAAATATTTATAATCTTCCTTTTCACAAATTGCAAAATTGTGAAATTAGTTGACTTGAAAATAAAATAGAAAACAGTGGTCTCGTGGTGAATTTAAAAAAAAATTAAACAAAATTTTAACACCAAATCTGCTTTTGCCAGTAACCATTGAATATACATAATTAACTCTTGAATCTATGAAGTGGATGACTCGACAATAAATCCACATATAATAATAAAAGGAATACAAAAATAAAAGGATTTCATAATAACAAACATATATTGGCATTTTAAAATTATTATAAAGTTGATACTCCTTTTTCCTCCCAAGCGTATACACAATATTTAATATTAAAATATTATTAACAGTCAAATGGTAAAACGCTCAAATAGTAAAACTAAGTGAGTTTAAAACTGATGAACAGAAATTGTCAAGACTAATACGATTCGGATTAATGTTTAAGCCAAAACGTAAAATATTTTTTTAGGTCAATGATACGGAAGTTGCATTTTCAGTTAATTCTTCGCAAAAACCTGAAATGCAATTATTTAAAATATCATAGGGATTCTGAGAGTAAACATGCACTTTTTTCTCGAGTATTAAAATTTAACAATGTCTGTTTTGGGGTCTTAAAATTATAAACTATAGTATATTTAAACAAATAGTACTCTTGAATGAAATGGGCCAAAATAAAAGGTTAGGAACGAACAAAATGCGAACAAAAAATCATACAGAATATGAATTTCCTAAAAAAAATTAACGTCACATCTCGTGAACCCCAAATTTACCAATAGTACATTTCACCTTGTAAACAATATAGAATGTTGTGCTCAAAACAGAATCAGATATAATTACATTAGTGCGTATTTACGTGTAAAGTTCAACCTTTCATTATTTTCGTTTATATGATCTATAATTGGACACTGAGACCATCAAGTGCAATTCGTTTATAAATAATAAGAATGCAATTGCGCAGTATTACAGTTGATTAAAATGAATTATAATTTTGAATCTCAATGCATGCGCAAGTATAAAAATATGGACATATGTCAGATTATAGATATACTGTTAATAAAAATGTTTTTCGGCGGCCGAATTACTGCGAAACTGAACATTTTATTAGGTTGGCAATTAGTAAATCCACGACTTTTTTTCCGATTTCTAGAATATTGCGGAAATTACTCGAGCTTTTCCATTAGGGTATATAACAAGTGCGGTATATCTGGTCATTTAGCCGTTAGGATTTGGTGAGTAAAAAGGAAACATGAAAATTTTACCAAGAAAAATTAGTTACCTAGCTCCATGATTTTGTTTATGGAAAAATGTGAATAAACCGATATACAATATATGCATAACTGCGAAAAGAAATATAATCTCCTATAGGACAGCCAAACATTTCTCCGATATTTATTTCAGAAAAATAGAAAAAGCGACGTTGAAACAAATCCCATTTTAAATTCGCGTTGTCTGGCAAAGTAGCTGCCATGCCTTCAATGGAAAAAAACAAATGCTTTGGAGAACGAGTGGAAATATTTTACTTGTGTAATACTTGAGACTTTGATAAACTGAAACTGTTGCCAACTTTACTAATGGCCAACCTAATAATTCATTCTTGCATGACAGTTACCTGCTGGGCCTAATTTCACTACAAGTGGCATAATAAGCCACACACATTTGGAAGTAAATGTATTTTATTTTTGTCTCGTATTTATTAAAATATTAATCTAAAGAAAATAATTCGCAATACACGTGTAGAAAAATTATAAATTTATAATATAAGTACAAAGCTTCATTCTTTAGCTTTCTTTGAAAATTTATATACTGATTCATAAACAGTCAATAAAAAATAACAATATTTCTTCTGTATTGCTCTTTCTATAATTATTAACTTTCTATATATATAACTAAATTGTGAGATAGGTCTGTTTATGATGTCTTGTTTTTGTACACATTATTTATATTAATTTAAAAATAATTAAAAAAAAAATGTGTGTCAACTACGACGCACGATTAGAGTTTATTCCTTAAGTACGATTGGAGCGTACAAAAGAGGTAATAGTGTATATAAATATAATTAAAAATATAATAAAATGTAAATGGAAAATATTTTAATAAAAAAATTCTGACAATATAATTATTTTCAAGTAAAACACAAATGAACAAGATCAAATTTTCACAAGAAGATTAAAAAAAATTAATAACGTCAGACTATGAAGTTAAAAGTAAAAGATACTTTTTAATTTTGTAGGATAGAAGACACCAAATATTCACACATAATGACATTTAATTAATTTGTTCACTCAATCATAAGATGTACAAATCTATCGTCTTCAAAATTAATTTCCATTACTTTTGTATAACAGAAAAGCGCCTATCTATTTGACAATAGTAATTACACAAATGTACAATGTATTTATATACGTCAAAAGATGGCGTTAAGGATAACTTAAATCGCGTAATGTGATCTTATATCTGGACATTAATGAAATGGGCAAGACAGGAATTAAAGTACGGAGTGCTGTGAGAAGGGTAGGTGTTTCACTATGCAATCCAAACGTATAGGGGTTGAATTTTTCTCGATCGGCTTCCGCACATTTATTTTTTGATAATCTTACTTTATTTCCTCAATTTGTTTAAATTTTAATTTTTCGCCAAAATTTTAATTTAATTACTATGTTTGATTCTATTGAAAATGACAATTATTAAGAGGAATATAACGAAAGTAATAAAACCCGTAAGTATTTTTATTGGAATGTTTGTCCGTTTATTTGTACACATGACCCAATAACAGCTAAATAAATTTCATCGAAGTTTTGGACATAACGCAATAAAAGCTAAATAAATTCGTCGAAGTTTTGGATATAGCGCAATAAAAGCTAAATAAATTTGTCAAAGTTTTGGATATAACGCCATAAAAGCTAAATAACTTTCGTCAAGGTTTTGGATATAACGCAATAAAAGCTAAATAAATTTCTTCGAAGTTTTGGATATAACGCAATAAAAGCTAAATAAATTTCGTCGACGTTTTTACTCCTGGATTTTGTTGAAACTGGGATAATGGGCTATGTCTTTTCGTACTCGTGAAGCGTATTTACGTAAAAAATTTAATTTTAAAATGTTTATAATAAATAATAGTACATGTATTAATCCTACAATTAATAAAATTTCTAATGGTTCCCACATGGACACCGTCATGAGTATAGCTAGTGCTTGAATAAATGTTGTATCCGTTATTCAAAATAATTTTATGCACTTTTTAATATTTCGATACACATATTTTTTTTCGTATTCTTTTAAAATTCCTTTCTAAGGTAAGTTAGGACATAAAGTTTTATATAGAAATAATTTTCATTGTATGATTATTTACATACACACATAAAAAAGAACGTTCTAAATTTGAAATTTATTCTTTTTGAATGAAAATTCTCTTTCCCTGACAAAAACGTACTTTTAGCGGTAAATGAAATCCAACTCTTATTAAGTTCTTTTTCATTTGTTACTTTTTTTATTTTAACTAATAAATTTTAATTAAATTTCTGCTATTTCACTTCTGTTTGCGGTTCTCAGTATGGTTGAAAAAAAAATAAGATCTAGTAAAATTATTGCGTTGGTTGAAGAAGGCTGTAGCCAATGTTATGTGTCTCAGCGGTATAATGTGAGCAGTTCCACCATCCAAAGGACCTGGCAACAATACCAAGAAACCGGTTCCGTCAGTAGAAGGCACGATTCTGAAAGAAAACGGTGCTCCGAGCCACGGGACGACCGCTTCATATTCAGTCAAGCGCTACGAAATCGTAAAGTTACGTACGTGTATCTCAAACAGAACCTCGAGGACGTCAGAAGAACACGAGTAAGCCTATGGACAGTCAGAAGGAGACCGTCAATATACGTAGCTATCGTCCAGCTCGGGGTCCTTTATTGCTCCGTGAGCATCGAGTTGCCAGGTTGAGATTCGCTTAAAATTTTTCTTCATGGACTCAACAAGACTGGAATAGGGAATTAATTCTCCGATAAAGCTCGTATATCGTTTAGTGGTTAGGATCAACGTCGGCGAGTCTTACATGGAGAACGCTTCGCAGAAGTGTGCTTTGAGGAAATCACCCCTTACGGTGGAGGCTTTTTGGGCTGGTATTAACTCAGATGATCGTACCGAGTTAGTTTTTATTGAAAATGGCACTGAATTCTTATTCCTCATGCTCAACCCGGTATTGAATTCTTATTCCTCATGCTCAACCCGCATTAACAGCTGTTGGAGGCGAGTCCATTTTTATGGGCGACAACGCTCGCGCATACCGCTCTAGAGACGTTGATGCGTATATGCAGGAGGTCGGAATTCGTCAGTTAGACTGGCTAGCTAGAAGTCCTGACCCCAATCCGATAGAACACATATGGGATAATATCAAACGATGAGTCAGAGCTGTAAAACCAGCTCCAGAAAACATTCAATCGCTGAATGGGAACATATTCCTCAGGAAAGGCGCATTGATTTTAGCTAGAGGAGGCCATACTCGTTACTAAATTTTCAAATTTTATGTTAAATTAATAAAAAATATTCAATAATAAACTTTAGCCATTTTTAATGTACCACTATGAAAACGCTCGTCTGTGGACTTTACATCGCTTTTTTATTTATTCGCATTTTTAGTGACTGAAGTAAGTAAAAACGATATCTCAATAATAAATAATAATATTCTCATCATATCGCCATATAAAATGCATCAAATAATAATAAAATAACTCTGATATGGTTTATTCCCATAAGTATATATATATATATATATATATATATATATATATATATATATATAACTCATATAAAACTATGATTAATACGGATAGGGTAAATTATATCTACCTGTATAAAGTCCAAAATTACAGTTAATTTGATATTCATACATTTGGAAAAACTTAGAAATTTACTTTTCTTGCTTGCACGAGTAGAGTTCTTGTTACAAGTACAAATTATTACATAACTTAAAAGTGAATTTATATTAGCCCTGTAATGATACATGTTATCCAAACAAATCTTAATGCAAAGTTTTCCACTCAGATAGAGAAATTGCCAATTATATTAATACATATATTAAAGTCAAATAAATAAAAAAAAACTTATTATCATTTGTTACTTCGTTAACTTCTTAAGAGCATGATGAAGAAGAATGTGACTTGAAATAAATTATTAAAATAATATGTATTCATATAATGTGAAATAAATATCAAAATATTATTTTCTGAATAGACTCCATGTTGTTAGTAATTTTAATTAAAACTAAAATTTTAGTCCATTTTTGTTTTTATTTCTGTATCAGAGAAATAAACTTTAATGCACGTTTATGATACTTAATATAACAAGTATGATACGCGCACTATCTACTGTTAAAATTGTTTTTTTACCATTTGAAGGAAAATACTGTGCAAGGTAGTCAAACTAAATTTACTGCTCGAAAGTATCCACTATAAATAAAAGCACGGTTTGAAAAATTTCCGCAGAAGCGAGCCAGTCTATGAACTATATGTTCGCTACGTGATCGAGTTGTAAACTTGGGGACTTTATGAATCGGCTACAGATTGAAGCTTAGGTTGAAACGGTTTCCCACTCTGAGAAAATGTCACTTTGAAAGTAAATACATTTCTAAAGAAATACTTTTCTAACTGAAAGAAGATTGAATGTGTTAAAAAGACTTTGGACTTAATTCTTTTATTTCATTTTGTGGTAGTACGAGTTTTTCAAATTTTAAGTAATTCGTTATTCGATATTTCTCATAAAAATAGGGTAAGTTTATATATTTTGGCAACAAAAATTAAAATACGTAAAAACAGCATATAGGAATTATAAAAAAAAATACTAAAATGTTAGTAACGTCTTATGAGATCAACATTTTAACTTATATCAAAATTATGATTTTTCTTTATTTTTTTACGTGGTCTGGAGGTAATTATTTAACATTTCGTCCATTGAGATTATATTTTTTAATATACGTTTGTAGTTTGTAATTAAATTTTCTTTAATATGTATTAAAATGTGTTTGAATATATTGAATTTATCGGATAATATCATTATTAATCCAAAATAATTTAGAACTTTCTGACGTTACCCACTTCCGGTTGAAAAAATGTCTATTTAGCTACTAACTTGATGGACGGAGATATAATAATTTTGATATATTTGTCAGTAATGTAATATATAATAAACAACAAGCGTGTAAAATTATCATATCAGAAATATACAAATTAACCAATGATTAATACTAACAAATTTCTCGAGCTCATATCAAAACTCTGTTCTTTATGCGTACATAACTTTTGCCTTATAGATTATGTCGTGAAATAAGGAAATGCCGTATATGTAAATACAGGTGGTTTATTTCACCTCGCCAGGAGATAGTAATGAAAGAATAAATATTACGTAAGTAGGGTACACAAACTACTAATATTACTAAAATAACATAGTTATTCGTTTACATTACATAGAAGTAACTATTTTAATATAATATCCATAAGATATTTTAATAGTACTAGCCAACAAGTTTGTTAACTATTGCATTAAACGTATTGGCTGAACATTATTTAGGCTGATATTGAAGGGCATTGTCTAATGAACTGCTTAAGCTTTTAATTGAATAGGTATTTAAAAGGAATAACTCCAAAAAGTACACGGCAAAAAATATTGGCTGAACATTTAAATAAAATGAAGCGCATCATTTAAAAAAGTTACATTTTTTGTATCTTTACGTACATTTTACGTTCCACGTGTACTAGGAATTAATATGAACGATACTACACAAATATAAGGTTAATTTATGTGAAAATTTTCCAATTAATATATGAGATAATGCCACGTGCAAATGTAATAAGAAAAATTCTTCTTAATGATATTTTAATGAGCGATTATCTGAGATATTGTTTTCCCTAAAATTGTTTCCAGGTTCTGTAAACAATTTTAGAGAAAACAATATAAATTGTATCAAATTTTTGAGGTACCATACTTTAAAAAGAAAACAGAATCCTTTTAACATCATACACGTTGCCGTTTCTCCGTATGCCATATACGTTTTTCTCCAAAAACGTTTGGCGTAAAAACTTGAAAAACATAGTAATAAAACGTATCAAATTCGCATATATATATATATATATATATATATGTGTGTGTGTGTGTGTGTGTGTGTGTTTATGATCAACTAGAGTAAAAATCCCAAGGTTGCTTACATATAACATTCAAATTAGTCAACCAGCTACTTGCATTCGTTCTCATCATCAATTTAGTACTTACTTTTGCTCAGAAATTTGAAATTCGAATCAATCTATAATTGAATTTGATAAATACATGGATCATAGTAAAGATCATAGCTTCCTAGTTCTTTCTTTTTTTCATTTAGGATTGACATTTTTGATGATTTTTGTAACATTCGTTTTCAATTAAAAAAATTAAAATACAATTATACTCTTTCTAAAATAATTGTTTAAATGATATCTTACACGCCTAGGTAATTTAATTTCGGAACAATTCTGAAATTATACTATAAATTACTTTAAAAATACAGTACGTGTTATGTGTAGATTGAAATAGACATCCCTTTGGACCTTACTCCGAAATAATATACCCCCACGTAATAATTAGTAAGTAGGCTAAAAACACATAAGAAGAAAATAGCAGGCAATAAAATAATATTTTGATAATAACATTCCATTTTATACTATTAGATATTCGAAACTGATAATGTAAACGTTTTTGGTTTTTTACCTTTTTTTCCCTCTAATTGATATTTCAAAATAAATTGTTACTGAGAAGGAAGAGATATGGCAAATGTAAAGTAAAATATAGGTATGAAATAGAACCAGCTAATAACAGGATGTGCATACGTGTAGATAAAGAAACATTCAAGGACAATAATTGTAAAATTTTAAGATCTTTTAATAAATACCAAAAAATTCTTATTGAATACTAATAAATAAAGAAGGCATGCAAATAACATACAAGGTCAAGCCGTATTAGGTGACGCAATATTATTTTATTTAGTAGGTAAAAAAGGGGACACGGCCGTATTTATTAAATTATATTAAGAGCAGCTTCTACCGGCAATTTCATTTACGTGGACTACGTCTCTTTTCAATTTTTTAATCCTTCAATATTAATATCATTTTAACTCGCAAAAATATTGTTAATTTAATCTTATAGAAAGGAAAATTCCAAAAATAAAATTCGAACACTGAATTTTATTTTAATTTCATGGGGTATCGCTTGAAAGTAATAAGATTCTCGAAAATAATCACACATTTAGTTTTTTTCTTTTCAATAAATCTCTGCATAATGTGTACAACATTATACAGCGATATTCTGAAATAAAAATTTTGCCTCCTTATTTCTAAAACTACTGAACATAAAACTATTAAAGAGAAGTTTTCAGAAGCCGACGCAAAAGGTGTTGGAATAATATGGCAATTATTCTACGCGTCATAATTTCAAGAAATTCATGAAACATACATCATATGTATAGGTATATGTGTATATATATATATATATACACACACACATATATATATGTGTGTGTGTGTGTGTGTGCCCGGCGTTCGGAAATAATTATCGAACAAAGACAGACGCTATTCGTTGGCTATAAAGAAATAAATTGTCGTGAAAATAAAACATAAAACACGCCCATTTTCTAACTCAGAGCAAAAAAAAATATTACACATAACTCTTTTTAAGACAGCCTATACTTGCCTGGAGCGCGGTTCTTACCCAGGTAGCTAGATGTTTTTGTAGCTGTTCGCGGTTTATTCCCTTGAGCGGCGCTGAACAATGTGCCCAAGTATCGTGTGTACGAAAAATAATTATGAATATTATTATAAATTTTCTGAAAAAGAAAAGTCATCTTTCATATTTCATTTTAAAAGTAACCAACTATTTTTCAATCAACGAATAACGTCTTTCTTTGTTCGACACTTATTCCCGGACACCGTGCGTACGTGGATATGTTTATCATAAGTTACAAAGTTACTCACTGATCGATTGCGATTGAACTAGACAATCCAATAATGTATTCATAATCTGGAACACGCACAGTGAGTGCAGTCTGATCACAAAAACTATAATAAATATAAGAATGTCATTAGTTACCATTATATGTACAATTTATGTGAAATGATGTGAAATTTATTTAATTCTGGAACAAACTATTAATAATCCATGCACTATGACAATTTATGCTATACTTGACGTTTGTTATTAAAGATTTTATGTAATTCAATATTATCTATTCTCACAAGTCTAAACGGTGTAGGATCTCAGAGTGGGTATGGAAATAACTTACATTCTGTGGTAAGACTAGCATATTATCCTGAAATATAGGGATACGATAATTTATAGAGAGGATGTATTTAAGAATTAATTAAATTTGATCACAATTGTTAAAATTTATAAAATATCACTTTTTAAATGTACATTAACTCAGAAGCCTCAAATAAAAAGAAACTGAGCAAACCTGGAAAATATATAAAAATGTTATTTTTTGTATACGGAAATATTATATTTACTCAAGAAAGATGAGATGATTTTATTTCATTACAATTGCAATTTTGAAAATTTCATTATCATTGCATACCTTTAAGTTCATTTCTTTCGATGAAAAGTTATTATTACTTGAAATTTATTTTCAATTTTTATTTCAACAATTTTATGAATATTAATTATTTCATAAAATAAAATTGGCTTGATTCCCGTTAAGTGTTCCTGTTATTAACTATTTCTTTTAATGAAAATATTATTTTTTCAGAGTTAAAGTTTGTACATCAAAGTCTCATGGAATAATAAGATTCAAAATATACAACTCCACTGAAATTGATAGAGTATAAACTTCACCAAGTACTTCTCAAATAATTAATTATTTAATATTTATACACACATTAGTATGCATATTAATTTAATGAACTTATAATCTACTTCTAATAACATATTTACTTATCGACCATAAAAGTTCTAAGTCGATTTTGTACTTATATGGTTTTTTAGATTTCCGTACGTTGAAAGAAACAACGGAATCCTTACATGATCACTCGGGTCTCATTCTGTCTCTCAAAGTTTTTCTCCACTTAACGTGGAAACTTAAAATATGGCATAGTAAAAAAAGATACTAACTAACATTAATCTAAACTACTTTTTAAACAAGTTAAGTAAAGTATTTTTTTATCCATATTTAGCGTAGAACATCGTTTCAGAGGATCGATAAGAAAATATTTATTTCATTATTTTATGTCGAGAGAAATTGAAAAATATGCAAAAAAAATACATTTTCTTTACATTTCTGAAACAACCCAAACATAAATTTCAAAATCATTTTTAAAATAGGGTTTTAGAAGCCTTCGATAAGGTTGTAGAAAATCTGTAAAGTGTTCCAAATAAATAATTCAATTCATACCCAATACATACCCATACAATAAAAAGAACCATTTGGCCAATTTGAAACCTTCAGACGTCTTTTAGTGTGTTATTACGTTTATGGAAGAATCTGAACATATGTTAATTTATAAGTAAACTACTTATAAGTGATAACTATAGTTGAGATTTGTGATTATCCTAGACCGTATATTTTTTTTAAACATGAACCGTATTTATAGTATTTACAAGATAAAGTGGGCGACCTAATTAGTATGTGAAAAATTAATATTCGTAAATAGTTTAATAAAAATACTCTATTTGCTTTTAAATTTAAATATTTATATGTACTTTAATAAAACCGTCGTGTTGCAAGTTCTATTGGTGCTCGACAAATTTTCGAAAAATATAATGTTAAATATATCGAAGGTGTCACGGAAAACATAACTTACTTTTAATTTTGATCAAATTCAACCTTGTTCAACTACTCTAACATGTATATTATTAACCTTTAGAAAAATCGTTTTAAAATACAATTAAATTGAATTGA
The DNA here is from genome assembly GCA_039881145.1 of Druceiella hillmani. Classification (NCBI taxonomy): domain Eukaryota; kingdom Metazoa; phylum Arthropoda; class Insecta; order Lepidoptera; family Hepialidae; genus Druceiella; species Druceiella hillmani. The sequence continues at coordinate 31,414,710 of JAYKKI010000014.1, read as the reverse complement.
GTTATTTTTAAAAACAGGCTTTCATTTTTATTAGAGCAAATTAAAGACCAATTAGCACAATTAGCTTCAGAAGAAAATTGTGATGAAATAATTCGAGTTCATTGTTTGTCACGTTAATTAATTTAATTAACTGTTCATCCATGATGAGCATATTCGTTATTAGTTTTTCACTCTTCTTCTATTAGTTACATTTTGTTTAATGAATAAGAAAAAAACGATGAAAAAAGGTAATAATTGATAAATGATCTTTTCTTGTATATTTTGCTTCAGCTACTTAGACTGAATTGTTAAAATTTGTAAAATAAACCAATTCTACTTTTGTCCATGGGAATGCTGTATTTCTTATTTGTTTTGGTGACGCCATATAGTCCTTTTTAAGGACAATTTATTTTTTACCAACACTTTAAGCTGTAAAGTAACAAATAAGGAACTAAATTTCTTAGTAATTGTTATTTGACACAAGCACAAATAAAAATTTATTATTTTTCAAGATACCACGTTTGATTAATATAATTTATATTCAGATGGTTATTTTATGTCCCAAGAGATGGAAAACAAGCGGATTTGGTACAAGTGCCTCTCATGTTACATGAACATTAAAATAGTCAATATTGACTCATGTCATGTGTTATACCTAGTCTTTATTTCTTTATATGACAATTTTATTTATATACTTGAGGAAATTTTTTATACAAAACAATATAACTGAAAAACAACTTCAACAGTTCATAAATTTCAAACGAGTTTTTACATTGATAATCGTAAATATGTAAGTAATACCAGAGGTAACTCACCTCTCGACGTTAAATAACTTAATATTTAACATACTTCAATATTTAGCTTCTTATTTTAACTAGAAAGTGATAACAATCAATTTGTACTTTCATGGAATATACTGATTTTGATACGATTCGATTTCAATATATAGCTGAACATCGACTATGAAAATAGTTATAAGCATAGAACAGAGAGTGAAGAAAAATGGTATTGGGGCGTGACGAGAGCGCCACACATGAGCAGCACTCCGCTTATTTCGAAGTAAGTGCATCTCGTCCTACATTAGTTTTTTGTTTGTCGAAACACTAGAAAGTGCTCCGTTATTTCTGTGCAAAAAAATTAAAATATGCCTTGCTGTGTAATCGTATCGTGCAAAAATTAAAGCCGTACAACAAATATGACGATTTTTCAAATTTATTTCGGTGTGTGAAAACTAACCTGACTTTTATTTTGATGCCGCCGTTGTTCAACGACGATGCATTGTAGGGCTGCACCACGTCATCTTAAATACGACTATCGATATTTTTGCAACTAGATTGAGGTAAAAATTGTATATATTTCTTAATGATTATTATTATGTAATGTTAAAATGTTAGAAATTTTTACCAGTTTTTAAATGTATGCGCTTTGTTATAAATTATTTGGACAAGATGTAGTCACTTTTCTTATATTAGTAATGATTTAATTGTGTTTATTCGAATTAAAGGACATTGTTATTTTTATTTCATAAAATATTTCTTTTTAGATTTCCAAAATAAAGTGATGTTAAGGAAAAATGTGTTGAAGTTACAGGTAGCAAATATTAATGTCCTGCAAAGTTAAGCGCAATTTGTTCAAAATATTTTAAAGATGATGAAATAATTTAAAAAAAAAACTGCAGAAGAAGTTTCTATATCCTGAAGCAATGCCAACAATAAATATTTGAAAATGTATTAAGGTGAGTGAGTTCGAAAAGTGGATGTTCAGACAAAAAGGAGTGAGCATATTTATGAAATTAAACACATTTTGTTTGAGGATATTTTTATGAATTCGTGTAAAGTATTTTCATTATATTAGTGTAAAAATATTTATCCCTCACAAACATTTCGACGATTAAGTGAGCATCTCTTTGCCAACTATTAAAAGACGTAGTATTCAAATTATTGTTTTACCTTAGTACAATCGCTGTTTTCTTTTGAAGTATATATTTTCCAAATCACTTATATAAAATATATATGTATATATGTATGTAAATAAATGTTTTTTTTATTTTCAGCTTGAAGTGATTTTACGTCAGATATCACCTCAGATAAGCATGACACTAAAAATTTCCCAAGAAAAAGAGAGAATAAATAAAAGACAGAGGCTTCAAATAAAAAAACTTCACGCGTAAAATAGGCGATTCAAAAGAAAAATGGAACTTAGAATATCTAAACAAAAATCAAAAATTATTTTTTCCCATCCAGTCATTAAAGATCATAAGCACAAATTTATAAGAAATTAATTTCATGTATATCAAAACTTTTTAGATAATTATGGAAATCATGTTAACTGAAATTATTTAGAGAGATTAAATAGTATTCAAGAAACATAAAAGTTTCACTTAGCCGATAAACTTCGTCGAATACACATTGACTTTCAAAATAAAAAAAGAAGTTTAAGCTAGCTAATCAATTATTCAGCAGTAGTGTAGCTGACGCACTTTTATTTCGAAAAAATGAATTAAAAGTCTTTAAATTTTAAGGCAGTCAAGCCACTGCCAATTTACGGATAATTAATAATCATTTTGACATATTTAATTAAAAAAGTATGCATAGATTTGGTTTTAAGAAACCGCCATGTGACGGAAATTATAACATCATACTGCCTTTCTTGGAAGAAAGTACTGGATTGTTAAACTCACTAAAGTATGATGACGGAAAACTTGTAATTGAAAGTCCTATAAAATTTTTTTTTTGGTGTTTTAGAGGTTTTATTCACGTATTAAAATATTTGTGGCTCAAATAATAAACTCATCTGGAGACAATTCAATTTAACATATGAAAAACGTCTAACGCATATAAGCGCGGGCGCGAGCGCGCGTGGGTTTGCGCGTGCGTGCGTGTGTATTCTTATATTTTGTCAGTATAATATAAAAGAGAAGTGGCTGGTACCCCGAACTGGTGCAGTTCTGGGTAACAGTCACTTCTGTATTATATTATACTGACAAAATATAAGTTTTTGCATTATTTACACAACGCCGAATCGTAAAATATTGTTTTTTCCTTTCCTTTAAATAGTTATTAAACTAAATGGCTTCATTGTTTATTAGAACCATCGCGCGTTTTATCGTTTAATTTCCAATAATAAAATACTCAATATATAGTTTTTGTACATAATGGAAATATAGATCAGTCCAAAATTAAAAGAAAGCGCAAACGTTTTGTTAAATAAACAGCGAAAGGTTTAATTGTAATGCTCTGAAACTGAGGAAATGTTATTAGCTAAGTATCGTGTTTCCATTAGTCAGTATTATAATAATTTAATAAATATTTTAGGACGTACCTAAATATCACGGTTTGGTAAAATTTAAGTTTTGTTAAGTGTCGTTAAATGTGTGAACAACACTAACATTTTAGAATTTTTGTCGGGAGCAGAATAAAATATGCGACAAAGCGTTCGGAAACGAGAACGAATTTAATACATCCACGATATTTATGAAAACTGGTGGTGGAATGCGTCATGTTGTAATTGGCGCGTTTAAAATTCAAATAATTCGAACTGACGACACGTGCTTTCACACAGTTCGGCGAATATGCCTCTTCTGTTCGTTTTATTTTCTGGGGTTATAAGCTCTTTCAGTTTTGTAATTCCATATATGCCAATTTCTCTTAAAATATATATCACAGTAAAAGCAATGACTGAAAATATTCTATTCTCAATTTACCTTTTCCGGGACACGATTATAAGCCGGTCAGGAAGAAAGCGCCCGCGGCACACTGCTAGAGCGCAGAGGAATTCAATTAATATAAGGCAAAGTCGTATGTTAATTCATTTGCCTGAGCACATTTTCCGTTTAAATGAAGGCAGCCAGGGCGCGGGCTCCTTTATTTGCATACAAGCACATAAGAGATTTACGAATTTTCATTGCGATCTCCGGTGGTGCGGTGTCTGTCTTTCTCTTAATCAACAAAACATTTTTGGCTGTATTTAAATTAACTGAGTTACAAAATAATTTAAATTTGCAAATTCCTTATTGAAATTCAAAATGTTGGCGGTAATATTTTGGTCGTACATAGTTTCTATTTATTAAAGATTAGAAGAGAAACTTCTTTAAATATAAAAATAAAAACTTCGTTAATAATATTAAGCGCTGTAATTGACTTTAGAATTCAAAATTTATATAGATATTTTAATACTAAGTATATTGTAGACTGGGTTTGCCACCAATTGGTTTTATAATTAGAGTCATATATTGTTCGAGATTTTGCTATTAATCTATGTTTATTAGTTTTTAGTTCAATACTTATATTCTAATTTTCTACGTTTTATAAAGTTTGTAAAACTAAAATGTTACTCACCCTTAAATACCAACCCACAAATTTCTCACTAAAAGTCACTTTAATATAAATTTCAATGTGAATTACGTAATTTTTTTGCAGTGGAAAATGTAAGGTCTATAAGCGTCGCATCCCAGTTGGATTCTTAATTAATATACGATTAGTATTACATATGTTCTGTAAACGAAATACTCGATGAGATAAATTAGTTAATATTTTATTTTATATACTCTATCACTCAACTTACAGTTCCAGGTAATACATAAATGGAAAAGCATTTTAATAATTTTGTCATATAAATAATTTAGTCATTTCGTTCCTCAAAGTTTCTTATATTATGTAATTTTGAATACATGCTTTATGTTTATCTTCATTAATATGTAGCTAAGCAAATTGTTTTTCGTGCCTTCTGTAAAGCAAAATGGAGACACGCATACATCATTTGTGCTATCGTTGGGTAGGTAAGTAAGATCTCAAGTAGGATATTTTAAAATCAAAATGATAAAATGTTATTAACTTAACGTTTAAAGTTAAATTTTAAATATCTTCGGCATTTTTTAATCATAATTTTGAATTTTTTTCTTATCATATATACATTTACAAATTAGTCATTAATTTGTAATATATGCCTAGCTTACTCTTAACTGTAGAACGCTTATATAAATAGTGCTAGTAGGACAGAATTTAATGCAAATTGATTACACTACTTTTGTTTCTTTTTTTATTATAAAATGATGCAAAACTACGCGTTACATAAATATATTTGAAAAAACATAGCCCGTTGCTAATTTAAAGGTGTTCTTTTCGTAAGGACACTAAATTAAAAACAAACGCAATTGTGAAAGTAATTCCGAAAAATATGTTATAATCTGTACCAGCATAAAATTAATAAAAACCTGTAACAGTGAATAAATATGTGAAGTATAAAATTATTACTAAGTTTTCTGTCAATCTTACCTCTAATGCCAGGTATTAGTTATGAAATTACTTGTATCATAATACGAAAAAATGGCTTGAACTTCAACTGACCCAAAATGATTTCAAATTTATAGCCGGATCGCGTTGTTTACTTTAGCATTATATAAAATTTACACAAATTTCGGAGTATAAATTCAAATTATATCAAATATTGGGTATCACGCAATCGTTTTCGTACTTGCTATTTCTCGTACTTTAGGACTTTGCATAAAATACTAAATCAAGTATTTAGTTTCGTGTGATTTAGAAGTTTACTACTTTCTCATCTTCTATTTATAGTCTGTTTATAGAGTTATTTTATTGACTTGTATTCATTGACTCTCCATTCGTTAGCCATTCGCATATATTAAAAATTCGCTTTTGATGCTTCACTTGCAAATATTTGAAACTTATTTTTAGAATTAAATTACGTAGAAATAAATTGCGTCAAGAATAATATTTGAAATATTTATAAGAGGAAAATAAGTTTTCTTAATAAAGAAATTAATAAAATAATGTTTTGTGTTGTAGAAATTTCGTAGCGTTTATTATTACTAGATAGATTTTCCTACATTTCCAAAAATAAGCTTATCATTGATAAAAAATAGCGCTTTGATATAATGAAGCAATAATGTTACTATCAACGGATATGCGTACTTTTATATAGTCGCCGAAAATTAGGAGTAAAAACCTGGAAACTGTTGTGGAAAGAACGCATGTTTAATTCTTACTAAAATTTTTAAAAACATTCTGCTTTGATAAAAAATAATCAGTTCCAATTTCACCATTAAACTGAAAAGTTTAGCTTTAAAACTTTAGGTCTTCTAGTACAGATTTTAATGATTGTCGCCCAAGTTAATACTACTAATGGAAGAAGACTACAAGCAAAATCAAACAGATAATCGTTTCTAGCTCATTATGTATTAATTATTATACTTACCACCAGCACTGATTGAACCAACTTGCCTTTAGTACGAAAAATTTCAGTCTCACGTTAGTTTCAATCAAACCAATTTACAGTACTTTTAACTATACATTAATATGAATGATTAGACATAATTTTCAATAATTTTTTCATTAATTTCATAAGAATCATATTAATTATTGATATTGCAATGTTGTTATTCATTATTGATATTATTATAGATGTGTTTATAAAGTAAGAAGTTTTTATTTGTTTATCAGCAGACGCTTTTTCCTGCCTTTATAAATGCTTTAATTAAAATTAACAATTATATTATTTAAGAAAATTTAAATGAGGGAGAGACATAAAACCCTCTTTCTTAATATGTTTTTGCGCGAAAAAAAGTAAGATTATAAAGTATATTCTTTAAAATCGTACTTTTTTTAGTTTTTATGGACTATTTTATAACAAAAAATATGTGAAAGAAGATTCTAAAAATTTTTGTCGAAACCATTTGGAAAAGAGTTAATTTATCCTTTTTTTTATATTTCATAAGGTACACGATAATTAATTCGATTTATGTCACCATTTTCCTTATAGGTATAGCAAGTAATTGCATTGAACTTCCGGGAAACCTGTTATACGTTCATTTTCTTACTAAGCTTCATATGTTCTTTCACAACTATTCGAAAATTTGTCGTGAGTTAACATTTCCGTATCAAGGAATACACGGTACGGTTTAAGGCTATAAATAGAAATAGTTAAATATAAATATTTATTATTGTTTATTAATAATTTTATGATTTCCTTTCTGTCAATAAATATATATATATATATATATATATATATATATATATATATATATATATATATATATATATATATATATATATATATACTTGTGACGTCTTGAAAGTGATATTGAGAGATTTCCTTAAGAATAACAATAGTTTCTATCGGTTGGAGAATCTTTCATAACCTTATACAACTACAAACTATTTTAAAACTAATTAAATTTAAAATATTAGGAATGGTCGTTTCACAGGACTGTTCTTACTCGAATGATACTCCTACTACTTTTTAATTTTATCAAAAACGCTTTAATCAGAACAATTTTCATACAGGTGAAGTTATTATAAAGTTTTACGCAAAGAAAATTAGATGATGGTTATATTGTTACAAAATATTTAAATAAATAATTAATTCAGCTCGAATATTTTTTTTTCCGATCTCTCAAAAATTATGTAGAATAAAACATATTGCGTTTTTTTAACTTGAAATTGAGCATTTTCTTATATAGATGTAATTAGCAATTAATTTCAAATTGAATCTGTCTGTTTATGCTTTAATTTATAATAATTTATTCAAATAATAATAAAACGATGTAAATACACATACCCTACTTATTAGATGTTTTGGGTTATTTGTGCACGCTACAACAAATGATTTTGTATAAAATGACAATGGAAGTAAAACGTAACTTATATAATTTTTTAAACGGGTTGAAATTTAAATTTAGGACGAAAAATGTTATTCCATAATTTTTTTATATTCATATTATTTTGGTTAGCATCTAAAATATTATGTTTAGGTGTTAGATAAATGATGTGATAAAACAAAGAATTTTTGTCATAATTATATTGTATCAATTATATGAAAAATGAAGTAGTAGATTTCGCTCGCCATTTTTATTGTGCATATATGTATTATACAAAAGTGAACAAATATACAATACAGGCTTTCCCTCCTACTCCACAGAAACAATGTATAATTGTAGATATTTGATAATGCAAATCACATACATCACTGTATTACAACCATGCACCAACCACAATATCAAAACTCTAGTACTTGTTTGTTTGGTACCCTATGAAAAGTGTTTTCTTCTTAAATTATAACTTAAAGAAAAAATAATCTCGTTTCAATAATCTGGATTATCTTCCTGGAAGTACGTTAAAATGTAATGTAAATATTTGTTTTTTTATTTCAACATTTCTTTGTTTATCTGTTAAACAGAGAAATCGTGAAATGAATGACGTAATATTTAATTCACACGTAATTTAAGCTACACTTTCACAGGTATCACTAATAATAGTAACCGTAGAAAATTAAACAAGAAAAATAATTCTACAAGATTATGATAGTTCTTCTAACCATTGGGACGTTAAAAAAAATTATATTGAAAATGAACCTGCCTTCGGAAGCATTGATCAAGAACTTATCTAGGAATAATTGACATATAATTTATATATTTTTTTAATCCTATTTTAAGTCTATAATTTTAAGCAAAAGCAGCAAAACGTATGTGTAATTTATGGTCTAGTAAATAATTAATTTTGATATAGAAGAGTTGATAAGTATAAGTCCGAATTGCGCTCTCATTAAAGTATGGTTGCTAAGTAAATTTAAGTAGAAATTTTTATAAGTTCTCCTTTTTTAGATACGGTGTCACTTCATATGTACTCGTAATTTAATGAATAATAAAAAAATAACAAATACTATAGTTACTAAAATTTCAGTAGCATAGTGAAATTCGTTACAATTTTATCAAAGGTGTATTTAAAGAAATAATTTCATGAAACCGATTAATTTTAAGAAACGTTTTATATTTTAAAAAATTCATTTTAAAATTATTTAGTTTTATGAACGTGGCAAATTACGAAAACGAGATAGAAAATTATTTTGACGTGTGCAAGAAATTTTACTCTTGATAAAATACGCATGTGAAAAAAATATTTTTAAAGAAATAGTAAATATGACATATACATAAAAATAAACGAATAAAATCAAGTGACGTTGTTTTTGGTAATGCCATTCTAATTATAGCGCCATAAATTGATGATACCCTTCATGAAGTTATTTCCTACGCTGACTGAAATTATTCGAATCAAATATAGCCTCAAAATAAACTAAACGTATATAGTCAGATGTCTAAATAATAAATTGATTAATTACCTCAAACGTATTTTTTTATTTTGTAATTTTAACAAAATAAACCTCATACTGAAGAATAGGTCATTGGATTATTTTGGTTATTCTCTCATCGTATGATTCATATTCACAATACAAAAAAATATTATATAATGAAGTATCTCTAAATGTATCTTCACCCAACTAGAAAAAACAACCAAATGACGAAAGAATAGGAATAAAAAGTTATTAAATAAACTAAAATTTACTCAAAATACATTTCGAACTTTGGAAAGAAACCTTTCTGAAAAATGGCAAAAATGAATTTCTTCAGGCATATTTGATATGTCGTATATTTATAATATGCTATGAGCACTAAAAGATATAAAAATAGGTGATTAAGTGCATGACAACGTTTCCGAATAAAGGAAGCAAGATAAGTATATTAAGATTTTGGCTTGAAAATTTTATTAATTTTAATTTTCGTATATGAATACAACTTAAAAATTTAGCAACTCCATATATATATATATATATATATATATATATATATATATATATATATATATATATATATATTTATATATATATATACATATAAGAATAATTTTTTTTAAAACATATAAGTGATTTAAAAATGTAAAACAGTATTTGTTCCTCATACGTCAACTACAACTAAAATAGAATATAATAGATCATCAAAAATATTAGGCTAAAAAAATTATCACTTAATTATTTAAAACGTTATCCACGTTCAGTGGAAACGATCATAGTGTGTATGTATAAGATTAGTTTTTCATAGAATTGATCATTAAAAATTAGTTATTCAATTTCGTTACTAACTGAATGATTAATTATATGTGTCGTCACGGCCGAAATTACTCACCAGAAACAAGACCCAAAAAATAATATTTATTTTAACTTGAATTTACAAACATATCCATCTCAGTCACTTTCTACAAAGTTGATAGAACATATAGGTACAAATTTTTTATGGAATTATTGTGTCATGATCAAAATTAATTTCGAACTTTAACTTAATTTCCACAATGTTTTGTCTTCATGAGTCACTCTAACTCAATACTATCGGAAACATATTTATTCTATGATTTCCTATAACATCACAAAATGGCCAATTCTAAAAATATCGTCTAGGGCAAAGCAAGATGTTTTGTACGTTCCCTAAATAGCTGCTGAAGCTCACACATATCTCAGTCATGAAGCATTTGTGGCATGCATGGTTTTTAACTGACTTGAAAGGAAGAGGAGCTTCTCAATTTGACGTATATGTACGTTTTTATGTAAATACAGCTGTAACTCGGAGAAACGTTGACCAATTTTCATTATTCCTTTTCTTTAAAGGAAATGATTTCAAATTTATTTGCGACTTATGTGTTTGTCAAGATCTAACACTGACTATGAAGCTATCTTAAAAAATGCTTTAATGAATGAGGGTAGAAGATCCCTTTGAGATAATTGGTACCGAATTGAAACTTGCTTTTACAATTATTCAACTTACAAATTGTAGTCAGGCTCCTATGGTTGTTCTGAAAAGAAGTGAAATAACTTCCCAAGAACGAAGTAGAATCTACTATCGAGTTTGAACTCATTAAACTTGTCTCGACTAGTCCATTGGTTGCCATTAGTGACTAGTGTCTGAAGTTGATGACAGTATTCCATAATGGTGAGGAGTATGTTTAATCAAGTTTGGATTACGTTGAATTATTTTGAATATCTCTTCGGTCACAAATGATGACAAGATTCTGATGATGAAGTCGAAATGTAGTAAATGGAATCCTATAGTGGCGGATAGTGGATTTATATACCTTGGTCGGTTTCAATTTGTTTTTGTAAGGTTTTCCGTCAAAAGTAGCAGCTAGAGTCTAATGATGGAGCCGTAATATGTTGACAATACTCATTAATATTCAAAAATCTGATAATGGCGCCGACATATACGGTCATGTAATTCATTGCATTTGAGTTCATTAGATTTATCCTGCCGTATCTTTTGGTTATAATTAGTAGCCAGAATGTGTTGCTAAAGTTGGTTGTTTATGACAGCAACACCTTAATTGCGAAGGGTAGATTCATTGAAGTTGTACTTTCGTCTACTTTTCTTATCCTTTGGTCCAAAATAGTAGCCAGGATTTGAATATGGTGCCAAAAATGGTGACAGTAACTCCTAAGTGTTAAGAGTAAATTCATGGATTCTGAAATTCTTAACTTATATTGACGCAGGAAAAATAGTTATAAAGTATATAGGTCAGAGAGAAAGAGAGTAGAATGTATAGAGGTATATACAATGGTATAAATCAACTAAGAAAACAAAAGGTAAGGAGTTAAGAGTGTATGTACAAATATAAACAAAGACACGAAGCAGTTAAGATATTAAGGAAGTAAATAATATAAAAAACATTGCTATCAAGTTGATAAGTATGTACAGGTTGATAAAATTACATTAAATAATTTTATTCCTCAGATAATGAATAAGGCAGAAATTAATGTGATTTCTTAAAATTATCATAATTTTTTCACTTTTGCTAAAACTTGTTGCCGCATGACCTCGACTTGATATGACCTGACTCTTTGTTGTATGAACAAAACTAAATAGGCAATATCTAGAATTTTGTAGAAATACCTAATCCAATCATAGCATATTATAACCCTAATTTGGTGAAGTCAAAAAAGGGTAATTTTGATGTACATATGTGGCTATTTACGCATGTTCATGTTCGATGTGGAATCGGTGTAAAGTAGAAAGTTTAGATATTATTAATACCACTCTTTCTCTGTCTATCGCGTACATGGATAACCATACTTATAGCTTAAGTATTTAAAGAACTTTCGACTTAGGTTAGATTATAAATAATGAATGAACAAAAACACTAAATTGCCAATTAGTGTTGTTTTGCGACAAGAGGTACTCTTAGATGGCAGGTAATCTACGCCAAACGAAAACAATAATTACCAATTAAATGAGTAGTGAGATTATGTTTCTAAATGTACTAAATATTAAGAACCAAATGTACCATATCTCAAAGAACTGTTTACCAAATTGAAATGATAGAATGAAGATATTTTGTTAAGATTGAAAGATAGAAGATATTTAGAATGCCTAAGAACCATGGGCGTATATACTGAAATAGAGTTTTAGGGCGCATTTATCATGCCCAATACATGAATGACATACTCTTTTATTGTCATCATATATATGTGTGTGTGTATATACATATATATATATATATATATATATATATATATATATATATATATATATATATATATGTATTTTTATATATGTACAAAGCGGTGTGAGATTTGATATCTAGAAATAACCTCCAAATTTAAAAGTCGAAATCTCCACATTATGCGTATTCCTGCGAAAATCCTAAAACCAACCTAAGTTTGAAGTACTATTAGTTATTCGATATTGACATAGATGATAATCTAGATTGATTCGACGGGGTATTAGGAATATTTGATATTAATAACAATTTTATAATGCTGGTATATAAAAAGGAACTTCTTGTCTACTAAAAAATACACACCGTGTATACACACGGTAGGAAAAAAGAAATTAATTTCACTTATTTTTAATGCAGATAAAATATATTATAAACATGCAAATTAATATCAATCAGGTAAAATATTTATTTAGTGCAAACTAATAATTCCAAAATTAATAATTTTTTTTTCAAATTATTGCCCAAATCCGCAATATTCAATATATCAGACTATTCAATTTTAATTTAAAACGTAAACATCTTTCGAAGAACTTATAACATTTTTTACAAGTATAGTTTAAAGCCACTATTTTTCCTCAGGGATTTGTTACTCTAGACAATCAAACATCGCAGAAGTAAACTGTGTATTCAGGATGTTACAGTTAGTACATGATTCCAAAAAAAAATGATGCTTGCATAAGAGATTCCTTTAACAACTACTCACACTCAATATCGTATCAGTCAGAAAAAAATAGAAATATTTGTAATTAATAATATTATTTAATTAAATTATGATAAATTAAAGCTTAAATAGCAATAGACAAATTAAACCTACCAAAAACTCAAGTTTAATGTTGAAAGACATTATTATATTTTAATAAAAATTCATTTTAAGCTCAGAAAAAACAAAATGTCTAAACGAAACAAATTTAAACCCGATGTGAAGCATATCCATTTAATGTCCTTTTAGTAAATAATTGCGAGAATTTTACGTGACTGAATGAAAACGATTCTTAGAAGCTTTAAAAGATTTATGATTATCAGTTTGCCATTAAAGTAAAAACAATTATGTAGAACGTAAAAAATCATTCGTAGAAGTAAAATCATTTTACAATCGTTAATAGAATTTTATTTTGTGAAAGTTACTCGCTTCCAAATTGATTATGATACAAGCGACAAAGACGACGGTAGAAACAAATTCATATAATTATTATACAAAATACAAACGGGTAAAACATTTTTTATCTATAATTTCACTGTTGCAAAAAAGCGTGATAGAAAAATATTCAAATTCTGACGAAGTATATTGACTTGATTTAATAATTTAATAGTTTCACAAGAATTATATATTTATAGAGCCATCAAAAGTCATTCAGTATAAATTGTTATTCTATATATTAAGACGCTTGCGTTTGTCTGTTATTTTGCACTTCTATAAATATATCTCAATACCTATTTAAAAAAAAGGAAATATAACGTAATACGTACCTCCTTAAAATTTAGAGGAAATCCTTTTTAAAAAATCGACGAAGCTACTTAAATCTCACCTATTTTCACTTTTGAATGATTAAAATTTAAAGTACATAATCCCAATTAAAAATATAAATCATAGCTTAAACATGATGTTGCTAATTAGATTTCATAATTTTTTTATATTTAATGAAATAGCAAACCCCTTTTTAAAGTTTTATTCCATATACTCGTAATAGTATGATAAAATATAGATATTTCTTTTAAGCGGTCAGCCAAAATTGAAGTAGCTAGTGCTATGAATCCTCGGGACTAAATACGACGAACCTAATATTTCAAACAGTACTGAAAACGACCAACACACATAAAATGAATGCATTAGCGTCATTCACGGAAAATTAGCCATTCAACTTTGCTCTTTTGCAGTCCCGAACAAGTGCAGCGTAAATTAGAGCTATTCAGTTGCGTTACTTTACGTTTCGTGTGATGTCCGTTTATTTGACAATACACATAAGTGTATTGTCAAATAAACGGACATCACCGAAGACATTCAGTAAGGGCAACAAAAATTATAAAATTTTAATTGCCCTTACTGAATGTCTTCGGTGGAAACATATTCCAATTCTACGCCTTTGGGCCTACATATGTAAGTCGGTATTCCAGGGAAAGTTACTAATTATACCCATTGATTTCTAGTGACAATAGTAGAAAATTCTGAATCGCTTACTGAATTTTTTTTTTAATTAAAAACGAACTGTCTTAGCGGCTGAGTTAGTGTCCAGGTTTAATTTAATTCATAAAAATTATAATATTTCGTTATGGATTTTATACTATCAAAATGCGGTACGAGGTAGATATACCTATATTATAATTTTAATAGTCACCATAATTATATTATAGGCAAATCTACCTCATACAGCATTATGATTGTGTATATTCCACAGTGAATCAAATTAGGAAATGTAATTTTTAAACGTGGACACTAAGTCAGCTGTTAAAACAGTTCTTTTTTAATTTAAAAACGAATTGTTTTAGCAGCTTAATTAGTATCCAGAGAACACTGTGAAATTATTTAAACATAATTTATGAGAACGTCAAAAAACCTGGTTCTTGACTGATTTGTAGAAAATTCTTGCAAAATTCCGACATATTCTAATAAGTTGAAAAACGTAGCGTGAATATAATTTGTTACAAATTTGAAAAGGAAACACGGTAAACTAGACGCAAGATATCGTTATTCCAATACGTGGTAATTTAATAACAAGTATACATCCTTCCAGATCTAGTTAGATCCTATATTATTACTTCATATTAGAAAAAAGCAACTTATAAGTAATCTTAAAAATTTTAAGGAAATTTGTTGAAAATATCGAGAATAATGAATAAGATATACTACATTCATAATTTATTCAATAAGTGAAGGATAAGCAAATAAGAATTGAATATAAATCTATTACGGTGTTATGGTAAAGGTTATATTATTTAAAAAATTACTTTCCAAAATTATGATAATTTACACTTTTTAACTTTATATTTTCCAATCATTCAGAAATAAAAGAATTTTTCAATTAGAAAGACGCGTTTCTTAAGAAAAGAATAAAATTTTATAACATAAATCTTATTTTAAAATAAGATGAAATACTATGACATCCTATAAAAATATTCTTAAAAATGTATCCCTTTTACGTAATAATTTTTAATTCTAATGTGATATTTAAAATATAAATTTATAAAAAATTTAATTCAATTACATTGCGTAAAAATGCAGTAGCGGTAAAATCAGTAAAAAAATTAAAGTAACCATTATTTGTTTTTATCCAGGGATATTTAAAAACCTGCATTCAAATTAATTGTGAGGAAACAAGAGAAAATTTTATTCAGTAGCTGAAGTAGAAATTGATAATAAATTCTTAATATCAGAACTGATTGAACACGACGTGATATTGGTATGAAAAAAGATAATCGAATAGAGATTCTTTACGCCTGGGGAATAAACAGTTCAATTCACTAGGTCTTTAATAGTTAGGTTTAAATACGTGACGACAAAATATAAAAAACTTTTTTGTCCTTACGTGTTTTATGTAGGTGATTAAAATGTTATTCTACCACGTAGCACAGATTCAAATTTAATGATTCATTACTATTATGCATTAGATAAAATATTGCATGATCATTTTTTTATAGCTCTAGCATTTGTATACTTCATAGCAAATAAATAGGCGAAATCAAATATGAAGCTCCTTTATTTTAAAAATAGAAAACGTTTGCGAATTTATTCACGATGACTTAAAGTAACACGATGACTTAAATTATAGCTAATATTTGTGGAATTCTAAAAAAAAGTAAAAATTTGTTTATAATATATTGCATTTTTCCATTCAAATTGTATGAAATTTATTCCGGGAAAAAGGCATAAAGTAATCTTTCATATTTGATTAATTCCTAATTAAATTTTAAACACAGAGCAAAAATGTTCTATTCTAGAACCTAGTATACTTCGAACGTCTCTAAATAGATAATTTGAAACAAGTTCAGACCGACTAACTTTTAATCATTGATGTAAAAAGAAATGTCAATCTCGGGAAATCTACTAACGAAATTACAGAAACCTGATAATGCTTTTATGAGCTCGAAGCTTTCGTATTCTTCTACGCCAGTGACTCTTAACCTTTTTGTCATTTGACTAAATTTTTACCTTGTCATGAACCACCAACAGTTTGGCGATAATATAAATTAAAATAAGGTTTGGTATATAATCGTTATGTTGAATGATTGCCCAATTTTTTCTGTCGAACTTGAAAATGGAGAGTAAGTAGCCACTCATGACAAAGAACGTAGTTGAACTAAAACAAAGACGAACGGAATATATTGAATGGGGGGCTCCACCGCTACCGGCTCTTTAACCTTGACGCATTGTCGAGTAGTTGAAATTGTTTAATAATTTTATAATTATATGATGTTCACGGACTACTTCGAGTGTTTTCAGGGACCACCGAGTAAAAACCAGGGTTCTACGCCTACGAACAATTTTAATAGAAAAATGTCACGTAGCATTTGGATTTTACTTTAATAATTTTAGTTACAATTTAAGCCTATCCAGACTGACTTACTGAGCGGTGTCGCTGCCTGCTTAATTATGTACTCATATTATTTTGTGGGTACTATGCAGGCAAAGCAACAGAAATAAATTTAAATTATTACATTATTTTTCTTGACGGTTGTCAATAAAATTCAAATTTATTCTTGAAAACAATGATGTTTTTTTTATGAAAGTGTAGATCAATGAATAAAAACAATATTATATGGAAAACGTCCAAAGCTTTTTTATTGGAATTTATATATACAATAAAATAAATAAATTGTTAAATAAATAAATGAGAAAAATAATGACCAGAGAACATAATCCCTGAAAAATTGTATTAAAGTAGATGATGAGTAGCTAGAAACGAACGTCTCCCGTATACCACATTCACGTAAATCAGTAATAGGAGCGAACGAAAGTTCCAATATGATGATGAGCGTGAATTTGGTCAAGGCCCAGATCTTATAAGTCGTCAACTAATAGTAACAGGAAGGCGTTCCTGATGAATAGAAATTAAAAAAAAACTAAAAAAGAAGTTTTTTGAAGGTATTGAAATTTTATAGTTGTAATAAATTTGATCAGTCGTATTTAGGCAAAAACAAAAGAACAATTGAAATCATTGAAAGGTAAGCTACGCTACACTAAATAAAACCCCAACAAATGGCACCGAGGGGTGGTGTATGGACTGAGGTTACCCTAGGTACGTGTAAAAAACATTGTTATATTTTAAAGAAAAAAAAACGAATAATAGCTGCAATGTTGTAGTAGGGAATCCACGTTGATTCATGGCTCCATCGTGAGATGAGAGAAAGACAAATAAACACACTTTTTTATTTATAATATAAGTTGAGACTGTAATATTAATTACGTTGAATTTTTTCAATACGAATAGTATTATATGTCATTTTTCTGCAAATCTACTGTCTCTGGGCATAAAATCATGTCATTTGTGGGTTACCTATGATGTGAAAAAACATAGGCAAACACAACCTCGTATTTATAATATCATAGGTACAACTTTAAATCAAAGATTAAACTAATCACTCAGTTTAATCTTATTTGTATTGCTGTTTTAGATTGAGTATGTGACGATTCCAAAAAAATATGTCGACCAGTTGATTCCGTTACAACGGTGCTTCCTTATTAACTTTCTGGACTTTTTAAGTTTCATAGAAGAATTTTCCTGTAATAAAAAGTCTTATGTATCATTTGCTGATTCCAGTTATTTTTGCGCAAGAAATTATATCAATCCTTTCTCCATTACGTTTTGAAAGAAGAACAAATAAACATACTTTAGTACTATATTAATTTGAATAATAAAACTGTAGAGTTATCCTTTCTGTAGATTGAAGGCAGTGGATATTAGAGAAGGCACTTTTTTGCATTAAAATTCTTATTCACGTAAAAATATCACATTTATTGGTTGTGTTTTGGTTTATGTTTCATGTAAAGTTTAATTATTAAAACCAAAGCGCATATCAAACGCCAAAAGAGTAGTAGACATTAATTTGTAATCACGAGTTATTGCTACCTCGACAAAACGTATATCGAAAATGAAATCAGTATACACAGCTATTTTAGTTAGCTGGTCTGGTTAATGGACGAAATCTTAATTAATACAAAAGAAATAAAACTGGTTACAAAAACTAATATTGAACACATTTTTATAATAATATAGGCGATCAAGTAATGTGAATAGATTATTAATTTGTTTTACACTACAAGCGCTGTCGCAACTTGTGTATTAGTGATTTTGACGACTACTAAATATGTGCTCTAGAGCAGTGAAATTTTGAAAACACATCCTTAATAATTTAATAATAGTCTACTCTATGTCTATAAAATGATTCCTAAACGAGGTGATGAATCATCTATTATGTTATTTCTTGTTCTGTGTAGGGAAGTATTACGTGCATTTCTAGGCTTAGATCAAATATTGAGCAGTTAGCATATAATTGAGAAGAGCTTAAGATTTACAACTGGAATGACCATGGTCACAATAATGCTAAAGTTCGAATGTTATAACATCTTCATGCCCCAGATTTCAAATTATGAGTCAACATGTGAATTTATCATTTACGTTTTAAATGCATGAGAATCGCATACCCTAATTTTATGTTGGTACTGGTACTCCTTATTGAATGTTTGAGTTTCTCCAACATTGCCATCAAAGGTCATATGTCAGCAGGCATTATTATTTTTTGCAACGGTGCAAGTATATTTGCATGACAATATTACATAAAAGTTATAATGTGTAGGACAAGGCATTATTAAATTCAACCATGTCGTTGCATATAAATAAGAAATCGTTATGGCCAATTTGGAGGTAATAAATAGATAGATCATAGATCCGTTTAACACAGAACCATATATTTGAAATTTACGATAAAACTATACGTCAAAAAAAGGGACTCAGTCTCGATAGTGCACTAAATAACATTGAATATGCTGTTATCTTATATGGCCAAATTTACACTGCGTTTTCTAGAGTAAAAACGAGTGATTTAATTAATTGCGATTCTAACAGATTTAAAGAGAGAAAATGGGTTATTGTCAAATACAACTAAAGAGGAAGGATATAAAAGTAGCTTTAACTTTTCATATAACTGAAAGGTATCTTTTCCAGAAAAATAATAATAAATTACCCCGAGTGGACAGCTAACTCTTGCTTAAATCAAATTGGCAAAAGTGCTGGAGAAAAAGAAAACAATAAACGAGAGTAAAGGTTAGTAGTAGAATATAGGAATAAAATTACATTATACGTGTAAATGATCAGATCTTAAAGAACTTCAACAAAAATAAATGAAAGCCCATTAAAACGTTCCTGACCAACATTTAAAGTGTGAGTGAAACTCGTACCACGAAGGTTCCGTGCACATTTATGCCCTTATAAACCTTTTAGCCTACATAGTGTTTCTATGATATCACTTACATTTATTATTTTTTATAACGTTAGTATATAAACACATTATCTAGTATGTCTGTCACAGATATAATAAATATAAACTTTCGAAATTAAAAGTTATTTTTATACTTAATTTAAGTCACTTGCATAAAGTTTATATTAACTTTCTCCAAACACAACTACATATCAGAAGTTGGTCGACTTTTACTCGTAAATTATTAGAGCATATTTAGCTGTAATAATCTTCCTTTTAATCGTTGTGTACCATATACTGCTATTATGAATACTTTATATATAGGGAGATACCCTAAAATGTTTTTTTATATATTTTTATGTACAATTTTTTAGGCGTTTGAAATGTAATTAACGATGCGAAATTTTAGCTTTATATCATTCATAGAGTACGAGTAAGGTAGCTATGTACAGATGCATGTAAATAACAGTGTTCATGCAGTGCTTCACTAGGAAAATGTACAGAAGGAAGTTAGAATTTTGCTCCAAGATTTATTGAATTTTATAGCTTTTACAACATTACAATTTTCGTAGAAACTGTTCGATGTAGACATTTGAAATTTAGCTCCGTAATAAAGCATATTATCTCGCATATATTTCGAGTGGTAAAATTAAACCATAAGGTTTTATTCCCGACTGCTGGGCCTGGAGCATAATTTTTCCAGACCAGTTAGAGGCAGCAGCGTCACTGTTGCGAGAAGCAACGTAATGAAATCGCCAACCTGTGTGCGTAACTTGGGGATTATGAAAAATTACCACTTTTGATACGAGTGAAGCATTGGAGAGACCCATGTTCAAAAGCGGACTGGAACAGACGATGGATTGAAGATGACAGTTTGTTGATAAAAACGCAGATGTCTTTACACAAAAATGTTATAGGAGTCACAGAAATCGTTTTCTTTTTTAAAAAGAAAGTTATAAGGATTCTAACACAATTTTCTGAGAATTTTATTTAAGCTACTTCAAAAATATTGTTAATCAAGCAGATAAAAAATATGCATCCTTTTTTCCTTACCCTCATTCCTCTAAAATTGCCACAGTTAAAATTAGGATTTTGTAATTTTTTTGCAAAATTGTCGATATTTCTATATATACGATAAATATAATAGAGAATAAGGTGAAAAGTAATGCTAATATTTGCATAAAAGTTTAAATCTGTATTCGTGGTACCATTATGGTGTCAGTTATAATTAAAAAGTTTAATTTATATCTTATTTGTATTCTGAAAATTCGGGAGTCAAATAATTTACTTTTATTTGAAAAGCACCTTAAATATATATGTAAAACAACTATACAATATTTAAAATATTTATTCGTTGTGTAATTAGGGTTGAACGAAATGTTTGGCCTTTTCTTTGTAAATTTCCAAGACCGCGTTTGCCTTTATATAGTTATTAAACCTGTATTTTGTTAGCAAATCTATATTTTTCGTTAATTAACCATATTCTGCAGCTACTAGTTAAATAATTATAATATTTGGTTAAATAATCAGCATTCGAACGTATTTATCAACATTGTTTCTTATTTGCGTCCTTTCTCTAAGAGACCAGAAAAATATTTTCTATAAATATCACTGTACCGACAAAAAATATTTTCTTTGAATTTTTAAAATATTATCCTTTTAGAAGCCTTTGGTGAAACCACCCAAAAAGCGTCTTGCAATTCATTATAGCTTAATAACTATTGGTAGTGTAAAAATGTATACATATATATGTATATATATATATATATATATACATACACGTGTGTGTAAATCTGCCTTCATCATTTATTACTTTGCTATCTAGTAATAGCTACCTAGATAAATATTTACCACATTATTCGAAGATGTATATGACTATTATTTATATAACTAATGCAATGATTTGATCATCTCGTTAATTCAAAATATTTTGTATGATGTAATTTATAAACAGACTAATAAATATAGATCCAGATATCACACATATATGAAGGCTAACTTTATGTACTCAACTACCATCTTTTCCATTTTTTGAAGCTGGTTAGATTGTGTAGCATACTATATATTATAATCACTAGTCAGTGGCCTTAAAGGAGAGAGTACTTTTTAGTGATGCCGGTCTAAGTAACATTTTCTCTATCGTGATTATTAGTTGGTGATCTAAAAAGAAAAAATAGTTTAATGATGCTTATTAATCATAGATTTTTGATGATCTACTTTTTCTTGCCAATTTCGAGTGTTAGTGATATTGTTATATGTTATTAGCACTAGCGGGATCTAAAATGAAGAGAAATTATAACATTGTTATGTAACTCGTATCAACTCAAGTATGTACTTTAAGTATTTTAAGTATATAAGTAAGAAATACATAACTTAAAAATTCAGGATTGACTCTCTCCGCATTGTGTCTAAGATAAATTTTAAAACCTGTTTTTAGATATTTTTATTATCAAATGTGGAAATGTTTTATCAGTTTAGTACTCTCTTAAAATAAGGAGATTACTAAAATTATTACCACGCAAAAATCTGAGGAAGGTCGACTTCCTGAACTGACATATCGCTCCGTCACGGGAAGCAACCTTGCTTTTGGGGTTAATTGTTATCCCCAAAGACATTTTCCATGTTATGCAAAGCAATATTTCGACCCGCCTTGTATGAATATTTGCACGCAATTAAATAATCAATTTTCATTTAAATCTTCCATTATATTGCAGAAAAAATTTTACTAGAATTTTGTTTTTGAAAAGCTTTTAAATCTAAAAAATTTAAGCTATAATAGCAAAACATTACATTTTTCATAACTACTGTAATTATATTTAAAAACATGCTACAAACTATTACATGCAATATACTTTAATTTCAAAACTGTACTTTCAAAAGTTTCAATTTTTTTTTAACCTTGCAAATAAACAATGGCACACTAACGCTAATACTGAGGTTCCTTCATAATTTGAATCGTTTGAATTTTTGAATTTTTTTGTCGTCTAACAGACAAAATATTTTCATTTTATATAGTATACAATACTGCGAAAGTATTTTTTGTTAAATATTGGTCTCCAAAATGAAAATTCAACTCTTTATAACCAGTGAGTCTTTCCGTATAATCGTTCATTGCAAATACACTACAATTTGTGAATAAATTATTATGATATATGTACATGTACACAGACACACACACACATATATATATATATATATATATATATATATATAAATATGTATATACATATATACTAGGCATCAACAATCCATTAACCTTGTCATAGCTTCCGTCGAAAAATGTGTGAGAAACAATGGGTGATACGATGATTATGAAATATTAATTAGGCAATCTGTAAAAAAATTTCAATTAAAACCACTTTATAAAATGGTTATTCTCCTTTCTGTAAAATAGACAATAGACCCACCATAACTACACAGATCATAAAAACCACTCAGGCGGTAGAATGTATCAAATGCATGTTCCGTAATATTTCAATACAATTACGCCTGCATTATTGTCTGAAATATATTACTGCATTTTTTTTTTTCAATCGTCAATAACCTGGTGTAAAAATTGAAAAACAAAATCATTTCGTCTTTATACGTGTTTAGAAGACGAAGCAAATTGTTATCGTTACATAGAAAATTACACATTAAAATGAAATATAAATGATATACTAGTTGAGTTTCATACAAATATATCTAGATGTTTAGACACGATTGAGTAACAAACCCTCAAACTAACTTTCCATGGTGTTGGTATTATTCTATCGCAAGAACTATATGCGTACCGAATTTGGAAGCAATTTTTTCTGTGATTTCGCAGTACTTAGGTCACAAATTAATTAGAAATACAAAAAAACTATCACAATCCAGAATACGCGGTGTTCTCGGCATGTGCGTGATATTCTTTTCTTCCGCAGTAACACACTTTCCGTCTTCACCAACTGACGAATGTCAACTAACTGCTACGCGCTCCGCACTGTTCACCTATTTCCCCCTAATACCACGTGGTGCGTAAATATGTTTCTAACGGGTTGCGCTCGCAGCGGCAGGAACAATATTTTTAAACCCAAATTAAATTTCTTTCTGTGTTTTATATAAATTACGAATTTAAAAATAATCACAATTCAGAATACGCGGTGTTTGCGACATGCGTGTGGAATTATTTTCTTCCGCAGTAACACGTCTGTCTTCACCAACTAACGGATATCAACTAACTGCTGCGCGCTCCGCACTGCTCGTCGATTTGCCCCAAACGCCACGTGGTGCATAAATATGTTTATGATGAGTTGTATTCGTAGCAGTTGGAACTTAATTTTTATACACGATTTAATGTTTACACTGTGTTTTATTTAAAATGAAAATTTAAAAATATTCACAACCGCGAATGCGAAGTGTTTTCGGCATACGCGTAATATTTTTTTTTCGCAGTAACACGTAAGTCTTCACCAACTGACGAATATTAACTAACTGCCGTTCGCTCCAACCTCCTCGATGATTACCCCCAAATGCCACGTGGTGCGTAAGTATGTTTGTGCCGTTTATTTTATTAGATAGGATATAAACGAAAATAAAATTTAAGGAAACAGACCTTCTTGAGACAAGAAAAACGAATAAACTATATTCACCGACAAGTGTAGCCCAAATTGTTATAGTTACATTTAAAATTTTGTCTATTCAAGGCCCAATAAGTTTATGCTTTGTGCTTATGTGCCTATTAAATTGTTTTAATTAAATTTTGTATTTGAATGAATGAATAAACTTTAATTTATTTGCCATTAATCTTATATCAGTCAGTTATTGAGTTACTTTAGTTTTTGGATTTATTTTCATCGCCAACAACTCGTTCGTAGACAAAAAAGTTTCGGCTCATTTCAAAATTATGTAAAAAAGTGATCTCAATTCTTTAATGTTAAAACTAGTGAATAAATTCCGAACTGATTCGACTAACACTTTTTTCGTTTTAATCGTGTATTAGAAAGAAATATAATTTTTAAAATTCATTATAGTCCATCTTAAGAGCTTAATTGCAAAAAATAGTTACGCGCGATAGTAATGCCGTGCATCATTACGATTTTTTAATAATAATTTTCGAACTATTCATCTATTTACATTGTAATATTTCAATCATAAACTGCAGTAAATATTATCAGAAGTCTCTTGTTTCTGCTGTGTATTATTAAATATTAATTACCCTAAACCATTTTTTTAAAAAACTGACCAAATCGTATCGGAACGAACGAAAATTCTTCATTTTTACCACCTAGGAGTTTTTTTTGAATCCAGAAAAAATAGCACACGAAAAATTCTAGATGAAAAATTTAATTATGAAAATAATTTCCGGTTTTGCAAACCTGTGCAATATTTAAATAATTTGAGATAAATCTTTAATTTTGGTGACTTTTGTGTAAACACTAAAAAAACCGACAAATACGAAGTAATTTTTTACAGCTACAGAATTTTCTTAAAATACAGATTACGTCTAACAAAAATAGAACATTTAAATATTCGCATAAGCATGATTCCGTTTGAACACTGCATGCGAATGGCGTCTCAATATTTGCTTCGAATTTATATTATAAACAAAGTTAAACGATATACTTGGTACCTTTTGAAGTAGCTTCCTCTTGAAACTTAACTATACACAATAACTTTCGCTGAGATAGAAGTAGTTTCGTAAGCGAAGGCTCTGTAACGTTGCTTTATTAGATGGAAGACTTAAAGCTAATTATTAAAGGTAACGTAAACTCCTACTCTATGAGTTCATTCATGTTGCCGTCAGTACGTAGTTACTCAAGTATAAAGTCACCTTAAACTTAACTTTTATTTAACAAATCTTTTAATAAATTCTGCCTTCGATCTTTTCAACCAAAATACCGTGTTTAAATCATTATAAAATAGAAAATTATTATGAGCTTAATATTCTGAGATAGATATCTATCTTAAAATCAAAGACCAATATTTCAAATTATTTCCACACTTAAAAATTATAGCGCAATTTTCATAAATTATTGCAGAATTCTCATAACTTATTACGTATTTAGTTATTAAAAAAGTATTTATAGGAAGTCGCAAAAATATATTATATTTTCTGGTATAATTTTTCCCCAAATCATATACACTGAAAATATCGAGATTCACTTAATTATATTATCAGTAATTATTTGATACTTCAACCTTTATTATCATTTTCTTAACTTAAAATTACCATAATTTTGCTTGAAGTCCAAGATAAGTGAGTCTCATGCAAAAAATATTTAATATATGTGGATTGGTGATTGTTTATCCAAATCTGTGCAAAAGGAAAATAAAAAACTAACATCCACAATTGAATGAATTATGCGAAAAGTTGCACGGTAGTTTGTGGCAACAAATGTTTCGCGCAGGATTTAAGGATAATTGGGCACGCGCTATTAGTTAAATACTTCATTTTCATTTCGAGTGGCAATGATGCGGCACGACCATTTTATTATGTTCGTTCGTGAGTGAAATGCATTTTATTATATTTGTTTCTGGTTGTGACAACAGAATAAATTATTTACATTTCTTCTCCTTATATGCTGCAAAACAGCTCATCTCCAGACTTTTCTTCTTAAGGGTAGTCTTTAGGACTTTTTCGCAAACTGTTTTTTTATGATGTATTTTTACAACCCAGCTGAATAAAATGCTTATTTCTCTTGTGTATATTCATTATATTTAATTTTCCTTTTGTATTCATTGAACTGTGTGTAAAGTATTCTCTTTTCCTCATTCTTTTCATTAAACGCCTTTTTTATATTCATCATTTTTCCACGAATTTTTCACATGACTAATGAAAAGAAAGAGAAACCTCAAGTATGGGGATATAGTTGAGGTTTCTCTTTCTTAATACATCGAGATTAGCATATGAAAATAAAGCTAAAATTTAAAATAAGTACATTTATTTATGACAAAGTTCCTTCCGCCCCCCCCCCCCCCCTAGCGTACGCCGCCTGTTCTCTTTTGCTAACCTAGTAATTCTTTTAGTTGTGCATAAAATCCAAAACATTAAAATATCTGTCACGTCAGTGAATACGATAAAATATGTAACATCGGAATATATTTCCGTATTACAGTAGAATAAGAAACTATTTTTAAAAGAGCTGGCTTGAATTTATTGAAATAGTAGTAAATTTTTTTTCTCATATTTTTAATAGCCAATAAATTTTGTTGTATTAAAAAAATTAAATAAATTTCTAATCACTAATATAATATATAAATAAAGTTTGTATGATTTGTTCAAAAAATATTATAATTAATTCATTTGTCTCGAACAGAAATACAATTTTAACTCAATTTATGAATAAACGAAATTAAAAATTACAGCAGATTCTATTTATCTCCCAGAAATCAGCCGTATAATAAAAATCCTAAACTATTAGACTATCTAAAACTTTCCTGATTAAATTTTAGCTCTACTATAATTTGAAAATATTATTGTAATAGTGAATGCTGAAGAATCCATCACCATTCAAATAATTGCAACTGCGTTTGAATCTTTTTATGAATATATACTACGAATAACGGTTAATATTATAATAATTTTTATACTATATTCCGCGACAATATTTAATTATATTTTCCATCGTATTCTATCACGTCAGTGAATACGAGATCAAACTAGCAACTTGAAAACTTCCCGTTAAAACTTGAACAGGAACGGTCTCTAGCTATAAGGTGAAGGTGGTTTCTTATGTAGTTACTCAGCAGTACTGATAAAGATGAAGTTAATTTGAACTTTCAAAGGAAAGAAAAAATAAGATTGTCTTATGTTAATCACATTGGTGCTAGGTTGATAATCTTTGGTATTAGTAATTCTTAAATAATTATATTATATACGCCTTATTCCATCAAAATATATTTTTAAAATCTACTTCTCAATTATGCTGGGTTTGAAAGTAATAATATAATGTATGTAATAAAAGTCAATAAAAAAGAAACGTCAAGAACTCTTGTTTAATAACATATTATGTCAATAACTATAATCAGTGCCAAGTGAAATATAACACTAATCTGTGTATGTATGTGCATGAATGTTTATTTAAATTGAAAACAAACTTCAAACAAATTAACTTTCTTGAGGATGCAAATGTGGTAATGCCTGTTTTGAATATAATAAATGAATATATTTACTAATTTTACAATCGTGACTTCGCTTATGTACCACGTTATTTGTTCACTTTTTCCAAAATTATGTATTAACAAATTGTCAACCAACTATTCAAACAGTGTTGTATATATGCGTAAAGCTGCGGAGAGGAAGTTAGAATTTTATAAAATATTTCTTTTTGCATCATATTTAAGGTAACGCTGGAATTATTAGATTACTGTCAGAGTTCACTCTAGGAAAGGCCACGTAGAACTGCCCATGTGAATAGCAATCCTCTCATAATTTGATGCCTGTCTCCTTTAATGACTGGCCGTGTGCTTTGTCAATGGTCGTTGGAAAAAGGGTTTTAAAGAAGAATTACAGTCGCGTGAATTCAAAGCTGTATAAAAACGCAATTCGCGTTTAAATACTGATTCCACCTACACATATTCGATAAACACAGTGATCTTGGTAACGTTTTTTGTGGAGTGCTATCATTCGCAATATCATCCCGATCCAAAACGTATCATGTTAAATTTGCTTAATAGCTCCTGCTCCATCTGTTAGTAAAACTGAATTATTAGACCTGTATTTCGTTTCTGTCTTTGAAATGGATTTTTATATTTTTCTTAGCAAATAATTTTTAATATAGAGCTACGGATGTAAGGATTTCACGTATATCTTAGCTTCGTCTTTTTGAGTTTCTCTCGATAAAATAGGAAGAGACTGTCTGAAGTCCACAGCTAGCACCACAGTAACTCTGTGTTCTATTAATATTATCTTCAACTGAATTTAACGTTTTCTTTAATTGTTCTGCTTAGTGTTTCAAAAACACCCTAGTATGCCATCGTATTTTTATACTTTACGATAAGTTAATACTCTTGAGGAACTTGAGCCTTGTTATTATACCTCAAGACATTGCAAATGAGGTATCTACAAGGATAAGATTGAGAACGTGGTTGTCACTATTTATAACCTCATGATATAGAGAAAACTGCTCGCATATTAGAAATATTACGTTAATGGCCACCACTTGCATCGTAGCGTTTGTACCGCAATTTATTTCCTTCAGATAATCTACATTCTGCAAAACTTCTCCGTATCTTTATGGTTGAGGTAATCTATATTTTGGTAAATTCTGCCCTCCCGAGGCCAAACTTGGTCCTCTGTCTGTATCAGATACTTTTTGTATGCATCGTCCGTCTCTTATTTATTTCGTCTCCTTTAATTATATGCTCTATAAATTACTATAATTATTGTTTGCCGTATGCTGTCCTCAAAAAAAATTATGTTTAAATTTTTCCCCGTAATATAGTGAATCGGAAAATTGACGGCATACTTACATCACTGTGAAGAGCTTGAGTAGTTTGAATGGCAAAATTTACAGTACTACTTCCTCTAATTAAGTATCTCAACGTTTCTTGTGGTGAACACTTCATAGTATGACAATGCTTATCATCTTTTATCAAACCAAATGTTTGGCAGGTACATTAAAACTTGAAAAGGAGGATATGATTTACATTCCCAAGGTCAACAAGATTTTAAAAAACTCTCGTACTCTGAAGTTTACATAATTCAAAAAAGGCCAGAAGTATAGCTTGATATGGATTGATTACCTTTTTAAACATATTTTGGGATATGAAGTTAACACGTTGACCGTTTTCAACACAAACAGAGAGATGGGCAATTTTAGGGTGACCGCTAGAATAGTTAAGCTTAAAGCGAAATCTTTTAAAATTTTGCTTAATTCTTAATCTTTCTTTCTTATCTCTTCACAAGTTTATCTTTAGCACCAAATTCATACAAAATTCTCCAGTGCGATATATTCAGAAATTGTGCAACGACCTCCAGCTTACTCTAACCATATAAGCATGAGTTAAGGATATATCCACAAATTGCGCAACATTGTTGCTATAGTAATTACCATCACTATCATGGGACATATTGGAAAATTCTGCTCAGTTCTGTACATCTTGATATGGATAACTCTCGCCGTTTATGTAAATATCTCCAAATGTTATTTAAAAAAAATAGGTACAGTCAGAAATCTACCAAATTTCCACTTAAAACTCATATAAATAACTAAATTTATGTCTTTACTGTTATATAAAAGTAACCAAATAGAAAAATGTTTAATTCAAATAAAGTACTCTAAAAGTACCTAAAGCTCACATAGTAATGAAAAGTGCCAACAAAAATAGTTAATCAGACAATACCTTAACCTACACAATTTTTTTTATTATTGCACTGAAGTTGCATTGTATTTGAATCAATAAAAGTTGACTTAACTTTAAAAAACAACATAACATACGAACTCTGGCAAAGAAGTGGGCCCTCACATTTGTGCTGGTCCGGTTAGTTGACGTGGCGTAGTTAATTTTGTAAATTGAGTTTCAGCCCCTTAAAAACATAAATGATTTTGTTATGGATTGAGTGTAAAAAGACGTTTATTGAGAAAATGAGCCTGTCCGAGTAGAATTATTTTACTACCACCGACGGGAGGAGAATATGATTTCATAAATACATTCCATATTAAAAGACTGAAATACGTATTTAATCAATTGCATTGAAGATTATTACTGCTATCAAATAAATTTGACCAATAATACAAATATATGTCATCCCCTTTCTAACGTTTAAAAGTCAAAGCGTTTAAAATGCTGAAACTGGTGTTTAATTAATTGTGTCAAGAGTAAAGATGTACTAATACTGAGTACAAAGTACATTTGACCAGATTTTTTAAAACTTCTATGCAAATTCACCACTCATTTTCTCTCTTTGAGGAGTGTGTTTTTAGTATAAGTATTGGTAAATTCGATAAAATTTCAAAAAACTTCTTTTCAAATTGTATCTTTGTTAAACAATTAATGTGCCCCTCAAATTTTACGTTTCTAACTAGGGCTTTAGGCTATACGATAATGATTCAGTCAATCAGGACTTTGCCCTTTATGTATATAGATTAACTCGTCAATTCAAGCAGCGTATTGAATGTTAGCTACATTAAATATTGATGTAATCTAGCTAATAAGCTAGATTACATAGCCTGCATTTTTTTATTGATACGCATAAATTTTACCGTATGGGTGCGTGAAAAAAACCAGATCGATTTTGAATTATACTCAATTGTGTCGGTCGACTTCAAATTAAAACTTATGCAGAAATAAATTGTACTTTCCGGAAATTTGAAATGAGTCGATGTTGAATGAAATATAATATTTTTTAATCTCTTATTGAAATAATAATATAATCCACCATATTCAAACGAGTATACTAACTTAAAAATCTCGTCTTCAAATATTTTAATTATTACTAAATAAGGTTTTTCAAATGGTATTAATATTAGGCAGTGTTAAAAACAATAAATTTTCCTAGTACCTAAAAAAGTCAACGTGTATTGTTTTATAAAATCTGTTTAAATATTAAATGTAAAAAACCGTATTTGTGATGTACACATTCTTCACGTTTACGGCTGCGTATTAAAGTTTCACAAAATTTCACTCTCGGAAACATAAGTTAGTGTCCAATCTGTAAAAGGCCAGTAGCATTTTAGCGCTTCAAATTACCACTTTCAAATTAAAATAATTTATACCATCAATCAAAGAATGAAATAAATCTCGAGCTAAGTTTCAACTAATTCAGAAAGTTATATATTTATAGATTGTTTACGTGGCAAACCAAGGCAAATGTCCAATTAAAAATTGCAAGCAAAATATATACACTTAACTCCGTTCGCTTGCACCAAAATACTTTAAATTTTATTTTGTTCGATGTGACTAGCTTTTCTTTCATGAGATAATTTACTTATAGACTACGACAATAAAAATATATGATAATTTTGTTTACCCGTCATAGCCATTACACTTTATTCTTTGCAGTTTTTTATTAAAATATGTCTGCGTTTGCTACGCCAAAATTATAATTATGTCTGAAAATAAATTAGTATAAACAGGAAATTCATCATTTCTAAATATTTGATTTCAATTTGGAAACGAAGCTTTTTATGAAGTCTTTCCTTTTTATTACATAAGTATATCAGTGTGATTTATATAAAAGCTCCTAGTATATTAACTAAACTTTTTGATTTGAAGCAAAAATAAATATTTTGTTATTTTTTATTTTTATACGTGTGAAAATTTTGTATGCTTACTTATAAACCGCATATTTTTTTTAATCTTTCTTC
The DNA here is from genome assembly GCA_039881145.1 of Druceiella hillmani. Lineage (NCBI taxonomy): Eukaryota > Metazoa > Arthropoda > Insecta > Lepidoptera > Hepialidae > Druceiella > Druceiella hillmani. The sequence continues at coordinate 31,382,717 of JAYKKI010000014.1, read as the reverse complement.
CGACTTTAAATACTCATGTAACACACTAAATATTATGTAACTGCTGGAAAGTATTATGGTATTATGTTGGTATGCTTACAATGGGCATTGAAATTAACTATGTAAATTTTTGCTTTAGTGTACGGAACAATTAAATTTTTATTAGATAATTTTTAAAGCGATAATTACTTCCGCAACTTGGCATAAGGTTTATCTGAAAACGAGTAAGCGTTACTAGAAAACATAATTATTTGTTTTGTACATAGTTTCGTTGCGATTAAACTCATGCAATGTCGCATTAAATAGATGCACCTTTAATTTATTCTATTTATTATACAGTGTTTGACATAGAATCTTAGTTCAATAATTATTATAAGCTTTAGTTTAATCATCAGAAGTGGTCATTTCGCAATATTAATATTAATTTTCATCGATAATAGCTCAAGTATAAGTTGATGTGCATATCAATCATTAATTTTCATCAATGCTCGAATATATGATAAAAAAAATGCAAAGAACTTGTTGAGAATAACGTAAAAAATATTTTTTTTTGGGAAGTAAATTTTTATGAATACTAAACAAAGGGCTTGCCATTAGAACTTCTCACGAGAGGCTAGTTCGTGAAAGAGTATTCTCACGACGAACTAATTAGACCATTTCGTTATATTTTACTTCACAAATACACTTCATTTTCAATAGTGAGTACACAATAAGTTTTTCAAGTCGGCCAAATTATTTACTTGTTCTGCAATTTGTGTTTCAATTCTAATAATCTTGTATTTTAAATAAAGTATTAGCATATTAAATTAACGGGCGTTTTCGAAATTATTTTTTCTTTTATTAATAAAGTTTTAGCATCATTTATTATGCTATGTCACTATCTTTGGACGGCCCCATTTCTCTTATGGACCAGACACTTTTATTATAAATGTCCATTTACTAATTACTCAATTATTTAAATTAATTACATAATGACAAATATTTAGTGAAAGCGTTACTTTTTTGATAAATGTAATGAAAATATTGAATATCGTTACGATGTTCTCTATCACTATAACAGAAAATTCATAATACCTATGTGATAATGTAAAATTTGATTATTTTCTAAATTTATTTTTATTGTTCTACAAATATCGGTCCCGTGACAATTGACACGAACGAAAATGCAAAAATTATTATATGTATGCTCTAACAGAAATATTTAACCTCAAAGATATTTTGAAACGCAAAACAGATTATTGGAGAGGGAAAATAGAATTATTTGCTATCAAACAATATCCAACCATATTTATACAACCATAAAAACATTACACAACACGTAAACATTACACAACGTACAACGGTAAACTAATAAATTTTCCATAATTTTTTTACAAAATAACACCAAACTTTTTCACGATAAAAAATAATACATTCACAATGTTAAGTCAATTAGGTGCTCATATTGCTATATCCATATAAGAAACTGGGGTACCAAAAATATGTGTCTCAGAATCTCTTCATGTCTTGATATGAATCACGATTGAAATGCCATTTAAAAATTGGAAGGTGCTGAATTTACGAAATTTTAATCGTGTATAAAAATTGTTCTGTGCCTGGATACATTTCCATTATGTTCTAAATCCCATTCAATGCAATCAAGATTTTCGATAAGATAGATCGGAGTGCGGCCACGAATTTATACATATATACACGCACACACAAACACACACACACACACACACACACATATATATATATATATATATATATATATATATATATATTTATTCATGTATACTCTGGGTGCGAAATGGGTAGTGACGATGACTGCTTTCATCCAAATTACAACAACACTAGAGTAATCCTTAATTGTATAGGGCTTCGAATAGAAGTGCCACTAACTGCTGATAATCAGGTGGTGTGCTGTGGACACTACAAACAGGGTTTTAGTGTAAAGGCGCTCAGAAGTATTACATGAGGAAGCTTTATTTAGTATCAATCTAAAGTGGTGATTGAAAGGAAAAGTGATTCACAATTAATAATAGAATTGCCTAATTATTTAGAAAAAGGTAAAATTATTTTAACTGAAAAAAGTTTTCTAGAAATTATAAGAACATGTTTGAAAGAGGAAAATAAAAACAAATTATTTTGCCGCCATTTTAGGAGATTATAACAAAATTTTATAACAGAATTTTGAGACAGGTGCGACTTACAATGTTGCTAGGATCAGGATTTGTATGGAAAAAATCACGCAGAATAAAATTTTTTTCAGGTAATAAACAAATTTTCCGAAAAACTTATTTTGCCGTATTGATAATATTTTACACATTCATTGTATATTATTATATTCATCATGATGTTTTCTTCACAAAAACATTTTGAAGCTTTCCTAAATTTTCATGGTATCAATTTAACAAACTGCAAACTTTTCTCTAAAAATATGCATGAATTGAGAGATTTCACTGAATCTTCTTTTTACAAATTAGTCTTAACCTGGTCGACTAACCTTTAGGGAAACTTTTGTAAGAGATGTTGCATTACCTTTAATATAACAGCTCGGAAAAGCAGCTTGCATTACATAATTTAAAGCTAGCTCTCCTTTCAGTTTCGAAAAATCAACGGCCAAGGGTCATATCTCTTTTTTTTTCGGCATAGGACACATCTGTTCAAAGTATTTTCTCTTGGAATACTTTCCTTTGGAAAATTAATAGACACTCATGTAGCCCATTGATGCTCTTCACTGGTTTTGGACAAGCATTTCTCATAATTTACGTAGTAAATCAAAGCCACAATATGTTTGCATCAACCACTTTTATTGTACAAGGAATCACATTTTGCCCAGTTATCAAATGGAGAGATTTTTTTATATTGTATGACAATGACACATGTCATATGTATGTATTACATTCAAAATTATTAAATTAGACCAAAATTAGCTGACATTCAAGGATGTTACATACGGCGTCGAGGTCACCATAATATAGGTACCACGGTTCCACAAATAATATAGGTTTTGATAGTGTGGCACATTTCACTTAGTCGTACTTCTTCCACATCTCGGATATGTTGAGCAATAACAACTTTTTCCTCTTTATTGTGGTCTAAAATTGAAAAGGAATAGCGTGCCTTTGCTTCAAGTAAGCATAATTTTGATAATCAATAGCCTTATTTTTAACTTAAAATAAAAAGACCAACATAATTATATATATACACATACACACACATACACACACACACATGCACATGCACACGCACATGCATGCACGCCCGCACGAATGCACGCACGCACGCACGCAATCACGTACGCACGCACACACACACACACACACACACATAAACATATATAATCGCTACTTGGTGCTGCCGCGCACGCTACGAATACACTTAATGGGAACATAGTTTGGTGCTGAAAATTCAATTCATCATTATCATTTCAAAGCTTATCGTTAGTAATTTCACTAATCCTCACTAAAGTGAGGTTAGATTAATGATTAAAATAATTTAATACAGGATTCCTATTACTAATGACGGTATATTCAACTGTTAACACCCAATCTCTACTTGTACTTATTAAGTTTTAATATTGTAAATTGTACATAGATTAAGGTCCATGGACTTGAACAAATTATTTTATTATAAAAAGTGTTTTCTCGTATATAATAAAGGTATTACAAATAGAGCAGATTTACTTTGAAATTAGAATAAGCAAAAAAATAAAACCGGTCAAAGACGAGTAGAACTCACACTACGAGGTTTCCATACACATTTAGGCACTTATAGACTTTGAAGGGCATATAGTAATTCCAATAAACTATTTATAAATATACCTATCACGACGTAAATTTATTGCCTAACATGTATTTTACTGACATTAAAAGTGGTCATTTCTAAAAAAAATATAAGGTCTGAGATATTAAACTTTGTGTCTTCAATACGTTTAATTGTTAAATATTTCTCACTCCGTAGATTTTCACTTTTAAAAACAATTACAAAAAAAAGTTTTGCATACGTTAAAAAATGGAATCAGATTGAAGATTTAAAATATGAAAATATTACCGCAGGCATCGTGAAATAAAATGACATATTTATATATTTAAAATATTTGGTACTGCCTAATTAATTTAAACCAATTCAAAAATATATCAAGAGAAAAAGTAGACCTCGCACCATCGGGAATGCAATATAAATTTGGAACTCTATTATACGCGTACATGCATATAAGTAAGCTTGCGCCCTAGATTCATTCATTTATTTGAGAAATGTGTTGGAAATGAATTCACATACGATTCTGCGTTATATTCAAGAATCCGCCCTGCGCAGTGGTAAAGGGGCGGGGGTGTTTTCTCTTTCGGCTGGTTAATATCGTGTGAAGCAAAACGTAAATTGGGAAGAAAATATTTTCTGTTATTTCTTTCTTTGTATATATTTAATGTGGAAGGTTTCTCGCGCAAATTTCTCGACCAAATATTCAAATACAGTTAAAAGTCTTTTTTTAATTATTATTGTATATAAACAATGTATCTGCTGTAAGTTTAAACTAAATTGTTTAATTTACATTATGTGAAAGTCAACACTAACAACTGCATAATATTATTAATCATTATTTTGTTTCATATCAGCGATGTGTGCTATAAGATAAATTCGGTTTTTATATAAGAATTAATATTCCCAAATTTACGGTTGTCGTGAGAAAATATTCTTTAAAAAGTATAAACTAACAAAGTGTTTTTGGTTTCAAAATTTTTCATCAAAACCTTCCTTCAGCATTGAAATAAAATTATAGCAAAAAAACTAAACGCATAATAAATAAAATAAGTTAATACGAGATTTAAAACTGGCGTATGTTTAAGATTCCCAAGCTTTTAAATAAAAAGTAGCCTCCATAATAGTTTTGGTTGTAAGAGATGGCTCTCATTGCATTAAGAACGATATAATACGTTAAGGTCTGATAAAAAAAATAAACGCAGCGTAATATCACATGCAATGCCTTGTGAAGAAATATGTGTTTATGTGTACTTATATCACATAAGAATTACTAAGTAATTTAGACATGAATTTTGCTGTTTTACATTTAAAAGTTTTATTAAAAATTTTCATCATTTACACTTAATCAGAAATATGTAATACAGTGGAGTCTCACTAATCCGGTACTTCAGTACATCGGCATGTCCTATATTCTGGCATCCCACACCACTGCTCTCAGCCTGCCCATTCGCTCCCTATACGTCCCCAGGCTCCTTCTTCACTAAGAGATAAGGTTTACTCTGATTGGCACATGTTGGTCGTTGCGCATTCAATCTCGCTATATCGGGTAATAAATTATCTGTCCATCATAATAGCCTTGTTAAAATGTCGAGCAAACGGAAACGTTATACTTTAACATTTAAATAGGAAATGGAGCAATTAAACAAGTTAGACAAAAGGAGAAAATATGTGTAAACTGGTGAAAAAATATTGGTCGGCTTGCTACTGTGAATAATGTAAAAGCGGTCTAAACACACTTCCTATCTCTGGAAAAATTTTGAAAGTGAAGGCAATTGAATTTTATTAGAAAAGTACAAAAAAATTATTTTTGTCCCAGAATTGGGTGAATGGATAAATTTGAAGAGAGATTTGATAACACTTTTTTTTTTAATAAAAAATTTTGAAATCTAAATATCATGCAAGTAAAATTTTTGTATAAAAGGAAGTTGCTCCTTCACATCAGATTTCAAGGTAGCGATACAAAGATGTGTCTTAGAGAATTAAGCTTGAAGGATATTCTGTTCGGTCTCACTCGCTTATGGAAATGTGTTTCACCGAAATTAATCCAATCATCATGGAAAAAACTGTGGCTTACAATGAAGGCTTTACAAGAATCATAAGAACGGGATGCATATAACCTGCCTGATACTGATTGATTACAAAAATTTTCACAAAGAGGAGTTGAGTTAAGCGGAGAAGATTAAAATTCTTGATTTGAAGGGAACATTGAATAAAGAGAGCAAATGATGACAGATGAAGAAATATAAAAAGAGGTGCAAAAAGAGGAAAACCCTACTGAAATACTGGAGCAACCAACTACTGCTGCGGAAATAAAACCAGATATGGCGTTAAATTGTTTTAATACCTGTATAGCATGGGTTGAAGAAAACAATATATCTGCCAAGGATGTTACTGTGTTTCGAAACCCCAGAGAAAAGTTTTTGAAGCAGGACTGAAAGTTGCAAGAAAACCAACCGCAATTAGTCACTATGTATTTTAAGATAAATTATTTAAGTAAGATATCTAATTGTCTATCTTATAGAAATATACTTGAAAGAAAAACATATCTCTTTATTATTTATGGCTTTACTTTATTTATTTTCATATTCCCTATACAATTCTATGATCCGGTACCCCTTAGATTTTAATAGTACCGGAATAATGAGAATCTACTGTAATACCAGGAATTTGAGGAATAGTTACTTATCAGTCTACTGAGGATAATAAAGTTTATTAAAGTCATCGGAAAATTTTTCGTTAGTAATATTTTACGTATGTTTAAAATAAACCTGAAAATATGTGTAAAAACTATGCAAGAAAAGATAATTTATCAACAATTTATCAACAATTTTCCAAATGATTGTTTTTTTTTATGCATCCAAAAGAAATTCATAAATCATTAGCATGTGTAAACAAAGTCGCAGTAATAAGCGGGTAACAAACGTGCTTCCTTGATTTATTTGAGAAATAAAACGAAAATCATATAAAGTATAAAATTTTATTTATCTGTCATAAGGGTTCCGGTTTAGTCCTTTCAGGGTAAAAATCTTCAAAAATTACGTAGAAAAAAAAATAAAAAGTAGAAGATGAAAGCTGCCTTTTTCAATTATCACAACAATTAAAGTTAGTTACGTAGTTTTACAAATTTGTAAGTAATTTTATTCTAACAATTAATGAAAATATTTCGCTAGATGAATATTGATACAATCAAAGAATGTTATTAACGAACAGTAATAACACATCAATGTAATTTAAATTACGAGCCTTGCTAGTAAAACAAAAACTAAACATTGTGTTTTCTATGGTTTACTTTCTATGCTATCTCTGTTCCGTGACATTTCTAGAACCGTACGGAGTTGCATATAAATCTATTTAAAATCAGTGGTAATCCATCGAAGTTTCGACTTTTCACTTTAAATCTATCAAACAGAGAGAACGGTGAGATTACCTCATTGCCAATAGAAATAAAAATTGTTTGGATAAACAAACGTGAAAAAAAATACATAAGCAAACGTGAAAACAAGAGCGTACATTTCATTGCTACAATGTATTATGTCATCAATGTACGTGAGCTGTGTGCTGTGAGCAATTTCCCTATGGAAATTACTACGCGTGCTACGCTTCTGCTTGTAACGAAAGCATCCGTACCATCCCGTCCACCCTTAGATCTACTCTTACTAAGACTTAACTTCACATCAAAATCGTAAAATAAATCATATGAGTCATATATAAAAAAAGTAAACACTACTGATATATCAACATGTGTCCTATTCTCCACCAGAAAAAACAATACAGAGTACAGGTTTCAAAATACTTTATATATTATAAACTGTCTGTAAAGCCAATAAATAGATAAAACTCCTTTTCATTGCAACATTCTGTTTCGCTCAATCTTTTTTCAGTTAGTAAAACATATCTAAGGAAATTCATCGTAAAGTTAAGTTTTCTTTGAGCGGAAAAGCATGTCGGGCTAAGCTTCAATTTAAAACCAGTTCGCGAAGTCTTCAAGACTCGATCAAGTTTACAGCTCGATCGCTTGGCGACTTGCATACCTTTGACAAACTTGCTTCAGCAAAAATTCTTTAAATCGTTCTTTTATGTATCACAAGGACTTTCGACATGATAGTTTAGTTAACTTATTTCGCATGGTTTATTTATTCATATAAAATTGTGATACTCGTAGGTTTATAGAACTAAAGCTATACTGATTATATTACGTCCCTTATGTAATAGTAAAAATCTTATTTCGAAATACTAAAACTGAAGTATAAAACTACTTTTCTATTAGTTTTAATGGCAATTCCCAAAATCAAAGAATCTATCGAGGTAATTTACAATTATTTGCAAATAGTGTGACACAATATAGATCTCACTTAAGACCTTCGTGTTATAGCTCTCGACATTGTACGCATGGCTTGTAGACAAAATGTAATGAAATGGTAATTTTTTTTATTCGTCTTATCGTAATGAGTTTATTTCGTTGTCATTTTGTTGAAGTTATCCATGAATGACAACTGCTGAAATAAAAGGCATTAAAATTTTATTTTCACTTTGTTATCAATCTTATCATTTTTATCTAATCCAGTGATAGAAAAATGGGTGCTCAAACGGATTTTCCTGATAACTTGGTAGAGTATGCTTTTATCGTTCCAAATATTTATGTTACCATTTTTTAAATTAAATTTTGGTGAAGCCGGAAAGATTTTACAAGTAAATAAAAAGCGTAACGCAATTTCACCGATTCATTAGCAATTTAAATAAAAACTCGTAACTCAATTAGCATGCATAAATACGTTTACAAGCGGGCACCTGTAATCACCGCTTTGCATTGAACAAAAAATTGTATCCCCTAAATTAATTAGTACGTAAGATAATGATACATTGATTAAATTTTCATTGTATAGTAACGCACGTTGTGGTATGTTTTACTATGTAAGATTTGTTGTAAGGTTTATTTTTGAAAACAATAGTACCAGTATCCTTTTTTCATGAATATACACAATATATAAATATTCGTAATATTTAAAATTGAAACCATATTCAACTTAAACAATCTTTAAAATCCAAAATGGTGTATTTTTAAAACCCAAAAGTTTGTTTCGTGAACTCATAGAGTAATATTAAACGAAATAACCGTTCCAGCTCAGTTATCACTGAATGACATCAATTTCATATAAAAATCGTCTTCATCTTTCTTTACCGTTATTCATATCATTTACCTCGGTACACTGTATTACACCACCAATTCCGAGCTACTCTACCGGATACTGAACTTTTTTCCCGAAGTTTCTCAACGATATTTTAACGCCCTCATGACTCAGCTACAGAAAATTTCTGAAATTGTAATTCTGAACTATAATTATAGTACCCTGGAAGATAAATTTGAGATTGTAATAAATTCTAAGTTTCAAGTTTATACCTGTAGTAGTTTCCGAGATTTTGCCGTCAAAAGTCATCAAATCCGTACCTTAGTCGCTCTCTCACTATTATTGAAAAAGGCTAAAAGCTAATAATTCGACACAATTGTAGTATTCGACTAATAAAAATACCATAAGAAGAATACTTCGGATGTGTGGAAAATGTTGGAAAGAATCAAATATAAAATTCATTTCCGTGTACCTATCAAGATTCATAACACATTTATAGGCTACCTATATTATAAAGGACAATTTTGGTTTTTTAACACTTTGACAAATAAATTAACTATATTTTTACATATTCACGGCTATATATTTTCTTAGCGTTTCTATAGATTTTTTATCTTATTATGGTTTGGTTTTACTATACTACTATTTGTGATGTTAGCGATATGTTTGTCCTATCTAATATTTATAACTGTGATAATGTTTTTATTTTATTACACGAGACAAAATATTTAACTAACGAGATATTAGTTAATGGATACTCGACAATACAGAATGGTACATTTTTTTGAAAGAAATATTAATAAAAATTAAATGACATTTTACAAAGATGCCGTAAGCGTCATTAGCATATAAGTCAAAGTTGAGTTCAGAGTGTTTTTGTATACCAGAACTGATGGAAACAAAATTGATAAAATTTACAGTATTTTCAAAGTTTTGTTTTGTTTGAGCTTTACTTTGGGGTTCGATTAGATATCAGGAGACCATGATGGAAGAATATATAGTGAAATTATCTCAATATTCAAAAGAACTTACAATACAACCTTTTATTGAGGAAGGAAATGAGTTTTTATACCTTAGTAATAGCTAGGTAAATATCCGTAGAGTAAGTCATATAATAGATTAAGTCTCATGTTTTTTTATGCCATTTCCTATTTGTGTACGGAAGAAATAATTTAATTTCTATTTAATCTAAACAAAGCACAAATCATCTATTGTAAAGCATGTAGTAAATCACTGAAGATAGTTTCAAGTTAACATTAACAACTACTGTCAAAATTATCATAACGTCGAACTTTATAATCGCGTCATGCATCAGATGTCTCGTTGCGGGCCAATATGTGGATTTGTCATAAACTTTGAGGTATATGAGAATCTCATACAAAAAAAACCGATGTTATGATAATACTGATAATCCTGTGGGATGCCTCCGTCTCTTGTAAAGTGTACCTAAATTATTTTATGACGTTTATTTAGTTGGGGGAATTTTGTGGTTTTGCACCGACATAAGTATATTTATATGAAAGTGTTGAACGGTAAACATAATGACAAATATCTTTTAAGTCGATCATGGTTTGATGCATGAATTGGAAATTATTAAGAATATTTGCGCAATTATCCATAGAGATTACATACTCTGAACACAACACCTTATATGTGTGACATTGACTTTAAATTTCCACAGAGGATTTAATCTAAACAAAACACTAATTAACACCGGTTCCATTGTTTGCTCGTATGTTTACGTTTAAGGTGTGTTATCTAGAGAAAAATACTTGATGGCATCAATTTAAATAATTTCGATCCCGCGGTGAAAAAATGGGCTAATGCTAAATACAACTTATTAAAAGAGGGTAGAAATTGGATTTGATTTCCATAGAATTTTAAAGTATTTTCTAAAAAAATAATAACCGTGAACGGGTAATGCTAATAGATGTCACGGAAGTGATAAACCGAAGCAGGAACGAAAACATATGTTATATATATGCAGAAGATGTTATGTTATATACTTATGCAGAAGCAAAAGTGGAAACGTAAACAAAAGTCAGTTAGTACGTACTAAAAGAAAAGTTATTTTTATATTTTTGATATAAACAGTAATTTACATCCATGTGTAGGTATTTATGTAAAAATTGTCATAAAATTATCTATATTGAAAACGTTGCTTTAAGAATAAAAGATTTGCAGCTTTTTTTATCTAATCTAATCCGTTTTTCATCTTAAATAAAGCTTTTCCGTTGAACAATTATTAGTTGATAGAAAAATCCGGATATTAATCCGAATATTTTTAAGATTTCATTTGGCACCACATCAAAGGATTTTCCTTTATTGGAAGTCTTCTTCCTTGTTGAAATCCTGCAACACCTACTTTATCATGATAGCAGATTCTATTATCACGTCATCACCAAAATCTTATTCATTATCTGAATTTAAAATAGATTCCAACAATCACAAATAGCTCTGAATCAAAGGCTAAGGTTCATGATCGCTTTCGATAGTATGATTTTCTTTTTCCTCTTATATTAAGGACAAGATTTCTTTTGCTGATACAGTTCTAATTCATTATGTTTCAACCTGGTATTTAATACCTCATTAAAAATATATTTTTGTACCGTGAGTCAAAATCTATAGAAATAACATATAAAAATTGGCATTTCACTAAATTTGGCATTCATTTCGCCCATAAATTTACTCTTTTAAAGGCATTTAACAAGTAAATTTTTCATTCCTCCTTTTGCGATGGACTTACAACATTTTGTAACTTCCTCGTAACTTCTTCAAAAGATCTCTATTCATTGACGTATTTTTCAATGTAAATCCAATCCTCTGAAGCAAGTCTCATAATTATTTCTTTAGTGAAATGTAATACAATAGAATATTTAATTGTTAGAAAAGGCTTCATCATATAAAATATGCCGTTACACTAGCGAAAAAAATTCCATTATTCATTGGTAACAGTTTATTTATTTAAAGAACTATTTACCAGAGATTTCATGACATAATTTTATTAATTTTATAATTGAAACTTTAACTTCTGATCTATTGAGAGTATGAAACAGTTTCATAAAGGACGTATTTAAGAAAAAAAAAATTACATTTCATTTAGTTGGTCGATAGTGCTGGCACCGAATTCGAAACTAAGTAACTTATTCATTTATTGTTAATTAGTATGTATCTATTTGGAGTTATTTATTTTTTCTTTTTATCATCTACTTTTTTTAACTAAGTTATTTTTTTTGTTATTACTTAGTTAATTTTAGTGGTTAATAAATAGTATCAACCGTTACACTATACCTAAGGTTCAATTATTCAATAAGGTTCAATTTTTTCATAGAATATTGTATATTTATTAAAAGTAGCGGGCAAAAGCTAGTATTGAGACCATTTTTTCTTTGCCTTAAGTTGGAAGCGATAGTAATAGTGGCGAGTGGTTAGTTGTCAGTCGCAAAGGAGTTCTCTTTTCTATAACCGAAGTCCAACATCAGGTCTGGAAAAATAACAACTACTAGTAGCAAATATCTTGAATCACAGTTGATTTACTACCATCCGTTAGGGAGTTACATTGTTCATTTCCAGACCCCATCATCAAATAATCACTAAATATGAGATCACCTCACTGGTATGTACTTTCAAACAAAAAAACTATTCTTCGCACATATAACGTCCTCCGTTTTTGAAGTCTATTAAATATGTGAAATAAAATATATGGATGTAAAATGCATACATAGATATAATTATTATATTTGTATGGAATGAAATATGAATACATGGTTTTCCTACCTAGTTAGAAAATCTTGTACAGCGCTTAATGGAAATTGATGGAGTGTGTGTGGTTTGTGTTTACAGTTTCTTGTAATATGATATGAGTTGCAACTCTCTTAAATTTAGATATAAGTTACTGCAGCCACTCTTCAGTCTGAGTACAAGTATTAATGCGACATTGAATTTTGTGTACGGTGCAGTCAAAGTCTTCCATATCTGATAACTGTAATGCTTTAATCGTGTTTGAACTTCTATTACGTATTTTGTAATTCAGAATACGGAATTATTATTATAGTAGCATAACGACCAAAGTAAAATAGCTCAATAGTTATAAAACATGAATATTCAAAGAAGAACACCGAAGAACGGGCAACTATTACACACTGGAGAAAAAAATGAAACAAAAAACGTTCTTTTACTTTGGCTTTGACCTCATGTAAACTAATCCCAAAAAATCACTCGACACATCACAATCTGTCACCTCAACGTACTACTTGCAGCCCCACACGTCGCAAAAAAATAAAAATAATTGTGCAGTTCTTTCATGATACTTCCGTTGTAAAATGTGTACAAGCAGAACCGGAAACGAATGTTTCAACTGCCGCGGAACTCCTGAATTTGCGGAAGCAGAAGCGAAGCTCCGTTATATCTCTAGTATACATATCTATATGCTGTCAACTATTGCTGAAATGCAATATGCGAGAAAAATCATAAAGAGGAAAAAATAAACAGAATGCAAAATTTTAGATATTGATTAAACAAATACAATTATCGCAGCTTTGTTAATCCTCGGAATTTAAAGTAACTCGATTTCCCGGACTTACCTAATAATCTATACATATAATAATACTGTAACTGAGCCGTGTACGTACATTAAATATTTTCAGTTAAATCTTATTCTTATAATCGTTATTATCGATATAAAGACAAAATTAAAGTTGTCGTCTTTCGTTCTTTCTGTTACCGCATCATTTAAAAAATACTAGACACATTTTGATGAAATTTTGTATGATGATAACTGGCTATCTGGGTCAATATACAGGACACTTTTTATTTTAAGAAAATGTATGTCTGTCTATCTGTCTTTCTGTTACCCCATCACGCAAAAACCACAAGATGGAGTTTGATGAAAATTGGTATGGTAATATCTGACTATCCGGGTTAACATATAGAATACTTTTTATTAAGGAAAAATATTTTATACCTAAGCATAAATAAAAACTGGTTCGTGCAAAAACCACTTTTAATAACCTCGTATATACTGAAAATATAAAGGAAATTTAGAATGTATTCAGATATTTTAAAAGCCTCACCTTTATAGTATATATCTACTTATATTTAATACTTTGGTTAAAACTTATCTCAAAATAATTTAATTTTGGAGGTTAAGATTTTTTGTTTCCGTAGTATAACCACTATTATAAATAATATTGATCTTTGATTAGTCACTCCATGCTGAAATGTAAATGACAATAACTTTACAAAGTGACTGTCCTTATTCCTGCAACACAACTTCTATAGTTGTCCACCTATTACTGAACAGGTAACAACAACTTCCCGAGGTGCAGAATGCATTAAATTAATGTTTTGTTAAGTTGGTTGGTTGCTGGTTGGTGTCGTAACCACTTGAGATGTGAAAGCAACTACAAATGTCCATGCGCTGAAATGAAACATTTGGCGATATTAATAATATTACCAGAGTCAAATTTTCCGCTGAATGGAAACTCAACAAGATCAAACAGAGATCTCAGCAACGCAGCTAATGATGTGATCCGGGTTGAGGGAGACATCAGAGTTGTTACAGAGACAATAGGTCCTAGTTTCATCAGGGTGCATTTTCATGCCTTGAAAGTGCCCATTTTTAAGTCTTGCGATGGTCTTGGTGAGCACACAACTTGGGATAATTTCGCATATTTGATAGTCTTTTTGATGGCCCATTCTAGTAAATAATCATACATAAGCATCTACGTCGCCAAGGGTAGTTCCAGTATTATTCATCACGATTATTATTTATTATTCATTATTATTCTGTAAAGTTATTTAATTACATGAATTAAGTTGTGTATTTATTTCAATCCCCAATGACATGACGCGAAAGTCAATCGTTTGTAAGTCGATTCGACTCTTTTGTATATATACATGTTCAAAATATGAAACTATTTCTACCTATTAATATATCGACTTCAACTGTCACTAAAATGGGATAATAATAAAATTCGTCGTCTCTGATTAAAATTAATAACAGTGTTAACTTTCATACTGCTCCTCAGGTTACGTCGTAGTTTCTCGAAACGAAATTATTTTGTAAAGATCAAAAAAGTGGTAGAAAGTTCTTTAAACGTCAAATAGGGATAATAGTAACGTAGAGTAAAATGAAGTGTCCTTAACCGTATAAACGCTAATTAATTCCCTAAAGTGCGAATAATATCTAGTAAAAATACATACAAACGATCGCACCTGCGAGAGAGATACCGAATATTTAATATAGCTAGAGTTTATATCCAGACAATTGCATCAAGTTTATATTATGTTAAGTATATCATGCAATCCAGCTATAAATTTGAAATATTTATAATCCGGGTAAAATGTAGATTTATGCGATATTTTGCCATGAAATAGAGGTAATTTCAAAAATTGTGATTTGATAAAACCAGTCTGGTGGAAGGGAACCTGAAAATCATTACTTCATATTTCCTGAATTCATTTATAATGATATATTTCCTAATTTTTTTCTGATAAATATTAAAATATAATATAGATTTTTTTATTTAGCTATAAGTATCTCTTATACTGACAATTATATCACTTTTTACAGATTATAGTTACGTATATTTGCAACATCTTCAAATGAAACTGAAACAAACATTTTGTTATTCTACTATTCTACTACTTCTTGTTTCTGTTTACAAGCCCATATAATAAGGTACCGTAAATGTTCTATGGTATGACTTTCTTATTTTATTTAATATTATCCGTTACATCGCTTTAGCTTCAATAAATAAAAAAAATCAATGCGTCTGTTTGTTGAAACACGTTTTGCACAAATATGATAATCTGTAATAAAGAAGTCGGTATTAATGTTATGATAATGATTGATTTCCTTGTAATTAATTTGAGTCTTCTAAGATTTTATAATATTTAAGAATTAATTGTCATAAAATCTCGTCACCAATGTATTAAATAGAGTTATTGCCTCATAATTTTACAGCCTTTGACGGTGCGGTGCACTGGTGGGTCCCGGATTCGATATCCGGCCGCTCGTCGATAGAGGTAAGAATGATGTTTGTTATTGCGTTGCTAAAATACCATAGACCAGTAACGGGCAACAGAGCCACTAGTGTAAGAACGCATTGCGATTACCAAGCCACCCTAGAGATTATGGGCATTGTTGCCAGCACTGGATGAAATAAAGATATTGACAGTGAAGAAGAATTAAAAAATTGTACATTAAATTTTAAAAAAAATGTGGACGTAAATAATTTTATAAACTTGTAATATTCTAAATAAATAAAATAGGCAATGATAATGTTTTCCAAATTGAAGCTATTGAATAGACCAAGTTTCCAATTAAAATTTGATTTAACTTAATGTCACAAATGATTGACAAAGTTTGATTTGAAGTTTTATAATTATAAACTATATTTGTAGAATGTATTTGTCCTCAATGTATTCCTAGATAAGTTCGTTTTTCTTATCATACTGAACGTAAAATATTTTTGATACAGTTGAATAAATCAAACCGTCTATGTCTACCATTACTTAAACTAAAATTTAGAGAAAAACTATAATTTTTCCATAATATCATTTCAATACAATTCTAGTGTTAAATTATAATAACCTTAAAAATAGAACTTTAAAAACTGTCAGAAAAATCCATTCTAAATTCAAATATCAATAATAAACTCGGTTGAAAATCTGCGGAAGGTCGGCCCGATTTCACTGGCATATTAGATTCAGATGATGAAAGTGTAAGCAAGATAGCTAGACCCATAAATTAGAGCCGGATGATATAAAATGTACGTAAGGTAGCTGCATGTATTTTTATTGATAAAAGAAATTATCAACATGAACGCAGATTTTTGATGAATGGAAGATTGAAAGCATCGAAGTTTTTCTATACACAATTTTTGGAGCAAAACAATTGATTGATCATTTATTGGTTTGAGTGTTTATTAAATGAGGGTGAAAAAATATTATCAAAAAAGAATTGTTTACGCCTTGTTATTATCCTATCGGGGCAACCTAATAAACTTAAATATATATAATAACTTGAAATGTAAACTTTTAACTAAATTAATAAATTTTTTATTTAATACTGAAACAAATAAATGTGTGTATATATATATATATATATATATATATATATATATATATATATATATATATATACATATATATATATATATATATGTATATATATACATATATATATATATATATATATATATATATATATATATATATATATATATATGTGAAAGTCATATTGCGAAAAGTTTTGCTTTAAACCCATTCTTTTTAAATTTTCAATGTTATTTACTGCAAAAATGTCCGATATAGTTTTCTGTTTCAGGATATAAAGTTTACTAAACTTTTTAAGTGACATGAAGCGAGACTGTAAATGACATGAAGCGACATGAAGCGAGTTTTAGCCAAAATCCATTTATTTTTATGTACACTAATGATATGAAATAGACAAGGAAAATATGTTACCTAAAGTTAAAGTATGACATTTACAACCAGAAATTTTGTGAACCTATTTGACCTATAAGAAAACTGTGTGTTTGCTTAAGAATATAATTTTGCCATCTTCTCCATCAAAATTGCAAAGAACAGAAACTATCGTAATCGACTTAAATTTGGCAAGATTCTAGCTGTTGTTTATTATGAATCTTCTGCTGGGTACACGTCCTAGCATCGTGCATGAAATCATGATATCATTTACACTAGCTCTAAGTATCATATACAAAGTTGAAAAAATGTCTAAGAATAGAAATCTGTTAACATAAATTATAGAAACCCTTTAGTGAATATATATATATATATATATATATATATATGATATAATTATCGATACCGCAACTACTACTACACATGTCTCAACCGCGACTAGCCAGAGATCGATAGCGTAAAAAAAGATAAACACGAATTAATGCATTAACCTGGAGCTATAAATTTTATTGAGTTGCCTCTTAATGATATGAATTTTAAAATGTTGTCTTTCCTTTATTATGATTTAGTTCATTTATATCCGGCGACTTCATCCTAGTGACCGCATTTGTCTTACCAAGCGATTGTTTGTGTCTTATATTTATTTTTTTCTAATACCTAGTGTAATTTGAATTATTTATAAATTTAATAATATTTTGTTTGCATTTCTTCCTTTTGTTTAAAGAAATTATTTTTGGTCATTTAACTTTATTCCCTTCATTATAGACTTAGTTTTATTATTTGTGACTTTTCGCATTAAACAAGTATTAATTATATGCTTCGTTTTAATTTTACAAATGCGGAACAAGCCAATATCGATGGAGAATGAGATATAATTCAACGATGAACATGCACTTATATCGTATTTTTGATGGAATACAATAATTAATAAGAGTTTTTACTTAGAATTTACACATCAAAATATTTTTTTTCATATAACTAATTATGTATAAATCGAGACCCATTAGAAGCGTATACTCCTAAAATTTTACAGATGTTGGTGTAAAGCTATTAAGCTATGACTGAAAACGGCCTTGACAAAACTAAAAGGCCTAATTATTTTAACTATTTATAAGTTGAGCGCATCTATATCCTGAAGGATTAAATTTTTTTAATAACTCCGTTCCTTAAGGTGTTTGTTTTATTGGTGTAGTTATTGATTATTTAAAATTGTTCCCTTCAAAATGATCGTGTCTAGGAAAAAAACCGAAAATTTAAATTTAATTAGAAATACATTTATGAACAGACTATTAATAATAACCAACATTTTAATTATTTCTTATCAACATCCTGTTAATTACACAATTCCAAAAATTCAATGAATAATAGTTAAAATATTTCTAGGTAAATTTGTTAACAAGATCGCCGCCATGTACATAATTCATAGCAAACAAGGTATTACAGATGTGCGCACAAATTGACTTACTCATGATCCATATGTATGAAAATTTTAGTCTATTTATGAGGTATAAATAACAAATATTTTATACATATAATTGATATTTTGTTACATTTACATTTTATGTACTTTTAGTTGTCATAAAATATAAGTATTAAGCTTACATTTTAAAAAATCAAACCTCGGGTTTAAAGTAGTACTTTTTTAATTCTATTAGTTGATGCGAATTTTTTAAATCGGATTATTTGTCGGGTATTTATCGAATTATTTCTCGTGCGTTTTGTGTCGTTTCCAAGATTTTTATGAGTTGTAATCTAAATGAAACTTAACATACATTCAACATTAAGCATTTAATTTGATATAGAAAATATTTCACAGATGTGAACTGATAATTTCGTGAAGATTAATTTATGCGCAATAAATACAGGGTAGAGGGATGCAAACGTGCGCAATTTTGTTGTTTTATTCAAAAATGTAAGAAATGTCAAGGAAGATGTAATACTTTATTTATTTTTAGATTATCTAAGTAAAAAAAACGTATGTTTACGCACCTGTAAGCAACGTTTTACGAGCTATTTAAAAATAAGGTAAGCCTCTTAAATGCACACTCTTACGCTACCTATGAGAACAAAAGCACGCAGTCAGTTGTACAAGTGTACGCAGTACGATAAGGGTCCTTATCATTTATAAACCTAATATATGTAATAACTATGACCTGGATAAGCTATGCATTTCTCGTGCCACTAGTTTCTACAAGAAATACAACATATCGAAACTCCTACAATTGGATACTTAAACATTTCTGAGCGGCCAGGATGGGCCCACACTTCTCTCTCTTTCTTCTTCGCTTTCTTTTTTGTTGGTAAAAGTTTTTGGCATTTCGGCACAGCTTTATTTTGAAGCAGTCTTTTGTGGAAAACTAATTAAAACTTCAGACATTTTGCTCCTCTTGCTAAAGGTTTGCATCAGACTTTGATCATGATAATAACTCTGTGTTGGTATGGTACGGTAACAAGTTATTGGAGTTGGGTCCATAACTTGCGATTTCCAGAACTTCTCGATTTAAATCGACAAATTTAGATTCTAAAAGTTTGTCAATGACGTTGCTTACTAAGACATAAATATCAGATTAAATATGCAGTGAGATGAGAGGTTGTCGACAGTTAAAAGCACCACTCTTCCCGAGTCGGCATAGCGTATTCCTTAAAACATTGAAGCCAAGAAACGACTCACCTGTTATAAATTTGCTATCAGAAATCATTGAAATGGTGGTTGGGGGGTAGGCCTTTTCCATAAATTTCTGAGTTCATTCTCTTTCTTTTCAATATAATAGTTGGTGGAATAAACTGCCCACTGGCATTCATTGCACAAGTCACTGTAAGGTTTTGCCCCTCAGCATCGGAAATCTTGTTATTATATCATTTGACGTTTGTGTATGTGACTTTACACGGTGTTTTGGGTACTATAGAGAACCCAGATTTACCCATATTAAATGTTTTAAATGACTGAAAATGACACTTATCATCTAAATCTGATGAGTTTTTAAAGAAGCGATTTACGTGTTGTTTATTAAAGTCTATGACTCTTGTGATGCTGATCTAAGTCGGTTGCTTTACTGATAAAGCAGGATGTCTCTTCATAAAATACCAGTCTTTACCGGCAATTTTCCATTTTTTAAACTTGTGTTTTGTATTATTTTTTCTCATATTAAGCTGACCACCCTAAATTTTTAATAGCTTTTGAACATTTTGACGCTGCCCACTCTCATGTTATCCTGACTAAACAATTTAGAAATGTTTCAAATAACATATATTATGGGGAATATACAAATTGAAGACAAATGGACACTCTTAAAAAAAGTAATTCGATAATAATCTAACCGAAATAAATACAAAAAAGTAAAACAGCTTGTTTTGTAAATCAATTCTACAATGCTGCTTATAAAATTTGTAAATATTACATGAAACAGGTTAAAATTAATTTTTTTGTCCATGCCTTTTTAAACTGGATCAAAACATGCACTTCTTTTTGTAGTCCATGACTAGACTTTGCACTATTTGGAACTGGAGTTAGCTGCAAAACGCCGTTCTCCGATTGTATAATAACCCTGCGTACTCTTGTATACCGCACACTCTTGCACCACCTTAACTTATTCATTCATATATAATTGATTAGGACGTAATATTTTCAGACTAACAGAAAAAATCTATTTTAGCAAATTTTCATTTTCTTCCTAGACTTCTGAAGTAAGTTTGGTAATATTTATGACTAAAATAGATAAATTCAGATCAATCTGAATAACTTTGACTTTTATATAAGTGAACAATCTGTTCATATTATATTTATTTTGTTTGCATTTTATTTGATATTAATCTATATTATTGAAACTAATATTAAGTGAGGCTTGCGAGCCAATTTTTGAAATCAACGGTAAGTTTGTCGATTGTAACCGGAGAAAAATCAAAACTTAAATTTAAAATTTGTCAATAATATATATATCTACATATATATATATATATATATATATATGTATATATATATATATATATATATATATATATATATATATATATATATGTATGTATATATATATATTTATATATAAATATGTACATATATATATATATATATATATATATATACATACATACTTATATATTAATAATAAAATTGGAAAAAAGTAATGAAATAAGTTTATATTACCTGCTTATACTCGTGTAGTGAAAGGGAAATGTTGCCTATTTATATATTGCAGTTTTTCTTAATTTGATTAATAGATTTTTAAAAGTTTTCGATCCACCAGAATTTTTCTCTACAGTATATAAATACACAAAAAAAACTTTAAATACTTATTAATTTTAAACATTTGACTTAAATTTACACGAAATTTCTGGTTATATAAAACAAAAATTACATCTAAAGCATAACGCGGGTTCGTCCAAATACTATATTTGAGTAGCTTGTATTTACGTTCCAAGATTTGTTTCGTGTTTATATTCTGACAAGATTAAACCGTAAACTTGGAATCTTTATGAAGTAGCTCCGTTTGAAGCCTAACTCTAGACGGTTTCTTGCTCAGATATAGATGTAGTTTCATAAGCAGTAGCTTGTTTATGTCGCTTTGTTGGTCGGGACTTGAAATTGTTAGAGATTACGAATGGATGGTTTATTAGTTTACTTATGTTGGTGCGAGTTTATAATGTAAATTTTCAAATGTTTTAATGCTTGCGCTAAAGTGGCCATAGAATAGAAAATAGGCTGCGGATCCCCGATGATGTCTTCTCTAATTATTACGACCTGCAAAAAGTTTAATAAGTGGGAAGGCAATAAATATTTCTTAGTTCAGAAATGAAAAATATAAGAAACTTAAGTAAATAATACAAAATAATACCTTTATTTGATTATTTTTATATGATTTTTATTTTATATTTTTATTTTATATTTGATATTTAAAAATGGTTCAGAAATCAACAAATAGATTTTCACCGTTATTATATGATTAATGAATATGTATGATTACAAATGAGGATGTAATTTAATATATCTAGTAGCCTAGGGCTTGATTTAATTTTTGACAACAACACAGATCAACAAGACAGATTAGACAAGATTTGATCTGATAAGCCGACAGCCACTCTAGCGAGGAAACCCATTTTTAGAGGATTTATATTTATTACAAGGAGGAGGTTTACCCTATCTTTACGTTTAACTTAACTTTCTATTTTACTTTTAACCTACCTTACTATTTTACATTCACCCTATCGTACTATTTTACTTTTAACATATCTTACTTGCATACATTGGAATTCAGGAAACCTGCTGAACAATGTCCATTAAATAATTTGAAGGGATTGTACACAAATTTTTGGCACCAGCAAGATTTTATGAAAACGATCAATACAAAAATGAGACTGAGTGAAGGAGACATTAATGAACATAGAAAAAGATATATCGATATCGAAAAAATAAAGAGGGGAATTAAAGCATGAAAATAGCGATAACTCAGTTTTTATTTTAAAATGTAAAGGCCATACGCGATAATTGATTTTTAATTTAAAATGTAAAGGCCAAAAAAATATAGTGCGGATATAAATGTAATTTTAATCAACTAACTTTGAATCCTTTACTCACAATTTATGAATTTTTAAAAGCAAACTACAGCATAAATACATAAATGATAGTATTTTATGGAAAAAGACTCAATCGGTATTTAAGCACAAATGTATTTCATTTGTTAATTTTTTAATTTCTTAAGAAATGGTAAATGTGAATGTATCAATTCAGAATTAATTTCATTTCATCCCTTATGGACCTCATTTTAAATTCAAAATTAATTAGTAATTACATTTTCTTTGGCGATTGCCAGTTTAATAAGATAAGGAGGTCGAAAAATTATTTCTTAGGTATCACAGCTGGCCAGAAGAGAAATGTTTGTTACTAGTAATGCCATTCAATGTCATCTGTGTAATAATAATGCTATACTAACTGTTTAAAATTTTATTAATAAAGACACAAATTTTAAAAAAATGTAGCCCGTGTAAACAAATACAATGTTCAATAGTTAAAACATAAAAGAATTAGAGTTTGGAAAAAAAATTAGAGAGTCTAATCGGTTAAGCAATTATTATTTAAACAGTTATTCAAAATTAAACTCTTTTCCTCAATAATATTATACGATATGTATGTATATATATATATATATATATATATATATATATATATATATATATATATATATATACACACATTATATATATATATATATATATATATATATATATATATACATGTGTTTGTGTGTGTGTGTGTGTGTACGTAAATCATATTACAAAAAAGTTATGATTGGCAGTAGGTAATACTAGCCCTACTTTAAAACTTGTTTAGGGTTTGCTCTTGCGTGCGAGTTTGTATTCATGTATTATTTATTTTATATTAGGTACTAATGTTTAGTTTTAAATAATTTGTGTTATTCTGAAATGTGTGTTATATGGTTGGTTTTTGTATAAGTAAGTTTTTTGTAAAGTTTTTGTATTTTATAAGTTGATTTTTGTTACAAACAAAAATCAACTTATGTATTGATATCATTTCATTTTTGCTTGTAATCGCCACCCGTATAACATACATATACCTAGAAATCACAGATTATTAAAAGTTAAATATTAGGATTTAATGTAAAATAAATAATGTATTTTTTTATATTTTTTTATGCAATACATTGCATTCAACAGAGACGTTTGAGATAACATTAAATAAAAGAGACATATGTCGACAGTTACTTTGTATATCTAAACGCATAAGATTTATAGGTTATAAATATAACTTCTAAATACTCGTTGGCTACTCTTTGCTAGTTACAATTTTACTCTGCTTAACATATCTTCAAATATATACCAAACGTAAAAAGCACATCTGAACGATGATAGTACAGAGTGATATTAAATTAAACTTTTTACTTTTATTTAAAATAAAAAAAAATTAATTGTAATTATAAATGCCAAATAACATACGCATAGGTTAAAAGTTGATGTAGCATACCCTATTTTACCAATTTTTTATTTGTTTTTTGATAGCGTGGCTAAGATCTGGCGTGTCGCAATAATGGAAAAATACCATTGAGTGTTTCATGGCTGTTTTACTCCTAAAAAATGGTACATTTAAAAACTTTTAAGTACTCGCATATTTAGGTATACATAAAAGTTTAAACTTTGAAAGTTACGTATAATTTTTTTTATAATATTCACAAATAATCATGATATTAATTACCTTGTAGATACGTTATCTAATTTATCTTTCTAGGGGATTAAAAAAATTAAAAAGGGAGTTCCGCTTGAGAATACCTAACTTTAAAATAAAACTAAATACAAACTGTATGGATTTTTTGAGATTTTTATTTGATATATTTTAGACTAAAGATTAAAATTTCGTTTTTCTCATATTTATGGCTATAACGAAGCCAAAATTAAAAATTTGATAACAATTTACACACTCCTTAAAATCCTCTTTCCATTTACGTAGATCATCCATAGGGATATCATTTTTTTGTCAAAACTTTTACATGTGCTGTAAGTCAAGATAATGATAGAGAGATTATTTTGCAATGATAATTTCAGTATATTTATTATAAAAATGATCATAATTCATGTGAAAATTAAACATAATTGGGTGTGCGGTTCTGTTGTCCTTCCTCCTAATAATAATGTAATATAAAATCCTATATTTTAAAATCTATATCTTCTAATATTAAATTGGAAAATAAAGGCATATTTTGTACATTCCTTTTAATATTGGCAACATAAAGAAAAAGTGTTAATTTCATAAGAAAATTTAAATACGAGTTCCCACTATCATTTTTTTTTTCAGCTATACCAAATTGATTAACAGTAAGCGTTTTAAATTCTGAAAACTTGAAAACATGTTAAATTTATTTCAAAACTTGTACTTGGAATTTAATTCTCCAGAATTGATACCGATTTGTAATTTTATGCTGTTTTGGATCAGAATAATTTTGATGGCGGATTAATTTAAAAGACAGAATTTATCCATGGACTAAACTACTAAAATAATTTCAAGAAATGAGGTATCTTTAGATTGGTATTGATCCATAGAGTATCCTAACGTATATATAGTTATGAATTTCACAGGGTATATATGTATATGAGTAAGTACTATGGATATTTCACCAAATAAGGTGGCTTTAGATTCGCCTTGATCCAAAGAGTGTGCTACGGTACATAATCATATATAAGTTACATAATGTTATGAATTTATCAGTTTGTAGCTTGTCGAGCAGGTATTTTTTTCATTATTATCATGTAAGTATTTTTTTCCGTAGTCGGGTTTTATTTGAGGTATGTTTTTCTTGTTCATATTTAGCGTATACGGCAAAATTTACTGTAAAAGTTCGTTTATATTAAAAATATAACATATAGGAATTTGCGTGCTTCTGACCTTAATTGAATATCATTATCATTATACTTCAACAATTAAACCGTAGAACTTAATTCGAAATGAAAGTTTTAATAGATGCCATATATACTGTAAATAAAAAGTAACCAATTTTCCGAACCAAAGTTTACGAATTAATTCGCGTCAGTGAGGATTTATTTTACGAGAAAAACTATTTATGGCAACTATAATAATTAGTGTTTCTATTTCTAGAGGCACTAATTTAAAGACACTATTTGCACATGAATTGAAAATTCACTTGCGATAACCCGCGTTGCTCTGCAAAGCATTTATTTCTTATCTGTACATTTAATTGTATGCAATCAAATACTCCATTGTGTACGTAGCAAACTAATGTAAATGAAAAAGTTTATAGTAAGTAGAAATCATCAATGCTTCATAAATTGGTATCATATCATGAAAAAAAATTTCAGACAGAGAATTTATTAAAAAGAGTTAAAAATATTAGCTTCTTAAAATATTTGTTAGACTTTGTTTTGCTTCACAGATAAACGGCTTCGTTGTGCTGATAAATTATGCAGATGGAGATTAACATATCAGCTAATTTTAGATTTTAAATATATTGCAACCCCCCGACGGGCTGTTGTATTTTTATTGTTCTTATATTTTCCTATACCGTTCGTATGTATGTTCGTATGTGAACAAAAACAAGATGCAATTTTTGACGGATTCACCCAATTGATCTTTTGATTATTAAGTTTCCTGTCTCTAATAATTCATACTGATATAGAAAACGGTTAACATCGCTTAATATTTTTGGTATAAACCATAACGTGAGTCAGTGACTAAAATTAGGTTTTCGGAGAACTTCTTACAAAATATTTATTACATATTTTCGAATACCTCCTGTTATACCGGACTAGTATCATAATATAAACGATTACACAAATGTGTCGCTATTGAACAATTGACTGCTCGCGTGAGCTTAGCCCGCGCAATTAGCAAATATAATCCCACACCCGTTTTTTAAAGTTAAAAAAATGTAAAGGATTTAACGGAATATTTCTAAAACGTTTGTGACATAATGAAACTATTTAAATTAGATAAAAAAATTAGAGCTATTAATGACATTTATAAGCTTGTGATGAATAATTAAGATAAGTCAAACAATTTCCGCGGTTAACAATGATCAGCAAGAACAATTTTGAGATATAAATTTGAAAAAATTATGTCTCAAAATTGTTATTATTTCTCAAAACATAGTATTATATATACTGTGTATTATGAATAATATATTTAAGGTATGCATTTAAAGCTTAGCTTAAATTGAGTTGATAAATCATTCATAGAGATCCTTACAAAAAGTTCCCCCACCATGAATAAAGGTAATCACGAAGAATTTCCCGATATAAACATTTGTGAGCAACTCATATGTACAAAGCATGTAAAACAACACAGTAAAATACCACCATCTATATACTGTCGCTGGGCCCATCCGCAGACTATGTTGAATGAATGCATCCAAGTCGCACGTTAATTAGTTTGCGGCAAGAAATGCTCCGCGTAAAATTGTATGATAATTGGACACGTGTCATTGTATGTACTGGCGTGTTATTTAATTAGTTCCTGTTCACTTCAACAGGCTATGCTAGTACGGCACACCTACTTTGCTACTCCCGTGCGTGAACAAAACGCGTTTATATTTGGTTGTAACAGAAAAAATTACCTACGTTATTTTATTATATGTTCTCAATATATGCTACAAAGCTGCTTATCGGTAAACTTATTTTCTTTAGCATAAGTATCTCTTGTGTTTTTTTTTGTTTTCTGCTGCTTCTTAGAATATTTTTTCACACCCGAGCTACATGATTTATTGATCTTTGTCATGTTCATTGTAGTATATTTTACTGCATTCATTGAACTTTTATTAAAGTATTCTTATTGTCTCATACTTTACATTAAACGTCTTTTAAGGTCGTTCTCTAAGTTCTTTAGTCATGTGAAGTAATACAAGTAAGTATTTCACTTCTTATTAAAGTCACTAATGAGCTTAGAAAGGAATATTAAAAAACATGTGACATTTTCAACCATCAAACAATGGAGAACCAGTTGAGTCTATCCCGTTGCTCTAACCCGTTGTCTAAACTGCGTTTTCTATACCGCTTCCTCACAGGAAGCGGTACATTTATTTGTGCATAAAATCAATATGTACCCGGGAAATTTTAATAGTGAAAATCATTCGAAGTGGAAGATATTATTTAAGAAAAATGCCATTGAATTTGTTGAATGCTGTAATAAATATTAAAGTTAATATCCTACAAATTTGTGGTATTATGGAAATATTTGTGCGATCTGCACCTGATTACATAACTTAATTTAAATTTTATCTTGTTTAGCTTGAAAAATCACATGGATTTAATGATACTCGTGAATTGATAAAACTAATTACTACACATGGCATCAGTTTACAATCTGATATTTGCTTTATGTACACCTTTTGCAAGTGGATCATACAAAAAAAATACCGAACTAAAAACTGTTTAAAACATATTCCGATGTACGTTCAAATATATTGGAATTAGATGACATTATTTTACTAATTTGAATACTAACAAACCTATCATCGTTTAGATAATTACAACTTTTATGAAATGGATTTCTGCTCTTAAAATATATAAAACTACTTACTTTATGATATTAATCATTATCCAGTTTCACTTGTTATTAACATAAAATTCAATATTATAGTTTATGCTACTTAATAACTTTGGAAATATTAGATTAAATTACCAACCTGAAACTTTATGAACCAACTTTCAGCTTAACTCAAAGGAAACCATCTCTAGCTATAATGTAATAATGCTTGTTTAAGTAGCAGCTCGACGGCACTACCATAGAAGAAGTTAAATTGAATTTTGAAAGCAAGCTTACAATAAGCTTTTCCGAATTTTATCATTTTATCATATTTAAAATGTTTTTATATTCGGTGGTGATATACAAGCCTTATTTTAATATTTGACATTTTAAAATTTATTTCTTCATTACGTTTGATATTAAAGGAAACATTTAATTTAATATTATATGACAAATTTATTTAGAAAAAAACAATTTATAATAAAGGAAAAAACGTTTATAGCTATTAGTTTTGCTTCATTCTTTGAATATTCAAAATTACCACAATTAATGTGTATTAAGAGAACAAAAACATTTCTTAAGGCCTTTGTTGTATCTGACTACTTCCAATTTCGTAAATGAATCTATGGCTGGCAACTAATATTAATGCATATTAACTATAATGGACGGCGGTGAAAGTTTTCATGAAAAATATTACTTTAACTTGTTAAAGTTTCATACTGGACGTGTATAAAATAATGTTGTAAAAAGTGCACAATCTATAATTTTATGAAGTTGATGAAATAAATAGAGAAAACAGCTTTAACGGGTACCTTCTTAGAAATGTTTGCAGATATTATTTTATGTTCAGACCGCGTGTATAGAATATGACATCAACATGATGCTGCATGACAGAAATTTTCTCAGCCAGAATGATGGGAAAATTCATCAAAGCTATAAATAAAACTCTGAAACGATTTCAGAATTAGCCCAAATTTAAAAGAAGAAAAGAGCCTTACTGAAAATATATATGTATACATATATATATATATATATATATATATATATATATATATATGCACATATGTATTTGTGAGTGAGTGTATAATTTAAATAATTTTTTAAATATAAAAGTATTAAGATTTCACGTGGGTCTAATATCGTATAACAATTGAACTTAAAAATAGGTTTATTTCGATCTAAAGTGAGTGCAACTTCACTTTGCGCAGAAATTTATTTACAAGTCCAGTCAAATCTGAATTTATTGCATTATAGCTGTGCCCGCAATTTCATACGAGTGAAATTCAGAGTAAGAAAAATTATTACGTATAATGAACCTTATGGTTTCAATGTTTTTTAAGATCTTTTTCTTTTTTGTTATGATGTTATTTTTTTTTTGTAAATTTCTTGTATTTATTATTTTTTAGAATAACCGTCATTCGTAAAAATATTGACAAGGGATGAAAGATGGATGGATAACTATCAACACAATATAGATTTCTTTATAAAATCAACACATGGACTTAATTTTCTATGAGCATAAAACTTACAAATACCGCTAACAAGCGGGATTAACTGTATATTTATTTCGATGATATTATATCTAAGTATGTTAAAGAAAATTAATATTAAAAAAAAAACATTAGTGTAGTGACCATTATTGTCGATCAAATAAAAAAAAATGCGATCGACAAGATATCCCAGACGAAAATATATCCCACATATTTATATAATTTAATTTTTCTATCTTTCCAAAGTATGAAATGATTGAATTAAGCTAATTCGTAAAATGGAGGCCACGTCAACATCATCCAAGCTATAAGGAGCAGTGTGATTCTTCAAAACACAACATTAAAATCTATAGACCAATTGGAACAATATATATAATAATTATTGAATTAATAATTTTACCGGAATCGTTCAACAGATAAACGATGAATAGACCATTAATATGTTTGGAGTAAATAATTTTGTCATAGACCTTATAATGTATGGTTTTCCATAAGTTATAAAACCATGAAGACGGCTGTAATCCAAGGAATAATTATTTTAAAAATCGTCATAATAAATTCTAATTTTATACTGCTTTTGTTGCATAAATTATACGCTGGCGATAACGAAATAAAGCAAAATAAAAGAAACAGAAGAGAAATAAAATACAGCAATTGGTCGAATATATAGAGTCGGTAGAATAGTCGCAGACGGATATAAGAACACGAAACGTTAAAAACTATTTGGCACAATAAATCGAATACGATAACAAGAAATTGAAATAACATGACATATGCCTATGTGTACATACACACATATAAAAAGACAAAAGTAATTTTATTGTGTACTATCGAACTTCAATACACATTTTTTTAATTACGTGAAAGGGAATTACGGAACTAATTTAACAAAATGTAATTACGGAATTAAAAAAAATATTTTCGAAAACTGTAGTTACTACTGAATAACATAATCATGTTAAGATCTGCATATATATGTACATATATATATATATATATATCTATATATATATATATATATATATATATATGTGTGTATATATATATATATATATATATATATATATATATATATATATATATATATATTGAATGATGCAAAAAGACCGTCCAAGATAAGCAGGTTAATACGGGCGGTGCTGCCGGACAGGCAATACAAATTTATATATACATATATATGAGAGTTTTCGCCCAGATAAGAAAACAAGCCTATTAATAGGAATGAGCAAGTTCATTACTAGTTATAAATCGTCAATGAGGCTTTATCAGTTGCATTGTTTATACACTTACTATCCTCATCTTAATATCCTCAGCGATACGTTACGCGGTAGTGGATGGATAGCATTGCAGATTACTGCAATCAATTAAAACCATAAACTAATATATAGACTGACACCCTTGAAGTATATCGTTTCTTTATAATGAGGTTGCTTTATTCATTCGACAACAAATTAAATAATTCGAAATATTGTCAATTTCCTGAGAACGATTTCGTTTCGATTAATTGTTTTTATACCTTTAATTTTATATGTTAGATATTTATCCACTAAATAAAATTTATATTTGTAATAAATACAAACAATTATACCAACTAATTCTTTAATATGAAAATTTGAATAATATTGACAAGAAATTGTATTTTTCTTTTTCTTTATCGTATCTTTTTAAAATTTTAATTCGATGTATCCATATTAATTGCATTAACATACATTAAATATACTTCGGCGAGTCTTAAGAAATCGTATTATATATTGACTTAAGAAATCGTATTTAATATAGTTTCGGTGAGTCTTAAGAAATAGTATTTTATATAGTTTCGGCGAGTCTTAAGGAATCGTATTTTATATAGTTTCGGCGAGTCTTAAGAAATCGTATTTTATGTTGATTCTGAGTCTCCAAATGGTTTAACAACACATGAAATAATCGCTATTGATGTATAATTTATAAATTCTGACTTATTTCCAACTTTCCATTAATGAATGGGCAGCAATACATTACATTAAATCGTATATCTTTAGTTATAAGTAAGATAAGTTAAATCTATAAAATAATTTCTTAATTAATCCAGCATCATAATAAGAAAATTACGTAACCATATCAAACACTGTCGGCGCGCGTGACCACAATGGTTTCTGTGTCTGAACTCTACAACACCAGGCGCACAGCAACGCTGCATCGCTTATTAATGATCTTTCCCCAGAGTAAATTAGAATTCTGAGGCACAATCTTTTTGATTCTAAATGCATATCCCATTGCAAATAGGTTTCTTAGCTATTATAATATAACTTTTTTTAAGGAGACGGTCATATTATTTTCCTGTTAAAGAAACCCTCACGTAATGTCTTGGCCTTTTTAAAATTACATAAAATTGCAACTTTCTTGAAGTATCCTTTAAATTTATTAATTTTGTAACAATTCAAACGTGCCAGTGTCAAAAAATAACCAATGATTCGCCAATGTATAGGACTGAGTATTATACAGGTAAACTTGAATTTACATAATACATATTATTCCGACATATAAATACACTGAACGTAATGAACATAATTACATCACGAATTTATATTTACGAGATAAAAGATTCCTCCTGTCGAAGGTTGTGTATAAAGGTTCCATGAAATTTCTGTATTACAAATATCATTTCAAGTCTACCCTGGAAATGGCACAGTAATATTATGCTTCTCGAAACAAAGCTTTCGAGTTACTATATTTTATATTTACATCTATCAGAGAGCGAAGACGATCTCTAAGTTTTAATTGATTCTTAAAGATATTAACTTTATAGTTCATTCACATGGGGAACGACGACAATTTTCAAATACGAAACTGCAAACAAAAGATAAGCAATTATCTTCGCCCCTTGAAGAAAAATGTTTAAGATTTTCTTTTTTAATCATAATATATATATATATATATATATATATATATATATATATATAAGTTTTTAACGAGTGAATTATACTTTTTATTAGCGAATTATATTTTATGTGCTGTAAAACGATTAAAATATATGGTATGCAAAAAATGCAAATGCATTCACCCAACTGTCGCCATGATATGATTTATAGCATCATTTAGTAAAACTTTTCTGCATTTCCTGCGTCGATCTTATGATTAAATTTTGCAAAAATTTTAGAAAAATATCTTGTTCATTGTTCTAGGCACGAGTAAAACTTTTTAAAATGCCTTGCCTTTCCAACCGTCTTAAAAAAAGAGAATTAAGCTAAATTTCTGTGTATTTTACTTCATATTTCGGGCAGTTATCAAACGATTTGTGTGATTATTTTTTATTTCTCTATTGGGTTACAATAAAATATATTGCAATAAAATGGTGGAAATTTAATTATAATTTTGCCACCAAAATCTAAACTAAACTATAAAATTCCACGACACTGGACAACGCCGGTTCCGCGATCGGGATACAATTATATATGCTTTATATTAATATAATATAAAAGTTTTCGCATTTTTGAAACATCTAAAAACAATATAAAATCAAAATGAAACGATGGAACCCAAAGATGGTGACAGTAACGCTTCAGACACAAGGTTCGATTTGTTGGCCTTGCAATTATTAATAAATTTAGATTCTTCTTCTTTTTTTTATTTTCAATCGTATACCCGCAGTAAAAACACACGAATATTTCCTAAATGGTTACCCAGAGAAAACACAGGTATACTTTAGTACTCCTTAGTAAAAAATAACACAGATATCGTGATCGAATTTGTATGAGAT
Organism: Druceiella hillmani; assembly: GCA_039881145.1. Lineage (NCBI taxonomy): Eukaryota > Metazoa > Arthropoda > Insecta > Lepidoptera > Hepialidae > Druceiella > Druceiella hillmani. The sequence goes on along the minus strand of JAYKKI010000014.1, from coordinate 31,349,231 downwards.
AGGTCTAATTATAATATGAAAAGAATGTCCCTATAGTTTTGATACGACAAAAGCAACGATGAAATTTAAAGATTATGACAGGCATATTTTAGTGATGAAGAGTAAACTCATCGACTTAGGATTCATTGAATTTCTCTTGATCCAAGCAAGAAACACAAAAAATAAATAACTATGTAAGTATACTTCAAATCTTCGTCAAATAAAAGTATGTCCTTTCCAAAAAAAGTAATCAACGAATGTGGATAATTTTTTTTTCTGGAAGGATATATTTTATTAGAATCAATTATTAAATTTTAACCAATATTTTGAACCAATATTTTAAAATTTGATCATAGGAATTTAATGTGAACAGCATTGTTGTTACGTATATGCCGAAAATACGAAGGCATAAAGTAACTAATATATTATGTATGATTGGCTATTCACTTAACAAGGTAGAAATAGTTCAATTATATATTTCATAAGAAATTATTTCAGAACACTTGTATTTCACGCACTAATATTAGAGTACGGCGATAATCCCGTGTAAGCTTAGTAATTTATACTAAGTAAATTATGTAGTAGCTTTGTGAATGTACACTATAGAGATTTGCTTTAGAATAAAGTAATATAAAACTTGTTTCGAAGTAAATTTTAATGAATGCCAAACAAAGCACTCATTACAAAAACCTCTAACGAGAGACCAGCACGGCGCTAGTTTGCAAAAGAACATGCTAGCGACGGCTAATTAAACCACTTTTTTATGTTTTTATTTATAAATGAATTCTGACTGAAATAGAAAGTACATCTTTTTCAAGCCAGCCAAATTATTTCTCTTCTATAATTTGTGTTTCTTAACGAAAGACAATCGTAAAATGAAACATTAATTGATTTTTCATTATACATTTACCTATTGGAAAAATATACGTTTTTAAAACTATTTTCAACTAAACGGCCTGGCATCAATTTCTTAAGTTAATCACAATGCAACGCACTGTTGAGGACCATATGGTTCTCAATGGTGCGGTGCACCGCAGGAATCCGAGGGTACGTAGCAATAAACCTGCCATATGATTGATTGTTGGCGGCCAAGTGGCGGCGGAAGCTTTTGCTAAGCATTTCTTGTCGGTGTAAAGTTTGAACGTTCCTGGACTAGACGTTTCAGTGGTGGCTTCTTGCTACCGTACCGGAGCCAAAGTTAATGTCACACGTGTTTCACATAGTGATCTTCAACTTGCTTTCTCCAAGCTTAAGAGCACATACCCGGGCACGTATTAAACCTTTAAAACATATATTTAATGTTTCCTTCAAAACTAGCACTTATCCTTCGCGTTGGAAAGTGACTCGGATAACACTTATAGATGAGGGTGGCATGGGGTCAGATGTAAATAATTTCAGACCGATTGCTATCCTCTCTGCATCGCCTAAATTATTTTGCTTTGTTTTACATAGCAAAATATATTCGAGCTATTGAAGTCAAATCTGTGATAAACAGCATGGATTTAGAATGTAACGAAAGCCCTTGATACATGGTATTAGGTAGCGATTAAATTTGGTGATTGCGTTGAGCCTTCGGTACTTACCTCATACTCCTACGTCGCCATTCTTTTCAGGTGTGACGTGGATTGGTAGTGACCAATTTTCTTTAGATTGTATAATTCCCGCTAGACTATGTTCCCGCTAAACTATTGCGGGCGAACGTGGGGACTCAGCAACTTGCGTGTGCTCAATCAACTTATAGGCCAGTAGTGTAAAGTCATCTGGTATTCTTTGATATACTGTTTTTTAAAATGACAATTCAATATCAGCTCAATATCTTGTTAGGGAACAGATTATCACTAAGACCCTTCATCTTGCGTAGAAGTTGCGTTTGCCCAGTATTGTGTATTGCCTTTTTCTTTTTGCATTAACTGTGATGTGATGGTTTTTTATGAGCGTGTATGCCCCTATTTCGTCTTTAATTTTTATGAGGATGTCGTAAATTTGTTAGACCTCCTACTTTTTGAGCTGGCGACTTGCGGTGTTGTTGCTAGTACCATAGTGTAGGTAGGTTTTTGAGGAAGGATTGTCTCCCAGATGGTGCTCTTGGATGCGGGTACATCGTTGAACAGAGATTTATCATCGGCATAGTGTTTCAAAAGCGGGGTCACCACTGAAGTGGGTACAAAGTTTAGTAGGTTCCCATAAGTTTTGTGTAGAATACGATTTAAGATGACAGAAGTCCAGACATGGATCTTGAGATAACGCACCGCGACAGATATGAAAATCCTGAGCAAGGTAGCATACAGAGTTAGTAAAACCTTTTTTTTAGTCTGCTGAATAAAAGGGTTCCACTGACTCTCTCACTTGATCACCCCCGCCACTCATTTTCTTTTTTCTTCTTCGCCACATCACGGTTACCGGCACTATCACGAAAAAAGTACTAAGTAATTCAGCCAGATATTTTCCTACTCTATAGCTTGAAATGGTAAAAATAAGCCTACACTTAAACATTATTATGTGGCAACCCGAAAACTTTAGAACTATTAGCCTAATGATGAAATTATATTTGATTTTGATTGCCAAAACATTTTCGACGCTAATATTTTATATTTGTGTACAAGAAAGCCCTAGTGGCGTGCGCAAACTACATAAGATAATTTACAAGTTATTCGCTTTCACTCATTGTTTTCGATCTGTTCAATTACCTAAAAAATTTCAACTCGTTAATACTATCAGAAAACAAAATCACAAAAAAGCAAGTAACTAATATTCTTACGGCAATAAAATACAAGTTATAATTATTTCATTATCATTGTATTATGATTCTATATGAAGCACTTGCCATTGATAATGTCATCGGTTTTTAAATTACTGAAAATAATTTTTTCATTGCAAACTTTTTAGGAAACCGAAATGCGAAACCAATATTTAACAAACCTCAAAGCCAACGTTTAGCAAATCTCAAAGAGACATATTATTTGTCAGTTACGACGATTCAACATTAAATTATTTTATTTACTTATTTATTTACTTAGGTAGACTAAGTACATTCATGTACACAGACATAAAGCCACTAGAATATTAATAAGCGAAAATAAAGCTATATACAAACTGGAAGACAGTTATATCGATAACTACTGCGAAATTAAAGGTGCGAATATTTATATATCTGTTAATAACTATATATGGAATTTGTACCCGTGCTTGTATGTATGCAGATATGTAAGATTACATTTATGTGCAAAAAATTAAGCAAAAGTTTGTCACAATTTTGTAAATAATATTCTATTGACATTGAATTCAACGTAAGTTTGTAAAATTTTGAGTAACGGGAAATATCATAAGCACGGAAAAATAAAACCATTTATCGGAATAAATTTAATTGATGCCAAATACGCACCAAATATAAAGAGCACCAAAAATTTAAAAAAGAATGAAAATGCGGATACACGGTTCGAACTTTCGACGTAAAATATCCTTTTCGAACGTTAATAAATTTGCGAAATACTGCTACTTCTAAAGATTTTTGGAATCGGTACCAAATGAAATGTAGTAATCATCTATGTGTATGGGTGTAAATGTACTTGCGAATGTCAGGGAGAAGAGATTCATTGTAAATGTCAGAGAGAACGTCGGAACTTGGTGTGAACGTCACAGAGGAGAGAAATGTCGACTTGATACAGATTCCAATAATCTCAAGAAGTAGCAGTATTTTGCAAATTGAGTTACGTTTTGAAATGAAATTTGTATCGTAAAGCTTTGTAAAAGTGTTTTACTTAACTGAAAAAAGTATAGTCGAGTTATGAAGTTGCCATGAAAAGAAGATTCATACATTTGTTGGCTCTAGAAAGAGTTTGTAATATATCAAACTTTTTGTCACAAATACATAATTGCATTGTTATTTCTGTAAATTTAATAGTCTAGTAATGATGATATATAGGATACGTCTATCTTTTCATATGCGGCTTATATATCTTATCTCAATATGCGGATACAGAGATATTACGATTTCAGAAACCTTGTAGCACATTAAAATTGTAAGCGTAATACGGAGAGAGTAATAAAATACGATGTTGCTATTTAAGACGAAGAATCGATTTTACTCGCCGGAAGCTAATTTAAAGGTATAAGTAGTTATATTGATGGGAGGGATCTGCCTGTTAGATATCCAAAGGCAAGTTACTGTGGTGTTGATAAAACTTAATTTAAATTTAACACAAATTTCCAAATTACAAAATTTAAATTTTCAATTTAAAAAATATATCTAGTTACTGAGCACACAACAAGATCAAAGGTTTATTTGACTGTTTCTTAGAGAACATTATTATTCTTATATAAAAAAATAGTAACTTAAGGGACTATTTTTTTATTTTACACCGATTTTTATAACAGCAAAAATTGCCCAGCCAGCCCAGAAACGAAAAAGTAATTTAGTGCTGGGTCGTATTGTTTGCCGAATTTTAGTTGTCTGTCAGACTTATTAAATGCTTGCTTCAGTTGTTTTGATATGTTTATTTTACGTTTTCTCAAGAGCTTGCTTCAATTTGTACTATAACTGAAAGCTTCTTTTTCATTTGATTTTTTTAATTTAATTGCTTTTAGATGTAAATACCTATATTAATAAAAAAATATTTTTTAAAGTTTCGAATTGGATTAATGTTGCCAAAGAATGTTACTCTATAAAAATAGAGTTCTATCATTTTGAAACATTTGAGAGTTAGTTCAAATTAACGTCATTCTTTGTAAGGGTAAAGCTATTTTTCTATTTAAATTAAAATATCATTTAAACATTTTTTTCTGAAATAACAAGGAGAGACGAAAGTTTTTAATTCTTCATTTAGACAATATTTGCATATTTTACATGCTCGTAAGCACATATAATTTTGTCTTCCAGTCGTCCGATACACAAGTTTGTATGTACATATGCTCATGAACAAATACATATACGTCAACATCAACATACATTTGAGTTTAATTAATTTAAAGCCGTTATTTCGTGTTAAAAACATTAGTATTTGCACCGAATCAATACGTTCTAACTTGATTTTAAATAATTTTTTTGAATTTACTTTTAAATATATAACACGTGTTACACAGTGTATTATTTATAAACAAGCTTGACAAATAGTTTTGTTCTAATAGAGTATCTTGCTCTACCGCTGAAACATGTATCTTATTAAGGTTTAAGTTTGATAGAAATGAAATTATTCCTTAAAATTGATTTTTTTTTTGGTTTTATTAAAAAATTAGAATGAAAAATTCATCATAACAAGTTAGAAACCGATTCTAAGTGCATCAGAGTCAATTAAAATAAAATAATTAATATTGATTATATATTCAATTAAAATAACAAATATAAAATATCAGTTTGAACTATTTCATAACAACCTTACCATAACAAACTTACGAATTTTCAATTACTTTGGCCACATAGCTAGTAGATAAGTAGAAAACCTTGAATAATATAATTTAATTAAGCAATAAAATATCAATCCAACTTATTTTATTATAACGATCTCTTTGTAACGAATTCTCAATTACTTTGGCCAAATAGCTCACGGACAGCCAGAAAACCTTGATAAATAATTTAATTACGCAATAAAATATCAATCCTACTTATTTTGTTGTAAAAATCTTTTTTTAACGAATTACCAACTATTTTGGCCACATAGCTCCCAAGCAGCCAGAAAACCTTGATAAATAATTTAAATATACAATAAATTATAAATTCTACTTATTTCGTTACAACGATCTCTTTGTAACGAATTCTCAATTACTTTGGCCAAATAGCTCACGGACAGTCAGAAAACCTTGATAAGTAATTTAATTACTCGATAAAATATCAATCCTACTTATTTTATTTAATCAATCTATTTTTAACGAATTACCAACTATCTTGGCCACATAGCTCGCAGGCAGCCAGACAATCTTGATAAATAACTTAAATATACAATAAATTATCAATCCTACTTATTATAATATGACGATCTCTTTGTAACGAATTCTCAATTACTTTGGCCAAATAGCTCACAGGCAGCCAAAAAACCTTGATAAGTAATTTAATTACTCGATAAAACATCAATCCTACTTATTGTATTAAACCAATCTATTTTTAACGAATTACCAACTATTTTGGCCACATAGCTCGCAGGCAGCCAGACAATCTTGATAAATAATTTAAATATATAATAAATTATCGATCGTACTTATTTTATTATAACAAACTCTTATTAACAAATGCGTGGTTACTTTGGACATAGGTATATCTTATAAGCACTAGAAAACCACAAAAAATATTTTAATTTCTCAATAAAATATCAATTCATAATGGCTATTAGCAAAAATTCTATATAGAAAGAGCTATTAGCAAATCTTTGCTAATAGCCCACCTGAAGATGTTGTAATACAACGAAACCTAGGTCATGGTAAAGAACTTAAAGAAAGTAGAAATAATACTACATGACGTAGTTTCATTTAATTGTGAATAATGGATTTCTACAAAATTAACGCCAAATATATTCAATATTCAATATTTATTACGACATTGTAACCATCTCTTGCTAACGAATTACCTGTTACTTTGGTCATATAGTTCGTAGCGACCTAGAAAACTACGATAAGCAGGTTATTGTAGGAAATGGGTTGATATCCTAGTCGCTGGTCTAATTAGTTTAAGATCAGCACGGAACTCTGTCAATGTCTCCTAATATAAAATTAAAGTAACACGGCATGGAAACAGCTGGTTATCTCTTCTAGTTAGTCACAATGCGACGAAGAAGAATTAAATTGACTTTATACCCGTCGTAACTGTTATGGGATAACAAAAAAAACATATTTGTTGAAAATTAATGGAAAAAGCAATGAAAAAGTAAATGATTGACAAATGATCTTTTCTGACATAGTTTGCATCAACAATTTTGAGTTTACTCTAAACATGTAAAAGTATTACAACGAAATATTTTCTGTGATTTTAAATAACCTACATCAGAAGGCACTGATATTTATTTATTTTTTAATATATTGAATTACTATATGGTCCAAATGAAGTATAATTTTGTTTTTTATCAAGAATTGCTTACCTAATACGAGTATAAAGGGGATATTATTTTCAAGACATTACATGTTGTAGTACGAATCATATTATAGATATAATTTTTTACCCATGACTTGTTAATAAAAACAGTTTCTATATCAGGATCCCTGAAGATACAGCAATATAAACACTCGTATTACACTTATTCCATGTATTATACTTTATGCGTTTCACTGCAATTTTATTTAATTGGGGAAGACATTTCTGATAACTAATTTTCTATGTAAAATGCAGCTTCAATCATTTATTCACTTCAAATCATATCTTACTACGATTACCATGGGATGGAGATTAATATTTTTCTAAACCTAAAACATTATACGTATCGTACAATGTAGGCCGCGTATAAAAATATAAAACAAAAGTTGACTATATTATGTGATTATAAGAGATGACTTCGATGGAATCATTGTGCTATAACGTTTAAAAGAAATTGCGCCGCTTACTTTATTCCAGTATTTGTATGTGTATCGCCCATGACGATAATGATAAGTTATATCAAATTTAAAATGAAGGAAAATATATAAAATCTACTTTTCGTATAAAAGATATCCTACGACGAAAAAATAACTGGAAATATTTTGTTCTCAATTTACGTCTTGCGAGACACGACAATAAACGGCCCACAAAGAAAACGCCCGCAGCATATTGCTACGACGCAGGATGGATTCAATGAATATAATGAAATGTTGGTACTTAATTCATTTGCCTTAACATATTTTCCTTAAAAACCAGAGCAAACAGAGCGCAAGCTTCTTTATTCGTATATAAGCATATAACCGTATTACGAGCCTGCTCATTCTGGTATTCAATAATTATTTTGGCCATATTTTAACTAATGTGAAGTTACGAAATAATTTAAATTTGCCAACATTTAATACTAATTTGTAATGCCAGTCGCAATATATTGAAGCTTTCGATTCGAGATTTATGTGAGTGATGAAATTCCATTGTTACAGGTGGTTGAAGCTTTATTCAACGGAACATACATTGAAAAAAGCTTCAAGTATTTATATTAATAATCTTAGGAGTTGTCAGTAATAATAAAAGTTTAAATAAATGTGAACTTTGTCTAAGTTTTAAAGTTTAAAAATCATATTTTCTCCACATTTGTCTTTTTATTTAATTTTAATGAAATTAATGTATTAATATTTATTATTTATGTTACATAATATCTAAAAAGTTAATATCAGTGTAAACTGTAACCGAGTCTACTAAATATTTTAAAGTTACTATTAAATGTTTGTTCTAATTGAAAACAAAACTATTCTGTGTCAGAATATTATATTAGAGAGTTGAGTAACAAACTAAAAATTAAAAAATCATACTTTTTTAATTGGCTCTCCAACGGGTTAATTGATATTGTATATTGAATAATAGTGACGTATTTACTTTACAATTCATAAATAAAACAAAAATAACACGGAATTGTAAAAGGTATGAATTTATTAAGCTATATGTAATAGTTTAGGAATAGGTGTTTCTTATATAGTAATTCAGAGATTCTACAAAAACTTTTAATAGCTGAAACCATATGAGAGCAAAATAATATGATTCGGTTAAAATTGATGCACTTGAATAACCAAACTAATCTATCGAATATATATGTGAACAGTAAATTTACAAATATGGTGATAATAATATGTACAATTCTTAATCTATTAAAAATATCAGTTAAAAATTATATACTCAATTTTGTTTAGATATTGTGATATTTATATTTAAATAGATATATGGCATAGAAGTTTTCCGTTTTTTCATAACTTTTTTTTCATTTATATAATATTATATAATATTATTTGCCTACAAATACAATAATTTAATTTGAATAAAATATATAAATTTTTAATTGAGGATAAGTAATTATTTTTGGAAATAGACTAAGGTTTGAAAATATGTTTGTTACTAACAGCGAAACCCGTCTCTTGGGTTTCGTAAGCAAATGGCAAAAACGTAACATTTATAATTTTGTCATGTTCCTCTGTACGTCTGTCTATTACAGACATTTTACTTGGAAGCTATTGGCACTATAGAGATCAAATTTTGGCGGTCTACTATGAACCACTATACAATAAAATAATGAAATTATGAAAGAAAATAATGCATGTAATTAAGCGATGAAAAAAAATCCGACGATCATATAGATGGGATATCATTATATAGGTCTTAAAAATGATATAGAGGTTTGATAATAACTTTTTTATTTAATTCAAAAGTTGATGAGACCTATGCTTCTAAAATCTTAAAAAGTTTATCCCTTCCTCTAACTTCTCAACTAACGTGTATAAAATTCTGAAAGAAATTAAGGTATTATAACATAAAATTAATTTTCAATCCAAACAGGTTTGAACAAGATATGTTGGGCAGTTTTGGAGATATGGGATGTTTTCTGTGCTGACATATTTTGTTTTTCTCTGCATTGTGACGACTTATAAATTTAATGTAGTTTGGTGCTACAGAACCTTTCGTGCACACTGAGCCAGTTCTTTTAAATACCTTTACCATAAGTAAGACAATTTTTCTTACAATATTGATTTACTGATATCAATATACCTTATAGTTTATGTAAATAGTAGAGCTTCAAAGCAAAATACAGAATTATTTAAAAGTTAGCTCAGGGTATAAAAGTTAAGATCGCGGCTATTAGTTTTGGCAATGGTGTTTTAAATAATTTACAACAATTAATGAAACCTGGGCTTGATCTAGATTTAGATCACTTACTCGTAAAACATATAACGTAATAGTACTCAATGAAATTATTAAAGATAACTTAAGAAAAATAGTTATGGGTTATTATCACAATGTATCTATGATCACCTTAAACATATAGGTCTCTAAACCATTTATAGATTTTTATGAATTATGTTCTCATTATATGAATACTGATCAATAAGCATCATTCGTGACCAGTATGGTGACGCTCAAAGCTTTTTGATATCACCGATCAAACGATATTTTGGACTTTATTCCCGATATTTTCAGGTTATTTTGTAGTAAATTTTTATAATGTCACTGAGGATAATTCCATTATCGATTTATATATGCTTCGTGAATAACTCATAAAAAATTATTGTCAGAATTTTTTTGTGCGGTCTGTTTATTTACTACCGTGGGATATGAAACATTTGGATATCCCTTATTCGAATTTTCACTGTTTATTAGCGGGAGTTTACCTTATATATTACAACATCATATGAATAGCGTAAATTCGTAATTTTTATAATATAACCAAATAATGTGGAATAACTTTCAATGCAAATTTTTCTAAGTGTTAGTACATTTTCTAAAAAAGTAACTCCCAGTGGTATTGTTAATTATGTAATGAAGTTATTATCTAACAAATAGTCTAAAAGGTCAGTAAAACTTCACACAACATATAAATTGTTATCATAAGTGATTGCTACGAATAACTGAGGAACTAGAGCATCAAAATTAAATTTATTTCAAAACTTTTTCAAACTGTTGTGTTTATAGGTACATTTTATTTATTAACGGTGCAACAAATGGGGTTAGGGTTACGTAAATAGAGAAATTTCATTGGGTATCACACGACTATTTTATTCGCAACAAAATGGTCGCTCTTCTCTATAGAATTTATACTTCAATAACGCAAGCTTTCCGAAATGGCTTATGTGGTTAGCATAACAGAGAGTGTGCTGCAGAACTGTCAGTTCTTTTAGCGATATGTCATTGATAAACGCTGCAATGGTGCAGCGTTGCAGTGCATCTCATGTTGTGCAGTGACACCACGAATGCAAGGGGCATGGTAAGCATGCATTTCGAATATGTGTATTTATGCAATCCACTAATACGTGATGTAGTTGAGACCTACGTGCATAGCATTCTAGTTTGAATTGCAGTAACGTTGATTAATGCTTCGCTACAGTCGATTCAAAAATTCAAAGTCGATTTAAAGGCTAGCCTTTAAAAAAAATTAATTAAATTTCGCGACTTATCCGGTTAACTTACAAAATATTTCAGTGACAGTTTTAATAGGCAACTATTTTATATATTTAACTTGTCACTAGTAAAATGTACAAAATTTAATGGAATAAAAGTTAGGTCACTCTAATATGGAGGCTTGGAAATAAGTGGTAACTTATAAATTACATGCCTATGGTAATCTTTTTAAACGTTCCCAAAGCCTTTAAAAATCTGATATGATATAATTCTGCATTAGACTCATGGAAACTGTTAGTGTACTGTATATAGCAAAAAGCAAATTAATATAACTTGTGACTAAGTAAATATACCATTACCAAATACATATCTTTAGATTTCCAAACAGTTTTCAAATAAAAGAAGAATGATAATTTCCTAAATAAATTTAGGGGAAAGATTTTTTCTTGACATTATTAAACTTTCCGTATTTAATAAAGAGACAAAAATATGAAAGACATCATAACTATCAGTTAAAATTCTATTTCTTACACGGACTACTTTCGCATATTTGATGTTGTACATTTTATATTTTATGTTAATAATATGTAATATGATGTATGTGTACACACACACACATATATATATATATATATATATATATATATATATATATATATATATATATGTATGTATATATATATATATATATATATATATAAATACATTACTCTGGTGCTAATATTTTAATGTGGCAGAATTAGCCTGCAATGTGCTAAAAAGATTTTTTCGTTTTCAGCCTTATTTCAACATATCATCTGTTGAAAAGCTTACAGTCTTGGATGAAATTTTATTTAGTACCTTTCATATTTTGCTTCCAAAACTACTGTAATTATAAGTTATAGAATAACATTTGTATTAAAAATGATAAAATCCGCGAAAGCTCAGTACACTCTTTAATATTATTCGATTGAATTATAATACACATCCTAGCTAATATTATAAATACCAAAAGTGGTTTATATATTTATGTATTACTTATACTGAATCACCTTGGCTCTTTCCTTTCTCCTTCAGTAATATTTTATATGCATCTGTGGGAAAATATATTACTATATACTCACTTGTTAGAATTACATAACTTTTAAAAATATATTTTAAAGTATTTTGAAATATATCTGTTTAAATTTTTCTTTGTAACTCCAATGACTATCATATGCAATTATGCAAATAAAGAAAGATGACTAAGCTTAATTTATTCAACTTAATTTCAGTAATAAAGAAAAGTTAACCATCTCATTAACTTCGTAATTGTTTTTATAAAGTAGTCGGTTTTATATTTTTATTTTAAATGTCATAAACTTTTGAGCAGATTTTGCGATTGACTAAAGATTGACCGTGTGCTTAATTTTTTTTTGTTATTTCTTGTCTCTCTACGCTACTATTACTTTTAAATTTAAGTATTATTTGACTTGTGAAAATAAACTGTGCAGTAATATACTAACTTCTTCGATTAAAGGCACTATCTCTGATTAGGGAGGTGCTATCATTCTCTCTATCATTTACAAAAGTTGTTGATACAAAGGGCTTTGAAAATGCCTTGAATTGTGAGCATAAAACTTTTATTCCGATTTCGGAAGTTGGTAAGAATTGTAGTACAGTAACAAATAGACTTTATCAGACTTGCGGTGGTAAACCCACCAAAAGTATTTATTTCAATTTTCTTCATTGTTACTGCAAAAGTTCCATAAAAAATAATATATTTTTAAATGATTTATAATCAAAGAATAAAAGAGCTCATGTGCATTACGCTCATATTTAGTTTTACACAGTGTTTCGAATATCGCGTTATGAATATAACTGCATATCCAAATCCTAAAATATATGTGTATTTAATTGAAATATAAAGAATAGACAGATTGAAAAGTCAGCATCACTAAAAGATTAAAATTTAATGTATTTCTCTGCAAAAATGTAACAAAACATTTAAAATATTACAAAACTTTTGTTAAAGCAAAAATAAATATATAACACCTCTTTTCATTGGTCTTGCATAATCTGCTTGAAACTGGAAAAGCATTTCTAAGCAGAACACTTTTAAATCTAACTTTTGATCATTTTCTTAGAGCGGAAAATTGTGTCGAGCTAAACTTCACTCAAAAACCGGTTCACAAAGCCTTCATATCTATAGCTGGATTTCTTGACGGTTTATTTATATTCGGAAAATTCTCTTCAAAGAAAATTCTTCAAAATCGTGCTATTATGTATCATAAACACTTTGACCTAAAAGTTGAGTTTTTCATGCAGATGGGAGTAAATATTTCATAAATTAATAAAAACTTGTAATGAGTGTGTAGTAAAAATACTACGCAATTTCAGTTCATTTTCATCATACATATATATATATATATATATATATATATATATGTATGTATATGTATATGTATATGTATATATATATATATATATATATATATATATATATATATATATATATATATATACATATCATAAATATTAATCGTAATTTCATTCTGTGATACTGAAGAAAATCTTCAAAATAGCGTTATCTATCAGTTTTTATACTTAGTTTACAAACATTTGCAAATGGAGTTGTATCATATCTCACTTAAAGCTTTCATGCTGTGGTTCTCAGCAACATACGCATGGTCTCCGGACGGACTCTTATCGCAAATAATTATGGTTGTTTTTTAATATTTGTTTTATTTTAATAAAACTGAGGTGTAGTGATTTAATTTATATATTTGTGTCGTTATTCTAACACTCAAATTTTAATCCATCTGACTAAAAATATCAATAGGCATAAGATTAATCTGTATCTAATATTAAATAATATATGAAGATTCACTGTATTTTCAAACATTTCATACAACTGCAACCCAAATCAGCGATAGTCTGAAGAGACGCTCAGAAGAATTGAAGTGTTGCTCTTTTCAAATTTGTCTTCCAGCTAATAAATGGAAAAATCCCGTGCCCCGTTTAATAGAGCAAACTTTCATTCCTCATACCTAACAATTTCCTGCAGTCACACCAGCATCACCTTTTTGCTAGACCACCTTTAAAACTGAATTGTATGGACACTCTCCAATTTCGGGCGATATTTCACTGCTCTACCGCCTGATCGCGGTCGAACCAAAGTTATTTGTTTATGGTGAATGAAAGTACATTTTCTGAAAAGGGTGATCGTTATTGTTTTTAATGCTTATATACTTTTGTACTTATGTTTATTGTTTAAACTGTGGTAAACCAATAATTTTCCATCCTTACCAATGATACCTGAAATATAAGGATACATGTATCCGTTTAAATATGTAAATGAATAAATAATTGAAGAAAATAAAAGCAGTAAATTTATTTTTTTTGTTATTAAACTTAGAGTTAAATATATATCTAAGCTGGTGACAGGATTCTCTTAATAAATCGGTACAGCATACTTTTATGGGTTCAAATATTTAAAACAAATTTTTTTCTTAAATTTAGTAAAACCAGAAATATTTCCTATGTAAACAAAGAGCGTAACGTGGTTTCACGTCTTCATTAGCCATTGAAGTAAAAACTCTTAAACTAATTAGGACGCATGAACACGCTAACGCCTGAATACTTTTGATTACCGCTTTGTATTAAACGAAGAACACTCTCTGGAAAATTATTTGATACAAAACTTAGTAGTAACAGTATTCTTTTTTATGGAAATATTTATAAATACTATAATAATTTTCTTCAAATCTATAATTAACTTATATATAATATAACACAATTTTAATGTGGATAAATATGGTCTGTTAATCGTTATTTAAATATGATAAGCACGAAATCATTCATCTGCACTTTGTTCGTAATACCAAGGTGTACGTTGCTTGACTTGTTGATACCTGAATATAAACTCTAGGCAATCATTACAATTTGTAAGGTTTCATGCCTAAAAATGAATAAATAAAAACCTGTTATAGTAAGCAGAACTCGCACGTAAGGAGTCTGTACAGGTTTAGACATTAATGAACATTTACGAGTACATATTATTTTTATGAAACTATTTACAAATATTAATTTTCCGTCAACTAAATATATTGTTTACTATATCTTTCACAGACGTAAAATATTGTGCATATTTAAGAAATTATAAGATCTTGGGTAATCGTTATAGCTTCTTTATAATAAACTTAGTCATATTTTACCAACGCAGTTTTCTTTAGGATTTTTGGTTCAGTAGTTCGGAAATACAGCAGGAAATATTATATGTTTACATGTTTTCATGGAATCTCTTCTTAGATATAAAAATAAGACAAAAATATTTTCGTATTTCTCATTAAATCCTTTTGTAATAATATCCCGTACAATACTTAAATTAAAAAAAATCTAGACCTTTATTTCCAGTCTCTTTAATTCATATATGAAGTTAGCTAATAAAAAATATGTGGTTTATTGATATGTATTACTATGTCAAATTTTAAGTTTCTATATCATACAATTAAAGAGAAAATAGCTGTGAATTTAGAAAAATATATATGAATTTAGAAAAATAATATGTTGCCTAATATACCTATGACGAGACGTAAAAACATGGTGCATATTTAAATAATTTTGACATTTACCGTCTTCACTATTGGTTTCCTATATTTTTTCATAAGTTTACAAAAACCTAATTTTTTTTAAAAACTATATTGAATAGTTTTAGAAATAAGGGATCAGGGGAATCTTTTATGCTCATTTTTCAGTATGTCTTAAAATATATACAAAAAATTGCTAATAAAATATTTGGGAGTTTCTTACAAATATTGGAGATCATTTCAAACAATATACCACGGTATATTTGGAAATAAGAAAATATTTAATACACACACATCTCTAAAATTTTCAGACAAATATTTTATACGTTATGTGATATAAAAGGATTAATATACATTTATAGCTATTTAAGTGATTGTGAAGGACGGACAGACAAATACGTGAGCAATCTTGCAAGAGTTCAGTTTTCCATTTGAAGCACAGTACCCTCAAAAAGGAAGGACATTAAAGGACTTTTAAGTTTTCTCACTTATTTGACGGTCTATTCAATTACACGTCGAGCGCAGCTGTTTCTTTTAAAAAGTGTTTAGGGTAAACATTTTAAATTTATGATTGTGACTAGCTGAATTATCAAACGACATATATCGAACGATACATAACATAAATTAGGTGTTTCGCGAGACAATGCCATTTCAAGATATGTCGTATTATATAATAGACCTACGACGTGCAAGTATTTCGATAATAAATCACTGAAGGGTGATAACTGTACGGATAAAAAGAAATAACGTATAACGAACGAATGGAGGCATATAAAAAATATACACCAGAGGTAACATACAAAAGGGTACGAAAGACGACTGCGTTTTTATTAACAAGAGCAAAAGCAAAGGTACTTATGTTAACTGTAATAGTTATTTATTAATAATTTAAGATAATTACTCATTCACCTTCCGTTATTCTCATTCTATTTTCATATTTCATATAAATTAGGTTATAAAGAATATATTGTTTTCTTACTTCTTCCCATCATCACTATGTTACATGTTTTCTTGTCATACGTAAGTTTGTAGAAAAACATAAGAAATCAAAATTTATAATCATGGTACTTATAATTAGGTTAGATATAAAAATGTTATGTATTCTAATATTCCTGATGTATTTCACTATTTTGAATGGGAATGAAAATAACAGTACTATCTTTACCTATAGCTATCGTTATCTGGTAGGCAAAAAAAATTACAATTTATTTATGGAGCTCTTCTATACTGTGTAAGTAGTTTATTCTAGCTAGTTTAAGCTATCTAAATAAGAGATGATCAAATAGCAAAATATCGCAATGCCTATGACATGATGGTGAATATGGTATAGCATATCATTTTTATATCTTTCAGTCAAATCATATCATTTTTGTATATTTCAGTACATTAATAAAGATCAACATGGAGAAATTAAACTCGGTTCTCCCAATATTACTCGCTTGTGAACTAGTATTCCTAATTGCTATGAATTCACCTTAAATCCTGGAAACAAAGGTCAAAAAATAACAGCGGATTCCAACAGCGGATCATTTTAGTTCTGGCATTAAAACGAAATTTGCATACTGAAACTTGCTTTTCCTGTGCTAAACTATTGGTGTTTGCGTATATTATTAACGTTAGCCATAATAGCAGTTATGTTTAATATTAATATTTGACAACGAACATCAACTCATAATATCCATACTGATATTTACATAAATGAATTTATTGTGATTTAAAACATCAGGCACTTTTGGGCCTAATTAGAACTTATTATAAAAATATTCTTGAACATTTGACAACCTTTCTTCAAAAATCGTTATTAAAACTTGCAACCCAATCCAAAAAGACCAGATAACATTTTACAAAATAAATACAAAAGGATCTTTGAACGCTATTTAAAATGTTAGTGACTCAAAAACTTGCTTGATATCTTAAATTATCATTTATATTTCATAAAATAACCAAAATTATGTTATTACAAAAAGTTCTTTAAAAGAGATCTAAATTAGATCATGAAAATACTAATAATGGTTTTAAATAATTGTTAGTACACACAGTATAAAGTGACATGCTACCAGAATATAAATTTCTCATTTAATAATCAACTTCTCCGCCTTAGTAAATAACGAAGTAGTGAAATTAGGTTGACAATTTTATCACGCTAATTAGTACCGAAGCAAAATTTAGGCGGCCTTGTTTTATATTCTATCCATAATAAACTTTTTTTTTGAAATTGTTGAATTACTCAACTAAACTTAATTAACCTTAAACCATTTTCACGTTTTTTTTTAAATTTACTTCTACTCTCAGAATAATTTACAAAAACGTTTGATTTGTTTCAAGCAAGTACGAAATTCCTGACATAAGTCTTGAAAAGGTTAGAAAGAGAAATATATGCTACGAAATGAGCATATTTTTGTTCAGTTAGCAATCAGAAATTTGAGTTTTAGGTCTAATTAATTACTTTGAAAATGAATGTGGCGTTTGATAGTTTTATGTTATATTAACCTGAGATTCCATGATTCAGCTTCATATGACACGTCAAATATTATTCATTTATCTTTACAACATATGGCATATTACAGTTTCTCAAAGAGGAGAATGTAATAAATAAAAAAATCTTTATTATTATTTCAGTTAAATCGTTTTTACTATTAAACCCTACATTTTAATAATAATTTAATTGTTATTATACGTTTAAATTAATTTCATCATTTTGTGTTCGTTGCCCAATCCGTGCACATCAACTATTAAGTACAACGTATTACTATTTTTTTTAACGCTGGAAAAATAATCTGCGTCGAATCAACGTGTATTATTTTGAAATTGAACTTCTTTTTATCTATTGCTAACACTGTGCTCGTCTTTTCGACTAACACAATGGTTCCGCAGTACTTTCAGGTGACACACGTATCGCTCAGAAAAATGAGCCAATTTTATAAATATTTACCTACCATAAGCTAAAGTGACATATCTTTACGTTATATTCATTAAAGTAGATTAAAAAAATTCTTATATATTTCTACGTTTTTTTAATTATAGGTTATGCTCAAGTAATATAACAATGACGGCAGAAAATCTCTTAGACGATCAACCAATATATCGATTACTATTAGAAATAAGCAATTAAGAATCGGATACTGAAATCGAGGATTATATTCAAGAAAACGAAATTCAAAGTGACAAAGAAAACGAAGAACTCAATCCATTAGGCATAGATATTTCTTTGGATTTTCAAAATAATGCACAGCCACCTACTACACTATTAACCTTCTCTTGATTCCTCGTGCTCCGTGTGGAACCTTATTGTTGGGACCCAATAAGCAACGCTTAGAAGCAAGGTGTCTGGGAGACTTTTAAAGGAAGAATAAGTGGTTGAAATTTAATGCGTAACATTGTGCCAATATTTAAAGGTCCTATTAGAATAAATAGTGATTTGTTTGAGCTATTGTTCTGTTTGAATATATTTGGAACCGAGGATACTATAAAGGAAATTGTAAGATGGTCTAACGTGAAAGGCCGGCTAAAGCTTGTCAGCACACACTTGAGGGCTACTTTCAAAGGAAGGACTCCTGCTAAAATTCGTACTCTTATTGGTATACTCACATTAAAATCAGCTATGAAGGATAACCAGTTATCAACTGGGCAATTATTTGATAGTTCATATACAGAAAACAGACTTTGCTAACATGAATAAATATGAGTATGATTTTTTGATAAGATGTTTACAAATGGATGATAAAATTTCGAGACCAAAACAGAGAGCCACTGATACATTCACGACTAAACTTCTATTATTTGGGAGTATGACAGCTCGTGTAAACTCAAATTGTCGTCTTCGTTATCGATACAATCGTTTGTTAATATGACAGCAGATAAGTCATTACTACTTAAATTTTCCAAGTTTTTATGATTAAAAATAGCTATTTTTACAATGTAAAAAAATGTAAAAAAAAATGTAAATCATAAACCGATTGCGTAGGACACCGCATAAATTTCAAAATTATCTAAACCTGATTTCTTTGCTTGAATATACATTATTAAAACTAAATGCGGCTTGATTAGTCAAAAATATTACCTGGTATAAACTCAATTAAAATAATATAAATATGATTAACATTTTTCTTAGTTCATGTTCAGTTATGAAATATTCATTATATTAAGAGACGTGTATGAGTTTCGTGAAATATCACTATTGCAAATATGTTTCCTTATGCACTCCGTAAATGACCAGTGGTATCTTAATGCTTTAGGATATTGCTTCTAGGTCACAACATTTTATAATAACATTCATCAAAGAGTATATACAATTTCAAGATAAGCTTCAATTAGTTTATATACTTGTGATCCTTGTGGTTAATTTACATGGCGATCGACGACGAATGCCAAATACGAGACTGAAAGTAAAAAATATACACTTAAATTCGCTCGTTTGCAAGGAAATATTTAAAATTTTTGTAGCGACCGTCCAGTGGTAAGCATTTCATGCTTACGAATGGAGAGTGAGATTTAAATATCAACATTTTTACCTTAGAACAAAAAACTAAACCTTTTTAATACATAATTTTGAAAGTTTTGTGACTCCGTGTTGTGTATCTTTTAAAAATTAGAGTATTGTTAGGAAACCTAATTATTTGGTTCATGTGTATATTTTTGGCATTTTGTTTTAGTAAATTCATAAGCAAATTAGACAGAAACCTTGTCAAAATTAATAACAGCTGAATTTTAGTTTAAATGTCATATGCAATTAATTAAAAATATTGCCATTGCGCGCGATCGTATCAATTCCCATTGATAATAGCTATTCTGTAAGTTAATAAGATAGTTATGATTTTATTTAGGACTATATAATACAATATTCGTTCGAAATTAAATTTTTTTAAGAATAATATTATGTATGGTTTCGGTGTGTAAACCTTAATTTAGGGACAAGCAAAGCGCTAGTTTATGAAAGAATATTCCAAAGACGATTAATTAAACCACCAAACTCTATTTCTTCTCATACTTAAGGTCATAACTGCATTTTTCTTTTGAAACAGTGAACATATTTGTTTCCAGAAGGCCAAAATATTCGCGGAATTTCTCGTTTCAAGATATTCGTAAAGTGAAACATTAATTTCTCATTAAATAATAGAAACAACCATTAAATTATTAAACATTTAAAAATGATCTTTCGTTAGATGAGTAATGTTGTAGCAATATTCAATATATTGTCTTGTTATCTTCATAAGGCACCATTTCTCACACAGACCTGACTCTTCTGCAATAAAGGTAACTTTCATACTAAATCTCCTCTCAAGGAACTCCTCAAACCCATCTCCATCTTTAAGCCATAAATTCATGATAAAAATTAAAGTTTTTATGTAAAGTTCTGGTCACATTTTAGATAATTTTGTAGATAATACATGTTCTTCTTAAGTCTAAACTAAAAGTCAATGAGATTTTGCAAACATTTTCAAATTTTCAAAATATTGTATTCATATGAAGTGTCAATTTGTAAGACGTATTCCTTTTACTAATGGATTAAATTTTGAATAAATTATATTCAATTACTTCATGCCATATGCTAATAAATGAATAAGTCTCAAATAAACGAACATGCAGGATTCTTGAAAATTATTCATAATAATTATTCACGAAGAAAACTTAAATTGATAACCAAATTGTCCAACAAAACCATTACACTAAATAACTTCAAAATAACATGAAAATATTGCAAACTAACAACAAATTATCGTTCATTTATTGAAACTAAAAAATATATAACTTCGAGACGTGTGATCCAAATGTACGGGAACAATATTTCATTGATAAATTTGTTGAAAACATCAAATAAACATATGGAATTCTTCCACATTATTTCCTGTAATTAAGGCAGGAAATTTATTCCACTATGTGATAATGTGGAATTTCAATATCTTCTTAATTTAACTGGTACTACAAAAAAATCCTCTAAATTAATTAATTAATCGAAATGAATTAACTCCAGTGTATAGAAGGTATTTATTTAAGTTTAATGAATTGGATTAAATTTATTAAGAGTACAAAAATCGATGAAATGAAAATCTCCATAAAAATATTCAATCTTAAATTAATATGTGAATATTCAAGTAAAAAGTAGAGGTCACCTTAATAATATTAAAGTTTCACAAACATTTTAAAACTTAAAATAGGCTTGGCAAAGTGCAGAAGAGAAAACAATTATTAATAGTTCAATTCAAAAATTCTTAAAATAATTCAAAAATTCTCAGTCTTAGTTATATGAACAAAATAGTCGTTTTGTTGCTATCGCAAAATTATTAATTTTTCATAAGTAATTACAAAAAAGGCACTAAAGATTTTCGTGTTGAAAACAATGATGAATTGAATATTACAAATTAATTAGGTGCCAATACTGCCATTTTCATATAAGAAATCGGGACACTAACAATGTGTATTAGAGAATCTCTCCACGTCTGTACCTAAATTACGAGAAGCCTTTACGTAGTAGCGGGCGTTCAATTTATCAATATTACATTGTATGTAGACATTGTTCCGTACCTAAGTACACTTCAATGTAACATAAATTATACTCTACTCGGTGCGCTCAAGCTTATTGAAAGCTTCCATAAACGCTGAAACATATAAACGATTTACAGATGT
The DNA here is from genome assembly GCA_039881145.1 of Druceiella hillmani. Classification (NCBI taxonomy): domain Eukaryota; kingdom Metazoa; phylum Arthropoda; class Insecta; order Lepidoptera; family Hepialidae; genus Druceiella; species Druceiella hillmani. Next base: position 31,327,106 of record JAYKKI010000014.1, on the reverse strand, counting down.
ATACATCTAATGTTATAAAAACAATATACTTATACTTTCGCATCACTGTTATTTTAAAGTTTATCGTTAGTAACTTAATAGTTATTACGTTACCTGTTTTGTGAGTAAACTATCTAAATCTACTATAATGCGAAGTTAGATTAATGATTAAATGTAATTTAAAACATTATTGTCAGAACTAATAATTAACTCTAATATAAAATAATTTCACAAAGTTTAAATCTAGTTTCAAATTTAAGTACTTATCCTCAAAGTAAAACCTATACGTTTATTGACATAAAACCATTGTATTTGTAGGTAAATAATTACATCTATAAAAGCAATTTCTATAAAATTAAAAAATATTTCAATGATATGACATTTTTAAACGTATCTAAACAAAATCGAGTAAATAGTTTTGCTTGAATTTGGTACTAAATTAAGAATTTTTCAAAGTATCATTCCCACATTTGTAAAACTTTCTTTTCAAAATTGAACCCGATGAGCGATTTTCGTTATTCAATTATGGGTATTCAATCCAGATTTTTATACTATTTAGCTTTCGAATTCTCGTAACGATTCATAGTTTTTAAACAACCTTTGGATCTCGAAATAAAAATCTCCTCATTTCAAAACAGCCAAGTATAGTCAGAAAATATAAATATCCTTTAACGATTCCGTGATAGTGTTATTTGTTGTTTTATTTTTGGATTACAAAACAAAGGCACGAGCCGTATTTCCGTGTTAAACCTGCCCCCGATAAGAACCTATATCGTTACATATACTGTTTTGAAGAGGAGGTCAAAAGTACTTGATATAGAAAATATTACCTGTTTATCTTGGTTAACGACTGAGATATTTAAAAATAGTATCCGATACTACTTTTCTTCAAAGCGTTATATCTAAGTAACTATTAAAGTTAGGAATATTTATTAAATTTATTTGTTCTGATACGTTTTATAATTTATTTTACAAAAATTTTCCATGAGTCAAGCTTGGTTAAAAATATTAGAAAGACGTATATAACAATTTTATTAAGAGATTTCCATGAAATCCAATTAAATGACTCCTTTGAAAAGATAGTATTTGCCTATATATATAGACAGTATATATTGCCAAAAGTGTACCAACTTTAAACTTTACGGCTACTACGTTATCCCATTTAAATGTAATTGTTATTATTATATTCATAAATCATTGCTCAAAAGTTCTCCAATACTTATAAGCATGAAAAACTTACTATTTTCTTAATTATAAATGATTTCAGCTCCCCATACATTATCGCTCCACGCGCCGGTCATGTCCGTATATGTTTATACGTTTACGTACATATTATAATAAGCAGGCAGCTGTGGTAGTGCTCTTTCTATTTACATAGTTTTATAAGTTTCTAATTGTTAGACGTGTTATTTATAATAAAATATATGTAATATCCAGTGAATAAAGGAGTGGTGCAAAATAAAAACTCGGTTGTTTCTGAAAAATAAAAAAGGACAGAAAACGAAAGAAAATATTGCGAACCGAAGATTAAGCGGGTGAAAAAACTAATAACAAATATGCTTTGAGTAGGTAAGTAGTCAATTAATTCCTTTTTTTTCCTAATTTTTTCAGTACGTCAATGAAAAAGTCTCGTGATAATCGTAACCTGACCAGACCAGCGACTAGGGCATCGACTGCGCGACCTCTTGCCATCTACCTGTCCTACAATATTCTGTTCATCGAGGTAGTTACACTGTCTACGGTCTATATGGCAAAGTAACCGAGATCGTTGGTAACAGATAGTAAATAATGAAACAATTACTATTAATATTTTAATGCGTATATAAATTAATTAACGCAATAAAATATCAGACCTAATTATGTCATTACAACGTTATTGTGAAACACTTGTATTTTACTATAGTTGATTTTTCGTCCCAAATTTCTAAAAAAAACAAAAAAGAAAAAATGGTATATTAAAAAAAAGTTCAAAATCTAGTAAAATATTTTGATACGAAAAATAATAATGTAAATAAAAATAATGACTTTAAATTATGATTTTAATTAAAGTCAAATGTATGTGTGTTTACATATATTATTTACAAACACGGGATTATTTACAAACATGAGAGAAGTGGAAAACATAATTATGAATTCTTATGGGCATATATAGTATATAAATATTGTACCAATGAATATTTAATAAAATCTAATCACACAGTCTAGCGACTATATTGGGAGTGAAACTTCTGATTGGATGCTGTAAAAAATACAGTTTATTATATAAATAATACAGTCATGATAAAAGCTATTTACTTTCTCACTTTTAAACATCACCATTATCACATTTCAAATTTTAAAACTGACCTCAAATGATAAGCTCTTACTTCCAAACGAAATTAAATTAATGATATTTAAATTAAAATGAATTTTCGGATTCTAGTTGAAGCGAGAGCTTTTTAGAAAACCGACTACAAAGCGAAACAATAGAAGCGAACATTTAATAAACCACAAAGACAATTAACATTTGGCAGAAACTACGATCCAGTACCAAATTACTTTTCCTTTCCTCTTCAATTCCTTTTCTAGGAATACAGAATATATCAGAGTTTAAATTTTATTTTTGAGAACGTTTCAATTTAAAGCAATAAATGCAATTTTTTCTATTTGATTACTTGGCAACTCCAGCTATTAAATATTCCCGTAAAAAATTTATAAGAATCCCTGTAATTAATCATTGTAATTTAAGAGGATCTCCAAGAAACCGTTAAATTAATCTCTAGCTATATCATCTCTTTGGTAATTAGTTACACGTTTAATTTAAAAGTCCAATTTCATAAGTTATAAATTAGGGTTAAGTTTATGTCGACTTTTATCAAAACGCCAGTAACTTTCATTTGGTCATCCGAATCTCTTGCCCTGAGTATTCCATTATCATTATATCTACTTATGAGTATCTCTTATCAAGAAATATTGTTGTGAAATTGAGCCTGTGTTTTAGAATACATTTGAAAATAAAAATTACGGTAGAAGCTAGTAAACGTCAATATAAAGTCAATATTACTACAAAGACGATTGGTTAAGATTTAGCACGTCCAACATAATATAAGAAGATTACACAAATATTTTCGTTTTTATTTTTATTTTAGAAAATTACACAATATACTGTTGGACAGAAAGGTGTTACCATTTTTTCCGTCATTTATAGAAATGACTTATTACAATAAAAGTCCGTTAGTTGAATATTCTTACAATTATAAACATGAGAAGTCCACAGTTATAGACAGATTGTGGATGTTGGTAAAAAATTGCTATCTAGTTGTTAGTAGAGTATTTCAATATGGCGATTCCAAACCCACCAAAGTATTTAATATAATTTATGTTCTTTTCTATCTCGTAATCAACATTCCCCAATTATAAAACGTTTACCATGTTTATTATTTATTTTATTTACGGGTATCCTCTAAAGTGAAAATTTATATTCACGGCCAAAACATGTCCATTACCGAGTTAAACGTCTTCAAGATTGGTGCGTCCATAACATAAAAGAAAGCATAACATGTGTGCAGAAAACAAAATTGTACTCTTAAATATGTATGTATGCATAATATATGCCTGTGGTTTATTGGAGATTAGCAATCGATGTCATTTTTATGTCTTATTTACTCGCAGCTGTTTACATTGTAAACTGTTCAGAGTCCAAGTAAACTCATTACTTAACTGCAAATTTGTTTATTAGTGAGCTATTGTTACATTCCATGAATTTATCCACCCCAATCTTCTATGATAAGTTTGCTTTTTAAATTATAAAATTATATGGTCAAGTGTTTTTGACTGGTAACTTGTAGTTGACTAATGATATTAGGGATCGTATAACAAGACTTACCTGAAATCTTCAGATGTCTGCTTCTGTTTTCTTATTCTTTCCATTTTAATCCGAATTGTAGACAGTATTTATATCTACATTTAGTCTAAATTGGATATAATTTTTTTTTTAATAAGGCGCAGCCCCTAAAATATTTTCTTTTTGCTACTAAATACTACTAATAATTACAAACCTGATTACGGAATACATAGCAATATTTTAAAACAAATATGATTGAAAATATTGGGAAGATACCTGATCACACATTTACATAGGTATCTAGTATGTTTTAAGATTTGTGTATTTAGGTTATTTTTCACTTAAAAACCTGGAAGCGGTGTAAATATTTAAACATAAAATTAAATTACACAGAAATTTGAAAATTGTGCTTTGCAAAAGGCTGCATATACGAGGATCATGTGTTAAGTTTACTTAACTATAGACTCGTAATTTTTAATATTTTCAATGCTACTTTAACCAAATAATTTAAGTCAATATATATTTAAATGAAAACCATCAAATCGGGTGGAAACAATCCATCCATTGGAAATCGGCCTTAATGCTTTGGATATGATATTTTAAATATAAAATAAAAAATAATTAAAATCTGAAATAGGTAGGTAATATGAATATTATACTGCATTAAATGGCATAAATCTTAATAAAAATAAGGTTTAGGCTATTAGAAAAGCAAACTTTTAAATATTTCTTTATACTAAAATCAAAAAGAAAATACTCAGTGAAAATACATATATTTGCAAACAATGTTACAATATCCTATCTCATTTAAGGTTTTCATGCTAATACCTCTTAATATTACATGAATTACCTGCATACAGAATTTGATGAAAAATATTTTTATACTTCCATTTTACTCTTTTTCTGGTAGTACGTTTACCTATTTTACTTTAATTTTCTTCATTTCCATGCACTATTCCATGTTGAAATTTAATAATATGATCCATTAGTTTACAAGGGTTACTCAAACACTCAAATATAAATCTCCCTAACTAAAAGCTGAAAAGAACACAGCATTTTTATAGTGTCCAATTTTAAATAATAAATTAATATTTGCGGTGTCTTTGAAATTTCCCTACTATTTAAATCTAATCGAGTGACGGTTGCAAGAACTAAAGGCAGTAAAATTTAGTTTTTCACAATATTACTCTCGTAGCTAAGTGTTTCCCTACATTCTGCTAGTAAATTGGTAATGTTTTATGATTTCAAATACTCTAATTATAATTTTTCCTTTTAATTTTCGTAAAACCTGAAATATTTCATTCGTAAATAAAGTAACACGGTTTTAATGCTTCATTACCAATTGAATTAAAAACTTAAAATTGAACTAGCATGCTCAAACACGTTAACAAGGAAGCTCCTGTATTTACCGCTTTGTATTAAACTAAATCTGCTCTCTGGCAAATAATTAATATAAAAATAATACTATATAACTTAATAGTACATTCATCCAGTTTTAATCGGATACTAACCGTATACTGCTGTGTAAAAGGTTTTTTGTATGAGTTTGATTCGTAGTTAACGATAATTTTTAGTAATTGTATGTTTTTTCAAGAAAATACCCACAGACACAATTATAATCATAATCATCACAATATTACACAAGCAACTAATCCATTAATCCTTATTTATTTCATGTATTTTTGAGTATTTATGTAATGTAGGGCAGAGCTATTTGAGCAATATTTTACTTGATAGGCCATAGCTCCTAAACGGCAACGCCAAGTTCCTTAATATATATTCTGTTAGATAATTATTTGTTTTCTTTCTAAAAGTAAAATTTATTTGTCACAAATACGGTTTAAAGACTGCGGTCGTTTAGGTGGAAAAGGCAGACATGCCCAACTTACCTCATAGGTGACGTAAATTGAGCAACGATATTGAGCAAATTGAGCAATTAGATAATTAAGTCATATGGCGACTTGAATGTACATTAGATACGTAATAAGTTGCTCGTTATAGTCAACTTTTTATTTGGAACCTCTTGGTGATATAATAGCTAAAGCAAATTATTCTTTTTTTGACTATTAAGCATGAAAATATAGTCAACATACACGGAAAATTTCTTAGTCTTAATTTTTGGATTTAGACGCATACTTTCTACTTAAAATCATACTTTTACAGCTATGTGATGATCAATAGAATTTAAATATTAAAAATAAACATTAACATAATAAAAAAATTAATCGTGGTTTTTGCTGTCTAAATAATACAGACATAAGACCAGAATTTAGGGCACATCTTCTATGTGCCTATTCCTTGCAAACTTGACACTGGATCTATTTTTCCCTGATAAACGTCCAGAATAGGTTTCACAGTAAACCTGGCAGTCATAGTAATTTTTATTGTTATCAATTATCAATTTCTTGTTTTTGTTTTTTTATTGTTTCACTTGTTCCTCTTTAATTTTTCGAAAAACGAAAAAAATCATTATGTTTTCTAGGGTATGTTAGAACAGCAGTTTTCCTTTTTCTTCCGCTTGCCGTGCTTATCTTTGTTAGACCTGATTTTGAGTGACGTCAAATAAATTCAGGAGAAAATCCCTAAGATGGGTCGAAGAGTACGTTTTCTTTATAGCTTGTACCAGTTTATTATTCAGTTCGGTTGGTGGATACCGTAGTACCATGAGGTCTTCTGGCATGCATTATAGCTTGGTATGAAGGATTTCTTTCCAGCTGAGTGGATTCTGGAACTCGACAGTGGATTAGAAATAACGGTGAATATCGAAGGTTACTAAAAATGTTTGCAATAAATAGGAAGATGCCCTTTTTTTAAATCATTCATGATATTCCTACTTATCTGAGTTAAGAACAGTGAATCCGCGATAATTTTTTTAACCAAGTATCTTATGAAGAAATTTTGAGAGATTTAAAGGCTCTCATTTATGGCTGCAATGTGGTGGGTATGGTAAAATGACGATGGAGTGCTTTTTAGCCAAATTTAGTATCTCTTCGTGTAAGAGAGAAAAAAGTAATTATCTAAGGCTACTGAAACACTATACTCAGTAGATGGGTTTACATTGATAAAATATTTTATTAACAAAAACCACTGACATTATATGCTTCTATATAGATAGAGGAACAACCATTAATCAAATGGCTCTTGAAATTTTTGCAGGAGAATATACAAAGGGAAGAAACTATGTTTCTAGAAACAGATATAGCAGTCACCACTATATAGTCAGTACCTCGTTTCCCAGAAATCATGATGTCGAGGTTACGTTTACCCTTGGCAGCTACAATTTTATTTGGCTTCAATACAGCGGATACTCCTTTATCATCCAATTTCAATATTCATTGCTGTGACGAAGTTAAATTATATTTATCCATTACTTTAGCTGACTTGTCCAAATAAAACATTAAAGTTTTCAACATTACCAAAGATGGTAAGTTCTGGGATTGAACAGGTTACTTGTAATTCCGTTTTAAAAACATTATAAACCACTCTTTCCTGGCTACTTTATTTGTAGTCCAGGTAATTGGAATTTTAATGCCAAATTTAATAGCACATCCGCAGACAAGGAGATTTACGTCTTTCGGTGAATATCCATAAAACTATCATCAGTAATAATAATAAAAAAAAAATCGACCAGTTATCCTTGTTGCAATAATCATCATAGATAAATCGACTTCTGATAATCGATCTTCTCAACATTTTATAAGATAGCGTGCGGTGTGTAATTTTCGAGATATTTCGATTGACCAACGTATCCCTACTTTTAACTAGCCCCTAGTTCAATTAGTTAGCAATGTACATATTTAAATACCTTAACTATTTATGTCTCTAAAATTGGGCCTATAATATGCTTAATTTTATAGACATAAATATGTACATATATAAATACAATGTACATATTTAAAAAAAAATTTATTCATTTTAATGTAATTCTTGTGCAAAATTTACAGCAGATGTCCAAAAATACGAAAATTTATTATTCCCCATTCGTGAATTTTATAGTTGAGGGTACTTTTGATGATGATGAATTAATCAATTAACTCATCACCAAATTTAAAATACGTTTATATATTTTTATTACGTGATTATATAAATTTTCCTCTCTATTTTGTTCAATTATCATACTAAATATTAGTCGACATGAATTGTCCCAGTTTCCAAACTTGTTACAGGCAGAATGTCTTGGTGAGTATATTTAGACTTACGTTCAATATTTAAATGCCCTGCATGATGACTTCAAAAACAGATTTGGAGATATTCTGACAATAAAAATACCAGCATGGATCATAAATCCATTTGATATAACGGAAGTGGCGAATGTGGTATTACAAGAGGAGTTACTTGAGCTTAGCACCAATGAGAAGCTGAATATGAACCCTAAAAAAGGATATCAAACATTCCGGCGGCAGACAGAAGTACCCGAAAAATATCCTGGGCTGTAGAAAATTGCGAGAAAACTTTTGATATCGATTCCATCGTCATACCTGTCGAAAAACGTTTTAGTCTCGTTACAAACCTATTAATAAAAAAAGGAGCAGATTGAACATCACAGACCGGGGAGATTTGCGATTATTCCTTACAAAACTGAAGCCAAATACTGACAATTTGCTGTCAATTCATCAAGTACATCCCTCCCATTAAAATTATGACTATTTTTTTTAAATGTCGATTTGCATTGTTGAAATTACGTTACGTTATTAATGTTTAATTTTAAATTTGTTAAGTCTGTAATCAGAATATTTTAATAAATAGAACACGAGAAAATATAGCATTATTTTTGTTATTTTTACCACTCCGTATTTAGGATTGGAATTCAGCCGAATTCTACGAGAAAAAAAGTTTGAGAACCTCTGGTGTAGATACTATAAACAGTATGACGATGATAATTGCTTACAAATAGGATGGACCATTTATATATCACGCAATAAAAACAGTTAAAGAGACAAACAAAATTTCGCTCTTTATTATGATAAACATATATGTATATATATATATATATATATATATATATATATATATATATATATATATGTATATGTATGTATGTATATATATATACATATACATATATATATATATATATATATATATATGCATGTATATATGTATGTATCAAATTTTAATACATGCATTATATAAGACATCTCAGACTCAAGCCATGGAAATATTGCAGAAAAGCAAATAAATGGACAAAATAAATTAGGCGTGCGTAGGCAGATCCGTTTATTCAAGTATGTGTGTATATTTACGAACGTATATCTTCGTGTATGTATATTTACATAACTGCCATACGTATCCATGCCTATACACGTGCTTTGAACGTATATAATCATCTATGTATATTTACATAACTGCCATATGTATTCATGGCTATACACGTACTTACTTGTTTTATTCATTTATATTTGCACTTAGGTATTAACTCAAAATGAAATATATAACGACATTTGCATATGTGGTGATGTATTAAATTTGTAATGCTTAGATCAGTGAATTCTCCCATAAAAACACGCCGTGACGATTTATAAACTATATCGTATATATCATATATATTTTTAGAAATTTGATTATATCATTAATTTTAGTTCCATAACAGGTGAGTGAAATTTTCTGTTTCAGCACCTTTGCTTTTTGTTGACATCTCGTAGTTACAGCCATGAAGTCTGGCTGTTGAACATCAAATAAAATTTGTAAAAAATTAAATCTGTTTAAATCTGCAAAAAGTATATCTGCCAAATGCTTTGTTTACATATTCTCATCACTATAAATATAAGACTTTAACGGATCTTTCATTCAAAGTTGAAGTTAAAAGGGAATTATTCTATTGCTAATTTATATTTCCTATATAGCGTTTCAAAGAATCTCGACGATCCGTTGCTCGATGCGACGTTGCTTTATATATTCTTTTCCAGCCTATCAAATATATTTTTTTTAAAATATGTCAATGTGTTGTTCTGTTGCGAGGTGAAAAAAGTGAAACACATTTTTGCATATAAAATATTAGTTGGGCAAACATATATTTTAATGTAATTATATATATACAGTTACTGCCAAAATTATTAGAACTAGTTTAAAAAGACAATTTTCTGATTTAGTGAACGTTAATATGAATATTTTATATTTAAAACTAAAAATATAAATTTAACAAAACATATTTAATCCATATATTGGTTTTGAGAGAACTATTTGCACAATAAACGAATCCTAGTAGATTCCTAAATTGAAATCGATGGAGCAGAACTTTATCGAATGGTGTTTCCAAGCGGCTTTCTATTAAAATTACGTCAGCATTAGAGCCAAAAACAATCTCAAGCGCAACTTCCGCAGTTGAAGGCGGTTTAATAAAGTTTTCAAGTTTAAAGCTACGCTGCATATCTACCAGTAAAAGTGTCGATATTTAAACGTTACTCACCAAGTCGAAGATTCGAGGATTTTAGAAGTACATTGAAGTGGAACACGATATTTGAAACGTAATTTTTCATAGAAAAATATAGATTAAATTATAAGTGCATGATAAAATTTGTATGATGTAATGATTTTTTTAAATAAATTATTGAATATTCACAACTTTTAAGTTTTTTTTCAAAATTACAACATGTGTGTGTAATTTTGAAACTAAAATTCGAAAACAAACTTGGTGTTTTTTCTTTATTAGGTCATTTTGAAAATATCAAAGCAAGTTTACGTTCAATTTTTTTAAGTTTTTTAATGGTAGAAATGTGTATTACGGATAATTTCCTCATCACGTCATGGAACTAATTTATATTTTAAATTAGAAAAGTTTTTAGCATTTTTAAGAAGTTTAACGTATTAAATTATAAATGATCCCAATCCATCGACATAAGTTAGCAACACGTTCATTTTTGTGGCGTTGTTTAATATTTTTCTAAACGCTATTTGGTTCTAAATAATAAATCATATATATTAATACGCTAAGGTTAAGATGTTACTCTTCCTTTTTAGAAAAAACCTCACAACTAATCCACATAAATTATATATCATTTTATAGATAATTGCTTGCTCTACCGGCATCCACAACTAAAAAATGTATTATTGATATTGTTTTTGCAAATTAATTAATTATTAAAATTATATACACAAAACAGCAATGCTGCCATCTAACGGCTCAACGTCAATATGATTGACGGTCGGTAAAATTTTTGTTTAATTTCAAATCCACTCACGTATAAATAAAGTGGCGCTTTAGCTCAATGCTTTTGATACTTGCGCCTCTATATGTCAATTTTAGTAAAATATTTTTTTGTTTGATCTGTCATCTGAGCTTCATAATGGAATAAAAACGTAATAAGCAGTGTGCAAAATTAGAAATGAATTGAATACCTGCAATCAATTTTGATTTATTAAATTGAGTTGAATAATTTATAATGCGTGCTAGTTATTATAAAGTGTTGAAAGTAGAATCGTCACTTTTTTATCATATTACTAATACATGTAAATATAGAGGAGAGTGGCCCCTGTACGTGTATATACTCTACAATTAGAAATAATGATGCTGATTATCTTGCTAATAAAATGGCGGTTTTATTTTCGAAAAAAAAAGCAAAGCCATTGCATCCCATCGAAATGAATATTCGTAAATCAATTAAAAACAGGTGCGTGGTTATTAGTGCTTTGTTTAGGGAAAAAATTTTTCCTACGAACAATTTATTATGTGAAATTACAATAGGAACATATCCGTTTAACCCACCCTATGTCGCACTTTTTAATTTGTTCGTGCATCTGGCCAGTTCTTAGCAGGTGGATTACTATAAAATTACTGCTTATTTTAAGGGCTTGCAATTAAATGCATGTTGCCTTAAATTATTTAAAAACACATTCAAATTCTTGACAAATTAATGATCTATAGTTTAGATATCATAGCGCCAACATAATAAAAGCATTCCGTAAAAGTTTTACTTTCCATTTTCCTAAAAATTTGTAATCATGTTCAAGCGTTTAAAGCGTTACAAGCGCTTCTAGATTTTTACGTGGAAAATAACCCAAGTATGAAAGCCATAATACTCATTAGATACATTTTTTAATAAACTAAAATTTTAAAATGCAACGGGTAGAATAATTATTGATTTGAAATTTAAATGTTTTTCTTAATAATTCCGCTAATTTCCAAATAGCAGGAATAAGTAAAATTGTGCAAAGGCACAGTAAGTTCTCATATCTGATTCTCCACGCCAATATGTTTCAATTGCACTATTGTATACTATTACGATAATGAAACTTTAGCCACCGCTTTGAACAGAGAAGACCAGTGCACATACAAATACGAATGCTTAATTTTTTTCAACAATTTCCACTATCGTATTCGCGTTAGAAGCATATAAAGCATTTCGTAACCACGTTTTCGACTGTCTGATGGAAATCATAGTAAAAAGAAAATATTTACTAGAGGTTGCTCCTTGCTAAAAAGACAAAAATGAATATAATTTACACTGACCATAGAAATACCGACAATATATAGACATTGATTTTGGGTTAGAAATAGAAACAATATGATAGCAGCAATAAAACCTAAAGATGTAAAATAAGTCTTTTAACATGACCTTTGTAATAATTAGGCAAGGTAAGAGCTTTATTATAAAATTTTTACTTGAAAGGTAAACTTATCAAAGAAGACAGAATTTATGCTTTTTGAAAATAATGGGAAATATAATGGTAGGAAAATTTTTGGAATATAACTCGTTTCATCGTTTTTTATTAAATTATCCGTCAAACTAAACTATAATCTTGTCAAATAAGGTACAATTATCGTGCTCCAACGAAAACACTCCAAAATGAAAACACAATTGGTGAGAATGAAGACTTATTTATCGGTCATTAGAAATACGCTATTAAAATAAAGATGCGAATCCGCGTTGAGGCTTCTGAAAGTCATTTTAAATCTGTCTATAGTATTTACGAGCAATTAATAGACTTAGATGCGAAATTAGAAGAATTGGACGCAAAAAATTTAGAGACGTGGTAGTCCTCCCACATCACATTGGCTAAGGCCCGAAAATTGCAGTACAGCACTAGCTAACAATAATGTAAATGTCACGGGTTCGATTCATCCGTTAATTCGACAAGCCTAAAAATAAAATGATCTGATATAACCCTTCTAACTTTTGAGAGCAATATCGAAGAGTGACAGGCATCGAAAGACAAATTTTAATCACTTAATGGAACTCAAGAGAATATTACCGATGTTCAAAATTGCAATATTTACAAGCTACGCCCTAGGGCAAGACAGTGAAAGCTATCAATTTTATCGAAAGCACAGGTTCTAACTATTCGGAAGCGTGGGATATTTTGAAAAAAATTATAACAATTTATATGAAGCCATTTTAAGGCACTGGTCAATTTTTCAGAAAATACCGCGATTAGTTAAAAATAGGAACAGCGCCTTAGATGATTTCATAGTCAATTTCCAGCAGTATCTCCGTACAGTCCAAGACCTTAGAGAAACTGTAGAAAAAATGGAACATACCTATCATAACTTTGTTAATAAGTAAAATTAGCAATAATATGGGACACGACGTACAAAGGTAATAAATTTGCAGTGTATATTCATCTTCTTGATTTCTTAGAACAACTGGTAAGCTGTATAGAATTATCTTCATCTAAAAACAATTAAAAACACAAAGAAACTAACCCGCAAAAGCTAAAAACTCAGTATCGAGGCAGGGTCCTCCTTACAAAGCCAAATAAAAATCATAACACTTTTTCCTGTATTGTGTTGGAGCACTGACAAGGGAGCAAGCCACATAAAATTGTTTCACACACCTTCCTTAAATTAACCCTCGCGTATTTAAGAGTCTGGCCCTGTGATTCATTAATTATCATAGCAAAGCAGATAATAACTGGAAATTGAACTTTTCACTGGAAACTGAACTTATGTAAATTCGAATGGTAGTTCTTTAGTTATCACAGGGATTTGAGGTATGAAGACCGTCTTTCCCGTAGCGTACCAAGTCAATATAGTTGCTTCTAATTCGTTCTGATATAAGACTTTGATTTTAAGCCCGGTTTCATTATAAAGTTTTGGTTGCTAAATTATGTTGTTAGGGCAACATAATGTATATACCTATTTTTAATTTAAGTTTGTGTTATGGAAGACCTGATAGTTTTAGGGAGTTTAAGAATCTAACAGGGTAACACACGGCACCATTTAGGTTTATCATAGTCTATGGAATTGTAAACTGTATCATTTCCTTGAAAACGATTCAACAGAAGCTCCTTTATTACTGCGGCTTGGTAATTTGTTAGAGTGAGAATGGCGTGCTCACACAACCATTTCGTAGATTTATCTCGAAGGTGGGAAACACCTAGATAAATATTATTTAAAAGTGCTTCAAATGTGTGCACAATTCTACACAACTTATCTGGGATAGCAATCAAACCAACTTTTAAAGGCAAACCTCCGTTCCCAATTTTTTAGATTAGACAATTTAACAGCAGATGCGTCACTTTTGAGATGTACTCTCATATTTTTAGTACATTTTATTACACTCATTAAGGGTCATAAGTGAGATCTTTTGACGCACACCTTGACTTCGTCAGCACGAGTACCTTTAGGAATAACTAGTAATATCTGGGAAAAATCACCTGCTAACGATACTGTCACTCCACCCATTATTTTTTTATTGTCCCTTAAGTCTTGTAAGGTCCTCTTTAAAGTTATATACGTCAATTATGAGTCATCATGCATTCATCATACTCAATTATTTTTGTAATTTTTAACACTTGGGCAAGATCGGTTTGTTTCGATATGTTACACGTGGGGGTTTCGATATTTGTTAAATTAAGAGGCAGTTCAAAAGAGGCGTATTCAGTCCAACCTCTTTCTAAAAGCGTTGCAGCTATTTCAGATGATGCAATAGCTGGGAAATACCACGAGTACTTCCCGCTATTGCTAAAATTCAATTTAAGAGATAAGTTTTTCCAGTGCAATATGGAGCGTAAAAAATACAATGTTTTTTCCGTCCGATTCTTCACTTCTTATCACTTTATCATAAATTAACTTATGCTCCTCTGTTAGAGAATATTATTTATTATTTAATAACATCTGTAAAAATAGTACGTCGTAGCTAGTCTCCCTGTAAAAATAAGTACTTCCTAAAGATTGAAGCCTGAAATTGATGATTGAGTTCTGGGTGTTCTTTTTGATATTTAGCAACAGTTTCCCTGTGTAATTCTGGATGTTCCTATTGATATTTAGTAACACTTTTTTATGTATTTTTGAATGTGTTTTTTATACAGTTTTTTGGATTTTCGTTGTGCTGCAGGATTATTTTTCAAATATTCTTGTGCTTGTTTCAGTTGGTTATTTCTTGTTTTATTTGTGTATCTATCCCTGCGTTTCCTCTTTTTTTTTTGGAGGTTCAGAAGATGGTGTTAGTTTCAACTATCTGCTTCAGGCCGCTTATAATTGGTTGATGAAAATGTTTGCGGTTGTGAATTAGATTTAACCCATTATTCTTTGGCCTTCATATAATTTAGTATTGATATAAAAGGATTCAATTGATTCTGGTTCTTCAAAAGCACTTCAATACCTGGTTTTTTATAAAACTGGCCATTACGATATAATTAAAACATATAATAAATAGTTTAATTGACCTGTTTCCATAAACTCGCTCAGTCAGCCGTATGTGAAAGGCTTAATCAAGTCGCCATAGTATTCATCCATATTAGCGTAATTGTCAATTTTGCTATTATGAGACAAAATGGAAAAGAAATTCCATTGGTTTACGACATGACTTATGGATTATTCAGGTGCATCATATTCCTTTTCTAGTGTGTCGAACATTACATAAGTAAGTACTCTGAAAAGGCAAGTTCCTTTGCATATAATGGGTATCCAAATTTGCCGTCTCAATGTACCGTTAATATTTATTAGTTTCATGATCATTTTATCAGAATATAAAGCACTAAATATAAAAAATGAAGTATCAACGATTTTTCAAAATCAAAATTTAACATTAATAAACATAAAAAATATAATTAGGTGTTACCTCAAATTAACTAACTTAATTAAAAAAACTAATAAACTCAAAAAAAAATAATAGGATGTTATCTCAAATTAACCAATTAAATTAAAAATAGGTAATGAAATCAATAAACACACAAAAGATAATAAGATGCCATCACCTCAAAAAAAGAACTTAACTAAACTACAAATAAAAATTCCTAAGACGGAAAACATAGAGAAAAAGAAATGTTGGTTCTTTTTAGATAAACTGAAAAAAGATGTAAAATCTCTATATGGAATTTCTTTTTAAAGTATGTAACTAAATTAAAAACAATATTGAAAACAAAAAAGGAGACCAAAAAACAAATAGCTAAATGTTATGAATACAAAATACCTAAACCCAATCCGTGCTAAACCTAAAAACTAAAAATCGAGAAATAACTAGGTAAGTATAATTCTCACGTAAAAAAATCAAAAATTTTAAATACTAAGTTAGTCAAACAAATTTCTAAATAAGTCTAGAAAACACAAAAGCAAATTTCTTTATCAAAAACATTCGATCCTTAACATCCGTACTTATCTACAATTCTGAAAAATTTAGTTATCGCGTACGACCGTCAATGACATCTACACTCACGCGTCTGCCCGCGTTCGTGTCGCCATCTCGTGTTTACCTTGTCGTGGGGACGTTAGGGTAGAATTTCCAAATACCAATAAACGGTACAATTTTTTTTTAGCAACCGGGGGTCTAAATCAATTTCAAATTTCAAGTGTCTAACGCACAAAGAGAGTAAATTTCGTACAAATCTTCAATTCGTTCAAACCCTATTTTGCCCCTTTATGGGTAGAATTTTCAAAATTCTTTTCTTAGTGCTCACTTACACTATGTAAAGAACCTATCTGCAAAATAGTGTTTGCGTTGATCTCTGGGTTAGTTAGTTAATCAGTCACCTTCATTTTTTATATATAAAAATTTTAGGAGTCGTTAGTAATTTCAAAAGTAGAAACTTGTGTGTCACTTAGACATAAAGTATAAAAATTATTTTTTACCAATTACTTTGGCTCTCGATGAAAATTTTTTCTTCTACATGTTTTTATTTAATTCAACTTAAATTACAGATGTTAATATTTATGATTCACGTCCGACAATATTAAAGAGTTGATATCAATATAAATTGTATTTGAGTCTACTAAGTATTTCAAAATGACTAATAAATGTATATTCTAATTAAAAATGAAACTGACCTAAGTATTAGAATATTATCTTAGAGGATATAAGTAACCGAACAAAAATTAATGAACTATATTTTTTATTTGACTATCCAATAGATTAATTGACTGATTAAAAGGGAAAGTAATTTTCTGAACTCGAACCATATTAGAATTTACGTGAAATGTAGAACTCAAAAGAATATCAAATAATCATTTAAAAGAATAGCCTTGGAAATATGAGTTAAGAATTAAACTATTAGTTTCTGCAATGGTGTTTTAAATTACGTTCAACCATTAATCAAACCTTGCATTTCAGTAGGCACTTACTCGTAAAATATATGACGCAATAATACTTAATCAAATTACCAAGGATAACCTTCGGAACAGTAATGATACATAGGTATCACCATCTAACTTTGATCACATTATCTATTTACGTCTATATTTCATTTATGTATTTCAGATTTTATAAATTTTCAATAACCTTCGGCGCACCGGTTAAGATTTAGAATGCAATTGAAAGTATAGTGAAATGTAGATCAAAAATACTCAGAACTTTATGCACGGGGGATGATTGAGGTATTCAACGCCTTCCTATACACGAAGGCATCTCAGTCGTAATCAGGAGCAAGGAGTGGAAGTGGAATATATTGTGAGTGTTCTAATTTCTTCTATGGAAATAGCCATATTGGACCTTAATTGATTTAAGTTTGTCAATTATTGCTTTTATCATCAAAAATTTGCTACTTGTTTCATAACAGCTTATGGAAAATTAATCACTTTGCGAATAGCAAAATATGAAACGAAGACATTTTTGTTAAGGGTTATTATTAATAAATGCTTGTAATTATGACTGTGAATGGTTTGAAAATTAATAATTATTTTATTTATATTTTATAAATTCAGCAAAGCGTTTTTAGGTTATTTCTTAACATTCAATGAAGTTTATTTAGATTTTACTTTGATTTTTGTATTTGCATTTAGGTTTAATTATCCATTTGGTGTAGAATTGTTGGAGTACCATAAAAATTTTATAAATTCTGCATTATGCCATACTGGTATAAATTTTTTGTCTATATTCATTAGCATTTATTTCATACTGTTAACAAATTTATCGAAGAAATATTGTTTCCAGATATATTATTACGAAACAAAAAGCATCGAGCTCGACCGTATTAGTCTTTTAGATTTAACCGATCAACGATATTTTGAAGTTTGTTTGTTATATTTTCAGATCATGTTGCAATTTGAGTATGTTTTATTCAAATATTTACTGCTAATCAGAGAAAGTGTAGTTACATATTATCATATTGCCTGAATAAAATCATTTTATATTTTTATTGGATATTCAAAAGAAATATCAAGTGAATTTCAATGAATTTAATTGATTATAAGTTTAGGGTTAAAGATAATAAATAATATACAATTATATTGTATTAATAATCAAGCAATTTTTCTATAGGTTATACATTTTATTAAACGATATTTGCCAATGGGGTTATAAATTACATCTAAGAAATAATGTAAAACGTTCTTAGTTTTAGCCATACAACAAATAAATTTTTATCATAAGTTATTTCTAAAAATAACTGAAGATTTCCTGCAAAATATTTTAATTTATTGTAAAATAGCCTAATCCATATGAGAAATTTTAACGTGTCAAGATGATAACATAGTACATAGATAGCTAAACAGTTCTAGAACATGAATATTCGTAATAAATAAGATATATACCTTCATTTGGTGCTAGGTTTCCTTTTTTACCTTGAAGTAGGAGATCCTCGTCTGGTACGAAAAACCAGCGGTATTTTGCCAACATGCTCGCATTCCACTTTCTGGAAAATCTTCTCACAAACTTTATGATGTCCTGATGGAAACGCTAAATTATCAGGGAAGAAGTTCCGGTGGAAATCTAAGAAATGCCCTTCAAAATACATTTTACACCCCATATCCTCAGAGGCTGACAGCAATTCCTCGACATGAGCAACATAATCATCACTTTTGACCCACAAAGTTATGACATACGTTTTGGAATGCAAGCCAAGCTCGTTTTTATTTTCGATCCATGTATAGAATAAATACCTAATTTTGGAAAAGTTGTCTAATCTAGAGGTCCCGGAAAACTCCTTCTGTAATTTAAGGTTTCATCAAATATAATTTTCTAAAATTGAAGTGCATCTATAACTTTGTCCATTACTTTCACAAACTCTTTGAATAATTCAAGTTTAATGTACCAAGGTGTCAAGTAAGTAATTTTCTTCAGAAGATCATGAGTGACATTTTTTTGACCAGGAGTAAAAATCTCTCGTATAGGCAAGTTACGTACTTTACAATATTTGTGATGTATTTCAGTCTTATCTTTTCATACGTTATATATATATATATATATATATATATATATATATATATAGTAAGCAACCATAATTGATGGCATTTATTCCCATTAACCAACAAAACTACTTTTAAACTTATTTTGCGGAATCTGTAAACTATCTTCATCGCTGTGGGTTACGTTGCGTCTTCAGTTTCATAATCATTTTATGGATTTTATTTAGACAATAAACTTTTATTTTTTAGAAAAATAGTTTCCCTTTTCCACGAGCCCTTTTCTACGAGATTCCACTGTTGGACTCGAAATCGTTGCCATTTACTCTTAGGTCGAAATTCAAGTTTCAGGCGAAATAGTTTAATTTCGATTGAGTAACAAGATAGGCTTGCTATGATTATGAGGAGTATTTTGCTGATATAACTCACCGACGAGCTATATCAGCAAAATATTCCACACAATCATAGTGCACGTATCATTTGATGGACCGTGCTGTTGCTGCCAGTTTTCCAAATTTGTTTCTGACTACAGACTATAGATTTTTGGAAGCACTGGTATTGACAAAGTTTCGTGGTGAGGATCTTCGTGGTGAGGGGTTTTAGTTACGCATATAAAATCAATTCCACACAAACATAGCAGAAGCTGTCGTGATGATTTTTACACTCGCGTGGCATAATTAGTTAAGCAGTAAATCAATGATCAATAATAATCGTAACTTACACCCACGTACCTTAATTCTCTTGAGCAAGGGAAGCAAGCAAGAGTAATCAAATTTTTACTGTTTTACACGATATAAAGAACTTGGAAACGCGAAATCCTTTCCAGAACACCGACAAGTCGACTATATGATCGCGAGAGATGTGCAAAGAGAAAATAAAGTTTACAGCGCCAGACTATAGTGACGAGAGCAGTGCCAATTTAAACTTATTAAAGAACAAATATTTCTGTGCAAACTGTTTTTTGAGACTGCTCCCGTTGTATAAAGAATCTTCCAAACTTTCTTGCAAAGTTTTTAGGCTCGCCCTATTTTAGCTAAAAACGTTGCTATTATATCTTTTTTATTATTTGGTGGTAATTGGGGGAGGATAATAAGAAATGTAAGCTGAAATATATGGAAAATATATGAAATGCAACAAAAACCAGAAAAATCGTTCATTTTTAATAATTTTGTTACAATTTAAGGGAGGAAATCACTCTCCTAAACCTATCTTCCTGAAAAAAATGTTTATGTTTTAGAACTTTTCATCTCTCATCTTTAGAAAATATTAAAAACTGCAATATTACTTTTTATCCATCCAGCCCATGGAATTACCAAAAGGTCATAAAAATAAGCGGAGGGACTCCCCTGAAGACAGTGGGTGATGGGGGAAAATGGGGGTCCTATTCGTATTCATGAGGTCATTATACATAAGAATCAGCAAGAATGGTGTCAGCCGAATTTCATGGAGCCTAGTGAAATTTTTAAATATTTTTTTTTCTCGATTTATATCCTGTCGACATTACCTTTAAATTCCACTTTACGGTTTTTTTCGATGAGAAATGACGTGGCTTACTTAAAATATACTTGGTATTTGAAAGAAAATGTAGTTATGAACATGCAAGAAAAAAACAGAACGTAGTGGTTTAGTGAGCCCTGTTTTCAATATTCCTCCACGAATTGGAGCCGTGCTCGTCTCTAAACAGATTGACTTAAAAATAATTATCGTTTTACATTATTTCACATAAAATTTTAATTAACTTAGTAACTCTTAGTATAGGATTATTGAAGGGAAATTAATAGTAATATAGTATAAACAAATTAAACTAGTATTTAAAAATAATTACTAAGGAAAATTAAACTAAAAGCCAAATGTATTTTTTTCTGATAAGTTTTATATCTATATATTTGTAAAAATAATAAAACGGAGGCAAATAACTTAAATGTGAACTAAATGGTTGAGTTGTCTGGTAATATTTTTTATTTTCAAACAAACGTAAAGTCAAGTCACTCGTAAGTTTACAAATTAATTAAAATAAGGTTTACTTTTTCCTGTTATAAAATTAAAGTGTTTGTATTTAAAATTAATTGTTCACTGGTAAGATTTCCAATTGCCTCACAATGTGCGTTATGAGTGATTTTAAAATAGAATTGGTGTTTTTAATAAAGAAGTAGATTTTAAATAACAAGCTGTTAAAAATAATGAGAAATCTTACAACCTACATAAAAGTCTTCATAGCTAAAAAAATGTAGACTTTAATTAAATTTGTATTTTTATTTTATATTAATAAGCCTAACAGAGCTTAAAGAGTTTATAAATACATTATGTCGATACACCTGTGTAATAAAAAATAGAGTTTCAAAAGAGTTTTATTCTTAAATTTAAAACAAATAGTGGCAACCGGTAAATTACCTGTTTTGCCTAAAATTTTTGTAAAACCAAATTATAATATCGACGCAGTAAATTATGATATCCACACAGCAAACGTAAAAAAATTCACTAAATATGCTATAAATCAAGTATTGTAGCTATAAGTGGATAAAAAAATATTTAAACGTTTTTATCCACGTAGACTATGTACAAACATGTTTATGAGATAAAAGGTTGTACACATCGAACCAAATAAAATTTAAAATATTTTCGTGCAAGCGGTGAAGTCAATTGTTTTATTTTCGCTTGTAGTTTTATATTTGACGTGTGTCCTCGGCAGCCTTGCGAATGAGCTATAAAATTCACAACTTTATGGCCCAATTGAAACTTGGTTGAAGTCGTCTGTGCTCTTTGATGGAGGTTATTTTAAAATATCGCAACCAGGAAGTGGCATTTTAAAGCAATAACATACTGCTAGCCTTTTTCAGAGCGGACACGAAATCATAGTTGCAGTAGTAAAATTTCAATAAATTTCCATGCACCCTCAATTTGTGAAATTTTTCATTTCGTGAAAACATAATTGCGATACTCTTATATTCAATTTAGTTGTATGTTTGGAGAATAAATATTTTCGAGATATTCAAATTATGAAGCAAATTCATTGATTATAAAAATGCCTAACATTAAAACCAACTCAAAATCTTATTTAGCAATTAACAATTATTAATATATAATATTAGTTGTGCTCTACGGTTTCACTGTCAAATCTATTATGGCATTTATTATTATCACAACTGTTAACAAAAACGCTAATAGATGGAACTCGCAGTACCAATATGGTAATATTCAATTAATCAGATTATATTTAAATAAGCAATATTCATAAAAAAGTATATGTTCGAGTGCATAACTATTACCATACCAAATTTTATTGAAATCAGTCTAGTAGATTTCGTGTAATTGAAGAGCAGAACAGCAGACAGACAAAAATCCTAAAAATCAATTTTTTGGCTTCTATTATTAATCTGTATGCTAAACCAATCACTCTTAAAAATATTTTTCATTTACAGAATTCACTCTGTTAGATTTTTATTATATGAGACAAAATTTTCAGCTTTTTCTTCTTGTTTCCAAACAAGCTCATTAAAAATATTACTCCTGTTCAATCGAATATCGATTCAAATGATTTTTTTTCCAAAATACAAAATTTAGTCTAGTTCGACGGTGAATAAATAAGTGATAGTAGGTATTACAATTGAATTAACTCTGAACTTAACTGTTTCAAACGGGTTTTTTGAAATCTTTAAATTTCTCCGCACAAAAGTACAAGTGGTGTGTGGTTGTTCCACGAATCTGCATATTAGAATTTTGAGATGTTTAGTGACCACTCTTGTGTATATAACTAAGAGTTGTTTATTAACGGTGCCACCAGATGAGGTTAAGATTATGTATAGTATATAGAGAAATATCATCGGGTACCATGGAAATTCGGAAATAAGTGGTAAGTTGTAAATTACTTGCCGAAAGTGATTTTTTTACATGTTTCCAACTTCTTCAAAATCCTGATATATATATATATATATATATATATATATATATATATATATATATAGATATGTATATGTATATAAATATATATATATATATATATAACACGATTTCTGCTTTAAAGTCACGGAAACTACCAGTGTGGTGTATTTAGCAAAAAATCTAATAATATAACTCATGACTAAGTACAATAAAGACCTTTTTTCTTGATGTTAAAAAACTTTTCATACTTAATGAAATGAAAACATTGTAAAAATCATGAAAATTATCAGTTAAAATGATATTTTTGACGGAATCAGCTGGAGTTAAAATTTTGGGTATTTCTTTTTATTTTCTTGTCGAATGGATTAAGCAACCTCATTAAGAAGATGTACTATTTAAGGAGAGACAGTTTTATGACGTATTATCGATTGTGCTAAAGTTGTGAGTGTATTCCAATTATTCAGGTAAAGGGTCAATTATATATTTATTCAGATAAATGTTCAGTAGTGGAACATAACTCTACTAATGAACCTACCCATCTAAATTAATGTATTATCAACACTTGGGTGTGCCTAAGCTTTAACGATGTTTACATATTTCACACATCCTGCAATACTCTCAATATCGTTATCTTGGCATCTGTCCATTATATAGAAGTGTACTTTTCGACTTTTAGCGATAACTTGAACTTCTTAGGAGTCACTCCCTTTTTATGCCATTACATCCATATATTGAAAATCAGTCTTGTAAAGATGAACTCAAGTTTCATTACCCGTAACAATTTGGCACAACATTTCATACTTATCCGCTCTACAGAGAGTCAAATATCGCATGAACATTACCCATGTTGTTGCTTTTGGGGCGGCGTGAACATTTTTGGCATCCATCTTATGCTGACTTATGACATGAAAAGATAACCATGAAGGATATTGAAAATTAATTGAAGATACTCCAAACCCAACTGCATCTTCTTTTTTCGGTCATCTTCCGGTATATATTTTTCAACGTTTTTAGTAATATTTATTTATTAGAACGAAGTTTAATTATTAGTAGATATAATTATCTTTACTATTGCGGTATGTCTCACATACATATTGCAAAAGAAAAGAGCTTATAATTCAGTTTTACTCTTATTTGCGATATGTACAGTGACAACTTTGATTTTGAAATAATACGGAAATGTCAGACGAAAGGACACAAGTCAAGAAAATGTTGCTGTTATAGTGTATATTGGTAGTGGTTTTATACGGTTATATACAGTTTCATGTTCTGTAGATATTCCGCCCATATCTCCAAGTTGTATATCTCTTCGACGTCGAGTTAATGAGTAATATTTGGCTTTAACACTTTTGCAGAGTTCCGGAAGTTAATTTGTTTAAATGTGTTTTATGAAATGTTTATATCCATTTCGACAGCCGTTAAATAAAAATGGTGTGTTTATGCTCGCTCTTACATGTATGTCTGCAAGATTTTGTTAACATGACCAACGGATGGCGTAAGACTTGCGTTACGTGGGAAATATCATTAGGTATCACATGAATATTTAAGAAATTCGATGGAAATAAGTCAAATAGTTTACTCAGTATAATCAAGTCAGTAATGGGTAAGGCCCCGAGTTGCCTCCGTCTTTGGACGGACGTATTATTATACAATTATTCTGGAAACTGAAAGAATAGTTGCTACAAACTGGTTTAATAACAACTATTTGTTTATTGTTTTATAAAATGTTCAAAAGTACAAATACAGAGCAAGCTATTATTACCAGTTTTTCAAAGAGATATTCCTATCCTTAATTCTCAGCCTTACCTTGCTTCCTTCTCTTTGGTTTGTACGCGACATAGCAAGTCATTTTATGTTTATTCTTCTACGGAAATATTGCGAAGAAATCTTGTTGTGCACGACTGTATTATTTTTGTAGCGTGAAACGATGTTGATGACTACATTTAAGGCATCTTCGTCGACTATTGGAAGATGAGACGAGGATTTTTGTGTTCTTCATCACAAACCTTTTCAAATGAAAGCCCACTTGATATATTAAGCTACACAAAAATAAGGCCTGTATTTTTTCCTCCCTTCTTTAATTTTTAACTAAATATTTATTAAGACGACATAGCCTATTATGTTTTTTATAAATGTAAAAACTTACATGTTTAACTTAAATGGATTAGCTTACAACTCTCCGTTAAGACTTGTAGGAATTCGAGGCATCAAGTTCAAGAATATTTTATAGTAGTGTGCAATTAGGTCGTGGAAAGTTTTGTTAAAGAGGTTTAGTACTGAACCTTTAAGTGTATTAAGTTAATAAGAAGAAGGTAATGTTAGTAACATATACAAATAAAAGCGTTTAAAACAAAACAGAAATTTCAGTAAACAAATCTGAACTGAACATCAGAAAGTCAATACTGAGTTACTGATTGAATATCAAAGGGGGTTGTTTATTGAGCTTTTTCTCTATGGCGACGCTCTTCAACGCACTACAAGATTTACTCCAAATATAATAAGCGTTGTGGGTATTTTGTTATTACATCAATCTTATTTACGATACGACATTATGCTCCATGATAATAAGTCACTTAAATCTCTGAGCAATAATTTCCAGAATAACATTTGAAAGCATAGGATACCTACAAAGAGCCCATGTCATTTTTTTTAAGTCGTCATATTTTTACATTAAAAGAACAATATTGCTGCTTACCAGAAGCACCAAGTCACAGATAAAGGAAATCGTTTTGAGCAAAAGTTGAGTTAAGAATTTATTGACGAGACCAAGTGTACAAGACAATAAGATTATTTTATTATGTACTATTTTAAAATTACCCTAATTACAATCATTTTAATTATATATGCCACAATTACAGTGCATATATACACACACACGTATATGTGTGTGTGTGTATATATATATATATATATATATATATATATATATATATATATATATATATATATATATATATAAATGCAAATCGTCAGAAGGTAATGTAGATATATTCAATTATAATAAATTTCTGACAAACTGCAAAAATCACACGATACAGACAAACATTTGTTTTGCTAATGAAAAAACATAACGTAATATTAATAGTCCTTTTTTATCATTAATAATTGGTCATCAATTAGGTTACAAATTATCTTACTAAGTCAAAAAGTTTGATATAAAAAGCCGCATAATGCTTATACTGTTTAAGCATTTCTTTAAAATCTTTGTTAGATGTTTCAGGAAATTCCTATATTCTATATGTTGACGAGGTCAAGTATATACATGATGGAAATCAGAACTAAAAAGGAAATAAATTCATGTTACTCGTTTTTAGTCTTTTATTCGATAAGAATTCAAATATAAATCTCAAAGCAAACCAGGAAAACTTCAATTTATCGGATAAAAAGGAGTAATATTTTCTCTCTCTTTCAATGCGTGCCATTTTTCTTTCAAAAAGCGCAAAGAAGTTATGGCTTATGAAATATTTTTTAAAGATCTAGCACATTCTGACAAGGACAGGAGTCTATACGCTTTTGAATTGCAATTGAATTGCCCTTTTAAGCAATTGAAGTTAAAGGTTGGGTGTTCAATTTTATGTGACACATTATGTTGAGTGTTCAGTTAAGCCCATGTATATGCATTATTATATTACGCCTGTGTATGCGTTTAATCGTGATTCGGATCCCTTAAAACCATTTGTCGTCGATCGCTGTTAACTTTTAAGTGTATTTCTTATAAACTTTTTTATTGTTACGCTCGATTATATTGTACAAAGATGATATATTATATAGAAGATATATTATAATTTTTAAATTAATTCTTATTAATTTAAAAATTACGAATTAGAGTTTTAGGTCATTTAGGGAAACTTTCATCACGCAAACCTAGAACATGGAAAGACAATATGTCGATTATTTTTCTTTGTTATAATGTCCTAGAGGCTCAGACTGCAAATTGAAATATAGTTTTATGAATTGGGAAATAAATATTTAGAGAGCATTCTAATTTTAGTTACAAAAAATCAATTATATGAACACCGATTAGTCATATACGTAAAATGTCATGTTCTATTTAATTTTAATTTTATATAGATTCTAAGTGCAATTATAGCAGGTAAAAATATTTAAAAACGATTATCAAAAGGAAATTGATTTTCTTTCAAAATAAGGAATTATATTTTTGACTTGTTTTGAAAAGTTAAATAATAAAAATAAGTTTAATATTATTTCCGTATTCTACTGCTTCCGTTATAAGTTATTCTTGACAAATAAAGGCAAATACTAATCTTTCGAATACTACTCTTAATACTACTCTTTCGAATGCTCCCATAACTTTTCAGATCTATAGCACAACACGTGTCGCTTCGTATTATATTTTTCACCTGTTACTATGAAGTCTAAAGTAAATAATATCGTACCTTTATTAAGTAAGCTACTATCTACGATATTTTCTGAGATAGTAGTTTACTTAAGGATATCCTGCTCAAGGATATTCCAGACGGTTTCGATGCCAAAATGTAATAAACTTATTTTCTGTTTGTTACGGAGTAAATTTTTTATTATTGTTTTAAATACATTTCAACATTATGTTTTTTTTTATTAATTGTAATGATACTTCCATTAACAAGTGAACATTTCATGATAATTCCACTACTAATTTGGAATGACAAGAGATATCAACGATTTAATTTATGTTGTGTTCTGGCATATTTTTAAAAAATAATAGAATAATGTACGCGGATAATTTTCCTCCATCTTTTCCCATAAGTACTTTGAAGTAAATATTTTGTGCTTTAAAATTACCTTAATAATTAATAAATATTTTAAAATATATTTTTCATTACACGGAAGAAGCAGGAATAATTATGATTTAAATTATAATGATATATACATATACGTGTGTGTATATATATATATATATATATATATATATATATATATATATATGTATATACTACCGTCGTGTACCTTTTGAACGACTTGACCGGTTGAGGCCATATTTACACAATATGTATGTTTTGTCAAGACGATGGTTTTATAGCTAGAATTCGATAAGAGGCGCTGCAGTCAAGTTATTAACAAATTCTTTAATATGGTACAAAATAATGGCTTTGTGTTAAAAAAGGAACTTAAAAAAATCAGGACCCGTGCGAGGAGAGCGGCGCTGTTTTTCGAACAGCAGAACAACCTCTGCCAGACTAGCTAGTCATTCAATAATTAACTCTAATTGTAATTAAAATCCGCAAACTAATATGATATTTGATACGTAAAAACTGTGGACGCCATGATACAGAATGTTTAGTTATAGATATCTTTTAAAATAAATTATTTTCGTAATTTTTCTGAAGGGGAATAAATATTAAATATATATTACACTCGGGATATCCACGTACAATAAAATTGTAGAGAGAAGGATATGTTTAAATAGCAGTCTCACCAGTCATACGGCAGATTTACTGGAGACACCATCGCCTACTATTTACACGATTATCATAACGGTAGCTCAGAGGAAAGGTTAGCCGATAGTGGAAAAGAAAATAGTCTATTTCCCTCTCAATCTTGCAAATTTATATAGGTTTTCGAAGAGATTGGTATTCAATTGGCAATTTCATTAACAAGGACGAGGCCTGAGGGGTAGCAATTGCTGTATAAAAACAATTCTCGTTGAACCGTTTGATTGCTTGGGAGAGTGAAGTTGGGAATATTTGTCTTAATGTTACCGTTTCTGATAATTGAACTTTTATTAGTTGTCCTTGTTATTTACCACCAGACACAGACTTAGTACAGCTGACACCTATTTATTCTAACTGACAAAGAAGAATTTTAAATGCAAAATACAAATATGGATTTGTTTGTCTTAGAGATTTAATTACCCCCAATATATATTGGAAAAAGAGCCCAATTCTACTTGTATGTTACCTTCTTAAATCTGAATTCTTATAGGAAACAAATTAAAGAAGAATATTTACTCCTTTTTCACTTCTCTAAACTTTTCGTCAGTGATATAAATGTAATGTAATGCAAAATTTTTTCTAAGCAATTAGTAATCGGTTAACAGTTCAGTTTTAAATACAGCCTAGTTTCAAGTTTCCAAGGTTATTCGATAATTTGGGTCAATTATTGATATGAATTTGCCAAAAATATATCAGGATGTTGCTTGTTGCAAATTCACGAAGTATCAGTATTTATTACTATTCTGCTATTACCAATGAATATACCTTATAAACGCAGCAATAAAATAAATCATCATGAAAATATGGCCGATAAATATAAATCTTTATTTGATAACCTACACAATATCTATCACAGCAAATATATGTATGTGGCATTTGTTTTATTTAGAGATTATCATATTTTGCCCTTTGTCCTGATTTATTTCAACTTACACATTTTTATAGCCAATTAAGCGTTTTAATATTTTTAAAAATGTTATATTTTTGACTTTTGAGCCTAACAGACAAATATAATTTCAAAATTTAGAATTTGGAAATCATCATGTTTGAAGTGAAATTCCTTCAATATTTTAATCACTGTTCATGGTATTTAATTATTATTTATATTGAGTGTCATATCTGGAATTAGATGTAGTTAGATGCAATATATATATATATATATATATATATATATATATATATATATTATAAAAATTTACTCATTTCTCAATGCGATAATTTTGGAAATTCCAGGAGTCCAGCAAAACTAGCAATTATTAACGTTTTTTTATTGATGTTTGTAATATAATGTTGAATTAAATCATAACTTTAAAAACCGAAATAATTTAAGAAAGATATCAAAACTACGTAGTAAATAAGATAAAACTTCTATATTGATACTAGGCATAAAACCGTTTTAAACTATTACCACATTATGATGAAATTCTGAAAATCCCATTACGTGCTTGCTTTCAAAATTCAATTTAACTTCTTCTACGGCAGTGCTGTTCTGTCGCTACTCAAATCCCTACCTTAAAGCTGGAGACCACTTACAGCTGAGCTTTAGCGAGAAGTTAGTTCATAAAGTTCTCACGACAGTAGACAGATTTCGTACTTTCAAAATTGTTAAGTGCTCAAAATTACATAATTAAATTTTATTGTTACGTCAAGGGGACCCGGGTAATATTTAGAGTTCTAACGAAAATAATTTTACATACGTTAAGTGCAAAATAGTGTTTTGCAAAAATTTCCATTATCTAAATTATAATACATTTTTCAGTATTAAATAGTAAAGAGAGTCATCTGATTGCATTTGAGCTGAGTATGAATCGGAGAATATTTCAACAACTTTTTAGTACAATATTTTAAATATCAGAATCTAATTTAAAGTTATGCATATGGAAACTCACTACAGTTTCCATTCCAAATCATTAACATCCAGTCGAAATTGTTACATTGGTCACGATAAATAAAACAAAAATTTAGTTAAACTATGCAATCTGATGTAAATTAGAAAGTATTTTTATACTATCATCTACTCATTGTTGGTGAATCATTGCTTTTAAAGACAACAAATTAATGGTTTTTAAGAAACATTTTTAAAACGCGATCAACAAATTCAATGGCACTTTTTCAAAAGTGTCTCGTTATCTACTCCAAAGGATTTTCAATGTCAAAATTCCTCAGGCACGTCTTAATTTTATGCAAAAATAAAATTTATTTTAAGTTACATTCATACACGTGAGGAAAATACAAAATACGGTAGCGAGATATGTGGGGAGACAAATTTCTCAGTTAACATTTTGTTTAAGATTACGCCCAATCTCTATGGGTTTGGAAACTCCATATTTTGTTTAATATTTCCTGTTAAGTTTATTAGTCACGTAATCTAATGAATCAAATAAAATCTTCCATGAAAAGTTGTTTAATAAATATAATATGATGAACCGAATATTGAAATAAATGTTCAGTGGATACAGAAAAATAAACTGTGATTAATAGAGATAACATCAATAAATCCATGTATGTAGCTTGGTTGTAAAAAATTATCATGCTACGAAAAAATAAAGAACAAAAAAGTACTAAACATGTCATGTTGATGAAATCGGTTTATCGGTAGGCGGCTTTGTAGCATATATTGAAAATGTATAAGAAAGACGCAATATTGAATATATTTGGCGTTAATTTTGTAGAAATTCATTATTCACATATAAATAAAACTACGTGATGTAGTATTATTTCTACTTTCTTTAAGTTTTCGTTGTATTACAACATATTCAGGTTTTGTTGCATTACAACATTTTCAGATGGGCTATCAGCAAAGATTTATCTGAAAAAATAATAACAACCATGCATGTAACGATAGTTGATTTGGCCTATAATATGATCAGTAATAAAACCAAGCTACAAAGAAAACCTAGTTGCACTAAAGTAAAGATATTTGAAAGAAATCAAAGTAAAATTAAAGAAGCTACAAATTAATAAGCAAAATTCACGGCTACTGAACCGAAAGAAATAAAGAGAAATCTTGGAGAGAACTCATGCAATGGCTGCACATGCAGCATTCTGCTTCGGTACTGATGTCGAGGTGGCTCTACCTTTCATAGTGATGTCGATGTGGCTTTACCAGGCGCCAGCTAAGAACGGTTCATTCTTTTTATGACGATTATTTCTAATTTTTTTTTTAAATTTTGGTAAGCCAGCTGGATCGGGTATTAAAATAATGATTATTTGGTTTACATACAAGGCAGAAATAGAACGAAGATGACGTGAAACAACAAATATATGGGCTTACAAATGAAAAAATGATAATGGCAAAAAGCCTTTTAAGAAAGCATGAATAATTTTTATGTCAACCTTTGCTAATAGCCCACCTGAAGATGTTGTAATACAACAAAACTTGGTCGTGGTAAAGAATTTAAAGAAAATAGAAATAATACTATATCAAGGAGTTTCATTTAATTGTGGAAGTAACACAAGTAATTTGTTTTATTACCACAACTGGCCGTGTTGTAGTGGTTGTGCCTCACCAGCATAGCCTATTGAAGTGAACATAAAATAATTAAATAGCATGCCAATACATACAATGGCGCGTGCCTAATTATCGTTCAATTTTACGCGGAACATTTGTTGCCGCAAATTAATTAACGTTCGACTTCAATGCGTTCATTGAACGTAGTCTGCGGATGAGCGCAGCGGCCTGTGTGGCTGCTGGTATTTTATTGGGTGGTGTTATATTGATACAAAGGTTTGAATAAGCGGGTTGCAAAGGTTACTCATCGTGGGAACATTTTTTTAAACTTCTTTGTTTACCTTGGGTAAATTTTGTAAGCATCAATATGATTCTACGCTGGATTTAAATAGTTTAATTATTTCATAAATATTAGGAAAGTTTCTGCGAAAACCTTTCATTTTTTTTTAAATTTAAGTGGCAAAGGTGTGCGTTTATTTGAAAATCGGGCCGAAAAACCTCTCCCATGCAAATGAAACCTTGTCCCGCGAGTATAGTAATTAATAATTTATAGAATAATTATTATTGTGATACCATTCGATCAAAACAGGGACTAGTCGGAAGTAATAAATAAATCGATTGTAAGAAGTTATCGGAATTATAGTCAATGAAGCATAAAATTTTTAACATTGGATAGAATATTAATCTGACCTTAGTGATTTTTTATTTCAGTGTAATATACTACTGATGGTAAACAAAGAAAATAATTGTATGAATATATCGAAGGTTGCAACCGGTTCTTGTATCTTAAATAAGTCTATGCATTGAAATTCAAAACAAAAGCTCGTCGCGAGTTGTAATACTATAATGATAAAAATTGGGTATTATTTCAGTTCCATTTGGGGGGGGGGTGATTAATTAAACGCACCTATATATGGTTATATTTAATTCGAATAGTTAATAAAAATAAATGTTATTTACAAAAATATCTTATGAAGAAAAATTAATAAAACAGTTCTTAAGATCTACTATTGATAAAGAAAATTTTGTTTTAACTGAAGCATTTATTTATCAGCATCACGCGTCAGCAATAAAGTCAACAAGAAAGTATTATCATAATATAGAATGAAACTTCCCAGGTTTACTACTCAGTTTTACGAAGCAAATATTAATTAGCTAAGAAATTTTTACGAATTTCTTAGCCTAAAACTATGTTAATTTCATAAAATATTTTTTTTATGAGACACCAATGTATCAGGATTTGCTGTCACTAATTAAAAATGGGTAATTGTTAAATATCCGCACATGTTAATTTACTGCCTACACTATTGGAAAATGGATTACAGACATTTAACTCGAGAGATAAAAAAAAGTTTCGCTTGGAAACGTGGGTAATGATATAAATATCTGTATAAAACTTTGGTCAATAACTAAACAATTTTTATATCTACTCATTCACAATTAACGCAATTAATTTATGAAATTAACTTAAAATTCAACTTAGGAGGAAATTATTTTTAAAAGAGTATAAATATAATTTGTTTAAACCTAAACGGGTTATTACTTAAGACGGCCTATTTTCTTTAATTCGATTGTGTTTTATTTATAGAACACATTGCAAGCTGCAATTGCAGCTTAATTGTTAAATGTAATAAATTTTTTTTATATAATACAAGTAATTATTTAAAATCGCGATAAAACAAATGTATTATATATTATTTTTAATTTAAACGAGATTAATAACATTAAATTTATTGTAACCCAAAACATAAACAATGGGTCAAGTTTTCTTTTGCATCTCACTCAGCCATCATATTATTCTTCATATGATATTCTCGTAAAGAACATTTTGATAAACTAATTTTCACTTGTCAGTTTCTCATTTTCCAGTTTCATTTTTATTTACTATTCGAATTAAATATAAATATAAATGAAGTATGGAGAAAGACAACAAAAAATATATTAAATTATCACCATATATATTAAATTATCCATTGTGTGTGTGGGGGGGGGGTGATTAATTAAATGTACTTATGTGCATTTAATTGATCAACCCCGACCCTCCAATGGGACTGAAATAATAGACAATTTTTAGTATTAATAGTGACGTAACTTGCGACGAGCTTTTATTATAAATTTCTATGCATAGATATATTTAGGATACAAAAACCGGTTGCAACCTTTGATGTATTCATACAATAATTTTTTATTTACTTTGTTTGCCATCAGTAGTACATCATACTGAAATAGAAAATCACTAAAATTATATTAATATATAATATAATATGAAAAATTTACTCATTATTTGACTATAATTCGGATAACTTCTTACAATCGATTTATTTACTACTTCCGACTTGTCTCTGACTTGCCCGAATGGCATTACATTATAAATTATTAAACAAATTATTAATTCGCACGGAATAACGTCCCATCTGCATGTGAGAGCTGTTCTACCTAATAATCACATAGACATCTTCACCGTTTAAATTGGAAAAAAACTTAAGGTTTTCGCAATCATTTTCGAAAATCTTTATGAGATAATTAAATGACTAAATCCAGAGTAGAATTATATTGATGCTTACAAAATTTACCCAATGTAAATAAAGAAGGTTACGAAAATGTTTTCACCGTGAATAACCTTTGCGACCAGCTTATTCAAATCTTTTCATCGATACAACACTAAACAATAAAATACCAGCACCCAAACCGGCCGCTGCACCCATACGTAGACTATGTTGAATGAAAGCATTGAAGTCGAACGTTAATTAGTTTGCGGCAACAAATGCTCCGCGTAAAATTGAACGGTAATTGGGCACGCGCCGTCGTATGTATTGGCATGTTATTTAATTACTTCATGTTCACTTCAATAGGCTATGCCGGTGAGGCACGACCACTTTGTGAACGACATGCGTTTATGTTCAGTTGTGGTAATAGAACAAAGTACTTACGTCACTTTATTATATATTTTCAATATATGCTTCAAAGCCACCTACCGGTAAACTGATTTTCATCAACATGGCATTAGTACCTTTTTGTTCTCTGTTGATTTTTGACATGATATTTTCGACGAAGCTATATAAATGAATTTATTGGTTTTATCTGTATCAATCACAGTTTACTTTTCTGTATCCACTGAACATGTATTTAAATGTTGTATTTATCGCATTATATTTCTAAAACGGCTTTTTCGAATCATACAGTTCTGAAGTATATTGCCACTTCATGTCATTTCATATCTTTCATTAACAGATAAATTATTAAATTTGTAAATAGACCTAATTAAAATTTTAGGTATTATATATTCCTGTCACTAAATAATCAGATTAGGTCATTCACCTATTGCTTTTTTATTTACTATTGCTCCATCATGAATTCAGAATAAACCGAATAAATGGTTTTCACACAAAAAACCGTATCACACAAACGATAATATTTCCTCTTGTTTTCAAGTAGTAATAAAAGATCAACTTTCACATTAACCATTTCATTGCAAATTACTTTTAAACCAGCTGCCTGTAGACATAAATAAACATCATCTGGAATCGATAAAAATAATGAGAAATAATACGCTGAAGAAACAGCAGACAATGGTAGCAACAGATCCACGGACGGTAAATTAGATGATCGTATGTATTCAATGATCGTAAGTATTTCGATGTATATATGTATATATACAACATGACATTCATGTGATTTAATATTTTGCTAAAAATATATTACTGTACAATTTACAGATGCATGAATAAATATTAAAAGTTTAGTTAATTTATTTTTACATAAGATCATTATTCACTAGAAGTGTTAGTTTTGTATAACATAGAGCCATATTTACTTACTTGCTTACCTGTACATCATTATGTCTTATGACCGCGGCTTTGCTTTGATAAGAACATTTGCATGGTAATAAAAAATGTTACTACAACAGACATACAGAAAGATTCTCGTAATAGAAAATGTTCAAATATATAAAAAAAAATATTTTATTGACACAACTACAAGCTAACATTTCATACACAAAACGAATTATATCTCTTTGTTAAGCAAGTTAAGGACTAATTACGTGAAAATTTTGAAAAATATCGTTTTTGCCTTTTCTGAAATAATGGAATTTTCAATTTTTCTCCTAACGTAACTTGAATTTTATGTTCAAAAATTATAAACGATGAACGTGTTTAAAATAAATTACTTAATACCAAATTTTTCCATCGGTTTTGATTTTATTAATATATTTCCGTTTTTATGTTACGCCGAATACTGTAAATATTTTGGAAGTGGATAGAAGGTAGACAACATTACATAATTATTTCTACATAATTAATTTCATACTACTTCAATATACTACTTCACATCGTATCAAAAAAAGTCATAATTATTTAACAAGAAAAAGTCTCAATTATGAGCAATACCCTCAAACGCGCAATCCATCAGTCCTAATTATTTAATATTCCTTGCATGCTACAGCTTTCACCGAAGGCGACTATGACTTACTCCAAACTTTTTCGATTACATTGGCTTATGATGGCAATCACATTCTTACTAGTGAGTACAAAGCGTGTTTTACCAGCGTGCTACTAACTTGAATGTTTAAACTTTGCTCCCGAGAGCCTTATTGTTTCTAAAATTACTGTCTTTTAAGGTTTTGTTCGGGTAAATTGAGATTTAAATGTGCAGTTCTAAGCGTGATATTATATCACAACAAGTTAGTATCACAACAAATTTTTATTATTTTATTTCCATAAGTCAAGATTATTTTACCAAATTCATACCTAAATATTAGACCTGGTAATATTGCAGCGGAGTCACGCGAAATATGATTAGCTCCTAAGCAAAATATCTCTCACTTGTTTAAAATATATAGAAAACAGATAACGGAATTAATTTGAAAACAAATTTTATTAGTGTTTCTATTAATACTTTCTTGCCTCAAGATACGTTGTAAATAAGACTGAAGCATAATTTTTCAAATGTGTTAAAAATTATATTATAATTTTTAGTGAGAATTATCCTGAAGTCTAGATGTAAATGGTTTATTTTTACAAGCACAGTACAAGCACAGTCGCTTTTCTAGTTTTTTCAAGCGCATTGACTAAAAAAATTAACATCGTAAAAATGAAAGGCATTACTGTAATATTTTAAGCTCAGTTACTTCTTTTTACTTTAAGGTAATGGCAAATGACTGTAATTTATGCCTTTTAATTATAATTAATGTGTGTATTTGCAATATCCGAGATATTGTTTAAAGATAAGTGCTATTGTTAATCATGTAATTATATTGTCGTTATTTGTAAGACAACTTATATACGCATTGCTTACATTAAGACTTTGTTTGTAACTGTCGTCCTCAGTAAACCATATGAATACCATTCAAAAATGTTTTCATTAGCTTTTGCTTTTAATGTGAATGAATGTATTTCTAAATATGGAAAATAATTCACTTGATTGAAATTTACCTATAATATTAACTAAGCATAAGTTTTTTTTAATCGAGTCGTACAATATGTTGTACATTGATGTATGGTAACTTTATATTATTTTGGTCTACTTTGTTCCACAATTCACAGATTGAGCGGCTTTTACGAAGTAAGTGGATGATTCACAACCCGCTGACAATTGCGTTATAATTCTCTTTTGTAAATGCATTTACTTAGATTTTTTATTCTTTATACTGCTTTTATTCATTAAACCCTTTATTAACTTCTAGCATCATGTTAAGTAAAATATCAGGAAATCTCTCAGCGCGTTAGATGGAAGTTTAGAAAGCAATATAAAGAAAAACCATTTATTTTATTAAACTAAATCAGGTTGCTTCTGATTTTAATTCGTTTGTCAGTTAAAGAAACATTGATACAGCATATTATATTACGATTTAAATTATAAGAGCCTATGCATAATATTTTGTATTGAAGAGTATGTTATTAGCAAGTAAAAAATATATGTTTTTAATTAACAAACATTTTCTGGATCGTAATAACAATCACCTTGTACAGTCACATTACATTAGGTGATTAGTGAACGTTTTGTGTAATACCCTCAACCTACGTGGACTGATTCCGTTTTAAACATTAATTTATATTTAATTTACACCAACGTTTTGCTCAATAATTAAAATTAAATTCATTAAATTAGGCAACTTGCAATGACAACAGCGCCTTTCTCTAAATATTTTTTATGGTTGAGTTCCAGATATACATCGATTGGTCTTTTCTGCTTACTATTAAATGTTATTCGAACTTTCATCATATTGATACCGAATATTACTATATTGTATATTGATACCGAATTAAGTTGTAGTATATTGCCTGTTTCATTTAATTTTTGCAACTATTTGCATTTTCTGGTTTTCTTCGTTGAAAGATCTAATTTATTATCCATCTAATTTATTTATAACAACCATTCACTACCAGATTACAACAACTTAAGGCGACTCGTGGTTCCGTACCACGTACATACGTACGTTGCACGTTGTAACGCACGGTCGTGCACGGTCGTACGTTGTAATTTAAATCGACCTTTAGTTACTTTTAAATTGTTGTTTTTAATTTTTCTATAAAACATTAAATATAATGGAAACAATTTGATTTATTTAATGTTTAAAAATATTTCAACCAAAATCTTATTCGTACATACTTTTGACAAACGTTTGTTATTCAATATTTTTCTGAGGAGAGAGGAGAAGTTAAAATATTTACAAACTAACAATAAATAAAGTGTTCGGCACAAGGAGAAATCGTAATAAATATTTCCCGCTTTCCAGTCAACCATGTCGTCCTACAATCCTGAAGCTTACGCTTTCAAATATTTTGGCTATTGAATATTGATTTAATTAACTCTTCGTATTACTACAAAAACTTATTTATTTATTTCTATTAAAATCTTATTTATAACACATACGTTAGCTGGAATGTTCTGTAGGTTACACTATTAAAATTTTTAAATGTACCAATCAAGATCTCCATATAACTAATGTATTTACGATATATAATTTAATTATTATCTGGGTAATCGCAGATGCAAAAAAATGGTTAACCCAGAGTTAAAACATGGTATAACATTTTTTTAACTAACCACCCACATAACTGTTTAATCCGCTCCACAGCAGTAATACAGTGATACCTTCATTAGAAGATCGTGACCTAACATTCGCGTAGATCGTTCAAGCGGAAAATTAGTGTAATCTGTCTATTTTTGACTGTAAAATTGAGTAGAGAAATTATGCAAAAAAATTACAATAGCAATACCACAAACAATGTATAATGGATACATATTAATATCTCAAAAGTGATTATAATTTTTTAAAATAAAATTTACAATTGTAGTTTTTCAATGTCTTTTTTTGTTGATTTTATGGCAAGCGCTGCATATATTATATGTTTCTAATGTCTACCCTTTACACCTTCTAATTCGATACCTTAGACGACATATTAAAGTTTTGTTTTTAAGTTTTTCCAAATTTAAATTTCTTCGTTTTTTTATAACTTTTTCCGAACTGAACTTGTAATAATATTCTTCATGAGTTACAAATTTTGTCACTACCTAATTTATCAAAACATGTGTTGATATTCACCTTCTACATACAAATTAAAACTTATGTATTACATTAATATACATATACACGAGTATTTGCTGTGGGCAAAGCTATTACAGAAACATATTTATGAGTAGTACCGAGTGACGCAAATAATTAAATTACCTGAATAAAGATTAGAAAACGTGAGGTTTAACAATTATAATCTAGACATGTTACTTGTTCTGAAAAAATTGATATAATTAGTGATAAAATATCTAGTAATATATTGAATGAATAGGCAAAAAAAATTCAGTTACTATTGACCAAATGTGTGGCGTTAGCGAACTAGGTTACAGTGATAATTATGTTCATTCACGGAGTAACATAATCTCGGTAAATATTTTAGCCTATCGAGTGAAAAAGTCCTATCTCTCTTAACCCCTGATATTTCTTTACCTTCCCTTTTTCCGTCATAACAAATATTAATATTTTGTCCTATTATTTTTTCGTCTTTTGCAATTTCCATTTCACATTGTAATATTTCTTAAAGTTCACCAACGTTAGTTGTTAGTTTTTATAAAGCACTGTACTCACAAGAGGAGATTTCTCCTATAGCAACAATTCGATATACATATATATATATATATATATGTATATATATATATACACACACACATATATATATATATATATATATATATATATATATATATATATATATATATACACTTGCATCCTAATATTTTGTCGAAATCATGGAGGTTTTATTATTTATAATAAACTCCCACAAGTCAGAATCATTTCCGTCGTAATTCTTTTCTGGCATAAATTATTAAAAACTATTTAAATTATACAATGGAGCGAAATGTTTGTTGAGTTCCGTTTAGTATTAGATGTTTTATTATAGTTCTCTCATCTTAATTCATCAAAATTATTTCATTTGGTAGTAAATCAGAAGGTTCCACTTCTTTCCCGTAGCATGAAGTTTGTTTCCTATTACAGTAAGACAGCATAAGGATAGTTCTGCCAAATAATACGTGTTTTGCCTGGAATTGATTTCAATGTGCTTTTTTATAATTTTTCTTAATTAATTTTGGGTCTTGAAAAAAAAGATATCCGATATATAAAACATCCTTCTTTGAATCTGATCTATATAAATCGATGATATTAAAACAAAAACAGATCGACTATAATTCTTTAATTTACAACCAACGTGCCTTTAGATTACGTGTTAAAATAAAGTTGCTTGTGTTAATTAGCAACAGCTACGAATATATGCGAATTTCAGAAGTAATACATTTTTAACTTTTCTAACTATCCGCTACTTAAGCTCCTGACAAATAAAAAAGATACAGAGCGCTGTTAAAAACATTTCAAAGTTATAGTCATTTATTTAGCCTTGCAAAAACATGATATAACGCAAAACTTAGATATAAAATCTACTCTTATGTATTTTCGATTATAAACTAATCTTAGATCGATCATTAGAATTATTCTACCTACGTAATAAAAAACGAAAATTTTGTTAAAACTGATTTATAGGGAAAGCGTGAAACACACTAATTTTGTCAGACTAAATACTTATCTAAACGACGAATTAATTGAGAAAGATTTAATGCAAATTAAAAATTAGTTTGATACTCGAAATTTGTTTCACGGCCGTTATAAGGGGCGTGACAACTGGAAGATGCGCTGGTGTAGTACCTGAAGCCCACTTAATGTACTCATAATTTGCAGTCATCGTTCAAACGCTTTCAAATTACCATTATCGTTCTTTATTTCTCTGAACACGAGTTGTGATGAAATTGTTACAAGAGTGGATTAAGTTCATTTGAAAGTATATTGAAATAAAGAGTGACATTTAGTCTATTATGAAAGAGTTTTATTGTAATTTTTTAAACATTTAACTTTATACATATCTTTCGCAGACATAAAAAAAATTTATGAAGAAAATTTCTTCTAATGATGTATATTTTTCGCCTTTTAATTCAAAATGGAACAATTACTTTTTAGCATTGGTTTGATATTCTTTAAAAAAGGGGTGAGAAAGGGTTAATTTTTGTATATTTATCACTATAATGAGGCCAAGGCCCTGAGACGAATGTTGTATATCTTTATCAATGAATTCGTCGATTAGATAAGTATTTAGTTTGACAAAATTAGTGTGTTTGCCTCTCCCTTAAATCAGCTTTTAATACAATAAACGATATTGTCGCTTTTGATTAAATAGATAGGATCATTGGAATGATCGATCTATTATTAGTTTATATCAGGGAACACATACGAGTAGATTCCAGACTTAGGTTTTGCATTGTCCTATATTTTTGCAAGGCTAAATAAATTATTGTCCCTTTAAAATTTTTTCATCACGGCCCTACATTTTTATTATTTGCCAGGAGTTTAGGTAGTGGTTAGTTAGAAAAGTTAATTCTTCTGAAATTCACATATATTCTGCAGCTGTTGCTAACACACGTAACTTTATTTTAAAATGTCATTTAAAGGCCTGTTGGTTGCAATTTAGAGAGCTAGAGTCGATTTGTTTGTGTATTTAATATCGTCCTCTTTCGATCAATAAATAATCGTTGTAAAGCTTAATTTTTATCATTTAAATCTGTCTATTAAAATCCATATAACGCTAGTGTTTAGAAAGCCGGAATGCAATGTTACATAATAGGATGGCAATTAATATACCTGCCACTTTAGACAAACTTTTCTGAAATATTATATTTATTCTCGGAAATTTTTGGTACGATGTATAACAAATGCGGCTTTCAATTTTCTTTTCAGTTAGAAAATGAGTTGTTCTGAGTAAAAACCAATTTGCTTACAGGAAATACTCGTGTATATGTATATTAATGTAATACATTAGTTTTAATTTGTTTGTAGAAGCTGAATATCAACATATATTTTGGTAAATTACGTAGTGACAAAATGTTTATATAATGAAGAATATTATTACATATCAAGCTAAATTTAAAAAACACGAAAAACAAGACATGAGCATAGCATGTCGTCTGAGGTATCGAATTAAAAGGCGTAAAGGGTAGACTTTAGAAACATAATATATACTGCTCTTGCCATAAAAATCAAGAAAAAAGGAACTCGTAGAATAGAGATATGGAAAAAAATGTTATTTTAAATTTTATTTAAAAAATGTTTAATCACTATTACGATATTGATTTTAATTTTTTTTTGGTATTGCTATTGCAAATTTTTTGCAAAATTTCTCTACTCAATTTTACAGTCAAAAAATAGATTATACTAACTTTGCGGTTGAACGATCTACGCAAATGCTAGGTCACAATCTTCTAATGAAGGAATCACTGCATTACCGCTAGGGATCGAATTAAACAGTTGCGTGGGTGGTTATATAAAAAAATGTTATGCCTCGTTTTAACTCTGGGTTAATCGTTCCTTTGCATAATTAAACTATATATTTGCCAGATAATAATTAAATTGTATATCGTATGTTGAGATGTTATTTGGGATATTTAAAATTTTTAATAATGTAACGTAAAGAACATTCCAGCTAACATCACATACGTTATACATTAGATTTTAACAGAACATACTAAATATGTTTTTGGGGCAATCCGGAGAGTTATTTAAATCAATTTTAATATAATCTGAAAGCAAAAGCCTCAGGATTGTAGAACGAAATGGTTGACTGGAAAGCAGAAGATATTTGTTACGATTTCTCCTAGCGCAGAAAATTTAATTTATTGTTAGTTTGTTAACATTTTAACTTCTGCTCTTTCCTCAGAAAATATATTGAATAACAATTGTTTATGCAAAGTTGGTATATGCAAATGAAATTTTAATTGAATTTTTTTAAAAACATTAATAAAACCAAATTGTTTCCATTATATTTAGCGTTTTACATAAAAATTAAAAACAATAATTTAAAAAGAAATAACGTCGATTTAAAATACAATGTAAGTAATAATACATAAGCAAATTAGTAATAATACATATGTATAAGCAAATTTCTAAACAAATTATATGGAAACAGCTAGTCGCGTTCCGGCTCATAATTATGTTGGTAGTGAGTGATTATTATATGTAAATTAGATGGATCAATTAAATATATTCTTTCAATAAAGAAAACTAGACAATGAAATTAGTTGCAAAATTACAATCGAATAAGGCGATATACTATAATTTAATTCAAGAGTAATATTCAGTATCAATTTGATGAATATTTGAACAACCTTTAATGGTAAGCAAAAAAAGATAGTCGATATATATCTGGAACTTAACCTTAAAAAAATTCATCAAAAAATATTTAGAAAAAGGCGCTGTTATCATTGCAAGTTGACTAATTTAATTACTGAGCAAAATGTGGGTATCTATTTAATATAATTAATGTTTAAAACGGAATCAGTCCTTGGAGGTTGACGGTATTACAGAAAATCTAAAAGTACATTTACTCATCATATTATGCAATGTTACTGTACAAGTAATTGTTATTATGATCCACAAAATATTTATTAATTAAAAACGTATATTTTTTACTTGCTAATTACATACGCTCTAATACAAATTATTATGCTTAAACTCTTATAATTTAAATTGTAGTGCAGTGTTTTCTATATTAATGTTTTTTTTTAACTCACAAAAGCATCCATGTCAGAAGAAAACTGATTTGATTTAATGAAATAACTGATGTCTCTTATATTGCTTCTCAAACTTCCATCTAACGCGCTGAGAGATTTCCTGATATATTACTTATTATGATGTTAGAAGTTAATAAAGGAATTAACAAATAAAAACAGTTTAAAGAATAAAAAATCTAAATAAATGCCTTTAGAGAAGACAATTATAATACAATTGTGAGCGGGTTGTGAATCACCCACTTACTTCACAGAAGCCACTCAATGTGTGAATTGTGGAAAAAAGTAGACCGAAATAATACAAAGTTACCATACATCAGTGTACAACATATTGTAAAAAAAATGATACAAAACGCAATAGCATTTTGGGTAAATTTTCTTCCTCGATTCCTTGAGATAAAGCGAAATGCTATGCTTTGTTAATATTTTGTGTACATTTGAATCAACCGAAAAATTATCAATTACATTAAATTTTCAGTAAACCATTTACTGACGACGAGAGTCATAAACAAAGACTTTA
Source organism: Druceiella hillmani (assembly GCA_039881145.1). Lineage (NCBI taxonomy): Eukaryota > Metazoa > Arthropoda > Insecta > Lepidoptera > Hepialidae > Druceiella > Druceiella hillmani. The sequence goes on along the minus strand of JAYKKI010000014.1, from coordinate 31,282,427 downwards.
TGAAATAAATACAATATAAGTAGTCTTACAAATAAGGACGATATAATCGAACGATTTACAACAAAAGTTATCTTTAAATAAGATCTTGGATATTGCCAATACACACATTCGTAATTTGGACTCGTTTTAGAGAAATTTTTTTATTCAAAAAGGATGAAATATAGTAATTTGCAATTACTTTAAAGTAATAAAAAGTAATATAGTTTAAAATATTACCGTAATGCCTTTCATTTTTACGATTTTAATTTTTTTTAGTCGATGCGCTTTTGTGTCTACAAAAAAGAAACCATTTATGTCGAGACTTCAGGATAATTCTTACTAAAATTATAAAATAATCTTTAATATATTTGAAAAATTATGCTTCAGCTTTATTAACAACGTTCCTTGATTCAACAAAGTACTAAGATAAATATTAACAGAGTATGATTTCAAATTAAATCGGATTTTTTCTAAATATTTGATTCTAATGAGAGATATTTCGCTTAGGCACTGAGCATATTTTGCTTGACGCCGTTACAATATTACTTAGTCGAAAATTTAGGTATGAATTAGATAAAACAATCTTGACTTATGGAAATCCAAAAATTTTAATATTTTATCACAAACGGTGTAATTAATTACTCTTCACTACTCTATATTACCACAGTTAAAAATTCATGGTACATTTACACACTTTAAAATTTCCAGTGAAAATATACATTTAAAAATCTAACTTTTTGACTTCATAATGTCCTAATCCGTAGGCTAGTATAACAGCCTTTTCAAATTTCAAATTATGAATTACAAAAATTACCTAGTCTGTCAAAACTGTTTCTCGGAAACTATAAGTGATAACTATATAAAATAAATGCTGCTATAATATCCGAGGACAGTCTCAAATTTGTATTGTGATAAAAATTTAAAACCAATCTTATTGTGATAGAGTGAAGAAGTTCGCAGTTTTTAGATACGTTAGTAAGTTTTTTTCAACATAATATAGTTTTTTAATTATTGACGGAGTAATAGCGAATGCGAATAAAGTTTATGAATGTAATATTTCTAAAGTTTAGTAGAAAATTTTCTTCAAATATTAATATGATTAATTTTGTGAGAAACGGATTGAAATTTTAATAGAAGTAAGCATACCATCTATTTTTTTTATTTCTTCCATTATAGACGTAAACACGTCCAATACCTTGCTTGAGAATTTTTATATATGAATATTTAATGTTTTAATTATTTTGATACTAAATATTATTATATATTGCATCACTAATACTACTCTATTATGCTAAATAATATGTTAAATACTAAGAGCAAAAAGTTGCATTATTTTGTAACCGCATTTATAGCGTTTATTTTGGTATATTTTATGTACGATTTAAAATGTATTTACGATTAACTCTTGCAAAAGAGATATCTTTACTGTGTTATAAAAAATGAATAAAAGAAGTTTCGAGGAAAAGTTTTGTAAAAAAATTATGATTATTCTCAAAGAAATATCACATGCAGTCATCATATTAACAAGCTATACATCTTTTGACAACTCTTATTCATTAATGAACGTCGAGGAAGTATCCTATTTTAGTTGAATAAATATTTTATTGGTTAAATCTTTTAAAAAGAAGTTCCGATCGAGACCTTTGGTTAATTCTATGTATTGATTTACTTATAAATTGAACAATGATGGAAATATAACTAAAGCCCGTTGGTTTCACAATCACGCTTCGAACTAAAAAGTTAAACCTCAATTTACCTTAACGAACGAAACCTTAAAAGACAGGAATTTTAGTAAAAAATAATTCTCTCGGGAGGAAAGTTTACCCATTAAAGTTAGTAGTACGCCGGTGAAACACGCTTTGTACTTACCAGTAAGCATGTGAGTGCCATCATAAGCCAATGTAATCGAAAAAGTTTGAAGTGAGTCATAGTCACCTTCGGTGAAAGCTGCAGCCTGCAAAGAATATTGAATAATTAGAACTGATGGAACGCGCGTTTGAGGGGTAATATTTAATTGGGACTTTTTCTTGTTTTATAATTGTGACTTTTTTTTCATACGATGTGAAGTAGTATATTGAAGGATTATTAAATGAATTATGTAGAAATAATTATTCAATAATATCTACTTTCAAAATATTTACAAAGTGTTCGGCGTAACTTAAAAATAAATTAATCTTAAAAAATGGAAATGTATAGACAAAATCAAAACCGATGGAAAAATTTAGTATTTAGTAATTTATTTTAAATATGTTCATCTTTTATAATTTTTTAACTCAAAATTCAGGTTACGATAGGAGAAAAATGTAAAAATTCCATTTTTTCAGAAAAGGCAAAAACGATATTTTTAAAAAGTTTTCACGTGATTAGTACGTAACTTATTCAACACAAAGATATAAATGGTTTTCTCATGAAATATTAGCTAAAATATTCCAACATAATATTTTTTAATATATTTAAACTATTTCTATTATGAAAAACATTGTGTGTGGATATTATGGTACCACTTTTTATTATCGTGTAAATGTTCTTATCAAAGCAAAGCCGCAGTCATAAGACAAGACTGTTATACAAAATTCCCATTTTTAGTGTATAATGCCAAGTGTAAAATAAGTCAATTACAAATTGTAAATTGATTCCATTTTAGCAATATATTAAGACACATGAATATCATGCTGTATATATACATACATATACATATACATATATATATATATATATATATATATATATATATATATATATATATATATATATATTATATATATATATATATATATATATATATATATATATATATATATATACTCTTTTGCAAAAGAAAAGGGCACTTATAGGAATAAACAATATCAGTTATAAGTTATTTTATTATTATTTGATGCATTTTCTATGGCGATATGATGACAATATTGTTATTTATTATTGAGATATCATTTTTACCTACTTGAGTCATTAAAAATGGGAATAAATAAAAAAAACGATGTGAAGTCCACAGACGAGCGTTTTCATACTGGTACATTAAAAATGGCTAAAGTTTTTAACAAGTAATTTAACATAAAATTTGAAAATTTACTAACGAGATTGGCCTTCTCTAGCCAAAATCAATGCGCTTAATATGCTAGGTATGCTTTCGACGACATTTTTTATCATTTCCTGAGGAATACGTTCCCATTGAGCGACGATCTCATTTTTAAGGGCCTGAATGTTTTCTAGAGCTGGTTTTACGGCTTTGACGCATCGTTTGAAATTATCCCATATGTGTTCTATCTGATTGAGGTTGGGACTTCTAGCTGGCTAGTTTTACCGACGAATTCCGGCCTCCTGCATATACGCATCAACATCTCTAGAGAGGTGGGCGCGAGCGTTGTCGTCCATAAAAATGGACTCGCCTCCAACTGCTGTTAATGCGGGTTGGGTGTGAGGAATAAGAACCTCTGTTATGTACCTTTGCGCACTAAGTGTGCCATTTTCAATAAAAACTAACACGGTACGGTCATCTGAGTTAATACTAGCCCAAAACATTACGGAGCCTTTACCGTAAGGGGTGATTTCCTCAAAGCACACTTCTGCGAAGCGTTCTCCAGGTCTTTGTAAGACACTCCGACGTCGATCCTCACCGCAAATCGATATACAAGCTTCATCGGAGAATAAAACACTATTTCAGTCTTGAGTCCATGACGAAACATTTCCCGTTCGCGAAATGTTTCGTCACTCACTCACTTTCGTTCTCAGTATCGTTGCCAGGTCCTTTGAACGGTGGAACGGCTCACATTGTACTGCTGAGACACTTAACATTGGTTACAGCCATCTTCAAGCAGCTCAATAATTTTACTAGCTCTTATCGTTTCTTCAACCATACTGAGAATAGCAAACCAAAGTAAACTAATGCAGCAAATAGCAGAAATGTAATTAAAATTTATTTGTTAAAATAAAAAACGTAACAAATTAAAAAGAACTTAATAAAAGTTGGATTTCATTTACCGCCAAAAAATACGTTTTTGTCAGTGAAAGAGAATTTTCATTCAAAAAGAATTAATTTCAAATTTAGAACGTTCATTTTTATGTGTCAATACAACACTATACCTGCAAGTAACAATTACAATTAATACAACCTCTTAATAAATAATATTTTGTTAATAATATGACAAAATCTAAACCGTATATACATAGCGTATATCCATATTATATATATATATATATATATATATATATATATATATATATATATATATATAATATGGATATACCAATAAAAATGTCCAGAAGATTACAACACTAGTTCAAAGAGAAAATAAAAGATGGCTGTTGATGTTTATATGCACCCTCTGTATTGGTTTAACTAATCATCGAATTTACCATCCGTGGACCTGTTGCTGTCGTTGTTTGCTGTTTCTTTAGCCTATTATTTCTCATTATTTTTAATGATTCCAGCTGACATTTATTTATAAAATCTACACGAAGCTAGTTTTAAAGTATTACGCAATGAAGTGTCTAACGTGAAAGTTGATCTTTTATTTTGATTTCGGAACAAGAGGAAATATTCTCGTCATTTGTAAGATAGGGTTTTGTGTGTGAAAACCATTTTTCTTCGGTTTATTCTGAATTCATGATGGAAAATAGTACTTAAAAAAGAAATAGGTGAATGACTAAATCTGGTTATTAATAACAGGGATATATAAATGACTAAAATTATAATTAGGTCTAAATACAAATTTAATAATGTATCTCTTAATGAGTGTTATTCCTAATTGAATTAATGAAATATGAAACCTGAGATTCTAAGGTATTAGTTTCAATGTGTTCTAACATTCCCGCATCAAAACGGTTTAATTGGTATGTATATTTAAATTTATATAAACCAAAAAATAAAATACCAACAATATATTAAATTAATTTGCAGAAAGTTAAAGGAAAACATTTAAATTTAGAAGAATACTGACGAATTAAATTATAAAAAAATTACAATTCAAAAATGAAAATAACTTACAAAGTTTGGTATGTAAATTTGGGGAACAAATTGTTTTATCAGAACACATTTTAAACAATATAAAACAAAATGTAGAAATCGGTGATTACATAAGGAATTTAAGACGGATATTAGGAGAGAATAACATTTGCAATGAAATGAAGAAAATATTGCGAAATTCATTGGCAATTTAAGAAAAGATGTGAAACGACAATAAGTACGCTTCAGAATTTAATGACTCGATCAATTCATATCATTTAAAAGAATGGCTAAGCATGAATGGAGAACTGCTTGTCAGCAAGATAAATAAATAAAGAACGTCCTTTATAATTCAAGCTTATCCTATTTTGTTTCATCAAGAGCTAGGGAACACTGATGATTTTTTTTAAATTTATGAAATTGTGCATCAAAAAATCGAATTTGTTTGAAAGTAGTAAAGCTATGCTTAGTTCAGTAACATAAAAATCAGTGAAATTGTAACGTAAATGCATATATATATACATATATATATATGTATGTATGTATATATATATATATATATATATATATATATACATATATATTAATTTATATTAAATAATATTTTCAATAAAACTCAGATACAAAACAACACCAGGTTTAATTTAATATGTTTTTATTTAATTGTCACATACATCGCATCGGAGCATCTTTACCTCCTTAATAAATAAGTCTTGATAATAACTTTTTAACTTCTTTTACATGATGTTAAAGAAATTTATATTAAACCTAACTTCCTGTATTGAGAACATTATATTTCCATAAGTCTACTCGAATTAAAGAATTATCTAAATTAATTAAAATAGGAAAAATGAAGTTATAAGTTTATTTAAGTTATAAGTGAAGTCATAAATGAACGAATAGCGATTTTTAATTTTTTTGCCTAACGGCTGGAAACGACCTAGTGGTAAATTTTCACCGTTAAATAATTAGTATAATAATTTGGTGTGATACTAAACACAAACCATTTAAAAGAAGTCACGAATATTTTTTCTCTTATAACAAATAAGAAGATAAACTATGTCAAATTAATAATATTAAGCCGATGTAATAGATACTGGCAAAAACTACCAAAGATTCGGAGCGGCAATCACCGAGCTGAGTCAAGGGGTGGACGGGTGGGTGACGGACAATCTAATTATATCGCGTCAATACCAGTAGCACGGTATATACCTGCTTACCCGCCTCTTCCTTACTCGTGTAGTCATATCCGTGGGTTGTATATATTCGACTTGAAAATTACTTTAGTGCTTGCAGGAAACGATATAAGTTTATTTGCTGCCAGAGAGATGTACGAAATAAATTTGTATCCACCACGGATCCCCCAGAAATAACTTTTTATATACACTTAATAATCATTCATTCACATATAGTTTAGTCATATACTTTTTCCAACCCTTGCTTTGTTGACGTTTGTGTCTGTTTAATGTTTACGTATGGTAATTTCTTTAGCCAATCAAAATTACGTTTTAATATTAATAATTTTGCCATGAAAATAATTTATATAGTAGAAGAAATTATTACTTAATGCTTAATAAATTCTGTTATTTTGACGTGACACACTTGAATGTGGAGAGCTAAAATTATCATTAATTGATCTCGTTTCGGTCTATATATACCTTATAATAAAACTTATGAAACTTTAAGAAACTTTTTAGATTGCCTAAAGATCCACAATATAGTAGCAATACATGGAAAAGTTCAGATGGTTCATTGGCTGCAAGCTTATTTTCGTAATTAATTCTAAATTATTTATATAGAATGTCTTTTGCACTTAAATACAAGGAAAATAAAAAAAAGCAATATCTAATTTTGTTTTGCCATGTAATTATTAGGAATCTATACTGACCATATGTATGAAACTATTTCGATGATACTAATATATAATCATTTTTAGGTACGTAGTGTCCACCTCAGAAGAAAAAATTTCCAAGGAAATTTCGGTTCAAAATTTTAACGAAAATTTGTTAATGCTATTGATCGAACATTGAATTTATTTTTTAAATGTGCCAAAATAAAATATACACAAATTTTAGATAATCAGCGTAAAATTTTTAGATCCTGAATCAAGAAGACTTACAATCACACTTTTCTGACGACTGTAGGATATGGCACTTTTTTCAACTATTTCTCATAAACTAGTTAATCCATTTCGGTACATTTCTTAATTAAATCTCAACTTAATTTGGAAACTATTTAAACAAAGACTTAAATGTTAATCAATATTATTAAATGAATTTCACATTTTATTAATAAATAGTAATTTAGGTTTAACCTTGAGCACTTGAAGAACTTTGTGGTTTGGTCGATAGAGGTTTGAAAAAAAGTACATTTTTTCTCTGAAAGAAACATTCTTTACCGAAACTTCCTTATTATAACCTTTATTCCAAAAGTGATTTGAAAGAAAAAGCGAAAATATGTAGTACTTTGTGGTAATAAAAATATACGTTGACAGCGGTACAACTGTCAGATTTGGAGAACGGTTCTTTTTGTGAAATAGACGTTAAGTTTTATTGGTTATTTTTAAAATTTTGAATAACATTTCGTTGTTTCTAGGCATATGACTGCTAATATTTGAGATGTTCTTTTATAAAATATAATATTTAAGATTAATGATTTTTATGTTTAATGTTCTAAACGTATTTGACAATTTTTTGTAACACAATTTTTATACAAATTAGTTTTGGAAATTGATTTTTGCCTATACTTGTTTTGTTAACTGAATACGGATATATTCTGAAATTAGGAAAAAGAAATAATGTTACAGAAACTTTTAGAAAAATTACACATTTTTGTATAATATTTCTAATTTATATGTTTAAAATAATTTTTTTTGAAGGTCCGTCGATTTCTTTGAGCTGGGCGTTTATGAGTGTTTTGGTTTAGATATTCTTGTGTAATGACAATTTTAATCGCCCTAATAATATTATATCCAAGATCTTACATTTCATTTTTACATATATAACTAAAATTTACATAGTTAAAAATTACATCCTTATAGCAGCTGTATATAAATTTCACATAGAGATATTTGGGTATTTACTTTTCATTTATTTAATTCGTGAGAAAACATCTTCTCATAAAATAAAGCGACAATTATTTGTGTGATAATTGACTTAGAAATTTAGGTTTCCATTTTCTTTATATGATACAATAGTGTTGCTGTTGCTATATTTTTAACTAAATAAAACGCCTTCGGTTGTACCAAAATAAATCAATGCGTGCATTGGAAACTCCAGCACCGAGTTTCCAATGCACGCATTTCAAATGCAGCACGGATGTGAAATATGCGCCTATTCTAGACAATGATCATCGATATGATTAAGTTTATGGATATGTTAATCAGTTTAAGCGCATATTTATAAGATCTAGAATATCTCAATAATTAAGGAAAAATAATTATTTCACGTAAAATATATAATAATTTCAAGTATATAATTATTCCCTTTAAATAATAAACAAATTCAGAAATTTTTCCCTTTTATTAATCTATGTGATTGAAATTCGCATCGGTATCACTTGTAACGGTTGTAATGAAGCAACGATTGAAATAAGTAAAAGGAAGTGATTTTATAATAAAAATTATTGTCTGCAACACCCATAAATGTGAAAAAATGTATTAGATAATGAATTCTGTCATAAAGAACAACAACACAGGGTTGTGATCAATCTAAAGTTATGGGATGTTAATTGATTTATTGAACCAAAATATGGAAGTTAGCGTAATAAATATCTGTAATGTATTCAAATACCACAAGAGTAGTTAATTGTATATTATTAATAGATTCAAATTCAAATATATTTAACCAAGTTTCAGAATATAAATAACGATCGGGAAGATTTATTTACGTTTTAGTTTTAAATATACTTCTTTTTGAGAATTGGCTATTGCACAAAAGTACGACGATTAGGCCAATGTTGTAATTTATTTAAAGACAAGTAGTCACACAGCAAAAAAATCTTCAATAAATTAATATTATACTACTAAAATGAATGATTCACATATCATGAAATTTTCTCTATTAGAAATGTTATAGCATGTTCAAATTATCAATATTTAAATATTTCTATATTTATGAGAATGTAGGCACTAATGGTCCAGTTTAAGTAGTTTCTATTTAAAGTTATACATTTTCCCATGTCTTTCCAATTTTCTGAAATTTAATAAACTATGTGCTTTTGAATTTCTTTCTTCAACCATTTCACTAACGTAGTCATCACGTTAAAAAGCGTACTTCCATTTTCATGATTTTCATGCTTTTCAGTGGTGCGTGTTTATCATGTAGATCTCGTTCCACTTAAATTATATTTAATTATCTTATTGCGTTACAGCAAAGCCTGCAACCACTAGTTGATGCGTCTATAGTTACGTAAGAGCACTTATCTTCTCATTCCACCACGTCAGACTCTATTACTTCTACGAGAAAAACACCACAATTTTCTTACGGGGTAAAACGACTGACGTTAATTTCTTTTAACATAGATTGTTTTAAATGACTTGACTGTTAAGGAACTATGGAAGCTCATTTTTCTCAAAAAAAATTATTATTATTACGGGAAATAAGCTTTTCGATAAACGGTAGTGAGGTTGGGTAAGAACTATTCATTCCTCTGAGGTAGGTACTATACATTACAAATAGTTAATAATATAATAGATGGTTAATAACCAGATTAAAATCAACTGTTAATGGAAAGCCAAATCTCAAATGCCTTCTCGTTTCCAGCTTTGAAATAGAATATTTGAAGTCGATTTTATTTTGCAAGCAGTGAAACTACTGCATTAAGTTTATTACAAAAATCAATGAATGTCGCCAAAAATGATTCGCGCAGACGACCTGGATAGTTTGATTAATTTTCATAATAGCAATCGTACTATATCATAATTAATTTTCATAATCGAAAATATTTTTTCTCACAGATCCATTACCGGTAATGAGATATGTGAAGATATTTTGTCAATGGAAATAAAAAATGTCTAGTGGTATAATTTATTTATATTTTGACATGAGATGGTAATTACAAGTCTTAAACCGCATTTGAAATGCGACTCATCCTCATTTATCTTACTTTTCAACCACGGAAATAAAATTCTGAAAACATATCATCATTATAGCATTTAGTACATCATCAAAAATTTCCTGACGTGTATGGAGTTTTGCGAGAAATTAAAATTCTGTATTTATATCAGATATGGCTGCAAAATAAAAATTTTGAAAACTAGTTCAAAGGCCCTTACTTAAACCTTGACTAAAATTAATTATCAGAAATTTTAGCCAAAACATTATAAAATTTTAGGTTTAAAATTTCGGAATGATTTTTAAAATATTTACAACCATTTCTAACGTATGTATGGCGTTTTAAACATAATATGTATTCTTGACCGGAAATTTTTGGTAGTATTGTGGTTTAACGAAAAATAATTTGGGCCAATTCGCTTTAATCAATTTAAGACATGAAGGCAACCGAGTTATTTATCTAAAGTCTGTGGGATTACTACCTAATATATTTTTTTAAAAATTTATTCTATATTTACATATATAATTTAATAGAAGTATTATGTACCCTTAAACAAAGATATAATTTAAAACATGCACGTTTTATTCTTATGTACTGGGACTAAGGCATGGTTTTAGATAGTACGTACACAAATACTATGAAATTTAAATACACTTAGATATAAAATAACACAAACCGAAGAATGGGTCGTTTAAGTCAAAAAATTATGTGTAAAAAACATATAGTTATGGAAGTTTTATAGTTTGTATTATAAGTAAACAAAAAGAACTTAGGTACTAATGGTATAGGATTCTTGTAAGGCAAATATATTTATTTATCTACTTTAATGTATCTAATTGACTCATATGGCGGACTTATTGCTACAAGAGCAATCTCTTACAGCCAACCACACCAGTCCAGCCCCGTTCGACGAACGGCAGGGAATCGAACCCGGGTCGCCGCGGTGAGTCGCATCGTCAAAGGGCGTATGCCTTGTGATCAACCCAACACACCACGGCGACGACAACATATATACAACTCAAATATATACAACTCATTCGCTATAGATAATGATGAACATAGTGAAATTGTAATTAGAACAACTAAATATTACTATTTGACTATGGTTATCTCACTCTTGCCTCCTAGATAATTTAAGAAAAATTAATATTATATATTATTTGCCTGTACTTACCCATAAAATGTTCGTCCCAAATATTTGCTGGAACTAACTGTGAATTATAACACTTTTCACCAGAAGACTTGATATAAATTCTCTTGATATACATTCAGAAATGACATCCAAGTAAAGACATGAAAACTCATCTTTTCCTTCGTGGCCTACTTTTAGAGCCCTAATGATATATTCATATAATATGACACCTTTGCCCTTATATATTAAAACTTTTATATGTATATACTTATTCTGATCGAAAGTCTCATAGTGCGAGTCCTACTTTTACGTAATAGGAAATTTTAGGTCAATTCTTAAATTCCCTAATTACTTAAATTGATAAAAATTCAGGTAACTTTTCTCGCTAGTTTGTTTAATAAAATAGATCCTTTCCAATGCAATGACTGGCAGATGAATTTGTGGTTTGCTTCTATGAGTATATATCATGTAGTTAGGATTTCCAAAACCATTTAATCATATTGATACTCCATATCTCGTACAAGTATTTGTTTAAGGATTTTTTGATATGGATTCATTCATGATTAAATTCAGTTTTTTGTTTATAGGAATTAAAATGATATGCATAATTAATATTTGATATCCAAGTAAGCTGAAAAATTTCTGAACTCCGTTCGTGATAATATCCACATCGAACATATTTTAGGTTTCTTCAAAAGTTCATCGCAACAGCATACTCGTATTCTTATCAACTGATGTAGTTTCATTTTTATGTAGTTATTGGTACTGGTTATTTTTAGCATATTTTAACGGCTCTACATAAGTGTTAATTTACATATAATAAATGTTTTTTCAGGTTATTTTGAATTTCCCTACCCAAATGTAGAAAACTACAACTTCTATTATTTTAACTTTTCTTATAAAATGTTAGTTTTAATAACTTTTAGGATTTCGTGCGTTAAAATTTGAAAAAAGACCCTTTCAAAGTTATTGCTCGGTGTCCCTGTCAAGACTCTTATCACCTGTTTCGATCTTTAAATCAACATTTGCGGAAAAAAGTTTGATAAATTTGAGCAACTGAAAACGACATCGTGGAATATTTTAATGCCAGCCTTCCAGTTTTTTGGAAGAAGACATTTTTTCTTTGCCTAGTAGACGGAGATTGGAGACCACGATTATGAATATTTTGTTGATTAAATGCTTTGGACAAATAAATAATAATAAACTTAAAAAAAGTGCTTGCGTTCAAAAACTTTTGCACCAACCAATATTTATATATGCATGATTGTCTACCTGCGCACATGTATTCCCAGGCAGGTGCGCGTGTGCACGCGCATGCTCGTTTGCCTGTGTTTGTATATATATCCATTAATTAATTAGAGGGCCTCGAAGAAAAAAAAACGCGAAATGTAGGAAAAGGTGTTTTGGTGATATCCAATGAAAAAAAATATTTTTGCTTTTAAAATAATACTTAGATTTTTGAGGTGGACTTGGTTTAGTTTAACGCTCTGCTACCCTGGTTTGATTCGCAATTTTCAGTTTTTATTTTTGACAAATTTGCAGTATAATGTTAATACTATGTGTTTATATATATATATATATATATATATATATATGTATATGTATATATATATATATATATATATATATATATATATATATATATATATATGTATATATATATATATATATATATATATATATATATATATATATATATATATATATATATATATATATATTAAATACATGTACAACTTAGAATTTCATGTTCACCATTGTGGAATTAGAGTTAGCTATCTTCCGTATTGCATGACACATTGGACAATGGCATACTTGGAAGATACGCAGGAAAGCTTTAGAAAATAATACCGATTTTTGGTTTAATAAATATATTACTAGCTATTATTTGGAAATAAATTCCAGTTAAAATTCCGTTCAAATGAATTTTCAGTAACCGAGAAGGTATTGGTAATCTGATGAAATTCCCTATATTACCTTCCTCCCCCCCCTATATTACCTTCGTTACTTATTTTATGACACGATAATATGATTTTAACTTGATAATTAATTAATCATGGATTACGCTGTAAATAGTAGTCGAATGGAAAGAGATGTTTATTACTATTCATTTATATAAAAGCTATGTAAGGTTATAAATCAATCATTATTAATGATCATCGATTTATATCTATACTTAAAAGTACATTCAACCCTACTAATATTTGTGACACACATATTCGTGTTATAAAAATATAACACTAACATTCTACTAACACATCGTTGTCAATGTAAGATTTTTATCTCGTACCAGTGCAAGTAGATCAATAACACATTATTTTAAAACCACTCTTTAATTTTCTCAATCTTTCTACTGGTAGAATTGCTGCTTCCTATAAATTATACAGCAACCGTCTTAAAGCTAAAACAGTTTGGAGTTAATTACCTGCAAACTTACTCTATTTAAATCTCCAAACAGGTGTGAAGTTTACAGCCCGGTCGCGGAGCGATTGATACAAACATCAGAATTTAGACTTGAATTCAAATATAATTATTTACCTAAATTTTTTGATAATAATTAACTGAAATATATTACACTGCTGGCAAAGCTTAATGCCTTTTTTGCTATACTGACAAAGTCCAAGGATTTTTATGTTTGATATATTTCACAGTTTTTCAATTATATTTAATTACACATTAATTGTAATTATATGCGATATAATATATTTACTGAAAGAGCAATATTCAATGCTACTGAGCGTATAAAGACAGCGAATTAAATTAATCGAATTTTAAAGGTAAATTTTATAATTCATTTAACATAATCCCATAACGAAAGTTGTAACAAAAAATTTATGTCACTGTGGGTTCGAAATTATCCTGCCGCTAAAAATTTAATTTGTTTGTCATCTCTCTAACATCGATGATCATTAAATTTCCTTTTTGTAAAGCATGGCGTTCATGCGTTTTGTATTCATACAGTACTGGCGGGTCTACCTTTACACCATCTCCCACGAAAGCGAGCGTTTTAAGGTAGAAATATATAAATGTAACTATTTACTCGTATAATCAATCGCTAGCATTTTATATACCATTTGATGGATAACCTATTATGATTTATCTATACATGTTCAGTTTATTTTCGATTTCCCAAAACATATTTAGTGAACGAGACGAAAGCTTTTCTTTAATGAATCGTTACCCCTTTTCTCTTTTAAAGTTAATCTCTTGTATTTTCTCTAGACGTAACATTGTTTCTTAAATTTGATGGGTTTTTAATAAAAAACAAAGGCAGTAAAATAAAATATTACATATTTAATTCAACCTTTACATTGCACACTGACGTTAGATTGCTTGAACAGACAGAAAAATTGTCGAACCAGTGTTACCATACAATGAAATATTACATTGGCATTTACCTATGAACAGCCCCCCTCCCCCTCCTCCCCCCTCCTCGGAGTAATAGTATATAAATAAACAAATACTAAGCTTACTTTCTATACAGACCACACTTATTTTTTGAATCTCAATAGTAAATTTTTGTGCAATGCCTTTATAAACATATCTGACTATATAAAACCATCTCATTCTTCTGATTTCAACACTGTTCTTCTCTAGTAAATATATTCTATAACCTTTAACTTCTTCTCTGTATCCAAACATGATTCCTTTTTGACTTTTAAAGTGCCATTTTCTTCTTTTATCCTTTGGATGAAAGAAGATGCCAAAAACTTTCAATGCATTCATATCAAAAAGTTTGTGTATTGTATGGTATATTTTCAGCCTCATTACTTTTACCAGTTCCGTTTAACACATATGCCGCTGTATGAACTGCTTCTGTAAATAATTCCTTTGGCAGTCCTTTTGTACATAAGATTGTACGCGCTGCCTTAATTAGAACTCTGTTTTCTTGCTCTACCTTCCATTTGGCTCTGTTGTCTATATGACACTGGTTTGTGTTGTACAATAGCATACCGTGCATACAGGTTTTGCACTTCCTTATTGATAAACTCTAATCTATCATCACTTCTGAAGTAGAGCACTTTGTTGTTGGTAACATTTTCAATTTTATTAATATAGTTTTCAATATATTTCTTCACCTCATCCTTCGCTTTCGCAAAGTAAACTAACCTGTAGTTTATTTGTCATCTTTCAAGATAAAGAAATATTCGGTACCCCCATAGGACCGCATCTGTCAACATGTATAAGTTCCCAGAACCTAGTTGTTTTACTTTTACTAGTATTGAAGGATAAACGATATATTTTACCCTCTAAGACCTCACACGTTACATTTGTATTTTACCCTCCAAGACCTCTCACTTTACATCTAAATCGTTTCTCACTGAAATGTTATTATTTTGAAAGTATAATTTGAATGAGCAAATTTTTCATGTCACTCTTTTAACCCTTCTTTCATTTAGGTCAAGTTTGCTATTTTGCACTCATAACGTACGTTCATATATTATACATCTCCGTTACGATTAGCTAGGGTACATATTCTATTTTGTTTTAATAATTTACACAAATTGTTATTCATTACCCCCACTAACAATTCTATGCTAACATTACTTCTTTTTGTACAGGGTTCATAGAGTATAAATTTGTTTTTAAACTCGGCGCATACAAAACATTGTCTATGGTTGTATTTACCCATTCGCGACCATTAAATCCCCCACCTGTCTACAGCCATCTGCACAAATTACACTGCCGTCACCGACTATCTCTGATTTATTCGATATCGGAGAATACGTCGTGAATAAATCTCGATCAGGCACATATGATGACTTGCATTGGCGTTCACTAACCACTATGACTCTTGAAAATATCCACTTGAACTCCCAATGATGAATGCGTTACCGCCTCTTTCTTCATATTATCTAAATTTACCCTTGCTTCTAAAATGTCCTACTTTGTTGCAATAAAAATACTTCTTATCAGATGTATTTTTTACCGAACTAGTATAAATGTTTACGTTACTACTAGTTACTAATAGTTAAAAACGTTACTAATAGTTCAAAATGTAATATATTGGCACATTATCAAGGCGAGTGACCGCCTTGATAATGAGCCAATATATTACATTTTTAACTATTTATATTTTTTGGCGGGATTATCTTATGAATGAATTTATCTACAATCCGCAGCACGTGATTTAGATTGTATATCGGAGACGCGATTGGTCACAAAGATTTTTAAAGCATGAGGTAAGGTGACCGTCGAATCGGTTCAGAAATACGATTTACTTGTATTTACATTGACTAAATTTCTTACTGTAGTGTATAAATTTGCGAAGAAAATCGCAGCACACAGTTCCAATCGAGGTGTGGTTTGTATAGTTTTCAGAAGCGCGACACGGGATTTGGTACAATATAACATTTTTGTCATCCTATCGAGATTATTTGTTGATTGTAAGAAGGTACAAATACCGTTACTCTTTGCGCTAGTATTGCATAAGCGATGAATCTGCACTTTCATTGCATATGTTACTGATCTTCTTCGCGGGAAGCTGAGATCATATAATTATGTCAGTTGAGAAGCAACGGCTACCCAACGTATATGTAATTCAATAGGTAGCGATTTGTCCCAATTAAACTTCACTTTCCGTAATTCTTGCATCAACAATTTAGATGTTACCACTTCTGGATTAAGTTAACGTAGGGGACCAAAATTCCTGGCAACTAGAGGAAACACGATGCTTTCTTACTATGCCCGCTCTCTAGTTTTCTTACAGCATAGATGGTCGAATCTTTTTGGAATTATATTTTACTCCCAAAGTTTTTAATACCGCGGCAATATTAACTTTTAGTGACATTTTAACATTATGTCATGGACTGAATCGAGAATATTGATCGAATTTAATGCAAAATATCGCAAATGAAAACCGACTGATTTTAAAAGTTCCGTCATTTTCCTATGCAGCTTGATTATTTGTTTTGCGATGTCTGTCCCGGTCAGTTGATCGAATAGGTATAAATCTCTTTTCAAAACTAAGCTTGCTCTACGATAATTATCTAGTTTACCTAAAGTTAATTAGCATAGACAACATGTAGGAAGATAAAATATAGGTTTTAAACCGAAAATTAATCTATTGAATTGATATATGCAGATTATCCCTTCAAGACTACTCTACAAAATTCCAAAATATCGTTGAACAGATTCTTGCACTTTCATTTGTAGATATATATTTTCATTGTCATCGGTAAGTACACAGTTTTGTAAACGAAATTTAAAAAAAAAGAAAAAAATTGTCATTTTATATGGTAGGGCCAGCTGATAAGACCTTATTCGGCCATATTCCGGTACTACAATGGGCGAACCACCCTTACCTTTGTCATAACAAAATATTCTTTTACCTCCGCGTGGTGAGACAAGTAAAACCCATTAACGTTTTCAGTACCTAATTTCTACATATAGTTAGTCTCGATATATTCGTTGATAACTTCTGTATACTGCTTATGTAATTCGTAGTTTCTTTTAAATATCTGCTCTAAGCTGTTCATCCTCTTGTAAGCTACAGAGTAAAATTCGGAAATCCTTTCGTTTATTGTTAAAATATAATGAGATTAAATATTTTTCTTTTTCTACCACATGTGATATAGGTCTCAAAATGCCTTTCGCACATTGCTTTTTCTTCGTAAAATTTTTGATAATTACATATTGTTGACGATTGGTTGTAGCCTCCAACAGATATATTACAGGGTTACTTATTCAATTGTAATTTTTCTACTGATTTACTAGTGGTTATGTTTCTCAATGAACCTGTACCAATAATTACCCTTGCGACTGAATAATTTGTTTTTCATGAAGATGTGGCTTTTGAGCTATCCAAAACTGTAAGTGAATTGTTTGGTTGTTACGTTAACTTATCTGGTCATGCGTCAATAGGTGCTTGGTTTAACGGTACTTCGATCGGCGTAGTTGACTTAACGGAGACTTACGTAATAGGGCGCATATAGGTGTGATATTTTTGCCCACAAATTCGACAAGAACTTCCACAAGAATAACAAAGTAATCAAAACACATAGATTTTTTCACACAGAGACACTCACTAATTCACTTCTTCGCGCGATTAATTTAGTCTTAAACATAGGACATTCGGGAGTATATGGCGTGTTACTCCTAGCATACAACACAGCAAAAAGTGTTATTATGGCTTTTATTTCTCGTTGTAACAAGGGCCATGCTTTGATATTAATTTCTTTGCGGGTTAGATTCTTTTTGTATATAATGGAAATTATTTTTCGATAAAGATAATTTTATGCAGCTTGTCAGTTGTTCTAAGAAATAAAAAATATGAGTATACGCTGGCATCTTATTATCTTTGAGCGTCATCTCTTATTAACGATAATTTGACTTATTAACAAAGCTATGATATATGTGACGCCTTTTTATACGGGCTGAGGTTTTGGAGTGAGCGAACATATGTCTGGAAAGTGACAACGAGATTAGCTAAGGCACTGGGCCTATCTTTAATTAATTGCAGTAATTTCTGAACAATTGCCTTAAAATGGTTTTACGTAAACTGTCATAATTTTTAGTCAAAATATCCCACGCTTCTTTATAATTAGAATAATGTGCTTTTAATAATATCGATCGTCTTCCCTGAATAATATAATATACTTACTGAAAACTGGCCCATTACCCTTGAGCGCAGCTTGTTAATATTGCAATTTATCAACATCGGTAAAATCCTTTCGAGTAATGATGAAAATTTGTCTTTGAATGTCCGCCACACTTCAGTATTGTTGGCATCAAAAATTGGAGAGTTCTATCACGTAATTGTCTTTTTAGGCTTATCGAATTAACGAATTAATCGAACCTGTTACATAGATTTTAGCGATGCTCTAATATTGTTTCTATTTCTCACCCAAATCAATGTCAATATTTTTTCAGTAGTTCTCTGTTCAGTGCAAATTTTACTTATTTTTTTTTTAGCAAAGAGCACGCCCTAGTAAATATTTTCTTTTTACTACGGATTTCTATCATGCAATGACAAATGTGGTTATGAAATAGTTTTTAAGATTCTAATGGGTATATTATAGCGCAAAGTGTGAAAAAATCAAGATAATATATTTGCATCTACTCTGCTAAATCTGTAATTATTGTTTCATTATTGTCTTGACAGTGAACACTAGTGCGATGGAAACATGCATGGAGAACTCCGACGTGAGAACCTACTATACCTTTACACTTATTTACTTGTTCCAACAATTTGGAGGTTAGAGGAATGGGTGAAATAAATCGTTAAATTTTAAATCACTTATTAGTCTACCTAAAAAAATCAAATTTATTGAAAAATGTATCTTATATTTATAACGGCTTTCATATTTGAGCAAAAGCTGTGTAAACCCTTAACTATGAAATAAAATTTTTAAGAAAGTGGAAAGTAAAACTTTTAAGGAATACTTTAGTTATGTTTGTGCTATAGTAATACTTTAATTATATGCATATACCTAGACTATAGACTATATTGTTTTAGGAATTGACACATTATTTCGAACTGAATGAATTTAAGTCAACATATATTTCATTAAAAGAGGTAGTAGGTAAATAACAATCCACCTACTAAGACTGGTCCGATGTATGCACAAATTCAAAAGTGCGACATAGGGCTGGTTAAATGGATTAACTCATGTTGTCATTTCACATAATAATTCGTTTGCTGGAAAATATTTTCCATAGAGCAAAGCAGTGATAACCATGCACCTTTATTTAAATGAGTTATGAATATTCATTTTGAGGCCGATGATGCGATGCAATTGCGTTGTTTTTTTGTTCAAACATAAAACGGTTATTTCTAATATTAGCAAGAGAATTGGCATAATCATTTAAAATTGTAGAGTATATACTAATAATAAGCCACCATACTCATATCTATTAGGATTTAGATAAAAAAGTTACTTTCAAAAATTTACAACAATAATTTATGTAGAAATAAATAGCGTTTGGAAAGATATTGAACAACGCCACAAAAATGAACGTGTTTCTAGCTCATATTAATTACTTCAATAGTCATTTATTAATCACGTTTAACTTCTTCGCCAAAATGCTAAAATCTTTTCTAAGTTAAAATATAAGCTAGTTCCGCGACATGATAAAGAAATTATCTTTTGTACAAATTTCTGCTATTACAAAATTTTCGTAAAAATTGAAAATTGAACTTGTTTTTGAATTATTTTCATATTTGAAGACATTTTCACAATGACTTAGCAAAAAACACCAAGTTTGTTTTTTTTAATGTTTTTTTTTTCAAAATTACACACACGTGTTGTAATTTTGAAATAATATTAATAAAAAACTATAAGTAGTCAAATTCAATATTTTATATAAAATAATGTTCCTTGACATACGTAAACACTTTATGTATGATTGATATTTAATATAATTTTTTTTCAAAAAGTAGGTTTTAAATCTCATATTCTACTACAATATATATTTAAAATCCTCGAATCTTCAGACTTAGTAAATTAAATTTAAATAGCGATACTTGTATTGGCACATATACAGCAGAGCTTTAAACTTAAAAACTTTATTACTCTACCATCTACTGCGGAAGTTACGCTTCAGATTGTTTCTGGCTCTAATGAAGACGTAGTTTTAATAGGAAGCTGTTCGGATTATTGTTAGAAGTTTTGTTCAATCGAATTCAATTTAGGAACGTACTGGAATTCCTTTATTGTAAAAATAGTTTTCTTAAAACCTGTACATGAATTTAATATGTCATATCAATTCTATATTTCTATTTTTTAAAAGGAAAATTTTGGTATTATTCTAAATTAATTACTAGTTAATTTAGTTTTAAGCGCACTACACGTTTAAAAAATATGAAGACTGAGTAGAAATTCTGGCCATAAGGTCATAAATTGTGGTTATTTTTGGAATGTAAAATTGATACCCGTTTTGAAAGACATATTTAAATCATGTGACAAAAATTAGGTTAGGTACAAAAATTAGGGTATTAGTAGAAGTAGTATCGTTATGATTTAATACATTGTGTATTACCAGTTAAGTCTGACAATTGTTAGTAATTTGATGACATTAATTTTTTTACTACATTTTAGTATATTCAAAACGTTTCATTTATTGATGGAAAAAAATAATACAGATGATATTCAATTCAACTTTATCCTTTGAATTAAATAAAACCTACTCAGGTGTATTTTTTTTCTGATGAGATATTATAATTACTTTTTATTCAAACAAAATTAGGTAAACTATATAGAAAAAACCTGGTTCTTATTCAAGCCAGTTTTTCAGAAACTCAGTTTTGTTTGATATATTTCAGTTGGGACTGATTGGAAAATTGTTTATAAACTAACCTTACAATGCAAAACAAAAGAATTTTATTTAATTTTAGGATTCACTTATATAAAAGGAAGATTACAGAATGTTCTATTTCTTGTCATCAGTAGAATAATGCAGCAAAGGATGTCACGAACGAAGGCAAATTTGTGAAAGCCACCGCCAGGGAATTCAGCATAAAACCGATGAACTTAACAGGATTTATAAAGAAATTAAATTCTAAAAGTGGGACTCCGTCAATAGATTATGCAGCATAGAAGCGAGCACTTTCTTCCGAACAAGAAAATGTATTGAATAAATACTGCAAAACAAGAGGATTCTCTAAATAATAGTTACAAATGGCATAAGTTTTCGACGAGCATTCCCTAAAAGACGTTCGTCGTCTTGTCTACGAGTGCGCTGTAAGATTAGGCATTAAAATTCAATTTACCTAGAGTACAAACAAGATGGGCAGGAAAGAGTGGCTAACGATATTTTTAAAACGGAATCCCTAATTATTTCTTTAAAAGCCAAAACCAACCTTTTTATAAGGCAACTTCATTCAATGCTCAAAACGTTAAATTTTATTATAAAGTTAGGTGAATTAATGGATAAACATCATTTAATTGCGACACAAATATAGAATTTAGACAAAACAAAAGTATCCACTGTATTGAAGCCTAATAAAATTATAACTTCTGAGTGTAAATGTAATATCGGCGCCATAATTTCTGAGGAACGAGGTACTAACGTTACAGTGGTAACTGCTTCTGAAAACACATTATCTCTTATGTTTTTATTTCCCCGCAAAAATTGCAAGACTAATTTAATTACGGTATTCTCCCTGGCTGTACAGGAGCAGGTAATGCCAGTGGTTGAATTACAGATACAGAAATCTCTCAATTTATACATTTTATAAAATATTTAAAACGGTCTAATGAGCACCGTGTTTCGTTAGTATTAGATAAACACTCTTCTCACTTATACATGGAGAGACTTTCTTTTACTAAACACAATGGCGTATTCATATTATCAAACCTTATGCAATGCAACATTAAATTACAACCTTTATATGTCTGTGTATTTGAGACTTCAAAAAGTATAACGCTACATCACATGATACCAAACTACGAAATGACCCGGAAAAATATAATAATCTACTACCACACATTTTTGTAAATTCCCTGCCCTTGCCCCAGACAAATAAAAACTTCAGGAATAGTTTTCAAAAGATGGGCGTCTTCACATTTAAGGCGAAAGTGTTTAGTGACGATACGTAGTCACAGTGATTTGTAACTAACCTTCCGAATCCAGACTCAACAGGAAAAAGATCATTTCGATCAAGCAATGATATATGCCAGGACCTCAACAGTCTACAGCCAACCTGAAAAACTAGTTGGTGTAAGTTACAAAGAAAAGTACAATTTGATCCATCCCAAGGGTTTCCTCCTGAAATTGTTCGGCCATACACAAATACAGATCCAAGAAAGATGGGTAAAGCTATAAGAAGAAAGAGAAAAACCGCTACTCTTACAGACGCTTTGAAAAAAAACATGGGGAACAAAATTAAGATAACCATAAAAGTTAAGTAACAAAGCAAAAGATTGAAAAGAAAAGAAGAAAAAAATGTACATAAAAAAATTCTCCAGGCCAGTGAGGGAAACAATGAAGATGATTATGACCGACTTGCTTTGCTGTAAAGCCTATTCCAAAAATTTAAGGGAAAAATTGATAAAGTGCTAAGTTTGCAAGGGTTTGGCAATATGCAGATAAGATAAAATTAAAACCAAATCAATGTATTATTAAGTTATATCGCAATTCCTTGCCAGAGGGTGTTTTTAGTTTAATACAAAGCGGTAACACAGGTGCTTGCTTGTTTGCGTGTTCGTGCAAACTAATTTAATTTTGAATTTTATGTTCAATGGATAATGAAGCGGTGAAACGGCGTTACTCTCTGTATTTGCGAATGAAATACTTCACGTTTTGCTACAATAAAAAGAAAAATTATAATGTGAATATTTGAAATCATGAAGCCTACTTTTTCAATTATTCGTCGTATTTCATTAGTGTCGTAAAATGAGTTGAAAAAAATTAATTATACATATTTTTTTTACAATCGCATTTTAATAACAGAAACATGATAGTAGCTGTTTAAAACAATAGAATTCAAGTGTATATCTATTTTAGTTATTTCTATAGGTCTAAGAATGTAAATTGTCGAAAAGATAATATTTTAAATGTAAGCCAGGTATTCCTTAAGCCATCGTTACTGATATATATAACTTTATTAAATTCTTCAGCATAAATAGCAATGCGGTGTAGAACACAATGTTTAAAATGCTACAAATTCTCATTGGAGCCAATAAATGTTCAAAACCTCTTTCACGGCAACTTTCTAACTCGCTCAATCTGCCTTCAGATATAAAAGCATTTGAAACGATTCCTTTTTGAAGCTACATTTTCTTTGAGCTGCTAAATTTGTCGAACCTAAGCTTAAAATTAAAACTAGTTCATAAAGTCACCGACATACTTATTTTTGACAAACCAACTCTAGAGGAAATTCATTAAATCGTACTATTATATAATGTATATACTTTTGACTAAACTAACTTACTACAAATAAACTGTTACGATGTAGTTCAATTACTTCATGCAGTTTAGGTATTCATATAATAATTAAAATTTTACATAGGTAGGTAAAATAAATATTACACAGCATTAAATAATATGAACCTTAGTAAAAAATAATTTAATTTTTGTAATATTGAAAGGGAAGTATATAAATAAACTTAAATATAACTTTATATTAAAATCGACGAGAATTTTACTCATTTATTATACGGATATTTGCAAATGATATTACAATAACACCTCTCATTTAGAATTTTTGTGCTTTAGCTCTCAATATCAAACGGATGGCATGGAATGAAAAAGTCAAATGAATAACTCTTATATATTTTCATTTTATTCGTTTTATAGTGGCATATTTACATATTTTACTTTAATTTTTTTCCAATGGACTATTACACTTTGAGTTTCAATAACATGTATTTAACATGGATCATGGGTATGTTTTCAAATATGCAAATAAAAATCTTCCTAAATAAATTTAGGAAGGAGACTATATTTTTAGTGCCCGATATTAAATAATATATGAATATTTGCAGTATTTTTTAAACTTTCCGTACTATTTCAATCTAATGGAGTGATATATATATATATATATATATATATATATATATATATATATATATATATATATATATATATATATATATATATATTTACTTTTATTAACGTCCTGCCCTTTATTTCAATATACAAAAATGTAATAATACATTTTACATTACAATTTATGAAATTTACAAGATTCTGCGACACTAATTTACAGGTAAATTATTTTTTCTTACTTATGAAATAATGACATATTTACACATAAAGGGAAGAGTAACCTATATTGAACCAATGTTTAAATTGCATTACTTCTGTATTTCTATCAAGTAATACTATTTTTCTTACACTGGCAATAAAAAAGAGGCGACTGTGGCGTCACTAACACTGCGTCATTTTGAATCGACGTTGGACAGAAATTAATACCGTGATAGAAAAAAAAATAGTTTTTGGGCTGTAATGCTGTTAATTTTCGTTGTATTGCCTAAGAAGTTTGTTTGTCAATTATTAAAATTGAACAAGTGAGAACGTGTTCAATTTTTTTGATTTACTTCGGAAGAGGGTGGAAAATAATTTCACAATACTGTGGAACCCCAGTTCTCCACTTTAATGATAAAATTTACAAAATCACTGGAAATTTTGTCACCTTCACCAAAAAATAGAGCAAAAAGAAGAGCTGTATGAAAATCAGCTGAAATAACATAATCACCGTATAAATTATCTTTAGAAGTATACAACAAAAAGTAACATCAGGCAAAGCAAAAAAAGGGTGCGTGTACTTATGTACGCGCGTGAGAAGTTATACTTCTTTGGCATAATTAAAAAATAGTTTTTAATTGTATGCAAATAATAAATTACAATAAAATAATAAAAGGACTGGAAAAGGATAGTCAACACAGTCAATAAAGTTCAGTTTAAATTTGAAAAATTAAATAAATAAATATTTATTTTCGTACATTAAGGGTAACATAAATTCTCTTAATATCCGAATGTTATTTTTAAATTATGTCCACTGCCATAGCATCTTCCGGTAATGACTAAATTTATTTATTAATTCATAATAAATTTAAAAAATTGTAAATTAATAATTTAATTGTATATATATATATATATATATATATATATATATATATATATATATATATATATATTAAAGTAAGAAAATGATAACAATATTTAAAATATTGAATAACCAATAATAAATATTTAACATTAATAATTTAATAATATTTAGTATTAATTATGTTAAATAATAATATTTCAATTTATATCAATAAATAATACATACGGATAGATAACCTCAATTATATTGGAGCACTTGAAAAAGTCTATAAACACAATTTTTTCACTAATATTTATGAATAGAAAATATATTAATCAAAATATTGAATTTAAATCACTACTGAATATAATTTATCAGCACATATATAAATCGCACTTATATGAAACTAAAACACGTGTGTGAATGGAGACACTAGAAATATGTGGAAAATAAATACTATGAATATGAAAACAGTGAACAGAGGCAACGATGCAATCGCTGCAACTTCATACTGTAACTTTTGTGTGACGAATCTTAAAATTTCACTCTCATCATTTTGTCATAACCCGCCTAAAGAAGTATAACTTCAAAAAACAAGGCACAACTAAAACTAACAAAAAAATTAACGAGGAAAACTATGAAACGAAAAAGGTCAAACTCCAGTAGTTAAAATTATTCCGATGTTGGAACCAAAGTAGATGACGATGTTGGTGATAAAAATAATGAAAATATGTGCGCTTTGTGCGGTAATCACTACTTCGATAAAAACCGACTCCAAGTGGAGTGGCCGTAATATGTGCGATACTAGAGATGGCAATATGAGACCTTCACCACAAACCCTGACAAATATGCTAATTGCTTAACTTAGTATTATCATTAGTAGAGGTATTCTTGTTGATTATTTTTTTATTTCTAAGTTTGTAATGACATTACGATCTGTTAGAAAGCTTAAGATATTCTCTTCACGTTGATTAAATACGATTTCTAAAGACTTCCTAAAGTAATATTTTTCCTATTTGATAAACCGATAAAGTTTAAAAAATAATTATAAATAATAATGATCCTAAATTGTGTAAATTTGTTTGGTAATTATGTTTTTTTAGATTTGGTACAATTCAGAGTCCTCATGGTCCGATTTTAAATACCGATTGCGTTAATTAGACCGGAGGACAAAAGGTCTTAAGTTAATAAATATTACAAGTTGCAACTATGCGAAAATATTAACAGATTGATATTATTTAACTAATAAATCAAGCTATATTATGAGTCGTGTTTCATTTTTAAAGCTCGAAAAAATTCGGTGATATAAGCCATTATGTCAAAAGCAGTCCAGTATAGCTTACGGAGAGTATATGTGATATGTATATGTAAATTTTCCTCTTGAATATTCTATTACCTAAATTTGTTTGAGCATTGAGGAATTACATTATTTATTTATGTTCTTACTTGAATGTACACTATTAATACATATGGTGGACTTATTACTACGTAAGTAATCTCTTACTGCTAATCAGGATACCAGTCCAGCTCCGCTCGATGAGCGGCCGGGAATCGAATCCGAGTTCAAGCAATGCGTCTAGCCGTCGGAGACTGTAGGCCTGGTGCTCAGTCCAACTCACCACAATGACGACATTACTACATTAGACAAATCCACTTATAAGTAGTTTTTATCGTACTCAACCGATATAAGGTTGAAAGATAATTCAATTTGTAAGAAAAAGTAACAGAGGTATCTTATTTTTTCCATCAGGAAATGAAAATTTAGATTTTTGCCGTATCACTAAAATACAGTGAGAAAAAAAGTAAATTCGTTTAGTTTCACTATTACGCTGACCTATACGATATACACTAGCATATTTTTTGTCACATAATTTAAACAAGTCTAGTAGTATAAATGTAAATTTTACGTAACTTTTTATATTTTCAAACGTGGAATTCGCTTGTGGCTTAATCAATCATAAAAAAGACCATTTTGTTCTCTCTTGTGTTGTGTAGTGGGTATATCAGCTGCAAGTTCCATATTAACTTCTACTATATTTGTGATAGGAAAGAAAAAGCACGGTAACGGTTTTTTTATTATTCAGTGTAAACATTAATGTCTGTTTACTCATCGATGGAACATATCATGTCTTTAAAACAAGAGAATTCTGCGAATATCTCGCTCTCAAAACACAATAACGGATGAGTGGGAATACAGCACCCGTTCAATTCCAGATTTCCCAATGACATGTTTACCGGTTGACGTTCCAATTCACCTAGCCCTGCTAATATTATTCCGTTTGTCATAACGATATTTGCTGTAAATTCCATATAGTTTTCTATTTTAGTATAGAATTCAATAATAATCAAGGTTTTATTGACCCTTTACATATGTTTATTAATTGCATATCAAAAGCAATATTTTCCGATAGACTATTGGCATCATATTTCTCCAATCATCAACACAAATGATTTTATTACGGACACAGACAGTAAAAATGTTTTCCTTTAATGATTAATTTTTGCCAAATTGCTTTTTTTGATTATAATTCTCTCAGTTTTGAAATAGCAAAAAGACAGTTAGAGTAGAACCAAACGAAACGAAAGATTGTTTACGATTTCAATTCTGTAATATCGTACAGATTATATTATTTGATTCGTGGTGATTGATATTTATAGTCAATAAGTAATATTCCGCCATAGGTCCAGCGAGCTGTGAAGGTTCTTATTGAAATTTAGGTCCTTTGGGCAATTTTGGAACTTTCTTTTTTAAACAATCTATCGTATAATAATTAGTAATTAGTTATGAAAGAAAATCCTTTCATATCTTATTTTTATGTAACTATAATTTTTTAGCCGGTTATCTCAAATATACTTCTATTTTCTAACTTCACGGCAGAAAATGTGAAACACCAAACTTTAATATAAATGATCGTTATTTTTTTTTGGCAATTTTTATATTGTCTACGGTATGTACGCACACTATTTTAATAAAACTTTGATACAGAAATACAGCGGTATACTTCGATTCCCTTTATTTAAATCGTTATCGTTCATTACGCACACATCTTTAGTATTACGTACCCTTTGTGAGTTGTTAATATTCATATGAATATTAAAAATGTTATTATTGGCAACTGATATCATATGGGGAAACACTGCACACATTTTTGAATTCATTGTAATTTTCACAAGTTCGTTATTGTCCTCTGTCAAAAACATAAACTTATATAATATTAACCTACATTCTAATATTTTTATTTATACTGTTATATTTTATCGTTAAAACTGTTAAAAGTATTTTTTGATATAACATTTCTCTGATTAATTGTCATTAATGCAAATCTTTAGATTGGCATATAATTTAAAAATATTTTAAAATCATGTATTGGCTTTGAAAAATTGCTTGCTCATTAAAACTGTGCCAGTAGGTTCTTAAATATAATTCAGTTGAGCGGAACTTTTAATCGTATTTCCAAGCACTTTTCTATTAAAACTACATCAGAATTAGAGCTAGAAATAATCACGAATGCATCTTCTATAGTAGAAGACCGCATCATAAATGTTTCGAGTTTAAAGCTCTGTTGGGTATCGAATACAAATAAAAGTGTAGATATGTAAACTGCACTTAATAACACGGACGATCCAAGGGTGTTAATAATAAACATTGATTCTGTTATAAAGCGTAAGTACCTAAGATGATGATTTCACATGGCTTTTTTAAATTTTCGCCGCTTATATTTTCTTCCCAGTTACATTATAATATTACTAAACGTACGTAAAGATATAAAAAAAACTTGATGTTTTTCTTGTTTATCAGGTTCTTGTATAAATGTCTTCAAATATAAGAATAATTCAAATGAAAAAAAAATTCAGGTTTAATTTTTACAAAAGTGGATTTAATGGTGCTGATTTATATTAGAGCTATTTTCTTTACTAAGCCAAAAAATAGTATATTTAAGGATACAAAAAAATAAGAATCATAATCGTAAAAAGTAAAATATGGGGCAATAAAATACGATATTTATATCTAAATACGCAGGATCGATTTCACAACAAGATACCTTGATGAAGAATGATCGTAAGTAGATATATTGATAATTGAATACTCGGGGCAAGAGATTCAGATGACCAAATGAAAATTACAGGCGTTTGGATAAAACTCGACATAAACTTAACCCTAATATCTGAATTATGGAATTGAACTTTTAAATTAAAAGTGTAACTAATTACCGAAGAGATGATAGGGCTCGAGATTTATTTGACTGTTTCTTGGAGAACCTTTTTGAATCACAATGATTAATTACGGGGATTCTTTTTAAGTTCGTACTGAATTATTTATTAGCGGGAAATGCCTAGCAAAATCAAATGAAACTGGAAAAAATTAGTATTTATTGCTTTATAATCTTCCTGAAAATAAAATTCCAAGTCTAAAATATTCTGATTTCCCAGAAAAAAAAATTAAGAGGAAAATAAATTTATTTTAATGCTGAGTCGTACTGTTTACCGAATGTTAGTTGTCTTTGAAGTTTACTAAATATTTGCTTTTATTGTTTCGTTTTGTTTTTAGTACGCTTTCTTAAAGCGATTGCTTTGAGAAAATATACTTTTCTCAAGGGCGCTCGCTTCAACCTGTACGGGATTAGAATTGATATTTTATTATGTTATATAATTTATTTACTAAGTAAAATATAAATCCTAACTATTTCTTTATATTATCCATTACCAACGATCTCGACTACTTTTGCCATAAAGGTAGTAAACAATCAGACTAATTCCATAAAATGGTTATTTTGAGAAAAGTAGATGGCAAGAGATCTCCCGGTCGATGCTAAAGCCGCTGGAATGATCAGGTTACGATCATCACGAGACAGTGAAAGACCTCCTCTAGCTAGGCATGATATGAAGATGTATAAATATGTGTGTGTATATATATATATATATATATATATATATATATATATATATATATATATATACACACATATACGGTGATGTTTATAAGGGCGTGGGGGCGGGAGCGGCTGCAGGCCAAGACGGGTGCGTGGGCGCGTAAGAAATATTCAAATAATGGACTTATGTTTTAATAAGTAACGTCTATGAATAAAAGAAAAAATTGTAATACATTCCTATCCAGAAAAATCGCCCTTACTAAAAAATTACGGGTAGCTAAATTTGGAACGAATTGTGGCTTCGATAGGTCTGAAATAATATAAAAAATATTGTATTTACTCACGGTGTTTACCAAATTGACACCACCGCTATTAAACTTACAAGATTTAAAATAAAGATCTAAAACAAAGTATTAAAATTAATCATTCTATAATTTAAAAGAAAGTGCAACTAATGAGAGGGATAACACTTAAACTTATTATTAAAACTATGTCTTGCACAACACGAATCACCATAACAGAAATAATAAACGAAAACCAATGTAAATTTTAAAATATTTTCAAAAACAATTAAAAACTTTCACAAGGTGCAAAAATTAGTGTAGGTATTGTAATAAACCCCCGCAGAAAAAAATCTCGAACACATATTTAAATGAAGGGTGATTTTAAAAATATGCAGTAAGGTGTTTAAATAAATTGGGCGAAAAGCATTATCAACGTAATATTATGCAGCAATCAAGTGTACGCCCTTGTTTTCCAGTTTACGCATGCTAATAAAGTTATGTATTATCACGTTATTCAGCAACGAGGCAACCGCATTGTTCTCTCTGTTCATAAATAAAATGTTTTGATTCTATCAAAGTTCATACAACGTACCAGTAGTAATTTTATTATTTATTAAATAAGTATTATCTTGAAATTTATAAAATATACTCCAAAAGCATACCGGTAAGGTTGGTTTAGGTATTTCGTAGACGGCGCCGCAGTAAATAGAAGACCCACTATACTGTATTTCCGCTCCTTATTGACAAAGCAAATAAGCGTCATTGAGCCCAAGGGCAAAAAGCTAAAATTTTATTGAATACTTATGTAGAATTTTTGAAATTACTTGCTGTTAGAAATGTGTTGCTAGTTCATTTAACCTATGATGATTTTTACAATATAATAATGTCGAGATATTCGACAGAGTAAAGCAGATGTCATTTAAAATAATTGCGTAAACTTGTTGTATTATGTTGGGCGTACGATTAATAAATCAACCGCTTTTGCAAGTAATATTGACTTATGGATTTGACGTTTACCAGCTTCTACTATAACTTTTATTTTCAAATATAGACTAATTCTGCTGTACAAAAAAAATAAGATATGGGATAATAAGATACGATATTGCTATCTAAATACACAGGATCAATTTCACAACAAGATATCTTATTAAAAGATACTCATAGGTAGATATACTGATAATGAAATACCCAGGGCGAGAGATTCAGGTAACCAAATGAAAATTACTAGCTTTTTGACAAAGCTCTACAGAAACTTAACCCTAATTTTTAAATTATGAAATTAGATTCTTGTAGAAATGAAGAGATGATAAGTTTAGATATTTATACATTAAAAATGCTTTCCGTGCAATGAATTTACACACCTTACTGCTTATTTTTAAAATCACCCTTCATTTAAATATGTGTTCGAATTTTTGTCTGTTGAGGTTTATTAGAATATGCTAACTTTTTACACTTTGCGAGAGTTTTTAATTGCTTTTTAAGATATTTTAAAATTTACATGGGATTTAATTTTGCATTTTTGTTATAGTGATTTACGTTGTGCAAGACATAAGTATAATAATAAAAAATAAGTGTTAATCATGTCATTTGTCGCACTGTTTTTTTTAAATTAAGGAATAATTACTTTTAATACTTTGTTTTAGATCGTCAATTTAAATGTTATGAATTTAATAGCGGTTATTTCAATTTGGTAAACACCGTCAGTCAGCATAATATTTATTTATTATTTCTCCACTATCAAAGCCACAATTAGTTCCAAATGTAACTCCCATGACTTTTTGGTAAGGACAATTCTTCTGGATAGGAATGTGTTACCATTTCCTCTGTCATTCATAGAACATACATATTACAATAAAAGTCCATTATTTGAATATGCTCTCAATTGTGAACATGAGCAGCCCACAGTTTTAAGCGGAATATGGATGTTGGTAAGAAATTGCAATCTAGTCTTTAGTAGAGTTTATCAGTCTGGCGACGGCAAACCCCCCAGAATATTTAATGAAATTAGTGTTTTTTTTATATTCGCCAATCGACAGTCCCAAACAATAAAATGTTTACCATGTTTATTATTTATTTAATTTAGGGGTATACTTTGAAGAGAATATATCTAATTTACAATAAACGTTGATAAAATATCGACATCGCTTTGTATGGAAATGGAAAGAATCATAAAATAAATGTATAAGACTAACTATTTAAGACCTACCTGATATCTTCAAATGTATCTGCAGACTTCAGGTAAATTTTTTTAGACGATTCTTAATATTAGTCAAGTATAAGTTACCAGTCAAAATCACTTCACCATATCATTTTATAATTTTAAAAGGAAACTTATAGCAGAAGATGGATTTTTTTAGTCAGGACTGGAGTGAGTAAATTTATGGAATGTATCTGATGATCACTAATAAACAAATTTTAGAATTAGGTACCGAGTTTACTTGAATGAGGGTTATGAGTAAATAAGAAATGAAAATGACATCTATTGCTAAACTTTAATATGCTAAAAGTATATTCTGCATACATACATGTTTAGATTTTCAATTATGTTTTTTTGAAAACATGTTATGCTTTCTTCTACATGTTATGAATGCACCAATCTTGAAGGCGTTTTAATTGGTTCAAATATTGGACATATTCTGAACGTGCATATAAACCTAAAAGCTGTGTAAATACTTAAATATGAATTTAAATTTTATGAAACCTAGAAAATAAAGCTTTGAAAAATGTGTTATATATATATTATTCCTATGCTATATTTACTTGTGATTTTTAAAAGATTTTCAATGATATTTTGAACAAATAGTTTAAGTCAATATAATTTTGTTCCTTAAATTTTAAAATTACATAACGCGTTTAAGAATACAAAAATGAACATGGTGTTTTTTTCTTTATCGGGTTCTTGTTAAAATGTCTTCAAACATGTCTTCAATACTTAACGCCTATGGGCTCTCGATATCATGCACATGGCCCTTACACAGAATCTGGTTACAAGTAATTACAGTATTTCCTTTTTATTCGTTTTGTTGTCGTAAATTTTACTTTAATTTTTTACAGATTATTTTACGTTAAAGTTTAGTTATATGATCCATTAATTTACATCGATATGCACTCAAATACTGAAATATCAATATACGTAATTAAGCCAATATTAAATATTATATGAATATTTGCAGCATATTTAAAATATTTTATACAATTTTAATCTGAACAAATAACAATTCCAAAAACTAAAAACGGCAAAATTTTATTTTCATTTTATATTATTAATTTGTAGCTAAGTGTTTAATTACAGCAGATAGGTGTATTAAACGGATTCTCCCAATTAATTAATAGAGTATATTTATAGTTTTAAATATTCAAGTTATAATTTGATTTGTTAATTTTGAGAAAACCAAAAATATTTCATACGTAAATAAAAAGAATAATACGGTTATACTGCTTCATTAGCTAGTGAATAAAAACGAGTTGGGCTTGAAAGCAACCATCCACGATTACCACATTTTATTAAACTAAAAACACTCCCTGGAAAATTAATTACTATAAAACTTAATTATATATTCAATTAATTTTCATTTTATTCTAACCACTACAGTGTGTTTCACTGTCTACAATTTGTTGCAAGAGTTAAATAAAGGCTATATATAATATAAAATATATATATATATATATATATGTGTAAATACTAACATTATATTAATATTGAATTCAGTAAAATTATGCCAATAAAATTGTTGTACGTAAAACATTTGCAACAATTACTGGTAATTTTTTCTCAGGAAAGAGACGCAAATTAATTAAATAAAAAGCATGTCAAAAGAAATATGTAATGGTACGACCGACATTTGGTTACTTATTTCCAATGTATAAATTTTTAGTAACCGTTACTTTATTTTTTTTTTACTTACATTAAAGATAATTGTATAAAATTAACAGCGAATGTTAACAAACATAAAACTTAATTATTTCCTACCCATATAATCATTAGTCGTATAAATTCAAGATCATCCAGTGTTGAAATAATCTATTATGAATTATTTTTTATGGATTAGGCGCCAACTTCATGATAGGCTTTATCTATTATTAATTGATTAAAACGATTATTCTCTCTGAATTATCTTTATCCATTTAGTATCTATCAAACTGTTGTTGCGTATCTTTTAATTCTTCCCTTATAATTATGTCAAATATCATTTAAACTTATATTAAAATGTAATAGAGTATTTATTCTTATGTTAAACGAGCATTGTCATGATGGAATTTTTATAAATTTACTAACGCCCACCCGGCTTCGCACAGCGGTTTTACGGTAGATGTAGGTCTTATATTGTCTTTCTTCCAAAAACAATCTGTACGAAGGCTTTTTCGGAGCGTAATTAGGTTATTTGATTAAAATACTTTGGTATTTATTCTTTCTTTCATAATCGTACTCCTGTGTTTTATTTTAATTGTCAAAAATATATTAATGAATTACGACATCACGTATTTGATTTTAGGATTAATACGATATATCATCTTAAACACTTCTAATCAACTGTTTTTAGGTGTGTAATAATTACAGATATTTCTACGCATATATATATATATGTATATATATATATATATATATACAACACTTTTTTCATTCCAATACTTCTGAATGTCGATTTATTGAATTTAATCGAAAAGGTTATACTGTAACTGAATTTCATCTCTATTATGTTTTCCTTCCCTCAGTAAATGAAACTTAGATTTTGAACATATTACTAATTTAGAGTAAATAACTTTTTACTTTATTTATTATCAAGTTACTTGCAATTAACATACATAACAGACGCTCATAACGATACTTATGTTAGATAATACCCTAATTTCTATGAGAGATACGAATGTAGTTTTTAATTCTATAATTTCTCTGAAAGGTACTAATGTAGTTTTTGTCACATTATTTAAAAATATCTCGTAATACGAGAAAGAATTTTAAATCCCGAAAATGACCAGAAATTGAGACCTTATTACCAAAATTTCTATTCACACTTTGTACTTTTGAAAGATAAAGCACGCTTAAAGCAAAATTGATAATAAAAAAAACGTATTTCTCTACTCAATGTGTAATATTATCAGCTTTAAGTTTTATATTAATACCTGCCACATCCGAAATAGAAAATAAAATGTGTGATAATAGTTTTTGTGCTATCTTTCAATAACAAAATAAAATTCCACAGAATGCAGCTTAATCTCCGAATCTTTAAGTTTAAGGAATTGTAACAGAATATTTTTGTACAATGATACGATTCGAAATTAATTATTTTGATTTATTCTAGAAATGACTCAAGCTATTATCACTTAACCCAGACTAAATATTATCTTTTAAGCAATTTTCCATATAAAAACAAAAAAAAGTAAAACTTCAAGTTTGAGAAATACTTTTTTAATATCTTGCATCGTACTTCAATGATATATTAATAAAAATATTAATATCTCTTGAGTTATTAATATTTTCACTGAAAGAATATCACAAATACCTCGCTCACGTAAATCTACTGGTTCCAAAATTATTAAATCTTGACAAAATGCTCACCAGCTGAGTTGATCTAAATGTGATAACATTACTTCCATTTTATCTTTTTTAATTACACGTTGAATTATATTTCTAACACGGTTTTTTGTCTCTATATATTATTTAGAAAAAATATCATTCAGCAATTACGGACCTTCATAGTTTGTTTTATATAAAAATCAGTGCAAATAATCCACAACATTCCATGCTATACCATGACATTATATGCTACACCTAGTATCTAGGGTGACATTTTGTCACATTTATCTATTCATTAACAATTAACTAATAAATTGCTAATGGATTTCAACAAAGAATATTGAATTTCTACATTGTTTCCTCATAATGTTACGGGATTAAACCATAAACCAGAGTCACGAATGTTGATGTTAGTCATCAATGGTTCAATAAATATTCCTCAGTAACAATTATTTATTCTTTGTCATCAAAATTGCTTCCTATAATGATCCATCCTTGTTAAATAGCTCTTTTGATGTAATTTCTTTAAATTTTGCAATGGAAAAAAGTTGTTGGAACCAGAACCTCAATACCATGATCACTTGTGACAGTTTTGGAAGTTGGTTTTATTTCATCCAGTGTGCTGGCAGATCGATTGAGGGCTTTTAATATTTGTTTAGAGCATACTGATTCACTCTTCAAAAAATAATATTGAATGAATTATTCGATGTGAAATTTTACTAAAACATTTTTTTTGATCAGTCTCTTTAGCGTAAAAAAAGTATGAAAACATGAGTGACTAATTATTTTAACAAAATGTACGTTTACAGCAGTTTTTGGTAAGATATAATTCGTGTATATATCAAATGTAAATAGTAGGTTATTACAATAAATGTGCAAAAGAAGATAAATTGACTAAAAACCAAATGTGTAAT
This sequence comes from Druceiella hillmani, assembly GCA_039881145.1. Lineage (NCBI taxonomy): Eukaryota > Metazoa > Arthropoda > Insecta > Lepidoptera > Hepialidae > Druceiella > Druceiella hillmani. The sequence goes on along the minus strand of JAYKKI010000014.1, from coordinate 31,245,262 downwards.
ATTTATATTTTTTACATTATATTGTACCTAGATATTGACGTTCAATAAAAAACAATAGTAAACAATAATAATAATTTAGTTGATTAAAATAAATATTCAAATGATCGGTCACCCATCCTAATATCTCCCATGTAGCGTCGGTTACTTATCTTTGATGCGGCTGCTCTGACACGTTGACGTAATTCTATGGACCTAATAGGCTTTTTGTGTACTACTTTTTCGAGGTAACTCTAATAAAAAAAGTCTAGTGGGTTTAGATTCAGTGAACGCGAAGGCCAAAAAATTGGCCGCAAACGGCCGACCCATCTGTTTGTGTACCTTTCGTTTAAATACGTACAAACAGGGTGAGCATAATCAGCAGAGCAGCTGTCATTTTGTAACCAATAGGAATTTCTCAGCTCTTTGGGCATCTCCTCCAATAATACTGGGACATCATTTTGAAGAAACTTCAAATAATGTTGTCCGGAAAAGTTTCCTGTTAATTCAAATGTAACTCATACTATTCCATTTAATATTCCAGTCCAATAATTAATTTTAAACTGGTACTGGGTATATGTCATCGCGCATAAGAAAAAGATTTTGTGGTTGCCAGCTATGGAGGTTGTGAAAATTTAAATACCAATCTTTTTTAAAGGTAGATTCATCACGCCATAGAATTTTATTACAAAGCTGCGGGTCTTATTCCATCTTTGCCAGTATTAGTCAACAAAAGGAAAATCTTGTGTACTCTCTTGATTGAAGAGTATACACACATGTTACATGGCATGGATGAAATATGTACCTCTTTAAAATATCGTGTATGGTTGATTTTTCAATGTTCGTGCATCGCTGTTGCTCGCGTAGATATAGAAGTATCTTTAGCAATTCCATTCAGCACCACATCTTCAATATCAAATTAAGCGACTTTTCCAGTACTAGTACCACCAACATCGCTTCCAGGCATATTTTCTGTGTAATAACCGTAAACTTTTATAAATAACGCACCTTGGGGTAGTTTTCCTTTGAAAGAGTTGCGGTTGAATTTGCATTGACTCTTTGTACACCATAAATAAAATGCATATTTGGATATTCTTGTGAAGTATGCCGAATACATGGCATTTTAATCAAAAACAAGAAGTGAAATTCATTCCAAATCTTCAAAAATATTACAAAACAAAGAAGTTCTAATCAGTAAAGAAAACCAATAATGCAGTAAACAGTCAATTCGTCGTTAATATTACAAAACAAGCAAGTTTTAATCAGTAATAAAATGAATAGACCAATAAACAACTCAAGATGTATTCTTATACTGATTCAAAGTAAATCACAACTTTTGAAAGCCGAACGAACCTAAAAGAACACATGCGAAGTCGAGCAAGTTTTGAGACGTACTAATACACCTCTTTTTCGCTTTGTTCGTATTCACTTCCTCTCGCTCATACTCAGCCAACTCAAACCTGCTCTGTAAAAAAAAACCATACAGACGGTGTGTCTTAGTATGGTATATGTGCACATAGGCATTCCGAGAATTTGATGTAAATCATTTTAAATTATATTAATTTCATTATTTTCATTAGTTAAGTAGTTATGTCTGACAATGTTTTTTATTGAGGTTAAATGACTATGAACAATTTCGCGTAAAAAAATTAAAATATTGCACATTTGTTTTATATCAAAGAATTTTTTTCTTTTTGCACCTTAATAGTAATAATCGACTGTATTAGAAACATGCATGAATTATACCTTATCCGAAACCACTTTAAACATTATTTTTTTAAAGTAAATAGTCATTCATGTTTTCACACTTTTTCATGCCAAAAAAACTGAAACTTTTCCAAAAAAAATATGTTATTCAAACTTCACATCAAACAATTTATTAAGTATGGTTTCTTTCTCTAAGCTTTTAAGTAAGTCATATTATTAATACTTTATCTATTAAATATGTTAACGTAGAATTTTATAACATCAAAAATCTTAAGAAATTCTTCCTTTTGCAGTCAGTTTGTACAAACAATATGAATTTAAAATTAAGTAAAAAATTGGGTTATCCATTCATTGCTGGACACCCCTGCGTGTGTATGTATATATATATATATATATATATATATATATATATACACATATGCACAAGCCAACTTTTCATATATGCATTATATAAGATATCTCAAACTTAAGTCATAGACATATTGCAGAAAGGCAAATAAATGGACATAATTCATTAGATGTGCGTACGCAGATCTGCCTACTGAAATGAGTATATATATATATACGCAAGTGTATCTTTATATACGTATATTTAAATAACTAGCCGCATGTATTATACAAATATTCTTGTTCTATTCTTTTATGTTTGCACTTAGGTATATAACTCAAAGATCAATGAATTTTGCTACAAAAATGTTACAAACTGTGTACTGCATATATATTTTTAGAAATTAATTAACGTTATTTAGGACGTATGATAGTCAGTACACCCGTATTTAGTTTCGTAAAAGGTAATTGAAATTTTCGCTTAACAGCATTTTTGCTTTTTTGTTGCACTCTCGTAGTTATAGTCATAAAGTGGAGCAATTGAACAAAAAAAATTTAACCTCTAGAAAGCATATTTGTCAAATTCCTTGGATACATATTCGCATCTTTATAAATAGCAGCCTTTTACGGACCTTCCATTTGAAATCAGGATTTAAAGGGAATGATTCTATTGCTCCTTTATATTGCGTATATAGCGTTCCAAAGAATCAGTTACTCGTTGTGATATTGATTTGTAACTCCATTTATGTATTTTTGAAGTTTAAAATAAAAACAAAACCAAACAGTTTATCATGTATGTAATCTGTCGTTTTATTGTGAGGTGAAAAAAAGGTAAATACATTTTTGCTTTTAAAATATTAATTAGGATAAACCTATATTTGAGTGTAATTACATTTACCTTTATAGCCTTACCACCAGAATTATTAGAAGTAATTAAAAAAAACATTTTTTTGGTTAAATCAACATTAATATTAACATTTTTCAGACGTAAAATATAAAAAACATATTCAATTCATGTATTGGTTGTAAAATAAAAGAACTGTCTGTACAATAAACGAATTCCAGTAGAATCCTAAACTAAATTCGATTTAGCGGAACTTTTAGTCGTATTGCCAAACGGTTTCCTATTGAAACTACGTCAACATTAGAGCCAGAAATAGTCTTAAGCGCAACTTCCGCAGTTAAAGAAAGCTTAATAAAGTTTTTAAGTTTTAAGCTCCGCTGCATATCTGCCAATAAAGTGTCGATATTTAAACTATACTTAGTCGGAAGATTCGAGGATTTGAAAAGTATACTGAAGTAGAACACTATATTTGAAACGTACTTTTTGATAGAAAAATATAGATTAAACATCGATTACATGATAATGTTTACATATCAAGGACGATAATTTTACGTAAGTTTTTTTACATAGTTTTGAAATTTCACAACTTATTGTTTGTACTTTTGTTATTAATTTTGTTTCAAAATTACCTCATGTGTGTGTAATCTTGAAAAAGAAAATACAAAAATGAACTTAGTGTTTTTTTATTTATTAGGTCATTATGAAGATATCTTCAAACATGAGAATAATTCAGAGAGCAAACGCAAGTTCAGTTTTTAATTTTGTTGAAAGTTTTATAGTAGCTGAAACTTGTATTACAGATGATTCTTTGTCATATCACAGAAATAGTTAACGTTTTAAATTATAAAAGATTTTAGCGTTATTCTTAATTTTGGGTAATATTTAAATTTAGAAGTTTAATATGTGAAATTATAAATAACTTCAGTACTTTAATATGAGTCAAGTTTTCAAAGTAGCGTAGTAATTTTTTTACCATACCACTAACCCAAATAAATATGGAGGATAGTGGCCTGATATGAGCATATATTCTACAATTACAAATAATTATCCCAATTTTCTTGCTAATATTTAAAAAAGTCTCTTTCACTTGAACAAAAAAGCAACGGAATTGCACCGCAGCATCAGCCATCGGAATAAATAAAGATAACTCAATTAAATAAAGGCGCATGGTTATTACTGCTTTTTTATGGAAACTATTTTCCTACGAACGAATTATTATGTGAAATTAAAATAGAGGCATATCCATTTAACCCACCCCACGTCGCACTTTTGAATTTGTACGTGCATCGGGACAGTTGTGAGTAGCGGGATTGTCATTAAATTACTACCTCCCTTAATGGCTTACATTAAAAGTGTGTTAAATTCATTTTTCAAAGCAGTGTTTAAATTCATGGAAAATGTATGTTCAATGGCCTAGGTAACATAGCACAAATATATAAATAACATATTCCGTAGAAGTTTACTTTCCACTATCTTAAAAATTTAAGTCCATGTTTCTGCGTTGTTAGGTTTTACGTGGAAATATATCAATCGTGAAAGCTGTAATTAAAAAAAAAAAAAAGATATATATATATATATATTTTTTTTGTTTTTTTTTAATAAATTTAAAATAACAATGGGTAGATTAATTAGTGATTTAAAATTGAAAGGTTTGTGTAACTCATTCCACAAATCTCTAAATTGCTAGGACAAGTAGAGATATGTGAAGGCGCAGCAAGTTCTAACGTCAGAGTTCTTCAAGCCAATATGTTTTCATCGGATTAAAGTTCACTGTCAAGACAATAACTGAACAATAGTCACCGCTTTGAGCTAAAAATATGCGTACACATACAAATACATATTCTTGATTTTTTTCAACACTTCCCACTATCGTATTCGCGTTAGAATCCTACAAAATATTTTGTAGCCACGTTTTTGATTGCGTGACGGAAATGTGCTCCTTGCTAAAAGAAGAAAGAAAATAAAATTTACACTGAACATAGAATCATGGAAAACATATTTACATTCATTTGGGTAATAAATAGAAACAATTACCTCGTTATATATTTATTTTCTTAAACAGTAATATCACCTCTAAAAATATACGAAATGAAAACACAATTGGAGAAAATGAAGATATATTTATTGGCGGCTATAAACTCCATAGGTTGGTACGCTGCAAATCAGCGTTTAGGCTCACGAAAGTCATTGTAAATCTATCTATACTATTTAGAAGCAATTAATAGACGTAGTTATGGACTCAGAAGAAGCAGAAGCAAATTAATTAAGAGCAAAAGTGGAGGACTACTACATAATAATGAGAAAATCTAAAAAAATATTTGTAACTCTGAAGGGTGAAGGAATACGATCACAGTACTAGCTAATATCAATGTAAATGCTCTGGATTCGATTCATCAGTTAATTTAACAAGTCTAGAAATAAATTTTCCTAATATAACCATCCCAATTTTTGATGGTAACATCGAATAATGGCGGAAATTCAAAGACAATTTTTTATCACTTATTGGATTGCGTGAGAATACTACTGATATTGATAAATTGTGATATTTAAAAACTGCCCTCAAAGGTAAGGTAGGAAAGATGGTTGTTATTATTAAAAGCACGGGCTCTAATTATCAAGAGACATGGAATATTTTGACAAACATTATGAGAATTCACTTAACATCCTTTAAAGCATTGGTATATTCTTTGGTAATTACCGCGATTAATTAAAAATAGGCTCAGAGCCTTAAAAGGTCTCGTCGTCACTTTCCAGCAACATCTTCGCACACTCTAAAGGTCTCAGATAGCTTGTAGAAAAATGGAACAAATATACCGTAGCTTCGTTATTAAATAAAATTATCTATTATCCGAGATATTTCTGAGCGATGACGCTCAAGTATAAGAAGATGTAAGCGTATACTAACTTTTTATTCCCTTAAAACAACAAGTAAGCTTAGTATTATAACTTTTATCAAAAAATTAATTCCAACTATAAATCCAAAAAACTAACCCGCGGAAAGATCAACATGAAGTCGTGACCCTTGCTGCAAAACCAAATAAAAACCATAATAACACTTTCTGCTGTATTGTGAGCTAGAAGCGATGCCAAATAGCTACAAATGTCCTATGTCTAAATCAATGTTCAAGTCTAAATCAATCAGTCTAAGCAAAGAAGAAAATTCGGAAGACAAAAACCTCTCTGCTTTTATTGCCTCGAAAAAGGTCATTCTCAAAAGCTATGTATGAGAAGTTCTGGTCGGTATTTTGGCGGTAAAACATCGCACCTATTTTCACCCTATTACGCAAAACGCCATTGAGGTAACTATACCGATCGAGGAATCGTTAAGTGAATCACCTATTAACGCATGATTAGATGGGTCGACCCGTCAAGAAAACAATTCACTTACACATTTGGATGGCTTGAGAAACACATTAGTACTTCACATTTACACGAAATAAAATACTAACACAATCGCAAGGACGATCATTAATACCGGTCTATCAAGAAACTTAATCATTTGCAAATTAGTAGTCCAATTGCAATTGAACAAGAAACCCTGTAATATGATTATTGGAGAGTACGACAAACTGTCAACAACATATGATTATCAAGTACTCTCCGAGGAAGAATCTATGTGCGAGAGGTATTTAGAGGCTTATAATATATGTGATAATGAGAGAAAAATATTACTTCATTACTTTTTAACAATAAACAAAAGAAACTTGGAGAATCATATTCTGTGGCTTTCAAGAGATTAAACAACTTACAGCAGAAATTTAAAAGTGACTTTGATTTCCTTAAGCAATGTACAGAAGCTATCAACCCATATACCGAGCGTAGATACATGTCGGAATTAGGCACTAAATATCGACGGATTTTACTTATCTCACTAAGCGGTGATTAAAAGAATACTGTATGACGACGGAGATAAGGGTGATCTTCAATGCATTCGCCTATAGTAGCACTGGATTATTCCAAATGAGGTCTTCTTAGCTGACCCTACTATACAGATTACATCTTTTCCCTTTTGTTGGGATTCCGTTTACACAACTACGTACTTACCGGTGACAAGGAAAAGGTATATCTGCAAATTGAAATACAAGAGTCTGATCAACAATATCTTAGAATTTTGTAGAGGGATCCTAAAGGGATAGATGCCACACATCCATTCAACAGATTAATTTTTGGTTTAAAACGTACGGTTTATCTTACCACTTGTTGCCTACACCAGTTAGCTTTAGTTGAACAAGATAATTATTCTAGAGCTAACCCAATTCAGAAAAGAGATTTTAACGTTGTCTATCTTCTTTCCTGGGTTGACACTGAAGAAGAAATAATTAAACTGCATAATGAAATGATAGAGCTTTTACAATCAGGCGGCTTTCATCTACGACATTGTGTATCGAAATCGACCAATATTCTCGATGAAATTTCTGATGCAATGTTAATATATCAAGGTAATAATGATGCGGCGTTAAACTTTCTGGACTAAACTAGAATTTCAAAAGGGATTCGGTTATCGACATTATAAGAGAACTAGAAAGCCGGCATATTACAGAGAACCATATTTTCTTGAGCAGCCAAAATGTTTGATCTTCAAGATTAATTAATCCAATAGTGATAACACCCAAATTGCTGATGTAAGAATTACAAAAGCTGAAAGATGATTGGGACGAGTCGTAACCTATTGGACTACATATATATTGAATTGCCTATTCCTCTCATTTGACAGAATTATATGATGTCAACCTTCCTCAAAAAACGTCAGTAACCGATTCAATAAAAATACAGCTTCACAAGTTATACGAATCTAGCGCAAAGGGTTATGGCACTTGTACCTACTTGCACTCAAGAAATAATCTCGATAGAACAATAGAAAGATTATATTTTATCAAATCTCGTGTCGCTACTCTGAGAACTATACAAACCATATCGGGATGGAAACTGTGTGCTACGAATTTACTTGCAAATTTATACATCACATTAAGAAACTCCATCAGTGTAAAGATGGATAAAACGTATTTCTGAAGCAATTCAACGGATGTCTAACACTGGATGAACACATCATCTCACGCTTTAAGAAATTATGTGGCCAACCTTGTCTCCGATATCAAATCTAAATATCATGCTGCGAATTGGAGACATATTCGTACATGCGATGATCTCACTGATCTTCTCTTAAGAAGCCTGATACAGTTGGAATTCCAAAAAGTTACTCTTTGAACTTAAAGTAAGTTATTATAAGCAAAAGAACAATTATAACCTATGTAACCATTTACAAAAATCTACCGGAAACCTGTAAAATTAATTCCTTGAAAACATTGCCTCGAGACGTTAGTATATTTCCGCGGTATTCTTCATATGTTAAACTTCAATGTAGCCTAGCATTTTGGTTGTGATTTGGTTCGGGTATAGACAAACTAGTCGGCTAATACTGAAAGTAGCAAATGATGCTAGTCAACGAATTTTTGCTTTAATTTAAAGGTTTGAATGTTCTATAGAATACCACGCCTTATCAAAAAACAGAATGTTTTACCAAAAATAAACTAATGACTTTAAATATCTTCATTCATGAAGACGAATTGCTAAAAATGGGTGGCAGACTCCTCATTTATCCATTTTATATCAGAAGAAACATCAAATAGTAACCCCAAGGAGTGAAGCCAAGTTTTGATATCTCATATCTAAGCTGTTGATAGATCAAGCGCATCTTAAAAATTTATACGCAGGCGTACAATCCACGCTTTGTGCCTTGTGACAGCAGTATTGGCCATTGGATGGAAAAAACCAAGCGCGAAAAGTCATACGCGAATGCATTCGCTGCGTTCGAGCAAAACCGACTTTTGCAGTGTACTATGAATAGTTTATTTAACATTCGTGCAAGGGTAATTAGGTCCTTTGCCTGGCCGAAATTGGTTTGTATTCTAGAATTTGCTCATGTGCAATCTATTGTAGACTACTTCAAATTGGTTTACTGAACTGGCGTTTCCCACTTCTAAAGTTTTCAAATTTGAAGGGTTTTTAGAGTACTCAAACCCACCAACATTCTCTCTTTTTTCATTTTCATAATCTCCACGATCTCAAAAGCTTTTTCAAAATTGTGTCGTAATTACCTTTACGGATTGTCATTAATTAAATCTTCCTTTAGCTTTTCTTTTATTGAATTAGTGTTTACACACTATATAAATTTCGCGTCTCACTTTCATTTCTTCTAAACATCGCCACGGTTTGAAAGCAATGAGTATAGAATTTACAAATCTACATTTTGTACTATACCAATTCAAACGTAAATGTATGTTTTCTTATTGTTTTCTCTTAAACAATATAAGCAAAATAAGCAAATAACAAATCAAGAAATACTGAACCGATCAAGACGGCGTCTTTTTTTCTTTCTCTAAGACCAAGATCTTTTACTCTATTATTAAGTTCGTCATTATATGAACGTCACTGTATGTTCGTCATACAAGTTTTCTCGAATTTTTATTATATATTTTCTTCACACAAATACTTTGCCTTTTTTTCCACGTCAATTTTATAAAGTCAAGAAGCGTAAAAGAGTATTGCGAGGGTATAGGCATTTATGAACATTTAAGGGTACATTATATTTCTAATGAACAATTTGCAAATATAAATTCTTTACGAGATACATGTTTTGCCTTGCAAATTTAACAGGATATAGGATAATCACACACAATTTCCTGTAATCTCCTAATCAGATTTTACTTATCTTATTACTTCCACGGTTTTCAACTTGTTAGTATCGGAAATAAAGGTTCCGAAGCTAATAAAGTTTTGGAAATAAATGTGAGAACCACTTTTTGTGTAGTTCTTGCAATATCATTTTAAATATGCAATATAAAAACTCAAAAATGTATATTTTTGTATTCCTCATAAAAAACCATTTCAAATGATATATTATTTTATTTAAAAAAAATTAAGACTTTTAATTACCCCCTCTTTAATTTTAACATTACAGTTTTAAACATTTAGCTAGTAAAAATATGTGAGGTAATAAAATGTATTACTATGCCTAATTCCAAGTTTCTACGTTTCATGGCTTATGAAAAAATTTGCTATATGTATGGAAAAACATAAATGTATTACCTAAATGTTTCACAGAAGCAAAAATATGGTTCATATATGAAAAATGTATACATCTACATTCATCGTCATTGTTTTTCTACAAGCGTAGGCTTCAAAATACATAATTTTTTCATTCATTTTGGTGAAGCAGTTTCAGAAATAAGTGGGATTATTTTTTCACACATTCTTTAGTATATCTCTGAAGATATAATACCTAAAAATATTGAATACACTTAGCGATAATTTTGCAGAAATTCATAATTCACAACCAACTGAAATTACGTGCTATAGTATTATTTCTACTTTATTGAAATTCTTTACCACACTCTAGGTTTCGTTGCATGACATCTCTAGGTGGAAAATTAGCAACGATTATTAATTGTTATTCTTACCAATTGCAATATTTGCCAATTGACAATGTTATCATACAATGAAACCTAAGTCATGATAAAGAATTTAATTGAAATAGAAATATTAATGCATCACGTAGTTTCATTTGGTTGTGAAATATGAATTATATTTTCAAATATATTCAATATTTTTAGTATTATATCTTCAGAGATACATCAAATAATGTGTCAAAAATAATCCCACTTATTTCTGAAACTGATCCACCAAGAAGAATGAAAAAAATTATGTATTTTGAAGCCTACGCTTGTAAACAAACAATACCGATGAATGTAGATGTATACATTTTTCAAATATGAACCATATTTTGCTTCTGCAAAAAACTTAGGTATTACATTTACGTTTTTCTGTGCCCTAAAAATATTAAAAAACTATTTTTGGGATCCCCATAACTAGCTCTATCAAACGATACTCCGTACTACAGTATGTATAAAAAAATGGTGATTATTTAATTTAGCCACCCTAAAATTTCTAAACAAATATTTCAACATTTTAGATAATAAAATATATGTGGATCAATACATTCTATTACTAAGCCAATTTTCAAGTTTGTATGTCAAGCGGTTTCCAAAAAAAAACGGTTCTGACAGACGGACAGACATGCATGTGAATGATTTTATTAGGCTTCCATTTTTCCCTTTAGGGTACGGAACCCAAAAATAGTAAGCAAGAGCTAAAACTTATGTTTAATATTCACTTGCATACAAAATGTTACAAATTTCGCATCTATTACAATCAATACTTTCACGCTGTAACTGCTTAAAACGCACCGCAGGGAAAATTACCATATTCAATATCAACGTGCGACACAGGTCGTTAAAAGACGAAAGGAAATTTCTAAAACTAAATATGCCAACACAATGCAACTCAAACTAAAATATCATGTGCATTTTTTCGAAATGAGTTACATTCAATTGTATCGCGCCCAAATTTTGTGACATGTCAAACTGAAGGTGTGTTATATCAATATACTAAATAATGCCACGTCGAAAATGGAGTTTAATTTCTTATTATACAAGAAATATGAAGTAAAGAAATTGTTATAAATACATTTTATAATAACCCACCTGGTACCCAAATATTTATAAATTTTCTTCTAATAGTTTTCACTTTGAAATAAAGGTTATATATATATATATATATATATATATATATAATAAAATCTAAATTTTATAGAAAATACAATATTCTGGTCAAATCGACTGATATACTTTTTATGGTATATTTACATTACATTAAACATGATTTAAGCCATGTTTTTAAGCATTATGAAAAAAACCTGAGCATGAAGCAACATTGTTCATCATTTAAACCAACTTAATATACATTTTCAGGGTTCCCTAACCGTAAGGCATTAACTAAACCGTCATAATTCCGTCAAATATATTTACTCGTCACATCATCATAAAGCTTTAAGTTTACCACGTAATTATATTTGAACACTCAGCTGAATTGAACAGGAAGATGTATTTTAATTACATGAACATATAAAAAATTATCTTTTTTACAAGTGCCTCGCAATCATGCTTTTGGAAGGAAAATCTTTTTTCTCCCGGATTTCATCGTATATCATGGAAGAGGTTTAATCACTGGCAATAAAAATGTGGTATATTTTGTTTATATTTTGAGATTAGATTGGCAATTGCAAAACTTAATCCGCATTTAAAATAAAATAAATGGCTAACGAATTTGAGGTTTGCTTTTATGAGTTTTGTATCTAGATAGGATTTACAAAATCATACACATCAATTGATATTCCAAATCTCCTACAAATATTTATAAGGATTTTTTGACAAGGATTAATTTGTGTTTTTGTTTATTGTAATTAAAATTATATGCATAATTAACATTTGATATCCAAGTAAACTGAAAGGTTTGCTGTACATTTTAGTACTTTTTATATAATTCATTATCAATACAAAAACTTAATTTAACTTTAATATTTTACAAATTGTCACGAGAGCAAAATAGCTTTTTATATACTGTCAATGGAACAAATAACTAAAAACGCATGTCACAGACAGTTCACTTTCAGATAATATTGGAAATAGCCTCTACTAAATGATTAGGGTGAAGCATAAAATCCGACATTATATACTCACTATATTCAAAATACATACACTTACGCGTTAAAGAGGTAACGCGAAAGCAATTTGCGTGATATTGACATGTGATTAGATTAGACTTTCCATCGCCCAGCCGCCCGCTTCTGAACTCTGCTCGTGATACTATCCGCACCGAAGTTTTTTATTTTTTTCCCAAATCCATCATAGCAGTTATCGGTATTGGTTCTTTTTAGCACATTTTAACAGCTCCACATAAATTTTAATTTACAAAGTACTAAATAATGATTATTCAGGTTATTATGAAATTCTATACATTCTATACAAACTACTTTCAAAACCCTTGAAAATGAAAAATTAGCTCAAATATAAATTATTTCAATGAATATCTTTTTACATTATTTTTATATGTATATGAATATATATATATATATATATATATATATATATATATATATATATATATATATATATATACATGTATACACACTTAGAAGTATAATTGTTAGGATGGCCTGTTTATTTAATATTAAACTTGCCTGAAGCTCAACAAGCTTTTGTTAACAACTTAAAGTGGAATTACTTTTTTAGAATAAAATTCTTTAGATCGATAAACATCAACTTAATATCTGAGAGCAGATATGAAACAGTAGTGAAATGCATGTACTCATGTTCCGACTTTAAAGCTATAAAATTGCAAAATTTTCTATCAATAGCTTTCGTAAGTCGCCAGTTTCGAGTTTTGAGTGTACTCTAAAAATGAAAGTGCGTATGGAAGGCAGATTTCTACGCATTTTTAGTCATTTTTGAAACTTCTATATTTTCACTAATTACATCTTGACACAAAGTGTTTATAATAAGTGCATGTTTCACATCATTGTTGGAGTTTTCAATGCAAGAATTAATTTATTTTGGTACAAACGAAAGCGTTTTATTTAGTGAAAATGATAGCACCAGCAACAGTATTGTATCATATCTAGAAAATAGAAACGCAAATTTCTAATGCGTATCACATGTAGAATTATTGCTTTATTTTATGCGAAAATACTTTCCCGCGAATGACTTAAATAAAAAGCGTATACTCCAATATTTTGATGTGTATACGGCTACCATAAGGATAAAATTTTTAATCATATTAGTTTTTAGGGTGCAGGTAAAAATAAAATGTAAGACTTTGGATATAATATTTCTAGGACAATTAACATTATCATTACACAAGAAAATCTAAACCAAATCATCTATCAATGGTCAGCTCAATGAAATCGACGTACCTTAAAAAAATGAGCATTCTTACATATATTTTAGACATATTCATGCGAAAAATTATGTTTTCATAAAAGAAAATTTATTTCATGAACATTAAATGTTTATTGTGCTGATTGGAATTTAAAAAAGGTTCAAAGCCGTACACGGGTTGGGTAATATAGGAACAAATATTCAAAATCTGAAAAATAAACTACTTTGCAAATTCAAAAGTTTCTTTAACATTATTTCTTTTGCGTAATTTCAGAAAACCTTCGAATTCAATTGACAAAACAAGTAGTGATATAAATCAACTACAAAACCTAATTTTTAATCAAAATTGCATTAGACGGTTTGCCAAATACATTAAGAATCATTAGCCATAAATACTGTATTTTATAAAAAAAATATCACTAATAATAGCAGTCGTATACCTATAAGTATTGAAATGTTCGAAACAACGAATAAAACCTAACGTCTATTTCACATGAGGAACCGTTCTCCAAATCTCACGGTTGAACCGCTGTCAACGTATGCTTTGGTTACCACAAATTGCAAAATATTATCGCTTCTTCTATCAAGCCACTTTTTGAATTAAGATCACAATACAGAAGTTTCGGTAAAGTATGTTTCTTGGAGAGAATAAAATATTTTTTTTCAAACCCCAATCCACCCACCCAGAATGTTCTTCAAGTGCGCAATGTTAAACCTAAATTGTTGTTTATTAAAAATGTGAAATTAATTTAATAATGTTGGTTAACAATTAAATTTATAAAATGAAATGAATTAGTTTCAAAAAAAGGTTTATAAAAAGTATCATGTCCTACATTCGTTAGAAAAGCGTAATTATTAATCTTCTTTGACTCCGGGTCTAACTCTTCACTAATTATCTATAATTTGTTTATAGTTTATATTCTATGTTTTAAAGAGAAATTCACTGTTTGATCAATCGTATTAAAAAAATTTCTTTCAAATTTTGAACAGAAATCACCTTGAAAACGTTTTAAAAAAAAAATTATTTAATTCAACGTTAAGCAACTATCCCTACTAATTTATAATATTTTTTTTGTTAACAATTGTTGATATTGAATCGTAATTTTGATCGGCTGAAGCAATTAATGTTACATACATTAACCAGATGCAAACGTAAACAAGTAAAGGTTCGAAAAAGTATATGAATAAACTGGATATAAATGAATGGATATTAAATGTATATAAAGAGTTATTTATGGTGGCTACAAATTTATTTCATACATATATTTTGCAGGGAATAAATTGAAATCTATTTCTACGAGTACTAAAGTGAAGGCCAAGTCGAAGATATACAACCCACTGTTATGATAAAATGAGTAAGGAAGAGGTGTGAAAGCTGTTACTATAGTATTGACGTGATATAATTAGATTGTCCGCCGCCCATCCGTCTGCCCCTTGACTCAGCTTGCGAGATTGCCTGCCCAAAACCCTTTGTAGTTTTTGCCAGTATCTATTACATCGGCTTAATATAATTAATTTGACATGGTTCAACTTGTTATTTATAATCAGAAAAAAAAATATTATAAGGAGGTCGTTTTCACCCGTTAAGGAAAAAAAACGAAATATTGCCATTCATTCATTTATGACGCAAAATTCTACATTATAACTCCATTTTGCATTTAAAAATTAATTTTAATAATTGTTTAATTAGGGTACACTTTAAAACTCAAAAATATTTAAAAACACATCCGAAAATACTTATATACACTATATAGACATATGGACATATAATGTTCTCATTACAGAAAATAAGGTTTAATATAAATTTCTTTAATTATAGGTATTTCAAACATTTCCAGGTTATTATCGAACTTCTTTATTACCTAAGCAACGAAGCTGCGATGTGGCAATTTAAACGTAAATGAAAATATATTCAATTAAAAGTGGGGAGTTCCAAAGCATAGGAATCGAATCCTAAGTTAAATTGAAAATATGATTTAATTTAATTAAAATAATTCATCAACCGATATTTCTAAATTTACGATGTTAAAGCCACAAATCAATAAGTCGCGTATATATATGTTTTTAGATTACAATTTCTTCAAAAGAAATAACCATTCCCCTATTGCTTTCAAATAAATTCAATTTCCGGTAAAAATTCTTAAATATTTAAAAAGTCATCGGTATATTCTTCCTTTGCTCATGCCAGAGAAATAAATCCTTAAAAATGAATTTGCTTTAATAATGACCTACGAAGGCAACGAATTTTTGGAGATACATCTAAAAAAGAGTCTATAAATTATTTTTCAATTTCTTTTCTGATCTTTCTTTTAAATTATATTTCAATAAATTAATATTTTTTTAAAAATTTCAAACTTTGCCTCAATGTATTCCCTTTTTATTTATTTTTTTTCACTTATACTTAGTAATCGCACCTTAAAACTGAAAAATGTTATATTACGTGCAATTTTTTCACAAGGTCTTTTACCGAGATGGGATAAGATTGAATGATAATGGGTTATCTTCATGTTCATCGTTTACTTCTCTTGCTGACATTTTTTAAAAATTTAAAATTTTGCCTCAACATATTCCTTTTTATTTATTTTTTTTTTCACTTATTCTTGGTAATCGCACCTTAAAACTGACAATTGATATATTATATGCAATTTTTTCATAAGATCTTTTACCGAGATGGGAAAATATAGAATGATAATGGGAGATCTTCACGTTCTCCGTTTACTTCTCTTGCTGACAAGCAGTTCTCCGTTCATTTTTAACCATTCTTTTAAATGATTTGAATAGATCTAATCATGAAATTGTGACGTGTACTTATTGCAGTTTCAGATCTTTTCTTCAATTGCTGATATGTTCTAAAATATTTTTTAATTAAGTCATTTCATTCTTCACTTACTAATGTATTTCGAAATATTTTCTTCATCTTCTCTTTTTCTCTGATTTCTCTCTCCTAAAATTCGTCTTAAATTCGTCTTAATACGTATTAAACAACAACAAGTGTAATTATTACCTAAAAATCTAAGATTTAATATTTATGTATAATTAAATTAATTCAATTGACTATAACACTAATTGACAGAAAATTTTATTTGTTGATATAATCCTGTCATTAAATAATCAGGTTAAGTCATGCAACTATTCCGGTTTGACGTATTTTTTCTCTATCATGAATTCAGAATAAGGAGAAGAAAAATGTTTTTCGTACACAAAACCTTATCTTACAAAAGACGATAATATTTCTTCATTTTCTCAAATCGAAATCAAAGATCAAATTTCACATTAAGCACTTCATTGTGAATTGTTATAAAACTAGTAGCTGCCTGTAGACTTTATAAATCGTCAGCTGGTATCAATAAAAATAATGAGAAATAATAGGCTGAACAAACAGCAAACAACGGTAGCAACAGGTCCACGGATGGTAATATCGATGATTAGTTAAAGCCATACAGACTTTGCATGTAAATATCTCTTCGTCTTTTAAATTAATTCTGAACAATTGTCGTATACGTATATATATATATATATATATATATATATATATATATATATATATATATATATATATATTATATATATGCATGTATATATGTGTGCAGCATAAATTGATGAACAATAAAATTATTTTATTTTTCATTTGGTCATTATTTTCTAAAAATGGAACTTCTTTATAAGGGAGCTCCATATTTATTTACGCTCGTATACACCATCCTGGGTCATGACTGCGGTTCTGCTTTGATAAGGACATATGTATGACAAACACATGAAATTTTTCTCGCAATAGAAGTTTTTTAAATAATGTAAAAATTATTGTATTGAAACAACTATAAGCTAACATTTCTTGAAAAAACGAATTAAACCTTTTTGCTAACCAAGTTAAGGTTATACTAATCACGTGAAAACTTTGAAAAATATTGTTTCTACCTTTTCTAAAAAAATCGAATTTTGAATTTTTCTCCCAACGTATCTTGAATTCTAAGATTCAAAGAATATGTGTTGGAAAGAATATATGAACATGTTTGAAATAAATTACTAAATACCAATTTACAACCATATTTTTTCTTCGGTTTTGATTTTAGCAATACGTTTTCTTTTTATGTCACACCAAATATTGTATAAATAGGTTGGAAGTAGATAGAAGGTAGATAATATTACATAATTTTATATTCTTTCAATAAATTACTACAAATCATATAGAAAAAGTCACAATTATATAACAAGAAAAAGTCTCAATTAAATATGCCCCCAACCGCGTAATCCATCAATTCTAATTATTAAATATTCTTTGCATGCTGCAGCTCTCACCAAAGGCGATTGTGACTCTCTTCAAACTTTTTCGATTACATTGACTTATGATAGCCCTCACATGCTTACCACATATACGAAGCGTGTTTCACCAGCGTGCTACTAACTTTAATGTTCAAACTTTGCTCTGAGTGCATTTTCGTTCATAAAATTACTGTGTTTTAGAGTTTCGTTCTGGAAAACTGAGGTATAACTTTTTAGTTCTAAGTGTAATTTTGAAATAAACTGGCTTTAATTATATTTCTGTTATTGCTTAATTTATAAATAAAGCAATGCACAGTCTTAACCACGTTCGGAATTTTTTTAACGGTCGCATTGAGAACTTTTTCAAACAGATTTAACGAAGAAATATTTTTTTAATTAAAATAGAATACTTTCTAGACATTATTTCAATAAAGTTGTTAAAAATGTGCAGCTTGTTAATGCGACGACTATATATATACTATTTCTTTGAGACTAATCATAATTTTTTTTGAAGTTAAACTTCTTAGGCGGCTATTCAATAATCGATAAATAGATGAGAACTGAGATTAAAACTTTACGGTCGCGTCGCGTTTTGGGCACATTTTGTTACATGAGAGAAAAGAAAGATATTACGAAGAGAGAAAGAGAAAGAGAGCTATATATTCCGACGCCATGGCAATGGAGTAAAAGGGAGCGACGTGTACTCGATACAATATGCCTCATACACTATATATGAACAGTTGAGGTAGCACGCATACTTTGTGTTATTCATATTTATCATTGTGTTTTGTGATTATTTAATTGATAATTGTCTATGTAAATTCACGTGAAGATTTTATTAGATATTTACGTCGATTTTTAATGACATTTTAATATTTTTTTAATGAAAGTGTTAAAATCTTTTTATACGAATTTAGTACAACTTATGTTGTATTTATGTCAATAATGCGTAATTTATGTCAATAATACTAAGCTACGGAATAAGACGTGGTAAACTTAAAAAGTTGAATTATTAAACGTATCTATTTACTGAGAACTTTAAAGTGTATTACTATGCATATTTAACTGGACTAATACACCTATAGTGTAGAGAGGAGTAATTAACTACATCGTTTGTATTAAAAGATTTCCATTTATGTGTTTCAATAACTCAAGATTATTTTAACAAATTCATACCTAAATTTTCGACCAAGTAATATTGTAACGGAATCATGTAAAATATGCTCAGCATCTGAGCAAATTATCTCCGGCTTGATTAAAATATTTAGAATTTACTTTGAAATCATTTCTATTAATGTTTCTATTAATATTTTGTTGGCTCAAGGCACGTTGTAAATAAGACTGAGGTATAATTTTTTAAATGTGTTAAAAATTATTCTATAATTTATAATAAGAATTATCCCGAATTATTGCCAAAAATGGTTTATTTTTTGTAAACCCAGCGCATCGATTAAAAAAATTACCGTCGTTAAAATGAAAGGAATTAGGGTAATATTTTAAGTTCAGTTACTTCTTCCTTTAAAGTAATGGCAAATGACAATAGTATATCCTTTTTTGACCATATTTATTTAATATGAGTCAAAAATTATAAATAATATTTGCAATGTCCGAGATCTTATTTAAAGTTAATTATTTTTAATAATCCTATAATTATACTGTAGTTATTTATAAAACTCCTTACAATATATTGATTACATTAAGGCGTTGTTTATGAATCTTGTCCTCAGTAAACCGTTTACTGCTGACTTAACAACACATTGGGAAAAGTATAGAAAAATTTAATGAAAATGATTGCTTTAAACTGTATTAATACCATCCAAAAATGTTTTCACCAGCTTTTAAAAAAATCATTCACTTCATTCAATCATTCACAAATTTACCTAAAATATTGCCTAAAAATAACATTTCGTTTTAGCTCCAGTAATTGTGAAAAAAATGTTATCAAATATGCTATTGAATTTTGCATTTCTACAAATGTTGTACATTTATGTGGGTAACTTTGTATTATTTCAGTCTATTTTTTTCCACAATTCACAGATTAAGTGGCTCCTGTGAAGTAAATGGATGATTCAAAACCTGCTCAAAATTGTGTTATAGTTCTCTTTTGTAATTGCATTTATTTAGATTTTTCTGTCTTTATACAGATTTTATTTGTTAATTCTTTTATTAACATCATATTAAGTAATACATTATAAATTCTCTCAAAACATCAGATTGAAATTTGGGAAGTGATACAAAGAAAAATCCGTTATTTCATTGAATTAAATATGTTTACTTCTCACATGAATTCGTTTCTCAGTTAAAGAAGCATTGCTACAGAAAACACTGTATTACAATGTAAATTATAATAATATCTGTGTAATAATTTGGGCTGAAGAGTATTTAATGAGGACTTAACAAGTCAAAAATATATCATTTTTAATACATAAATATTTTTTTGATCGTAATAAAAATACCTGGTACAGTCACATTGTATTATGTGATTATTGAAGGTGCTATTACCAGTTAGTATTTTTAAATATTGTTCAATAGATTTTGTATAATACGCTCAAGATACGTGGACTGATTCCGTTTTAAACATTGATTTATATTAATCGAGCTGTGTTGCTTGTTCAGACATTTTTGATATATTTCGTTATAAAATATATAGTAATTTAATGAATAAACAGGGAAATAAATTCAGATACTATTAACGAAATGTGTGGCAATATATACCGAAATAGGCTAGAGTGACAATTATCCTCTCATTCACGGAGTAACATAATCTCGATAAAAGTTTAAGCCGATCGAGGAAAAACTCCCATCTCTCTTAACCCATGATATTTTTTGGCCTAGTCCTTTCCTTTTTCCATCATAACGAATTTCAGTATTTTCTCCTATATTTTTCCTTGTCTCTTATAATTTTTATTTCACATTATAACATTTCTTAAAGTTCACCAACGTTAGTTATTAGTTTTTATAGAGTACTGTAATCACTAGAAGAGATTTCTTATGTAGCAACAATCTGTCATATGCTACTTATCTTAGAATAATTAGACAAATAAATATATTTTTGAAGCTTGCGTTTTGAAGTATGAAGTTACTAAGAAGTTTTAACAAATAAATAAGTAAAAGCAAAATTTACGTGTAATAGTTATTTTATTAAACTAACCTCAGAATTTAGTGCAAGTAATTAAATAAATTAACATTGTATCTGAAACAAGGTGTTCCAAATCAAAAATATTGATATCCTTGTGCAATTGCATCCTAAAATTGTGTCGAATATTTATAAAGAATGTATGAGGTTTTTGTTATTTTTAATAAACTACAAGCAGGTTAGAATATTTTCCGGCGTAATTATGTTCTAGTGTAGATTATTAAAAACTATTAAAATTATGCAATGGAATAAATGGAGCAGAATGGATGTCAAAATTTTGTTCAGTATTAGCAACTAATAATTCCGTCATCTTAGTTCACCAAGATTATCTCATTTGGTAGCTAATCAGAATATTCCACTTCTTTCTCAAGACATGAAATTTGTTTCCTATTACAGTATGTCAGCATAAGTGTAGCTCTGCCAGATAAAATGTACTTTACCTGGAATTAGTTTCAATGTTTTTTTTTTATATTTCTCAATTTATTGTTGTTCTGGATAAAAATTATCAGATATTTAAAACGTACTTCCTTGAATTTAATCTCTTTAAAATACACTTTCACGGCTTCAAGGAATACTTTCACTGTTTCAAGGAGAGCATTACCCTATCGCTTTTTGCCCGAAATAAAATTCATGAAACAAGAACACTCAAAGTTGTCTTAGTGAAATTTTAATATTTTGTTTGTTTTTACTCAGAAAATGACATTTGCTAACAGTAAAGAAAATTTAAAACTGCAATTTCCTATATACCTTACCAAAAATATTCGAGAATAAATATATTATTTCAGAAACCGGTGATAAAATTGGCCGGTTTATTATTTGCTATCTAATATGTGGCATTGCCTTCCGCCTTTCTGAATATTAGCAGTGCATTTATAGACAGCTTTAAATTATACAAATTATTAAGCTTCATAACGCATATTTGATCGAAAGAGGATGATATTAAAAACAAAAAGAGGTCGATTATAATTCTTTAAATTCAAACCAATATGCCTTAGATTAAGTGTTAAAATCAAGTTACGTGTATGAATTAGCAGCAGCTTTAATAGCTGTTAATTTCAGAAGTTGTACTTTTAATAACTTTTCGAACTAACCACTTAAACTTAAACTCCTGGTAAATAATAAAGATGTTAAGCCCTAACGAAAAAAAGTTAAAGTGACAATAATTTATTTTGCCTCGAAAAAAAGGAACTACGCAAAACTTAAATATACTTATGTATACGCTAATATGAACTAGTCATAAATCGATCATTAAGACGATCCTACCTACTTAATCTAAAGCGACAACATCGTTAAAACTTGATTCAGAGGGGTGACGTCAAACACACTGATTTTGCCAGACTGAATACTTATCTACACGACCAGTTTATCGATAGAGTAAAGACTTGATGAGAATTTAAAATTAGTTCGATACTCAGAATTCGTCTCACGGTCGTCAAAACGGGCGTGACGACCGGAAAACGCGGCGGTGTACCGCCTGTAAACCAACTTTATGTACTTATACTTTGCGATCATCGTTTAAACGCTCTCGGATTACCGCTATCGTTCTTTATTTATCTAAACACGAGTTGTGATGA
This sequence comes from Druceiella hillmani, assembly GCA_039881145.1. Lineage (NCBI taxonomy): Eukaryota > Metazoa > Arthropoda > Insecta > Lepidoptera > Hepialidae > Druceiella > Druceiella hillmani. Next base: position 31,222,666 of record JAYKKI010000014.1, on the reverse strand, counting down.
GATGATTACAAGAAAAGATTGAATTTAATTTGAAGTGTATTCAAATAGAGATTGACATTTTATTTCTTATGAAAGTGTTTTATTGTGATATTGCAAACATTTAGATTGGTATATTTTGTTTAACTATTTGCAAATATCAATTATGATTTTTCACCAATTATATTGCCTGACATATTTTTTACAGGTATAAAAGATTAACGAAGATAATTTCTTCTCGTAATATACATTTGTCGTTATTTAAACCAGAATTTAATAATTATTTTTCGGTATTGATTTGATATTTAAAAAAAAATGGAGTGCTCACCATTTATTTTAGAATATCGATTTACGTTAATTATGAATGAGTAACTACATAAGTTGTTTCCTTATTGATCAACGTTTTACAAATATCTGCCTTCAATTACCCACGTTTCCAAGAAAACGTTCTTTTTGTTATCTCTCGAACTAATTTCCCAATACGTGTAGGTAGTAAATTAATATGTACGGATATTTAACATGATTAGAAATAATGTATTCTTAATTGATGACAGCAATTCCACCATTGGTGTCTGGTAAAATAATATTTTATGAAATTAAGATAATTACAGGTTAAGAAATTAGAAATTTGTTAACTATTTAATATCTGCCTATTAAAACTGAGTAGTAAATCTGAGAAATTTTATATTGTTCTCAAAGACTTTCTTGTTGACTTTATCAATTTACTGACACGTGATGCTTACAGATAAATACTTCAGATAAAATACAATTTTTTTCATCAGTATTAGATCTAAATAACTCTTAGAATGGTATTTATTATTTTTCAATAGATATTTTGATAATCAAATTTTTACTCTTGTCAGTTTATTACTATCGAATTTTATTTTTCTAATTAAATATAAATATCAGTTAAGCGTGGAGAAAGACAACATCTTATGAAACATAAAATATAATAAATTATCACCGTATACGAGCGTACTTAATTAATCACCACTCTCCTCTCCCTCTCACAATGGAACTCAAATAATAGAAAATTGTTAATATTAACATTATCATAACTAACCTTGCGAGCTTTTATTTTGAATATCTATGCATAGACATATTTGCGATACAAGAACTGGTTGCAATCTTTGACGTATTCACATAATTATTTTCTTATTTAATTTGTTTGCCATCAGCAGTAAATCACACTGAAAAAGAAAACAATTAAGGTTAGATTAATATTAAATCTAATATAAAAAACGTTAAGACTCATGGATCCTAATTCGGATAACTTCTTATATAATTGAATAGATAAATCGATCGATTTATTTACTACTTCTGACTAGTTCTTATTTTGTCCAAATGGTATCACTATATAAATTATTATATTCTCACGGGATAAGGTCCCACCTACACGTGAAAGTTATTCTGCCCGGTAATTAAATAGACGCACAATTTTGCCACTTAAATTTTTAAAAAAATTAAAGATTTTCAGTAAAATTTTTCTGAAATAATTAAACGAATTAAATTTAGCATAGAATCATATCGATGATTACAAAATTTACCCAAGGTAAATAAAGAAGTTTACAAAAATGTTCCCACCATGAATAAACTTTTCGACCAGCTTTCAAACCTTTGCATCAATATAACACAAACCAATAAAATACCAGCACCCACACCGGCCGCTGTGCTCATAGGTATGCGATGTTGAATGAATGCATTGAAGTCGAATGTTAATTAGTTTGCGGTAACAAATGATCCGCGTAAAATTTAATGATAATTGGGCACGCGCCATTGTATGTATTGGCATTTTATTTAATTACTTCATGTTCACTTCAATAGGCTATGCGGTGAGGCATGACCACTTTTTTATTCTCGTTCGTGAACGAACCGCATTTATATTCGGTTGTGGTAACAGAATAAATTTCTTAAGTTACATTATTATAAATTCTCAATATATGCTACAAAGCCGCCTATCGGTAAACTGATTTTAGTCAAGGTGGTATCTTTAGTACTTTTGGTTCTCTGTTGTTTCTTAGAATGATATTTTTTTACAACCAAGCTACATAAATGGAGTTGTTAATATTATCTGTTTATTTTTCTGCATCCACTGTACATTTATCAAAATGTTCTCTTTGTCACATTATTTTTATTAAATGATTTTATATGGAAATATTTATTTGACCCATTACATTACGCGACTAATAAACTTAGAGAGAAGTTATGGCATTTCACAAGAAAAATTATGGCATATGCAAACCGACAGAGAATGAAAGTAATATTAAACTAAAATATTCATGGAGAAATTTGTCTATAACATCTCCACACATTTCTCGCTACAGTACTCTGCGTTTTACTCGCGTGTATGAATGTAACTTGTCCTGAGAATTTTTAACATGGAAAATCCTTTGAAGTAGATAACGAGACTATTTTGAAAAAGTCAAATCGTATAGTTTAACTAAATTTTCATTTTATTTATCATGAAAAATGTAAAAATGTTGACTGGATGACAATGACTTTGGGGTTTCTGACATATGGGTCATTCAATCACAATATCGAATAAAAAAGGTTTCGAAACATTTTCCGATTTAAACTCAGCTGAAATATCTATTATCGTTTAGGCAACAGCAACATTTGGAAAATGCTATTCTGCAATTAGCATTTGTTAATGTTAGATATTACCCGGCTCTACCTGACGTTAATGTAATATTTAATTATTTAATTTAGAGCATTTAATAATTTTGAAATCACGAGATCAATCTAAAATCGTGAGAGATGGTTATTTGTTAAAATGAATTTAATCATGCTGGTAATAGTTTTAAATGTTTTTACATTCGGTGTCAATATACAAGCTTTATCTCATATTCGTCATATTTCTAAATCTCTTTTCATTTATGCCGGTTTTTAAAGTAAGAATTTAATACAATATTGTATTACAAACATTAAGAATTCCCAAAGTTATCGCAATAAATGTATATTGAGAAATGAGTAAATCTTTTTTAATGTGGGTACCTATATATTTTTAACTACATTAAATTTCAGATATGAAACTCAATATAAACAGTAATTAAATATGATGAACTGTGATTAAAATATTGAGGGATTTTCACTTAAAATATTTTGGTTACCCAACTTTAAATAAAATTGTTTTTTCTTATCTGTAAAGCCTAACTGTAAGTAGAAATAAATTATGACAAAGGGCACAACATGGTAATCTCGGAACGAAACAAATGCCAAACACATGGATTTTCTATTGTAAATATTATGTAGCGTTATCAAATATATATTTATATTTAGCTTTCACATTTTCCAAACGATGTATTTTATTGTTGCGTAATTAGATATATTCAATGGTAATAGCAGAATAGTAATAACTACTGGAACCACGTTAAGTTACAGCAAACACTATGTTATGTGAAATACATTAATATGAGCTGTAATTACGTATAAAAAGCATGCCATTACGAACATAATTAGTAACAAAATCTCAATTAAAATTTTAATTACCGGATAACATTAACCTGTAGAATATAGTGAACAAACAATTAAATCTCAGTTTGATTGATTAAAACTATCTAGGTAAGTAAAAGAAAAGCATTTTATCTGCAAATAAATGATAAATATTGAAGGAATTATAAATTAATACATTCACTGCAGCGTTATTGAAAGAAATAAATTTTGGGACTTAGAAGATAACGACTGAATATAATTGAATAGATTCAATCGTTGATGAAAATTTGTAAAAGTGTTTTTTATGATAACATAATTTGTAAACCACCTATTTGAGGGTAGTTTTTCTAATGCATAATGAAAGGATAACTTAGTAAAAATAAGTTTTTTAAAACAATTTTTTTCTCAGATATTCAAAAGCCGAGAAATATTTTTTCGGTAATTCAAATCAACAATTGACCCAATTTATCGAATAATCTTGGACGTTTGAAACTATGCTTTATTAGGAACTGCTTAACGTTTACTTATTGCACTAATTGCATAATCATTTTTCTCTAATTTCACTCATCAAATTTTACTCTTTTCGTACAGACAAAATAATCTAGGCCAGTCAATCCTATCTATAAAACTGAAATGCGTATAAGATTACCATTTTAAGGAAAGGTGAAATTTACAACAATACATATCCTGGATTACATCGATAAGTTCCAGGGATATCTCAACATTTATACAAATATGAAAAAGACAGCCACAAGTAGCTATTTGTTTCGTATCTCATCTTCAATATTAGCAAATATTATGATTAAGATTTTGCGGTAAAAGGGAACGTGTAATAATCTATGAAGGGATGTACTTAATTAATATTAATTTCTTATGCACTCTACTGTCGAACCCAAGCAGGCTAGAGATGAACAGATAACCTATAATATTTTTTTGGACATTTCTTTTAATTTGCGCTGCCTTCCATTTACTTTTAATTTGAATTTAAAAATATATTTATTTAATTCGTTGAAATATATTTGACTAATATTTTAGATATATCGGTTTATTAGCTCAAAGAATTACGGAATAAAATAGTAATAGATAAGTGAGAAAATAATTGCCAACCCGATTTTGCCATTTTCATCATAATAAATATACAATGTGCTACAATTAAAGAAATAGAATTAATTTGGAAAAATTTCATTCTGAACAAGGTGTAAAACAAGTATATATTTTGTAATTCTTCGTATACTAATATTCAAAGGTAAGCATTTTAATAGCATTCGACATGAACTCAATAGAATAAATAAATTTAACGGGTACATTCTTACAAACATTTTTGCAGATTTCTTTCCGTCCAGAGCAAGTATATAAAGTATGACTTTAACAAGATGCTTCATGACAAAATTTTTCTCAGTGAGCGCGGATGGAAAAGGCATTAAAATTCTACATCAAACTGTTAAATAAATTATAAGTTTTGAACATACAGGAGAACGAATGCCCTATTAAGTTCAAATAGGTTTGTACATTTCTTACTCCATTTAACATAACTACTGGTGACTCTTTAGAATACATGGTAATAACTTATTCCGTAAAATGTTAACTTAATTATTGTACTTCGTTTATTATGCTTTATCTATTTCATCATTTATATGTAAAACTTTTCAAATTTATTATTTAAATGGGTTCAATAATATTTCACTTGTGAGAAGTTTGTTGTATATCAAACTCCGTGCCCATAAATGTAACACGGACTTTGATATACAACAAACTTCCTTTGTGGATTATTTTAATTCGACATTTGTTTAACGCTTTTGTAATTCAGAAATAATTATCCAAATTATAAATTATTAAAACAATTTGAACATGAAAAAAAATTATTTTTCTGTTAGTTCGGCATTTTGGAGAAAAATACATATGAACGTAAATAATTATCCCTATTGACTACGTTCTAAATTATAACGTACACTTAATCAGTATCTATGGGCCATCTATAATTTATAAAATTTAATAAACTCGATGACGTGGGGAAAATTGTGAATGATAAATTACAATTGGAAAAGCAGGAAGCACATCAGGTTAAGGTTATAATTATTTTAAATGTCGTTTAATATCATAGTACCCTTGCTTAAAATATATAAACTGCTGAGCTACGAATTTCCTTCTAATTAATAAGCCAAAACGACCTTCACTATAAAGAGTAAAGGTGATTCTTTTTGTTACTTCGCTGTATCAAATATAAGTAATTAAAAATTCTAATAATTTTGTGTCGATTTTTTTACTTAATCACGTATATTCAAAGAGAACGTTTTGAGAGAGAAATAGACTATTCACTTTTCAGCTACCTGCCAACCTCTCCTCTGAGCTACCATTGTGGTAACGGTATAAATAGTACTCGATGGCATATCCAGTAAATCTGCCCTGCAGCTGGCAACACTATTATACCTTTGCCATTCAAACATCGTCTCCTTTCCACAATTTCTTTGTACATGCTAGCCCAAATATTATAAATATCAAATATTTATTCTTTATCAAAACCATTTAAAAATTACTTATTAATAATAAAATAGCCATCATTATAGTTGATATGATTATATGTATAATAAATATACCCATGATTAAATTTTCTATATCGGGGCGTCTCATAACTTCCAATATCAAATATCAAAAATATTTGCGGCATTTAATTACATTTAGAGTTCAATTACGCAGACCAAATTGTAAAATTACATTATTAATGTAGGTTGTTTTGATTTTTGCAAAATAGCGCCACACATCGGGTACAAATTTTTTAACTTTCTCTTTTAGCACTAAACTATCATATTGAATATATTTTGGTCTATAAAGAAATTGTTAGTAACTTGATTACAGCGCTCCTTATCGAATCCTAGCATAGCTATGAATCATCATCTTGACATGACATGTATATTATGTGAATATGACCTCAAGCGATCAAGTCGTTCAGAAGTTCTAAGGTCAAAAATGGATGCACCGACTATTTTAGATATCTTACATACTCACTCACACACACATATATATATATATATATATATATATATATATATATATATATATATAGGTTAAATTATAATTACTTCTGCTTTATCCATTTTATGAATTATATATTTAAAAATATTTCCTCATAACATATCTCAATTACCAAGGTAAATACTAAAATACGACATAACTAATTAAAAGTACTTTTTGGGAAAAAATAGTGGCAAATTATCTGTTTACATTATTTTAATATTGTCTAAAACATAGACAAGAACACAACATAGATAAAATCTTTAATATCTCTCGTTATTCTAAATAAGTCGGAGAACATTCACGAAATTTTTATTTGCTAATGGAAGTAATTATTAAAAATACTAAAAAAAAAGATTTTGAAATGTATTTAAAATCTATACTGTAACAAGCACAGAATACTTTTCATATAATTTTGCAGCACAATCTTTTAGTGTCCTTGAGCTCTTTGTGAATATTATAATAATGATATAGATATCGTAGATAGTGGCTTATTTAATAAAGGCTATTTTTACTCTAGATTTCGCAGTAGCAGGTCAAGAAAATAACAAAAAGCGACACGTGTTGTGTTATAAATCTCAAAAGACACTGGAGTATTTGTAAGTTAATTTGTCTAATCTATAACGAGAGTAGTAGAACAAGCAAATAATATAAACCTTAGTTCTATTAATTAACTTTCACAACATAACAAGCATTTAATTCTTAATAGTAAGGAAAAACCAGCTCCCCCTGATCATCCTTTTTAAATATTTTACGTGCTATAAGATACTTTAGACATAACATTAAAATCAATCTTAGAATCGTCATAATAGTGAAATTAATTATAACATGAGATCTTACGTATATGATAAATCAGTGTCCATGTCTTCCATTTTTTTGAACGAATATTAGTATACTCCATGCATGTTTCATTGCAATTCACAGAACTGTATTTCGAATTGCAGTTTGTACTTCTGGAACATTCGTCGCAAAGAAAAAGTATCGACATACTGTCTTTCCATGTTTCAGATTTGCCTGATGAAACTTTTCCTTGTCCTGAAATTCTCATTCGTAAATCTCATGGCAAATGTTGATTGTAGTGTCGTATTGCAGAAAGGCAATTTTGAAATTAACTTTCATCTAATGCCTCAATTTTACAATTATTGTTACAATGTAATATATAAAGAGAAACAATAAAAATGTTATAAGAAATACGCTCAAAAGGTTAACAGTGACCGGCGACAAATGAGTTTTAAGGGACCCGCATCACGATTAAATGCATTCACACACCACTGAACACTCAACGTTATGTATCGCGTATAACTGAACACTCAGCGTGATGTGTTTCGTAAAACTGAACACTCAACCTTTAACTGCAATTGTTTAAAAGGGCATTTAATTATTTTTATTTTTAGGGATTTCAATTATTTTTAAACGTTTGAAAAGCATGTAGATCTGTCAGATCCCTGTCCCTGTCGGGATTTGCTAAGTCTTTAAAAAGCATTTCATAACACCATAATTTCTTTGCTCTTTTCATTTGAAAGTAAGTATAAAACGGAATTAGCTCTTAATATAAAAATTTATTGTTTTCATCTCACAATTTAAAATTTTCTGGTTTTCTGCGAGGTTTATATTTGAACAGAAACGCTAATTAGATTCCTTTACAGTTTTGATTTCAGTCACGAATGTACGTGTCCTCTTCAACTTATTAAAATACGAAGATTTCCTGCACTTTTTATACTTATGAAAACGTAACATTTTTAAAAGCTTTTTCGGCAATGTAACGTTATGATTTTTTTGTGAAAAAAATAAACTATCTACGCTGTGTTATTTTTGTAGTTTGCCAGATATTTGTTATACTTTCATTTCCTTCTAGCGATTTGAAACTAAAGTATAAGATACATATATACATATATATATATATATATATATATATATATATATATATATATATATATATATATATATATATATACATATATATATATATATATATATATATATATATAAATAAATATATATATATATATACATATATATATATATATATATATATATATATATATATATATATATATATATATTTATATATATTCATCTGTAATTTGGTGCTACCTGCTTAGCAGTAACATTGTTCGATGTAAAAACATGAAGAATAAATTAATTTCCTTTTCAGTTTTAATTTCAGTCACGTATGTACGTGACCTCTTCAACTTATTACAATACGAATATTTCCTGAATTAGCTAAGAGGAATTTTATAAAAATATTTATAAAGTGTGATCTTTGCGTGGTTCCTTATCTTAAACTTCTTGACTTGGTGAAATAGTTCATGGACTAATTTCCAAAGGAAAAGTGGAACGATTTTTTCTTTGGAAATGAAAGCAAAACCAGTATAAAAGACACTAAAATTATTTTATTTTATTCTATTTAATTATAAATTTACATATATATATATATATATATATATATATATATATATATATATATATATATATATATATATATATATCTTCGTCTGTAATTATCTGGTAAGCAGTAATATTGTTCTTTCGATGTACAAACATGAAGAATAAATTTAAAAAAAATAGGTTTCTTTGCAGATCTTCTACGCTCGAAATTGAATCTGTAAATGATTGGTTGCTAAATAAGAGTCTTAAAATTGTTTGTAGTTTAATATATCAAGTGAGCTATCATTTAAAAGGGCTCGTGATGAATAACACAAAAATCCGCGTCACATCTGCCCATCCCCCACTATGCTGCCTTAAATGTAGTCGCCAACATCGTGTCACGATACAATAATAATACAGTTGTGCACTTGAAGTGTTTTTCACAATATTTATCTAAAGATATAAACATAAATTGAATTGCTATGATGCACATAAATCAAAGAAAAAAAACAAGTTAATGATGCGAATAAAGGATAGCAATATTTCCTTGAAGAACTGATTGACGAAGGATCGATCGTCAATTAAATCGTCTTATAAAGGATTGATTTTTACAGATAAGTAAATAAGCATAATCTCGTAATATAAAAAATTCAAAAACTATAAAATAACATTACGCTAAGTTTGTTTTATGTTCTGTGCTCAGACGACACATTATTTGAAGTAAAAATATCACAGAAATCATTTAAAACTAAATGTATTATTTCTAATTTGCAACGTCGGAGTGTAATACATGATATATTGCGATAAGCTTCCATCTGTTTTTATTTATTCGCAATATCAGAAAGTTAATACTTCGTATAAAATTAAATAAATATAATGTAAGTATAACAAATATACACATCATAATTTTCTTTTAATTTATTGAAAATTTCCATCCGGTTCAAAAGGAAACGTCGTTCAGAATGAGGGATAATTGCATATAGTGTAACCTTTCTATTTTTACTTGTATATCTATTTGTTAACTTTTATGCAAGGATTATATGTTGGACTGATTGCTACAGAACCAATTTCACCCTGCCATACGTAACAATGAATTTAGAAAAAAATATTGATAAAAACTAAGATATGTTATGATGTAAAATATTAATAGCACTCCTGAAAAGAGACAAAAAAAATTAACACAAAATTTTAATGTTAGCTAGAATGGAAAAGTGAAAGAACAAAGACTAACATCATTTATTTAAGGCTGCACATTGAAATCCTGCGCAGTCTGTTGACCCAATATAATAAGTAATATATTATGTAAATCGTATTTAGAAATACATTATTAAGCAATTTAATATACCATAAATCATCAAATCAATTCCTATTATAAAAATGAACACATAAAATTTGTAAAACCGATAAATTTCCTTTACATGTTTTCTTCATTGCAATTTTAATTTTTTTTTAGCAAAGGTACATTGTTTATGTTTACTTCATTGTTACTTTAAATAATTATATCATAACAAACATTCGATAAAATTAATTTTATTTCCCTGCATGAGAAATGCAACGTCAACATAATTCAGGTGATGATAATCATGTGATTTTGGATAGCAAAGCATAAATATATAAGGAGCAATTAGAGAAACGTGTAAAATAATTATTAATCAAGCATTACTTTTACTGTAAACAAACATTAATAAATGCTTTAAATTTTTGGAGTAAAGGATTATATTATTGACCATATTGTTTATTGTTTCCCTTATGTCATACGGTCTATGAAAAGTTAGTTTGAAAACATTTGTTTTATAAAATCCGAGATAATGTCCAGCTAATGAGAATTAATTAATATAATAAGATATTGGTAGTTAAGGAACGGTGGTAATATTGAATATTAACGGAGTTGAGTATCAAGTACTCTTTCACCTTTTGCTTTATGTGTTATAATTTCATGTGTTGAACTTATCGTTTTATTTGCAGCTATTATCTATGTTATGCATCTATTTTTAATTTGCATTGCTTTATTACATAAGATTCTATATATGCATTCGTGTTTGCAAAAGAATGATTTTAAGAGTTAACACTATAAGCGTAAAATTGTTATTACAGTGATTCGTCGAAAGAGCAGTATTGATAGACGATTGCAAATGGATATCAGGATATGAAACATTAAACAGAAATATACACACTGAGATGATATTGTGTATCTATTTTGACGTACTTCTTTCACTTGATTGGGCAATTCAGTAAAAAAATGAGTAGAAATGGCTAAAAATTATATTCAAACATTATATTTTATTTATCTATTACGTAAATTTCTATGTGCACTAAATAAGGAAATCAATACTAAATAGGAAATTTTACACTCAAAAACTTTCGGTAATCTAAATAGGTTATATAAATAATAAGTACGTTAAAATAGTAATTATGCTGAATATAAAAATAGTCTAAAGCAAAAACCCTGAGACTTACAAATAGTTTAACAAGGTATGATAGAATCGCTACTGGCATGTAATTTATAATTTCTGACTTACTTCCAATTTTCTGCATGTGAGTGAACTGTAATGCATTCCATTAACTAGTGAACATTTAGCTAGTAACAAACTAAACACATAACATAAGTTCTTAATTAGACTAAAAGTTAAAAGCTAATTTTCAATCAATGTGAAACATTTATTAAGAATACACTAAGGAGATGCTACAGTCGTGGATGCCAACTACATCATCATGAATGTGCTGTATAAATGAACATCTTCGCAATACAATGCTTACTCCGCCGTCACGTCCGTGGTACAACTTTGTAATACGAGGCGCACTGCAACGCTGCATTGTTTGTCCCCAAAGGGAATGCCAATTATGCAGCATAATCTCTTTGATACTAAATAGTTATACCATTTCGAACGGTTTTGTGTAGTATTGAAGCGTAACTTCTTCAAAGAAGGCAGTCCATCAAGTACGGGCTTAAATATTCACATGATGCCTGATGATATTTCCCTGTTAACGCAAGTCTAATGCAATCTGTTCGTCACGTTAACAAATAGTTTACACATATACGTACAAGGGTGAGTATAAACACATCATTAATATTTAACTGCTGTAAAAATCGATTTAAACATTTCATAAAACACGTTTAAACGAATTAACTTCCATAACGGTGCAAAAGTGTTAATGTCAAATATTACTCATTTAATCGCCGTCGAAAGCGGGAGTGTATGCTTTAAAGGTAGTCTTTAATTTTTTTTTGAAAATACGCCTTAATATAAACTTGTATATATGCAATAGCTAAGAATCGAATGACCTTGAATTTAACCCAATTGAATGAGTAAACGTCAGGTTAAAATTATTAGGAAAAGATATAATTTTTGAGAATTTTTATTTGAGTCGATGTTGGATGGAATAGAGACAGCATTATTACTTAGTTTGTACGGGAATCATAAGAAAAATATACCGTAAATAAAATAATACACCAAGTAAAAATCTCGTTTTCATATGATTATATATAGTAGTAATTAAGAAATCAAATTTGAATTGGTATTAATGTTAGGCAATTTTAACAAAAGTAGATTTCTTTATGTTTAAAAATTCAATACGCACTGTTTTAAACAATCTTTTTGATTATTTATTCTGCCAATATATAAATACACAGAATATAAGTACATCACGAAGATTTATTAAATAAATAATTCATCGTTGTGAGGATTGCGCATATAAATTTTGTGAAACTTCATTATCGCAAATGTAGTTTCATATTGTGGTTCAAGACCTCGCTTCCATGTTACGATATTTTGTAATAATATTTTTCAAAGAGCGTAAACACTCCCGAACTATGCTTCGACTCAGTCGTAAAGTTATGAACTTTATAGCTCACTCACATGGCAAACGATGACAAATTTGAAATATTAAACTGTAAACGAAAAACATATACTTATCTTCACCCGCTTTCCGAAAAATATTTTAAATTTTGTTTTGTTCAAAATGGTAATATCTTTTTATATCATGAACTCTTTTATATATATCTTGCAACGATAAAAACCCAATACGTGGTAATTTTGTTTACCCTCTTGTCATTTTATTACTTGGTTTATAACGCCTCTCAGTTAAATTTATTTACATTTCTTGCGTGGATATTATATCCAAACGTAACTAAATTTACGTACGTAAATTTTATAAAGTTTCTGCAAACAATTTAGGAAAAACAGATATTTTAAGGTTGGTCATATTTGGTATCTATTTATCAAAAACCATTTTATATCGCCTTGTCTTTTTAACTTTTTCGTCTTTTCAACTTCAGAAGAGACAGAGCTTCCCAAATATATTTCCTTTGCGTATGTTACGTCTTATATCCTGCAGTTAATAATCGATTTGTATGATTATTTATAAATTTGAAAGAGTATGCTGCAATGTAATACCATAATAATTTGATTAGAACTTTACAACGAAAAGTATACCATACAATTTCTCAACAATAAACAACACCGGCTTCGTGACCAAGTTTGGGTGATATGGATCTAATGATAATCTAATAACAAAGCATCCATAGTTTTGAAACGACTAACGCTGACATAAAGTTACTCGTCAAGAAAATCGGGGTAAAATAATGGATCTACTGAAGGTGGGTTAGTAGATTGTATTCGTCATAAATTCATGATATTCTAGGTAACATGGCACATCAAAGGTACAAAAATGGAAAAATCAAAATGTTTAACAAAAAAACAGACTCGTCTCCACATAACCACCGAATAAGAATCGCACCAAGAATTAAAAACAATGAAAATTAGAGTACTTTGGTTGGAAAGTTTGCCGTACAATATCGTTTATATCCGATAAATAAATGTACAAAATACTGCTTCCGTCATAAATGTTTCCAGTCGGTACTAAGTGAAAAGTAGTACTCGTCGGTGTATGTGAATATGCATGTACCTGTGAGAGAGAAAAACTTCGACTTGGCACCGATTCTAAAAATCTGTACATCGCATTTATATAATGGAGAAAGAGGATCGTCATATTATATAATATTATAGTATGATATATATATATATATATATATATATATATATATATATATACATTTATATATATATATATATATATATATATATATATATATATATACGTATATTATTCTCATTTCATATCGTTTAATTAATATACATGTATTTAACGGTATAAAATTTGTATACAAATTTTAATAAGGTGTATATCTTGCTATGTTTGAATTATTTTCATTTAAATACGAATATTAATTTAAAGTCGCTCAAAACTTTATATCTTTTATGACTATTGGAATGCTTATCAATGGACAATGGCATTTAATTACGAATATTTGGACTTCAAAGTACAAAAAATAAAGATGCTATCAAGTCTTATTTTAATTATGTGCGTCTGAAACGAGTAAGTGTTGCTAGAACACAAAACTTTTGATTCAAGTGGAGGTTCTTTACAATTGAACTATTTTTAATATCACATGCTATAAATGCATTTTTCATTAAGTGTTTATTTTAGAGACGAAGGAGACATAAACCTTATTAGAATTAATTTTACTTGGCAATTAATTAAATTATTAAAAAACAATTATTTTATATGTTGCAATTCACGCATTACTGTTAAAGTTCATCAACAATAGCTCGAGTATAACCTATTGAAATGAATATGCAGCATAGCTATTTTGCTTGGAATAAACGTAATACAGTATCTATTTTGAAGTATTTTTTTATGAATATAGAACAAAGTGCTTGGCTTAAGAACCTCTAACGAGAGACCGGCATGGTACTAATTCGTGAAAGAACTCTACAACGATGGCTAATTAAACCACTTCGTTATATTTTTGCTCATAAATGTATTTCCTTTGAAATAGCTAGTACATTTTTATTTTTCTTTCGTGTCTACCAAATTATTTCTTCCCCACAATTTGTGTTTCTTGAAAAGCTTTCATTGTATTTTCTATGATAGATTCTCCTATTAAAGATATGTATATTTATAACATTATATTCAACTTAAGGTCGTCGCCGTGGTGCGCTGGGTTGATCACAAGGCATACCTCGACTCCCAACTGCTCTAAGAGCGGGGTTGAAACGGTTTTGTGGTTGGCTGCAATAGCTTACTTCAGCAGCAATAAGTCCTCCATGTATATGAGTTATATACACAAAAGTACGTAAATAAATAAAATCGTAACATTCTCCAATATAATATTTTGGACGGCGCCATTTATAATATGGATCAGGTGGTTTTAAAAAAAATGTAAACTTACTAATTATTCAGCCATTTTAAGTAATTATATAATGATATGGGTTTAGTTTTTATGTATAATTTTAGTTACGTGGTCATTGTAGAAAATGTTTAATGTTGGAAATATTTACCTACTTGCTGATCCTGTATAATTTTACGTTCTCAATTTTTTCCTCTTAACTTTAAGCTAATGACAAATGAAAATACAAAAATCTTCATCATGTTATTTCGTGATGCCATAAATAGTAATGAAAATATTCTATTACATCATGTGATAATTTGTAACTTCTACCCACAGGATATAAGACCAAAAATTGATATCATTTTGAGATAACTCTAACGCAATAAAAAGAAGCCGAGCGTATATGGCATACATATATATTGTCCATTAGATCAAATATAAAAAAATATAATTCATGAATATTCTGTTAAAATTCACGTCATAACCACATTAAAATTCCGCAGACATTTCGAAACTTGAAGTAGCAACCATAATTTTAATTATCGATATTGTTGGTATAAAACAATATTCACCCATAATTATACAATACACCACAAGTGATGAATGAAATACTTTGTTCAGCGCTTGAATCTCATACGAAGGGGATGTAATATACAGATAGACATTCGCACGCACATACATGCAAGCGCACATTTGTATGTGTGTGTGTTTTTGTATGTACACATATGTGTGTGATACTCCACCCGGCAACTAGATATTATTTTTAGCAAATTAGTCGAAAAATGGCATGAGTCGTATAAATAGCGTTCAAAATTGGAGAAGAGTATAAATCTGTCCTTTCAGTAGTACAATGATATTGCTCTTTCTAGAATTACTCAATTTTTTGGATTAAGTCAATCTTGAATCGAAAGTATTTCTCTACCTTAACTTTTGAATATTGCAAAACTCCGAATTTATCAACTTATATCTGGTATAAGTACTTTTTTCAAATTGAGCACATTTTACTATGCCTTTCGTTTTATTCTAAATCCTAATAGTGCTTTGAACACTCAAAACTGTCGATGAATTAGAACGAAGATCAGTCATTCCATTAAAGCTGATGGATATGGATTTGAGTAACGTACAATGAAATTTATTACAATTATCATTTTGAAGTTTATTGTTAGTAATTTGATAGTCCTCTTATTACCTACTTCACGAGTAAGTGACTTATATCCACAATCAGTTGAAGTTTGACTAATGGTTAAAAGACAATTGCCAAAACTATTGGATGTATATTTATGGCGTAATTTATATTTTAATAATTGTTTATTATTTTGAAACGATCTGAAATTTACAAATAAATAAAGCCTACAGTTTTCAATTATTTTTTTTACGTATAAGTGTTTTTTTGTAAATAATGAGGATATTAAAAATAGTGCGAGTTCATTTTACATTCAATTAGACTTACTATTGCAAAGTTTAAATCCACTTCCAGGATTAAAAATTTATATTGGATTGAAAATTGATATTTTGGGCGAACAAATTTATTTCGATAAAATAATTATATTTATAATTCCAATACTTATATCACTAGGAGTAATATTCTTTTTGCTCTAACAAATAATTCCAGCACTGCATATTTTCTTAAATATGATCATCGAAATATATAAGGGAAAGTAAATAAATAAAATAATAATTTAAATTTCTTCGATTAGAATATTAACATATTATTAATAGTATCAAAGCATTATTACCCCGTCAATAAACTTTTCATTTCACAGAATATAATAGAAGATTTTGAAGGTGATATTCACCTTATTTCACTTTCAAAAGCCCTTATTTATTAATAGATTTTATAGAAATTCGGATCAGTTGTAAAAAACTTCTCATCTCCAAACATTCAAGTATCCCCTTAAAATATATCCTTTTGTCATTTGCGGGCAATGTTTTAATTGCTGTTTTATTTATGAATTTTTAAATAAACTTTTCTTTAGTATTCAATATGCAATATGGTAAACTCAGCCAATGAAAACGTGACGATTCCTAATTTTTTGCTTTAATTTATAGCCTGTAAAAATGGCCTTTGTAATATACGTTACAAATATTCACACACATTGTTGGATAAAAATCTTCCCCACCTTGCCAAGTTTTTTTATTCGAGTCTACAATGTTCTTCAGCTTATGACGCCATCGATCCACTTGCTAGTCTTTGATAAAATTTGGGGGAAAAGTGGTATCTTTTTAGTTTATTCTATAGCACCATGTAAACATATATTTAATAGTCATTTAAAATACTTATTAGATTCATTTCCTGTTTACATCCATGTCAACTTCTTACACTTTAATCAACATCAACAATAAATATTAACTTTTCTATCTGAAGTTTAATCAAATGATAAACACCAAATAAAGAGAAATAATTTTTCAACTGCATAAAAAATAATTAGTACAGAACAATTTTAATATTCTACGTCTTCATTATGCTTAGTGTTAAAACATTCTTCGTTTTTGATTTATAAAATTATTGGCAATTATTAATATTACCAAAAAATGATAACATTCATTAAAAAAAATTAACTTCCTGTAAAAATAGACTAGATATGATCAAAATATTCCGCTGAATATATGAATTAAAATAACACATTTTCAAATTGAAATTCTTCAGTGACAGCGAAATAATTTAAACTTAATCAAAAATGTTTTTTTCATCAAAGAAAAAAGTGCGAATTCTGCACCATCAGAAAAGGCAATGAACAGTTGTAACTCTCTCATTTGCTTATATGAAAATAAAAGAGCCTAGGCCCTATCTTTCTTGGTTTAAAGGAAATGTTGTTAAATTTGTTCAGACGAATGAATTAACATATGACTTTGCTTTGCGTCATATGTTAATTCCGAAACCAACTTGAATCGAAACAATGTGCCGAGGGAGTTTTCTCCCTGAACGTTTTATTGTCGCTTCGCACAAATCGTAAATAAAAAAGGAAATATTTTTAGTTGTTTTTTTCGTTATATTCAATGTGTTTGCATTTGTTTGTTGTTTGCATATATTTCTTTTGATGACGGGTTTAAAATATCTGATATATATTTTAATAAATGATGCTCAATTAAATATTCGGATGAAGAATTCTACGAAAATCACTACTAATAACTTCATAACGTCGTTTAAATTTGTTTTTCTTTTTTATAAATTATTATACATTTTTTATGTAAAAGAAGCCTTATGTTCAAATTTACGGGCATTCTGTAATCGAAAATTACATCGAAATATTCCCTTGGCATTTAATGACATTGTAGTAGGAAAACCTGTCGTTGATAAATCAGGAGTATATGAATAAGTGAATATGTGTATTAATATAGACATATTTATAAAAGTCCTGATACCAGAGTTTTTGAACGTCTATGTGGTAAGTTTCCTCCTTAACAGTTTTGATGATTGTAAGACTTAACTGTCGTCGCCATATGTACTATTTATGTACATCAGTGTCTAAAATATAAATAAATAATTGATTTTGCAACTTAGATAATATTGCGTTTATTTGCACTTACATCACGCATGAAATATACAGTAATTTGTACACAAATTTTGTTGTTTTATAGCTTCAACCCTTGATTAAAAATCAGTCTACACTTAATCAGAACTACGTGGTGATGCTAAGAAACTAAACTATTACGAAATATTAGCCTACTGTTAATAGTAAAATTGATTGAAATCGCCAGGAAATCTTTTTAGAGTAATATTTTATATAGGTATTTTTACATTTTTTATTATTAATATTCTACATATGTTTACAAAAAAGTTAAATTCCTGGGTGTAAACTATATAAGATAAAAATATATAAGATAAACTATATAACCTTTTTTCATTTATCTATAATAAATGTCTATATATTAATAGCACGGGTATAGAGGGTTATGAAAAAAATTTGCTAATAAATATGCTTACGAGAGTAAAATATTAATCAAATTTATTTTACTACAAATTCATTCCCATTTTAGGTGAAAAATATATTTTCATCGATTTTGACTTACAATAATTAGTTTTTCATAAATGTTAAAGAGACCGAATACGGAATTAAATTTTTAAGAAAATCTTGGCAAAAGTCAGTTACACCGATAAAATAATTGAACTCGCTTCTACCATAAACAATATAACTGTTGGCGTCACGGAATATATATTTTTAGATACAGGTTTAACAGATAATATGAAAAGAAAAATTATTTTCAATAGAGATAGAATTTTCGATTCAGTGAGATATAAATATTGTAACAAAAGTAAGAAAATAAAAGACAAAATACATAGACCTTTCTAATTCTGGTTAATTTTTGAATACCCATTTATATATATATATATATATATATATATATATATATATATGTATATATATATGTATATATACATATATATATACATATATATATATATATATATATATATATATATATATACACACATACATATGTATATCGACATATATTCACTTTAAACCCTCTATGTTGATAATAGTTAAAGCATAACTTCACCCGCGGCAATACCCAATTTGAAGACGTTCTATTTAATTTAAATTCAAGGCGTTCAACTTGTCATTATTTCTACCTTCATTTTTGCCAAAACACTGTATACACTCTTTTCTTGCTGTTAATAATATTTTTACACACAGGACAGCCAATGTTGTGGGTATAAATATTATTAAGTTAAGTGTAAGTCTAATTCACATAAAGACGTCTATTATAATAATTAAAATATTCATTTTAAAGAAGAATACTTTAAAATAAAAACTGCAAATTACTATATCTCCATTTTACTTGGTAAATTGCGATGAAAGATACTGTAAATTTACTCCAGAGCCAACATAATCTACCAATTAAAACTTCATCAAAACATTTTGTCTATTCTCGGGTAATAGAAGAAATTAACGAGTTAAAAAAAACAATATTTTGCTATATTTTCGGATATAATTTTTCGTAAATACTTAAAATGTGCAGATGCATCAAGTATTCAGTTTTACAATGTGTATAGAAAATACAGTACATAACAATCAAATTTATATAGCCGAACACTATACGTAAAAAAGTAAATAAATTACAATTATTTACTATATATTTTAGGTTTATTGCGAATAAACAAAACATCAAGAAATTATATGTGCAAAAAATTAATGACAATAATGTCTACCATCGTGCGTCTGCCTGAATTCAGATTGCTTACTCAAGCATCTACTCGTCCCACGTTACTTCAGACTTTACTTTTGGTAAAGCTAATTTTATCAATGAAATTCCGGGTAGAAAACATCATAGCGCGATTTGAAATACACGTAGTGTCATCCATTGATATATATATATATATATATATATATATATATATATATATATATGTACACCATACATTTTTGTAAATATTATACGTCAGGTAGATAGGTACTTCTTCATTGTCGTTGTAATAATATAATATAAAATGTTTTTAAAAATATTAAATTTGTATATCTTTTGAAAGAGTGAAATCTTTGGGAAGAAATATAAACTGAATATTATTATTAGTTGATCCCTATTTTTTTAAAAGTGTTACAATAATCTTGTTTATTAAAACAGAATTGAGTTACCAATTTTAAATTGATGCGTGCACAAAAACACAAATAGGACTAAAATTCCAAAACAATAGTTTTGGTCTCCATCTAGAAAATAATAAATATTTTCTCCCAAATTTTATTTTTAATATATTTAGTACACAGACTCTCCAATTCTATACTTATATTACATATATAAATAATGAAGAACGTGGCAACAAAATTTAAACAGTCTAATATTAAATCCGCCCATATCTTTAAATTACAACCATCCATATGGTATTGATATTTCACACAAATTTAGGAAAAAAAATTCGGCTTGCGTGAAATACATAAATCTTCGAACAATTTCATGTATGCAAAAATAATAGACAACGACGTCAGCCCTTATGCATCCACTCGTATTCAGATTGCATTCTGAAATATCTACATTTCCTACACCACTTAACATATACTTAATATTTTATCTCTGGCCACGTCCACTGCGCTAATGCACATATGTGTATAAGATATCTTTGCGCGATTTATATGACACATGGAGCCATCTGCTATTGTCCACAGATACATTATATATTTGTCTTATTACTGCATCTCATATAGCTAGGTACATTATTGTTTCTGCCCAAATGCAAAATAAATTAATTTTTAATTTTATTAAATTTGCCTTTATTCTAATTGAGTGTATCGATTCCAATGGAAAAAGAAACAAAATGTGGCAAATCAATCATAACATTCCTCAAATACTCCATCTTAATTAAGTTATTGATATATACGTGATGCGTGTTCAAGCAAACAGAACAACAAAAATAAATTCTAAAAATTATGCTTTTATGTTCTCTTAGTTTATTATATATTCAATGTGCAGACATGTCAATGTTACAGTTTTATTATATGTGTAGATTATGGGTAATTATATTAATAAGCAGTCATTTACAAACGAAATAAGATTAAAGAGTTATTGTAATTATCTGTTCTACAATAAGTTGAACACTCGAAATGAAAGAAATATACGACAACGCAGTAAACATAGCAGCCCCATCGAATTAAACATTGAGCAAAACATAATGAACATCACGTGATGTTACCGGAGAGATCCCTTACAGACAACCAGAATTTCAATGCAGTTTTGAAGTAATAGTAAATTAAAAAATAAAACGAAAAATAAAACCAAATATATCGGAACAAGATTGGATTGAAGAGAAAGGATAGGTATTTGGCGAGAAGGATATTAATTATTATAAGAAAATGGAACATGGAAGGTAAAACAGGAGAAATATGATTTTTAGGTGACTTTTGAATACGATGGTGTAGGTCTGGTATCGGAATTCAATAACTTGGAAACATGAAAAAAACGAGTGGTCATACAATGCGATAGTATATTTGGGCATAAGGAGAGTCAGAGTTTTCTCTGAATGTAAACCCAGATAATGAACAGAAAGGGCCGTGAATAAATAAACAAGCTTAGAAGAAGACGAGAGGATTCTTCAGGATAAAAAAGTAGCTAAAGAATATAAACAAATGCGTCAGTGACGAGTTTCTATCCATCTGAGTCGCATCAACACACACATATGTTTAGATTTTCTGAAACTGAACTTGAAATACGAATTATGAGGTTGAATACGTAAATATTGAAGACGTTGAAATTAGTAAACAATTGTTCTGAATGATCAGGATAGTAAATATTTCCGTAGTTTATTAGGGGCAATAGTATATTTAATACAGGTGAACTTTAGTTTCGAAATCAGTAAAATGTTGTAAGAGAGAGTATTCTACTGATAAGTCGACGGCTTACGTCATCAACGTGGGGCTGCCAATTAAGGAACTGTGTGGTCACTAGACCCAAATCTTTTACATTTATATGGAGTGGGATAACTGGACCGTTTAGTAACCGTTATAGCGGACAGTGATACGTTTCCTAGAATGGTGTTTACCATTACTAGAATAAATAGCCTGATACTTAGTAGGATTAGTCAGGAGACCCGTATTACGAGCTCATTGATCAATAATATTTAAATTAACATTCAAGGTATCAATAATATTAGAAATACTACTAAGATCAAATGTGTGCATATTTGAAGATTATCTGCATATATGCGATGAGAAAGACTCATGAAGAGAGACTCATTGGGCGTATATTATACATTTGCATAATTTATACAAAAGTGGTGAAATGTAGATTGGTCCATAGCATTTTGATCGAGATCTCTTTACATTTGTAAGTGATTATGGATGCAGTAATTAAAATGTTAAGGCATCAGTGTTAATACTATCCAGCACTGGCAGAAGAATCTCCTAAATTTTCTTGCTAGGAATTCCGAACTTATTTGAATGGAAATAATATTTTCGGCACCGGTAAAATTCCAAATAACAAAGTGATGAACACAATTTTTTTAAGGTTTTACATAATTTTATTAGGAAATTTCGACTGTGAAGTAATACAGTGTAAAATATCAAGCTTAACATTAATTTATAATTTTTATTTAAGAGGGTTCTCCCAGAAATAATTAAATATATCCCTAGCCTCAATTTCTGTCTATAATTATTTTTATTTTGAACGACCTGGTTTTTTAAATTAGAAATTAATGGCAACGTTGAGTTATGCTCCTTCAAAACGTTAGTACCTTTCCTCAATAAATATGATGCCCTTACCTTGAATATTTTATTATCTATGCTTATACCTGCTTACTAACTCTTGCCAAGGTAAATAAAATATTTGATATTTACATAGCAATGTCGTGCTTTATTACTCAAATATTATTATGTGGCAGAAGTAGCGTAAAAAGACCATAATGGCCGTGAATGACTTTCTCATTTTTCAGCCTCAGTTCAACATAATATTCATTTCAGGGGGTTTTTATTTTTTGGTCAAAATTACCGACCTGAGTAATACTCTCTTTAATTACTTTTTATCAAGTTTTGACTAATATGTTTTATAAAATGATGAAATTTCTCTGTGTGACTAATAGTGATAGGGTCCAAAACATTTTATTAATGAAGAAAGAGTAGTACAATTGCCTCATCGTAAAAATAATAACTTGATTACCACGCGCGATCACCAACCAATTTAGATAATTCCTTTTTTGTATAAAGGTGTGGTGCCATGAAAATTTAATCGAAATTGCCATATAACATAGTTGCCAAATTCGTTCACATTAAACAGCGCAAGTGCCGTAATAAAGTAGCAGTGATGTACTTTCAAATAATTGAATGATCCGTTTTCTTTTGGAAGGATGTACTCCTCATATCGTCTCATAAAAATTAAAATGTAAATATGAAAGTTAAAGAAAAATATCATAGAATTCTTCAAAATTAAGCAGTACAGGCGTGATCGATTTTCAGTGACATAGGTCTAATAATAATCTGATAAGACACGTTAAGGGTGACATGAATTAGCTTTGTGACAAAATGTTGGTATAATTGGTGATATTCAATAATCGGGAAAAATTGATCCAGTTTGAACTTATTCCACTTCTCTTAACGTGGCAAGGAAGTATTAAGGTACGTAGGTAGGTATGTATATAGGGGTATCTAGAATATTATTTCAACCTGCGATCTGTAAATTTTGGTGCTACAGAAGTACTATAAACTTAACTGTGAGCCTTGAAAATCTGCTGTTTTTTAATTATTTTTGTGGGTCAAAAGAAAAAAGAATATACTCTGCCATTTAACTCTCAGTCCCGATGCAGCAAATGGTATGCCTGCATTAACTCTGAGATTTGAGAACTTGCAGTTCTTTGAATTGCATTTTTGATCTCAAGTAGAGTCTGCATTAAGCTCCGGATTCCAGTTCCTCAATCCTTGTGCTGCAAAATTACTGCCTCTATAAACCGAAAGGTTTGTGGGTCTACCGTTTCGAAATTTGTATTTTGATCTCAAGTAGAGATCTTGTCATTAAACTTCAAGTACCGACTCTTCAGTCTTAACACTGTGACAGTACTGCCGGTTTAAATAATGCAACTTGAGTACTACTGTTTTTTAATTAGTGATATGAGTCTTAAGAAGAGACGATTTCATTAAATTCCAGGTTCCGAATCTATATTTTAGATGTTTCAGAACTGCTTAAACCGTTAGAGGTGAGGATCTGCTTTTTTCAAATCATTATTTTGGATTTCAAGCAAAGACTCTGTCTTCGAACTTTGGGTTCAAACTCTTCAGTCCGGACGTTGTATCGATATAAGTTTTAAATAATTTTAAGACTAGGGAAATGCTACAAAAAATACAAAATTTCGGATTCAAGAAAATTCAATTCTCATCGTCGGTAATAAATGAGGTTGGAAAATTAGAATGACAATTCAGCCATGTTGATTAGTAGCGAAATTATATTTAAGCAGCCTTGTAAATTCTATGTATACAGCCTTGTAAATTCTATTAAACTTTTTCTGTTGTAGTTGGCGAATTACTCACCTGAACTAAATGAATACCTACGGCATTTCCAGTCTCTTATCTCTTGACACTTAAGCTCCTTTTTACAGTATGTATATATATATATATATATATATATATATATATATATATATATATACATATATATATATGCATATATATATGTATATATATATATATTTATATATATATATATATATATACATATATATATATATATATATATATATATATATATATATATATATATATATATAATGGAGTAATTAAGTATTTTACCACAATTTTCTCCATATTATTAAAATATAAATCAAACTGTCGTAAAATATTTTTTATATATTTTTGCATTACTTAGTTTTCTAAAACCTGTTTATTTTTATTTTTTAAATTCACAATCAATTTAAAATAAGTTAGGAAAATGTATTTACCTCGTAAACAATGTAGCAATATTTTAGAATAAGCAGAGTCCTGATATCAAGATTATTATCCGTAAATAGTACAAACATTTTACAATATCGATCAAATATACTGATTCTTTTTATATGTTCAATTACGTTTTGATACAAGTAAATGAGAATTTGGTATTAAATGGGATGAATGAATTAAATACTCTTGTTCAGCTTCATTACATAAATTATAATCATTTAAACTCCTTCTGAGTATTACCAAGATATAAATAATATTAACCAAATTTTATAAAAAAACTAACTATTCTAGAAATCAGCTAGTTCAAAGATTCGTCTTATTTTATATTAACTGAAACATATTAATCAGTAATTTTAAGAAACAATAAAACTATGAAGAACTTTGGTTCAAAAGTTCTGTAATTTATCATTGGCATAAGCAATATACGACTTATTGGAATTGTATTATTAGTTACTACTTAGTCTTACTTATTTAAGTCAAATTTTAAAATTTTAACTACATTAATACGCAAAATAATTGATTTACATGCGTTACGTTCATAATTATTAGTTTAATGCAATACACAGATATAAACGAGTTGGCCGAGTTAAGTTGAAAAGAGCCGACAAAACGCGAGCTTGCTGAATGGCAGACAGAAGGGCAAAGCTGGTTGAATTAACTCGGAAAGAGCCAACAATACGACGAAGTTGACCGAATCTCAAGGCGCGTCTTGCCATTAGAACGTCTTAACTCCCATTCTAACGGGCTATTAATAGAGTAAAGTATTAAACTAAACAATATTAAATTCACGCAAATCTGACATAGTGTGACTATTGAAATGCTTACCAATATACGGTGACAAATATAATAATATTAGAGCACGAATAAAATACACTTTGATACAACGAAATAAATGTTTCAGGTCATTTGTAAAATTTCAGGCAACTTGATATTATGTTGGTTTGAAAATGAAAATGTGTTGCCAGAGATCTAAATTATTTTTTTATATGCAGGTTCCTCGCTTTTATCCTAATGCTTCTATAAGCAAAGTAGGTAAAAACCTTATAATAATTAATTACAGATGGCTTTTAATTTAATTTTCGTTAGCGACTGTTTTAAAATATTAATTTTTAATGAGCTAGTATCAGTTTGTATTAATAAAAGCTATACTATAATTTATAAAGTTGTTTAAGATCTTATTTATAATAACGTAATACATTACTTGTTTGGCGTTTAGTTATTGTGATTAATATACAAAGTACTCCTCATAATTTTTTTTGAATTCTACAATTTAATAACTTATTATCTTTACATAGTACCATTTATAAAATGGAATGTGCTCTTTTGCAATGGACTAAAATTTTGTTTGCTAAATACTCAGTCATTTGAAGCGATTAATGAAACAATTTTGATTTAATCAGTTGTATTGTAGATAATTTCTTAATAACTTCATTATATTAATATAAAAATCTTTGGGAATTAATTTTTCAAGAAAATGTTTGACCCTTCGAAATTTTTGCTCAATTGTTGTTAAAGTAAAATATTATCTTCTAACCATGTCTTTCTTTTTAACTTGAAACAAACGTTCAATGAGATTCAATGACAAAATTATAAAAATGTTTTATTCATGAAAAGTGGTAATATAAAACACGTACTTTCTCTACTAATTACTATAAAATATATCCAATTATTTCATATCACATTAAAATAAATAAACAGACGGTAAAAAGAGCCCAGAAATTCTATATTCTTTTAATTATTCACTATGAAAACTTAAATAATTAATTTCAAATTACCTGAAAATGTATTAACTAATTGCAATATACCATTTTCCCAGTAAAATTAAAAAATATCGGACGTAACCAATACTTCACGATGTGAGAACAATACTTCGGTGAAAAATTTATTAAAAATACAGAATAAACAATATGAAACATTGTCAAATGTTTTCTAGTAATTTAGACAGGCTGTTGTATATTGTTGTTTCATTTATGAATTGTAAAATAAATTTATTATTAGTATTCAATGCATAATATCATATTAACCCGGTGTATAGCAAAATTAAAAAAGTACAGTTTCTTTAATTTTGTTTTGTCACTTATATCCTCTAAAAAATATTAGTTTTAACTTTTGCAGTGAAACTTACGTCCAACAATACTTAGCATAATTTTGTTTTCAACTAGAATAAATATTTATTTAATTACACAACAGAACAACTTTTTAAGTGCTATCTAACATGAATAATAAATATCAACACCTCTAATTAGAAAAAATATTAAAA
This sequence comes from Druceiella hillmani, assembly GCA_039881145.1. Classification (NCBI taxonomy): domain Eukaryota; kingdom Metazoa; phylum Arthropoda; class Insecta; order Lepidoptera; family Hepialidae; genus Druceiella; species Druceiella hillmani. Next base: position 31,195,098 of record JAYKKI010000014.1, on the reverse strand, counting down.
AATTAAACAAAATACCTCTTCATCCACATCGAAACTAATTGATAGAAATTTATTTTTACATTTCATGTCTAAGTTGTATAATATATATCATTAATTATAAAATTACTTACTACCCCTAAGATCATTAACCAAAACACATTTATGTATATTGAAAAAAGGTTCAACCACCTATAATAATGGAATATGATTTTTCACACTTATCGAAAATTTCAAAACGTTACCACTTGTATTACAAACTAAAATAGTACATTTGCAAATCTCAATTCTTTTGTAACTAAAAATTAAGTTAAATATTTTACTAAAATGTTTCGTTTATTAACAGATACAGTAGACTACGCACCATCGGAGATAGGAATGAAAATTCGTAAGTCAATCATATGCTTATATGCAAATAAGGGAGGCCGTACCCTAGCGACCTTGGTTTAGACGAAAAACGTGTGAAGGAAAATGAATTATTATACAACTTTCCTTTATATTCATTGAATCCACCCTGCCACCCACCAAATATAATATTTCTAGATATATTTTTCGTTATAGAATATATTTAATGCAAAATGTAGATTTTTTTTATATTTCTCTTGATTACGGATTTGAAATACCTTATAACTCAATAGTTATAAATAAATCTGTTGACTACGTTGCAACATTTTAAACAGATTTATTTCTTTTAAACTTACACCAGAAGCATTCTAATAAAGTTATTGCAAATAGCTGCATAATACCGTTAACTTTTCTTTTGATTTTTTTTACGGGCTAACTGTGTAATGCGATACATATAATGTCTTAAATTGAAAAAAAAGTTATAATTCCGAATTAATGACTATCATAAGACGTCGTTTAAAATGTACATACCAATAAGGTTGTATTTTAAATTTGAAAATTAGCCATCACAATTTTTCATCAGCAAATAATTTCAATCAGAGTAAAAAAATGCGTAATACATGGAATGAGTTTAATATCTACAATTATTTATATTGGCATATCTTTAAGGGACCTGGCACTCAATCTATTTGTTTTTGGTCTCAGGTGTAAAAAGCAATCTCCCTATTATAATTTATAATCCTGGAACGTCCAGAATATTGATAACCGTTTGTTTGTACTGGACAAGATAAATTAATCCATCCATTTTTTGGTTCATGTATTTTTTTTGCTTTTAGTTATCAAAAAAATTGGACATTTTATAATCCATTAGTGGCATAAGCAAACAAATGTTGTACAAAAGAAAACTAATATAAAAAACTTTTGATAGAAAATTAGTTAATTGAATTCTTCTTCTTGGTCGCATCAAGTTCAGCTAAAGGTACTTTACCTAACAAACAAACAGTCCCGTGATGACGCCAGGGACCAGAGATTCAATCTCGAGACCTTTCGCCATTTATTTTTGCTTGCAAGAAACAGCTTATCGATGTTGTCTGGCTGTCTATGAACTATATGGCCAAATTAACTGAAAATTCGTTGGTAACAGATATCTGTAATGAAATAATTGGGATTGATATTTCATTGTGTACTTAAATTAATTAACGTAATATAAAACTAATCGGGTATGCTTAATTATCATATGTATTCCGATTCTGTGTGATGTATTTTTCATCGGTTTTTAACGCACTGCAATTAATTTTTCATATCAAGAATTTTTAAGAAACCGAAATTTATTTTTAAATATAACTGCATTCCTATTCATTTCATATTCGAAATACTTTATCTAAACCTTAATAATATAGGAGTTACAACGATGAACCAAGTCATACTATTACAACGAAACTACCTATCAAACTTGTTTGTAAACAATATACTCCGCAACATGTGCAAAATATTTGAGAGTACATATTAAAAAACAAGTTTTAAATCGAGTTGCGACGTTTTGATTCGATGAATAGTAATATCCCAATTAAAACAATGGCTTTAAATTATTTGAACTGGAATTCATGTTGATGGTTGATGTCTATGTAAATGTATTTGTGCATGCGCTTGGGTATATTAAAGAACGCAATAATTATGTGTGCTTAAGGGCTAATATATAAATATTTTAGAATGGAGTATTTAAAAAATCCCAAAATAAATGCACAGCTTAACGATTCTAGTGGGACTGGATTCTAGTGGCTTCCGGGAAAAATTGAGGAAAAATCTTAATCAATTTCTGTTAAATTTCTAAATATTTTTTTTTATTTTAAAGAAATATATAGCAGTTCCCTTAATAGAGAACGACTTTAATTTAAACTGACTATCATATTACTCAGAAGGATTAGGTAACTCAAGAGGAACAGCTTTATTTATACACTGCAATTTAAATTCAGAGCATTAATAAAATTTATAACTTTAAAACTAATCTCAAATTAGAAGCAGTTATTTGCAAATAAAATTAAATTAAAGGGATGAAAATGATTATTAAAATGTTCTATTCTGGTATAAGTCGGGGCTAGATATTTCGAGAAAACATATAAAGAAGCAATACAATAATACTATCGAAACAATTGAAGCAAACGTTAAGTAAACCTCAAAGGCAACTAGGATTTGGCAAACACAACAATATACAGCTTAATTACTTTGGTTCTTAAATTTCCTTTCTCGGAATTTATAATTATTTAAGTTAAGATCTTATTTTCGAGAACGGTAGAGTTTAAAGTAATGAATAAAAATGGTTTGCAGCTTCACTTGATTTTATTAGGCAGTTTCTGCTATTAAGTAGGTTGAGGTAAAATTAAACAGAACTCTTTAATTAATCATTGTGATTTAAATGAATTCTACGAGAAACAGTCAAATAAATCTCTGGTCTTATCATCAGCTCGATAAATTTTAATTCAAAAGTCCGCTAGTTTAATTTGGTAATTAGTGTTAAATTTAAGTCAGCCATTATCAAAATGTCAGTCTCTTTGGACGTCTAAATTTTCCGCCCTGAGTATTAAATTATCAACACTTATAAATTATATTATAAATTTACTTACACCTACATATTATCTCCAGCTGTGGTGAAAGATGTTTTTCGTTTTTACGGAGCAATATCGTATTTAATTACCTCAAAACCTTTTTTATCTGCAAAGGAATTAGTGTACTCGTGAAAATAGGTTTACGGCAGAATTCCTTAAAATATCGAATAAGTTAATATTATTTTACAAAAGCAATGATTTAATAATAAACCTGTCTACTATATTTTTTTATTTTTATAATTTAATAATCAGCTTAGTTAATAATTAATTAAAATTGAAATATAACATCAGCATCCATTTGATGTTATTACAGTACTTTTCTGATAGCGAGTAATATCAGGAAATACCAAATTTTATCAAAATAATAATTTTTTTTTTTTGCAAAACTATGTATTTAGCTGACAGTAAGAATAAACTACAATGAATTAAATTGAACGAATTCAATTGACTATTACAATTTGAAATGAATTGGTTAAACTCGTTATGACTTGTCATTGGTCAAAGTTATTTTAAATTATTTCTTGTGCTTTTCAGTATCGGTTCAGTATTACACACACACACACGCCCCGGCGTACGCACGCACGCACGCGCGCTCGCACCTACGCATGCACGCACGCACGCACGCATGCGTGTAGGCACGCACCTACACGCACGCACACACACACAATCACACATACACAAGCAAACGCTCATACTCACACAAATGCACAAGTGCATGCGTAAGAGCCTGTGTACGTGCAAACGCACGCACACGGGCACGTGGACACACGCACGCGCACGCACGTAAGCACACGTGCACGCGTGATATACATATAGTGACATAGTTATCATATATTAATTAAATAATTTTGCACGTATCGGATGTGCAAAGTGATTTAATTAAGATATGATAGCCATGTGAATTCCTAGGATGGAATTAATTTCTCACATAATACATTGCACGAATAAAGTGTGCGCGCTTGTTTTTACTTTCACGCATGCAAATTGCGTTATGAATTTTCAATTCATTCGACAATGACATAACCGCACTGTTTTTTCCGTTCATATAAAAAGTTTTTGATCGTATCGACAATGATGAGACGAAGCAATTTCATTATTTAATATAGAATTATTAGTTAAATATTTGTAAAACATACTCAGAAAGCGTATCGATAAATACGGTTTGGGCATTTCGTAGACTACCTAGCAGTGAAGATAGAACCCACTCAAGTTTTTTATTGCTAAAGCAAAGGAGCATAATTAAACCAGGGAGATTAAATAATACATAAAAAAAGGAAAAAAATTCTTTGAATTATTAATTTTAGCTGACATATATCTATGAGTTACTACAAAATATTAAAGAGCATGCTAAGCTTTGGTGCCCTGATAATGCAGCTATATTTTCAGTAAACCATAAATAGACTAGATTTAAAGCGAAGATTATTATAATATGTAATAATCCTTTTTTTTAAATATCACAAAACTTTGTGACTGAAAAAATACTTTGACATTTACCAGTTACAAAATCTTGCGATATTCATATCAAGACTGGAAAATAGAGGAAGTAACGATAATTTTGGTACATGAGAAATGAAAACTAGTTTAAACAATACGTTTCTACGCTTTTAATGGTACTTATGTGACATGACATTTGTTTTGCTTTTAAAAAATGTTTACGTATTTGATAAAATTAACAAAATTGAATTATGGATTATTTTTAAGATTATTTCATCGTTTTACAATTTAGAATAATCAAAAATGATTATTAAAAAGTAAATTACAATTTGTTGATATTATTTCCTATGTGACAGGCGAAGCCAATTTAATTAATAGATAATGATTCATGTAATAATATTGATATATATGTGAGAGTAAGGAAAATATAAGACGTAATGATTGGGTGAGCTAATTATTACATTGTATTAGACTTGTTTAATCTTAATCCATGGCGTCTGTAAAGTAATACTGAATAAAATAATTAAATTTGACTAGCTTCTCCAATAAATTTCATTTTTCATGTAGACAAATTCCACTGCATCAAAAAATTAACATTTGAAATATAAGTAGAATATTGTCATATTAAATCGAAAGATCTATTTAATCTCAGTGGAGCCAGTATAGATTTATATGACTGGGCTGTGCAGAGTCCTCATGCTATGCATTTAATTAGATTTTTTCGCATTTGTAAAATGTTTATATTATATACGTGCCTGTAAGCATGCAGAATTAAGTCTTCTAGTTCTCTGATACACGAGTCTACAAGTAATGCAAATTCATGTGCGCAAGCACATGAATTTGTGCGTGCCTATGGGTACTTGCAATAAATATTGCATTAACACAAATTTGAGTTCAGTTTATTTCAATACATCGTTTTTAGTTACAATATTAATATAAACCGAATCAAAAATAGTTTATCTTGATTCAGACCTTATTTTTTTAAACGTATTGCTAAAAAATTGTACGTATTTTTAAGTAAAAAATAAAAAAATAAAAATTTCGACAAGTGACTTCGTTTCAATAGTGTGTTTTGTTCGACTGCTGTAGCTAGTAACTTATTAAAGTTTACGAAAAATATTTTGTAATTGCAATTAATACGAATTGTTTTCTTAACTTATTTTTGTTTTGCTCTTTTCTTAAAAAAATCAAATAAAAATTAACTGTAGTTTTAGTTGTTATTATACGTTAACAACCGATAAAAAAAATTGCATCACATAAAATGAAAATACAATTTTAATTGAATAAATGGGCCTCATATTTTATTGCATTAATTAATTTAGTTACGCAATAAAATACCATTATAATTTATTCCATTGAAATCATCTGTTGGCAGCGCGTTTGAGAGAGCCAGGCAGCTTTGATAAAGTGTCCATTGGGGTAAAATTATATGGCAAAAGCCCTCGCGGTCCTCGATGCTCTATCCAATGTTCGCATCACAGGTCTTTCTGTCACTACCGTCCTGAGACATTTCGAAGACAAGACAGCATGAATGCACCTGGTCGATCTAACCAGCTGTATCATGCTTTGACTCAGCATGATGCAATGAAAAAGAAGAATATAATTGACTACTTACCTGTTATATTTTTACTAGATTCTTTCCGGATTTTATTTGCCTGTTACTATTAACGAATAACAATTGTTTTTTTTGGAAAAGTAAACGCAAAAAACAATAATACAAAGCATAATTGATTAATTATGTTATCTTAAACATTTTACACAAGCGACATTTGACATAATTGTAAACATTTATGAAATAAAAGGAAAATTTTCCAGTGATTTTAACCAAATCCACTTTCATCAGTATGTACTGATTTTTCTATATTTATTAATACTTTGGCTTTACCAGATATTTTGAATTAAATATAATTTGCCTTTTTATCGAAACTTTAAGCTGTAAAGCAGTAAAATTTATGACTTAATTACTTTGTGTTATTTATGTAATACATATACAAAGGAATTGACAATAACATCAGGACACTGCACGTAATATTATGAATTATATTTCTGAATTTATTTTTCTTTTACCCAGAAAATGAAGACCAAATGAGATTTAGAATCCGTAAAGATATGATAATATTAAAACTCGTACTAAATTTATTCCATATATTACACATTTTACTTTTTATCCCGTATTACACTTATTCCACATATTACTCATTTTTTTTTTACTACAATAACATATACATTTCAAATAACGTATAACCATAAAATTAGAATTAATAATTTTTTTTAAATATGAATCACCGTACGTATCGCATTACACAGAAAGCCTGTAAAGATGAAAAAGAAATAGATTTAGGATATAAAAGAAATAGATTAGTGTTAAAATAATCAAATAATTCTGGTACCAGTTTTAAAAGAAAGTAGACTCTTAACTTCATTTGATTATTTGCTTGAACATTGTCCATAGAAACATTATGTAACATTCCGTATTAAAAATATTCTCGAATGAAAAAAATATCTGGAAATGTTTTGTTTTCAATTTACATCTTACAAGACATGATATTAAATCGCCCTTAGAGAAAACACTTAGGGTAGGTTACTGCGGGGCATGATGGATTCAATGAATATAATAATAAAATATTATATGAGGTATTCATTTGCATTTACACTTTTCTCCTATAAAACAAGGCATCTAGGGCGCTGACTCCCTTATTTTCATATAATCATATAATAGAGTTACGAATTTTCATTTCAATCTCAGGTGGTGCTAAGTCTACTCTTTCTGTTAATCAACAAAACATTTTAAGCTTTGTTTAAATTAATTTGAAGTTACAAAGTACTTAAATTTGCCAATGGATGATTCTAATCTGTAATGTGACGGCAATGTTTTAAAGTTTTGGATTCCGGACAAATGTAAAAGATAGTATTCCATTGTTAAAGGTGGTTTAAGCTTATTTGAATTACGTAAAAGTGTTTTACTAATAAACGCAGGTGTTGTAAACACCGAGGATATTTTCGAAATCAAATTTACAGTATAAAATCTTCTTCTGCTAAGTAGACTTCACATCGATGGAAAATTATTTTCTTTTTTCGTGTTTGTTATTTAATTCAAGTAAAATTACAAAAGTTTATTTTCATAATTCATGAAATATATCGAAGTAAACAATAATAGAGTAACTGAAGTATTTTAAAATTATTTAAATAAAAACAATTGAAAATAAAACTAAACAAGTATTGTAATGTTATATTAGAAGATATAAGTTAGAGAAAAAAAGATAAAAAACAATAAAATTTCATTAAATGACATTGCATATTGAATACTAGTGACAAATTTATGTCACAATTAAAAAATAAAGCAACAATTAACAATAACATGGAAATAGTAAATGTTGTACGCCAATAAATGAAAACGTTATGCCCAAGGAATTGTTAGAGTTTATCACGCGTAGGCGCGTACGTGCGTGCGTGTGTGTATGTTCGTGTGTATAGTTAGGTAAATGGTACTTTCGTGAATTCTGTGTATCTCCTATATTTTCCATGTTTTTGAAATACTTGATAGAATTTTGAGTATAATCTTGAGTATAATCTCATGCTATGCTTCCAAGGCCTGATTCACAATTTCGACTTTTCCCTTCTTATTTTACTTTCGATTGCAGTATAGCGCTCAATCGATATACTAATAAGTTTACACGTTCTGTATCAATTAAGAAAAGTTACTCAATTGGGCGTAGTTTCATTTTCATGTGTACATGGTTAGGCTAATGTGCGTTAGGCAGCGTGCGTGTATCCATAGTTAAGAAAGTGTGTGTTAGATTGTGTGCGTGTATTTTACATAGTTAGGTGTATGTTATTTCAGTGGAATCCGGATATCTAAAATATGCTTTATTCTTACGGAACATTAGATGCATTTTTGAGATGGAATAGGTATGATCTCCTACTCTGTTTCCCAGTCTTAACTTGCGCGACTACTACCGCGGAATAAGAGAAGTATAAAAAAAAACTTCTCCCGCTTGCATTTAGTTACAATTTGGATAATTTTACAGCACACAAAGTAATTATCATGTCGGCATAAAAATACGAATATATATGAATATACAAACATGTACCTACACCCCACATGTACACGTTCTATAATGTCACATGTACACGTGTAATATATTTATATATAAATAAATAAATATATATATATATATATATATATATATATATATATATATATATATATATATAAATGTATAAGTGATTTCGGTTAAATGAATATTAACACAAGCGTTGAAATTACTAATTTGTAGATACAAAATGATTAGGTCATAAAATATAAAAAAGTGAAAACAAATTCAAACTAAAAATACCAGAAATAAGTAATAAAATAGAAGATACTGAAAATTATATAAAACAGATACTGGATAAACTAAACTTCTACGTATGTAAATACCAACCTTTTCCATTATTAATTTTACGACACGATTATATTATTCAATCACAATAATGGGTTGAATATGCTATACGGTTCAAAAACCAGTAAATTATGCAGATTATATAAAGTTTGACATTAAAACAAATCCCTTTGCATTTACGATTAAAACTTATTTATCACTGATTGTATTCGTAATTTTAAAAAATGATAACACTTCACTTACTAACATTATTTTAAACAAATCATTGTAAACGTAAACTTTATGAACTCGCAACAGCGCGAGGAGACCCATAATACATAATTTCGTAGTAATTCTCTAACTTGCTCAATCTTTCTTCCGGTAGAAATGCCTTCCTACTCCCTTTAAAATGTACAGCTACCGCCATAGAGCGGAAAACCGTCTCTTTAGTCGGAGCTGCAAACTTGGCACCGGAAGGCATCAAGTTTATGTCTCTACCGTATAGCATATGGGTACGAATATCAGAATTCAAACTTGAATTTAAGTAAGATTATTTAACTAAGTAATAATGAGAATATATACTTGAAATAATAGTCTCACGAAGTTCACGGGTTTCATTTAATACTTGGTTTATTTGACAGGTCTTTAATTACATTTAACCGCACATTCAAAATGTTTACTAAAACAATTATAAAAAAAATTTGGTTACCTCATTAATTGTCTTTATACTTGAGAGTATAAAGACAATTAATAAGGTTAATACATTTTAAAGTTTAATTTTATAATACATCTAATATATTTTCATAACGAAAAATGTAATTAAAAATTTCGTTCATCATGAGTTCGAAATTATCTTGCGGCAATAGTAACAAATTAAATTTGTTTTCCAGCTTCTAGCCATTGGCAATCATTAAATGATTTTCTGGTAAAGTAAGGCGTTTCATTTTATATCAAGTGTTTTGTATCGTTACAACACCAGATCGAGTTAACCTTTACACTGCTTCCCACTAAAGAGAGTGCTTATCGTAGTTTTATCATAGGAGCATATAATCGATTGTTAGTATTTTTAAAAGCCAATGTTTTGCTATGCAGACGTAGTTTAGTTATTTGAAGATAACGGGAATATTATATCACTATGTATTGATATCTTTTCCCGTACGAAAATTAAGAAAACTATTTTGAAGCACTTTTTAGCTTAGAAAAATTATCTCAAACATCTGTTAATTTATTGGACATTTCTAATTTATATATAGTTGTCATGTGACTACCACGTGTAAGTGTAATTGTTTTAATAACTCTTTAATTTAATACTGAAGTTGGTTTAAATTCAACATGCACTGATGAAGATTTTAAAATGAGATTGCATTGTCAAAATAAAATACCTTTGGTAGATAAATATCTTCCCTTGTACTTTCTTTATCGGTTCTTTTTAATTCGAGAATAGAACAATGTTGAATTACTTTTGTGCTGGTGGACTGCAGGGATTTTTGATGAGATATTCCTTCATGAGGACAAATAACCACCGCGCAATTTTTGAAATCGTCGAACTGAAAAAATAAGTGTGAAGTCAGAGTCACGGTTTATAGTTAGTTGTTCGGTTAGTCTCTCCTATAAATTACGAGTATACGGATTATACAGAAGTTAGCAACATTACCATAAACTAAATATTTAAACACCATACCTTAAATAGACCTTTCCTAATAGATGAGAAATTCCATACTAAGTTGTCAGTTTAATATATATTTACTTAGATATGTTTTCATTTTATCTTAATTTATATTTCACCAATTATGTTTTCTATGTCACTGAACATCTGTTGACTTATTAATATTTCAAATAAATAGCCATTTATAGTATATTTTAGTTTGACCGAGTAAAATATAATATTGATAGTGATGTCTTAGCATCAAAGCTACAATTGAAACCTAATAATATTCATAAGCTAGAAATTTCAAAGTAAATAATGCAATTAAAAGGATTGTTACTGAAATATTATTAACATTAATTTAATAATCATTACATTTGATGAAATTACTTCCAATTCCGATCCCTTCTTTTATTAATGCTTTAGTTCTAATTAAGGCCTTTGTGGATACATCTACACACTGATTGCCGGTAAATATATGGTTCAAATCTATAGAGTTTACTTAAGATTTTTCGTTACAAATTAATTTTTAATGTCAATGATTTTGCATATTTTGTGATAAAAACCGATGAGTTTCACCGGTTTTTATCACACTCATAGCACTTTTGCTACCAATAATTACAATTGTATTACAAACTAAAATAGTACATTTGCAAATCTCAATTCTTTTGTAACTAAAAATTAAGTTTAATATTTTACTAAAATGTTTCGTTTATTAACAGATACAGTAGACTACGCACCATCGGAGATAGGAATGAAAATTCGTGAGTCAATCATATGCTTATAAGCAAATAAGGGAGGCCGTACCCTAGCGACCTTGGTTTAGACGGAAAATGTGTGAAGGAAAATGAATTATTAAATAACTTTCCTTTATATTCATTGAATCCACCCTGCCACCCACCAAATATAATATTTCTAGATATATTTTTCGTTATAGAATATATTTATTGCAAAATGTAGATTTTTTTTTATATTTCTCTTGATTACGGATTTGAAATATCTTATAACTCAATATTTATAAATAAATCTGTTGACTATGTTGCAATATTTTAATAAGCATCGCAAAAGACAATTCTTTTGCGATGCTAATTAAAATATTGCAATATAGTCAACAGATTTATTTCTTTTAAACTTACACCAAAAGCATTCTAATAAAGTAATTACAAATAGCTGCATAATACCGTTAACTTTCGATTTTTTTACGGGCTAACTGTGTAATGCGATACATATAATGTCTTAAATTGAAAAAAAAGTTATAATTCCGAATTAATGACTATCATAAGACGTCGTTTAAAATGTACATACCAATGAGGTTGTATTTTAAATTTGAAAATTAGCCATCACAATTTTTCATCAGCAAATTAATTCAATCAGATTAAAAAAATGCGTAATACATGGAATGAGTTCAATATCTACAATTATTAATATTGGCATATCTTTAAGGGACCTGGCACTCAATCTATTTGTTTTTGGTCTCTTGTGTAAAAAGCAATCTCCCTAATATAATTTATAGTCCTGGAACGTCCAGAATATTGATATCCGTTTGTTTGTACTGCACAAGATAAATTAATCCATCAATTATTTGGTTCTTGTATTTTTTTGGCTTTTAGTTATCAAAAAAATTGGACATTTTATAATCCATTAGTGGTATAAGCAAACAAACGTTGTGCAAAAGAAAACTAATACAAAAAAAACTTTTGATAGAAAATTAGTTAATTGAATTCTTCTTCTTGGTCGCATCAAATTCAGCTAAAGGTACTTTACCTAAAGGTACTTTACTACCAGCAACTTTCATGCTGGCTTGTCTTTGATACGTCTCAGGGCGACAGTGACAAAAAGTCCCGTGATGACGCCGGTGACCAGAGATTCAATCTCGAGACCTTTTGCTATTTATTTTTGCTTGCAAGAAACAGCTTATCGATATTGTCTGGCTGTCTATGAACTATATGGCCAAATTAACTGAAAATTCGTTGATAACAGATATCTGTAATGAAATAATTGGGATTGATATTTCATTGTGTACTTAAATTAATTAACTTAATATAAAACTAATCGGGTATGCTTAATTATCAGTGTATTCCGATTCTGTGTGATGCATTTCTCATCGGTTTTTAACTCACTGTAATTAATTTTCTATATCAAAAATTTTTTAGAAACCGATATTTATTTTTAAATATAACTGCATTCCTATTAATTTTATATTCGAAATACTTTATCTAAACCTTAATAATATAGGAGTTATAACGATGAACCAAGTCATACTATTACAATGAAACTATCTATCAAACTTGTTTGTAAACAATATACCCCGCAACATGTGCAAAATATTTGAGAGTACATATTACAAAACAAGTTTTAAATCGAGTTGCGACGTTTTGATTCGATGAATAGTAATATCCCAATTAAAACAATGGCTTTAAATTATTTGAACTGGAATCCATGTTAATGTCTATGTAAATGTATTTGTGCATTCGCTTGGGTATATTAAAGAACGCAATAATTATGTGTGCTTAAAGGCTAATATATAAATATTTTAGAATGGAGTATTTAAAAAATCCCAAAATAAATACACAGCTTAACGATTCTAGTGGGACTGAAAGTTATCCATGTGCGTCCGGGAAAAATTGAGGAAAAATCTGAATCAATTTCTGTTAAACTTTTTAAACATTTTTTTTATTTTAAAGAAATACATAGCGATTCCCTTAATAGAGAACGACTTTAATTTAAACTGACTATCATATTACTCAAAATGATTAGGTAACTCAAGAGGAACAGCTTTATTTATACATTGCAATTTAAATTCAGAGCATTAATAAAATTTATAACTTTAAAACTAATCTCAAATTAGAAGCAGTTATTTGCAAATAAAATTAAATTAAAGAGATAGAAACGAATACTAAAATATTCTATTCTGGTATAAGTCGGGGCTAGATATTTTGAGGAAACAAAGAAAGAAGTAATACAATAATACTAACGAAACAATTGAAGCAAACGTTAAGTAAACCTCAAAGGCGACTAGGATTTGGCAAACACAACAATATACAGCTTAATTACTTTTGTTCTTAAATTTCCTTTCTAGGAATTTATAATTATTTAAGTTAAGATCTTATTTTCGAGAACGGTAGAGTTTAAAGTAATGAATAAAAATGGTTTGCAGCTTCACTTGATTTTATTAGGCAGTTTCTGCTATTAAGTAGGTTGAGGTAAAATTAAACAGAACTCTTTAATTAATCATTGTGATTTAAATGAATTCTACGAGAAACAGTCAAATAAATCTCTGGTCTTATCATCAACTCGATAAATTTTAATTCAAAAGTCCGCTAGTTTAATTTGGCAATTAGTGTTAAATTTAAGTCAGCCATTATCAAAATGTCAGTCCCTATGGACGTCTAGATTTTCCGCCCTGAGTATTAAATTATCAACACTTATAAATTCTATTATAAATTTACTTACACATACATACTATGTCCCGCTGTGGTGAAAGATGTTTTTCGTTTTTATGTAGCAATATCGTATTTTATTACCTCAAAACTTTTTTTTCTGCAAAGGAATTAGTGTACGCGTGATAATAAGTTTACGGCAGAATTCCTTAAAATATCGAATAAGTTAATATTATTTTACAAAAGCAATGATTTAATAATAAACCTATCTACTATATTTTATTATAATTTAATAATCAGCTTAGTTAATAATTAATTAAAATTGAAATATAACATCAGCATCCAGTTGATGTTATTACAGTACTTTTCTAATAGCGAGTAATATCAGAAAATACCAAATTTTATCAAAATAATAATTTTTTTTTTGCAAAACTATGTATTTAGCTGACAGTAATAATAAACTACAATGAATTAAATTGAACGAATTCAAATGACTATTATAATTTGAAATGAATTGGTTAAACTCGTTATGACTTGTCATGGGTCAAAGTTAATTTAAATTATTTCTTATGCTTTTCAGTATCGGTTCAGTATTACACACACACACACCCACGTCCCGGCGTACGCACGCACGCACGCGCGCTCGCACCTACGCATGCACGCACGCACGCACGCACGCATGCGCATAGTCACGCACCTACACGCACGCACACACACACAATCGCACATACACAAGCAAACACTCATACTCACACAAATGCACAAGTGCATGCGTAAGAGCCCGTGTACGTGCAAACGCACGCACACGGGCACGTGAACACACGCACGCGTCCGCACGTAAGCACACATGCACGCGTGATATACATATAGAGACATAGTTATCATATATTAATTAAATAATTTTGCACGTATCGGACGTGCAAAGTGATTTAATTACGATATGATAGCCATGTGAATTCCTAGGATGGAAGTAATTTCTCACATAATACATTGCACGAATAAAGTGTGCGCGCTTGTTTTTACTTTCACGCATGCAAATTGCGTTATGAATTGATCGTATCGACAATGATGAAACGAAGCAATTTCATTATTTAAAATGGAATTATTAGTATTTGTAAAACATACTCAGAAAGCGTATCGATAAATTCGGTTTGGGCATTTCGTAGACGACCTCGCAGTGAAGATGGAAGCCACTCAAGTTTTTTATTGCTAAAGCAAAGGAGCATAATTAAACCAGGGAGATTAAGTAATACATAAAAAAAGGAAAAAAATTCTTTGAATTATTAAAGTTAGCTGACACATATCTAAGAGTTACTACAAAATATTAAAGAGCATGCTAAGCTTTGGTGCCCTGATACTACAGATATATTTTCAGTAAATCATAAATAGACTAGCTTTAAAGCGAAGATTATTATAATATTATGTAATAATTCTTTTTTTTTAAATAGCACAAAACTTTGTGACTGAAAAAATACTTTGACATTTACCAGTTACAAAATCTTGCGATATTCGTATCAAGACTGGAAAATAGAGGAAGTAACGATAATTTTGGTACACAAGAAATGATAACTAGTTTAAACAATACGTTTCTATGCTTTTAATGGTACTTATGAGAAATGCCATTAGTTTTGTTTTCAAAAAAAATTTACTTATTTGATAAAATTAACGAAATAGTTACTTCCTCTATTTATAAGACTATTTCATCTTTTCATAATTTTAGAGCCATCTAAAATTATTATTGAAAAATTAATGAGAATTTTTGATTATAATTATTTCCTATTTGACAGGCGAAGTCAATTTAATTAATAGATAATGATGTGTTTTTCATGTAATAATATTGATATATTTGTGAGAGTAAGGAAAATGTGTGCGTATAAGGAAAATGTGTGTGTGATTGCGTGTGCCAATCATTATATTGTATTAGATTTGTTTAATCTTAATCCATGGCATCTGTAAATTAATACTGAATAAAATAATTAAATTTTACTAGTTTTTCCAATAAATTTTATTTGTATATGTACACAAATTCCACCGTATAAAAAAAATTACATTTGAGATATAAGTAGAATATTGTCATATTAAATAGAAAGATCTATTTCAGCTCAGCGAGAGCTAGTATTGATTCATAGGCAAATATTTTGATATTAAAATACTCGAAGCCATATGTCCAAAAAAATTTTCAGACATTTTGATAACAGCTTGCTTTAACAGTAATTTCTAAATTATAAAATTGATCTGGCAATAAAAATGCAACAAATTACCGGTCGGTACTCAGATGATAATACCAGAGATTAATTTGATTAATTAAAAGGAGTCTTTTTATTTGGCTACGAAATATTCAATAGATAAAATTATCTAATAACATCAAATAAAACTGTAAAAATTAGTATTCATTGGTTTAAACTATACTATTTTTAAAAATAAGATCTTAATTTAAGAGGCAAACAAACGTAATTTAGCGCTAAATCGTAATATCTGCAAAACACTGGTTGTTTTTGAGGTTTACTAAATGTTTGCTTCAATTGTTTCGCATTGTTTACTGTACGGTTTTATTGTGTGTCATTTTAGAAGCGCTTACCTATATTTTACTAGAAATTAAAATGTCCTTATCATTTATATCTTTCCAAATTTATTTTTAGAATTACATAAGAGTGTTATTATTAATAAACGTACATGTTGTAAATATCTAGGATATTTTCGAAATTAAACTTACAGTATAAAATCGTTTTCTGCTAATTAGACTTCACATGGATGAAAAATTATTTTCTTTGTTCGTGTTTGTTATTTAATTCAACTAAAATCACAAAAGTTTATTTTCATTATTCATGAAATATAATATGTAAGGAATCGACATCGAAGTAAACAATAATTGAGTCACCGAAGTATTTTGAAATAACTCTCAAATATATAGATCCCGATTGAAAATAAAACTAAACAAGTGTAGGAATGTTATGTTTGAAGATATATGTTACAAAAAAAAAAGATGAAAACTATAACATTTCATTAATTGACATTGCATATTGAATACTAGTGGCAAATTTATTTTAAAATTGAAAAATAAAGCAACAATTAACAATAATATATATATATATATATATATATATATATATATATATATATATATATATATATATATATATATATATATATATATATATATATATATATATATATATATATAAGCGATTTTGGTTTAATGGATATTAATATAAGCGTTGAAATTACAAACTTCGAGGTATAAATGATTAAATCCTAAAATATAAAAAACTGAAAACAGATTCAAATTAAAAATCCAGTACAGTAAATAAAAGAAAAGATAACGGAAATTTGATAAACTAAACTTCTGCATAACATATGCAGATACCAATCTTTTCCATTATTAATTTTACAACACGATTATATTATTCAATCACGATAATGGGTTGAATATTGTATACGGTTCAAAAACTAGTAAATTATGCAAATTATATGAAGTTTGACATTAATACACATCCCTTTGCGTTTACGTTTAACTCATCACTGATTGTATTCGTAGTTTAAAAAATGGTCACACTTCACTTACTAACATGATTTTAAACAAATCATTTTAAACGTAAACTTTATGAACTCGCAACAGCGCGAGAAGACCCATAATACATAATTTCGTAGCCATTCTCTAACTTACTCAATCTTTCTTCCGGTAGAAATGCCTTCCTACTCCCTTTAAAATGTACAGCTACCGCCATAGAGCGGAAAACCAGCTCTTTAGTCGGAACTGCAAACTTGGTACCGGAAGGCATCAATTTTATGACTACCGTGTAGCATATAGGTGCGAATATCAGAATTCAAACTTGAATTTAAGTAAGATTATTTAACTAAGTAATTCAAGGTAACTATATACAATTTAAATTCAAGGTAACGATATGCAATTTAAAATGTTTACTAAAACAATTATAAAAAAAAATTGGTTACCTCATTAAGTGTCTTTATACTTGAGAGTATAAAAACAATTAATAAGGTTAATAAATTTTAAAGTTTAATTTTATAATACATCTAATATACTTTCATAATGAAAAATGTAATTAAAAATTTCGTTCATCATGAGTTCGAAATTATCTTGCGGCAGTAGTAACAAATTAAATTTGTTTTCCAGCCTCTAGCCATTGGCAATCATTAAATGATTTTCTGGTAAAGTAAGGCGTTTCATTTTATATCAAGTGTTTTGTATCGTTACAACACCAGATCGAGTTAACCTTTACACTGCTTCCCACTAAAGAGAGTGCTTATCGTAGTTTTATCATAGGAGCATATAATCGATTGTTAGTATTTTTAAAAGCCAATGTTTTGCTATGCAGACGTAGTTTAGTTATTTGAAGATAACGGGAATATTATATCACTATGTATTGATATCTTTTCCCGTACGAAAATTAAGAAAACTATTTTGAAGCACTTTTTAGCTTAGAAAAATTATCTCAAACATCTGTTAATTTATTGGACATTTCTAATTTATATATAGTTGTCATGTGACTACCACGTGTAAGTGTAATTGTTTTAATAACTCTTTAATTTAATACTGAAGTTGGTTTAAATTCAACATGCACTGATGAAGATTTTAAAATGAGATTGCATTGTCAAAATAAAATACCTTTGGTAGATAAATATCTTCCCTTGTACTTTCTTTATCGGTTCTTTTTAATTCGAGAATAGAACAATGTTGAATTACTTTTGTGCTGGTGGACTGCAGGGATTTTTGATGAGATATTCCTTCATGAGGACAAATAACCACCGCGCAATTTTTGAAATCGTCGAACTGAAAAAATAAGTGTGAAGTCAGAGTCACGGTTTATAGTTAGTTGTTCGGTTAGTCTCTCCTATAAATTACGAGTATACGGATTATACAGAAGTTAGCAACATTACCATAAACTAAATATTTAAACACCATACCTTAAATAGACCTTTCCTAATAGATGAGAAATTCCATACTAAGTTGTCAGTTTAATATATATTTACTTAGATATGTTTTCATTTTATCTTAATTTATATTTCACCAATTATGTTTTCTATGTCACTGAACATCTGTTGACTTATTAATATTTCAAATAAATAGCCATTTATAGTATATTTTAGTTTGACCGAGTAAAATATAATATTGATAGTGATGTCTTAGCATCAAAGCTACAATTGAAACCTAATAATATTCATAAGCTAGAAATTTCAAAGTAAATAATGCAATTAAAAGGATTGTTACTGAAATATTATTAACATTAATTTAATAATCATTACATTTGATGAAATTACTTCCAATTCCGATCCCTTCTTTTATTAATGCTTTAGTTCTAATTAAGGCCTTTGTGGATACATCTACACACTGATTGCCGGTAAATATATGGTTCAAATCTATAGAGTTTACTTAAGATTTTTCGTTACAAATTAATTTTTAATGTCAATGATTTTGCATATTTTGTGATAAAAACCGATGAGTTTCACCGGTTTTTATCACACTCATAGCACTTTTGCTACCAATAATTACAATTGTATTACAAACTAAAATAGTACATTTGCAAATCTCAATTCTTTTGTAACTAAAAATTAAGTTTAATATTTTACTAAAATGTTTCGTTTATTAACAGATACAGTAGACTACGCACCATCGGAGATAGGAATGAAAATTCGTGAGTCAATCATATGCTTATAAGCAAATAAGGGAGGCCGTACCCTAGCGACCTTGGTTTAGACGGAAAATGTGTGAAGGAAAATGAATTATTAAATAACTTTCCTTTATATTCATTGAATCCACCCTGCCACCCACCAAATATAATATTTCTAGATATATTTTTCGTTATAGAATATATTTATTGCAAAATGTAGATTTTTTTTTATATTTCTCTTGATTACGGATTTGAAATATCTTATAACTCAATATTTATAAATAAATCTGTTGACTATGTTGCAATATTTTAATAAGCATCGCAAAAGACAATTCTTTTGCGATGCTAATTAAAATATTGCAATATAGTCAACAGATTTATTTCTTTTAAACTTACACCAAAAGCATTCTAATAAAGTAATTACAAATAGCTGCATAATACCGTTAACTTTCGATTTTTTTACGGGCTAACTGTGTAATGCGATACATATAATGTCTTAAATTGAAAAAAAAGTTATAATTCCGAATTAATGACTATCATAAGACGTCGTTTAAAATGTACATACCAATGAGGTTGTATTTTAAATTTGAAAATTAGCCATCACAATTTTTCATCAGCAAATTAATTCAATCAGATTAAAAAAATGCGTAATACATGGAATGAGTTCAATATCTACAATTATTAATATTGGCATATCTTTAAGGGACCTGGCACTCAATCTATTTGTTTTTGGTCTCTTGTGTAAAAAGCAATCTCCCTAATATAATTTATAGTCCTGGAACGTCCAGAATATTGATATCCGTTTGTTTGTACTGCACAAGATAAATTAATCCATCAATTATTTGGTTCTTGTATTTTTTTGGCTTTTAGTTATCAAAAAAATTGGACATTTTATAATCCATTAGTGGTATAAGCAAACAAACGTTGTGCAAAAGAAAACTAATACAAAAAAAACTTTTGATAGAAAATTAGTTAATTGAATTCTTCTTCTTGGTCGCATCAAATTCAGCTAAAGGTACTTTACCTAAAGGTACTTTACTACCAGCAACTTTCATGCTGGCTTGTCTTTGATACGTCTCAGGGCGACAGTGACAAAAAGTCCCGTGATGACGCCGGTGACCAGAGATTCAATCTCGAGACCTTTTGCTATTTATTTTTGCTTGCAAGAAACAGCTTATCGATATTGTCTGGCTGTCTATGAACTATATGGCCAAATTAACTGAAAATTCGTTGATAACAGATATCTGTAATGAAATAATTGGGATTGATATTTCATTGTGTACTTAAATTAATTAACTTAATATAAAACTAATCGGGTATGCTTAATTATCAGTGTATTCCGATTCTGTGTGATGCATTTCTCATCGGTTTTTAACTCACTGTAATTAATTTTCTATATCAAAAATTTTTTAGAAACCGATATTTATTTTTAAATATAACTGCATTCCTATTAATTTTATATTCGAAATACTTTATCTAAACCTTAATAATATAGGAGTTATAACGATGAACCAAGTCATACTATTACAATGAAACTATCTATCAAACTTGTTTGTAAACAATATACCCCGCAACATGTGCAAAATATTTGAGAGTACATATTACAAAACAAGTTTTAAATCGAGTTGCGACGTTTTGATTCGATGAATAGTAATATCCCAATTAAAACAATGGCTTTAAATTATTTGAACTGGAATCCATGTTAATGTCTATGTAAATGTATTTGTGCATTCGCTTGGGTATATTAAAGAACGCAATAATTATGTGTGCTTAAAGGCTAATATATAAATATTTTAGAATGGAGTATTTAAAAAATCCCAAAATAAATACACAGCTTAACGATTCTAGTGGGACTGAAAGTTATCCATGTGCGTCCGGGAAAAATTGAGGAAAAATCTGAATCAATTTCTGTTAAACTTTTTAAACATTTTTTTTATTTTAAAGAAATACATAGCGATTCCCTTAATAGAGAACGACTTTAATTTAAACTGACTATCATATTACTCAAAATGATTAGGTAACTCAAGAGGAACAGCTTTATTTATACATTGCAATTTAAATTCAGAGCATTAATAAAATTTATAACTTTAAAACTAATCTCAAATTAGAAGCAGTTATTTGCAAATAAAATTAAATTAAAGAGATAGAAACGAATACTAAAATATTCTATTCTGGTATAAGTCGGGGCTAGATATTTTGAGGAAACAAAGAAAGAAGTAATACAATAATACTAACGAAACAATTGAAGCAAACGTTAAGTAAACCTCAAAGGCGACTAGGATTTGGCAAACACAACAATATACAGCTTAATTACTTTTGTTCTTAAATTTCCTTTCTAGGAATTTATAATTATTTAAGTTAAGATCTTATTTTCGAGAACGGTAGAGTTTAAAGTAATGAATAAAAATGGTTTGCAGCTTCACTTGATTTTATTAGGCAGTTTCTGCTATTAAGTAGGTTGAGGTAAAATTAAACAGAACTCTTTAATTAATCATTGTGATTTAAATGAATTCTACGAGAAACAGTCAAATAAATCTCTGGTCTTATCATCAACTCGATAAATTTTAATTCAAAAGTCCGCTAGTTTAATTTGGCAATTAGTGTTAAATTTAAGTCAGCCATTATCAAAATGTCAGTCCCTATGGACGTCTAGATTTTCCGCCCTGAGTATTAAATTATCAACACTTATAAATTCTATTATAAATTTACTTACACATACATACTATGTCCCGCTGTGGTGAAAGATGTTTTTCGTTTTTATGTAGCAATATCGTATTTTATTACCTCAAAACTTTTTTTTCTGCAAAGGAATTAGTGTACGCGTGATAATAAGTTTACGGCAGAATTCCTTAAAATATCGAATAAGTTAATATTATTTTACAAAAGCAATGATTTAATAATAAACCTATCTACTATATTTTATTATAATTTAATAATCAGCTTAGTTAATAATTAATTAAAATTGAAATATAACATCAGCATCCAGTTGATGTTATTACAGTACTTTTCTAATAGCGAGTAATATCAGAAAATACCAAATTTTATCAAAATAATAATTTTTTTTTTGCAAAACTATGTATTTAGCTGACAGTAATAATAAACTACAATGAATTAAATTGAACGAATTCAAATGACTATTATAATTTGAAATGAATTGGTTAAACTCGTTATGACTTGTCATGGGTCAAAGTTAATTTAAATTATTTCTTATGCTTTTCAGTATCGGTTCAGTATTACACACACACACACCCACGTCCCGGCGTACGCACGCACGCACGCGCGCTCGCACCTACGCATGCACGCACGCACGCACGCACGCATGCGCATAGTCACGCACCTACACGCACGCACACACACACAATCGCACATACACAAGCAAACACTCATACTCACACAAATGCACAAGTGCATGCGTAAGAGCCCGTGTACGTGCAAACGCACGCACACGGGCACGTGAACACACGCACGCGTCCGCACGTAAGCACACATGCACGCGTGATATACATATAGAGACATAGTTATCATATATTAATTAAATAATTTTGCACGTATCGGACGTGCAAAGTGATTTAATTACGATATGATAGCCATGTGAATTCCTAGGATGGAAGTAATTTCTCACATAATACATTGCACGAATAAAGTGTGCGCGCTTGTTTTTACTTTCACGCATGCAAATTGCGTTATGAATTGATCGTATCGACAATGATGAAACGAAGCAATTTCATTATTTAAAATGGAATTATTAGTATTTGTAAAACATACTCAGAAAGCGTATCGATAAATTCGGTTTGGGCATTTCGTAGACGACCTCGCAGTGAAGATGGAAGCCACTCAAGTTTTTTATTGCTAAAGCAAAGGAGCATAATTAAACCAGGGAGATTAAGTAATACATAAAAAAAGGAAAAAAATTCTTTGAATTATTAAAGTTAGCTGACACATATCTAAGAGTTACTACAAAATATTAAAGAGCATGCTAAGCTTTGGTGCCCTGATACCACAGATATATTTTCAGTAAATCATAAATAGACTAGCTTTAAAGCGAAGATTATTATAATATTATGTAATAATTCTTTTTTTTTAAATAGCACAAAACTTTGTGACTGAAAAAATACTTTGACATTTACCAGTTACAAAATCTTGCGATATTCGTATCAAGACTGGAAAATAGAGGAAGTAACGATAATTTTGGTACACAAGAAATGATAACTAGTTTAAACAATACGTTTCTATGCTTTTAATGGTACTTATGAGAAATGCCATTAGTTTTGTTTTCAAAAAAAATTTACTTATTTGATAAAATTAACGAAATAGTTACTTCCTCTATTTATAAGACTATTTCATCTTTTCATAATTTTAGAGCCATCTAAAATTATTATTGAAAAATTAATGAGAATTTTTGATTATAATTATTTCCTATTTGACAGGCGAAGTCAATTTAATTAATAGATAATGATGTGTTTTTCATGTAATAATATTGATATATTTGTGAGAGTAAGGAAAATGTGTGCGTATAAGGAAAATGTGTGTGTGATTGCGTGTGCCAATCATTATATTGTATTAGATTTGTTTAATCTTAATCCATGGCATCTGTAAATTAATACTGAATAAAATAATTAAATTTTACTAGTTTTTCCAATAAATTTTATTTGTATATGTACACAAATTCCACCGTATAAAAAAAATTACATTTGAGATATAAGTAGAATATTGTCATATTAAATAGAAAGATCTATTTCAGCTCAGCGAGAGCTAGTATTGATTCATAGGCAAATATTTTGATATTAAAATACTCGAAGCCATATGTCCAAAAAAATTTTCAGACATTTTGATAACAGCTTGCTTTAACAGTAATTTCTAAATTATAAAATTGATCTGGCAATAAAAATGCAACAAATTACCGGTCGGTACTCAGATGATAATACCAGAGATTAATTTGATTAATTAAAAGGAGTCTTTTTATTTGGCTACGAAATATTCAATAGATAAAATTATCTAATAACATCAAATAAAACTGTAAAAATTAGTATTCATTGGTTTAAACTATACTATTTTTAAAAATAAGATCTTAATTTAAGAGGCAAACAAACGTAATTTAGCGCTAAATCGTAATATCTGCAAAACACTGGTTGTTTTTGAGGTTTACTAAATGTTTGCTTCAATTGTTTCGCATTGTTTACTGTACGGTTTTATTGTGTGTCATTTTAGAAGCGCTTACCTATATTTTACTAGAAATTAAAATGTCCTTATCATTTATATCTTTCCAAATTTATTTTTAGAATTACATAAGAGTGTTATTATTAATAAACGTACATGTTGTAAATATCTAGGATATTTTCGAAATTAAACTTACAGTATAAAATCGTTTTCTGCTAATTAGACTTCACATGGATGAAAAATTATTTTCTTTGTTCGTGTTTGTTATTTAATTCAACTAAAATCACAAAAGTTTATTTTCATTATTCATGAAATATAATATGTAAGGAATCGACATCGAAGTAAACAATAATTGAGTCACCGAAGTATTTTGAAATAACTCTCAAATATATAGATCCCGATTGAAAATAAAACTAAACAAGTGTAGGAATGTTATGTTTGAAGATATATGTTACAAAAAAAAAAGATGAAAACTATAACATTTCATTAATTGACATTGCATATTGAATACTAGTGGCAAATTTATTTTAAAATTGAAAAATAAAGCAACAATTAACAATAATATATATATATATATATATATATATATATATATATATATATATATATGTATATATATATATATATATATATATATATATATATATATATATATAAGCGATTTTGGTTTAATGGATATTAATATAAGCGTTGAAATTACAAACTTCGAGGTATAAATGATTAAATCCTAAAATATAAAAAACTGAAAACAGATTCAAATTAAAAATCCAGTACAGTAAATAAAAGAAAAGATAACGGAAATTTGATAAACTAAACTTCTGCATAACATATGCAGATACCAATCTTTTCCATTATTAATTTTACAACACGATTATATTATTCAATCACGATAATGGGTTGAATATTGTATACGGTTCAAAAACTAGTAAATTATGCAAATTATATGAAGTTTGACATTAATACACATCCCTTTGCGTTTACGTTTAACTCATCACTGATTGTATTCGTAGTTTAAAAAATGGTCACACTTCACTTACTAACATGATTTTAAACAAATCATTTTAAACGTAAACTTTATGAACTCGCAACAGCGCGAGAAGACCCATAATACATAATTTCGTAGCCATTCTCTAACTTACTCAATCTTTCTTCCGGTAGAAATGCCTTCCTACTCCCTTTAAAATGTACAGCTACCGCCATAGAGCGGAAAACCAGCTCTTTAGTCGGAACTGCAAACTTGGTACCGGAAGGCATCAATTTTATGACTACCGTGTAGCATATAGGTGCGAATATCAGAATTCAAACTTGAATTTAAGTAAGATTATTTAACTAAGTAATTCAAGGTAACTATATACAATTTAAATTCAAGGTAACGATATGCAATTTAAAATGTTTACTAAAACAATTATAAAAAAAAATTGGTTACCTCATTAAGTGTCTTTATACTTGAGAGTATAAAAACAATTAATAAGGTTAATAAATTTTAAAGTTTAATTTTATAATACATCTAATATACTTTCATAATGAAAAATGTAATTAAAAATTTCGTTCATCATGAGTTCGAAATTATCTTGCGGCAGTAGTAACAAATTAAATTTGTTTTCCAGCCTCTAGCCATTGGCAATCATTAAATGATTTTCTGGTAAAGTAAGGCGTTTCATTTTATATCAAGTGTTTTGTATCGTTACAACACCAGATCGAGTTAACCTTTACACTGCTTCCCACTAAAGAGAGCCCTTATCGTAGTTTTATCATAGGAGCATATAATCGATTGTTAGTATTTTTAAAAGCCAATGTTTTGCTATGCAGACGTAGTTTAGTTATTTGAAGATAACGGGAATATTATATCACGATGTATTGATATCTTTTCCTGTACGAAAATTAAGAAAACTATTTCGAAGCACTTTTTAGCTTAGAAAAATTATTTCAAATATCTGTTATTTTATTGGACATTTCTATTTTATATATAGTCATCATGTTACTACCAAGTGTAAGTGTAATGGTTTTGAAAACTCTTTAATTTAATATTGAAGCTGCCTTAAATTCAGCAGGTAGTAATGTAGATTTTAAGATGAGATTGCATTTTTAGAAAAAATATCTTTGGTAGATAAATATCTTCCTTTGTGCTTTCTTTATCGGTTCTTTTTATATCGAGAAGAGAATAACGTTGAATTAGTGTTGCGCTGGTGGACTACATGAATTATTGATGAGATATTTCTTGATGAGAATAAATAACCACCACAATTTTTGAAATCGTCGACCGGAAAAAATAAGTGTGATGTCGGTGTAGTCACGGGTTATATACTCTCTCCCATAAACTACGAGTATACCAATTATACAGAAGTGGGCGACTTTACCACAAACTAAATATTTTAACACCATACCTTAAATAGACCTTTCCTAATAGATGAGAATTTCTATACTACGTTGTGAGTTTTATTCTTTATTTACTTATATCTGTTTTCATATTACCTTAATTTATATTTCACAAATTATGTTTTCTATATCACTAAACATTTATTGACTTATTGATATTAGATTAATATGCCCTTCCAACTAGAACACTTTTGAAAGGAGTAGGTTCCCAAAATAAGATAATGAGTTTACACACCGTGCACCTATCCAAAATTAATTTAATTTTACCTAAGCTTAAATTTTATATTTAATGCTCTACATTTTTAAATTTAATTTTACAATTAAAGCTTTAATTTTTGCATTTTACATTTTTCATTTTGTTTTACAATTTATATTGAAGTCACACAATAGTTACCATTCCATTTTTTTACGGATACGTTTCTGATTTTACATGGGTATATAATTTGCAAGTATAGTATTAACTTTATTTTATGTCTACATGAATACATATGTGAATATACATATTTTAATTAATTTGTAATCAACATTGTATTACTTCCTTCAATCCTTAGAGCAAAATGGAAAAATTTTTAAAATATTTTTAAACTGAATATGAGTTATTAATAATTCAAATAAGCAGCCGTTTATAGCATATATTAGTTGAAACCTAATAATATTCATAAGTTAGAAAATGAAGACTATTACTGAAAGATTACGAACATTAATTTTAAAATCATTACACTTAATGAACTTACTTCCCATTCTATTCTCTTCTTTTATTAATGCTTTAGTTCTAATTAAGACATTTGTGCACTTGTGTTTCTACAGAATTTTCTTAAGATTTTTTGTCACAAATTCATATTTAATGTCTATGTGTTTGCATCTTTTGTGAAACTCAACGTTTTTTATTACACTCACAGCACTTTTGTTATCAATAATTAAACACACAACATTTTGCTTAAATGTAATTTTCATGTGTGAATTCTATGTTAACGAGCCAAAAATATGTACCAGTTTGCTATATGCAATTGTCATCCACTTAACTTCTTTGGCACCTATAACTGGTTCATGTATATTCCAATGATTTAAAAAGAAAAACATTAAAGCTATGTAATTATCCAAGAAAGATAATGAACTTACATGCATGAAAAGCAAATGAACACGTTTCTTAAATATAAACCGGATCCAATCTGAGGGTTGTCTCTGCATCGACGTCTCTGTTCCTTTTAAAATTTCTGTTTATCGCGAACGCCTTGCTATCGCTGTCAGTTATTCTAACGTTTTGTACAATTTTAACTGACAGAATTTGCAATTATTTTCTTACCCGAGCTCTTAATCGCCATTGTCATTGGTTTATATGATTTTGGTATATTGGAGAATAGAACTGATCCAAAACACTCGCCATTCTCTGTAAACTTGATATTTCGACTTTTATGTGCCTTTGCCATTATTCTGTTAACTTAGTCGTCTATATTTTGGTATTCCATAAAAATGGTCGTACACCGATCTCTAAGCAACCCAACGTGGCGTGATAGCCTGGTATAGTCAAAAGCACGTTCCAGATTATTCCAGACTTTTTTGTACTGTTAAGCTTCCTGAATGTGAATATAAATCAATGTGTCAATTAATAAAATTACTTTAGTTTTTGTCTTCAAACGATCTTTCAAATATATTGTTTCACCACTTTCTACACAATGCTTCTTTATGCTGAAGATACATTTTTAAGATAACATTTCACGTGGAACAGTTGTCGCAACCTGTTAATTTTTCTATTGAAAATTATTTGAAGACATTTTACCTTTGTTTTCTTATCGATAGTTTGAAAATTTGTGGGTTCATAGGTAATAATATTTTGACATGGTTTTTGAATGTTGAACTATTTTGACGCTAACGCTACTAAGCCCATAACGTGTCGATTTATTGTTACGGTGACGGAAGCGCGTTGGTTATTGCTAAGATATCCCTTGATGTGTAATCCGGAAATATAATGTACAAAATGGCAACCTGGATATGACCGGAGCAAATATTTTATTCTGCCAAAACCCGAAGCGTTTTATTTAGCAACAAAGTTAACAACAGCAAGACTATTGTGTAGAATCGTGAAAATTGGAGTAAAAGGTCATAACTCAATCTGAATAATTTAACTGAAAAATAACTAGGAAAACATTTTGCACGCGAAAGTTCTATGCGACTGCCATGATGAAAACATTTTTTAATTATTTGTACAGGCAAATAAATTTTTTTTTTCAGAAAACGAGCATACATACATATATTTTAAACATACACTTCATATAATTTATATGTTATTATTATTAAAAAAAATATCATGCCATAAGTTATATTTATTTTAATCTTGATTGGAATTTCTTTAAAAATTAACAATTTATTGTGTTGAATCATAATTATCCGTACAAAGCTTTCTCTAATTATATATATATATATATATATATATATATATATATATATATGGAATAAAAAAGATGGATTAAACCAATTAATTCGTTTGAGAAAAAATATTTGAAAAAGCATCATATCCTATATTTGCTAGAAAAGCGTGATTATTCGTCATCCTTGATTTCGCATGTAACAATTCTAGCTACCTATTTATAATTTATTTACACTTTGATTTGTGCTTTCAGAAGGAAATTGTTTTCTCGATCAATCGTGAAAACTAATTTTCCTTCAACTTTTGAAAGGATACTTCCAAAAATGTCTTTTTCCAAATTTAATACTACATTTATAGAAAAATATTAATTTTTTCAGATTCTGGAAATAGTTTCAACCGTGTCTATAAAAATAGACTATCACCGGCGTTGCAAAAATAAGGAAATATTAAAGGTTAATATTTTTATTCCAAATGTTTTTTAAAGTAAGATATACGCAACATAACTAATAAAATACTGGTTTGCTTAATAAAATTTTAGTCAATAAATCTGAAATTTTCTAAATATTTCTACATTCTGAATCTTCAGAAAGTCTGAAAATATTGTCCACAGTGCACAATGTTTTATTCTAAAGTATATACAAGCCGAGTAAGGCTCGATTAATGGTAGTTGGCAATGAATTTCCAAAAAACACGTAAACATCAATAAATATGAGCTTAAAAATTAGTAACACCCAAACCTGAACTTAGTAACAGCTAAACTGTTGACTGAATATTAAGGATACTGTTCATGAAGGATTGTTTCCGGAGAGATTTACAGCGAGTGAAGAGACTTACTTTCAGCAATTATATTGACTAGCCAACAAAATAAATATTCAACGGGGTCTAAATAAACACTTACCGTAAAATACTTGCCAAATTCTATGGCCGTTAGGCTGGGTTCTATTAAATGATCAGCCTTATTTATTCGACATAGCTTTTATCACTATTTAGCATTATTATCACTTGTTCTTCGCTTTCAACTTTCTCTTCAAAAAGACCGTGCCAATTTTGTTTGTTCAAGTTACCAGATTTTCATTTTCAACTTATGGTATCCAATATACGGCGCATAGTCACAGTTTGATTATATATATATATATATATATATATATATATATATATATATATATATATGTATACGATTTGCTACAATTTTCTTTCATTTTATGTTTGTATGTATCCATATAGTGTAAATTTTTATTTAGTATTTCAATATTGCAGAGAAATAAATGCAGTCATTTTTCGTCAATATTGAAGTGATGATTAAGCGAAGATTAAGAAAAAGAGGGAATGCAGTTACCAGGGTGTTAACATAATGTGATTAGAATGTCCAACGCCCAGCCGCCCGTCCCTTGACTCATTTCGCAAAATTACCTGCGTCTAATCTTTTACAGGTTTTGTTTTATTTCATGCCTCTTTTCTTATTACTTACGTTTTATCAGAAATATAAATGTTTGGCTTTGTTTATAATAGTTAATAGAAAAATATTATAGACAAGTCAATTCTCCTCGTTGAGAAAAACGGAAATATAGCTATTAGTTAAGTTTTATCCCCAAATGGAAAGAAAAGTTTCAAACTTAATTTTTTATACATAATTAATTTCAATAATAGTTTATTTCAGGCTAGACTTACCAATTTAACGATAGTTAACGGTCAGACTAGAAATGCCTACAAATTCATATCAAAATATAATGTTCTAACTTTAAAAACTTACTCTTAGCAGAAAATTTTGAGGATGCTTAAAAGAAAGAATTGTTTTATATACATCTCCCTTTTATCGAATAAATTATCAAATATGCATTAAAATAATTTAGCAATCGTTATTACCACGTTTTCTATTTTTGAATATAAATATCATATATTAAATTATTATTGCATACATACTTCACTGATTTTTCCTTCGCTTTTACCATTTTCTCATAAGTTCCAAATTAATTAGATTTTTTTTGTTTTCGATGTATAATTTTTTATTTAAATTTTTTTCAGTATTTTTTTCTCACCTGACCGAAAACTTAAGGTAAATTTTTTAGAAACAAATTTACCTTAAATGATGTACTAAACTCAAACAAAACTTTTAAGTGTTACCTCTCCGAAAAAGTTAGTGTTTAAATGAAATTAAGATCTTCCTTTTTTTTAATTATTTCACATTTTTAAAAATGTCAAAGTTTTTACGTAAACGTTTTTACTTTAATTAAAGTCATTATTTGCTAAAATGGTAAGCCCATTGCATCATAGATTGCCATATTGTACTTACGCACCGATACATATCACTTGCTATTTGGCGCGGCCTCGCTTTCATAAAAACATATGGCTTGCGACAGTATGTTTGAACACCTAATATGCATCAAGCATATCACATAAGATTTAATTTATTTTTAACTTAATTTGTTCTTTGTTACCAAAAGATAAACATATTTAGCTTAGTGCAACAGCTTTCCACTATTTTACTTCAATGGTTTTCACCATCTACGTTTCCTGACAATATTAATTCTACTCAATAAAAATCGTAGAAAGATCCTTTACAAATATCCCTTTAGTTAATCAACTAAAATTTTAGACCAATAGTTAAGATTTCAAGCCAAAGTATATTTACCTGATTAATCAATCAACAAAATATTCCTAGAAACTAAGCCATTGCAACCGTAAAATAAAATATCTCCCCCTCTATTTTGGTTTCTTGCAAAAAGAGAGGGGGGGGGGGGTGCGGTTCTTCTTTTGCATCTGTTAACATTAAATATACAATTTTTTTGTTCAGAAAATATCAAAATTTAGAAATTTTTTAATTATTTTAAACTTAATTTTTTCATTGTTTATGTATTGCAGAATAATTGAATTTCTTGCCTTTACATATAACTAATTGTAACTGATGGATATGGTTTTTATGGGGCGATCATATCGAATATGGAAATAATAATAAAAGATTACGAAGGCCTCATTAGAATTTAGAATGATTCGAATGTGTTTCATACCTCTAAATCAAATAAAATAATTATAAAATTCGAATTCAATAAAACATTTTTGTATCATAATAACGAATTTAAAATAGATAGATACTTGTGAATAGGTCATGACGATAAACTAAATTAAGACTAATAATTCCTAAGTAACATTAAACTAAAAAGTCTACCATTAATAAATAAATAGTGCTCCAACAACCAAATAAATTCTGTCGTAATAGAAACGGTTTAAGTAATCAAAAAGATATACCAAAGCAACTATAAACTCATTTTTCTAAAAAAAAGTCGTATCGTTAAGCAAGTCATATAGTAACATTGTGTAAATTTGAAAAATGTCGTTTGGATCATTTCGGAGAAAATCTAATTTTCACTTCTTTTCTAAAGTATTCGAAATTCTAAGATTAGAAAAATATTAATAGATAAATCATTTATAAAACAAATACTAAATCCCAATTTTTTTCCTAATTCTCCAACGGTTTAATTTTTTTTTTCTTAATTTAAACTGAAACCTATGCAAATGCTTTTGAATTCAATGGAACATAGAGAACACGAAGTTTTCTTTTTGATACAATTAATTTCATATTTGTTCAAATTCCTACTTCACATCAAATCAAAACTCTAAACAAAAAGTCTCCATTATCTATTGCGCCACTAACGCACTTACCATGAGTTCTAATTATTTCAATACTCTGCACGCTACTGCTCTCACCGCATGCGACTGCAACTCTCTTCAAACTTTGTCGATTACCTTGGCTTAGGATGACACTTATATATACTTACCAGTAAGTACAAAGTACTTTCATGAGTATGCTACTAACTTTAATGGCGATAGTCAAACATTGCTCCTGAGATTATTATTGTTTCTAAAATTACAGTCGTTTAAGGCGTCGTAATGGCAGATTTAGGTTTCTTACTTCTTGTAGTTTTTAGTTTTAATTTTGAAATTAATGTTGCTTTAATTCTAATTACATTATTATCAATTTATAATTAACACAATGCACAGAATGGCCAAGTTCAGCAATTCAAAGTTTTCTACATAAAAAAAAAAACAAGAAGATCGAAATGTATTCGACTTTTTAAACTAAACAAGATTTTTTAACAATATTATTTCATCACATAATTAGTAAGAGTTGTTGAAGAATGTGCAGATTTAAAATATGATGAATTCACATAATATTTCTTCGACCTTAATCATAATAACTGTAAAATTTCTCCTTGAAATATTCTATATTAACTGTTAATAATTCAAAAACAGAGCCTTTTTTAAGAGGTAATATTTGAAAAGTATTGAATAATCATAAAAGGCAAAACACCGTGTTAACAAGTTCTATGTAATTCACGATTCCTTGCAAATAAATATTCAATCTCAAGAAAAAGTTGTTTTAAACGTATATTTCACTGCAACAAATTTAATTTTAAAGTAATAAAAATGGGTTCCTATATTCTTAATATATTCAAGTTCTAAGACTTTTAACTATTTATGAATTTTTCATTAATAAGGTACAATCTTTAACAGATTAATTGCATATACCGCCTCAAATAAGACTTTGTGACCAACGCGTTTTAAATTTAGCGTATTAGTGTTCAAATTTAAGGTTGACAAGCAATTAAAAGAACGAATTGTTATTTCATCAAATCAAACTGGATAAGATCAGACATAAATTTATTTGTCACTGAAAGAGGTATTTATATAGAATACACTACATTATGATTTCGATTTAAATCTTTCGCAGTAATTAATCTTAAACAGATTTATTGCGAATAGAGCATATCAATTAGAATTATACATCGAATTATATAATTAATTAACGTACTATTAGTATTTATATATATATATATATATATATATATATATATATATATATATATATATATATATATATATATATATATAGTATTATTTATATTTTTTTCTAAATATTTTTGTCTAACATCCTCGATCTCCGTAGACTAATTTCCCTTTAAATATTAATTTATATTAAATAAACAATCATACATTACTCACCAATTTATACTTAACGCTTTATTAAATTAGTCGAATTCCAATTATGTGCTTACATGCAAATAAATGCCCTAGCTGTCTTGGTTTATATTGAGAATGTGTCAAGGAACATTAGTTATCATACAAGTTTTCATTATATTCATTGAAACCACCCTGAGCCACAAAAACGAAACGCGGGCATTTTATCTGTAGTCGGTACATTGTCGTGCTTCGCAAGAGGTAAATTTAGGATAAAACGTTTAGAGAAATG
Source organism: Druceiella hillmani (assembly GCA_039881145.1). NCBI lineage: Eukaryota > Metazoa > Arthropoda > Insecta > Lepidoptera > Hepialidae > Druceiella > Druceiella hillmani. Next base: position 31,160,584 of record JAYKKI010000014.1, on the reverse strand, counting down.
CTTCTTCGTTATGAAATATATTTAATGCTTAAAAGTTTATTTTTCTAATATTTCTCTTGAATACCAATTTGATATACCTTATATTTTTTTCTATTGCGATGCTCATGCAAATATTCGAATGTAGCTAACCGTCCACTTCTTTTAAATCTGTACCAGAATCATTCTATGAAAGTTATTACGAATGACCGTATAATATCGTTAATTCTGTCTTTCTGTTTTAATGGGCGAAATTTTTAATGCGGTACGTGTAATGTTTCATAATTAAATAAGTAATTATTTCGAATTTATGATTAACGTGAAATGTTGTCTGAAATGTACAAACTATTTACGATGTAGTTAAAATTTAAAAATTAGTCAACAGAACGTTTTATCAGTATTTAAATATATTTGTATTAGAAAAATTAACTGTGTAACACAAAGGATGCAATAAACATTTTAATATTGCCATATCTTTATCGATATTGCTAAAGAATAACAAATCTGTTTGTTTTTGATCGTATAGGTAAAAACACTTTCCATAATATATTTCAAAACAAGTATTTCAAGAAACAAGTTAAAAATTGAAATTCGTTGATTTGTATGACATTACTTGTATTACTTCAAATGCGTGTATTATTTGAAAATTACCAAGTAATTTAGTGGGAAATTTTCATGCTTTACAGCTTTAATAAAATCTTGACTAAAATCGAAACTTTATTTATTTGAAACTATATGGTTGCTCCAACGTATTAGGAAATAAACAAATATCAGTACCTGCTTATAAAAGCAGAATTGGTTAAAATCACGGGAAAATGTTCGTTGGCAACATACAAATGTCTACTATAAAATCAATTTCGCTAGTATTAACTGCTTCTGGTCATTGTTTTTATTTTGTTTTCACTTGTCCAAAAAAATTATTATTTATTTATCCAATAATAAAACAGACAAGTAATTTCTGGACAAGTACAAATATGCTTACGACATATAAGTAGTCAATTAAATTATTTTTATCGTATCGTGCAGGCCATTTAAGGAGCTGACCATTTGATTCCATACTGTCTTGTCTTCTGCATGTCTCAGAACAACAGTGACAGAAAGTCTCTTGATGAGACGGATGGTTAGAACATGAACTGCAAGTTTTCTTGCCATTCATTTTCCTTACAATAACCAGTTTATCAGGGTTAACTGACTATCTATGAGCTGTTCGGCTAAAGTAACCAAGAATTCGGTGGTATGATGTAATTATGGTATATGTTTTATTCCGTAATTTAACGTAAAAATATATTAATCCTAAATACTTCAATACACTTTTTTTTGCTTCCATGTTATGTATTTTATATGGGTTTTAACTTACTACCATTATTTTTAACTTCAAATTTTTAAGAAAAGCGAGTAGCAAAAATCAGTTTTTAAGAAAAAACTTCATTCCTAACAATAGCATGTCCAATATATTTTATGTAAACCTTAATAAAGTAGGAGTTACAATGATGAAAGAAGACAAACTATTAGGACAAAATTATCTGTCAAACTTATTTGTAAATAATATTCTTCATAACACTTGCGAGTGCTAGATAGAAATAGATCTAGGTAGAAGTTCTAAATAGAATTATTTTGTTTTTAGTTGGTAAACACTAATGTCGTAAGTAAAGGCAAATGTTTTAAACTAATTTAACTCAAATCTGTAAATGTATTTGTGTGTGCATATCAGGGAACTAGAACTTATATTTATATACGTACGTGCCCCTAAAACTTATGTATTATACGTGTCACACGTATGATATATAAATATTGACAATGAAGCTCAAAGAAACATGTAATTAAATACATAGACCAGCAACTCTGTCGAGCCTGAAAATTTTGACTGTCTTTCCACTTTCATGAAAAATTAACGTACAAAACTAAACTAATTTCGGATAAATTTTTAAAGATTTTTTTGTTTAAAAAAATAAACAGCAGTACAATTAACAGACAATGACTTTAATTTAAACTAACAGATAACTCAAAATTGTATAACTATAACTAAATAGTGCAATTTAAATTCATAAAAATTATAAAATTAAAAACATTAAAACCAACCTCTAATGATAACGAATTATCTGCAAAGAGGCATTCAAAGAAAAATCTAATTAAATACATAGACCAGCCTGTCGAGCCTCAAAATTTTGACTGTCTTTCCACTTTCATGAAAAATTAACGTACAAAACTTAACTAATTTCGGATAAATTTTTAAAGATTTTTTTGTTTAAAAAAATAAACAGCAGTACAAATAATAGACAATGACTTTAATTTAAACTATCAGATAGCTCAAAATTGTACAGATATGATTATATTATATAGATATATATATATTAAGATATTTTTTTCGATAACTTTAGAGTTTAAAATAATAAATAAACGATTTGCAGTTTCATTTCGTTTTACTCGGTCATTTCTGGTATTACGTATTTCGATGTAAAATAAAACAATTTGTAAGGTTTAAAATAAAAAAGTATAATTAATAATTGTTATTTAACAGGATTATCTGAGAAACAGTCAAATATATATCCGGCCTTATCATAAACTTGGTAAATTTTAATTTAAATGACCCTTATTTTAATATGGAAATTAAATGTTTAGCCTTCCTAGAGTCCTTAGACTATTCATATAATTAGATTGCTTTAAATGCTCAATTGTAAAATATTAACATACTTTACGTAACGGTAAGCATATCTACATAATTATGTCTCCTGCTTTTCTGATACACGAGTTTGTAAATATCCATGGGCACGCATAAACACATTTGCGCACACATTAACACACTTTTGAGTTTAATTCATTTGAAGACATTGTTTTAAGTAACAACATTATTATTTACCAAATCAAAACGGTTTATCTCGATTTAAAACTCATTTTTTTTAAATGTACAGTTAAATATACTGCACGTGTTATAACGTGCATTGTTTACAAACAAGTTTGACAGGTGGTTTCATTCCAATAGTGTCTTGTTCCACTGCTAAGATAATAGTACAACTTAATAATGTTTGAGAAACATATTTCGAATTCGCTATTAATAGAAATTCAGTTATTCTTAACATATTTTGGGTTTTCCATTTTCTTAAAAAATTGGTAAACAAAAATTTATTGTAAAAAGTTAAAAAGCGCTCAAATTTGGATCCCGTAGAACGAAATTAGAAATTTAATGAAATTATTAGGATTGATATGATATGACTACTTATCTGTCATAAGCATATTTGTGCTAGTTTTTCCCCGATTTTATTTGTCGGTGTTATTACTGGATAATGAAAATAACATTTTCTATGTAGATAAGTAAAAGCAAAAACAGTTTTAAAAAGCATAATTGATGAATTATACAATCGTGAACAGTAAAAAACTTTATTACAAAAATTTGTGATGTGTTAACATGTAAAATTTTCCCGTAATTTTAATCAATTCTACTTTCATCAGTAAGTTCTTGTTTTTATTTATTTCTTACTATTTTGGAGTTGCAAGATATTTTGAATTAAGTATAATTTGGTTTTTATTCAGACTTTAAGCTATTAAGTCTCAGGACATTGAACGCAAAATTATGAGTTACGCTATTGAGATTATTTCTTTTTTTACTCAGAAGATTCAAAATAAAACCAGATCAGGTTCCATAAAATATGACAAGGTTGAAAGTTCTATTACACTCATCCCATATATTATACGTTTTATTATTTTTTTAATACAAGGTTTTTACACGTTGTATTTAAAAGCCGAAGAAAAATTTAAAAAAAAAAGAAAAATTTATACGCGATAAACTAACCATTCCGGTAAATTATATTATTTGCAAATGACATGTCCGTGAAATCTGGGTATCCCATACATTTTATGAGGTTTTGAGGTGGAATTAATCTCGTTTCATGATCTGCTACTAATACATGATTCGCACTTTCCACTTTTCCGTTCTCAATTTATTTCAGATTGTAGTATAAAACCCAAACGAAATACTAATAAGTTTACTAGTCCTGTTTCACATAAAAGTTCCAACGTAAACACGAACAATGAACTCCGTCGTATCAGTTTAAGCGGGGCAGCTTCACTTGGGCCTATTTTCATTTTCGTTTGTACATTGTTAGGTAACTATAGGCAAGGTAGTGTGCGTGTGTCCATAGTTAGTTTAATGTGCGTTAGGTAGTGTGTATGTGTCCATAGTTAGTTAAATGTGCGTTAGGTAGTGTGCGTGTGTGCATAGTTAATTAAATGTGCGTTAGGTAGTATGCGTGTGTCATTGAAATCCGGTTATCTGAATTCCTCTTTATACTTATGAAAGATTAGATACATATTTGATGTGGAGTTAGTATGATCTCATGCTCTGCTCTCCAGGTTTGATTCGCACTTTCAACTTTTAATTTTACTTCAAATTACAATATAAAGACCAATTAGACTGCTAAAAAACTTTGCCAGTCCTGAGTCAGTTATAGGTTTAAAAGTCACACGCGAATATAAAACACGGCATCAATATAAAGACCGATCTTTTTTGAATTTGTGTTTTTTTTAAATGTATAATGTACATCAGAAAAATAATTTATTGCTAAAATTTATTTTCATCTCCATCAAAACTGATGCCAGAATATTTCCGTATTTGAAGTGCTTTATAAGTTATATATTTTAAGAATAAGACCAAAATTTGGAATAAAGTTCTAAAGCGGACAAATAGTTTATAAATTTAAACAATACCCATTTTTATTTATACAATGTAATAAAAAAATTGTCGCCCCTCAAGAGTTCGTGTCTACCGCTGCGGAATAAGAGAAGGCTAGCTTCAACCTGAATGACACATTGAGAAAGCACGTGCTGGAAAATTTACGCAGGGATACTTCCCCCGCTTACATTTATTTACAATCTATATAATTTTTCAGCAAGCAAAATAGCTATCATGTCAGCATCGAAATTTAAGTCCGTACGTACTCAACTACACATGTACCTACACCCCACAAGTCTTCGTACATGTATATATATATATATATATATACATATATATATATATATATATATATACATATGTACATATATATAAATTTTTTATATTATTACAAATGTCGTAATTGCTGATTTGGAGGTATAAAAGAATTAACCCCAAAACTATAAAAATAAAAAAAATATAAATGTATTTGTTTGTATTATGTGAAAATAGATTCCAATTATAAACTTAATGCAATAAGCATGTAGTAACAGAAAAGGTGCTGGAAATTTTACAAACTAAACCTGTACATAATCTTTCTAGATACCAACCCTTTCTGATATTAATTTTACGACACGATTATATTATTCAGTGACAATATTGGGTTGACAATAGGTTACGATTCAAATACCAGTAAATAATATAGGTTATCTACAGTTTAACACTAAAAAATATCCCTTCACATTGGCGTATAAAAACACATTTAACAATAAATATACTCTTATTTCAAAAAATTATAATACTTCGCTTACTAACATTCTTCTAAACCAATCGCTGCAAATGTAAGTTTTATGAACTCGCAAGGAGATCCATAAATCTTGATTTCCTAGTCACCCTCTAAGTTGCTCAATATCTCTTTCGGTAGAGCTGTTTTCCAAGCTACTTCCTTTAAAATGTACAGCAACCGTCATAGAGCGGAAACCATCTCTTTACTCTAAACTGCAAACTTGACACCGGAAGACTACAAGTTTATAGCTCTATCGTGCAACAAATGAGTACGAATATCAGAATTCAAACTAGAATTCAAATATGGTTATTTAACTTAGTACCGTTGGGTATATATAACAGAAATATAAAGTCCCAAAAGTCCCGTTTTACTTAATACTCGGTGTGTTTGACAATTTAAATGTTTGCTGAAACAATAATATTCATTACTCTTAAGAGCATAAAAACAATTAATTAAGTTTAAAAAAAATTAAATTTTGTTTTGTAATTCACGTAATATTTGATAAAGCAAAGCTTTTCATTTTATATTAAGCCTTTTGTATCGCCACAATACTAGAGGGAGTTAACCTTTACGATGCTTCCCACCAAAGAGAACGTTTTATTTTAGCAGCATATAAACGTAGCTCTTTATTTCTAGCATTTTAAGGGCTGAAGTTTTAACAGGGATATATAAGATATTCCTTCGATATTAGCATATTCCCTTTTTTATTTCCTATTGCTTATTACTATTCGTGTCAGATTTTCATTTTTGAGAAGAAATAATAAGTCACGTAAGAAAATTATTTTTTGGTGGTCAAATGAGAATATCATAATGTTTCTTCAAATGTATATAAATAAATGTGTCCGATATCCTATTGCCGGAGTAATTGTAGTAAGGATTTTAGAGTTATTTTAATTATTTTGCAAAACTAGTCATAAAATATGAAAAAATATTTTGAGTATCTCTTGTGTTGTTGTGCTGCCTGTGCATGCTGTTCATAATGTATTCTAAGACATATTATACAAATATTAAAATAACTCTGTCACATAAGTACCTACATTAATATACATGAAAATTATGGAAACTATTTCGAAGCAGTTTTTAGTTTAGAAAATTTGATTCAAATTGGTTATTTTAAAGGACATTTCTTGTTTATATATAACTATAATATTACTACCACACGTATATCAAATTGTTTGATATTTCTTCAATTTAAAATTACAGCTGCTTTAAGCTCAATACCACAAACAAAGATTTTAAAATGACGTCGCATGTCTGAAATAAAATGTTTTTGTTTTATAAATAAATTTCTTCGTGCTTTTTTATGAGTCCTATGAAATTCGATAATAGAATAGTGTTGAATTACTGTTGCATGGACGAGTAATGAAATATTTTTGTGAGAACAAAAAACCACCGCAACTTTTGAGATCATCGAACAGAAAAAAGACGTGCAATGACAGAGTTACGATATATATATCGTCTGTCATAAGCTATGGATAGAAGGATTATATAAAAATGAGCTACATTATAAAAAATTTAATATTTTAATATTATAGGTTTTTTAAACCCTTCCTAATAAATGAGAATTTCTTTATTTCCTTTTGATTCGTATTGTATATATCGTAATCGTATTCTATATACTACATCTGTTTTTATTTTTACTTTCATTTATATTTTAGATATTATGTTTTCTATGTCACTCGTTGTGGTCAGTCAAATGGGGTAACGATTTTGTTAAAGCCACGATGTCTCGGGATAGATTTCGGGAGGTTATGAAATTTTTGAGATTCGACGTGAGATCTAAGAGAATACAAAGACTGACAACTGACAAGTTTGCTTTGATATCCGAGGCATCAGTTTTAACGTGTCCATAGTTTTAACTAATATTTAAATTTAATAACTGAATAAGCTTATATCTTGCCCAAAATGTGCCAATAATCATTCTCTACAATCATTGCATATTTCTTACTAGTGTTGGAGCCACAATATCAAAGGTCACAATATTTTAATTTTGCAGAACCCAAAGCACAAAATTCTTTGTTACAAAGATAATAATGACAACATATTTTGTAGTATCATAAAAATTGAAACGTACATCATAACTTAATCTACATAATTCAACTGAAAAATAGTTACGCAAATATTTTGGACGTGGAAGTTCTATACGGCTGGCATGACGATTTTCAATTATTTTGTGGTTTGAGGTACAGGGGAAAAAATGTTTTCCTTAAAAATAATATTACTAGAAGGGTTCATATTATTACTAAACTCGATATTCATTTGTTCTGAGTAATGCTTAGCGTAATGTAAAGGAAGCGCCTTCAGAAAACGAGCATATGTACATATAATTTAAACATAATGCCATGAGTTTAATTATTTTTATCTTGGTAGGAATTTACATATAAATTAACAATTTATGCTGTTGGTGCATAGACTAAAAAATTAATTAAAATAGATTAATTGGTTTAAGAAATAATATTTGAAAAAGCTTATATTTGTTAGAAAAGCGTAATTACTCGTTTTTTCTATTTCGCATGTAACAATTTTTGCTAGCTATATATAACTTATTTACACTTTGATTTGTACTTTTCACAAAGAAATTCTGTGTTCCATCAATCGCGAAAACAAATTTTTCTTCAACTTTCGAACAGAAACCTCTTCACGAATATCTTTTTCTAAGGTGGATACTATTTATTCAGATCCTCGAAATAATTTCAAAGGTATCATAAAAATGGATTCGTATCACTTACATAGCAAAAATGAAGAAATGGTAAAGGTTAACATTTATCATATCAAATTTGTTTTAACGTAAGGAACGCACCACATGACTAATAAAATAATGGTTTGGTTAATAAATTTTCAGCTTCGGAATCCATAATTTTCTAAGTATTTCGACATTCTAGAACTTCGGACAGCTTAAAAATGTGGTCTACAGTCTAAAATGTCTTATTTTAAAATATATGTAATTTCAATTAATTATTAATTAATGATTAATGACAGTCGGTTCTAAACTTTTAAAACACACTGGAACATCAAAAACTATGAACTAAAAAAATAGGAATACCCAAACCTGAGCTGAATGCCAGCTAAGCTGCTGATTAAAATTCAGGATATTGTTAACGAAAAATTGCTTCCGGGGGGATTAACAGTGAGCGCGGAACTTTCTTTCAGCAATTATATTGATCAGCTAACAAACCCGGTAGTTAACAGCATTCTGTTAAATATTCAACCTTATTTATTCGATATGACATCTTGTGATTATTCCTAATTTATAACTCTAAATACCGGTAGTGTGGAAAGTGTTAAAAAAGACCATGCTAATTGATTGTACCTAAGTTACCAGATTTTCACATTCAACTTATATTATCAAATATGTATGTGCAAATATGTACCCTATATTTATATCGTACATCAATATTCCAGCGAAAAAACTGAAGTCATTTGAAGGAGGGAAAATAGCTACTATTGTATTACAACAACGTAATTAGAATGTCCGCCGCCCAGCCATTCGCCTCTTGACTCAGCTCGCAAGATTACCGGAGTCTGACCATTTGTATGTTTTACCAGTGTCTATTTCATTAACCTTAACTTATTATTTTGATGCGATTTAACTTTTTATTTTTTATCAGAAATAAAATGTTTTTGGCTTCTTTTAAATGGATTTCATTTGATATATCAAATATTGAAAGTAGTTAAAAGGGAAATATTACAGTTGGCTAAATTCTTTTCATCGAGAATCGCAATTAGTTGACTTTTGTCCTATTATTCAATTTGTCCTATTTTACAATTTAAGGATATTTAACGGTCAGTATGGAAAAGCCTATAAAATGTTATCAAAATATAATGTTTCAATTAAAAAAAATTAAGTTTGATACAAATTTTTGAAGATACGTGAAGTGTTTTTTAAGAAGTGTTTTTTAGACAACTTGGTTTTACTGAATAAATTTAAATTATCTAATATTAAGTAAAATAATCTAGCGATCGTTATTACGCTTTTAATTTTTAAGCCATAAATAAGAAAATTACACACACACACATATATATATATATATATATATATATATATTTATATATATATATATATATATATATATATGTATATATATATATATATATATATATATATATATATATATATATATGTTGTTCTTTAATTTATACATTTCCTTATGAGTTCCAAACTAATTCGTTTGTTTTTTGTTTTTGGTACAAGTTTTTCTATTTCCAAAATTTTTTTAATATCTTTTAGCGCTTGCACAAGAACTTAAAGTAAATTTAATGATGAAATGATGTACTCATATTAAACAACAAATTTTAAGGTTATTTCAAAGGAATTTTGTAATAGAAGTTTATAAATTATGTTCTGAATTTTCTTATTTTTTTTTTAATCATATATTTCCTTAATGTAACATTTTTCAAAATTTAAAAGTCTTACGTAAATATATTTCTATATTTTTCATTGACACTTTTTGAGCAGAAATAACGTCGAACCGCATATACCGCTATCTTCTTAAAATCCTCATATTTTAGTAGATTACAATATTTTCATTTATACTATCCATACTCAATTCTAAATCAGTTTTGTTAACTTTTTTCTGTAAAATTTTCAAGTCACATCTTTCATTTTCATTTCGTTTTTGTTTCTGCATTTGTAAATTTTTGTAAATATTATATTTGTCTTTGAATATTGCTAACGATGGCATAACTTTTTCTATCTTTTATTGTTCTCAATTGAAACGTATTTCTATAACTAATTTTTGAGTAATCTGATGTATTGTGGATATTTCCTGTTTTCTTTATTAAATTGAAATAAAGGTAAATACAATATATATGTACGTAGTAGGCTACTTGATAGGGGCCATTTAAGCCACAGGTGTAATTATTACCTAAAAGTTTCATATATATATATATATACATGTGTGTGTGTGTGTGTGTGCGTGTGTTTACAATTTTTTTTATTTATTTTCTTCATAGTTATTTCCAATGAACATTTTACTATTCAGTCCGCAAAGGCACAAATAAATACACCAACATGATATAAAATATAATATAAATTTATTTTATCTTTAATGAAGATCATTATTCGCTAAAATAGATAGATTGCATGATAGAGAACCATATTGTACTTGCCCACCGATATATTACCTGCCATTTAGCTTGGCCTTGCTTTCCCAAAAATATGACTTACGACAGAATTTTTGAACACATAATTTACATAAAATATGTCATTTAACATTTCATTTATTTTTAACCTAATCTGTTCCTTATAATCCAAAGGTAAATATATTTAGCTTCGTTTAACAACTTTCTACTTCTTTACTTCAATGGTATCATCTACGTTCTTTGCCTGTAATAATCCTAGTCAGTCAGAATCGTAGAAAAATCTGTTACAAGTATTCGCTTAGTTAATCAACTAGAATGTTAAACCAATAGTTAAGATTTGTAACCTAATTATAATTACTTACTAATTAATGCAATAAATATTGCTGGAAACTAAACATATGTAAACCTAAAAAAATAGCTCACTCCCCCCCCCCTACATTTGTTACCATTAATTATACAAATTTTATACACAGAAAATACCAAATGTGAAGATTTTTTTGTCATTATAATATTAAGTTTATCATTTTTCATATGCATACACTTCGGCAATTACAAATTTTAGATGCGGGTGGAATGCGCTAAATCAATTATTAAAAGTTCCATCCGTTACGTCTAACTAATTTAAACTGACCGACAAGCATACAATTTTTATGGACCAGTGAGATCAGACGGAAATAATATCAGAATTTGGCAAATGCCTCATTAGAATTTAGAATTGGTCAAATGGGTTTAACACCCCTAAATCATGTAAAATAATTATGATGTCCAAATGCCATAAGACGTTTTTTATTATTACAGTTACGAATTTATTGTAAATAAATAATTGTGTATTAACTAAGTAAATTAAGACTAATAATTCCTCAGAAACATTAAGAAAACAAGTTTTTTTCTTTCTTTTTGATTTACACCTACTACGCACATATTTTTTAATTAAATAGAATTTAGGTAATACGAAGTTTTATTTTTCCATTCCAGTTCATTTCATGTTCGTTCAATTTTTACTTTACTTAAATCAAAACCCTTATGAAAATTTTCCACTATCTACTGCGCCACATCAGTTCTAATTGTTTCAAAATTCCCTGCACGCTACTGCTCTCACCGCACGCGACTGCAACTCTCTTCAAACTTTGTCGATTACATTGGCTTATGATGGCACTTATATACTTAACAGTAAGTACAAAGTACTTTCTCGAGCATACTACTAACTTTAATGGCAACAGTCCCAACTTTGCTCCTAAGGTTATATTGTTTTTAAAAGTACAATCGTTTATGGCTTCGTTATGGCAGATTTAGGTTTCCATTTTTAGTCTCAAGTTTTAATTTTAATACTAATTCGGCTTTAATTCCATTTATGTTATTGTCAATTTAAAACCAACACATTAATGCACAGAATTAACCAATGCCCAAGTTAAGCGATTCAAACTTTTTATATAAAAAAAAAACAAAAAATCAAAATGTATTCCATTTTTTGCATTAAACTAGATTATTTAACGATATATTATTTCATCACTTTATTAGTAAGAGTTGTTAAATGATGTAGATATTTAAAATATGACAAAGGCACATAATATTTCTTCGATCGTATTGATATTTTTTAGAAAATTACTCCCAGAAAAATCCTGCATTAATTAAAAGTAGCACCCTTTTGGAAGAGTGGATTTTCAATAAATGCTAAATAATGAAGAAATGCTAAATACCGTGTTAGCAAAAGTGAATCCTTTTATTTTATGTAATTTACGATTTCTTGCAAGTAAATATTCTATCCCAAGAAAAATGTTTTAAATATTTCACCTTAATGGATTTAATTTTGAGGTAAATATAACAGGTTCTTAAATATTGAATATATTCATGTTCTAAGACGAATAAATATTTATAAATCTTTCATTAATAAGGTACCATTTTTAACAGATTCATGATATGTACTGCCTCAAATAGGACTTTGTGACCGAAGTAAAAATAACAATTTAAAATGTAATTATTAACAGTACACCAAGATAAAAGCTGAAAATATCGATATTAACTTTAAACAGTTTTTTCTTGTTTTTGGCAAGATATTTCCTATAATATTTTTATATCAAATATTACTTCATTTTAGGACAATTGGGACATTAAATATTCATATAAAAAATTGGATTTTTAAAACTCTTTATTCCATTGAGGATTTTTAAAATGTATATAGACCTATCGTTTATTTTTAAATGGCGCTATACACTTATATTCTAGTTAATAGTAATTATAAAATATATATTGTAAAACTCCTAATTTATGTGTTTCCAGAAATTGAGATTATTTTAAGGAACTAATACCAAAGTTTTAAATTATTTCAATCATCACCATTTCTTCGCCCAAAAATGATTTTAACGGAGTCAAGCAATAAATGTTCAGAGATTAGGCGACATGTCTGTCATTATATGGAAAAAAGTTTTAAAAACCAACCAGATAACACTACAAATAAAATTCTATTAAAGGTTAATTTCGTTTTTTGCCTCTAGACACATTGTAAATAAGACTTGAGCATATTTTTTCCGATGTTTTAAATAAAATTCTTTAGTTTTAATTAAAATTATTTTGGAGTCTTCCTATAAATGGTTCTTTTCTATCGACGCATTCTTGAAGGTATTCCCGTTACACAAAAAAATTTTTAACATCGTAGAAATAAAGTGCATTATAATAATATTTTAAATACAGTTATTTGTTCCAATTTTAAAGTTAGGGCAAATGATTGAAGTATATCCGTTTTTACACTATATTTCTATAATATGAGTAAATTATTACGATTTATGATCATGTGAGTATTTGAAATACCCAAGATTTTAATTAAAAATAACTGTTTTAGGGTTCCGTTGCCAAATGGCAAAAACAGAACCCTGTTTTTGCCATTTGGCAACGGAACCCTTATAATGTCGCCCTGTCCGTCTACGAGCATATCACAGTCATTTTACTCAGAAAATATTGACATCATTTGGATAAAATTTGAATGGTAGGTTTCATCTTTGAACCGCTATACAGTAAAATAGTGGAATTATAAAAAAATATTAAAGGGGCACCCGATACATAGAATTTTAAGTAGGATCATCAGCACAGTTTATCTTCTCTCTGTAAAAATTCACTAGGAAAGTTTAGTAGGACACCACAAAATATGTAGTAGATATGACATAGACAGAGATTGGCATCGCAAAAGGAATTAAAGGCTCATGTAGGTAATTGGTCATGAAATATATATTTTCCAATTTCAATTATCAAAGATCATACTCATAAATATTTTCTTTGTGCAATAATTTTCATTTTATATTTTATTACTTTTCTTCGTTTTTTCTTAAATGTGGAGCTGCGGACATCAAAATTTTCTGAAACCTACATTTTATATCTTTTAATTTGATACAATAAACTAGATTAAAAATATGTTTTTAGAAATATTCAATAATAAGTTTCACGACTCCTTTGTAGCTTCTTTGCGATAATAATCTAAAAGATTTTAAATTTCAATCGATGTCAGATTTATCAAAATATATGCTGAGATTTGATTCTATTAACGAATATAAAACTCACATTCTAAAATGCTTACATACGTGTATCCTAATACAACGCATTTTCTTTCCCAAAATCATGTAAAAAGCTTGTTATAAGCAAGACTCTAATATAAACAGGTTTATTAGTTCTAGCGGGTAATATAAATAATTGCATCATATGACGAAATGTTTGGAAACGGTTAGGTTTAAAAATTCTTATCTAGTTATGTGGCTTGCGGCGACGATTTTAAGCTTTTTTGTGACTAAAAGTCTAAAAATATAATAAGCGTAGTAAAAAAAAATTAGAAAACACTACGAAAATGTGGGTGTGACAACAGCGCACTATAGCACAGTTAAATTTATTTTGTCATTCTCGAGTAAAATAACCTTGTTAACTATATATTTTCAATAACCGACTAAAAACTCCTACTTCTCTTAAAACCGAATACTTGTGCTCTCTTATCTTTCCCGTTTTTCACCCTAATTATAACTATTTATATATTTACATTTTTTTATCTGTTACAAGTTTACTAATATTATTACACAGTGCTACATCTCTTACAGTCTAGCCACCAATTTTTCTAAATTTATTTTATCATTACTTTGACATGATTTTACACCTGTAAAACAAATTCAAATTTTTCTATATTTACTTATTTTCTTAGAAAACTATGCGACAAAAAAGCTTGAAATTTGGCACTGCAATACATCTTATTAACCCACCCATTTTGTACTGACTAACTCTTCATAATTATTAATTTTGTGTTTAAAGAGGAGGCAAATGAAGTCGAAGTTTATTTTTTTCTTATTTTAATTTAAAAAAACTTGTTATGAGAAACATAAAATACACTTTTTTCTCTCATTTTTAATTGAATATTTAAAACTTTGTATCCAGAAATACGGGAAAATGGAGAGTCCACCTGCTTATTATAAAATAACTGAATTTTTGTTCTTTTTAATTAACTGTAAGCCGATCACAATCCTTAGCTAAATGCAAATCCTCTTCTGACATAAACCACCCAAAACTATTAAAGTTACGTAGGGATAAAGGGAAAGCAGTGGACGTTAAAACTTATTTATATATTAGGTTAGAAACCAATAATTTCGCCATCTCATTTCATCTGTATTACCTCATGACAAGCAGAAGATTTCCACTTATTCTGCATAGCATCTTTACTTTGCATAGCATATTGCCGTGTGAAGCGTCAGGGTATTCTACAGGGTAATGTATAGTACTTGACCTGGAACTGTTTTCTATGAGGTTTTTTTAAATTTTCTCAATTTAATATGCTCTGGACAAGAATTATAGTAATAATCACGACAGATGCACCTTCAACTATCGTTCAGCATTTGCCATTCCAGGTTGCTCTGCTTGATTTTTACACTAAATGGAATTCATAAAACAAAAACCCTTTATTTCTTTACATAACATTTTCATACTTTTTTCGCATATTTTTTCTAAACCTTAGTTGCAAACGTAAGAAAATTTTTAAGCGTCGGGTGAAATCACTTTTTTTAATAATCGTATGGAACAAAAAATATTCAAAAATTTACATATAACAAATTTTGATTTCAAAAATCGTTAAACCAAACTGACTGATTTATTAGTTTTCATTCCAACATTTTGTATTACCTTCCGACTGTCAATACACTGGGGGTATTAATATAATGATTTTAGTACAAAGGTTAAAACTTGAGTAATTGCGCAAATTATTAATCCATAGGATGTACTTTTTGATTGTAAAAGAATTTTATTGAACAAAAAAGGATTAATAGAAGAAAAGAGCTATTATTCTATAAACTACAAGCAACATCCTATTAAGTATTAAAATCATAATTGCGTCTATGAATTGACAGGAAATATGAACGAATGTTAATTTCAGTAATTATACTTTTGTTAACTTTATTAACTAATCACCATTTACACCGTAAGCGAACAATCCTTGCATAATGTTTAAACAACTACGACAGCAAAACGACAACAAATTACTAACTATAATTAATTTAGTCTTTCATTAATATCGAACAATGAAAAACTCCCTTATGAAACAGATGTATATCAGTATATAGATTAGTCGTCAGTCGATCGTTTCTAAGTTCTTTTAGTTCCAACTAATTTAAATATAATAACTTTTATTAAGGAAGATCCTACTTACCTAAACAAAAACGACAATATTGTTAAAAGCTTAGTTAAGATACTGACGTCAAACTCATTGATTTTAAGAAATTTTATAATTATATAAATAACTAGTTTATCAATAAAGAAGACAGTTGACGTAAATTTAATATTAGTTTGATACTCAATATTCGAGTTACCATTGTTGTATTGAGGGTAGCGCCTGGAAGATGAGCCGATGTACAGCCTGCAAACCTATTTGATGTACTCATACTTTGTGATCATCGTTTAAATTATTTCAAATTACTTCTACCATTATTTCTTTTCCCAAACTAGAGTCGCAATGAGACTATTACAAGAACGGAGTGGACTCAGTTGAATTTATATTTAAGCAAACAGTGACATTTAATTTTTTAAGAATGGGAGTTTTTAATTACACGGAACGCTATAACAGATTCCGTCCAAAACAAAATTAGTAATGGGAACTTTAAAATAAAATATGCCACATTTTATTTATATCGTAAAATATTTGATTGTATCGACAAAGTTCAGCTTCGTTTTTAACGTTACGTAACAAAATAAGGAACCCTCGAAATTTCGTCATATCCATCCATACATCCTTCTCTCGTAGTCTCACACTCATTTTCTACAGTTATAGATCTGAGTGAATAACATTCTACAATTATACGTTTCACACGGAAACCTGTATAAGTTTGTGGCAATATATAAAGATATTTATAAAAACAACTACGACAAACGTTTAACTCCCGCTTGCAAAATATTATACTTCAAATCAACGTGTGGCCCTTTCCCGTTAATGCCTATTTTCTTAATGACGATGTTGAAATATCTGGAAAAGTTCTAGATTTATCTAGACTATATTTAAATCAATTTTCAAAACAAATTATTTTGGTTTATTTTCGTCAAAAATTTTAGGTGTTTTAGATCACGGTGGACCATTAACTAGTTTCACAATTAAATGAAACTACGTGATGTAATATTACTTCTACTTTCTTTAAGTTCTTTACCACGACCTAAGTTTCGTTGTATTACATCTTCAGGTGGGCTATTAGCAAATAATGCTTTGCTAATAGCCCACCTGAAGATGTTGTAATACAACGAAACCTAGGTCGTGGTAAACAACTTAAAGAAAGTAGAAATAACACTACATCACGTAGTTTCATTTAATTGTGGATAATGAATTTCTACAAAATTAACGCCAAATATATTAAATATTAATTTTTTTGTTCAAAAACGCACTTGGCCTTTTTAAAGCAAATGTAAGTGTTATTATTCATTACATAAGAACTTTATCGGTTAGCTTGATGAAATGATGTGTCACACTTGTATATTAAATATAAAACTACTTTTTAAACGTTATTCTATTATAAAATACTGTAGATAAACCAATTCTAATATGTTACATAAAATAATGTTTCTGTTTTATCTGCATTCCAAAGCGGAATTTTATCTTGATACATGATCATGTATAAATAACAAACTAAACCAAAAGAACCTAACTATATCATATCTTTCTAAGTTAAAAAATCTAGAACCACATGATCTTTGAATACAATCTAAATCCATGGTTGATTTTCAAATCTTATAAAAATTTCTATAAATTTTTGGGTAATGGTAAAAAAATTCCCCAACAATATACGACTTGAAATTATTTTTGAAATAAGAAAACGTTTTTGGAAGTTTTGCTAGCTTAAATAATGATGAGTGAAACATTAATTCCTTTTGATCTTTCGTTTGAAAACAATATTTTGCTAAGTTTAAAGTAATATACTGAGTAATATACTCAGTAATGTAAGTAATTGGTTAAGTCGAAGATGATTAATATCTAGTAGTGTTTTTATAATTAATCGGATTTTCAATACGAATATAATTTAAAAAGATATTACTTGAAGTCACCAGATTTCATTTAAGATCGATGTTAACAAATAAATTAGTCATGCATATTTTGGAATAGACCGCTTGTGATATAAAATGATACATTATATGATATTTAAAGAACTTTTTACAGTAATTATATTAATGAGGGGGAATAAACTAACAATTATTTTTGCGCGCGCGGCACCTTCTTACCGTTTAGGAAAGTAATACGTAGGAAAAATAATGTAAATTAATATTCAATATCAATTAAAAAAATCTTAACGTCCAATTTTGACATCCCTAGTCAAATATTATAATTCTTTCATAAATTATTTTTATGTGTTTTATTTCATGTAATTAACAATTTAGTTATAAAGAGCTATAAAGCAGGCAGTCTATTTTCCAATTTTCCTAAACTAAGAATTTCTACTTAGCATAGAACCACTTCGAAAAACCAAGTTATATTTCAGTGAAAGTTTCATGAAAAAAAAGGGTGGAGTGATTTTTGAACCAACAAACAAATTTCCCTCTTTGTCCAATAACGTAGATAAGAGTGATATATTAATTTCATTTACCATATTATATTATATGTCTGTGTTTTAAGATTTCAAACAAAAATATACTTTAATGGCTATAACGTAAAAGATAGTTTTGCTGTAAATAATAGAAATCCAAAAAGTAAGTATGTACTTTTTTTGAAAGAAAATTCCGAGAAGAATAAGAAAATGGGTATGTTTTGAAAAAGATTATATCTGGGATTTGTAACGATCATAATCCTTCGCTGTCGCAAGATATTAAACATATAAGACTTTGAATAAAATACTTAAAAGCTTTACTGAAAATAACACTTTCATAATTTAATTTCAATTGATTTCGACAAATGAAACCTCATCACTACTAAGCTTGCAAGGGGAGAGTTTTGGTAACTTATTTCTGATGTTAAACAATTAGGATGCATTTGAAATTGGTTAAATGTGCAATTATAATTTATTCGACAAAATAGTTTAAATGAGTTTTTTAGATTTTGATACAATGGCACATTGTGAAAAACCGGTTTCTTATGGTTGTATAATTTATGTCATCGAGAACTTTTGAAGTTCAGAAATATTTTCCATTATATTTGAGACAATGTATACTTGTCCATAATATGACACTGCAATTCACAATTCATTCTAAAACTATGTCTCACTTTTATCGCTTTAACTATATTTACCTTATTCCTTTATATATGTTTTACCTTTTAATGAATTTGTTAAAATTCAATTAAAAATTAAAAACCACCAATAATTGTTGGAAACTCTGAATCAGTATAACGACAATTATAAAAAAGTACCTGGTTTATGACAACGTTAATGACCACATTAATTATCAAACATTTGATAAATTACTGAAACCCCTTCTTTCTTGCATTTCATATAAATATTGCAGTATTTTTTATAAACATTAGAAACCCATCGTCGTAAAATAATAAGTGATTAAATCTTATCTGAAATTAAATATATTTAGAATCACTTTACAATTATTCGAATAACCTCTGAGTTAATTAAATAAGTAGACTAAAGTAACTAAAAAACTTTTAAACGTTGATCACAAAAAAACGTTTATTAAAATGGTTTACAGGCAATAACCTGACCCAAATTTGCTAAAGTTTGACTGACTCAAATATTACGTAAGTACCAAATTAATTTGAATTTAACGTCAACTCTGGCTTCTATTGTCAACCATTCTAACAACCCCATTATATAAGTATTAAGTTTGATGAAACAAAGGAGAAGTGGAAGACTTTAATATTACCGTGAAACTTTGACGATATTGTTATTTAAAGTTCAATGAAGTAACGTTATCAGCTTTAGATACACAAACTGTATCAATTCATTAACGTTAGGCTATATAAGTATTTACATCGAGAGATAAAATATTAAATATTTGTTTATTCCTAATATAAGCCATATATAATTAATAATTAATTTTAAATATTGATTTTCCCTCATGTTAGGTATGTTTTTTTTATTATCATACTTACCTTTTGATGATTCAATTCTGAATATCCATTTTCCGTTATATGTAGTCCTCAGTGATTATCTACAATTTACGCCGTTTTTGCAAGGCAGAATTAAAGATTTCAGTCATGTGCAATTATTACATATAATTTTCTTTTTGGCAGAATTTCAACCAATTATTTCTTGATAACACATAAATATATATATTGAACTAATTGAAAATATTAATTACTAGCTGTGTCTACGATTTCGCTTGCATGAAATTCAACATATGGAAAGTTTATTGGTCTTTTTTCTTTCTCTCGAATGTTACTCTTGGCTATAAATTATTACCATTCCAAATTTCATCAAAATCCGTCCTGAAAATTTTGTACATAAATAAAAATTCTAAACACAGGATTTCTGGCTTTTGCTATCAGTCTTTACGCCAACACTCATCACTCTTTTAAAAATATTTTTAGGTACAGTTTAAAGGTCCTATATGTACTCTTAAGTAAATTGCCGTTCCAGTTATTGAACCAATTATATTTACGTTCTTCTATAAATAAAAGCCAAATTAATTTCAATTTAACATCAAGTCTGGCTTTTATACTCAATAATTCTAGCCACCCCATTAGATAAATATTTAGTTTGATGAAACAAAGGAGAAATGGAAAATTTTAATACTATCGAGAAACTTTGATAATATTGTCATTTAAAGCCTTTTTTATGCTTCTATAAAATAATTACGTCAGTTATCAATTAGGAGTTATACAAGTTATTTAAACATTGATAGATATTTAATAGCTCTTTGCTTCCGGTTACTTGCTTTTCTAGGCCAAAAATGTTATTTTTATATCTCGAGTACAGTGTACGTATACTCATAGTTTTTGTTAAAAATTTAACAATGTGGGTAGCTAAAACTTAACCAGTTACTAGTTACGTAATATTTTGTTGCGGAAAAATGTGATTTCTGTAAAAATAATTTTCAAAATATACGGCAATGAAAGCGATAAGTGCATTTTATTAAAATTCCATTTTGAAAAATATACAAAACAACTTTATAAAAGTATAAAAATAATATAAAGTTCAAAACGATTGGAAATACGTTATTATTCTAGTAAAATTATAAAAATTAAAGCAAAATATCGTAGTGCCCACCAAAATTAAATTAATAGAACAATTTGCTTCAATGGTTGCATTATTTTGTTAATATTTTCATTCATTCAGAGCAAGTGCATTGGGTATGGTCTTAATATTATGCTACATAACAACTAGTTACAGAAATGGTAAATTAGGACCATTATAAAACATTTATTTTTCCACAATTGTCTATTCCAACTTTTTATAATAAACGTTGCAAATTTATGGTTTATAAAATGATTCGTTTTTGTACAAAATATTATTAAATCATCACTCACCTTGACTATCAAAAAATAAAACTTCAACCAAAATATCAATGCAGCAGAAAAGTTCAAATGTCCTAGAAAAAGTCAAGCATGTTCATTTGATTTTATTATACACATGGTGACTTACTAAAATAAATTGAATTTTATATTACAGGTAGAAAGAGTCATGTCGCGAAATAAACTGAATCCTGGGGTACAACAACCTTCTAACTTGGATAACTGACATTCGATGTTTGTATAAATGTATTAAATTGACATGTGCAAAAGCTCTATAGCTCTATAGCTCTAAGCTATTTACTAATAATTTCACAAATTACAAAATAATTGAACATAATCAAAAAACGAAGAAATTGAAAGAAAAAAATTATCCAGTTAGTTTGGCATTTAAAAGCAAAATTCACTTAAATCAAAATAAATATTAGTATTCTACCATCTGATCATTATATACTTAAAACCATTTTCCATCGAGAGTGTTTAATTTGTCCAATATAATGACATGAAAAAAAGTTTCTTTCCCTTTGAAAGTTGCTTGTATGTTTTCTGTTCGAGTAATAATTATGGTGTCAATTGTATTATATATCAAAGAATTGGCCCTTTTCAAAGAAATTCCCTTCTCAAAAACTATTTTTATGACATTTTACTTCTTTTATAAAATACAATTTTAATGAAATATTCTGTATCTCTCATTTAATTTAAAGTAAGTATTGTTAAATTTAGCGTAGTTTCATTGCACAAGTCTTTATATTGATCATCAATGCTTTTCTGTTAAATGAAATAAATATTTGAAATTTTTTCTATATTTCGTTAACATACATTTGTCTATATAGTTAATCCCAAAATGCAATTGATATACATAAAATTTCTTACAGCGAAAAATGTTTCAAATATTTTCTATTTCAGTCAACTTCCAAAACTTGCAAAAACATGACTAAAATAAGTAAGATCTTTAATACGTCTGTTCGTTATAAATTGCTTACTTCTATTTATTATTCGAATATTTTTCATGTTCTTAATAAAACTTTCATTATGGATTATTAAAAAACACATTAAGTCAAAATATATTTAATATGGTGACACAAAATTATCCCTGTGACACATAGGGAAGTAGTTCCAAACATTTTTACAGCGAAGCCGTTCAAAATAACTAAGTTATTCGTGAACATTATGCCTATACCCTAGTTATTTTAGATTGTAACTTACTTCAATAATATACAAAATTATATGCTTAATTCTTCACAGTAACAGTTGAAAAATATTATATAAAATTTCACACATCCGAATTGATCTTAAGAAGGTTGATATTAAAACTATTTTATTAAGTTAATTCCAGTTTTCTTTATCAACTTTGCATAGCATAATAAAGAAGCAATGCTTATTGAACAAAAAACAAACTTCCTCTTATAATAGTTAATAATATATTTACATGATGATAATATATTATTTGTAAAATATAAGAATTAAACATAGCAAAAACATATATGAATAATAAATTATAATATAAGATCTCATTGTTTAGACTAACTAGTCACTTCCACCAATGTTTTTCAAATGAAATCAGCATGCTCCATCCGTAAGTCCATGTTACAGTTCATACGACTGTATTTTGATTTACAAACTGATATTTTGGTAAATTCGTTACAACGACGAAAAGCTGAGCTGTAATTCTGTCAATTTCCAGCTCTAGTTTATAAGGTTTCCCCTACATATCCAAAAAATCTCTTTCATAGTTGATTATCCACACGCGATATAAAATTGTGTAAAACAAAACACTCCAAATTTTTTCTTTTCCTTAGATTTAGTCCATAAAAATTATATGAAATATAAACAAATGAAATTCATATATAAAATTATATATTGAAATTTGACTTTCAATTAGATGTAATTTAAGTCAAATAACAACAAAAAATGAACATGTTGCTAAAAGAGAAGCTACATGTCATGTTAGGACATTTATTCCACACGATTATATTAAAATTTGAGACATTCATAAACTGTCATTTGGAGCTTTGTCACAATGGCTTTTCTTTGCAAGTATTACGTCGTTTCATAAGATTATAGCTTCTTTGCATTTTTATTCTCAAAGGAAGATAATATGAAATTACATCATTTCCACAAGAAAAATAATCTCATAACATCTAGTGATTAAAGCTTGTCAACTTTGTTACGGCGCTGACGTCTGACTTGTTTTTCGAGTGAATGACAATAAACAAAAGAAATTAGTAATAATATATTTCCTTTTCCGTTTTCACTTCCGTCGTTTATGAATGTGACTTTCTTACATGGGAATTTCGTGAGACGTCTAGAGCAGCTTTAGAAAAATATTAATAAGAGACTTGTTAGGAGTATTTTTCTTTTAATAAAGCTTCTTGATTTAATTAGATATTTCATGAATTCCTGTGCGATCGATTTTGAACGTTAAAAAAGAAGAGCTTAAAGCAACAAAAGCAAAAAAACCATTTTAAATTTTTTCTCATTATCTAATTGCTATTTAAAAGAATGTATTATTTTTACCGTATTTTTTATAGCTTTACCGGAAATATTTCATTATTTATCGTAAATTATCTACAAATAATCGAAAAATTTAAAGATAGTAGATACTAAGTCTAATAAACGACATATTTTTCAGCTTTTCTAGCAATCTTCACAATAATTTAAAAATTCATTGTCGTTTATAATTGCATATTTTATATTCCTCTTAAAATATTTGAAGACAAAAATTACTTACAATTTGCGAACAAAAAAAAGTTTCAAATATTTCAAAAGTCAAAGACTATTAGATTTGGATAATACATACTGATTTAAATAGATTACGTATATATTATAAATATTCCCCTTTAAATATAAAAGACTTTTCATGGAAGTTTAAAATCTTATGATACTAAGCGATCGACACTGACCTAAAAATACATTTAATTCTACCTATCGTGCATGTAACATTCTTTTGCACGGATATTTAATTAAAACGTCATTCACGTCCGAGTTCATTGCATTCTTTCTAATTCTTTTAAGACGTTAGCTGCAACACCCAAGATAAGCTAGATTACAGAACATATATTTAAAACATTATATTTATTCACTTGAAAATTAAATCTCTTCAAAACAATTTCCCAACTTTATCCCACCCCTCAACTAAAATTAGAAATATTAAAGAGAAAATGGTGAAATTGTTTAATTACTGTGTTACAGTGCAATATACTTAAGGAGCCTTTATTAAATTATTTGTAAAACGTTTCATTGTAGTTATTATTAAATAATTAAATGTCGTATTTAATATAAGTACAACTCGCCTTAGGAGAGGTCAATGCGCACTTGAGTTAAGGCGATAGGTTAAGACTTAAACTACTACGACTAAAACTAAGACTAAAATTATTTACGAATACTAATAATATTTCCACAATATTTACTTATCATATATTTCACAGGCGTAAACAAAATACTCTTTTATTGGTCATTACTTATAAATAACTTGATGTACTATAAATCTCAGTATCTATTATTTTCTTATACGTGTAAAATTAAAGAAAATTTAAAGCTTTCATTGTTTAAAGATTTCTTTCTACTCAATACTTTTAGATAAAATTCTAAAAGTTTAAAATCGAAGCTGTTGAAGACCCAATAACCTGGTCAACCAAATAAGAAGAAATAGCTTCAGTTTTGAACTTTCTATTCGACTCCAGTTGAACTAAGTTTTAACGAATTTTAAAATGTTATCCACTAAGTATGAAAAGTTTGATAATATCTCTAAACACTCACCCCTGTAAATTGACTTAGAAAAATATTCTCATCAGTACGTTCTAAGAGTTTTTAGTAATATACGTTCACTTTATTTGTCACTATTTAAATCAATTTAATATTCACTGTATTTACTTTTAGTTTCTGCGATTCTACAACGAAAATCGTGTAGTATATAGACTATAGTATGCCACAATATTTCCGTTCTTCTTCCTTTCATCAGACCTTTAAAAATATGGCAACTTACAAAAGAATCGCCTCTGGCATATATTTTAAATATAACTTGTGTTCTAATTCCTGAATTTCTATAAACCACATTACAAACTTTTAACTTTTGATAAATTATATATGTAAAAAAATTGCTTTACAAAGCTATCACTGCAATCTTCAATGACATGATCGAATAAATCATCAAATGCAATTATAATTTTGTAAAGCCTTCTTTTATTCAATCGCAGAAAAATAGTTACCAAGATTATTTCACAATCAAACTGGCATACTGTGTTGCAACGCCCCTTGTTGATGTGTAATGAATTTATTGCCCATTCGTAATTGTTTGATAACCCGCATAGGATAAAAATTTGTTGCAGTTATAATTTAAATGAATATACGTATTTTATATGTTATTTATAGGGTAACTAGTTTGATTTATTAAGTATTATTAAAATTATATAGAAGCAACAATAAGAATATTAGTATAGTTCCAGTTTTAATTCGGATTTCATCCTCTGACCAGCCCAACTGACCAGAAAAGCTGCGTACAATGATTTTATCTTCCTGGTGCGGCTTTACCATGGCAGCAGTAACTAGTTACGAAATTGATCGTCTTCAACCTCCTAAAATATAAAAGACAAAAAATAGGAAAACTGCGGGGGAAATATTTTAAAAGCCTTTTAAATATTTTGTACTGTAAACCCTAAAGTAATCACAAAGGATTCAACCCTTCTGTCTCGTCACCCACGTGAAAACAGACATTAATCATATATGAGGTAAATTAAAAAACAAACAAAAAATTGTGTAATCGCATGAACAAAAACATAAGATTACTAATTACTAAAAGTCACTAAAATACGAGTTAATAAATATACCACGTTTCCTCGGGACGCTTTTACTTTCTCACCATCACATGTGTAATATCATGTTCAACTCCAAAACAAGTAGATTTCACGTCAATTTCTTAGAATGACTTGTCCGGTGAGGCACGAATTTGTCTAGTTAAAATTAAATTTACGTACCAAATTTTACTTTCAAATCATTTTTTTTACATTTGAGTTTGTTTTTTTAAAAGGAAAGCTTTTTATTTCATTTCTATTATCTAAGCATTGATTAGTTTTTTTTTTCATTTTGAAAATATAAAGTGCAAGAAGAAACAGATATAAAAGAATCAGGGTCTCCCATGAAAGATTTTTATTCTGATCTTTAGTTTGTCGCTCTCAATATATTGGCACTAATAGAATGTGATTCGAAAATTTTGGAAGCATACAGTGTTGACAAAATTTAACTAAACATTATTCTAGGTTTTCCTTCTATAATTGGTCATCCTTCACAATAAATTTACATTTGAATTTATTGTAGTGATACGAACCTGATCTTGTATTTGGTGACACCACAACTTTTTTTTATTTATATAAATTTAACCACAAAACTTCTTTCTATATCGTTGCTCCATCCAGGTGTAAACTGAAGTTAGATAATAGGCACTTGCATTATACCGTGACATCTGCGTCTGGCGTTCTCCCAGAAAAGAAAATAGATTATCAATGAACATACCGCACCCCTCAATATACATATGTAAAAGATTTTCTAATTTTCCGAGTGCAGTGTATACGTTGTTTTTTTCATATTTTATTGATAATACATGGTCCAAACTATTCCCGTATAAAACATGTTTAATGAAGCGTAATTCGTATTTACACGGCTCTTACGCACTTTGATAAACCAAGAATCTGTTATTAACTTCCGTCTACGCTCAACGTGGACTAGAACTTTGTTAGACTCTGAACTATGCCACTGTTTAGGGATTAATACCAATACTTCCATAAAAATCTTAAAATTTTTTTTTGCTTCTTCGTATACTCCATCAGTCTGGATTTTGACAACTCTAACTATAGTAAGAGTCTTTCAATAATGACTTGGTTTTTTTATTACTCTAAAATTTCTAGCATGATTAAAACTTCTACAATGCTTCTAATTTGCTTCTAATTTTTATTTCAGGACAAACTATTTTGATAATAAATTTCATCACAAAACATTGTAAACAGCCTTTATTAAAAGACATTACAGCAACTGCACATCGCCCACAATAAGAAACTCGAAGAGAAAAGCCAAATCCATTTCCTTCCACATATTTAGCAACGTGCAAATCAAAACTTTTTGCTTAATTATTGATTTCAGTATAAACTAAATTATAAAAATATAACGATAATCTACAAGTTATGTCAGTTATTTTGGGGAAAAATCAAAAATTATTATTTGCGAACCAAATTCCCACTAATACGCATATTCGCGGTATAAAAATAAGGGAAACAGAATAATCGCCAAATAAATGATAGGACCCATGAATGATATCTGTTTTCATCTTGCGAAATTTTTCAACAAACCGTATATTTTACTATTATAATGTTTCACAGCCGAATCTACGCCCTAGCGCAATCTCAATTAAATACCTTTAATAAATTTCTGTGTTGCCAATGAATGACTGTATGCACCTAATACAGTCATTCATTGACAATTGCCGACAAGAATTTTATTCTATTTTACCCACAGTGTCATTTTTATAAGCCGGGAATTTCTTACAGTGGTATCTGCTTAGTGTCTATCGGCAATCAATTATGAATTAATAAGAACATTTTCGGCAAGAGATTTTTCAAATCGACTCGTAATAATGGCTGCCTCCGTATTTATTGAAGAACGTGTATAAACTTTAAAATAGGTATGTAATGGAGGCTTACTTAATACCTTAATTGTACGACCAAGAACACTAAGGCAGTACTTATTGTTTACTCGTAAATAAATATTATTTTATTTTGGAGGCTGCAGCATTATGGGACCTTGAAATTGATACCATAGGACCGTTTAGACCAGCAAGAATCCGCTACCACAATGATCATTGGTCACCGTTTTCATCACCGGGGTACAATATCGTCATGTTGATAACGATATTCTTCCGAAGTCTCCGAGAATATATAACTCTTAATGATATAAAACTGTGTTAAACTACCAATACACATAGTATAGTATGGTGCAATAGCTTCTTGGTTTATGTCCATTTTCGTCAAACTTTTTCTTGTTGCTTCTAAATTAAATTTCCCATCGTACATATAGCAAATGAATCTAAAATTTGAATATAAGCCTATTCTCATTTTTTTCGCCATATGTATGTAAGATATATTGCGATTAAAAGGAGAATTATATCTACTAATTCTAATTAAAAACACTTCTAACAAATATTTAATATCTACTATTCTCGTGCCGTTTAACTTGAGTATAATTTCATTAGTTTCTTCCCAGAAATTGAAAACGTGATGAATAAATATATGACCACTAAAATGGGTACAAGAATTTAATAACTTGTCTGATAAGACACTTGCTTCCTAGTCCCTGTTCCTAAATACGTGTACTCTGGAAATAAACAAGGCCATATTTAATCTTAATAATTGAATTGAATACCTATAATAAATATGAAAGTTAAGGGTTTAATAATAGGAGCCTGACCATTGTAAATTAATATGTCGTCAAATAAAAGTATATCGTAGAATAATTCAAATATTCATCTAATATACTGTTTCAATATATTTCAATAAACCCACTTTGAAGGGAGGATAGTTACGACACTGGTTGCTTTCGTATTACCCTACAACCATCTCTCGACTTTCTTTCGAACATCATATATCTAATGTTAGTCAATATCATTTTACCGTAGAAGAAATCAGGCACAAATTTTAAAATTTTCCGCATACATGGACAAGGAATAGGAGAAATCCGTCTGGACGTTCGTCGCGTCTTCGAATTCGAGAAGAGACTCGTCAAGGTATTTCGTTCGTTTACATATATTCAAAATTTAAATCCAACTTAGAAAAAGGAAGAATAAAGTAATAAAGAATGGAAAAATTAACATTACTAGCTAAAATAACTTACTGAACCGAAAAAGTAGAATATATTAAATAGTCGAATAAGTGGAATGCAATCGAAAATTGTTATAATAAGATTGAAAAGTGATTAGTTTGAGTATCAGTTTAACACTAGAACGACTATGACAAAAGACACTTAAAATTATAGCACATACACGCATTTGCATAGAAACCTGTCAAGCTCGAATAAAACTTGCACTACGAGGATTCTTTACAGAGAGTTTTTGTACATAGTTTACAGTTATAGACAGTTAAGGGAAACATGTTTCCTAACGATGTAAAAACATCGTATATATTTCAAACGTATAAATCTAGGATAATCTTTTTATTTTTTCTGTAATCTCCTGGTTAGATTTTGCCGACACTCTTTTTGGAGTTTACTCTTCAAGAATTATTTTCATATAAAGCTCCCGTATAAGTTTTATGAAAAGTATAATCAGAAGTTCAAAGCGTTAAAAAGGAGTATAATTAGCTTATTTCGGGTACATACTTAATAGACATATCGAATTATTTACTTTGTAAGCATCATTTCTTCAGCTGGAAGTATTACATTTAATAAAAGTATTATTAATGAAAGCATAAGTATAATCAAATGTTTATGTTCATAATACAAATAGAATTTATTTATTAAAAGGCTCATAAAACAAATTATAGTCACGTAGATGTATAATAAAACGAGAAGAGTATAAAATTATACAATAACTCAAATTATGTGTGCCCAAAATTGATACAGTATTTATGTGTACATTTCCAAGAGTCACTTGTATTATTAAATATTTACAAAACGTATTTATCAATTATTAAACTTAGTATTAACTTAGAATTATAATATTTTCCACATATTTAACAAAATGTTAATTCCATCGTAGCTGGTTTTAATTTATAAGTTTTATATTTCCTTCCAAATGTTAATAATTTCAGTTCAAATATGACCATAAACGGATGTTGAGGAACCATATCGTTATGCAATCGGCGCTTTCCAATTATAGGGTTATGAAAAAGGGTATTATTGTTGTAAAATTGTATTATGAATAATCTCTGTAATGGTATACGGGATCTGAATCGAGGGTTGAAGTTGATTATAGAGATGAAATAGGGACGAATGCATGATTTTATGTAAATTTAAATAGATCAGCACTTTTTCTCCGCACAGCTAGTGACGACCACTTAAATCTCTCTAGTTTTATTTCATAAGATCTATGCTCTCGTCCAATATGATGTTGAAATTAATTTGTATAATGAATATATAATTATTTTTTTTTGCATGAATGTAATTGCTTTTCTTTTAAATAAAATGCTTAAGAAACGTGTACTTTATTTAGTTCTTTACGCAAAAGGAAGTTACTGTACTGACTTTGGCCTTATATAAAAGCCAAGCAGAGAAGAAAGTTGGCAAAGGAAAGGCAGCAGCGGATGACCACCGGTGGAAGAAACGTGTTTAGCGACATCCGAATTGACTCCGTTATTTCCCTAATAGCGCTAGGCCTAATTACGGAAGTCCGATCAAAGGATCCTGCCCGGCAATTCAATCGAGTTAAACAACGCGAATTTCGATAAGTGTAAAATGAATCTTTAATTAATAGTGTTTTTTAGAAACTAATTAATATAGTGACGGGGCAGGAAAGTTTTTAGATTGATTCAAGTAAACTTTATTCAAATTTATATTAAATACTGAAGAAGCAGTATTACAAATGAAAATATTTTGTAATTTAATCAGCTTTAAAATTACAAATTGTAAAATTCATTTAAGAACCTTTCAATTGGACTTTCATTGAATTTTCTTTTTAGTGATATGTAAAAATGTGTTGAAATTTAAAATTTGTAAATTTGTAATATTTAAGAATAAATATTGAATTAGAGTTAATTATCTACAGATCCATCTGAACAACAATTGATGAATAGAAGTGGAGTTTTTACTGAAACTGCGAAACTTTATAAACATGGTCCAAGGAAACGGAAGATATTCCTGCTGGTCAGCTTAGGGATACAGGAAACTATGTTGAACGTGATTTGAATTGTGTATTAAACAATGAAATGGGATTTCCATATTGAAACTCTATGAAAGAATGGTTTGTATTATCTAGTCCAAAACTAATTTAAAATAATAATAAGCATGATGCATGATGATATGGGGTTTACTAAGATATGTCACCATGCCAGTTTCAAATTTTTACGACGTATGATTTCTGAGAAAATCGGCCATGAATATAGAAAAATATAAATGTTTTACTATATCTGTCCTTAGGGAAAACATGGTGTATATTTAAAATATTGTATCTAGGATCAATACTAATATTTACGTAGGCTTCTAAAACCCCTATGTATCGTAATTTTAAGTTCAGAAATCTTGGAATTGAAAGGGTGGGGGAGAGGCATATTTCTATATATTTCAGCATGTGTCTGAAGACATGATATCTGAAATTTTGAAAGAAGCTACAAAATTAATATTTTCAAATTATTTCTTACACAATGTGTATATATATATATATATATATATATTTATACACGCACACACACACACACACATATGTGTGTGTGTGTGTGTGTGTACGCGTGTATACATAATATTTAAATTGTTTACCTTAGCAGCGAATGGTTAATCCAACTATAATTACATTAATAGGTGGCCGAGACCGTAAATATTTTTATTCAGAGCGGCCAGCATAAACAACCAATCACGAGCGCAAACGACAACCACGAGCGCATCTCGGCGCACTAGACGAAATGTTGTAACATACCATTTATTTGGACGATTGAAACCATATTTTCGTTGACCAAATATTTTACTTTTTCTCTTTTGCTATTGCATCAATATAAATTCTTTTATATACGGAATAAAGAAGTTAAAATAAGCATTTGACTGCTCAATTCTCATTTCTAATTGAAGTACAATTGTTTGAAATGATTCCTCTAAACTTGCCTCTCTGTAGCAATTGCGGCAAGAAATAAGTTTCAAAAAGTTCGGAAACGACGTCAAATATCGAATACGAAACTGCAAGCGAAAACAAGCACTTAACTTCGCTCGCTTGCTCATAAATATTTGAAATTTTGTTGTAGTCGATATGACAAGTTTTTATCTCAAGAACTATTTTCAAATGGCTTACAACGATAAAAATATATGATATTTTTCCAATTCAGTGCTACAAGACTTAATACATATCATTTTAAGTAAAATTATATGAGTTAAATGTTGATTTTTCAAGGAAAAAAGCTATTCGAGTTAGGTATAATAAGAAATCATATTATTAAAGCACTTATAAAATCAAATTTAATAAGTGAATCTTTAATATATCATTAAGCAAGTAATGTAAACATACTTATTTTTTCATTATTTTATCAGTAGCTTAGATACTCGATCGAATTGATTACAACTAGTTTTTGCTTAATGGTCATAAGCGATTGTTTCACTTCATTTATATTTCTAAAATAGTAAGTAAGTAAAACTATATGAATACAAAGCAAAGCGCTCGGCATAAAAATCTTCAACGAGAGACCGGCACAGCGCTAGTTCGTGAAAATGCACCAACGTTGGTTAATTATACCACTCCGTTATATTTATCTTTACGTGCATTTCCTTTCAAATAGCGAGTGTATGAGTATATTTTTCGAGTTACCCAAATTATTTCTGTTCCACAGTTTGTCTATATAATTCATTAAATGATTCATTAATGATACACTTTCAAAATTATTTTCAATAATGTTGTGGCATTTTCTTATACATTATCTCACTTTCTTTAGACAGCATAATTTCTTCTATAGACCAGTTATTCTTCAATCACTTCAAATAATCACTTATTCACGTAGAGTAAGTTATTGTACTTGTTAAGCCAAATTTTAATACATGAAAGTGTATTGGACAATTAATAACATCACTGGACAAAACATTTTTAGAAAAATTTTATTCGTTAGAAAAATTTGCTCGATTTTTGAAACAATAAATGTCGTTTTCTCTGTATATATTCTAAAAAATTATTAAAACTTTTAACGAAAGACATTCTGTTATAAACGATTGCAGCCATCCTAAAAGCCATTGTAACAATTAACTGTTAAATAACTATCTATGTGTATCATTCACAAAATACAAAAATCTACTATATAACAATTTTCAGGGACATTTTCATAAACCATCTTATGGAATTCTCAGTATTCCTTTCCATACAATTTTAAAGTTATTTCTTAAAATCATTGAAGTTTGACAGATATTTGGAAACTTGGAATGTAAAAATATTAATTATTACTTCGCGAAAAGTGCCAACCATAATCGTATTACCTTACCAATGGTATTTTCATATCGTTTCCATTAGAATAGTAACTGATTTTCCCCAAGTTACCACAAAAGAAGCCGCAAATGTTTCCATTGTTAAAAATTAACATGCCTTTGAATATAGGAAAATGTTAAAATTATCAACATTCCGATGCAGTGAAATCTTATCGGAAATTTATTTATATAAATAATAAAAGCCGAAATGTACATATGATTTACAGATGTATATGTGTATATATATATATATATATATATATATATATATACATATATATATATATATATATATATATATATATATATATATACATATTTATATATATATATATATATATATATATATATATATATATATATATATATATATATATGTAACACGTATTGCCATCATTGCTAAGCTTGTCTGGTAATTTCATTAGGCAAAACTACGTTACCTGTTTCACGAGTAAGTAACCTAAATCTTCTACAAATTGGAATAAAACACAGTAATATGATATAGCACATTTTAACACTAAGCTTATTTTTCTTTTCAGATTTAGATGTATTTAGTAGTTATTTTGTAATCCCTATGTAATATTTAATATATACTAAATTAGTGCTTACATTATGTTGACATCTTACATACAATTACATACGAATCATAAATATTATCTTTCATAATTTTATTTAAATAACAAACATGGATAGAAATTTTTTTTATCGATTTCAACATAAATTGCCAACAATTTTTATACTTTAGGTCTAAGTTATAAAATATATTATTTCAACTAATTAATGATTAATAAGATCGTAATTTTTTTTTCATTTAAAATGAAAAATCTTTTGCGCTAATTCTAAATTGAGGCTTTAAACTGTCAAAATATTGCTGCTGTAATGAAAAATTACAGTAATACTTTTGAAAACACAAAACGTTGCATGAAAACCGTGGTGACATTGACAATTTTACTCTCAGCGCTCAAAGAAATTTCACATCGAACACAATACCGAAACGCAGAACTTAGTTTTTAAGAATAACTCCATTCCCATTAATTGCTCATTTAAAAGTCTTCCCATAAATCTTATTAAGATACGAGTTACAGTAGTAGGAGATGACAAATAAGATCGAAAGTGCCAATATTGTCTGTATCCCTGTGTTATAGTAAATTGAAACTGAAATGAAGACATAAATCCCGTATCAAGTATAAATTTGTGTGTTGATAAGTAATAAAGATGTACCAAAAAACAAAATTACGGTAAATTAAATGTATGCTGATATCGGGCTATACGTATTTGTATGCACACATGTGTACTTACTTTCAAATATGTATATCAGAGAACGGAAAGGTACAATTATGAACATGTTTATACGTAAATATTAGGCCACTTGGTATTAAAAAATTAATTAGTTACGAGACTTTAAATTTAGTTATTAGACTTTAATTAAATTGCAACTTTTCACTGTCTTTACTCTTTCGATAAAATTAACGTACAGATTTTTAAAAAGATATTTTCGATTAAAGAAATATCCACCAGTGTCTTTAACAGAGAACGGCGTTAACAGAAACCTAACTATCAGATGCGTATCAAGTATGTAACTATAATCACCTACATTGCTTTATTTTTATAACATTAATTAAATTTTACCTCTAAACTATGTACATTTTAAATCAAACCTTAAATAAAAAGCTGTTTCCTAAAAAAGGAAATAAGATCATCGAAATATAAATGTTAATGAATACTCTGTTCTAGTAAAAGCTGAGGCAGGCCCTCTAGAGAAAATATACAATAAAACAATACAGTAAACAAAGCGGTACAATTAAAGCACGTATTTAATTTACCATAAAGGCAAGTAGCATTTAACAGAGACTGTGATCCCATTCTAAATTATTTTTTATTTTCTCTTAAATTTTCATTCCGTTAACTCAGGATGTATTAAAGTTAAGATCTTCTTTCCGGAAAAGTTAGAATTCTTTTCAGGTTTCACATGATCTTACTAGGCAATTTCTGCTTTTAAGTAATTTTATGAGAAATGACAAAAGTACTTTAATTAATCATTGTGATTTAAAAGGATTCTGTAAAAAACAATCAAATAAATCTCTGGTCCTATCGTCTGCTTAGTAATTAGGTATATCTTTCATTTAAAAGTCCAATTTTATCATTTGGGAATTAGTGTCAAAATTTAAGCTAGGCTTTATCAAAACACCACTACTTTCCTTTGAGAATCTGAAACCTTAGCCCGGAGTATTCTGTTATCACTATATCTCTTAATACCTCCTACCAGCTCCTACGGAATTGACGCAGATTCTTCGGATTTGCATAATGATGGCGTATTTTATTACATCAGAAATAATTTTTTTTTATGCGGCAGAGAAATAGCGTACTTGTAAAAATAAGAATTACGGTATAAGCTCGTTAAATTTATTGGCAAAATCAGTATTACTTGCCAATGCGGTAGATTAACATTTACCATATCGAATACAATGTAATGATTTAAATGGATTGATATCACTTTTGTAACATTAAGTAATGTCGGAAATTCTAAATAATTTTCCATTACCAATTTTACATTTTTCTAAACATGGCTCTAAATAAAAGGCTTGAAGATAATTTCCTTATTAATGTCATGGTTAAAATTCTACGAATAATATTCATATATATATATATATATATATATATATATATATATATATATATATATATTCTAGAAGAAAATTTTATTCATGTGGTATAAGGTCTATTTAAAGTCTAGAGATGCATTGGTTAAACTCGTCATGGTTTCTCATAGATCGAAACTATTGTGAAATATTTCCTCTGTTGTTTTCAATATCATTTTGATATTTTAGCAGGTCCTATCGTATTTCGAAGAAAAAAAAATGCATAATATTATTTTTACTTCTAGTACTTCTCCATTTATGGTATTGAAACTATAGCTGTATTGATAGCGTACTGAGGCCCAATGTGTACTTTAATATTTTCCACGATGCTGTTAGAGACATCTCAGCTAATATTATAAATACAAAAGATTACGTCCTTTATTATAATTATATTCCTTTATTTTCGTAGCAGTAAGTCTGAGTGCAATACGATAGGTCCACTCCACTAGGCGCCACCTACGAAATACTCAAACCAGCTTAAATGATTCGCTTTTAAATTGTGATAGACAAATATTTTACTAATAATACTTTATTGAATATTGAAATACATTTTGTTTGACGAATATTGATTTGATCAATAATATTTTATTTACTAATTTCTCATCAGAGAGAATAGTGCTTTTGCCTCGTTACCGCTTGAAGTGATAATTCATAACTCGATTAGCATGCGTGAACATGAAAATAAGCGCGCAAACTTGATTAATATAATGGATTATGTGAAAAATGTTTTCCATCCAACGAACTCACATATACCTTACGGCATATTCTTACTGTGCGACTTACGGTTTTCCCTTACGACTTTCTTTTTGTTAAAAATCCAAACGTGTTGTTTATAGTCCAGATCTATTTACATGTCCAACACACACACGGGCGCGCGCGCTCTCCCACACGTACTTATGCATGCGTGTGTGTGCGCGTGTGTGTGTGCGCGTGTGTGTGTGTGTTTGCGTTTGAGCGCGCGTGCCCGCCCGTGTGTGCGTGTTTGTATGTTTGTGTTTTTATTCCAGGAACATAGTAAACCTGCACCGTAAAGAAAACGCATACAGATACGTTACATTTGCGAGCGGGCGTGCTATGAGCGGAGTGCTGTGCTTGTGTGCTCGCGTGCTTATGTGCTCGTATTTATATTGAAGAAAGACAACATTTTGAACTTGAAATCTTACAGCCTTGCACATTACTACCATGAGATAAGGTTAACAAAATAAATTTAACACTCATATTTTAGCGTGCGCACCTTTCTTACAGAATATTTTTAACACCGTACTATGGTGAAAACAGCGTATAAAATAAGTCATGAAAGCCAAATATAAGAAATACACGTATTCTGTAAAGCGTTGTTACTGAAGTCTTAAAATTTGTCCTATTCTACAACATGAATGAAATAGAGTACATGAAACAATAAGTTTAAGATAATACAAACTTCCGAAATATGAAATCTCTTTTCATCACGAAGTTCTAACTCGTTAAGTCTTATTTCAGTTAAATGAATGAATACTATAGTGAAATTTTATCCTGGCTAATAATATTTCCCTTGTCCTTAAGTATTTAACTAAAGTGTAAAATATTCCCAAACCGATTCTACCAATATACTATTAGACTATGATTTTATATTTTTAATATCCAGATTACTGTTTACAATTTTTTTTAATTTTGTCATATTATTATATACAGCTTCATTTGCAATTGAAATAGCCGTTTAAGATTT
The DNA here is from genome assembly GCA_039881145.1 of Druceiella hillmani. Taxonomy (NCBI): domain Eukaryota; kingdom Metazoa; phylum Arthropoda; class Insecta; order Lepidoptera; family Hepialidae; genus Druceiella; species Druceiella hillmani. The sequence continues at coordinate 31,122,739 of JAYKKI010000014.1, read as the reverse complement.
TTTTGTTTATTAAACGATAGTAACGTTCTTTCCCATTAAAAATATTAAACTGAAAAACAATCCATTAATTCTCATTTAATTATATATAGTCTCATTTGCATACATTTTCAAATACTTAAACCATATTTAATAGCTAAGACTGTCAAATAACGTCTACAAAAATGTTAAAAAGTTATAAATTTATGACAATTAAAAGAAAAATGTATACTCCTCAAATACTTTTAACAATTATTGCCAATTTTTCATCGAGGAAAAGCACAACCTGACTATATTCCCATGACTTTAGAATCATAGCAATACGGCGACCATCATAAATTATTTATTTTCAATACATAAATTTTTAGTAAGCATCACTTTAAAATATTCTGCATTTATATTAATTGTATTCGTGCCGTATTCTGTGTGAATGTTTTCTTACGACAATCTACATACAAGAAACAGGAAACTTGAGCATTTGCCATTCGTATACCACATAAATAAGTCAAAATCTTCACGCAACTATAAAGTTATTAGTTGAAGAGCTTCTAAAGCTTAACACGTCCTTACTGATGCTTCAAGTGATACCAAATTGAATACTTAACCCATCGCTAACTTTCCGGCAGAAAACGATCCGTTTTATTTACTTTAACTTCTATGTAACTAATTTCCTCCATGAATTTAATGTTTATTAGCTGGTCATATATCGACTGTTGAACGACATCCCAAAATTCTTTAAAATATTATAAATACTTGTCTGGAATTTTTCGTACTATTATGCTGATTTGTTGCCAATTTAACGATAGAGTTTACCTATCACTACTTCGATGTAAGGATTTTCCAATATGAACTTTATATTTGTCCTGTTAACATCTGTTGACTGATATCCCGTAATTCCCCTATCATGATACTGCCAAAGGTAATTTCATATTATATGAAATACGATAAAATATTTGTCCTTACCTGGATATTTTTAATGAAAATTTTTATAATGATTTGATTTTACATATTTACTAACAATCTTTCCTGGGTTTGCACCGTTTACAGTAGAAAAAATAGCATTTAAAATATGTTTTGACAAGCCACGTTAAGTATTTTTCACAAAACAACACGTACGTAGAACGTAGCCCTGTATTTTATTATAAATAATGAAAATAAAATAATGTATCCCAACATGATGCATTTTGTAAGATAATTTATAAGATTTTTCAATTTCAACAATTTCTCTTTCGATTACTGTCGATTAGCTATCCGTTTTCATTTAAGCAATAATCATGCTTTCGCATATATACTTATATACCATATATATAGAATATATATATATATATATATATATATATATATATATATATATATATATATATATACATATATACACATATGTGTGTATGTGTGTGTGTGAGTTTATGTATGTGTGTGTTTATACTTGTATGTATATGTGTATATTTAATATTTGATTTTTTTATTCTTTCTGTATTGTCTAACTTAATGTGAAAATTACGAAATAACCATACAATCTTAAACAGATCCACTTATGATTACTTTCATTAATTTTAGTCGATTAGGTTATACAATAATTGAATTTTATCCTATTATATTTTTTTCTCCTGTCTATAAATAAAAATTCAGATTTTGAATATATTACTGAAAAATTGTCACGACAAGAAAATAATATCGTTGAGTCACTTATAATTAACAGATCTGTTCGATAATACAAAGCATATTAGGTCATAAACATTTTATTTCAGCTGCTACGTTGAACTTTATAATAGAATAAAAATATTGTTTTTTTATACGAATGTCAATTATATATTTTAACATTTACCAGACGTTAAAATTTTGTTGGCAAAATTTCTATCCATCCTTAATATTTTTGGAACAAGAAACTCGCATAATACTTCATTGACCATATGAACATAAAAGACGTTTCTGTTTTCAAAAATAATAAGTATCTAATGTGTTCAGCTCTAGGTTTTATATTTACCCCTTCTATATTTAATACAGGATTAAAACTTTTAATTTTCTTTCGTAATATTAAAGATTCACATATAATATTGAAGAAATTATTCAAACTATCATCATCAAAACCAAAACTAAATATTCTGTTTTAATTAATTCTCTATATAAAAAATAAACTATTCTTATGTCTTAAGTTTCAAACTGATTTTCGACGATCTTGCAACATTCTTCTCTTAACCTTAATGGCTGGAATGATAGTGCTCACACTTTGCTTTTTCAATATAGTTTTTTAGGACAATAAGTTTACACTTTTATTATTTGTATTAAATACAAAGGAGGAAAAATAATATTGTACAACAAACTATTCACATAACATTACTCCAATCATAACAGAAACAATTCTAATAAAATTGATGATTCCATATTCTATCAATAATAAACAAAAAATTAATGCCAACAAGTGGTTGATTTCAGATTCCTTTTTGCATGATACTTATCTATGTATATAATTAATAATATTGGCATAAGCAATAAATATTCCTCTATAACAATGAATTGTTTTTAGATGTCAAATTGACTAATTTTTGTAGCTGGATAATGGCATTTCGTCACACATCTAGCAGACTACGAATTTTTTTATTAAAATTTAGTATTTATTCTATGCTTTAGTCGATAAAGTACTTTACAGACCAATCTAATAAAAACAAAACTGTATAAGAAATAATCTATATTACACACATTACATACAATGATTATATTACATACAATCTTAGTTATGTACACCTCTTTTAAAGTTATAGCAGTTGTTTTGATCAACAAATATACTTCAATGCTCCGACTTTGAAGTCGAAACAATATACTATCGCACTATCTCCTGTAGATTTATGAAATTCAATTTAAAATTTCCCAATAAACTTTCCCTAAAAGCACGTCAATAGTGGAATGAGAAAACGTTTTTCGCTAAGCTCGATCAAACTGTTTAGAGCTCAATTATATCTCACGAAAATAAATGTTGAAATGTAAACTTGAACTAGATATAACTCTTCCTTTAGCCCCGTCATTAAAAAAATCGATTCTATAAGCTATTTATATCATAATCCATAAGCTATTTATATCATGATTGTATAATTTTTGTACTTGTTTTAGATATCGTAAGCAATTATTTAAACATTTAAATGATTTAAATATTTTTTACATTGTTGTAAATTATTTTGTCGCTGTCAATGTTTGCCGAAAGTTCAATGATACTTAGTGCGCATTCAAAATCTTGTGAAGCCTATTTATATATTTAACACGATGTATTAAAAACTTTTCTTATTTTGCTTTTTTATTTTTATTTAATTTAATGATTTTTTCCTCGTTGGTAGTTTAAAGATACGAATATGGTACTTAGGTTTCAGAAATAACATATACTTATTTAAGATATAAGAGATATATTTAAGAGTTATAAATAACATGTATTTATATAAGATTTAAGAGAATTTATTATAACAGAAAAATCTCTGTTAGTCGACCAAAATAATACATATAAGCTTTTAACGTGCAACTTCACTCAGGTAGTTAATATGGAAAAATTATGATGTAATTTAAAAATAATATTTTTTTGTAATATGGCTCTAAGCAATGTAAATAGCTAAGTTTAATAGTTTCATGTAAAAATACATATATCTTCACCTTCGTATCCCCAATGAGGTAATTTTTTTAATTACTATGTTATTTCCAAAACTTGGAAATCGATTGAGTGATTGTGGCTTGAAAGAAACAAAAAGAAAAAAAAACAATCTCCTTTTGCAATTGTAGGGTTACAATTAAAAACTAAGTAACATTCCTTAAGAACATTGGTTAAAATGGGTTAAGCCTAAAATTTTAAAAATGAGGAAGAAGCAAATTATATTCATTATTAAAATAATTAATTAGACTTAGGCATAGACAAAAAAGAGGACTATGCCTGAAAAGAAAAAAAAAGAAATAAAAAAGTATGAATTATAATCTGATGCTAAGTATTCCCCACATAAACGTATTTACTTAATTTTTTGTGTAAAAAGACAAAATATAAACCTGGTACTAGAAGATCAAACACCCTTAATCTACAAAAGCACTATGTTATAAAACAGATTGTACCTTTGACGTAAGCTCCAATAATTGAGGAGTATATTGCCTATAAATTAAAGAAATAATAATTTTGTGTCGTAAGAACACAAAAGATTGACTAGAACGGGAAACGGGAGAATGGCTTATTAAAACCACTTTCGTTTTATATATAAGACATATTTGATAAACTTTTAAGAGGTGCATGCTTATCATACAGATCTAAGTTTCATTTAATGGATATGTGTACCATATCATCCAAAATCCGAATATTGGCACGCGATATTACACTTAATTGTAATATTGCGTGCCGATACTCGGAAAGGGCTTCCGCAAGGAGCAATTACTGGTTGATTCGGCCATTGCTAGGTAAGAGAATTTACTTAGAGAGGATTTAAGGATTTACAGTACAGGCGCTTTGACGCTTGCAAGCTTATCCTTCTACATTACTTACTGACATTTCTTTAGAAAAGTACGAAAGTTTTTTCAACAGGGTTCAGCAACTTATCTTGAACAATAATCTTTTAAGACTTGATTATTAGGATACAAAACTCATCGAATTCATTTTCCTCATAAAGAAATATGATTACTGCGGAAAATAAATTGTTCAACAAACGTACTGTTTGTGATAAATGTCTAGGTCTGACCGGTAATAAGCATCCAAATTTAAATAAACTAAATTCATCATGGTAACAACAAGAAAAGTATTTTTTTTTCCAACTGCATCTTTCTTTTTTACATTCCGTTTTTTTGTTGTTTCTGGCTTTTAAATGGTGAAACCATCATACTCAGTTTATTGTCAAAATAAATTAATGTAATCAAAAAAGTTTCAAGTATTACGCCGATACAGACGCATCTGGTAATGATCTACTCGAGTATCATACGTATCTATGTATATATTTGGACGCAATTTTCATGGCAAGTATTATAAAATATAAATATGTGTTACATAATATTATTTTGCCTCAAGTAAATACTATAGGAATTTAATTATTGGGATAATACGGTTCAGAATATTACTTGAGAATTTTTAATAAACAAGGAAATGTTTTTCGGTTGAATAAATAGATGTAAAACGATCAATATAATTTTTCAATAATATGTTCTATTAAAACTCTTTTGTAATGATAAAAAGTGAATGAAAACTTTTAAATTCGAAATTGGATTTCATTGTCTAATAAATTAACTAACTTCTTAAAAAATATCCGATTCTGAAAATATTTTAAAATTGGATACGTTTCTTTAGTATTAAGTAGGTAAATTACTCACCCTTTTACCAAAAACCTTGGATGATTATTTCCGTACATGTAGATGAACATAAACTACGTTTAAATTTCTCTAGTATAACGTCTTAAAAATCCTTTTCATCTAGTATGACATTGGTTAATTCGATGTAACAATGATTCATATATAACAATGAATTTACATAAAAATAAGCATTACTATTATTCTTCAAGTAAGCATTACTATTATTCTTACTGTTCTCTCAAAATTAAAATTTCAGATATCGATTATTTTAATTGATCGGTTTGTGAATCGACTAGGTATAGTAAAAGTTGCATCGAAAAAAATCACCTCTTTCAATATTATAACAACAAATATGATTTCATCCTTTTCACATTGCATTCTTCCATTTTTAATTAAATAACAAAAATTAACTAACATGATTGGCATTAATTTTATATAAAAATTAAAATAATTCCAAAAGAGAACATTAAGCCTTATAATTGTTGACCAGTGCAAAATAAACATTAGTAATTAACTTCAAATATAACATCTTGAAAGTACGATCTACAAAACATTGCAGCTATTGAAAATAAATATTACTCTTAATATTTTGTGGTTAATGTTAAGTGTTCTGTCATTTTTTATGTGAATAATTAGAAACATTGCATTTTAACTATGCTTTTTATAAACAGTTTATTTATTTTGCCTAAAATATGAAATAATCTTAGTTTGAGGAAAAAGAAAAAAAAACACACTCATTCCATAAACTCGTTCAAAAAAAGGAATAACACTATTTGTATAACTTTCCATTTCTTCTTCCTATATTTGCCATCAGTAACATTAATATAGTATATTATTGGCGAGATGATTACAATCGATTTATTTACTTGCGCCTGTAAAAGACATTTCATGTAATATACCTAATTAAAAATAATATCAATATTTAAAGAAGTTTTATTATAATCGTCATATAATATTATATAATGGTGTTACATTAAATACTTATAACTACCTTTATGGACTGAATGAAAGACAATTTCAATCTGTGTTTACATAACCGCTATGGAATTTGAAACACGTATTCAGTTAATCATAATATCCTGATAAGATGTATCTGATTAATCAACCAAAATCTGACGTAAATCTCGCAAGTCCGACAAAAACATCTAAATATTCCTATTTCCCTATTGTTATCTTATCCTTAACTTATATACAATAAGTCGGAATATAAATTAATAATATTTCCATGTACTTACAAATGTAATTTTTCCCAAAGTTTTTGCTGGCGATCATCATGTAATTAAATTACTTTTCACAATGCAAGGAAGCATTTTGATAGATATTTTTGCAAAATTAAGCAGTAACAACAGACAGCCACATATTACAGGTCACAAAACAAGCTGTCATAAATGAAAGGCAAGTATAATAATGAAAAGTTACCTTACATATCGAGGTCCGCTTTTAAAAATCAATTTTAACTCAAACGTTTTATGAATAATTATAAACTTAAGCCAATCAATCCATAAAAATTCTTGTTACCAGAAAATTTCTATTCACAGTATTAAATATACCTTTTGTTTAATGAGTATGGCCAAGTAAAAGCCCAACACTCTATACTACATTATATTCAACATACATACAGTAGCGCGCTAGAGACGAAGGGAAAGCAATTTGTGTGGTACTGACACAATGTAATTAGAATGTCCGCCGCGCAGCCGCCCAACCTATATATAGCCCACGACACTCTCTACATGGAACCTTTTTTATTTTTTGCTCAAGTCCGTCCATAGGGTTGTCGGTATTGAAACTTTCTATTCAGTATTCGATATTTAGTACAGTTTAAGTTATATATAATAGTACTTAATTAATATTTCTGATGAAATAAATAAACGTTATTCAAGTTTTACTGATATTTCACATGAAAATGTTGAAAAGTAAAACTTTGCTAATTAAGATATATAATCAATCATTACGATTCTTAACGTACATGTGAAGGTTTTGCTATGTAGATACATTTTATATTTTGTTAGGTTATAAGAACTTTATACTATGCCTTTTTTAAAACTATTTTAGAAACATTATTTGGCACTGAAAAATTATTTCAACATCTATTTTCCAATAAATATTTGTAGTTTTAAAGTAATAAAAATGTATTACTGCGTACAGATTTAACTGTTTTTATAACCCTGTCATAATTTTAAAGTGAGATTGAGTTATTAAAATAAAATCATTTTGGTAGAAGGGAAGTTAGGCTAATTCCAGACAAAAGAAAAAGAAATAGATCTGCAGAAGTTACTGAATTTCATTTTTCTGGAACGGTTTAAATTATAATTACACATTGCCGTGAAAATCATTATGAAAAAACTTCATCCTCAAACTTTTTATTAAATATTGGATATATTTGGCGTTGATTTTGTAGAAATTCATTATTCACAATTAAATGAAACTACGTGATGTAGCATTATTTCTACTTTCTTTAAGTTCTTTACCACAACCTTGATTTCGTTGTATTACAACATCTTCAGGTGGGCTATTAGAACAGATTAACTCTTAGGAACATCCAACAGCATTTAAATGTTTCAAACACAACAGCGGAAGCCGGGTTTGTGTGGGTTTTCCCACTGTTTCTGTCAGTGAGTTTATTGTAGGGGAGCGTTGTAGGTTTTATTATATTTCCCAGAGTTATACGATATACCAGTATTTTAGTGAGGGTAACAAATTCAATTGTTGTTATTATTTGAGGTTGTACAATGCAAATGTCCCGGTGTATATAATAAAATTAAACGGAAGTCGGTAATATATTTATACAAAAGCAAGGGTATCCGAAAATTGGAACTAGGTTATACCACTAATTCTACATATCGCCGGTTTTATTTATTCATGTATTTATTTACATACATGTTATTTTTTGTATATTTATTTATTTATTCCTATTAATTTTTTTCCATTTTTTATTTTTTATAATAAGTTACTCGCAAAGTTACCTCAACTAAGTGCTCGTCGAAGTTGATCGCAGTCCAAAGGACAAAGCGAATCGAATTACTTCTTTACACTATTTTCTTCGCCTAACTTCGACCAATATTGAGAGTATTGTAGGTATTAGGGCGAAGCGTAAAACCCGACGACCTCTACTACACAATGTTCAATATATATAGAGTTACGCTCGAAAGAGGCGAAGAGAAGGCAACTTATGTGGTATTGACACAATGTAATTACAATGTTCATCGCACAGCCGCCCGCCCTGGATTCTGCCCGCGTCGAACCATTTTTATTTTTTGCCAAGTCCGTCGTAGCAGCCTTCTCTCATCGGTTGGTCGTTGCTTCATTTGCCTCTGGGAATTTTTTTCCAAATTAAAAAAAATGATGTTTTAATTCATTTTAATGTTATTTAGAATATCCATTAAATTATAAAATAAACTAAAAACAAAAATTTATCACTATGCTAAAAATTTAAATCAGATTCAAATTTTCTCCCTTATTAAAATAAATATTCAATAACAGAAAAATTTCAAGGAATGTGATAAACTAACACCCTATAAATCTCATTCGTATAAATATCAACATTATACTAATTAAATATTATGGAGTAAATAGTTCTTCTACGGGTTACAAATTATTTGAATTACTGAACATCCATTTGTATCTTCGCTTAAAAACAAATTTAAGATTTATTGCTTGGATAATATCAGTATTCGTAGTATAATCAATTATAACATTTTACGAACTAACATTCTACTAAAAGAATACATCTCGATGTAAGTTTTATGAACTCTCGATAGCGCGAGTAGATCCATAAAACCTAATTTCATGGCCACTCTCAAACATGTTCAATTTTCCGGTAGAAATATGTTCTTAAGCGACTTCCCTTTAAATCTACAGTAACCGTCTTAAAGCGGAAAATCTTCTAGAGCTAAGCTTTGCTTGGAACTGCAACCTAGGCACCGGAAGGTATTAAATTTACAGTCGGTCGTGTAGCAAACGGGTACAAATATCAAAATTCAAACTTGCATTTCTCTATAAGATGGAGAATTCAACTATGATTACTTAAATACGTATTTCGAAAACATTTAATTGATGTATAAAATGTCACAAAGTCTTCTGAGTTTTTTTAATGCTTGTTATATTTGACAGGTCTTAAATTACATTAAACTAGGAATTAATAATACTGATATACAGTTTGAAATATTTAGTAAAACAATAACATTAAACGCTTTGGAAAGTCTAAAAACAATCAATTAACTTAATAAAATGTTAAAGCTATAAATGCACCTATATAAACAATTAATTCATTTTGGACACTCTGATAAAAAATTGTAACTAAAAATATGTCTCTTTGATTTTTGAATTATCCTTAAAGGTAAAAATGTAATTTTTTCAGCAATCTTGTAGATATCAGCGATCGTTTTGTCGTTTTTTTCTTGCAAAGCGTAACGTTTTTAAAATAAAACGTCATGTTTCACATAAAATATCATGCATTTTATGTCTTTTTAATAGAAGAAGATGGGTATATTTATACCCCTTCCAACAAAAGTGAACATTTTATCGTACTTTAGAAAAATTAACTCAAATATATATTTATTCCAATTTAATTTTTCTGACTCATATATAATTATCCCATTATTACCAAAAAAAAAATTAATTGCGTTGATAACCCTTTAAATAAATGTTAGAGCTGTTTAAAATTCAGATTGGGTTATTAAATAAAATACTTTTGGTAGATAAACACCAACTTAATTACTGAGAGCAGATCTGAACTACTTAAGAAGCATATCCACTCAATTTACCACTTTTAAATTGTGAAATGACGAAATTTCCTAATATTATATTTAGTGAAGTCAGTTTCAACATTTTCCTAGCTTAAATTAATATCTAATTTTAATAAGTGAATAAGCCTACATATTAACACATATTGTACTCACAATCATTGCCTAGAGTATATGTGAATTTCGTACCAGTGTCTGGGTTTGCAATAGATACAATCTTTTATTTTGAACGAATCGAAAGTATTTTATTAGCGACAAACATAGCAACAGCAACGTTGTTGGCTTGTGTCATAGAAATTGAAACTTGAATTCATAACTCGATCAGAACATGCAAAAGTATGCTTCGTTTTACGTGAAAATATTTTCACACGTACAAATTAACTGAAAAGTAATTACTCAAATATTCTGATGTCAAACTTTAAACTCATACAATTTTATTGTTTGGGGTACAGGTAAAAATAAAATGTAATAGCTTGAATATAATATTTCTAGAGCAGTTGAAATAATCGCTCCTCTCGACATGTTTCCACGTAGTTCATCTTTATTAATGTTCATAGCGGTGATATCAAAGGGCCTTAAAAAAATTAATGTTCCTAGATATGTTTTAAATATATAATTTATGTAAATGATATATTATCATAAAGATAAAACCACATTCCATTGAATTTAGTTATAAAATAATTTATGGCAAATTACATATAATGTCATCAGAATTCACGAAAAGTTACGAAACGGTTCACGTGATACTTGACATAGGAAATAGTTTGAAAATTGAACAGCTTTTTATTATCATTTTCTTGGTAATAAAAACATATCCGTATTTCATTTACAATACTGGTGTTGGAATGCGACAAGAACTATTAGAACCAAATATGGTATGATATAAGGACTATCACTACTATTAACAGTCCCATGTCTCTGAATAAATAAATGATGTAATGATATTCAATACAATTAAAAAGAAGGAACTTTTTCAAATATTTTGGCTAATGCAATACATCTTTCTCCAAATCCAGTCGTCTTGTCGGTCGTCTTGGGTAAGAAGTTATACAGGAATTATATAACTTCTATATTTTTATTTTTATGCTACGATCGTTAAATAAAGTTCACAATAAAGAAACTTTGAGAATCTCCTTTGAGAAAATAAATAAATTTGAAGTAAACCTCAGTCGATCCGTCTCGAAAGTTTTTCAAGTGAGCAACGTTAAACGCATATTTTAATATTTGTTTATATATTAATAATTCTGAAAGTAAATCATCGATTTCATTGTGAAATGACACGTATAAATTGAAATTAAATAGTTTTACAAATAATATTTGATAAAACAACCATATTTTATATTCACTAGAAAAGCACAATTGTCTTTGATTTTGCATAGAATATTACTCGTTAGCTACTTTGATTTTACTTTGCTTTAATTTGCGTGTTATAGAAAGAAATTCATGGATCGATTAATAAACAAAAATTGTTTTGTTATGAGATATATTTGGTCATAATGCGATCGTTTAAGGTTCAATTATATATATATATATATATATATATATATATATATACATACATATATATTTATATACATATATATATATATATATGTATATATATATATATGTGTGTATATATATATATATATATATATATATATAACCGCAGAAAAAAGCAGCAATACCCAAACCTGAACTCAATATAAGCTAAGTTGCTGGGTGAATATTAAACGCCGAATTTACATAAAACATAAAATATTTAACAAGTTAGACTGGGTCCTGCTAACACATCAACCCTATTCATTTGTTATTGCATCATCGGATTTTCACTTCTTTATGTCTTCAAATGATTTACTGATTGATGATGACTGATGAAATGATTTACTGGCTGATCGAATGATTTACTAAACAAAAAAATCGTTAGCATGGAATATTAAAAAACCTCGTGCCAATTTTTTGATATAAATACCAAGATTTTTACACTTAATTCATGTTGCCACGAAATAGTGTGATCTGGTGCAAATACAGATTAATTTCTGTGTCATATTTGAATTTTAAAAATGTTGTAATAAAGGCAAATGGGCGTTAAAACGTATTAATAAATGATTGCGTTCATTTTATGGATGTGAAAAATTTATTTCATATCTTCCAGTGAATAAACTAAAATGATTTTCTGCAAATATTAACGTGATTCTGTAGTCGAAGCGATACAATCCACTCATATGGTCACATATTTAAGGAGGCGGGAGAGTAGTAAACATGATATTGACACAGTGTAATTAGATTGTCCACTGCCCAGCCGCCCGCCCATCGACTCAACTCGCGAAATAGCCCGCGTCGATCCTTTTGTAGTTTTTGTCAATATCTATCTCGTTACCCTTATCTCATTAGTTTTTTAGAGGAAGAAGTGATTTTTTCTACTTGCAAATGGATATATATATATATATATATATATATATATATATATATATGCATATATATATATATATATATATATATATATACACATACATACATTTAAGCGTGTGTGTATACATTGATTTATATCCCTGTATTCTAAATTTGAAACTTCAGTTTTTGTATCAAAATTAACTTCGATAATGTTCGATGAAATTTAAAAATATTAAACTGACCTTTTTCTGATACTTTGTAAAGCAATTTGTTTTTCGATATATTTTTTCATTAATTAACAAAAATATTAACTTTTTCCTAGCACATGCCAGAGAACGTCAAAATAAATTCATAAAAATTAATTCACGATCGAGCGAACTCATTTCAAATAACGTCTTTCAAAATATCTTCTTAATGTCGTCATTTACCTCATATATTTCTCTCTCCTAAAATCCGACTTAAAGTCCTTTACTCGATTCCAAGATTTTGTGATATAATATTTGTACTGAATTCTATTTAGAATTTATTTTTTTTTTACTTTATATTACCCCAAATTTATTAATCAATTTGTTTTTAGTTTTCATTTGGTATTTAAAGTTTTATGTAAGTATTATTATTTGACTTTCAACATGGTTGATCATTAATATAATTTTCATAACTTTTAAATAAATCGGTACAAATCTTAATTTAAACGTCTGTCTATAACTTCATTTAAAGTAAAGTAATATATTCTTAGTATTTTCTCTTTCCTTTATTAGGTTCATATAAAATTAAATATAATATATACGTACGTAATAAACAACTTTGTCATAGTAATGTTAGGGCACACGTATAGCTAATACCATAATAATTTGTATTTGTAAATACATAATGACCCTCATTAATATATCGTTGTTGACGTTTGTTGCAATTACAAGTCTAGTTATATCCTTGTTTTATGATGATTTACGTTTTATGATGATTTATGTTTTATGATGAATTCAGAATAAAAGAAAAGAAAAATAATTTTTGCCTACAAAACTATACTCTAAAAATGAGGATAAGGTTTTATTACTTTTCAAGTTAAATACTTTAAAATTATTTTCTAGTATTAACCTGCAGACTTCATAAATAATTTTAGGTGGAATCAGTACAAACAACGAACGTAATAGCCTGAATAAAAAGTAATCAACGGCAGCTACAAATTCACCGACTCTAAATTCAATCATTAGGTAAAACCATACAGAATTCGTTTATAAATATTAATAAATATCTTTTACCTTACCTCTGAACTGTTCGTACTCACACATACACACACACATATATATGCATATGTATATGTATATATATATATATATATATATATATATATACAAGCACATACATATATACATACATATAGTATATATAAATGAATAACATAATATTTTTCTGAGAATTGGGTCTAAAGAATTGATAAATTTGATACAACCTCGTTTGGCATTGACTTAGTTTTTTAGAAAATTCACTCGACGGATTTTTAAAAAATTAATTGTGATAATAATGCGATTTGACACGATAATTTCTATAAAACTGTAAGCAAAATTGGTAGTGGAGTGGGCATTCTCCTTTGTACTGAACAAACGAAAAGTCCAGAACGCCAGTTAATATTGCACTATCATCTACACCTACGCCGCTTTTAAAATTTCTATTCCTAAATGAAAGGATAGCCTAAAGGAAGTTAGTGTAAACAACTTTTGCGATATTTATGCTGAACAAACAGACAAAAAAGCAAGCTAAATTGTAATAAAAACACAGGACATACGACAAAATGTCTTAGCGCTTCATTTATGTCAAGTATATTATATAATTTTTATAGTTAGCTTCATTCAATAGCTCTTTAGTATTTTTTATAATCATGTGTTGACTTCTACCTTCTCGAAGATTTTTTTTTTTAATTAAAGTAACAAGTCTACTATAACACTCGCGAAAATTGTCGCACTGGAAATGGTTTAATGTTAAAAAGGTAATATCAAAAACAACTGTAAGCTAATATTTCACAAGAAAGGATTTACGTCATATTGTTAACCTAATGAAGTAATAATGAAACGGAAACTAAAAAATATCGTTCCAACCATTTTCTATAAAAAAGAATTCAATTAATAAATTTCGTTCCGACACTTTTTGTTTTCTAATGGAAAAAAATTATTATAAGAAACTACTCGATCCCAAATTTTATTCAAATTTGTTCATCGTTTTAGAAGTTCTGCTGGATAAGTTCTAATTATTTCAATATTCCTTTCACGCTACAGCTTTCACTGCTTGCAACTGTGACTCTTTCCAAACTTTGTCAATTACATTGGCTTATGATGGCACTTACATACTTACCAGTAAGTACAAAGCGTGTTTCACCAGCGTTCTACTAACTTAAGTGGCCATTTTCCAACTTTGCACTTGAGATTATTATTGTTTCTAGAAATACAGCCGTTTACGGCAGGTTTAGGTTTCACTTTTTAGTTTCAAGTTTCAATTTGGAAACAAAATTGGCCTTACTTTCATTTACGTTATTGCTTAATTTATAATTAACGCAAAGCACAGAATTAAACAATAGTCACATTCAACACTTCGAATCTTTTAAATAAAAAAGTCTACAGTAGATATTTTTTAAATTTAAACATATTCCTTTAAGTATATTATTTCATTATATTTGTCAGGTGAGTTGATAAAGAAAATGTAGCTTGATAATATGACGACTGCACGTAATATTTATTCGATGTCAATAATATTTTCTTTATAAACATTTTTCTTGAAATGGCCTGTATTAATTTTTCATGACTCAAAAAACGTTACTCTTAATTTTAAACGTTACTCTTAAATTAGTTCAAACTAATGATAACTTATAATATATTTCAGCAAAAACTAACCTTTACGTTCTAAATAATTCCCGATTTCTTGCTAGTAAGCATGCTTAAAATATTTTTGGTGTCGAGACCCCAAAAAATATTTAAAATTATGTTTAATTTCAATTAAATTAATTATAATTACAATAAAGATCGTGCATAATTAACGTAATAACTTTCTAAGGTGCTAATTATTGATGATTCTTTTGTAAATCGGATACCACTTTTAACAGATTTGTTAAATATTCCGTTTCAAGTAAGCTTTTGCTAACAAAGTAAATGGTAAAAATTAAAAATTTAGTTATTACCAAATATATCAAGATAAATCTTAAAAACATTTTTATTAACTTGTTTTGTTTCCTTATTTTTCGGAAACAGTATCATATAATGATGTAATATCAATAATGATTTAGTTTTATGACAATTAATGATTCGTCTTAAAAGTTCGATTTAAAAAAAATCTCTATAGAATATATATTCCTTTGAGAGATATCCAAATGAATATATATCGCTTCCTTTCATATTTAACTAATGCTATACACCTATAGCCTAGTTAATAATAAATGTATCATGTGTCAACTAAGAGTCTAAAAAAGTTTTAAAAACAGGCTGGATATCACTTCAAATACAATTGTATTCGAGATTCATACTTGTATTTAAATAAGTAATATCGCGTTATAGATAAATTTCCCAAATATGATAAATATGATTCTATAATTTTTTATAACATTTCTCGTTGAGTCTTGATATAATTTTTTTAAGGTGTAGTGCTGCATCGATGTTAAGAAAGTCACAACATTTCTTCAGTATCGTGAAAATACCATATATTATAGTAATATTTTACGATCAATTACTTGTTCTTACTATATTGTTATAACAAATGACCGAGGTTTTTTACAGAATTTCGGTAGTAAGCGTCCAAAGTTACATATCATAGTTATGTGCACATTTAAAATACCTAAGATCTTAATTGAAGAACGACTTTATTTATTTATGATAATTTTGTCATTATTTGTAACACTGTACGTAAGATATTGATTACATTACGACCTTCTTTAAATATATTTTTTACTATTGGTTTACAGCAATAGTACTTGTAAATGTACTATCACTCAATTATGAGTTTGGACAAACTACTTATTAGGTAAAATACAGAAAAGCTTTAACAAAATTGTTTATTTTCAATTTCACGGGTACTATCCAACAATATTCGCTTCGAATGTGAATGAATGTGTCTTTTGAATTTAAAAAAAAATTACACCTGATTCGAGTTAATGAAAATGTTAGTCATATTGACAGCCATGGTCTTGAGATATATCATTTGGTTTTGAGCAGAATAATTGTTTTAGGAAAATTTGTACAATTTATATATGGTCTTTATACAAATACCGCAGGCATATACGAGTATGTAAAAATATTCGACAATATGTCACACATTTACGTGTACATTTCGATATTATTTCGTTCCAAATTTCTGTTCAATTCACAGATTGAGATACATCCATTAAGTAAGTAGACGATTCAGAACCAGGTAGATTGTGTTCAAATTCTGTTTTCTGATTTTACTTTTTGATTTGTTTTCTTTATATTACTTGCTTTATGTTCACCCTTTTGTTAATTTGCTGCATAGTCCGCAATTAAATGAAACTACGTGATGTAGTATTATTTCTACTATCTTTAATTTCTTTACCACGACCTAGGTTTCGTTGTATTACAACATCTTCAGGTGGGATATTAGCAAAGATACTTAAAGAGAATCTTTGCTAATATCCCACCTGAAGACGTTGTAATACAACGAAACCTAGGTCGTGGTAAAGAAATTAAAGATAGTAGAAATAATACTACATCACGTAGTTTCATTTAATTGTGAATAATGAATTTCTACAAAATTAACGCCAAATATATTCAATAATCAATCAATTGCTGCATAGTATTAAATAATAAAATAGTGAATAGCTTAGCACATTAGATTTAAGTTTGGCAAGCAATATAAATTGTCGATATTTTTATAATCGAATTAAATCATTAGGTTCAGAGACACATACTTGTCGGTTAAAAAGCAATATTATATTTTAGCACTGCATTATAATTTAAATTTAAATCTACATCGAGAGAGAATAGTTCACATTAATATAATTTAATATCGACCTAATAAGTCAATAACATATGGTTTTGTATTTATCAATATTTTCTGGACCACACAGCAAATACCTTTTATACCTACAATGAATTGATTATTGATCGAATTATTTCTAGTTAGTATTTAGATTTTTAAAATAATTTTTGTGTAATGTCCTTGAGTAAAATAAAGTCATTCCCCTTTAAACATTGATTTGTCTTAATTAACAATAATCTTTTCCTCACTAATCGAAAGTTAGGGTCTTTACTAGTCAAGCTCGATGACAACAGCATTTTTCGTTAAAAACTTGTTGACGAATTTTACTACAGATAAATTCCGGATAAGTGTCATTTGTTCTACTTTGTTTATTGATTTTTTTCCCGAAATTAATTATAGCGTATTGCAGTATTTAACTGAAAAATTAGTTAAACAACCCCATTTTTCAATTACTTTAATCTTATTTTCTCCATTAAACGGATATATTTAATTGTACTGTCAAATTTAAGTACAACAACTATTCACTACCTGACTACAATCAATAGTGTCATTATGAGCCGGAACATGACTATTTCATATATCCTAAGTAAAATTAAATTTCAGTTATTTTTTATCTTTAAATCATTTCGTTAAATTCGTGTCCAAAATATTTCAAACCCACAAAAATAAATATCATATTTTAACAGTTTTTTTTTCACTGCAAAAGACTTTAAAAGTAATTAGATTTCAAATATTATGAATCGTTGTTTAGAAGAACTATTCTTACTTGGATTAAAATCTGGCTCCTTATTTTATCATTAACGTTTTATTCGTGTGATATTATTATAATGTTTTGAGGAAAAGGAAATTAGATGAATAGTTTAGTGTGACAATATATATGTATAAAGGACGGTTTTTTTTCTGAGCTCAAAGAAAATATCTAAAATTAAACATATTGGGGATTTTCAAACTATGAATTTATTTTTTTATAATTTTATATAATTATGGAGTAATTTGAAATTAAGGTTTTTCTATAATACGATTTAAAAACACATAACTAACTTATTGGATGTTTTATATTATGAATGCACGCTTCAACAAATTATTCCATGGAACACAAAAAAAATGTAAGATG
Source organism: Druceiella hillmani (assembly GCA_039881145.1). Classification (NCBI taxonomy): domain Eukaryota; kingdom Metazoa; phylum Arthropoda; class Insecta; order Lepidoptera; family Hepialidae; genus Druceiella; species Druceiella hillmani. The sequence continues at coordinate 31,104,265 of JAYKKI010000014.1, read as the reverse complement.
TTATTTATAATATTGTTTAAATGTTTTTATTTTGTTACAAACGAATTTGAAAATTAAATTAAAAATAGAAAATAACATTTCATTATTTTGTGTTCATGGTATTTTAATGGTAATCTAAAATATTGTTTCTGATCAGGTGAAAAATCAATGGTATCGTGGATACAGAGATTTTATTTTGAAGTATTTTTAAAAATATTTTGGAACAATGAAAATTTGAACTCAACTTTGATTCAATTTCTACAAAAATTTCCAGCACAAATCCTAAACCTTTGGTCCATTATATAAAAATTATTAATTAGATACGTTCTCGAGTAACAAATTTTAAATAATAATATAAAAATAAATAAACGGAATTTTTACGGTTATGCGGTTATCATAATAACTCGCTTCCCAGACTACCACATTGTTCCATAGTCCCGACGCTTAGGCTTTCAAATACGTCAGTCATTAAATAACATTTATTTAAATAGCTCTGTGGATTATAGACTAAATCCCAACGAAATATATTTATATGCTACATTTAAAACAGTTTTGCATAACACAGACATTAGCTGGAATATCCCGTATATTGCCTTATTGTGATTTGTAAATATTACAGTTATGAACTTCACATTGAGAATGGGTTATTATTTTCTATTTGATTTCAATATGGTCACCAATATATTTAATGAGTCAAAAATCCAGCAGTGCTACAAAATAACGATAGTATTCTATAAAAATTATTTATAAGTTCCAAAAGATCTGAAACCGAAATACATTTTCGTTATTTAACAAAAAACAATCAATGAAAAAAACTTAATCACTACTATGAATATAATAACCCTTAAATATATAACTTTTCTTCAACTTTACAACGTTTACTTTCACAGACAAATTGTACATTTTGTAAAGCGGTTTCAAAACTAACTTAAGTCGGGAAGACTACAAAAATATATATAATCACTCATGATCAATTATTATCCAGCCATTTAGCATAAGCTTCGTTAAATAATTCAATTTAAACTAATTTTCTTAACATGAAATTGAATGCTTGATACAACAATATTTAATAAAAGAAAATATTTATGGAAATAAACATGGTAAATGAAGTGTGTTTTTTACAGTACTCCGTTTAAAAAACATAATACGTAAAACTAAATGTTAAAGACAATTTTTTTCTTTTTAATTTTGGCATAACATAAATAATGCATTAACATATTATTAACTAAAATTTTCTGGCTTTTTGTTAATTATTTATAAAAAAGACCACTTTTGTTAAATTTTTTTCTTACTTTGTGAAAATATAATCGGAACGAGCAAAGGTTTTAAAAATAATGTCCACAGTTTAGTTAACAAGTATGACTGTTAATTTGATATTAACGTTTATAACTGTCGTTATGACTGTTAATAACACGTAAATCACCGTCACATAAAATATTGACTTTTTTCTATTTCTACTATGGTAGTATGCCCCTCGCCGATTAAGTCTTGGGGTCGATATTTCAGTTGATAATTCGCAAATATTTTATTTATAATACTATAAAATTTTTGGATAAGACTAATTCGCTTTCGGATCTCATTTTAGGTACCATTGAAACTTAATATAATTTCAATGAATCTATTCAAAACATCTGTTCTCTTAAAAAAATAATTAATTATTTGTGATTCAAAAAGTCGAAATATATTATATTTTATGTTTCTAATGCTGTCATGGCAGTTCTTGACTTTAAAATAATTTTAATAAATAGATTTTATATGTTCTATTAGAAATAGAACATATTAAACTTTTAATATTTTATCAATTGTAATTATTTTGACTCAAAGCTTATCTGCAGGCTTGTAATGAAAATCTATTAATATTGATTTGTTGCTTATGCAATACAAACAAATGAAATACATTTTTAGTAAATAAATGATTACAAAATGATTATTGACCCGATTCAATTAAATAACTAATATTTTTTACGTAAAAATAAAATTTTAAAAAATATAATTCACTTGAGTTTCGAATTCAGATAGCCGTTGCAAACTATATTTTCAGACATATGTCACGTTGACAAATATTTATATACTAGTTGCGCCCGTAATTTTGTTTACATGCACTGTTGGAAAAAGTACATTAATTGAATTGTAAAATTGAAAGTAAAATACACATAATTTCATCGATAAACATTACGAAAAACAATTCTTCGAGTAATTGTCATTTGTGATGAAATTAAGTATTTGACGTGGATAGTAAGAAGATAAAAAATACTTTTGCCGAGGTTTTACGAAGCCTTATAAATGGAACTCGTTTTACTGTGGAAAAGTTTTCAGTAAAAACTTTGAAAATCTGTAAGCATGGGATTTGTAAATAATTCGAAAGGAATTTCTTAAGAAATGATTCGATACTGATGATAATTAAAAAAATAGAAGAAAAGAAAAAAGAAATCAGCAACAGAATTATTTCCGATCTAGCTTCACCCAAACCTAATTTGAAATTATGAATAGTGCTAATGTATAATATATCGGACATCATACCCAAAATATGTGGCCAATATATATCCAATATATGTGTGTAATAATATGGTTTGCTTAACAATGTGTTGAGGGTGACTATAATTTAATTTTTTTCAGAAAAATAATATTCAAAATATTCAATTTTATATTAGTTTCTACCGCAGTTATTAATATAGTAGAAAATTGTATCGTGATGACAACCGTACAGAAGTTCGACCTCATAATAAAATCGTAATTGTTTGTCTGCTAATTCATTCGATCGAAAATATTTTTGCATAATATAAAACAATGATTTTGAAGGATCTATTTGAGTTGTCGTTTCGATTATCTGTTTCGTTGTTGTTGCTATATTTGTTGTTAAATAAAAAGTGTGTTAAGTAAACGATTCTATTAAAATAAACTATTGTTTCAATTAGATACTCCAGCACTGGTGTGAAATCCGCAATGATTTTAGGCATCTTAGCATACTTTCTGGCAAGACGTAAGCTATTTAAGTATTAAAATTAGAAAGTAGTTTTACTAGAACAGATATAAAATAATAACAGGAAATTTCTCCATTTCATAGTTTAAAAGTTATAATACCTGCAGATCTATTTCCTTTGCGTCAGAAATTAGATTGTGTTTTTATATACCAAAACTAATTCATTTTCATAAATCAATCTCACTTTAAAATATGAGTAGATGTTTGTAAACTTCTCAGGCTAAATCAATTTGAAATCTTTAGCTGAGCTAAAAGCTGATTTAATATTAAAGTCAAAAGTTATCAAACCATTAAACCTATATGTGATAAGAAATTGTTATTAATGTAGAAGTAAGAAATAACTATTCATAAAAGAGATAATGAATTAATATTTCACATCCGAAAAATGTTCCGAAAGTAATTTTTATAATGTTTTTAAAATAGCAAAAATCACGAAGTAAATTTTTGTAACCAATTAAAAATTAAAATGTGTCGATAAACCAAAACTTTCACATTACTTTCCAGAATGGAAGATATTGTTTAAGAAGATTCAAAATAAGCAAAATTTCCAAGATTTTATTATGGAAAATCAAAATAACCTGCATAGCGGTTATTTATTTCATCATTGATATCGGTTATTTATTAATTAATACTTACGTACTTTCATCGATACCTAACTTAAGCTGCCTTAAATACTGAATGCTAAATAAAAAAAAAATCAATAACCCGATATTTTATCACCAATAACCCGATGGAAAATGAAACTGCGCCCAACTGATAAAAGATCGCTGCTACAACGAACTTAGGGGAAAAAATGAAAAAGGTGTCCACGCGTATACTATCGCGGATTGTGTCCAGGGCGGGCGGCTGAGCGGCGGACATTCTAATTATATTGTGTCAGTACCACACAAATTCCTTTCCCATTATTTCTTTATTGCATTGTATTTAACATACACTCATATATGTTAAATTAATACGATCAAACATAAAACCCGATACCGCATACTATATTAATAGTATGTAGTATCGGGTTTTATGTTTGATTGTATTAATTTAATTGAAGTTATATTTACTGCGATATGAAACTAAATTCTCTACGTACATGTATTTTTATCTATTTGTTTGTTTAAATTTAACGTTAAAGGTGTGTTTCTGTAAACTCGGGCTGAAATTAAGTCTTTCATTCGGTTCATAGGTGTATAACATTTATTTTAATGTACACCTTCTAGAGAATTATAAAAAATGTTAATATTATATTATTTCCATGTAGTTATGAATGAAATTAAATCCAAGACTTTTGCTGGCTGTAGTCGTGTAATTAAATTACGTCTTAATAATTCAGGAAGTCATTTTGATCGATATTTTTCCAAAATTAGGCAGTGACCATATACAACCACATATTATGTTTCGCACTACGTGCTTTTATTAATGACAGGCAACTGAAAAGGTGAAAAATAATCTTATGTTTCGAGATTCGCTTTTGATTTTCATATTAGATCAGCTTTTAGCTCAGCCAAAGATTTCAAATTGATTTAGCCTGACAAGTTTACAAAGATCTATTCATATTTTAAAGTAACATTGAGTTATGAAAATCAATTAGTTTTGGTATATAAAAACACAATCTAATTTCTGACGCAAAGGAAACAGGTCTGCAGGTATTATAACTTTAAACTGTGAAATGCAGAAATTTCCTGTTATTATTTTAAATCTGTTTTAGCAAAACTACTTTCTAATTTTCATACTTAAATAACTTACGTCTTGCCACAAAGTATGCTAAGATGCCTAAAATCATTGCGTATTTCACACCAGTGCCGGAGTATGTAATTGACACAATAATTTATTTCAATAGAATCCTTTACTTAATAAACTTTTTATTTAACAACAAATATGGCAACAATAACGAATCAGACAGTCGAAACGACAACTCAAATAGATCTGTCAAAATCATCGTTTTATATTATGCAAAAATATTTTCGATCGAATGAATTAGCAGACAAGCAATTACGCTTATATTATGAGATGGAAGTTCTGTACGGTTGTTCACAACGATAAAATTTTCTACTAAATTAATAATTGCGATAGAAGCTAACATAAAATGCAATAATTTGAATATTATTTTTCTGAAACAATTTAAGTTATGATCAACATATTGTTATGCAAACCATGTTAATTATATGTTATCATTTTGAAGAAACTTCATCCTACGAAATTATTTTTATAGTCAGCAGAAATGCGTAACATAAAAACGAGCATTCAAAATACGTAAGCTGAAGTGTTTGCCAATTTATTAAGTTAAATTTTGTTTATTTTCATATTCTTTTCATAATATGAGAATTAAACTTTATTTTATTTATAATACAAGTACTGACATACTTCAATTTCTGAAAGTTAGTTGCACAATAATTTTATTACCTGGAATTGTTATGTATATTTAAAATATTGGTGATGAGAGTCGTCAGTATTAAATATGCTATTTTGTACGAAACATTCCTACTAATTACAACAATGTACTTCTAAACAGCTGAATTATTTAAAATACAATTAAAAAATAAAAACGAATCTTAACAAATAATTAATTTAAAATACATTTTTCCAAATCTGACAATCTCTCTCAATAAGATTTAAACAATTATTTTGTACTTCCTTTTTTAGGGAACACTTTCTTGAGAAAATTATTTTATTTTCTTCAAATCCCACAGTGGATCCGAATTGAAAAATTTATAAAGTTCTTCAAGTGTGGCATGGCCCTGGATTACTTATTTCGTTTTATTTTTTTTTAATTATGTAGTAATATTCATTTATCGTTAATACTATATAGTTTCACAAATTAAATTCTCTACATAATTTTGAAATAAAATGAATCACTATAATGGATTATTTAATGCTAGAAAAGAGGAGTTTCATATCCCATTTCTTAAAAAACCGTCATTATTCGTTTTCTTTGATTTCGCATTTAATGATTCTTGTTAGTTATTTATAACTTCTTTATACTTTAATTTATACAGTATAGAAGGACATTAATTTTTTGCTCAATTACTGAAATTAATTTTCGTTCAAATTTTGAACACAAACTTGCCCGAAAATGTTTCCTTCAAAGGTGGATGCTACGTTTATAAAAAATACTCTATATTAAAATTCTTGAAATAGTTTCATGAATAGTATTGACATGAATTTCTCTTAACGGCATTGCAAAAATGAAAAAATATTTTGGTTTAACTTTTTTCATTTCAAATTAACTTTATATTAAAAGACATCTCACATTACTTATAACATTGGTTGGTCTAATAAGCCTTCAGTCCCGCGATCGGGAGTTTTTTTAAAAGCGAGTATTCGTATTTTCTGGAGCTTTATGCAATCTAAACTACAGAAAGTCAAATTGCCAGAAGTAGCGGAATATTTTATTAAAAAGTATATGTAGGCCTAAATGCGCTCGAATAATAACAGCTCCAAATCTTCAAGTATGTAACACAAAAGAAAATAGATTTAAATCAACGTTAAGTACAATATTTTTTTCCTTTCTGAGTTAATTTTTGTCAATATTCATTGACGTTGAAACGTAATTGACTAAAGCAATTAACAATGAGGAAAAAGTTAAGTGCCTTAGTCACAGAGGCAAACATCAATGACGTCAATGAGCGTTTAGAAAGTAAATTTGAATTGAAGAGAAGCTAAGATAGAATATGAAAGTTACTTTTCATTAAGAGTTGCTTATGGATGAATCGTGGGTGAAAGTCTTTTGACAGAGATATACTGTGAGAGAATATATCGACTAGCTGATAAGCTAAGTGGTCAATAGGACATAGTGCAAAATAATTTAAAAATACATTTTGGCTTCTTCCAAATGAATTGTGTTTAAAATTATATAAAGTATTATGCACATTTCCTAATTGAGAAATATCTCAGATACGCCAATAAAATACATGGATTAAAATAAATCGAAGAAATATTATAAAAATAATACTCAATATTAAAACGGCATTATTATATGGGAGATATCGCCTTATAGTACCAGAAATTTAAACTCAAAGCACACACCTCCCATTAAAATATGTATCTAACTTAATAATGATTATATAACTTTTCAATTTTTTTCCTATATTTCCTGTCTTTAAATAAAAGTAATAGGGTAGATTTTCAATAAGATGAATACAATCGAATTATTTATCTGATATCTGTAAAATATATAATAAGATCTTAACGAAAAATAATATCAATAATAATAAATAGTTTGACACAAATACTATATAGCTCAAAATAATAACTTTATATTATGTATTTACTTTAAACCCTTATTAACCGAACGAGACATGAATTCAGCCAGTGTTTAAACATACACCACACAATTTTAAATAACCATTCAAATAACGATGATATAATTTCGTGTGCATGAAAAAACTATTTTCAAATCGTCTTAAATGCTATTCCTGCCATATAGGTAGGGTAAAGCATAAAACCCGAAATTCTCTACTACAGTACATTGACATATACACTGAAGACGAAGAGAAGGCAATTTATGTAATATTGAGACAATGTAATTAGAATAGACGTCGCACAGCCGTCAGCCATGGACTAAGCCCCTGACAAATCATTCATATTTTTTTGCTAAGTCCGTCGTAGCAGCCTTCTCTTATCTTATAGAGGTTTTAATACATTTCAATATATATGTGTATATATATATATATATATATATATATATATATATATATATATATATATATATATCAATGGACTTTGGCAATGACAAGTCGAAAGCAAACATTTATTACTTTGTAAATATTTAAATGAGATTCGAATTTCAACCCTAATAAAACAAATATTCCATAAGAGAAAAATTGTGAGAAATGTGATAAACTATCTCTGTATATAACTTCTTCGTACAAATATCAAAATTATGAGGAACTAACTAAATATTGTAGAGTAAATAATATGTACACAGATTATAAATTATTTCAGTTACTAAACATCTATTTGCATTTTCCCGTAAAAACACATTTAACACTTAAGGTTATAATATCAATATTCATAACATAGAAAAGTAGGACACTTCCCGTACTAATATTCTCCAGAAGGAATCTTTGTCAATGTAAGTTTTATAAACTCTCACGAACGCGAGTAGTTCCATTAAACCTAATTTCATAGTCACTATCATACTCAATCTTCCGGTGGACTTGCCTACCTAAACTTCTCTATCTTCCTTTAAATCTACAGCAACCATCTTAGAACGAAAAATCGTCTGGAGCTAAGCTTTGAAAGGCAAACTGGGCACCGGAAGGTATCAAATTTACAGCAGATCGTATAACGAACGGGTACAAATGTCAAAATAAAATTTGAACTTCCCTAATCAGGGGGTGTATTCAACTATGATTATTTAAACAAGTGCTTTTAAGAAAATTTCAATGGAATATAAAATTTCACAATGTCCTCTGGGGTTTTTTAATGCTTGTTACATTTGACAGGGTTTTAATTACATTTAACTTGGCATGAAGAACAATGATGTACAATTTAAAATGTATCCTAGCTATGAGCGATAATTTCCTATTTTTTTTTCAAAATATGACATTTTTTTTATAATGCAAACAATATCATGCCTTTTTTGTCTTTATAACAGCAGAGCACGGATATATTTACACCCCTTCCCACGAAAGTGAACACTTTATCATACCGTAGAAAAATTAGCTCAAAAATATTATTTTAGTTTTAATTTTTCTGACTTATATACGATTATCACATAATCACCACGAATAAATTTAATTGCGTTGATAACCCTTTAATAAAATATCAAAGCTGTTTTAAATTCGGAATGGATTATTAAATTAAATACTTTGTGAAATACCGAAGAAGAATATTCACTCAAATTACCAATTTTAAATTGTGAAATGACGAAATTTTGTAACATTATATTTAGTAAAACGTCAGTTTCAACATTTTCCTAGTTTAAATTAATATATAATGTTAATAATTGAGCAAGCCTACCTTTTGACACATAGTGTATACACAATCATTGCCTAGAATATTGATGAATTTCGTATCAGTGCCTGAGTTTGCAATGGATACAAAAATTTATTTTGGAAGAATCGATTTTATTAGTAATAAACATAATAAACAACGGTGTTTGCTTGCATCACAGAAATCGGAACTTCAATTTGTAACTCAATTAGCACACGCAAAATTTTCGCTTCACATTATGCGAAAATATTTTCGCAGGTAGAAAATGAATGAACGATCAGACGTCAAATTTTTAAACTCCTAGAGAATATTTTATTACTAGGGGTACAGGATAGAATAAAATTGCATACCATCAGTATAATATATTCAGAGCAGTTAAAACATTCGCTACTCTCGACATGTTTCCACGAAAACAGTTCACCTTTATTAATGTTCAGGGCGGTGAAATCAAAGGGCCTTCAGAAAATTAATATTCATGGATATAATTTAAACAAATAGCTCATGTAAATTATATATTATCGTAAAGATGTTTTATCTTCAATGAAGTTTAATTTTAAAATAATTGATGGAAATTTACATAATATATTGATGGAAATTCTAGTAAAGTTTAAAAACCGTTCACGAGTTTCTTAACATACAATGAACATTCGAACACAGCTACTTTATCATTTCCGTTGTCTACTATCAGAATAAATCCTTATTTAATTTTCAATACTGGTGTTGGCATAAGTCAGTTTCTAAAACCAATTTATATTAAAACTGTATTACATGGAGTGGTCAAACACCAATAACTATGGTGTTTTATAAGAAATAACACAAATATTCACATCCACATACTTACGAATAACTAAAAGATATTCAATGCAATTAAAAAGTAGGAACCTTAACAAATATTTTGCTTACTGCAATACATCTTTCTCCAAATCCATCATCTTTCTCCATTTTGTCGACCGCATACGTATACTATTGTCAGTGGAAATTATACTACTTTTTCATTTATCTTTGTAAGCTACTTTCTTTGAATAAAGTTCACAATAAATAAATTTCGAGAATCTCCTTTAACGAAGTAAATTTTTTCTTCTAACCAACCAGTTGATCCGACTCGAAAATTTTTGAAGTGAGTTGCTCATTAAACGCATATTATAATATTTGTTTATTTATTTAAATTTGATATCCATTTTGTAATGTTAATCTGCAATTAACTCTATAAAGATATTTCAAAGTTAATCATCGATTTCGTTGACAAATAAAACGGATGAATTGAAATATTCTGAATAGTTTTTGAAGTAATACATGTAACAATAACCATGACCTATATTTACTAGAAAAACATGATTAGTCTTTGATTTTGCGTACAATAATCCTTGTTAGTTACTTTTACTCATTTATTCGTTAATTTGCGGGTTTTACAAAGAAATTCATTGATCGATCAATGACAAAAATAATTCCTCTTCTTATAAGATATCTTTGGCCAAAATGCGTTCGTTTAATGTTTAATAACTTATATATATATATATATATATATATATATATATATATATATATATATATATATATATACATAAGATGACCAGTACTTATTATTAGGCACGCAAACGTCAATAATTAATTGCAAAGCAAAGCAGGAATAACCCATCCTGAATTCAGTATAAGCTAAGTTGCTGGCCGAGTTTACATATACCGCAAGATATTTATCAAAAATTATGGCTGACAGGGCTCTGCTAATACATCAACCATATTTATTTGATATTGCATCATCGGATTATCACTCCTTTATATCTCCAAATGATTTACTGATTGATGATGACTGACCAAATTATTTACTGTCTGATTAAATGATTTACCGAATAAAAAAATCATTAGTATGGAATATCAAAAACCACCGTGTAAATTTTTTAGTATAAATAACAAGATTTTTACACTGAAATCATATTACCACCAGACAGTGTGTAAGCACCACGCTTATACAGATTCATTTTTGTCCGAAGTTTGAATTTTAAAAATGTTTTATTAAAGGCAAGTGGGCGTTAAAGCGTATTAATAAACGATTGCTCCCATTTTATGGATCTGCATGTGAAAATTTATTTCGTACCTCAATTTTCCAGTAAATAAACTAAAATGATTTTCTGCAAACATTAACGTGATTGTGTAGTCGAAGTAATACAATTCAATCAAATGGTTACATATTTAAGGAGGCGGGAAAGCAGTAAACATGATATTGACACAGTGTAATTAGATCGTCCGCTGCCCAGCCGCCCGCCCATCGACTCAACTCGCGAAATTGCTCGCGTCGATCCTTTTGTGGTTTTTGTCATTGTATCGAGTTAGCCTAGTTAGTTATCTTCTTAGTTTGACATGGTTTAAATTCTTATTTGTTACCAGAGGCAGAAATTATTTTTTTCTCCTTGCAAATGGATTTCATTTAATACTTGTGTATGTGTGCGTGTGTGTTTGTGTGCGTGTGTGCGTGCGTGCATGAGTGCATGAGTAATTTATTGTTTTATTAATAAATTATAAAGTATTGTTATATTCTTGTTCTTGAATAATCTGCATAAGTCATTCTCCTATACAATTATTACGTACTGTCATGAATTCAGAATAAAACAGCAGTAAAATAATTTTTGCCTATAAAAATGTACCCACAAACGATGTTAATATTTCTTTACTTTTCCAAATCGAAACCAAAAACCAACATTCACATTGAGCACTTTAATTTTTAATTATTTTAAAACTAAAGGCCGCTGACATCCTGCACACCTTAAAAATTAACTTCAGGTGGGATCAATACAAACAACGAACATAATAGATGAAATAAAAAGCAATCAACGGCAGCGATAAGTTCACAGACTCTAAATTCAATGATTAGATAAAATCATACAGAATTTGTATTTAAATATTAATACGTATCTTTTACCTTACCTCTGATCTGTGGTTGAATTATTTATGCACATATATACACACACACACATATGTATGTATATATATATATGTATATATATATATTCATATATATATATATATATATATATATATATATATATATATATATTTATCTATACAGACGCACATACATATATAAATGTTTAACATAATATTTTTCTGAGAATATACATATTACTGTTTGGTCTAAAGATGATTCATTTTTACAATTATTAAAACAATATTTGTTAAAAATGGGTATATTGAAATGACAGAGCGTCATAATATGCCAAATCGAACTGAAAATAGAGAAGTAGATATTTGCATAATGTACTTTGCACCGATATGTTTCATGTCTCTTGGCGGCGGCCTCGCTTTCATAATGGGTATTGCTATAATTTTTTTTTCATTTATCACGTTTTAAAAACGAAATAAAACATATAAAATATTTTCTTCTTGCCCCATTAAAATTTATAAACCGATACATATTTACAATACATATTGTATTTCCATACATATTGTCCTGGAAATTAGTAATCGTGATTTTTTTAGCTATACTTATAAAGTCTTAAGGGAAAAACGTGACGCGCAATAAAATGGATAATAGTAAGGAATATGGAGTAGTTGTCGTTGAGAAAACTCGTACAACAGGCCAAATAATTTGTGTTGCAATAAAATTGTTAGTGACTTAGATGAAATTATCCCTCCCACCTATTTCGTGAAAATGCGCCTCACGAAAAGCATGGGGCGCAACTTTGACCTAATAACCATTTTATTAACTATATTTACAGTATCATAAATTATATAATACGCGATTTAATATTGCATTGTCAATCAATTCTGAGCTATGTTTAAAGGTTGAAATCTAACTCAACGAGAAGTTGATTTAAAATATTTTTCGTATTAAAGTAAAATCTGAAAATTTTTATAAAATTGTTTCTTGAAAATTACTTCTTTTTGTTTTTCAAAGTGCTATGCAAATAACATCATTATAATAAAGTGTGAAAAAAATAAATTTGGCGTTTTCTTTAATAAAGTAGAAGCGTGGTGAAATACGTACTTTTCGTCTAATGTCAGATGTACAATTTATTAATTATCAAATATTTTTTTTTCAAAATTTTGATACGCCTTTTTTTTACATTTACTTGGTTTTTACAGTAGCTCGAGCGGTTAAAAAAAAATTTTGTGTGTGAAATTTGTGCTTTCCCTGTAAAGTTAGTTATATAATTTTTGATATTTGCAAAACTAAATGGTAAATATACAATTTTTTATTTAAATCAAGTATATTATACAAATTTTATTGATGTTTAACTAGATTTCTTCTATGCAATCTGTCTTATAAGAGTCAAAAAAAGTTTAAAAACAGATGGGTTATCACTTCAAATACAATTCTATTCGAGATTTATACTTGTATTTAAGTAAGTCTTAATCCGTTTTATATACAATATAAGTTTAATTTATAAACCGTTTTAAATAAGATTCATTCAGTTTTTTTAACAATTATCCTGGAATCTTGTTATAATTTTTACATGCTAGTGGTACATCGATGTAAAGAAACTCACATCATTTCTTTAGTATCGTGAAAATACAATACATTATAGTAAAATGTTATGTTTAGTTACTTGTTCTTACTTTATTGTTACGGAAAATGACCAAGGTTATCATAATATTTCCGTAGTATGAATTAATTATAAATCAAAATCCTGTGCGCATGTACGATGTTTGATCATGTTGTCGTTTTTCGTAGGACTGTACATAAAATGTTGAATATATTGCGGATTTATTTAAATAATTGTTTTAATATTATTCAATAGTAACAGTAGATATATCATTACTTAGTTTAATAGACTAGATAAACAAGATGTTAGGAAAAATACAGAAAAGCTTTAACAAAATTGTTTATTTTAAATTTTATGTGAACTATCCAGCAGCGTTTCCTTCGAATGTGTGTGTTTTTAAATTTAAAAAATAAATTCGCACCTGATTCGAATTAATATAAAATGTTAAAACACTCGTTATATTGACAAACTTGTTCTTGAGTTAGCCGAAACATCTGTTTTTTAGCAAAATATTTTGAGAAAATTTGTACAATATATTTACTGTTTTTATACAAATACCGTAAGCATATTTAAAAAAAATGTCGACAATGTGTCGCACATTTACGTGTACGTATTTAATAGAAATAATACGTATACATTACATATACGTATTACTTCAATCCAAATTGCTGTTCAATTCACGGTTTGAATTGTATCCATAATGTAATTGGATGATTCAGAACACGGTAAAGATTGTGTTCAAATTTTGTTTTGTGATTTTACTTTTTAGTTTTTTTTTTCTTTACGTGACTTTCTTTTGTTACCTCTTTTCCTAATTTGCCGCATTGTATTAAGTAATCAAATGGAAAATAACTTATTCCACTAAGTTATTTTCTAATATATCTATACTATAGCTCGTATTAAGGAGGTTATAATGCAGACCAAGAAAGTTAAAAATATATCGTTTTTTATTTATAAATATTTTCTGGATCACATAGCAACGAATTTTTATACTTACATTGAATTACATGATTACTGAACGAATTATTACTAGTCAATATTTACAATTTTAAATCATCTTTTGCATGACAATTAAATAATATTTTTTTACAAGAACAGATGTTTTGAAAACATCTAGGGAAATTAGAATAAATTTAATTTAAATCTGAAATATTGGAAAGATTAATAGATACCGGGGGAGGATTGTATTGGGCGGCTCTAAATTCAATAGTGATATATTTTTACTTATAGTCATAACAACGATTACACATAATTACTTACTCCGTGCCGTCGCATTCTTTATATTTGCAATTAAACTTTATTATATAGCACTTGGCTCATTCAGATTACACCAGATATTTTTACGAACTATAAAAAAATCAAAATAACTTTAATTAGCTGAATTAAATTAACGTATCTTTATAAAATGTATCATTTATCGCTTTATAAAATGTGTAATTCGTCTGTGAAATTAAACGTCACAGGGTTGAAGGAAAAGTGTATTATTAGAAGTTATAATTTTTATAATAATAGTCAGAATTTCTTCAGTGTAAGTATATAAAAACTTAAATCATGTAACAATAACATAATATCAAGTAAAGTTTTGATAAACAAAAAATGAAAATAAAATTTTAAAAAACATGACCAATGAAATTCAAACGCCGATTCCTCTCATGTAATATTTGTTTATATTAAACCATATCTAGACATATAACGATGATGTATAATTAAGGAAAGTTAGTACAAATATATGTTAAGAATGTATATTTAATTATAATTCGATAAGTGTTTTTTCAAAAAATAAAAACACTAAAAAAAATTTACGCGCCGAAATTAGAACAAAGCTTCCCATTTTTGACGATTAGTGATTGGATGAGTTCCAAAACAACAAAACTTTAAATGAAATCATCATAGGAGCTACAAACGAAAGAAAATGAAATTCGGTGCTTTAGTTAGGTTTACTAAAGTTCCTAGATTGGAAAAGTTTGAGGATTACACTTAATTTCAGAGAAGAAATATAGAGGGCACAAAAGTTTACTAGAATGCTTGTTCGACTTAGCGCGAGCATTACCATACTACCGGAGTTGGTCTGAAAGTTCAATAAAAAATGATAATAGAAATTCCTGGAGTATTATTATTACAAGAATCACGTTATCTAGATAAAATCTAGAAGTTACAGTAAAAGTTTACCTCCATAAACTTGTCAAAAGGTAATCCGTGAATTCTTTTTTTTACATTGAAAAATAATAAAATGAATACAATACAAAATGTAAATACTTGTATAAGAATTAAATAACCACCACAACAAAAATAATCTTCAAAAAGAATGTAAAAATCAATATTCTCAAACAAATTTTACGATTACCAACATTGAAATTTTAATTCCATTTAAACAGCTGGAGGACAAGATCGCTTTCCAGTAATTTTTTTTAAAGGTGTTACGTATGTTAATTTTTGCTTTAAACATTATAAATGGACTTGTTAAGAATCTTAGATAAAGAAATTTACTTCTTCGTTAATTTTGTTGAAGATTTTTTAATTTCCAGTCTGTATTAATTTCTTCATTTCATCTATGTTAACTTATTTTGATAATCTTACCTCGTATTATTATGTAATAAAACTTTTACCTTATATTAGTTCTATCGAAATGATGTGTGTCGGTTTAGTCATGTTTAAATAAAAATAATATTTCATTAAAATAACAAGAAAATTAAAATTTCTAAACCTAATGTTATTATTCCAAAACTAACGTCCAATTAAATACCTGTTTCAATATCTGTCCCAAATAAATAAATAAAAGTGACATGTACTGTGTCGGGTTTAGTTAAATTTTATAGAAACACACATGTTTCAATCTCGACTTTGGAATTCCTAGGCGATTTCACCATTTCTTCATCGATCACGGTTCACGGATATCATATGGTAAGTCATTTTATTGACATAAAAACAGTTTAGATTAACGCTATAGATAGACAAAGTTTTTAATTAAAAACTTTTGGCAAAAAGTTCGTGAGAATATTAAAAAACATTATGGATTCGTCACATATTAAAGACATATTACATAATATTATTTTAAATGTTTACTATAAATTTATATACATTGAATAGAAATGTTGTACCCTTATGAACTGAATGAAATACACAATTTCAACCAGTGTTTACATAAACACTATGAAATTTGTGTTTCAAATTTTCAAATAATGATAACCACAACCGACGTAATTATGTCAGATCTTGTGACATTTACCAGCATATGCAAGTCGGACTAAAATACCTAAATATTCCTATTTCCCTAGTTTTATACTTATGAACTATATTCTTATGAATAAAATTTTCCTAAAGGTAGTCGTGTAATTAAGTTACATTTTAATAACACAGGAAGTCATTTTGATAGACATTTTTCCAAAATTAGGTAGAACACGTTATGGATCACAACACATATTTTTATAAATGAAAAGTGAAGAAGTGAATAACGATCTTATATTTGAGATCCGCTTTAACGGTAAATTTTAATTTAATTGGTTCATAAATTATGAAATAAACAAAAAAAATCTGTAAAAATGAATGTACTTAAAAAAATTATTATGAAATCGTGCTAATTATAACTTCTACTAAATTCTTAGGGCCACCCATATAACCTGATATTCTATACTATGTCTTATTTAACATACATACATTTACGTGCCAAAGAGACGAAGGGAAAGCAATTTTTGTGGTACTGACATAATGTAATTAGAATGTCCGACGCCCATATAATCGGCATGGAACCTTTTTTATTTTTTGCCCAAGTTTGTTATAGCAGCGATCTCTTATCAATTGGCCGCATTTTCATTTTCCATCAGGTTGTTGGTGATTAAATTTTCCATTTGACATTCGGTATTTAATGCACCTTAAGTTAGATATATATAAACGTACTAAGTGCTAGATATAACAGGAGATAATTGTTAGTTATAATACGTAAAGTATTAGCGTAGTAAATTTCTGAAACTATGCTTATTTAAACATTTATATTGAATCCCTGCCATTCTTAAAGGTCATGTGAACGTTTTACTATATAGACACGTATTAAGTATTGATGTGTTATAACAATTTTTATTATAATTTTTTGACTATTTTCCTGCATGAATGTTATAAAAATACTTTCCAAACAATTTTCGGATCAGAGATATTAATTCAGATCAGAGAATATCAGGTTATATTAATTCAGCATCTATTTCTTCAGTAGTGATTTCTTTATTTTATATTAATAACAATTTATTACCACGCACAAGCTTAATTGTTTGATAACCTTTAAATATAATATTAAATCAGCTTTAAGCTCGGCCAACGATTTGAAATTGGTTTAACCTGACAAGTTTACAAAGATCTACCAAGATTTTATAGTGACATTGAGGTATGAAATTAAAAAAAGTTTTCGTGGATAAAATCAATCTAATTTCTAACGTAAATGTTATGATTTTTGAACTGTTTTTTGAATGGAAAGAATAAAAAATTTTATTGTTATTTTAAGTCAGTTTTTAATGAACCACTCTCTAATTTTAACATTTGAATAGCTTATGTATTAGCTGAAATTTGCCAAGAACAATTAACTAAAGTCATTGCGTATTTCACACCGGTACTGGACTTTTTAATGGGCAAAATAATTTAATTTAGTAGAATCAAAAATGTTTGGTTTAATAACAAATATAGCAACAGCAACAGTACCTTGTCGCGTCATACTCGAAATGGTAATTTATACGGCATCAATACTATCGGTTATATAGCAACAATACCATCATTTTATGTTTAGAAAAAATATTTTGGCTCTAATGATGGACAAGCAATTACGTATATACTAACTATAAAGTGAAACAATTATGCGGCTGTCATAACCATAAAACCTTCTACTTTATTAGTCACTTTGACAAAAGTCAGTATAAAATTGAACACCTTGAATATTACTTTTCTGCATGGTTTTAAATTAACAGAACTCTCGGCACATTTCCACGAAACCCATATAAATTATGTGTAATTATATTAAAGAAACTTCATACTATGAACTTACTTTTATAGTAAGCAGAGTTGCGTATACATACATTGAGGTTCTATAAATTAAAGTATTTTGCCAATATATTGAGTCAAATTTAGTTTAATTTTATTTTCTATGTGTAATATGAGAATTAAACCATATTTAATTTATAATAGAAATACCGATATACGTCAATGCGTAAAATTTATTTAAACAAAAATTTGGTTACCTGAGATTGTCGAATATACTTTAAATATTGGCGATGAGAGTCGTTACCATTGAATATGGTATTTGATACGAAAAATCACTGGTAACCATAATATAATGAAATTCAAGAGAAAAGAAGGAATAAATCTTAACAAATATTTCATTTAAGATACCTTTCTCCAAATCTGACAGTCTTGTCGGGTGCCTACATATACTCCTCTCAGCAGGATTTATATATTTTTTTGTGCTTCCTTTCATACCAGTCTCTTTAAATAAGGATCACAGTAAAGAAGATTCCTTAGACAACACTTTCTTCATAAAAAAAGTATTTTCTTCAAATCCTGCAGTCCATCCGACACGCAAATATATAAATTTTTTCTAGTGCGGCATTGACCTGGAATTATTATTTTGTTATATTTTTTTAAAATTATTTAGTACTTACACTCGCCGTTAATTCTGTATAGTTTCCCAAATCAAATTCTCTACTTAATTTTTACATAAAATTAATCAATTGAAATGGATTATTTAGTATAAGAAAAAAATGTTAGTGTTTAAAAAAGAGAAATGTCATATCCCAAATCTTTGAAAAAGTATGATTTTTCGTTTTCTTTCATTTCATGTTTAATAATTCAGGCTACTTATAAATTATTGATAATTTAGCTAATTTACATTTCAGAAGGACATTCATTTTTTAATCAATTGCCAAAATTAATTTTCGTTCAAATTTTTAACACACAAATTCCTTGAAAATATTTTCTTCCAACGTGGATATTATATTTATAAAAAAATTATATTAAAATTTTTGAATATGTAGCTAACTACAAGAAGATAATTCTAATTATATAACATTTCAATTTTTCTACACCAGACTTCCCGTCTTTGAATAAGATTAAATAAAGGAACGATTTAAATTTAAAATGTTGAACACCCATCCAAATAATAAAGATGTCATGTCTAAAAATGTATGTTCATGAAAAATTGATTTTTACATATTATTAAATATATAGTTAATCTACCCACACCTACCATATAGTTAAGGCAAAGCATAAAACCTAATACTCTCTACTACACTATATTCAACATACATAGAGTAAACGTTATTTACACGACGTTGTGTATAACAAACCATTTTTATTATTCGCCAAGTTCGTCGTAAAAGTCTGCTCTATTTGATTGGGCGTAATTTCATTTTCCTCTGGATTTTTGGCTATTTTTTTTAAATATATGTAAAAGGATGAACTTTTAATACATACTATAGGCATATAGAATATTAATTAAATTTATAAAATGGTAAAAAGTACAACTTCGCATTATTTTTATATATCTCATGAAGCGTTTAGGCGGAAAATAGATTTGCATCTAATTAAATGAAATCAGATAATACAAAAATAAATATTCTTACAATTTTGAGGTACATATACCCCAAATGAAAAAAAAGGAATATACGGAGGATCATTATGTTGTCTGTCTGTCTGTCAAAAACTATTTCCCAGAAACCACAACGAATTATATAAATTTATAAAAATACAGTGTTATATTAGGCAATACAGACTTTGGCACTTAAAAAAAACAAACTCGAATTGTAACCCTGATAAAACAATTATTAAATAATAAAAACATTACGAGAAATGTAATGAACTCCCCGATATAACTTATTCCCCGATATAACTTATTCCCATTAATATCAAAATTATAAAGAACTAATTATATATTATGGAATCAATTGTACTTACCCAGTTTATAAATAATTTCAATTTAGTAAACATCTATTTGTACTGTCGCGTAAACACATTTAATACTCATTATATTGATAATATCAATATTCGTAATGTGAAAAGTTATAACACTTCACTTACTCTTCTAAACGAATCCTTGTCGATGTAAATTTTATGAACTCTGACTAGACCGAGTAGATCCATAAAATCTAATTTCATAGCCACTCTTGAACATGCCCAATTTTCCGGTAGAAATGTGTCCTAAAGCGACTTCCCTCTGCAGCAACCGCCTTAGAGCGGAAAATCGTCTAGAGCTAAGCTTCATTCAGAATTGCAAACTGGGTACCGGACGGTCGATTGCGTAGCAAGTGGGTACAAGTATCAAAATACAAACTTGAATTTTTCTATCAGACGCAGTATTCGACTTTGGTTATTTAACAAAATAATTTTAAGAATATTTCAGAGAAATATAAAATCTCACGTAGTCCTCTGGGTTTTTAAGTACTTGTTATACATGTCTTTAATTTCATTAAATCGCGTATTTATATTAATAATACATAATTTAAAATAATGAATAAGACATATTGAATATATTTGGCGTTAATTTTGTAGAAATTCATTATTCGCAATTAAATGAAACTACGTGATGTAGTATTATTTCTACTATCTTTAATTTCTTTACCACGACCTAGGTTTCGTTGTATTACGATATCTTCAGGTGGGATATTAGCAAAGATTAACTGTTAGGAACAACCAACAGCATTTATATGTTTCAAACACAATAGCGGAAGACTACTTTGTGCGGATTTTTCCTTTGTTTATGTTAGTGAGTTTATTGCAGAGGCGCAGACTAGGTTTTATTATATTACTGAGAGTTATACAATATACCAGTATTCTAGTTGGGGTAATAAATTCAATTGTTGTTATTATGTGAAGTTATACAATGCAAACTTTAGGGTGTATGCAATAAAATTAAATGGAAGTTATTGTCGGTAATATATTGCAAAGGCAAGGGTATTTGAAAGTAAGGCCAAGGTAATATCCTAATTCTACATATCTTATTATCGGTAATATATTTATACAAAAGCAAGGGTATTTGAAAGTAAGGACAAGGTAATACACTAATTCTACATATCTCCGGTTTTGTGTATTCATATATTTATTTATTTATTCCTTTTAATTTTTTTTGTTTTTATTATATATACTTATATTCATATGTGTATTAGTGCTGAAACAATTTCCAGGGTACTGTAGTATCAATGTTTTATATTTATATTATATCTAGAAGATATTAAGTATGGGTGATGATATTATATTTAGTTGTTCATTTAATATATTGACCTTGATATCTTTTTTATGTCTGTTTATTTCTAATGCTTCTAGGATATTAAGTTTATTGCCTTTTATATTTATTTGTAATATATAGGGGGCATTACGGAAGATCTTATTCAGGTGAAAAGCTAATTTTTTGTGGGTGCGTTTGTGTATGAGACAACAGGTCGTATGCGTATATTTGGTTTATGAATTTTAGGTTGTCCATATAGTATTGGGGGTCTAGGGTTCATTTCTATAATTTATTTCTTTAAATTCAAAAATCATTTAGAACATGCAAAATTTTTTTTCGCTTTGTTTTATGTGAAAGTATTTTCGCACGTACGAATTAACTTAAAAGCAACTAGGCAAATATTTTTACATCAAAATTCTATACTAATAATATGTTATTATTTGAACGACAGGTGACTGTAAAGTGTAATACCTTGAATATAATATTTCTAGCGGTTCAAATTATCGATTCCCCCACAAGTTTCCACGCAAACCGTTCACCTCTATTTAACATTCAGTAAAGTAACGTTCCTAGATAATTTACGTAAATTGCATATTATTATAAAGGTAAAACTCTCGTTTTATGAAGTTTAATTATAAAATAATTGATAGGAATTTACACAAAGTTTCAAAATCGTCCACGAGTTGGATGACATGAGAACGTATATTCTGCAGGGCTTTTGTTCAGTAAATTAGTACTTTGTAAATTAAACAGCTTTTTTGTTATAATTTCCTTTGTCCATTATCATAATATATAACATATTCAATTTATAATACTAGGTTTGGCATACGTCAGTTTCTATAACGAATTTATATTAAAAGTTTATTACCTGGAAATGATTTAAATTATTGACGAAATTATTTAAAATATTAATCGAAAGAATCGTTAGTACCAAATATGGTATTTTATGAGAAGTTCCACAAATAGTCAGAGCCACGTGCCTCTAAATAACTAATTGTTATTCAATACAACAAAAAAAGAACGAACCTTAACAAATATTTCATTTAAGATATCTTTTTCCAAATCTTACCGCCTTGTTAGCCCCAAACGTACTCTCCTGTCAGCAGGAATTGTATAACTTTTTCCTTATCCCTTTTTATGCTACCTTCTTTGAAGGATGATAACAATAAAGAAGTTTCGTTAAAGAATGCTCTTTTGAGAAAATACATTTTTTCTCCAATCCTCCCGGTCGACCTGACTTAAAAGTTAAAGAACTTTTTGCAGAGTTCGCAACATTAAACGCAAATTATAATTTTCTTTTTCATTTAAAATTTGCAATTTATTTAGTGATGTGAACTTACAATTAATTCTGTGAAGGTTTCTCAAAATAAATTGCAGATTTAGTTGACAAATAAAACGGATTATTTGAAATGTATTAAATAGTTTCTGAAATAATATTAAAAAAACATAAAATTTTGTTTTAGTTTCGCGTATAATAATTCTTACGAAATATTTAGACTTATCTACGCTCTAATTATGTGTTTTAGAAAAAAGTACAATGGCAGTGGTAGTGTTAATGGCAAAAATAAATTTTCATTCATATTTTGAACAGGAACTTCCTTGGAAATGTGTTACTGTAAAAAACTAAATGGGTGACTATGAATATTATATATTCAAAGTCATAAATATGTTCCTACGGTTACGAATTCTTACGGTTAATACTTTAAAATGGATTCATATCAACTCCATATCAAAAATAAGGAAATATTGAATATGTATGTCTTCATTGCAGAGTAAAAGGCAGCCCATATGACAAACACAGTACTAGAATAACTTATAACTTTTCGGCTTCGAGATCAGATCTTTTCCAAATATTCCTATTTCTTAGAACTTAAGACAGCCTAAGAAGATTTTCGTAAGTTCCACAAGATTTCATGATAAGATATAATTGGTCGAAGTTTGTTACATTAATAACATATCTATACTACCTTCAAATGGGTTAAATTATATATATATATATATATATATATATATATATATATATATATATATATATATATATATATATATATATATATATATATACAATTTTGAGGGACAATATGGGATAACGTTCCATCAATTTATTTTACCAATTGGTTTACGTCAATCTTGCAGCGAATATACTGACATCATTTTTTTGCAAGCATTAACATGATTGTTAAGACAAAGCGATACAATCTACTGTCATGTTTATATGATCAAGAAGGAGGCGAGAGAGCAATTACCATGATATTGACACGATGTAATTAAATTATCCGCTGTTCAATCGAACGCCCCTTGACTCAGCTCGCGAAATTGTCTGCGTCGATTCATTTGTAGTTTTTGTTAGTGTCTATGGCGTTAGCCTTATCTTATTAGTTTGACATGGTTTAACTTTTTGTCACGAGAGGTAGAAATTATATTTCTTCCTTGGAAATGGATTTATATATATATATATATATATATATATATATATATATATATATATATATATATATATGTAAGCATTACGCATTCGCGCATATATTTGTTTACCTATTAAAATAATTACTAGTATGAATAAAACTCGACACGATTATTTAATACATTTCAATGCATTAAATAGTCGAATAAATAGACTAAAATCGAAACTAATTATAACGAAGAGGCTGAGAGATGATTAATTTGATTATCATTATAAAGACAATGATATTGAAATTTATAAATTAAAAAATTTACTTAAAAATATAAAAAAGAGAGTAAAGAATGTGTAACTTATTGTTTTGCTTATTTTGCATTTTTTCTGCCCGCGCTGAAATCATTTATGGAATATCCAATTTGATGGGACTTCTAAAATATACAGGAATATATTAAAAGACAACTAATTCCAATATAAATTTAACTAATATTAATTGAAACAATAACCATAAATCTAAGTTAACACACACACACACGCACACACACATGCACACGCACACGCATACACACACACACACACATATGTATATATATATATATATATATATATGTATATATATATATGCAGGTTTGATCTATTTTTCATATTAAAATAATGAAAAAAAAATTAGGTTTATATTAAACTTGACGAGAGTTTATAAAAACTAAAAGATGTAAAACTCCCTTGAAGTAACGTTCAAAAAGATATAAACATTTCAAAGAGCATAAGTCGCAATTGATTGTCGATGCGGCTAGCGAGCTTTTGATGCGATGAGTTCGCATATACACCGAGCCTCTGGCATAGTGTTAGTGTATTGGAAAGAATAAGAGGCGGAGCTAGAAACTTGGATCCTTTAAGGGTAATCGATGCGCTCATCGCCCTCATAAAAGCGATGAGTACGCAGACAACGTTTATGGTGCAGTTAGCTTGGACATGGAATTCATAATAAAATTTGGCGAATAACTCGTTTGCATTTACACCCATGTATATGTACATATATATATATATATATATATATATGTATATGTATATATATACATATACATATATATATATATATATATATATATATGTATATATATATATATATATGTATATATATATATATATATATATATATGTATATATATATATATATATATATATATATATGAAAGTTTGATCTATTTTTAACACAAAATTTCTTTCTCTGTACAGTTATTTTACATTGGTTTAGTTTTATGCATTTCCCCATAAACGCGCGGTCCATTAGACCCAATTATGCCAATATTCCTCGCTCTGGCCGCATGCGGCTGCGATTCTCCTTAAACTTGTGAATCACATTGGCTTATGACGGAACTTACATAATTACCAGTAAATACAAAGCGTATTTCACTAGCGTTCTACTAACTTTAATGGCCTTATCCCAGCTTTGCTTCTAAGGGTATTATTGTTTCTAAAGTTACTGTCTTTGGGGTTTTGTTCTGGAAAATTGAGGTTTAACTTTTTAATTTCAACTTTTAGTTTTTAAACAAAATTAGCTTTAATTAATTCAATTATAATTAACTTAACCTACATAATTAATAATAGTCTGTTCAATTTATAATTAACTTAACCTACATAATTAATCTAGGAAAGCACACACTTTCAACACTTCGAATCTTTCCGATAAAAAGCAAAGAATTCAGAAAGTAAAAATATGTTTTAAATTAAAATACATTATTTTTAAAACATTATTTCAGTACTTGTTTTATACCCTTTTTATGATTTGGAATATCGTATTATGTAATAAACTGTGAAATCGCTCAGCGTATTGCATATAAGTATAGCAAGTAGTATGAAAAAACGAGAATTATTTGAACCAAACGAGTTAATTACTAGTTTGGTTCAGGAAAATATTTTTCAGTTAAAAAACAATATTAAAATTTAACACTTAATTATAATATAAAATAATATGATAAAAAATTTGATGGTCGTGATTAAATAAAAGTTTACATTAAAAAGATTTTAATGCGAACCGAGCTAGTAAAATATATATGGTTTTGAATTTATAAATACTTTTTAAATCGCGTAGAAAGTACTTTTTATACCTGCATTAAATTATGTGTTTATTGAAAGTATTATTACTAGTTAATATTTATATATTTTTAACCGTTTTTGTGTAATAATCTGGAACTTAGTAAACGGATTAGCCTTTAAACGTTGATTTATCTTAATCGACAATAGTGCTTTGCTCGCTATCAAAACGTAGGCACTTTATTAATAAAATTCGAATGACGACAGCATATTTTGCTAAATATTTTCTGGTGAATTTTATTATTGATAAATATGAATTTTATTATTGATAATATGCAAATATGTCGATTGTTCACTATCTGACTAAAAACAATAACATCATTATTAGCTGGAACATGACTCATAGTTTTTATAATATTTACTTGGAAATTTGCCTAGATTATTTCATATAATTTAATTAAAACAAAATTTCAGTTAGTTTTTACCTTTAATTACTCACATAAGGTTTATTTTACCCCACTGTGTTTTTGAAACGTTGTAATTCCGCAATTTTTAAATTTAACGTAACGGCGTTCCCAGTAGCTGCCTAAATATCAGGAGATCGCATTTGGGATATATATAGCCCCACGTAAGGGTTAGTGCGACTTTTGTTGACAAGTATTATCACAGTGTGTTTTTTGTTATGGTTCGAAATGTTGTTTTTATCCTTAATTATATATTCTTTTTAGGTTAGAAAGACGATAATTTCACCTCAGCGGTTATATGACCACCAAATTGCTCAAGATTTATTACAAGCGGAGGAAGAAGCTTAGGAAGAAGAAGTTAGGAGGAAGAAGTTAGCTTTACATGTCAGGTGTGCTGCGTTCTTCTTACTTAAATTTCAAGGATCTATGGGCTACAGATAGAACCGGCATCGATTTTTTCCAAAATACAATATCATTCAAAATATTTCTTTTTATAACATGATGTATTCACTTTGACGATAAAAATACTAGAACAGAAAAACAGCTGACAGATAAACTAGCAGCAGTAAAGGAGTTCACTGATATAATGAATAATAATTTAAACTCAAATTATTCTGCGTCTGAAAATGAGACTCTGGATGCACAATCACCTGCATTTTGAGGCAAATTTTCTTGCGTTGTTTTCTTGTTCTATTTTATGGCATAAAACATTACGTCGTCGATTTGGAAGTATTTTACATATTGCAATTAGAAATTTATGCTGGAATATGCTGTCATGATCACGCCATCACAATATGTGATGAATGTACTGATTAAAATGTTCCCAAATATATCGATCGATCTCTTTACTAGTTTAACAAAAATGTTGATTATGAAGGCGGTTACTCTTTAGTACAGCGTTGATGCTGTCTATTTTTTAAAATAAATCATTAAGTGTTTTTGTTTTACCTATAACTTTAATTTTTGATATTTGGGGTTATATATACTCCACGCGAGCATAAGTGTAACTTTGCTGACGAGACTAATTCAAGTTTTAATAATTTCAAACAATTCTTGTCTAAAATCAACCAACAAAAATAAATTTTAATTTTGTTTTTGTAATTGTAATAAAATTTCTACAAGGCAACAAGAGACTGATGTAAGCTAAAATGTTCCGTACATTGCACTATTTTTATTTGTAAACGTTACAGTTATGAACTTTAAGTATGGTCTTTAATACATTTAATGAGTCAAAAATCCCAATGTGCTAGAGAATTAAAATAGTATCCTACGAAAAGTTATTAGAAGTTACAAAAGATCTGAAACCGTATTGCATTCTCAATATTTAAAAAAATAATAATAATAAACGTATGAAACCTCACTACTCTGGTATTTCTTTTCGCCAAGTACGTATTTTCATTCATATGAACTAGATAGCGTTCTGAGTTTTCCGTACGGTTACGTGAATTAAGGTACGTGGTCAATGAATGCTGTCTTTTCTCTGGTAGGTGCAGAATTTATTACTCTATTTGTATTGAGGTATGCAAAGTTGAATTCAAATATCTGGAATAATTACATAAATACATACATATTAGTTCTTTCGTGATCGTTATTGCCATATTAAAATGTTGCACTGCGTTCCTACTTTCAAACATTGCGTTAACAATGATTTACTTAGATAGGTTAAAATTTGAGTAATTGAGCAAATTATTATTCCATAGAATATGTACTTATTGATAACAACAGGATTTTATTATTAAAATACATATCGATTAAAAAACTATAAATTACGAGTAACATTCATTTAAGTTATGTATTAAAAGCAAAACTATGTTTATGCATATATATAGTTAGCAATAGCTATGAAGGAAACTGAATTTCAGGAGTTACATTTTGTTAACTATATTGACTTTCTGGCATTTACATGCTAGGCAAATAATAAAGATACACCGCTCTATGGGTATAAGGTTTCATAAAATACGACAACAAATTAGAAACAATGATTTATTTACCCTTACTACTAACATGGGACAATATAAAACTCATATATGAAATATATGTATACGTTGATATAAACTAATCATTTATAATTTCTTCTAGTTTTTGACTAATTTACGTAACAAACGTCTTAACGAAGATCTTACCCATACAATCAAAAACGACAATATCGTTAAAAGTTTATTTAAGGTGATGGCGACAAACTCGTTGATTTCTACAATCTAAATACTTACCTGAACCACGAGTTTGTCGAATTTCAAATTAGTTTCACACCCAACATTCAAGTCACCGCCATTATAAAGAGCGTGGTTACTTCAAGACGCGACAGTGTACCGCCTATAAAGAAACTTAATATACTCATACTTAGTAATCGTTGTTTAAATGCTTTTGAATGAATCCTATCGCTGTGCTTTTAATTGAATACGACTCCTCGTGATATTGTTACAAGGATGAATTTAGTTTAGTTTAAATTGCATTGAATTAAGCGGTTACCACTGGTCAATTAACAGAGATAATTGTTAATCTCACGAAATATTACTCGTATTAACGATTTCGTACAAAATACGAATATATGCAATATGTATAAAACGAACTTTACGATAAAATATTTCACAAAATATTCACTGTATCAACAACATTAAGTTCTGCAATAAAATAATTTGTTGCGGAAAGTTCCTTCATACTTTCGTCATGTCCATATCCATTCGTTTGCCATAATCTCACGCTTTCTGCAGCTTTATATCTATGTAAATAAATTTTTGTAATTATATTTTACATAAGTATGGAAATCAGGATTAGTTTGAAGGGAAATAATAAAAAAGTACATGTTTACGTATAACCCCACCATCTATTTTCTTAACCAAGAGGTTAAAAAGTTTGAAATATTTTAACTACAATAATATAAAATCACATTTCATATGCAATTACCCTTATAACTTGTATCAAAAAAATCAGGTAACATCAGGGCTATGGAATCAAAATTAGTGTGTTTCAAAAAGCATTTGATATTTTTTAAGTATGTGCAATTGCTACTATTTACTTAATGTGTGATTATGTGTTATATTTTAAATATAAAATGGCTTGTTGAATATCATACCATATAAAAATGCTTTACACAAAACAACTCCTAATATATTACTTGAAGTAATTCTTAATGATATTTGCATTTCGTAGCAAAATTTTATCTTAGTGATCATATCTGGACATTGTCGTCTACTCCTTCTATCAATTAAATAAGACATTCAATCACAATAAATATCAATAACCATTTCCATATATTACTAAATCAAAAGAACCACGTGCGGACAACGGTTGTCACGTGCAGAGTATTTTCTTTTGTGCATATTAACACATGATTTTTGAAAGAGCGCAAAATAAATCCATGGTTAATTTTAAAACTTTGTAAAAATTGTTGTATATTTTAGAATAATTGTAAAATAAAATTGTCTTTGAAATAATAAATAGCTTGAAATAATTGTTAAAAGAAAAATTAGTTTTTGGAGGTTCTGCATGTCTTAATATTGCTGATTGTACAAAAATTTCAATATTCTGTTCACTTAAAAAGAAAAAAGAATTACTATATTAAAAAATATTTATTAGAAGGGTTAAATATAATTATTGTCAAATAACGTATTTAAATACGAAATAGACTTCCCAATACGAAATATAATTACATTACTTTATTTTTAAAGTAAATTAGTCGTAGGTACTTGAAGTTATCCGGTTTAATTTTATATTGATATTGTAAATAAATTAATCGCTCTAAGTTTGAAGTGTAGTGTGGGTGATATGAATCAATAAATTAATATCGTACTTGAATAACTTTTAAAATGATGAAACGAACTGACTAAAAAATATTACTTCTTATTCATGTGTAATACAAAATAGGTGTCAAGATCTAGAAATATATATAGAATATTATTTAACAAAAAAAAAAATTTAAAATCCACTTTCATCATTCCTAGTCATAACCAGTTCCTCATTCAGAGTTCTAAATTTGAAGTGCAGTACTCGTGATATAGATCAATATATTAATGTGATGTTTGAATGACTTTTACATTATGACAGATGAAAAAACAAATATTTCTTCATATTATATATAGTAGTACTAAATATCATAGTAGTACTAAATATCATAGAAATGATTATCTGGCGTCCATAACGGTTACCATAAAATACAACAAGGATTATTTAAATGGATAACAGGCGGTACCCCCACGCAAATTTGCTGCAGCTTGACTGACTCGAATGCTAAGTATCAAATTAATTACAAATTCACGTCAAGTCTTACTCTGTCCGCAAACTCCCTGTTTAGATAAGTATTCAGTTTAATAAAAAAAAGTAAAAATTAAAGCTTTAAACACTTCAATGAAAGTTTAACGATATTGCCCCCAATACTAAAATGAAATAACATTATTAACTTCACAGAATATATGATTGAATGTTTTCATTAACATTAGGTTTAATTTGTGTTTATTTTTGCATTAAATATTTGTTTATTCTGAATATTAGTAATCATCTTAAGATGTTGAACATTACATACTAATTCTATATTATGTCAGGTATTGTTTTTTTTTATCTTATATTTCCGTCAATAGCCAGATTAGGAATGTCAGTTTTTTTTTAATTATATCTACTTCTCAAGCACAATTTTTACAAATTTGTCTTCACAAATTTACGCCGTTTTGCGCCTGTAAAAATATAAAATAGTAGTAGAAAATTGAAATCATGGGCGATTATAGGACAATTCGTTTTTTTGGAAATTGCAACCAATTTTCTCTTTGTATAATTTTTCCTCCGAATTACAATGAATACTATAAAATTTTAGTCGACAACTAGCAGGATACTTTTAATTAGCAATAATATTCAGTTATATGTTGAAAATACTTGATCACTAAGTTTCGTCGGAAACTCATATTTCACCAATAACAAGTTAGGCAGAAAATACAAGAACATGGTATGTAATATGTTAATTAATTTTGCTTAGGTAAGAAATTAAAAGCGAGAAATATAAAGGAGTGAATTTTGTCGGAATTTTCTTCAAGAAACAGAGGTTGTCTCATATAGAGTTTGAGTTCTTTTGATATGAAGAAGAAAATTAAACAGACGCTTAATACACTTTCCATCATAAAATTCTCGCGGGTACCTCCAAAAAAATCAGGGTACCCTAAGTGAAGTCTTGAAAGTTACAGTAATGTTATATAATTAAGTTTCAGTATTATTATAGAAGCAACCGCCAATGATCTCATTAACATTCAAAACACTTGACACACGCATTAGAATAGAATCGATTAAAGTGTATTTAGATTTAATAGGTCTCACGAAGTAAAATCAATTATAAGCGTGCACGCAGTTATATAGAAATGAAATTTGTTCATAGTTTTTAATAATCCCAAACTATTAAACAAAATAGACCCTTATTAACGTTTCACAGCATTGATCGTTATGCCAAATAATTTATTATTGAAAGAAAAAAAATTAAAACCCTGGCTTGCTATCTATTTAAAAGTTTAGGTAAAAGTACTAGATAAAAATTTTCCCAAACTAAGAATAGAATTGAAGTAGAATCACATATCAGTAATTTTATGAGATTATGTCATAGAAAACTTTCTTAAAATTAAAATAATTTTTGTCAGCGTAAATTAGTTCACCTCAGTATACGTGTTGTCGACAACTGATATAAGATACAATAATATAATGTACAGAAAATAAATTATACACATTGACGCTCCGTAAGGGGGTCTGAATTTGCAACCAAAAATACATATGCACAAGATCATTTCAAAATTTTAGTAAAGGCAGTTAGCAGCGTCATAGGCCTGTAGTTGCTTATTTAAAATTTAATATAAATAGTTTTTTCATGAATCGGTGGAACACACGATATCTTCAATGAGTAAAAATATATACCAGAACACAAACTAAATATACCGAGAGTGAGCAGAAGAAGTCAGTGAAAGTCTAAACGTATTAATTAAACACGGCTAAAGCCTATCTGGACCACTTATTGGTTTGGGTAGAAGCTGTTTGAGTGTCAGTATATTATAATCGTCGTTATTTATCTTTCGAATACGTATATAAAAAAAATAGAAGAACCTAACTGGTACTCGTAGTAACTAGCGTGGATTGATTTGGTAGTAAAGTTATTAAATAAATAAATTGTAAACGCATAAACATTTTGAACTCTCTCTGTCAGTTATGGCCCAGAGAATATACCCGACTGAGCCCATGTATCAAATTAACAAAATACTTTTGAATAATTCTTAAACCGAGTTTAAACCTCAGGATCTAACTGTCTTGCAAATTCTCAGGTTCCTTTTAATTTTGCGTGTTAAATCAAATATTAAATAAAATATATAACATTTTTTTTGCAAAATTTATTAAATTTTAAATATATTAAGATATAATAAGTGAAAATAATTTATTGAGACAAGTTTAACGAGACCAAATATTCACCTTTAAGGAGATTTGTTGTCCAATTTTAATGTCTATCATCATATCCTGGCTTTACCATTATCATCATGTGTTTTCACCGACAATGTGTAACTAGTTTCAAGTCTCTAGACCTTTAGGGTAAAATATCGATTATAAAATATATATGCGATTGACTTGATAACAAAAGCTTTTAAAATCATCCCCTTAACCAAATCTTTCTTGGTAACATTTTATTCTAATATTGCAGATTAACTGAGTGTTAAATCAAGTCTCAAGAAGTAAAGATTTTTCGTTCTAATTTAAAGCGAATGTCATTTAAAATGTAATATTTTAAATGTATGCAATTGTTGATATTTAAAATAAAAAATGTGATGAAACAAACATATGGAAAAAAATTCTTGTAAAATTACTTAACAGTTTGACACGTAAAAAACACCTTACCCCGTCACAGTTGTATATTAACAAAAATATCCGCAACTAGCGTTACTTGATTGGATTTTTTTTACTTTTAAACCGTGACCGATGTAAATTATTTGGAATGACTGTTCACAGTTAAGAAAATATAAAAATGTAACATTGTTTATTTGGAGTGGTTGTATATAATTTTTTTTTATTATGCTATTCATATCAAAAAAATGTAAATTTACATTTCAGTCAGGCAAAAAGGTTACATGTATCATATTATTTTTTAAGGAGCACTTGTTTCTTAAATTGTCGTCGTTTATTTAAACCAATATTTAAAATATTAATGGTTGCATTTACTGTAAATTAACATTTCCAGATTTCAGGATCTTCGCACGAAAAATCATTTCAATCTTTTAATTATAACATTGTTAAAATAAAATCAGTTCAAAATATAATTAAATATATAAAAAAAATCATGCATAATATAAAAACCACCACAATTAATAAAAAATTATTTATTTATTTATATATATATATAAATATATATATATATATATATATATATATATATATATATATATATATATATATATATATATATATATATATAAATATATACATACATATTTATATATGCAAGGCTGGAGACTTAATCAGGATCATCCATGTATGTGGACGTTAGTTGTTGGCAATTGAAACAATAATAACAAATCATAACTATTGCACAGTACCATAGTAACGAAAATAACGTTAACTAAGATCGATTAGATTCAAGGATTTATGATGTTCTCAGCTTGCCCGTGCGATTCTCCCCTACTCAGTCCTGATTTTTCGTCCGCCTGCAAGAACTGTCAAATGTCAACTGCCTGTCGCTCGCTGCACACCCACGCCGCCGCGACTGACACCCCGAACGCAGTAAGGACCGCAACTATATTAATGATTGACTACGCTGAACGTTCTTCGATTCCGACACGACCATTCTGACCTATCATGCAATATCGCATGACGTCTCTGAAATGAGAAGAAGCAACGAAAATAGTTTTGCTCGACTATCTTGACTCAAAAATGGGAACAAAAAATCTCGACATAATTTATGATTTATATTCAGAAATTAATTATCGAAACGATTGAAATTCTTATTGCTTTCAAAATGTTACCTTATTTAGCCAAATTTCATACCTCTACATACTACATCAAAATAGTGCTTACCCAGCGCTCTGCAACTATCGATTAACCATTTTTCAAATCGACTTTAATTTCGTTAAGATCATTATGAACGAAATATCCTCATTAAGTACATTGTTGCTTACGAATATGTTTTCCTGCATAGAAAGAGAAATTATCACCAAGGCCAGTACAACATTTTATTCAAAATAAACCTGTCATCTAAGAGCATAAACTTATCGCACATAAAAATTACGTACAACATTTTTAATAGGAACTTGCAGTTTTAGAATTCTTTTCGGTCTGTCTTTCTCACTTATAATATTTTTTCAGCAAATGTGTACTTAAATACGTCTTTTGCAAGTTTTGGTCACTACGTTATAGGTAGTTCAATATTTACGTGCAAATATATATTTTTATGCACGTATACGACATATAGTTTCTCTGATATGATACTAAGAAAAATATTCACATTTCAGAAGCATAATAAATAGCTATACCACTTACGAGAATAATTCCTACGTTTTAATAAAAGAGCTATTCATTACGATTCCTTGCCTTACAAATATAAGTCAATGCCAAATACGAAATATTGACATAAAAAAGTTTTGTAAACAATTTTGGTCTTAGAATTTTTGCTTCTTTACCTACATTTTCAATAAATTTTATTTTAATTGATAAAATGCTTTATTAACATTATGAATTGATTTATTAATTAGCGTTGCCTCGATTTTAAAAAATATTATTACAAGCATTTATGTAAATTAAAACTCAATAAGATAAAGAATGCAGCCAAAATGTTTGACAAAAAGACAAGTTTTTTGTATTGAGCTTGATGTGAAGTGAAACAATCTATTACAAACTTTATACCTGACCTGAGAATCTAGACTTAACAAATTAACTGAAGTTGAAGTATGTCAGTATGAAAAACATATATGAAGTCGTTGGCGGCCAAATTCATGTTTCTGTTATTGATATTGAAAATTGAAACAATCAACTTAATAATAACGTAAAAAACATTTCCCAACATTTTCCTGAATTCTTTGCACAATTATGTTTTTCTTTTTCTTTTTTGTCAGTTTCGATATTTTTAAAAACGTTTATTGAAACTTTAATAAAACCACGCAGTAGTTCTATTTCCGTTACTTAGTCCAGTGAACACGAACACCTTTTTTATAAAAATTATAAATAATTTTATACAATTTACTGAGGTAATTTTTAAAGTTTTTGATTTATATCTGTATCTTTCATTTATATGCTAACAATTCAAACCTTAATTAAACATTTTATATTAAGTACATTATAGTTTTTATTCATTCCTGATATGCCAGTTATCGTTATATCTAATTAGTTTCCTAAATATACAAAATTCGTTTTCCATCGCTTTTCAACTTCATTACTTAGACCTAAGAAGAACTAAATTAAAATAAATTTAATATAAGTCCTCAATTCCACATTCTCATGACATTTAGTTGATCTAGTGTAATCTGTAAATACCTCTCATAATTTTTTACAAGTCACTTTGCAACTGCTACTCCATTCTCGATTTTTATTCATAATCACAGTTAGCTACTTAAAATGACCAAATATTTTGATTGTACATAACATTAACTTACTATTTTAATTTTTGCGATATTAATTTTGACCTGAAGCAACTATTGTATCTTTAATGAACATACTATTTTTTATAAATAAACCCATCATAGAATAAACATTTTAAAAATTCAAATTTAATTTTTTAACCAACATGTAAAAGTTTTGTGGATCTTCATATTGATAAGTGGTGAAAACATAGGAAAGAACTTGAACACAGCGATGTTCGGGTGTATTGCATTCAAATTAAATCGCATACAAAGATTTCGAAACAGAATAAAATATCTCACACATGGATTTATCTCCTTCCGTTCACACTTTCCACACCGGAAATGGCCGCGTTTCTATTCGCAAAAAGCGGCCGAAAATAATTTGGGCTTTTCCAGTGCCTATCGTAGTCAATGTGTTCAGCTTTCAAACAACATTTGTGAATAGATACTACGAGTTCATCGAACATATGCGGGTAGTTACACCATGGAAACAAGAACAAGAAAATAATTTCATTGAGTATGATTCGACACGAGAATCATTAAAGTTAATCTATAAGATAAAAACGTTATTTTAATCAAAGTAATTATCTATATATATATATATATATATATATATATATATATATATGTATATATATATGTATGTATTATATATATATATATATATATATATATATATATAATTAAGTCAATGCAAACAAGCTTGGTTATTGATTCATGGCTGTATCAATAAAATACAGCCTTTCAGTGTAACGTTTAAAATTGAACTAAGTGAGAAATAAGGATTGCTACAACTTACTATTTTATTAGTAATTTTGAATAGGTATTAGGGCTTATCTAATATAAACAGACACTGAGATCACAAAGATATACCTTGTTTAATATGGGTATGAAAATGGTCACTTTAATGGTCTTCGACTTCGTTATCTTTCAGCAAGAGAAAAATTCTTAAAATAAATTTTACTAAAAGAATTTTTTAATGACATCCTACTTACATGAATGTTTTCGATCCCTGTTTATACGAGTAAAGATACGATTATTGTATTTGGGTCAATTAATTTCATGGCACTTGAATTAATTTCAGTTTATACCTTTTTACAAATTGATGAATGGGGTACTGCTAGTATAATAAGGTTAAATTTGGACACTTTATGAATGAAAATAAAAAAAAAAGAAATGAATTGGTTTTTTTATATTCAATGTGAGTACATAAATACATTCAATTAATTCTTTAATTATCTCCTAAATTATACTCAATCGAGTCCCATTTTTTCCGATAGTTAATCTGGATAACTATAATTAAAATTTATTTCTATAATTCTTGGATTAGTTTATTTGAACTATTTTATGGCACATAACATAACGATAAATAACTGTTTAAAATTGACTTTATGATTTTAGGAAGTTTATACCAAAAGTACCTTACAGTCGTTTCTCCATATCAAAATTAAAAATAAATCGCAAGGGTTACTCATGGAAAATTAAATGCAATTACAGCGTCTCTCATCTGTTAATGTGTTCTTTATGGTGTCTTCGAAATTCATTATCAGATCCTGACCATATTTGTATAAAACCTTCTTGAAGCTATTTCCTTTGAAGCACAACCAATTTTTAGAAAAAAATATATACACGCGTCAAATTGAGAGCGCACTCCTTTATTGAATTCGGTCATAAAAGAGGAAACGTGAGAAAGTGCCTTCGTATATTTTTAAAAAAATGCGGACGAGTCACGTTTGT
Organism: Druceiella hillmani; assembly: GCA_039881145.1. Classification (NCBI taxonomy): domain Eukaryota; kingdom Metazoa; phylum Arthropoda; class Insecta; order Lepidoptera; family Hepialidae; genus Druceiella; species Druceiella hillmani. Next base: position 31,066,516 of record JAYKKI010000014.1, on the reverse strand, counting down.
GAAAGAAACAGTAAAGAGGAAGGATAACTTAAGTAGAAATAAAAAAAATAGCAACAAAAAATTTGTGAATTCGATAACTTAGTTTAAGCTGAAATTAAAATTAAACTCCAACTCCAACACTTAGCATTTGAACTAATTCTATAATTTAGCAATAATTAATAAGGAAGTTTGTGTGTACAAAATCTTTGAATCGAAAATCATAAATTTCGCAGCTTATGCACTCACTCGCTGGTAGATTGTCAAAATTTGTAGGTTATTTCCAGAAAACTAGAACCTGAAAATTCGACACATATGTCGTTATCAAAATACTAACGGGAGGTTTTTAAGTTATAATATTTAAACTTTGGAAGTCGTCAGCAAAGTTAGTAATGACTGGGTTTCTAGAAAATATTAGGTAAAGAAAAAAAATGTATTCTGAATCATAGATTTGCGTAGTATGTATATCTGTATATGGAAGACACTGACTCCTTTTCTAAACTTGGCGTGATGTTGTTTTATATGATTTTGTATAGGGGATTGTTTTACATATTTCATTATTTATATAAAATACAATAAAATACATTTAAAAATTAAATGTGTTATTGAACTAAAATTTTGACTTTAAGAAAGCAATTGATTCATTATTATGCTATAAAAGTAGGCATGTATGATAAATAAACATCTATGTATTATGAAACTTTTTATCGAGGAAGAAACGGAGGTTTTGGACCTTTTTGTAAGGCTGGTAAATTGTATCCTAACAGGGTAATTCACGCGCTAAGCGATAAAGCAATGGGTCATGCTCATTTCGTTTTATTTTTTTTAAATGCATAGAAGTATTAAATATAATTATAGAATCAGATCACTCATCGTAGAGCGTACATTAGATCATTGAGAGAACCGGTATAAATGAACGCAACATGCATTGAAAACTATCTCAAAAATTTCAAGACTTTAAGACAAAGAATATTTAATATGACCACCTATTGCTTATATTTAATGTTTTGTAGACTCGAAAGAAAAGAGGCAGTAAGCAATCAACAGTAAACAAAAAACATTTCTTTTCATATCTTAACAAATTAAACAAAACAAATTGAAATCTCATCAAAAATATTGCTGTCCTTTTCCAAAAATAAGACGTAAAATTTAATAAGGTCAAAGCAACTGTATTCTTGTATAAACTTACTAGAAAAAGTAAATTAATTATTTTTACGGATTAATAAATAAAGACTTTGCATTTAGATTTATTGAATATTATATGTATCACAACATTGAATTTGTTTGCGATAAGTTCTCATCTATCTATTGTTTTGTTATACTATGTATCCATAAAGCCATTGTTGTTTCTTTCTTGCATAACTCCGCTTTTTAAAGTGATGAAAATTTGAAAACCCCGCAATCAAGTTCATCATTACAAGAGAGTTATTATTTTATAAATCTAAACGCAAAGCTATAACGCAGTCATTTAGACTTTTCTAGCAAATTCTAAAAGAATTTATTTAAAATGGCTATTTTTATTTAAAATATATTCAGCATTTTGTACAAATATTTTCAGCACTAAATTACTTCTAAAGAAAGTAATTTTGGAATAATTTCATGTCGTTTTTGATACCACACACAATATACGAAATTAAAAAAAAAACTTGTTTATTGCAGTTGCTATGAGAATTTGGTAGTTTTGTTTATTAACTTCAAAAAACAGGTTAATATGCATTAATACCACTGTAAAATTTATGAATCAAACGTTGTTTGCGAAAAATTTATGGAGCATACGAATGGAGGAGCAAATGAAATAAGTTAACGATGTAAAAATTTTAATTTGCGGTACGGGGAAACCGTTATAAGGGAGGAAAATAAAACGTGTAAATGTTTGAGTTATGGAAATAAAGTTATGATATTTATTAATTGAATGATATTGGGTGGAAAATAAAAACTAATTATGTAATATGTAAGCAAAAATATATAGGGGAAAATAATGGGGATGTATCCTTACTATAGTTTATATAAGTATTTAAAAAAGTTGTTTGAAAACGTCGATAAAACTACTCGTACACCTAGCTTCTCGACGATCAAATGTAAATACCCTGCATTTCGATATCAGTAAACACCAATATACAATACAGTAAATAAATAGACAGGAACATGACAGAATTGCACTCGTAGTACACAATAAAGGCAAAAATATGGGAGACATAATCCACAATTGATCAAAATAAAGCAAAGAGTCTTCATATGGACGTGACCAGCCCATTTAGCCAGAAAGTAAATAAAATTGGTTTGATATTGGAAACTTGAATTACATCTGAAAGTGTGAATGTTTACTTTTATTTATAATGCTTCAATCTTACTTGTTCACTTCCAGTCACAAAATAGGAATGGAACTTAATAATTTCAGTATAAATACACCTCTCTTTAAGTAGTTATTAAAAATATCAAGAAGTGAATAAGTTTACTAGCTACCAACTATTATTTACTACGAGAGAATCGTGTTATTATTGTAATATAATCGATTACGATTGATGAAATATTGGCCATAAAATAATTTGTTTAAATTCCGAATTTTTATATAAATATAAGCATTTTATTAACGTCGTCATATGACTGTGTTTTGGACGTGTTTAGAGTTATTAAAACATTTTTAAATAAATTACTAAAACCTATGAATCGATAGTTTAGTGAAAGTTTCAATTAAAAGGACTTTTCTTATTTCCTTTAAATATGAAATTTATTTTGCGCATCATGGACGATTCCTTTATATTAACATCAACTTCTCTTGGTGACTGTTCGTCACTTGCATCTTATAGGCTACTTTTAAAAACCAAATAAATTAAACCGACAGACAAAGCACACATATAATATCTTTATAGGCAACTAGTACGTTTGATCGTCGTAAGATAAGGGTATAAATGAACGTAACATCCCGTGGGATCGCGAATGTAGATACCCATTTTTATGTTAGACTTTGCGACAGTGATTTTTACTCGTGCCATTTAGATTGGGAAATAATTTTGTTTGCATACTGTATTGCACATACGTTCACTTTGGAGTGATGTAGGCTATTAAATATTATGTTTTTATGTCAACAAGGGAATAGAACATGAAAGGTTTTTCTTAGCAGCGAGTATAGGCTGAAGGAAAATGGGACTGAAATACAGCAATGCGAAGTTTTCATATTCAACTCTAATCATACATAAAAGCTCGCCAAATATAACATCAAAAAATACGAATATCTATTGATAAAATTTTATAGTACCGTGAATTTCATACATACATTGTCTATTCTCAAATTACTTGATAATAATTACATAGGATATTTATACTTTTGACGAAGCAGCACGAGTACCGGATCCTCTAAAATATTCAGTAGGTACTATACATTTTAGAATGAACGCCCACGTCTCGCATATAACGAGTAAAAACTACATGAGGCTAAATAAGTGTTAAAATAATATTACCTTCTTGTTGAATCGTACATGTTTCCTTATTGTACTTTGTTTTACCTGTTATTCGTGTCTTTATCAAATAAAGCCTTTTGATAGGAGAAATTATATAACGATTGTATCTTCAAGAATCGAGTTTCGGGAAATTACAATTAGTTATTAAGATTATAGAAATTAAATTATTAATTACAACAACGCAAATATATTTTTTTTAATAAATTTATATCGAAGGCAAAAACCATGTTACATGAGTAATGCAGTAATTTGATGTATAATTGAGGCTATTAGAAAAACTTTATATTTATCGATTATAAGTTATTTGGAAAAACACAAATAATTTGGGTAAACAGTTTGTTTTCCAAATTCACATTGTTAATAGCATTAATAACCATATGCAATAAAGTAAATAATAGTTGAATTCCTAGCAGCAGAAGCTGCTAATACAAACATTAATTTCCATATTTGAATTATTTTATATCGATTTTTTTTTGCTGTTTTTTAAGTCATCGTAGATTTTAAGGTTCCCAACTCTAACCTTTAAAAAATGGCCGAAACCCTTTTGTTTTGATAATGTGAATTCAATCGTCCAAAAGAGCTTGTAGCTAAAAAATAATTCTTTGACTTAAAATATATTCATATTACGTAATTGTTTATTTAAAACTGTAAATCGTTATTAAAATTTTGTGTGATTTTAAAAAGTTTATTACTTCATTATGAAATAATTAATTTATTTGCAGAGTATTTTATTAAAATCATCTCAAATAGTATTTTAAGTCCAATATAAACATTAAAATAAACGAATAAAAGAGTTAATCATATAGAAGGACGTACAGGTTGTCGTTTTAAGATCTATTATGGAATAGGTCAATATTATTATTTTAAAACCTAATAAATAACACGATTATCTTTAGCTATAATAATGTGAAAGTTATAAGTAACACGGACGTAAGTTTTGGAAATGAAATTTGTTATAGCACGCCACAGCATAAAAATGCACTGAATAAATTAAAAAGAGCAACCCAGCCGAGGTGGTGAGGCAAAAAGCAACATGACGAGAGGAGTAAATAATACCCCCGACATATCGATAGTGATTGTGTGTATATATATTTTCAGTGGTTTCCGTTTATTTCTTGTTTTACTTCATATTAGACTAATCACAATATACTTTGGGTTAAACATTGCAAGTCTCATTCTTTTTATTCATTTGAGCTGTAACTTTGCATAAATATATGGTACCAATGATAATATTATGTTATTATATCATTGAGCTTATTCTATGATGGAAGGTGTTGGAAGATTATGATAATAACTTCATAAAGGCGAGACATATACTAATCCCGCTTGGTTGCGTTTAACTTGTTTTGGTATGCCTGAAGGCGGTCACGGTAACATTATAGCAGCAAGAAACAGATCCATTATTTCGTCCCAGTCACCAGTACCGAGTTATCAGTACTTATATATTTTAATCACAAAAGTGAATAAGTAAAGAGGCAGAAGTATGTTTACTTCTCTTATCTCTTGTTCATGTGCAACTAGCTAGTGGCAATGAGATACTTCCCAGAGGATACAGTATCCGACTCGCCTCAAATTATTCTCGCGACATTTTTTATAATCATATTTCCGAAAGCGACATTCATTTGCATTTCATCGCCAGTTATGTTACATAATTTTGGTTTATAATATCATATTGGATAAGTTTTATTTGTATTGTAAATAAAACGAGTCACGTACAAGGCAACATCTGGTGTCGAGAGTTCTGTAGCACTTAGATATAAAAGTTTAACCATACATATCTTGTGTATTGTATATATAAGAATATATGTTTTGTATGTGTAAGATATACTGCATGCTCAGAGAAAATGGACTCGTAAAATATAATCAAGAATTATTCTGACTATGAAATTCCAACCTGATTTAAGTAGCTTTAATTTATGTTTCAATCTTCTACGATCAAATTTTAACCAAATATAATGATATCGAAATGGTACTAATGTCACAAGAACTTATTAATATAACAATTTTAGTAGCTTTTTCTATAACGGCAAAATATTATGATTAACGAAATATAATAAATATAATTGCTTATTAAATATTTATAATTTTAAGCGAGAAAATTTTAGCGTTAATTTAAATTTAACCTTTAGTTTTTTATTTTTTTTACTCCAATAATTAATCCAAACTTTAGTTATTTCTTTAGGTTTATGAAGGAAATTAAAACTGTATAGAAATCACAATTCAGATAATCGAATAAAATTTTCTGTAATGAGCGATAATTTATCTTACGTTAAATTGGTTCATCGCAAAAGAAAATAATTTGTAACAATGGGTTCGTTCATTTTAACGTCCGGTAATAAAATAGAAAACGTTTCGACATGTCCGTCCGCCAGCCCATCCATTGGTTAATTTTTTTGTCCCTTTGCTCTTAGAATTTTACATTTTATATGGTGTTAGAGCAATGTACCTGAAAATTTCTAAACGAAGACTTCAAATAGGAATTTCAATAAAAATGCGGCAAAATACAAAAATTTTGATTCGATTATTTTTTACTTGTTAGTACTTACCTTTTTTGAAGTCGGTTTTTCAAAATATATTTTATTTTAGAATGTTTAGTGATTAATTTATTAGTCATCAGAACTATTTTCTTTTTTAGAATATTGCATAATTATTAAGAGTCACGGACAACAACTAGTATATAAATAATTTCTTCCTTGTTTTAAGTTGATTATCAATAACACACAGAAATGAAGGGTTGGTAGCAGGCGTAAGTGGTGGGCTGTTAGCCGTTAAGGATTTTGTAAATTTAAAACTACCTATTCAGGAATTCCGTTCCCCATCTCCGAAATACAATATCAGATTTTACAAAGTAATAACTAAAGTAACAACTAACCAGTAGCATATATATTGAATTACGATCGGTTTGCTACCATTCGGTAAGGAGTTTTATTATTCATCTTCATAACTCATCATCACACACTTACCTGCTCGACGTTGCAGTTATTTTGCAAAGTAAAAACAACCAGTAGAAAACATTATGAAATTCATTTTATTTACTACCATCCTATAAGAAGTTCCAATGTTCATCTCCAGAATGCATCATCAGACTCTGACATGATAGATAGTGTAGTTATTTTAAATAAGTAACAACTACATTGTCTTAAAAAATAATTACGTGAAAATTTTTAAGATATTTACAAAAAACCTTTTTGATAGCTAATGGTAGATAAAATATATATAAGCTGCCAAATGACAGATCATTGTTGGAAAAGTTTAGAAAAAGTCAGTATTTTTAGAATTCTTGCTTTTGTCTAAAGTCCTGTTTCCCAAATATACGACATAAATATACAGAATGATTAGTTGTATGTATAATAAATCAAAATAGAAATAAATAACAAATGCCAATAAAATCTTAAAGAGAATTGTTTCTTAAAGAAAAATTCTAAAACCATTTGTAGCAAACATCACGTCAGATCTAAGAATTTAGACTAAAGAATTTAGGCATAGATGACTATTGTTTTTCATAACTTGGTCAGTTGGACTCCTTACAGATTTTCTTAGAACGCAGTGGGAAATAAATAGAAACGGAAATCCAAACCTTTTTTTAATTGTTTGTTCAAACAATTTTTTTATTTGTACATCTTTTATTTGAAAAGCATTTAATAGTATTAAATAAAATTCTAATATAATTTATATTTTTCTTGTCATGAGATTTCCATTACTCACAAACATTCTTCTTAATCAAAATTATATTATATTTCTAGGTAATGTACTAAAATATATTTTTCTTTTAACGTTCTGAAGTTATTTAATCTATATATATTTTTTTATATGCTATCAGTTTAACGGGTCATTCGTGTGCTAAATGAAACATGTCATATTTAGTTCATTATATCATTCATATCTAATATTTCTAGGTTTTGTTACAAATAAGCAATGTAATTTTTTTATTATTTTTAAATATTTTATGAATTATAACTTCAAAAACTAAACAAAAGTGTGTTAACATAAATCCCAAATCCCATGCTCACATTTTATTGATCTAGTGCAGATGGTAAATATCTCTCAAAATTTTTTTTGTAATCGATTTTGCAATTGCAATTAAATAATTTTACAGTAAAGTTCAAAAGAACAAATAATTTTAGAGTAAAGTTCCAATTTAAATTTTTCTGAACATACTATTCAGTCCAAACACATTCATTGCAATATAAATAAAGCTTTATAAAAATTCACGTTTTATTTTAAGTATTTAAAAATAAGGCGTATCTCCATATCAGCAAGAAGCAAAAAACATGAACCCAAAATTTGAAGAAAGCAATCCTCAGGCATAGTACATTTAAGCTGAATCGAATTAGAACCGAACTGAATGTAGACTGATTTCACATGGTTTACATATTTATAACGTTTACAAAGTTACAGAATATAGTTATCAAAAGCTATATTATATATATATATATATAACAAAATTAAAAGAAAGATTATAAAAGCTAAATGGGTTCTATTAGTACGAGTAATAGACGATCGGCTGAACGTCTATTACTGTAATTGGGCTGGTTAAAAGTTATTAAAAACTCCATTCAAGTGACTTAAATAAACTGCAAAAATAACTATGTTTTATAATATTTATGTTTATTGCGTTTATGAAAGATTTACTAAGCAACGTATTTATATATTTACAGAGCGAAGAAGGCTTTAACTTATATTATTTAAGCTAATATTACACACATTCTATAATGTTATTAAAGACAAATATATTTCAAAAAAATCATTCCTGCCGTATCTTTTTGTTAATAAGAAAATAAAGACATAACGCGAAAAGGTTTGCAATTTGAGAAAAAAAATTAAATTTAATTTTTTTTTATAAAAATATTTGTGTAATACGTAATTTCAACTATTTATTTAAATTTTATAAGATAAAAATTATCAAACAAGTCTAATCTATAAACAAATTATTAACTGCTTGTGTTAATGCTTCATAATTTTCCCTTTCATCACCGTCTCATTATGAGATTTTGTTTATCTCCTCATAATAATTCTTTAACCATTTATTAGGTTTAACTGTTAACATTTATTAAATATAAATAAATTTTAACAATTTATAATTTTCTGCAATGTCAAGAGGATGTTACAAATTTATTTAGTATAAGGTAGTATGAATTAGCATAGATTTTTGAAGTGTGTGAAAAATATCACAATTACGGGTAATTCGTCATTACTCGCAAAACTTTACACACACTGAGGAAATTAGGATCAAGAAGGAATTAAATAATAATATATGTACACTTAGTCTGTAGTCATAGGTTTATATTATTTTAAAGTATGCAATAAATTTAATAAATATCTCAGTACATTGATAAAATTCAGGCATATATTTTTAAACATACGAGTAATTCAAACTCCTGCTTGCTAAATAACTGAAAACTGAATGTAATGTCATCAGTCAGGTATAAAGCCTTCAGTAACCATATAGTATTCAGTAAATCATTATACTAATTTTCTAATAACTTAGCAGGTATTTTAAAGAGTCCTTTAAATAGAATAACACGATTTTTCTACAAGTATGTGTAACGAAAAACGTAATCTACAACGCGAGTATTCTACAATAAAAAATATCTAAAGTATTATTTTAAATTCTACACTAACATTATAAAAAAGAGTCTCTCTTTTATAATATTTAAATCCCATAAATTTTACCTGGTTTATGTCAACATTAGTTAAATTGGATAGGTCATTAAATTATGTGGTGTTTCTACAATATAAGTAAATTTATTAGGCAACATCGATGTCATCGTAATGTGTAATATACTCAGAATGAACCACACTGATAAGAAATTTGATAAGAAGATAATCATTTTTAAAATCTACTATGCGTGTGTGCGTTCATGAAAAAGAACTTTATGACTTTGTTGAGTTGAGTATCATATCTGAATAAGAACGACTAAAGTCATTTATTAGTAAAATAAATTTAAGTAGTCGTTTAATGTCTGTTGATAATTTATATTTAGCTTGTATAAGTGAAGAAACGTATGCTTATTTGAACACTAGATTTTAGACATTGTTTCAATATATAGTGAGAATTATCCAAAAAAACCAAGGGAAAACCATAATCCTTCTTCAATTAGACACAATAAATAATTTAATAGACACCTATTTTCTTGTAACAACTAGTAATAATATCTAGATTTTAACGAACAATATTTTTAATCTATCGTTAGTTTCGGTTTCGTTACGACGGTTCAAATAGGTTTGTGGGTGCTTACTTACTTACTAAAGGTTTACTTAACTATAAGATAACAAATAAAAGAGTATATGAATGTTTCATATATTTATTTAATTCTTTTAGTAAGACTTTGCATTCCTACAATATAAAAATCAATCAATATTCTTTATTTTTCTATACAATCCGATGAAGCCCACATTTTTGAAGGTATTTAGTTCTTCTTCCCGTTCCCTAATCACTGGTCCCTTTATGCTGTTTTAGCCCATAAATCACTCTAGTCCTAATTTGTACGGCATCCTCACATGTGAGTTATTATTGTTCTTAATAGGTTCATTGAAGGTGTAAACTTTTTGATATTAATGGTGTCCTGATATTGAAGTATCACTAACGAAAGTGTTACTCCGACTCAATTTCCGATTCTATGGATAAATACTGCATTATGACGACAGTTTCTTTTTCATAACAAATTATATTTTTTCAACATATATTTTTTTGACCTCTTAGAAACTTTTTCTCTTTATTATTAATAAATTATAATGTCACCAGTCAAATAGAGATTAAACACTGAAACATTACATGTTGTATTTTTCGAGCCCAATCATACCGTGAACAGACACACAAACATACACACAAATCACTTCGAAATCATCTCTAATATATCGCCTAGAAATGTGTGTTACGTAGAGTAAAATTTAAAGTAAAATAGATAAAGACAGTTGAAGAAAAGTAAAATTCTGTCAAGCTATAAGTTGTATTCTCATTAGTGTCAGTGTGTCGTGGCACGTCCGAAATCACCTACCGAACTGAACTTATTATACTTAAGCTCAAAAATATTTTTGTGGATGACATTTTATTTATGTCTTAATAAAGGATTGTTTGATAAAACGTATTTCGTCTATATCACTGTTTTCATTCTTTTCAATACATTGTAAAACTATTCCACGTTTCGTTCAATGTTAATTATAAGTAAATAAATTAATATCATAATTTCTGTAGTTGCTAACAAATTAAATCATGCAATACCAACGCACATTTAAAAAACTACCAATTTTGTTACGGTTTACGTGCACTCTTTACGTGCACTCTTTTATATATTTATAAACCCAAAAAAAACCGTTGAACATAATTCTTGCAGTTCATTTTGAATATTAGAACTCCATAGTCAAATACCAATAATATCTAACAAAGAACATTTGTGTACAACAGAATGTACGTTGAAGATTATGTAGTTAATCTTGATGTGGAACTTACAAAGTTGTACTTCAACTAAACACAAAGCAATATAGGATTAAGCTTGTAGAACAGTGTAAATACTATAGTTTACCTTGAAAGCACTATTGTGTTATATAAATCCTCAAGGAAGTTTACCTGTAAGTTTATGCAGTAAATAGTAAATAATTCAATCTGAGTTCTTATTCTTTATTTTTATCGTAATAGGTTGTGTTCTTAAAATATCACTAAAAATTCTTTCCCATATTAATTAACAAATTATGTACTAACTGATTTAACATTTATTTTGTCTTGGAAAGGTTCAATTCACTCGGCTTAGAAATATTTGAGAACTACCTTAAGTAGTCTAGGAATTTTATATACTAAATCAAGTAATATTAAGATTAAAAATCATAATATTCACTAAATAAAATCCAATTTTATTAGGCCATCTAAACTCGTATGGTACAATTAAACTTTTCTAAGACAATATAACTTATGAAATATTTAAATTTTTATTCTCTATCCAATCATTTCTCGATGGAGGAAGTCTCAATATTTATTTGTCGAGGTCTTATTTCTGATTTCGTAGTATAGAAAAGATAAGGCAGTCATGAATTACGGACCCATTTGAACTTGTCTAAGACTTTAAAGTATAAGGTTTTTATGCAAACAACTTTCAGTATATATGTGGTTAGATTTTAGTAAGAGTGCGCTTTTAATAAATTGTAACTTAATGTCGACAAATTAAATACTACAACAGTTTTATATTAAACTTTTGTTACAGTTCTCGGTATGACCGTCGAATAAAAACTTTTACACCACTTTTATTACATCACTCTATTCAATAGGCCCATTTCTACCGATTTAAAAATTTTCAATCTCTCATTTATGACCGGCAATTCTATATGTATACCGTATATGTAAGTAAACTGATGCATGGACCTAATAACTCCTATAAGGTCCATGAACTGATGTAAATATAATTACTTTAGCTAATTATCATGGATTTAAAAGAGGCGTTTTATGACTGTATTGCCAAGTTAGTTTTGAATACTTTGCAACCATTTACTAGTCACTTTAACTTCTATAGAATTTACGCCAACAGATGAAATGCTTTCTTGGTTTCTATGATGGTTATATTTGCTTTATTCTATTAATTAGAGTGGGGTATGTTATTTTTTAACCCAATTAATTTACTATAAGTACATCATATTAAATAGCTAATCTCTCACTCAAACATTAAATGATGAGACAAACAGTTTTAATCTTACATCTTGCTATATTTATGAATAATATGAAAAAGATATATTCATATTTCTTTTCAAACGTTTATTATAGCACCTATTTATTTGTCTTGAAATGGGAGAGAATGTTTAGTTATTACACTAATGTACAAAACAATTAGGGATATGTACAAAACAGTGTTTCGTATTTGTGTTTATCACCTACAATAGTTCATGTTAAATCTGAAAAATGTTACATGGAACTTTAATTGAATTCTGAAGGACTTATGGCGACACACGGGGATATAGACGGAAATGACGTAGATTATAATGCTTCTCTATTCATTATGAAACCCTTAAAGGAGATAAAATAGATACTGACAAATCTGAAAACTCACATTATTCGTGATAAACTGTGTTAAACGAACCTCTGAAATATTTGTCTCTTAATCAATGTTTTCATGAGTCTTTTGCTACAAGCAACTGCAGTGTAGAGAATGTTGAATTAGTTTGAAAATATTATGAAGTCAAATAGTAGCTCCTTAGCCAGAAAATATATTCTGCATAAAATAAAATAGTAGCAACGTAGCATATCGCGATTCATATCGAATCAAAATTTATTTAATTTTGGAACTTTTGTAACCTTCATTGAGGATGAGGTCAACCTTCCAAATTGTTTCGCTTTTAATATAGAATAAATAAATTTAGCACGTATTTACGTAATTATTTTTTTCTGAAATAAGCCATAAGTTGCAAGTAGATTGAAAAACTTTCTTAATGGCCACTGTTTTCTTTTTAGTAAGCGTGCAGAAGTATATGGTCAGAACATGGAGTTGAATCCGATATAGTATTATTTTAGTATAAATATTTAAAAGTTAAAATTTCACTATTTCAATTTCAATAATTTAAAAAAAAGTTTATTCATGAAATTGTAAGTCTATCGCTGATCAAGTTGAGTAAACTCTTGAAGCAGAATATAAGATACGTTCTAACGAAATTTTGAGTAAAATTTAAAGGTAATCTTTAGAGAAATACATATATTTAAAGGTAATCTTTAGAGAAATGCATTAAAAATTCTGATTTAACTCTAATGTAACGTTTTATTCTAGTTCAATTTTATATTTCTTATATCGTTAAAGTAGACTGAGATCATTTAATAAAGGGGAAGTACAATTATTTTTTATTCTTTCTAAGGCAAAAGTAAAGTTGTATCAAGGTGTTTGTAGGCAGTAGTGTAAATTTTAATCCAAAAATAGCATCACCGCAAATTAATAAAATTTATCTATCCGTAAATATACACATATTTAGTTGTCTATTTTTAGAAGTGTAGTTCACTCTAGTTTTGTTATATATGTCTGTGTTACAGAGACTTATAAAAAGTAATTGTAACTAATAAAAAGTGGTATGCTCCTACGCAGATTATAATCTTCGTCTGCTGACAGCAACTTGACAGGATAGATTACACTATTTTCTCTACCGCATATCTGTCGGTATTCACACAACAGATCTGTTGGTATTAATCGGATAGGGAGGTTTTGCCAACTGCTCTACCGCCTGCTACTCCGTGCCTAAGCACTTAGATTTTGCGTTGAGTATCAGAACTGTAACTAATTAGGAGCATGATAAAGGTATTATTTTCAATTTTAAAATGAAACTAAAAATTATTTTGAGGGAATTTTTTTTCTTGTCCAAATGTGATCAAAATTGAACTTTTCTTATACACATTTTGAGAGTTTTTGTTAAGGTAGTTTAACAACTTAAATTTGCTCTCTAGTACTAGATATGAAAAATAAAAGTTGTATAGCCAATTGGGAAGTTACGGAATATTTCATATAAAAATTGATTATTTTTTACATATGAAGTTGAATTTTATTTGTTCTCAGTAAAGTTAAAACATTCTTTTAACCTATACAATAATATTTTAACCTATGATAAAAATTGGGGTATAAAAACAATGTAAGACCTTTTAAGTAACATCATAAACCTCAAGATGTATTTATAATCTATGTCACCATGCAAAAATAGAAATAGAGTTTACTTGACTCATTGATAATGTTTTTATAATTTTCTTTGGCAGTTCTATATTATACAATTATTACACTTTTTTCACAGAAAATTAAACCTACTTCTCTATCGGTCTTTCCTACTAAGTAATGAAGCCACCGCTATTCTATATATGTGTATTTTTAACGTAGATATATTTTAACCACATAATTGCGTCTGCAAGTTAATTAATATCCAATAATTTAGCTGGAAGATATCTAAAAGTCGACCACTGGTCATATTATTAAATAAAATAAAAAGTAGGCATACAAACATACGAAAAACTATAACAAAGGTTCATTGAAGTTAGTAAAATGGTCCATTTTCAAATAACAGCCGAAAACAGCTATTGGGGGATTGTCAGCCATATATAGAAATATGTGAAATACACTAGAAAGAAAATGTAAATATATCAAAAACATTTCTAGGTATTCTTGGATTAAACAAAAATTATATTAAATACATACTAGATAATAAATTCTGAAAACAAAAAACAATATTTCATTCTTACTGAAAAGAAATCAATAACCGTGTGTAGGGTCATTATTGTAACAAAGGGCAAACTGAATTAATATTTTCTGAAGTGCACATAGGTTTGTTAGCCACGAACATAAATATATACTTAAAATAGTTAACAATGCTATAGTATGTGTTTGGGTGAACGCAAGTGGGACCTTAGTTATGTAATACCATTTTGAGAGAGCTAAACCGATTTATTTTCTTAGCTCGTAAATAATATGTTTCGGGTTTGTTTGTTGATGACGATGTAAATTGCTAAACTGCATCGTTTATTTTACATTACTGATCATTATCTGTAGTGCTTATTAAAATATTATCCTTAAATTTTGCATATCTTCTATAAATGGATAAAAATTAAATACAGAAATTAAAATATAAGGTAAACTATAATAACTTATTAGTTAATATCACGTCTAATAAACTGTCAAGAAACTTTATATAATATATATATATATATATATATATATTTATATATATATATATATATATATATATATATATAAATATGTAGGTATTCAATGTCAGTAACAGAAATGATGCCACCTAACTTCGTGATATTTAAATAATGTGTTTATTACGTTACAAATTTCAATGTTAGCATTGCTTTATAAAGTATAGAAAAGCCAAATGTTGAGAGATTCTAATTTTCTCTAGTCCGTATTTTTCTGTAATAATTTCCATTATCATATTTTTTCATTGACTACATTTTTTGCGCTCATTACATTATATAAATCGAATATTTAAGTCAGGCATTTGCTTATGATTTCTTTCATTTGACCTCGGCGATCGCTTTTCAATTTTAAATTACTTGATTTTCAAGTTTACTTGCTACGTTTATGTAAAACTACACCTATATTTTCAGAAAAAAATTATTTCTAAGAACATTTGATTAACATATCGACAGCAAAATTTTGCCCTTTATTTTTAGTTAAAAAGAAATATATTATAAATTTAAAAAATTATGTTTTTTTAGAATTAAATATTATAGAGCAACTGGACAAGCTAATTTGTATTTTGTTATCAATACATTTGCAAGAAACGTTTATAACCGGTATAATCATTTAGAATTGAAAACGCTATCAAATAATACCATTTAAATATAACCTAGGTTCCTATTGTAATACGTGGAAATAATTGCTTTATGTATATTAAATATTTATACACTTAACAAATCGATAATATTTATCCAACGCGTTGATTGAAATGATTCATAATTTTATGACGCAATCATTCACAAATATGCCAACACGGATATGCACAAGATCATATATTTACTTTCAGTAGAAAATGCTCTTCAACTTGCGCATTAATACGTGCTTAACATTTACTTGGTTAGTAAATAATAAATCTGCAAATTTTTCTATTAATTTTTTAAATATTTTAGATATAGAATGTTACAGAAAATTGAGAATAGGCTGAACAAAGAGTGCGACGTTTTACCTTCTCTTTAATTTGCAACGCGTAAAGAACAAAAACTATGGAAAGTTCACATAAATAACTTAGAGTAGATCCCGTTTAGGAGTGTATATTCCGAGCAAAGCCAAAAGTCACAAATGCAAGAATACGAATGAGAAAGTTTACTCTCCTATGAAAAAAGCCAAGAGTTTCTAAAAATTCGAAGAGAAAAATTTTATATTTCCGATAATCTTCATTCAGAGCAACCTCACCCGTTAAATTAAAAAAATTAATAAAGCCTTATTGAAACAGATATCAAGTTCGCGTTAGTAAAGCTACACTTAAGCAGTCATATTATAATAAAAAAATAATTTGGGTGTGGGGAAAAATATTGAAATTGATTTATTCTTAAAAATATTCTGAATAAATCTATTTATGTAGGGGTCCTCCAGGAAAAGTACTTATAGCACAATTTTTTAAAACAATTTGGGGAAAAACGAGTGTTTAGGAAAGATAAATGTAAAATATATTGAGGAGGAATAACAAGAATATGAAGGAAGACCAAATGTTTATGATATAAAATTTAATTCTAATAAATTATTTTATTACTTTACAGCTTATTAGTTTATTCAGATATATTTGTCTTGAAAGTAATTTTCTAGACAACTACTACAAAAAATACTAGCGACATTTATTGAAAATATTTTCTGTGATTTTGTTGTTGGGAATAAAGTGATCGTCAATTGATTATAATTAGGTAATAACAAATTTTATATTTTGATTGGTTATAGTTAGACACATTTGACAAAATTTTAATTAAGAAAAAAACATTATTTTTTGTCTAATAAATAACTAACGAGTAATAACTTAAGAAAAGTTAAGTCCAAAAAAAAACAAAAATTACTGTCCATTGACCTATCTCAAAACCGTAGGTTTGGCTTATGTCTGAAAAATTTTTCACTAGCTGCCAAATTGTTGGGATAAAGTATAAAACTTAATAACCCCGATCAGCAATTGAATTCTTTTTTATTCTCATCCTCCTAAAATTAATACCAATTTTAAATCACTTGATTTAAAGAAAACCGTAGACTTGTGAAGACCATTTGTTAAATTTGTTGGTTTTGTTATTGATGGTGTTGTCATCGT
This sequence comes from Druceiella hillmani, assembly GCA_039881145.1. Classification (NCBI taxonomy): domain Eukaryota; kingdom Metazoa; phylum Arthropoda; class Insecta; order Lepidoptera; family Hepialidae; genus Druceiella; species Druceiella hillmani. Next base: position 31,049,345 of record JAYKKI010000014.1, on the reverse strand, counting down.
GGTCACCACATTTAGCATCCACGGTTTTTTTCCACAAATCTGAAACACAGTAAAATTATGCCAATATTTTAATCCGATGATATCTATAATCCTTCTAATTTTAGACCAGTATCTATTTTGCCCACATCCAGCTAAATTGTTTGAAAGATTATTCATGACAAAATAAGGGCTCATTAAACTCTTTTTTCGAAGGGGAAGTCTACTAGAGGCGTAGTAGACACATTAGTTTTGCAAATTTTCGGTACTTAGGAATCGATCATTAGTAAACATTAGTGTTCCTCAAAGCTCTATATCAATCATATATAATTTAATATATCAAATATTTCATTAATTTACGAGAAAAAAATTGTTGTTTAATGCAAAAAAAAATAGATGCATTAAATTTACTCTTACTAATGTAAGATTACAAATAGTCCACTTTAAAATAATTTTGTGACTTATGTTATTTGCTTATAATTCATCGCCCATTACTCGCAAAATCAATAAAATGTTCAGTCACATACGTAGCATGGGTAAATTGAAAATTAAAAAATTTGCAAACGCTCATCGTGATTGCAAATATTGATATTATGCAACGTACTGAAAGTTTTATGTTAATTATATAATTCGATTGATAAGAGCTACTCAGTTATACATTTACCGATAAAACATTAAGCTAGAATTTTAATAATTGCATACCAGTGAATTACATTTATATTTAATATATATCAGAATTTATATTTTAGTATTTAATGGCGATTTAACGAGTATTATTTCTACTTTCTTTAAGTTCTTTAACATCTTCAGGTATGCTTTTAGCAAAGATTGATAAAAATTTATTTTATAAATAATAAAAATTTATTTAATAAGCTAATAGCCAATAATAATTAATTTAAAAATCAGTACAGCGAAACCTTGGTCCTGGTTAAAACAAAATTTAATTTTGTTTAAAAGAACTTAACTATAAGCAAACAAATAATTGAAAATATTCAAAATATCTCCAGTTATATCAAGTCATTAACACTTTTATTTTTTTAATATTTTGAATTTACAAACTACGACTTTCACTGCAGTGCCATTAAATTATTTTTAATTAATATATCAATTACATTGATATTTCGACATGCTAGCAACACTTCAAAAGGGGCTGCTCTGTGACAGGTGAAAAAGGATACACACGAATTTTGAAATATGCAGACACTTAACTAAATTTATACGATGAGCTTTGTATGTGTGAGCTTTTATTTCTATACTATAAAACACAGGTTATATGTAATAAGCATTCAACAGTTCTACCATCGATTTATGGATTGGTATCTGCACGTATGGCTGCGGTTTTGCGCGCGCGCGCACACGCTCACACACGCCCACCCACACGCACACGCACACGCACACGCACACGCACACACACACGCGCACGCACACGCACACGCACACACACACACACTGTGATCATATATATATATATATATATATATATATATATATATGATCACAAAACGTATGAGTAAAATGAGAGTGCTTGTGCTTACAATGTATTATGAGTACATTTTGTTTTTTTTGTTTTATGTAATTCCTTAATTCTTGGACAAACTATTATTGTTCCATACGCCAAGAAAATGTACGGTTTATTTGTTTGTTCATTAATGAAAATATTGATATTTTATTATAGTATATTTACCTTTCTCCCTTGACTTTAGAGTGGGCATAGATTAATAACATATGTTTGATGGTAATATGGGAAGAAAGCCATTACCATAAAATATATTAAGATAAAATTTGTTGAGATAACATTGTATTTTATGTAAGAATTTATTTTTTTGAATAAATATTCAGAAAATGTACTTCGGCTATTTAAAGTGCGTATTAGATACACCGTAGCACTTATTTGGTAAAGTGGTTTCCGATTGAAAAACAGTTTAACAAATTCAGAAGGTATACAATAATTTCATTTTAAGCAAATTCTTATTATTAATATGTTACTCATCCATAACACGATACTTTGTGACTTAAATGTATAATGAAGCTGCTTTTTAACTACGGGACCTTAAATTGACTTCGACTGCAGAAGGTTATATCTTCACTAGAGTGTCGTGTTATAAAAAATGTCTGCTTATTTGAACACACATGTTTCTCTCTATTACTAGACTATAACATATGTTAGCTTTAGGATTCAGTGTAAAGAAAATGGTAGCTCCATTCCTGACTATCAGCAATGCTATTAGCAAAAAAAGTTGCAATTCGCGTATTTGAAAGATAGGGTATAAAGGTTAACATGAAATGGAAATCATCGTGTTCACACCCGCTTTTCGGTAAATTGCTTAAATTATTTTTAAACTAATGATGTTCAGAAAAGATACGGATAAAGTATTTAATACTTAACTACCTAATATTAAAATTACTATTAAAAGAAACAATACAGTTCACATTTTTCTTAACAAAATTAATTTGAATAAGATTTAAAAAAAATTAATATTTGGGCTAATATTTATTTGCGTAACTGCTTAAAATATGTGCCCAGGATAGAAAACCAAAGTATATATTATACGTAAATGAAGATAACTCAGTATATTCTGATAAATATCCGTAGACAATAAATTAGGCAAAAGAAATTTAGTGATATTTTAATGGCCTATAAAAGACGAATAATAATCATATACAGTAGTCAAGAAGAAATATTTTATAATTAATTTATAGAAAATTCCGGTTTTAAATTAGCCAATTTGATTCATATAAAACCTATTGGACGAATTTTTACGAGAGCCAATTTTATACCTGCGCAATTTTTGTTTCCAATTTCAATTCAATGTGATAATAAGAAATGTGACCTTTAGAACTTGTAAATATTTTTTTATATGCCATGGACATGGATATAACGAAATATATGTAAATATTCTTTCAGGGTCACCTTATATTTTGTATCTGGGTATGTTCGTTGAATATGTAATAATATATTGAATTCTTGAGATATAGTGAACTTTGCATTTTTATGAAATTCACCTAAGGATCCGTAGCATACCTCTGAAGTTTAAGATGAATTTAATGAATTAGCCCTTAATTTGAATATTAACTCATTCACTGAAAAGCACTTTCATAAAACATTACAGTTATCAAGTGCACACCCTTGTCTACTTATTCACACGTGCTAATTAATATATATATATATATATATATATATATATATATATATATATATATATATATATGTATATATATATATATATGTACAAATATTTCTTTTTTCTTTTCACTAAGAATGAAAACATAAACATGTTTACAAAAGAATAGACGAAATTTCAAATAAATAGTAAATAAAAATCACAACGTTATGTGAATTATTATTCAGTGCGCTTTTTATTGGGCGTTTATTTGAAGTGGTTTAATTTTTTTTTTAAATATCTCTATGTAATAAAAGTTCAACTAACACTGATGCAGGTCAAATCAGGCATATACTAATTATCATATCAAAATTGACCTATTTAACGATAACATGGGGTATTATAACATTAATAAGATACATTTTTTAGCATAAATTGTATATTCCTAACATCTAAGTAAATAACATCAATGACTGATGTGACGAAAAATAACGTAAGTAAAATTTATTTTTAACGAACTAAACTAACACGTATGTGTGTAAAGGTACTTATATTGACGTGCACATTAAATCGTAATTAGTCAAAATGTGAAATAAATTTCATGTTGATGAATTTCAAAATAAAATATTAAAATGAACGCGAAAGCTTCCAATTTGTAACATACGAGTATCACACACGGTACACGCGAACTGCAGAAAAAATTTACAAAAATTTATTCAAACCGTGTCGCGTGACAGGTGAGTACAGAACTGCATTAAAATTTTTTTTGAGACGAAAGTGTAGTGAAATTTACAGAAGCATTTCATCCTTAGCGAGTTTTGGTGAGATCATTTCAGACTAAATTTAGAGACATTTAAAAAAACTTCCAAACCCGTCATTATTAGGCAATGAATTAGAATTACTACTCCACATTTTCAGACTTTTTCATAATTTTGTGCTTAACGTATATTACCGTAAAGTGTTTAATTAGAAATTTCGTAGCCGTGAATCTAAATCATCTATGTGATCCAAAAAAAATTAATGGTAAATTGAGTGAACAATATTTTTATTCATGTCGAGGTAAGTAAAAAAAAGTAACGGGACGTGTACAATAATAAACAAATTTTCGAACGTATTCTTTCCTTGATAGCTAGTCAATTAAACGTAACTGTTTTAATTGTGTATGGTCACACGGTATTGTAGTTGTTGCGCCTAATTTACACAGGTAATATTATATAACGTGGAAAGTTTAAGAGTGTTCAATAATAGGACTTTTGACAACAAATGTGGAAATATTGAATTAAAAACATTACACATATTGTAGACAAAAATGTTTCGTAGAATAATTTGAAAATGCATTGAGTCTCATTGGTTACGTGCATGTTTCATTGAAAAATTAGTCTTTGCTCATGTAAATATTTCGTGTTTAAAATTTGCGAATGACCAATTTTCTCTAATTAAAAGAATGAATTAGTTATTTGACCCCAGGAATTACTCCTAATATTGCGTATTGAGATTTTTGTACTTTACGATTGTTGGGTGATTATTAAGTACAATGTGCTGGGAAACTGATACAGTATTATATTTTTTGGATTCCTTCTGAATTTGACACCAAAATGATATAGAATATTTTTTTGATTTGGACTTCATCACTTAAACATAATTTATTTTTCAATACCGAATATGTCTAACCTTTTCTAAATAATACTCACTAATCAATATTATTTATGTGTAACATTGTCTAAATTTTAATCACTATTAAACGTTAATAAGGAAAAACACTCAGTTGTAAATATAATTTTTTTTCTGCGAAATTATATTAGCATCGCTCAACATTCATTGCAATTTAAGATGTTAATCATATGGCTTGTTATTATCGTACAGTGCTCGGTGTGCATGAACTTTAGGGCGTTTAACCCTTATTTTAAAAATCAAATAGTATATTTCGAGAAAGGTACAAAATGTGAGAAAAAATTATAAACGAACAATCAAACAGATGTCTACCTGCTTGAATTGGTTTATAAGTACCTACTCCGCATTTCCAGTTTTAATACATAACATAAAACATCTATGCAATATATGAAAGTGGCAATCCATATGAAATGTAAATGGATAGTATTGAAAAACTTTTAATGAGGAATAGTTTTTAATGGTTAAAGATGAACTAGCGAAATGTAAGTCAAATAAACGAGAGGGATGGGTCAAAATAATTTAGTTTAGTTCTTTCTTATCGTTATTTGCCTTTGTGTATTGTTACATTTTAAATTTATTAATTTTGTTAATTTATTTATTTACTCAAATAGGGTCAGAGAAGTATATTAGTTGAAAACTTGTGTACCTTAGCAACAATTTTAGCCTAATTCTATGACGAATTCCTTAAAATTTACGCACCATATAATATTTACTATAGAAGACAAACGCAAATTTCAGCAAATTTACCTTTGCTCATCGTAAACTAAGCAGCTGAGTGCTACAGAAATTAATGTATTAATGGTTCTATCGCTAACTTCTTGAATTCTATTCTTTAACTTAACAGATTGTTTTATATCCCTATGCGCTTTATGATGGTATTCGAAATAAACATTGGGTTATATATTCATTGTTAATACAATTATCGTATAGTAAATGAAAAGCATATTTTAGTTTTTTTTTCCGAATCAACCATCTGCTGACATTATAAACTTATTATAAAATGAGTTGAACCTTGATATATGATTTAAATTGCTAAGTTATTTGAAAAGATATTTACTTTTCTGCACGGTATGGGCATATAAATTTACATAGAAATTCATACTGTGAAAATTAATCATAAATGGTCATCTTTCACATACGATTTGTATTGGCTAGGTCAACAAATATGCTCTAAAATTATTAATTTCCATATAGACATCCTGACATGCCCCTTGCAATAGATTACTGATGGCGGACACGAACTGCGGAAAAACTTACTTGGTGTAAGTTTTCAATTTAATGATATCATAGGTCGGGGCGACCGGATGCTCTGCCATCAGGCAAGGAGCAAAAATTGTTTTAAAAATACTTCTTGAGACGAAAACGATGCCAAGTTTTCACAAGCATTTCGCGATTGAACGAGAAGAGAGAAATTTCCACCAGAAGTTATTTATTTCCATCGTGTTTAGGTGCACTAGAAGCAACATCGAAAGGTTAAAGCTTAAATATAAATGAATTCAGCCACATTTCGTACAAAACACTTTAAAACTACTTTTTCTTTTAATCTCGGTAAACTATCCTATTCCATGATGATCAATTCCCACCAATCATTTTCCCCAGCGATCCTACCAAAATATAATAAAAGTTAAAAGATTTAACTAAATTGAAAAAACGCCCTCCAAAAATTAAATTCGATATCCGCTCCAGGTTTTTGACTAACACTGATCGTTCGCTCTTATTATATAAAACGCCATGGAGATAGAAACCCCCAGCCTTTAGCAATATTAATATTTACTTGGATTTGCCGTCTTGAACTTCTTAATCGTTTCATTCGTTATTCCATTACAAAAAGTTTCGTTATTACCACTATTTTACTTCTATACTTTTGATTTTCGATTAGCATTTCATTTACAGAATGTGGAACAGTTTAATTCATTGTTTATTTTCATTCAGATTTCACTGAGAGTTTATTATGTTAAAGAGACTTTGCTTGCTATTAAATTTATTGAATTTTAAGGGAATATGAAACATTGGTAGATGAAGAGGAAGATAGAATACAAAATAGTTTAAGGACGTTCAATGGAATATTGACAGATGTAAAAACTCTAGTTAATTAGTAAAACCAGTATAAAAATTAAAAGAAAACGAAAATTCAAGTCGCCTGTAAATTTGTACAGTTTTTTGGTTTTATATTAGATCATTTTTAATGAAACTTTTCAATCAAATATAACTTTTTATTGGTAAAAGAGGCTTAAACTGCTAACAGGCTATATTTCGACCACTGTTCAAAGTTGGCCTAAACCTAGAGATAAATATAATAGAACATTTAATAGAAAATGTAAAGTGGAATCAAATAAGCTAATTTTGAAGTTTGCATAATTCAATGATAAAAGACAGTTTATGGTAAAAGAAACTAAATTTTCATTCTTCAGCTTCTTTAATTGAAAATAAAAGAGGCTACGAATAAAACAAAAATTTAGACAAAATTAATTTATTCATTAAAAATCAATTAAATTTATTTAAAAAAAATTAAGAGAAAAAAAACTAAAGAATATTCTTTCTAAGTTGCAATCCTTTTATTGAACTTGGGGGTTAACATTTGTTTTCCTGTCGGATAATATAGTATTAAAGAGGTCTTTTAAAATACGATCAAAAATCTCAAGTAATATTTTTTTAATACGGCATTTTCTTTGTGGGGTGTGAGTCTCCGAAGTGGGTTTTTAGTCTTCAGAAAACGTTAACAAATTTACAAACGTAAATAAATAAGTAATAACTAAGTATCGCATAATTCATTCAGTATGTGATCAACACCTCATTCCGTACAAGTTTTATAAAATAAATATAGTAAAATTCATTCAGTATAAGTGATAAGCTATGTTAGGTTCTCGGTAAAAAGTTGGTCATATATAATACATATACGCTAAAGGCGGGATAGCCCAGGTAACGAAGCATCCACACAATTTTCCGCAATTAAATTTAACGATGTGGCATACCGTGGGCGACCGGAAGTGTGCATGTGTCAGGAGAAGGGCAAATATTGTGTCGAAAATGTTTTTTAAGATAAAAGTGAAATGATAATTATGTAAGAATTCATAATCGAAAAAATTTGATATTTGCTGGAAGTTTAATTTAAGTAATAGATTTTATCTAATTTTCGATTCAGAAAAAATAAAGGGTAAGATGATGTTTAACAGATTTTAATTAACTGTACAACCGATTTTAATATTTCTCCGTACGACCTTTATTCATGACCGTAATTACGATATTCACTGTTGACCTGTATATGTTTTGAAAATGAAACCGATATTGGATGACATATTAATTGTGGACGATTATAGTAAGTTCTTATCTACAGTTATAAACGTTAACAAAAGTTTATTTCATTACACGAGTTTTTACGAGAAATGAAAATGAAATTATTTAATTTTCTTTATTTAAGTAATACTTTCATATTTATGCCCTAGTTATTTAGATAATTGTCACTACTGTATTCTCAAATTCCTATTTCCTTTTTATTACTTTGTAAATTAATTTTACTTACGTTAGATATGCTGCATTATTTGATTGCATTAGAAAAATGTTATCCGCATTTTCATTTAAATTGAGTAACATTTCTATAAAACATTAAAAAATACTCGAATTTCGAATGCATTCAAATCATAACGGTCATCTGAATTTCTTGTTTTCATCGAACTAACATTGTCATTACTTACATTGTGACTTTTAGTAACATGTAGAAAACAACAGAGGTAACTAATTCAGAAGAAAGAACACGATGTACACAGTTGGCAAACCAATAAACTCAGTTTTCATTAGTTTTTGTTTGTCAGGATATTCATTACACAGTTTGAGACGGTGAAAAAGTAAGTAAATGCAAAGTCTTATGTTAAATAAATTTTCTACAATTTAACATTTAGGTTAACAACTTTACTTCGTAGGTAGACTGAATATATATTTGTAGGGAGACGGAAACAATATATTTTTTCACACCAATGACATTAAACGTAAATACCGATCCTAAGAATTAGGAATAATGAATTGAATAAAATCTTTTGAACACAGAAATATTCCAATATCAAATGAATATGTTCTTTTAATATGTTTTAGGTTTTCCCTAACTTTGAAAGAAAACAAAGAAGAAATAAAATTAATTACACATATTGCGCCGACTAAATAAATGAAGGCACAAAATATTCCGAGAAACCAATAATATTATACCACGTCCTAATTTTGTATACATTCTGAAAAATTCCGAATATTACTTAGTGGCATGCAATAATACAGAAAATAAATATAATAAGATCAGAAATTAAATATTTTCTCCTCAAATTTAACTTCACTAATTATTTAAATTTAAATTAAACAGTGAAGCACAATAATTGAAAACTACCCTTGCTTTCACAATATATTATAAAAAAGTAATGTTTCTCCTAATTTAATTTACCCTAGTAGCCCTCATTTCATATCATATTTCAGTTCATGTCTTTTTTTTTATGACATGTAAATTTTGTTAAGTCTTTTTTCAACACGTTTTGAAAATTGTTTTTCAAGTTTATAATTTCTTTAATAACTTACAGTCTATTTTAGGACAATCCCAATAATAAAGGAAATTTACAACTTAGTAAACTAAATTCATTGAGAAAACTGGACAATTGAATAACTCTACTCTACGATATCAAAAAGTAAACCAATACATGGTTCAAACTTACTTCAATTTAAATTGAAAATGCACTTTTTTAATAAAATAAAAAAGAGGAATTTGAAACACCTAAATAATAATATATTTCTTGATTTAGAAAATAATTTTCAAACTGTGGTATAATTCTTCGCTGTATTTGAAAAGATTATCTACTGCTTCTACAGAAAAACAAAAGAAATTTCGTAATGGATACAAATACGGAAACGGTGTTTATATTATAAAGATGGCGCTGTAATAAAATAATCTCAAACATGTCTGTCCTGAATACATGTATTAAAATGGCAAAGTAAATGTAATCAGGGCATACAATTTTAATAAAAACATATTAATTCGGTTAATAATGAAGAATTTAATTAAACACCAAAAAACTACTTAAAAGTTAAATTCGATATCCTTCCCAATTTTTAATGAAACCCTTTTTTGCTCGCTCGTATTTAATAAATCGTCATAGAATTAAAAAAACATAATAATTTTCACTGAGTTAAAAAATCTCGAACGCAACTATGTTAATATTTATTTTGCTCCACCGTTAGCAACCTTGTTGAAGTGTAATTATTATGACAATTTTTTTTACACTCTTTTTTATTTATTAATTTTTTCATTAAGTTCCTTCAAATATTACTATTTAATCATTAATTCACTTGTTTGCTCCTACATGTAGTTGAACAAATGAAATCTTCAAAATTTGACGGGCAGAATATATGTTTACTGCTTGGAGTAAGAAAATTTCCAACAAAATGTTGTGTCATCAGAAATACTTATAACAAAACTTTGCTACAAAACACGAGTGCCAACATATCAACTAAAAAAAATAAAATCATTGAAATTAGTGACAAGTATTTTAAAACGTTTCGGACGCACAATGTCGTTATTTAAAAAAAAAAATGTCTATATCAAATTGGCTTTTGTATTTCAACATTGTGGCTTTATTTAAATTATACGATACATCGTTTATTACATTTCGAATGACACGAATAAAAAAAACGAAGTCATCAGATCAAATTAACATAATTATTTATTTTTTTAATATTGATCTAAATTTAAAATTGGCAAACAATTCACTGGTCTTCAAAATTATCCCATAACTTATTAGTTGAATATCGTTAAAAACCAAAATGAGAACATCTGTCAATTTAGGGACCACACTATTCAAATAGCCATAGATACAATCATAAATACTTTACTCTAACGTTCTCTGTACTAAGTGTACTTTGAGTTTCTCAAATAATATCATTGGTTGGTATTACTAATAGATAATAACTAAAAAATATTTCATTTCAAATTTTCGGTAAAAAAGGATAGCTAAGCAGATATAAAAGTCCTATTACCTCAGCCAAACTTGTTGCAATAAAATTGACTGTGTAGTCTACACACAATTGATTATTCGTAGAATTGATTTTGTTTTATTTTAACAATAGTCTCTGAGAAGGTCTTCTGCAAAAGCATTTAACAATTTGGATATAAAACTTTGAGGTTTTACATATTTTTTCATATGTTTAATAAATTTCAAAGTACTTTTTAAATGATAACGAAACGGTTTGTAATAGTCACGCATAAACAGATATTTGAATGATTTTTGGTTTGAACAATACAATGTGACGTTCTATTACTCTCGTTTATGAATAAATTTGGCAATATCTGATGTGAACAAATCCAACAATAAGTAAAGATGACTAACTTGTGAAAGGCAGATTCAATAATCTTACACTTAAATTCACAACTCTCCCCCAACTACATGTCAAGTTGATTCGAATGTAATATTTAAAGCTGATAGATTTCTTTGTTGTAAAAATTTCAGGTATCATGGTTCAAATATTTAAAAATTTCCTTTAAGTTGTATTTCTTTGTCATTTATTCTATCCTCAAACTTTAAAGGGTACCGCCGGTCGATCTTTAATCGATATAATGGGAGGTCTTACAGCACAAGTAATAGAAAAAATACAATGATTAATGATTTCTAGTTTTATGTGAAATTTTAAATTCGTCTAAAAAAATTCAGTTATTTTGCACCATTAGATGTTCATAAATGCCTAAATATATACGAAACAAACATAATGCCGTTTTATTCGCGCTTGACAGATTATTTTTTTTAATTTATTTGGTAACTGCCTTCATCCTTAAGGGTATAATATTTTTGTCTAAATCGTTTCGAGAAAACATCCTTGACACAACCTTTCTTCAAGTTGTATCATTGTCTATAAAAAGTTTACCTTATCTTTTAATAAATCATTATTGTATATCTGTTTATGTAAAAATGTAATTAATATCATGTAATTAATACAAAATTAAAAATATAAATTATGTATAGTGAAATTGCTAGCAGTAATGTAATTTAGATGAAAATCAAAACAGCATTAAAACCGTGATATTTAATATCCTGTACTATTAAACGAGCAATTCTTATATATATACATATATATATATATATATATATATATATATATATATATATATATATATATGCTTAAATGGTCTCTTGGAAACGGCTCTAGTGATTTCGATGAAATTTGTAAGATTTATTGCTTGGGTGATTATATTCAATAGTCAATAACAATAAAGATCTAATTATTTCAACTACATGTAGGAGCAAAAAAGTGAATTCATGATTAAAAAGTAATGTTTGAAAACCTGTTGAAAAAGTGGGTAAATAAGAAAGAGTGGAGAAAAGAGAATAGTGACAATCATTACATTTCAACAAGCTGACTAACGGTAGAGCGACATAAATATTAATATCGTTGCGTTCGAAATTTTTTAACTCGATGACAATTTATTAAATACGAGCGAGCAAAAAAGGGTTTCATTAAAAGTTGGAATGGGAAGGGGGAGAAAATATAATACTACATTTATTACCATAAAATAAGCAATTTCACGTTCCTACTCGTAGAAACCCACAGCATGAGTTATGAAGCAAATCAGGAAACAAAAATCTCGTAACAAAATCAATATAATAATACGATGACGTGTCTCAGTGAAGCATGAGGCGTTCCAAATTTCCCATCATTAAATGATTTATATTTAAAAAGTTTACATAAGTACAACAATGAAGAGCTGCTCATATACTACATAATATAAACGATTAAACTAATGCTTGGAAAGTGTCAGTACGAAACAAGTTTACACAAATTAAATTTAACGAGAAAAAAATTGGTTTCATTATAATTGTTTTTATACGAAGCAGGGAAACGACGAATCAATATAATTATTTATGATTTCATGATGTGCGTCCAGTCGTCATTTGATTACAGCCTCCCAGTTTTTAATCAAACCATATGTTATGCTATAATGTTATGCTATATAAATTTCAAAACCATATGTTATGCTATAAAGTATAAAATCTTAATTATTATCTAAAGAGATATTTAAAAAAATAAATATTTCTTTACGTACAAATATGAAGTCAATTTATGCAACATTCTATATACATCTTTAAAAATTAAATATAAGTTATAATTGTTACTTTTCATGTATAAGCTCCTTTTGCAAAATATTAATTTACAAGATGACTGCAATGTGCACGATATACGATTGCATCACGATTGAATAAAAAAAATTACCAAGTTTAATATGTAATTTTATTTTAATTTTTCTAATTTTGAGACCAGAAAAATTAAAATAAAATTACATATCATAAATTACATATACAATAATTATATTCTTAATATATTTTTGCAACATTATCATTAATTTCAGATGCAGCAATAGAACAAGAACTTCCCAAACAATATTGCTCGATCTGTTGAATGATAAAGTTACGGTGGTACGCCTATTCGGATCCGATGTAAACAAGACCTATTTTAAATTTCATGAGGTTTACGGTGTGTAAACAGCTACGATGTCGGTTTAGAAAAAATTTTGCCCATCATTTACATAATAGCTGTTTATTTGACATGACCTTTTAGACCCCGAAATCGGGATTAAATAAAATAATCGTATATAAACTACCATTAATAAAATTACCAGTATCATTAAATGTACTATCTGTCTTCCTACTTGTGGTTTTCATTAATGCTCCCTTTGTATCTTTTTTTTTTTTTAAGTATCAGAATCAAAAATGTATTTCCCAGCAAACTATATTTAACAATTTTTCAGAAAATAAGACAGTAACTTTACAAATCAAGAAGTACAAGTGTTACTAAGGAGTAGTAACACTTAACTACCAAATAATTTTACACCGATTATTGTATTAATTAATTAATACAAATTGAAAGAGGACTTATTCTAAATATTCTCCGAAAATAAATCTAAAAATATTATTTTAAAACATATTTAAGAATTAGAGAGAAAACCTTTACATGAAACGAGGAACATGCACAAATTTAATTTTTCTGTAAATTTTACAGAACTATATTGAACTTAATTATTCTAATGGTTGTAGAAATGAACCATTACCAAGAAAGTTTGATTTAAAATGATATTTTGAATTTTGCAATCATGATATTTACAACAATAGCACATAGCACGTCAATATTTTAACAGTTTCTAAACTCAAATATAATTCTTTTCACTTTAAATATACAAAATGATTGGCCTTTAACCACAAAACGACAACTAGTCCTAACGTATTTCCATTTCAATATTAAGCATATAAATTCTCAGCAATAAGACGTCCTGGTTAGGTGGTTTAAACTCTTGCGGCCATTATAAAATTAAGAATGATATGTTAAAAGAATTATTTAGTATTAATCGTCATTTCGATGTAAGTTAACAAACGATTAAATAAAATTGGAAAATTTCACTTATTCTCTTTGCAAAAGTTTCATAATTTGCGTGGTAAGCTCCATTTAAAACTTACTTTTAACAAATTATATTGATTAAGTCACCCTTGTAATTATCCTAATTATCGTTTTTTGTAAATATTCCTTGAAATAAACAAGGTCAGAAAAAAATCGATTTGACTAAAGTGTACTGGTAAGAAAAAAAATATTTTCCTTTTTTTTGCCATGAATTATATTTTAGCATAGTAATTCATATATTATTACAGAAATATTGTTATAATTTATATATTAAAAAAATATGTGATGTATATACCGGAATTATTTCTCTCATGTTATTTGCACACTAGAAAATTCTACGTGATCATAAAATACTCATTACTATGTCGATATTAAATCTCAATAATATGCGGCAGTTAGTTTTAGCGAAATTATGATCCATTTTTTTATTTGCTGTTTTAAATATGAACCAAAACGTGAACGTAAAGACTTTTACTAACTTTATTGGTATTTAAAAACGGCCTCCATTTGTAACCAAGATTTTGTGACGAAGATCAGCATTTTCAATGGAAACTTTATTGCTGCCTGTTTGTGCTTTTTTATTTTATCAATAAGACAATATTTAATTGTAGGTTTTATGCATGCTCTTCACTTAATATTTTTTAAAACTGGGACGTTAAGATCAGACCATAAATTTTGATCCCAGCAATAGATAAATTAACTCAGCCATCCTTTGACATAAATTTCCAACCTGTCTCATACATATTTCATTATAAATATAAATAACATTTCACTAAAAGAAACAACTTAGCGAAAACGACTCTTTTTAAAAAACTTATTCGACATCTTGTGATATTTGAAAGCGAGTAGCGAGTGAAACCAATTTCCCTCGCTCCTCGTTAATAAATCGATTTTGAATTAAAAAAACTCCGGTTCCTTCTCGTAAATATTTATATTTACCTCAATCTACCGCAGTGAACGCAAACTTCCTGTTTCCTTACTTCGTTAAACTGTAATTATATTATCACTTTATTTTCTCTCGCTTTTCTTTATTTAAGAAAAAATCCGTTTGGCCTTCCGTATGGTTCTCTTCTGAAGTGAATTTTATTGGTATAATGAAAAAAATGTTTGGTGATGCAGTGATCTCTATAAATTATTTCAACCCTGCATCTAAACGAAGAAATTATTTTAAATTTTACTGTTTAGGACTGTGTGTCTTGAAAAAACAGAAACTTATAAAATAACTCACGTACTTGTTCATTTGTTACAGACACTTTCTTCAGAAATGAGGAGATTTTTTATTTGACGCAGAAAACATTAACCCATAAATATTGCAATGTGGTCGCTTGAACTTATTAAAATGTTTGTATGAATGAAATGCGGACAAATTGAATATACAATCATTTTATTTCGTTGTTATGTGGGCAATCGTTTAAAAATTATAATCACAAGAACATCAAAAAATTTCATTGATATGATAATGACGCAATTATAGAATTTTAGGTTAATTGTTAATCCCAAGTGATACCTGAATTCAATAATTATCGATTTATGGGTCACATTAGTCACAATAACATTGTTATTTATTAATAAATGACGTATGACATAATTAACAAAATTCTTCTACATGAGAAATATTGAATATATTTGGCGTTAATTTTGCGGAAATTCATTACTCACAATTAAATGAAAATAAATGATGTAGTATTAGTTCTACTTTCTTTAAGTTCTTTACAACGACCTAGGTTTCGTTGTATTACAACATCAACATCCAACAGTATTTATATGTTTCAAACGCAATAGCGGAAGGCGGGTTTGTGTGGATTTTCCCACTGCTTATGTTAGTGAGTGTATTGTAGGGGAGCGGTGTAGGTTTTATTATATTTCCAAGCGTTATGCAATATACCAGTATTTTAGTGAGGGTAATAAATTCAATTGTTGTTATTATATGAGGTTGTACAATGCAAATGTTCCGGTGTATATAATACAATTAAATGGAAGTTATTCTCTGTAATGTATTTGTACAAAAGCATTAATGTTCATAACATTAATGTTCGATGACTATTTTTTCAATATTGTTTGAAATATCATATATTGTAATCATTAAAAATTAATGAATACTTCAAACTCAATTCTGAATGAGACGTTTTCAAGGACATTGTAACAGATATGAGGAATGCTAACATGAGAAATAAAAACAAACGTATGCAATATATACTAAAATCATATCTTATTTCCAAATTAAATAAACACGTTATTAGACATATTATATATATTAGGGAGTTTATTTTTGTTGACATTTTTCATTGTGAATATTCTTTAGATTATACTGTTGTGTAAGTCGTACCGGGTTCGTGCAATAATTATTACACTTTTCAGTTATGACAAATAATTTTAGAATGAAATGAAAAGATGTTAATAAAGCAACAAGCCAATATTTATAAGACAACTGTTAAACACTTATTTTTGCGACACTACTGCCATCTTGTTTTGCGCTTCTCATTTTCACCACTACTTTATTTACCAATTTGGTAAATTAATTCAAATTTAATTTGGATAATCTATGGTAAATATTAATTTGACTAATACATTTCGCTTTTAACATTTTTTTTATTAATTGAGATTTATTCTGAAAAAAATATATTTTATTAGTTACCTTACTAGTTAGCTGGTAATAAATAGATCTAATAGATAAATATTTATAAAAAAAAAACATTTATAGCTTTAAACTATTATCACTATACTATTATAAAATATTAGTAACAACATCTACCAATGGATTCGTTACAAAACCTATTAAGACATATTTTGCAAATTAATATTGGCGATATCTTCAAAAATAAATGTTATTAATTTCATTTTTGAGTATCATAACCAATGAAAGTTAAAACAAATATTGTAAATTGAAAGACATTTCTTATGTTGACGGGTCTATTGGTATTACGATACGACATTACTTGTCGATTATACTATTCAACAAATACTGTTAGTAACACCTAATAACTTAAAACACGAATGATAACGTTTACTTAAATTGGCGACTTGAAAGTGTCATTGCTTACATAGGACTAAATATTTATCTAAATGGAGAATTTGCCGTAAAGACAAAAATGTACTGGAGATCTATATTAACTTGACACTAAACATTCGAGACACGCGCTGTGGCGAGTGTGATATCAAGAAATCGTGTTGGAATTCCGCCAGTATGTAAACTTAAATAATTAATGAAATGAAATAAATTAAGGAGAAGATACTTAAATCAATGTTATGTTTAATGAGATCTTCTCTACTATGATCTAAATAAACGATGGCTATGTTAATTTAAAAGAATTTGAACGGAAATATTATTTGAGCTTCCGGTTAAAATTCTTTGAAATAACCAACGTCATCATTTATTTAGGTCAAAGTAAAGAAAATCACAATGATAATAATATCCAAATTATTTTCTAGGCACTTTATGAAAGATAATCGATATCAGATCAAAACTCAAAAACGTAATTTCAGTCCTGAAAAAAATATTTTCTTCAAAGATATACTTAACTTAACTTATATTTGTAAATATAATATATTTCTTATTATAATATTAATTATGCAAAGTTTTATTTATTCTACATCAATACCCTGACTATTTAATTTAAAACTTGTTCAATTTTGGCTAGTTATCAGAGATTTTTATCGTAGCTATAACTTTTTTATCTGCGTACTTGGCTTTTTTAGTTTTCATTTAATTTATAAAAAGAAATAAATAACAAATATACAATTAAATGGAAATCACCAAATAAATTTATTAAATAATTTAAATTCAGTGATAATTACCTAGAATATACTTAATCATAGGCAATCTTTGTTTTGGGAGGGTAATTCCTCGCGTATTACTTACTATATTAATTATTTCCTCCATGTTTCCCTTCAAAGTTATTTTACAAATTTGGTATTAGATATAGCTCAAAATATAAATGAAATTAATATTGTATTTAACCCATTGACAAAAAGGATATAGCAGCGAAAGTGTGGAAGTAATTCAGATATATTTTATTAATTTCTGGTGCTGAACGGTTACCTAAGAAGGTGGACGTACGAAAAGTAAATGGGGAAAATGAAGATAATATCGGCAATGAAGACAAATGGAAAACTAATTTAAATGAGGCAATACAAAGCCACAAAAATAGATTGTAATATAGGGAGAATGAGAAAACATAATATAAACCAATGGACTATATGGCACTTTAAGTTTCAACAACCGATGATTTTCCTTTAAGGCAATAAATAAGGCAATATTTTTATTTGAAAAACTAAACTGGAAATATAATACTTTTCAAATTCAAAATTTAATGTTTTTCCCATAATTTATGGGGTAATTTTAAAAATTTATTGTTTAATGTTGTCAAATTATACAAAAATTAAATATCTCATATGGTATCCAAACAGACGATTTACACTTCTTCCTCATAGAATGAAGTTTTTCTACTGCGTTATGAAAAAAACTGAGAGCTATACCAGTTAACGTTAGCTTAACCAAGACTTTGGTTTAATAGGTTTTTCTTAAATTATTATAGTATAGGTGAGACGCCCTGGATAAGAATTATATAATCATCGGAACCGAGGGTTGGCTGTTTCATAGTAGAGTTCATCTTTACTCATGCTTGTGTGCGTGTTTCGCATTGTTTACTTGCTCTTCACTATAAACGGAATCCATGAAGTAAAACACTATGATTATGAAATTTCTATCTGTTGTTTTTTCTTAATTAGCTGAGACTTTATTGCTAACTAAATCAAGGATCAAGTACTGTGTTTCTTATATACCCTGATTTGAAATAAAATGACATTTTTTAAATATTTTTGATAGCAATGTGTAAAAGTTACAATTTATTAGATGGAAACTTAAACTATCGCATAACCTCTCTACTTCAAAAACGCTAGCGAAATAATAATTGTAATATATAGGTTAGATTTGTGTATGTCTACAATTATTGTTTTATGGAGTGTATAGTTTATTGTTGCACTTTGATTTCATTAAAAAAAAAGAGGTTGACCATGAGTTTATAAAATATAATGAATATGCCATTAAATTACACCTTAATATCGCAGCTAGGCATATAGTTTAGAAACATTTGGAAAATAATGCAGATTTCGGTAGATTCTTTGATCATTAATCGTCGCATTAAATAAATCTCATTTTTGTTATCATTAATCATCGTATTAAATAACTGTCATATTGTACAGGGTTTAAGTAACTAGGACAACAAAAGACAACAAATTATTTATATTTACTTCTAACAGGAGACAATGGAAAATATATATATACGCCGATCTTAGCTAATGTTTGATAATGTATAAGTTCCAATAGCCTAATATTCTAATCCTATCTACCTAACTGTAAACAGCAATGGTGTTAAGAACTAATTTAGGGTGGTGACGTCAAATTTATTCATTTCATCAAATTGAATATTTATCTAAACGACAAGTTTGTCGATAGAGAAGAGACTTGACACGAATTTGAAATTAGTTCATATCACCGCCATTAGAGCGAGCGTGGCGACTGCGCGACCGCGATGAGGCTGAGATGCGAGAGTGAAAACCAACTAAACGATTATCACAGAGTCATACTTTGTGATAATTGTTCATACACTTTCAAATTACCTCTATCGCTCCTTGTTTATCTGAACACGAGTTGTGGTGGTATTGTTACAAGAATGGAATGAGTTTAGTGGAAATTACTTTGAAGTTAACAGTGACGATCGGTTTATAAAATTGCATGTTTATAATGTATAATGTTGTTTAAAGGAATTTTTCAGACAAATGTAAGTAGTAATTCAGCAAAAACAGTACTGCAACGTCTGTTGTAGTGTAAAGTGCAAATTATCACACCAAGTGAAAAAGCAACAAGGAGATGCATAGATCAAATCAAGGCAACCATGGACGTTTTTCTACACGAGTGCACCCGGAAAACAGCTGACATAGAGAAATGGCGAATTATCCTTTGGCGCATTATTCATCTGTAATACACTTAACACGATAACCACGACCACTCTACTAAGAGTTTAACGACTTATAAAAACCCTAATAAATGTTAAATTTAGCATCTTATAAAGCAATTGTTGTTTCCAACGTGTCCTGCGCGAAAGTGTTAGGTTGAAGACATTACACTTTCTTTATGTATGATGAATTAAAGTATTCATAATAGGATTATTTTCCACAGTCTCATTTTAGAATTGATCCGGTATAATGAAAGCTGCTCTTTAAATATATTGGCGCCTTTAGTAATTTATACTCAAATTTAGTTAGGGTGGCACCCCAAGTAGCGAACGTGTGTGGTTATTGACATAAAGGATACGACAATAATATTGAAGCCCAAAATTAAGAGACATTTCATTTAATATATTTATTTTAAACGCTCTTTTCTAAAAACTAACTGCTTCATGGACCAACTGCTTTAAGGTTTTATCTTACGGTCTAGCTACAGAAAGGCATATCTGCAACGAAGTCACATTAACAGAGTTGTAGCTGTTCTCATATTTTTGTAAGTCACCGTAATCTTGCTATCTCATGATAAGTGGTTTTCTAATTTAGGTGCTAAGGTCAAAAAATTAATAAATCAGAACCTCAGTAAGGTCGAATTATAAATTTTCCTATCTTTTGTTTATAATTTTCTTATCATTTACAGCTTTGTTTTGTACCGTAGCCTGACAATGACCGGTTAATAATTTTCATATATGTAGATTCACACACAACTCTCTTCTCATCTCTCCTGTATTTATTCAATTGATATTATCAAAATTAATTGTTAGAATAACCGAATTAAGAATATTAGTTCATATAAGACACAATAGTATAAGTAGCTATTAATTCGTTTAGCACTCTATAATTTCAAATTCTCTGAAAAATTTTAGTGAAAATTTCACAAACGAGCAAACATTATTTGAAACCCTTACTAAGTTTACTGATAATAATAAGCAAATATTTACAAAATTTGTAACAATATTGATGAAAATAGAATATTACATATTTACCGTATTATTAGGAATAATTGCTTGTCCTAATTATGGTAACTATTAAAGCATAATTGACTAATTTTTAAGATAGTTCTCCATCTTTGTAAAAACAATATCGTAATAACTGATTAAAATGAAATGGAAGTAGGGCTTACTTTATAATCATTTCAATAAAATTTGGGTCAGATGCATAATCAATGAAAGTGTGTTAAGTAATTTAAAACCATGACCACAAGAGTTAACCAGGTTTATTATTTAGTCGCTACACCTCGGCTAAATTAATGCTAAATATTCAATTAAAATCAAATTCACTTCAACTCAAGTTACTGTTCGTAAACTTCCCGTTTACATTAATGTTCACCTTGAAGAAGAAAAGAGAAGTGAAACAATTCAATACTTTCATTAAAGTGACGAGTATTACTTTCCTATATGTTATAGTATTACTTCCCTATATGTTAGAGTATTAACTCGGCCATAAAATTTTTAAGCGATTCTTTAATATCTGTTTATGTCTGTGTTAATATTGATTTTAAATATTTACATATTACTCACAGACTAGATAATTAATTTTTAAGTAATTTGTTGCCTTATGTTAGGCGTAATTTTTTTCATCAATTAACAGAGCTGGCATGAAGGCTTTTGATTATTATTGAAGTTTATCAATAGATTGTTCAGCAAATAAATGTTTGTCAATTATTAGCAAATTTGATTGCAAAACCATTAAAGGGGTATATGTTTTGTAAATAATTTTTTTACTATCAAGGGCGTACAAATTATCTGTAAAGACTAAAGACTATAATCGCCTTCAAAATTTAAAAAATGAGATTCATAAGTGTTTTTATTTACAGAGAGTTACATGTGATCATGTCTAAATTAAAACAAATAATACTCGTGAGAATAGTAAAAAAAATTTAATGAACGTTTTCTTCAACATAAAAATGTAAATTATTCCATAATGTTACTTAATAAAATCTCAATAGACTTTATAATCTGAAGTTATTGGGGATTCTTCCAAATTGCAAGTGAATCAAGTTTCCGGAAAGGGATTGGGACTGTAAAGGATTTGTTAATTTTTAGGTGACGTAACTAAAATATTGTTGTACTTTACATCATAAAGAGCCGATTTTTAAAGACGCCTATATATAATACCACAAATAGCTGTATTTCTTGAAATCCTGACGTCCTCTCTTCAAACTTCTTCTTTCTTAAACCCAAATATAGGATATTAACTTATCTTTTAAAATTCCTTTAGGAACACTCTGAAATTCAACTTATTATGCTGCTTACTCCATGTATATTTTTGTAACATATAGGCGTTATATATAACGTTGTTATACAGGCCTTTTTATACAACTTTTAACACAAAAGTATATATATTGTAACGTTTAAAATCTTAATCTTGTGAATAACCTTATATTAGAAACTGTTATATCATCTGTACGCTAAATCTAAAAAAAATTAAATTGATTGCCAAGTTACTTCTGGAATTACTTTGCTCTAAAAATTTCACAAATTTTACTTCTTCGTCACATGATTGTAGTCAAAGTGAAAAAAATAATATACACACTACGCTTGGGCCAACTGCAAAAAAAATAACCCAAGGAAAGCGTTATGTCTTTGTTTCAGTGATTTCTTAATCCTTAATCTCCGTCATAATATTTATTAAGTGTAATAAGTAAAATAGATTTTATGCCAAAATAAATTCCCTAACGTGTTATTCATAACTACGTGCTTACGTGGGGGAAAGAAGAATATTTACGATTACGTCGTAAATAATATTTAGAATCTAATATTTAGAGGTCGGTCAGTGCGAGCATCTTTCCTTGAATATGTAATGTGTATTATTGCCGGAAGTAAAAATATTGGTGTATTCTACATACTGGCAAATATCAGTAACATGAAGGTAAAATAAGAGATAACTATCAGTAATCATATTAAAGTTCGAAATATTTGACACATTCTTGAGAGTAAAACATGCTTTCTAGGTTTTGGGAATGATGATCAGTCATCATTATCCACTCAGTTATTTTAAAATGAAACTTGTTGTTAGCTACTATATCTGGAAACAGGTGTAAATTTTCGCAAAAACGCAATATTATTTACAACAGTGAACACTAATCACAAAATAATTCATAAATAAAAGAAAAGAATACACGAAGAAAAAATTATCAAATCAAGTTTAGCAATCCCAACACCAATTGGAACAACCGTTAAGGAGATTTTTTGTCCATCATCTATCTCTATCATCAGATCTCGACTCTATCATTATCGTCATATACCGTTGTGTTATGTATTATTTAATAAATTTCAAGTCAGTAGTCCATTAGGAAGTGGGTAAAATATAGATTATAAAATGTCTAGTGGACAGACGTAAAATGAAGCCAGATAAATAAAAGTTTTAAAATCATGCTTTCAATCAAATATTTCATGGCGATAGTATGTTTGTTATAATTTATATTTCTTATAAACTGGGCGGGAAACCAGGTCAAATATCTAAAATGATTACAAGTGTTTGCTTTTAAATTAAAAAGCGGTTACTCAATTTTTTGTAAATTAGATCAAAAAACCAAGCGGTATTTGTATTTTTAAGTTAATAATTTAGAATTTCAAACTTTCCAAAATTGTCTTTAGTGATGGAATTAGAAGTTGCTATTTTCAGCCTACCGTAAAGCCCGAAGCTGTAAACTAACATATTATGTGAAGGATTGTTTACAGTTTTCTACTGTTACCATCCTTCACAAATTAATGTTACATCTTTCACATATTAATGTCAGCATGCCGCCTCGGGCATAAATCGAGGTAAAACTCAAAAAGTCAATGTAGATTTACGTTAGTATAACAAGGGATTACTACCGTTACAGCAAAGTTGCACAATTTGTTGTAAAACTATGTTGTTTTTATTTTAGTTGAAATGCATCAGTCCCAGTTTTTTTTTCACCACAGATTTTCTTGAATCCAAAAATATATTTTTAATTTCACAACAAGGCATCTTTACAGAGCTTTATTTTAAAAATTGTTGTGCTTAATAAATTAAACTAAAATAGATTTACTTGCCTCGGAAAGAGGTTCCTTCCATATTATTTGTTAGTCGCATTTAGTACGTGTTTTCAAGTTTAAAATCGTAAGGTCTATTTGATTAATAACGAAAATGTTTGGTGGTACAATATTTAATATAACTGACTAGATGATTAAATTGAATGATTATATAAAAAAAGCGGAAAAAATCGTAAGAAACCGCCATTTAGACAGCCAACGAAAAATTTTCATAAACTATTTTCAATTTAAAGTTAACGAATAATTACTAGAACGTGTTTTGTAATTATAAGAAGTAATATTAGTACATGAAGATGTTTCAATATATACAATTAACTCTACTTGTAATATAACTATGTAGCATATTACTTCATAGATTGGTTTTGTTATGCTGTCAGCTGGAACAGAACTACTACTATAAACTAAAGTATTAGACGTGATTTTATTTGAATGATCGTGACCTTTTGCTAAACTAAAATTTCTACCATGCAGTCTTGTCTAATGCCGTATAATCCTAACAGCTGACATAAAATATTACACCAGATCCTTTTAACAATGATTACGGTAATAATCGGATTATTAATACATAATTATCAGCTCTTTCGTCAAAGAGCTTTTACTATAAACAATTAAACATATAAGATAATAAGTATTGGACATCAAACACTATATGATCATTTCTCATCTTTAATGGAGTCTTTTTTAAGCATAAAGTTGCAAAAGACCTTTTTATTGCGGCTAAGACTGATTAAAGACAAATATTTAATAAATATCAAAATTGTATTGTAATATTTTTACCCTAAAATCTGAGTTTCTGATAATATCAAAATAGTTTCTGATATTATCAAAAGGTTATTATTGTTATAGAATCATAATGGTAGATCTGAAAGATTACATATTCGTAAAGAAATTACATATTCGTCGTATTTACATATTCGAATATATCAATCATTAAGTATACGAAGACCGCTTTTAGGTAGTATCATTAAAAGGACGGTTTGGTATTAACAGCGATACGCTCATTATAAACATATACTTTTAGTTAAATACTAAAATTTCTGTAACTGCTGTCGGGTAAAAACTTGATATTTATTTCTCCATTATCAATACAAAAACTTTATTAACACTTTCAAAAGTTCACAGATCCTTGATTTGACATAAAAGCTCGTTTAAACGATAAAATTGTCAACATTTGATAGCAGTATCCGAGTAAACGTAATAGGGTAACCGAATGCTTATTTAAAGAAGGAGTTTGTTAATAGAGGAGACGTTTGGCGTAAATTTTATGTTAATATTTTACATTTGAGTCATCCGAGTTCCAGCGGCGTGTTGCCACAGGGTAGCTACGGAGTTTCGCTCGTAAATCAATTTATTATACCTTGTTAACTTTGTTATATTTAATTATCACTCCTTAAATGCTTATAAATTATTTTGCTTGCGGAATATTTATTCAAACAAGTAAATAATTATCAAAAATCCACTCTGGGTTTAATTTGTACTAAATGTTCGTATCTTGTTACATTATGAAAAATAACTCATCATAAAATAAATATTTATAAGTGAGTATTTAGCGACCGATGCTTTGATGTACATACGATTTTATAATTTTCATAATTTTATTTCATTAAAAAAGATCTCGTTGCATGTACTTTGCATGTTCTAGTGTTACTTCAATATGCTATTAAGATATATAAATTTTTGGGTGTTAAATCTAAATAAAATCGTTCGTCATTAAAATTATCAGAATAATAAATCTTGGCTTTTATAAACAGTCACGATATTTTGTCGGAATACTTGCTCGTTACCAAAATTTTAAAGTTTCTTTCCTGTAGTAATTACATTTTGACGATGTAAATAATGATCATAGTTGCAGTAGAAGTGTTACTTCAATATGCTATTAAGATATATAAATTTTTGGGTGTTAAATCTAAATAAAATCGTTCGTCATTAATATGCTCGTTACCAAAATTTGAAAATTTCTTTTCTGTAGGAATTACATTTTGACGATGTAAATAATGATCATAGTTGCAGTAAATTGTTCAGAAAATACATAGAAAAGCTACCATAGTTATGTTTAAATATGAAATGAAGTAAATGCAAAATTTTCTTTAAATTTCCCAAGTTGTAACTCTTCACGCTTGATTTAAATAAATAATCTATTTTATAAACACCTGGAATAAAATTATTATACGTCTGGAAATAATTGATCTGACGATGACCTTTACCATTGTAATATAAATTAAATATCATGAACACACCGAGAAATTATCGAGACATCGCTCGATTTTGGTAATAGTAAACGCAGTAACTACTAGTTTCTAGACATCTTTACACATACTTGGTTCATGTACAGAAAACCTGAGCCCTTTTAATTTAAATATCCCCTCTCTAAGAATTGAATTTTAGTTCTTTCATGAATAATCCTTCTCCCTTGACATCGTTAGAAATTAACTCTTTTTAAAACTTTACCTGTCGCCTGAAAACAATATACATACCTCTTGGAAAATGTCTTTTTTCCTTCTTCCTTCATTTTTCTTCTCTTTATCAATATGTACTTTTAGCATGTTTTTCAAAAAATGTATTATTTTAAGTATATTAATATATTTATATCCATAAACTGTTATTTATCTCTGTAATTCGGTTCATTTTATGGCTGTACGACCTTTTACGCTACGTGTCCAACTTGGACGTGAAAAGAACCGAAACAACAATATTCAAGGAAAACCGGTAAAAATCGTCATATTAAATCTGTAAGAACACTATGTACTTGTGGATACATTTCAACGTAGATGATTGATAATAGTATTGGGAGACTTGAAAATGGCTTCATGTGTTTATGACAAAAGAACTTTTTTTTATTGAAGTTAAAGGAGAAATAATAGTTTAACGTTTGATTGATCGAGGAATTTAGCCTCAAAATGTTCCGAAAATCTTTAAAATAGTTAAACAGTGACGATTTGTTTTAGGGACTAACAGGTCTTTAATAAGATTATGAAAAAGAATTTGGTCAAAATGGCAGTCGTTTTTCAACCATATGGAGTGAAAAAGACTGACTACGCTTTTTTAGGCACCGAGGATAATGAAGGCTGAAATCGAAAAGAAGTAGATTACCTCTGATTCACTTGTAATTTTTTTAAAGAGAAAGTTTCATTGAATAAGTTTATTTATTTTATATTCATATCGACATTTTTATTTTAATTTATATGTTTTTAAATTTTAAGTAATTCGAAGAGAATTTTGACAAATTTTGGAAAATATCAATTTTGTTATTTAGTTCTTTTGGGAAAGAACAAAACATTCTGATGTAAGCGTACCAATGCAAGTAGTCGTAATATTTTAATATAATATTGTTACTATAGAGTGAAAGCCTATTTTTATTTAGTAGTTATTGTGAATAAAGCGTTATGTCATGAAAAGTGACATATTTTAATTTTTGTTTTTATTTTGAACACCATATTATTATTAAAAGGCCTTCATAACATCTGTCAAAAATTAAAATTTTGTTTGATAGAAATATAATCAACAGTACAATTTCAAGTTACAAAGCTTGAGTCAGTTTCACAACAATGGTAATTTATAAGGTATATATTTACACATTAATGACAAAAAATTATACAGTTTTTATCACTGCAATTAAAAGATAAAAATTTGTCGACAAAATAGCATAAGAGAAAAAGCTTATTGTTTATGTAATTAAATTAGAATAAGCGTGTGAAACATAACTTAACTAAACAATAAATATAAAATTAATAGGATGTGGATGTAACCTAAAAACGTTTAAGCAATGATCACAAAATACAATAATTTATACCAAATAAATTTAGAATTCAGGTCAAGTCTCTTCTTTATCCCAATACTTCTCGTTTTAGGTAAATATATAGTACAGCAAAACTATAAATTTGAGATAGCCATTGTAAATCAAACACTGATATTGTAGCTCTGAGAGTTAAAGTAATGTTGTTTACAGTTTTATTATAGTTTGAAATATTTTAGTTTGATTGCTAGTTTTTTTTCCCATTGAATTACAAATACTTCTTCTGTCTTAAGTCATGTTTAAAATTTTCTTTACAGCACTTTCTCGTTGTTTATATTATAATAAAAGTATACTCTGAAGATAGCTATTTCTTCGTAAAAACTGAATCTCTATTAGAGATGATATTATATTTGAGAAAAAATATTTTAAACTACACAAATATTTGATTCCTACGTAATTAATCTGTCAAATTTGTACTTGGTACCATTAATGTGTATATTTTGATATCTTGTAGCTATACGTTTCATTATACGGTTATTTAGTTTAAGAAGTAATATAATTTTTTCTATTTGTTTACTTCAACGAGCCGTTTTAAAGCAATATCTTCGTAGATTTAACCACATATTTTTTGTGAAATATATTTAGTTAAATATACCAGAAGATGTAAAATTTTAAGTTTTACTTTACTCAATGTCATGTAAAATGTTTAAAATATACCTAACCATAGGTAAAGAATATGTTGTTTACCTAAATTTTTGGATACATTAGAAAAAACAATAACATTATAATAAGGTTAAAACTAGATTTTATTAATGATCACAAAATAAAATAATGCGTACTAAATTTATTTAGGCTCGTTTTGACGCCGGTAATTCGCATAAACAATACCAATATAAACTATAATACAATTCCAGTTTTTCCATTGTCCGCAAACTGTACGTTTAGCTAAATATTTAGTTTAGTGAAACCAACGATACTAAGTCTAACACTACCATTTTAAATTTAACTTCGAAAGTTATTTTGTTTCAAGGCAATTAATGTGAATTTTTTTTAAATTTTTTGGGTCATTTTTAAAACGATTTAATTATTTTTATTTTCATATTCAAATTGAAATTCGATTTTTTTCGTTCATTATTAGTTATTTTCACATTTAATCATAAATACTTGTCCCATTTTACGTTACGTGTACCAAGTTCTTAACGGCGTATTCCTGTTGGTTGCATCTTTATAAACTTAGTCTCGGTAGTCTTTAATTATAAGATATCTTCTCTATAAATACCAGTGGTATGTCTATTCTTTATTTTCAATAATACTTTATTTAATATCACTAGTATATGTTCGCTAGTTGAATATAAATGGCATAAATATTTTTATAAATTAAATTTTCCTTATGTTAAACCAAAGTTTGTTTTTCAATCGGTAGACAATTTAAAATTCGTCGTAAATTAAAATATATGTAATATGTCTGATAAGTTTCGGCTTGGTAAAACCCCATTAAAATCCTTTGCGTATATGTCTTGATATTTTGTAGGAGTATGTTATTGATTTGAACATTTGAATAGACGTGTTGGCCTCGGATGAAAGTAGATTTTGCATACTTTGACTACCAGAAAGCTTTCGATCGTGTAGATAACGATAATTTTCCGTTCCACTTTCACGATTTTTCTCTTCGTATCTTGCGGATAGAAAGTACTTTGTACAAGTGAGTATCTTTATATCCAAGATTTGTTTGCACAATTGGGAGTGACCCGGGGTTCGAATCTCGGGCCTTTACTTTTCACTAGTTTGGTAAGCTATATTGCTTGCGCCGTGGAGACTGCGTGGTGGCTGTTATTCGCGGACGACACGATGGTTGCAGTGTGACATCAGTACCGTTGTTGAGTGGGGTGCAGTAAGCGGCTTACGGCTTAATGCAAACAAATATTAGTAGTGAGGTACAGCCAAGTAGATGCTTCTATACGGAAATACGATCAGGGACAGGCCAGATTTGAGAGTCAGATTTGAATGGCGATTTACATTTTCTGGACAAATGGCAAATGAATAAAAAATATAATTTTGAAAACTTGAATTCGGGTTGCATAATCCAAAAGATTGTCAATAAATGTCAAAAAATTGCCTACTGTACACTTTATCAGTACAGGGTCGATTAGAATCTGGCTCTATAATTTGGAGCCCACACGACACCAAGCACAGCTTGATTATTCAACATGTGCAAAAGACGTTCCTCTGGTATCTGTATACAAAGGAGAGTGGTTACTTGTCCTATTTATTTACTGCCGATCCCTTTTGGATATGCTAAGTTTGCAACCCTTGCAACTTAGAAGAGACGTTGCCGTTATGAAATGTATCTAACAGCTGTTAAAAGAAAGAAAGGTATGCTTTGTATTAGTGAGTAAACTTTCAATTTCATGCGCGCACGCAATAATCACCTGTTTGCTATACTACTCTTTAGAACCAAATTATATCGAAACTCTCCAATTTCTTGCAATACCCACCTGATCGCGGTCGCACCAGAGTATGATTTGTTTATTATGAATGATACCAAATTTATGAAATTTTGTCGTAATTTTTTTTTTCTTGTGTATATTGTATTCATATTTAATATATATCTTCTTTTAATTTAATTTAGTTATCATTACGAAAAAATTACATGTAATATATCGATATATGTATATAATAAAATAAATAATGGACAAATCTTTTTTAAAATTTCGTTCATTACGTACAAAATAATATATAATAATATTACCTAGTGGTAAAGTAATATATAAAATTTTGCAATCACATATTGTTAAGCAAAGTTAAGTTTTGAATATTTTCATGTGGTACTATCAGCATATATATTTATTATTACTTATGTAAACATCTTATTAGTACGCCAATACCGTATTCACCATTCTAAAATTCTGTAAATATAATAATTATATATAATAGAATTTGTTAATTTTCTTCACTTGCGACAAAATCCTTTACGAATTTTGGCCATAAAGATTCTGCCGCAAGCATATGTGTAAATATATATATATATATATATGCTTTCACTGCCGGCCAAGCGCAACACGTCATACTCATAACTACAGATATACTGTTAATATTTGTATTCGATTTGCACGCAAATCCATAAGATTTTACCCTATCAAAAATCACTAAAATGCGCCTAAAAAGGTTTCACTTCAAAAATATTTTGTGCTAGCACCCGATTCCCACATATTTATAGTTAATAACAAAACGCATCTATACATATGTACTGAATTTTACGATTGGTTTATTAAAGTTTGTTTAAAATAGCAATTTCTAAGCCTCATTGATTACGTTAAACTAAGTATTTATCCAAACGGACAGTTTCTCTATAAAAGCAAGGTTGTACCTCGAGTTAATATTAACTTCATACTAAATATTCAAATGAGTCACGCCGTAGCAAGTGCAACGTCGAGTAGTCTAGTGGGACTAAATCACCTGCAAACATATATTAAGATCAGTGTACAAATTCTTCTAGATTACCATTTTCAAAGTTTATTTAGAACATAATAAAAAATATCACAATAATTATATTTCCGACTTATGTTTTCTTCTTTTGTCCACTTTATGAAGAATTATCGATATCAAATAAAAATTTGTTAACGTGTCATTTCGCGATATTTTGTCAGTCGTGAAAGAGAAATAGTTTTTTTGGAGACAATACAAATATTTTGATTGAAATGTTTAAATATATTTTATTTTTTTCTTTTTGTTTTACATATAATTTATTTTTTCCTTTAATTATAAAAGTAATTTCGTAAATTTTAATTTTTTTACAGTAATATAATCTACCATCACAATATTCTTTTAATTTTCTTGTACTGTGACTGGTCATAAGAGATTCTTTTGTAACTAAAGTCGCTTCTTTGCTTAATCGTGTTTTTTTTAGTTTTCAATTCAGTTTTATGCACAAATAAGTATTATAAAAAATTAATTAATTAAAGTAGATTTCAAAATTTACTTGACGCGAAATTAAATAACCTAAGCGCAAAGATGGTAGCTTAGAACATACTTGTACTTTTTTTTGCAATTATAGGCAAGTTTTTAACTAAGGTTGCCATTACTCGAGTATTGCGTACAATATTGTCTATTTTTTCCATGATTCGTTTTAAAGTATCAGAAAGTAAAAATGAAAAGTGAGAATGAAAATTAAATTCGATGTAATGTTTAGAAGGGAAAATCAGAAAGTAATACGAGTGTAGCATAGTAACTTCAAAAATATTAGTTAAATACAATTTAAAAACTATCAAACGTGATGACATAAAGAAATAAAAATTTAATAACGCGTTACGTAGTCAGGTGAGAATGAGAAAAAATGTATGTATTAACGTTTAAAGTCCTGTAACTGGCCATTTACTTTTAACCCGGCGTCATTGTGGCTACTAAACAGAACTTAGCCGTTGTGGCAGGGTAAGTTGTACCCATGTACATTATTGTACACTGAATCAAGCTTATGTCAATATTAGTTTTCTATATTAGGGAAATAGGTAATTATAAACATTATTTATAAAAATTAAACATTTATTTATCATAAAATGAGCAAATTATCATCAAATTAGATCTTCCTATTCTGAGATCATTTTTTTAGAACGTAACTTAAAAATATATTCAAAAATAAAAAATAATTAACATTTAGAAACAGAACATAAAATTTTCTTTAGTACATAAACATGAAATCTGGAACTATATATAACAAAGCTTATTTATTACTAACATACTGACTTATTCGATAACGAGATCAACGCAACTTTGGCATAATGGAATAATGTGCTGCATACAAATAGGCTTGTTACACTTATGCCTAGTTTTTTTGTCTTTGGCAGAATGACAGTGTTTGCATCTCCTATATGTTTTTGAAGTTTTATTCGGAGGGTAGGTCATAACTTCACCAACTTGTTCGTGAATACGTTTACGTAAGCCTCTCGGTAAGTTCTCCATATTTTTTCTCACGCGAAGATGACCTTCAAGCATTGATAGACCGAGTTTTCTAAGGAAATCACGTCGGTTTGTTTTCGAGTTATTATTTTCTCGAAAAATAATCACGCTATTTATTGCAGCTACATTCGTGACCCCATAAAATACTGTCATTGGCCAGCGTTTAGAGTTTCGAGATACATCATAGGTAGCACAGAGCTCAACAACCAAATCGACGCCAGCTTTCGTAGAATTATAGAATGTGATTATCTCTGGTTTCCTTTTTTCACCACTAGCAGGATCAATGTTTGGTCATGATGAAGGGAAGACAATACCAGCACCACTTTAGACCATTTAGGCATGTAGGAAATAAGCGTCATATCTTTTTGGAATGCAAACTGAGTGCTGTATTCTTCTTTTCTTTGCGTGGTTATAAAGTTTGGTGGGATTTCTTTTTTGTTTTTACGTAATGTACCTGTAGATGTTAGTTTATGATTTTGCTGCAAATGTGTTATCAGTGGAACGCTCGTGAACCAGTTGTCAAATGTAATATTTCTATTACTTTTAGAGATAGGCTGCACTAATCTGTCCACAACATTGAAAGCTTTATTGCTTTGCAAAAATGGCCCATCAGGCTGCTTACCGGGATAAATTTCAAGGTTGACAGTATAAAAGTTTTTTGCATCAACCAAAGCATAAATTTTAATGCCATATTTCGCAGGTTTATTCGGGATATATTGACAAAATAAACACCTGCCGCAAAATGCTTCCAGCTTTTCGTCGATTGTAAGATACTCATTGGGAGTATAAGTATTTTACAGTTCGAGACAAAATCGTCAAAAATTTATCTAATTGGAGCCAGATTGTCCAGTTGCTTCCGCTCTTGGCGTGTTGTTGCATCATCAAAACGCAAACAGCTTTTTAAAAAGTAAAAACGCTGCAAAGACATAGCAGTACTAAAAATTTCCACACCAGTACCATCGGTTCTCCACAAGTCACTCAAATTTTGGCCATTAGAACGATTTAGTCCGGCTAAGTATAACAAGCCAACCAAAGCTAATATATTTGTACAAAGCTTTATAGTTGTCTCTTTCAATAAATACTGAAGCGATTGTTTATTGTTAGACAATTGTCTCTGTTTAATCTTAGCATTAGTATGACGAAGTATTTGTTCCAGCATATTATTAGTTATAAAGCCTCTCCAACACTCTATTTCAGTCTTATCATTTTGCGTAATAAGCTTTACCCCAGGTTTTTGTAATATTATGTTTTCTGACATTGTGCGAACGTTGGTCCGAGGTGGTTGCGAAGACCATTTGGTGGAATTGTCTTTACCAATATAAAACTGCTGGTTACTTGTTGAAACAATTGCTTCTTGCTCATCATCACTGCATTCTTGTTCCGCATCACTGCCTTGACTTCGCTCTGAAAGATGGTCGATTTCACCCTAATCGCCTGAGCTGCACTGTTAATTGTCACTAACGTTAGCTTGTTCAAACAAGGCTAGGAGTCGACTTTGTTCCTTTTCAGAAGACATGGTTCATAAAACTGTGAAAAACGATAAGCAATTTATCAATAAACAATAAAAAACAACAAACAAACTGTCTATATAAATGTTACATAGCCATTGTGGCCGGGTATAACTTACCCGAGCGCTCTTTATACACGTGTAAACTCCATCGTCGCCGCAACAACACTAAATAGACAAGTGAATACGCAAAAAGAGGTCAACAACCGCAGCTACTGTAACGGACAATTTACGCGCGCATTTTGTTTTAAAGTTATGACCGTTTTAAAATGCGTCTGGTATTAGATACCCAGCAACAATGACGCCGGGTTAAGGTATTAAAAGAGAAAATTGTTTCTGCACTGCAGTATAAAAGTATGAGAGCAGTTTTGCCAGATAATGGGAAATTAATTAGAATTTGGGGCAATATTTATTAACATTTTTTTCAATTTAATGATCAAAGTAATGATGAAATCGTAGATATCAAAATAATCTTCTATTAAGCCTCAAAACCTTGCGTTGGCTCTTTCATCGGAGAGTACATTTTTACCCATTCGTGTACATGTATTGCGTGCAACTTCTATTGCTTTTGTCGCTAAATGGAATTCATTAAAAGAGAGCTTTAAGTTCTGAAATTTTTATATTTAGTTTTTCATTATTTCCAGAAATTAAGTTGCTAACTGATTAGAATATCGAACGCCGTGCTTTTTCTATCCTAACTGCAATATTCTAGAAATTTATGAAATACTTATGAAATGGCTAGAAATAAGTGGCGGGTTTACTGATTGCCAATTGTATATATTGTCTTGCCTCTCGACTTTCAAGATACAATGAAAACAATGATTTTTTGAACATATGCATCTTGATTACAATTGAATTTATAAAAAAGTATTGACTAAAACTCGGTATGTTACAACCGATGTACCGTTGTATTACATATTAAAATAGAAACAATCTCTATATATTAATTAATAAAACCTTAGAAGCAATATGAATTTTAAAAGAATATTTTGTAATATTATGTACTAAAGTAACAAAATAATACTTAACTTCTAGGCAAATATAAAGATGCACAGTCCGGAAGGGTAGTGTTAATAACTAAGACAACTAATTATTTAGACCTATTACTAACAGCGGACAATGAAAAGTGTATTCACATGCCTTAATAAGTTAAACTTGATAGATAATTTCTAAGCTTCGACACGTTCATCTAATTTTTGCAAAACAACTTCTCTTAAGGAAAACTCTATTAACAAGTACGAGTGATAATATCATCAAAAGCTGATTTAAGATGGTGACGTCAAACGCATTAACATTACGAAACTGAATACTTACCTAAATGACGAGTTTGGTGATAGACAAGAGACTAGACACGAAATGTCATATTATTTACATTCAAAATTTATGTCACCGCCGATATAGTGAGCGTGGCGACTGGAAAATGCTACAGTATACCACCTTTAAATTAACTTAGTGCATTCATACGTTATGATAATCGTTTAAACGCTTTCAAATTACGTCGCTGTTTGCTTATTTGAACATTAGTCGTGGTGAGATTGTTGCAAGAATGAAGTTAGTTCATTGTGAGAAATCAGATATATTAAACAAAACGACAAGCTTGGTTATTTATGAAAAAGAATTTTCCATTACACTGAACATAAAAATATATTGTCAGGCAAAATATCACGTAAAAATTAATTCTACGAGGTGAGATGGTTTAAATATCCAAAGCCTTTAAGGTTATCTTGGGTATTGTAACTCCATTTATTACTGATATATTTAAGACATCTCCGACAACTGCGGCTAGAGGCATAATAAACCCTTTCTCCCAAAGGAAAGAAAGCGTATTCCCTTGACAAAAAAATTTTCCGCGTGTACATGGTAGATGTTTGACCCTTTTGCACACTTGTATCACTTGTATCGAAAATAGTTGAGGGTATTTTCCATCTCCAAATTGCTCGATACCTTAAGTCAGGAACATCATCCAACGCAGAGAACTTGCACTTCTTAACTTCAGTGGTGCATTCAAATACGTTTAAATTTATATTTTGTTAACTGGGTCATATTTTTGAATAAACTTTAATATCCATTAAAATTGTTTAGCCATATCTATGTAGTCGTCAACATTCTGTGAAGGCTTTAAATACATTATTCTGATTGTATGGAATTATCAGCTTGTGTGCCATAAGGAGAGGTTTTATCTATTCTCCTTTTTTCCAGATTAATTAATAATAAAGTAAATTCTATAATAACAGTCATTAACATGAACAATGAAGGCCTCGTTTCAATCGGTCAGTGCTGTCATAAAATGGGTCTATTAGTTAATCCAATCAACTCTCAAGCTGTTATAATAGGTAAAGGCTAATTTCAGATATTAGGCTATCAGATTTGCAACATATATCGTTAAATAATATACTAATTACATTTACGCTAACTGTTAAAGATTTGGGTCTATTTATATGTACAAATTTTAGCTGGCAACCTCTTGAATGATTTTAGTAATCGTGTCTTCAGCAAAATGCACTCCCTCAATCATTTTCACAATTTTCCACCTGTTGAAACTGAAGCTCACCTCTATCAATCCCTCTTACTGCCTCTACTAGACTACGAAGATGTATGTTACCCAGATCTTACTGAGAATCGACTTAAACAATTTTTCGTCCTTTCATACTCTTCCTAAATTCCAACTTGTTCCTTTTTCTTAACCACACCCATCGAAATTTTTATTTAAAAATGTTATTGTTTTATTTTTTATTTACATATTTACTTGTAAGTATTTTTTCACTTTATGAATATCCCTTATGGTCTTTCATATCTTAAAATACTCATAATTAAGCATTGTGTTAAACGAAGAGTCTGTTCTTGTAGCAATAAGTCCACCATATGTACGTGTATTTACAGTTACATTTACAGATTAAAGTTTGAAATAAATAAACAAATAAATAAAATTAAGTTCTAAAATTAAGTTTGAAATTAAATGCAACATTTTTACTTTTTAAATATTTTATCATTAACGGTGTGGAGCTGTATATGTAGTTCGGTAGCAAAATGAGCAACTCTCGTTATTTCGTCATATCGTTTAATTCATCCCTGTTTCTAAAATATAAATGAAGAATATCTGACTCATAAGCCCTGAGTATTTTAATAATAGGATTATAATTCATGATCCTATTTTAAAATTGTAGCGGTATCATGAAAATTGCTCGTTAAATGTAACTTATCCTGACTATTATTCAAAAAGTGTTGTTATCTATATATCTGATGTTTGTGGTTTCTAACATGAAAGCTAATATAGTTTTAAAGCCTAAAATGAAAATGGTTTTCAACTAATTAATATAATTAAAACATTCATTTCGTAAATACATAGAACAACTGCCATATTCTATAGAAAAACTGCCTTAATGCTTTAGCTTCTTACCGTCTACTTTTGAAAATAATATATGTAAAAGTATTTATGTAAATTGATTAATGGTTAAAATTCAGATTAAAAATAAAGATTCTACACCTTATATATATTATACCATTTATAAAATTTTCTTCTCCATATCTTTATATGTCCCATGTTAATGGAAAGAGTCCTATTTGTACCTTAATGCAAAATATGCAATTTTTTGTTGTATCGTTATCGGCATCTGATACTTTTAAGGTAGTTTTTATGGTCTGACTCCAGATCGTAAGGATCAGCACCGAGCTATTTTCTTGTCCGCAATTTTTGTTACGATTCATGTCATGTGGCCTTCGTTTCTCTTCATACCATGGCCATGCTACCACAGCCGGTTTTAAAAAAGTTTATTCTTGAGTTTTGTGACTTTGAAGATTCCATTTGTATACTCATTTCTTATTTTATCCAGTCTCACGGCTCTATATACTATGTAAGTATCCAAAACTCTTAAATCTCGTTCTAAGAGACATTTCATTAAAGGTAGTAAAGTGATATCAGTTTTAACACTATCACTAAGTCCTAAATAAGATTAAATTAAACATACATCATTTAATTTTTTACTAAAACTCATATTTAACTAACATTAATTCAGTAGGACATCTGTTGATCCTTATAGGAATAACATTTGGGTTGGACCAATAAAAATCTAGAGTAAGTCAAAAGTTTTATATCGTTATTACGAAATAAAACAATGTATTTTAGATTGGTTTATAGGTAGTACACTAGTACTACAGCTCGGCTCAGTCGAATGCTAAACATCAAATTTACATAAATTCTAACTGATGTCCGCAAACTTTGCATGTATTATATTAAATATGTATTTTGTTAACCAAAGAAGTGAAAGATTTCAACACTACCATCAAATTTTGAATACGATTGAGTTAATTTTTGAAGCAATTCAGTGAATTTAGTTTATATCTGCTTTTATATTAAAACTTAATAATTTATTTTATATCAAATATTAGTTATAGATTAGATACGAGTAGTTAAGTTTAAACTTTTTTCTGCCTTATTTACGTTCCTTTCAATTTTTCAATTCCGAATGTAATTTTATTTCACAATCTGTAAAAATGTATGTTTTTATTTTATTTTTTCTGCCAAAACTAAAAAATATCCTTTTAAGTTGCTCTTTAAACTTAAAGTTTTTCAGTAGAATATTTAACGAGACACAAAATTGTTGTTTTGTATAATTTCAAAGAATTTCCTTTTTATACGCGGTATAGTAATCATCGTGATTAAAAAATTACAATGGCAACTAATAAATTACAGTCCATACCTGACTTGGAGATTTTGGTTATAATTGGTGTTTAATAATATCTCAAGAATATTTGTTAAGA
Organism: Druceiella hillmani; assembly: GCA_039881145.1. NCBI lineage: Eukaryota > Metazoa > Arthropoda > Insecta > Lepidoptera > Hepialidae > Druceiella > Druceiella hillmani. The sequence goes on along the minus strand of JAYKKI010000014.1, from coordinate 31,010,210 downwards.
ATATTTGTAGTAAATACCATGGCACCAAAAGGAAGTCTGACTACAAGGCCAGGGAACTGTTACATTATTTTGGTACATTTTTAAAATCTAGATATACAAATTACTTGTAAGTATGCTACAGAATATGATTACTTTAAGAACACTATGCAACACAAAATCTATATAAAATAATAGATATCCCGAATGGTAATTCGTATAAAGCATACTTAGTGAAATACAGAAAACACTTTTTTATTTAGATATCACGTCACAAAAAATAGATAACGGGAATCTTATTTTTTTACTTTCTGCTTCACTTTTTTGCGGGTAGTCATAAAAATATATCTTTTATGGGTGCAAAAGTCAACAAAACATTAAGATTACTCATTAATCTACAAAATGTCGCGTGTTTGTGTTAATTCTCCTAACTTATTTTGTTATGTTTGTGGTGGGTTCACTCCTAAAAGTGAAAAAAAGACCATTTCTCCGTTGTTTGAAAAGTGTTATGAAGATTATTTTAAGATTACAATTAAAAATTAAGATAAATCGTGGGTCCCTAAAGTGTCTTGTTTAAGATGCTATAAGTATTTGACGGGTTGGCACAAGGGAACTATATAACAAATGCCTTTTGGTGTACCAATGCAGTGGGGTGAACCCAAAAATCACGTAAACGACTGTTACTTCTCTTTGACAACTTTGAAAAGTTTTTCGAAAAAATCAAAACAGTCGATTAAATATGCTAATGTGACATCAGTATCGATGCCGTTACCACATTCTCCAGACATTCCAGTACCGGATAGATTTTTTAGTTCGAGTATGGCAGAAGACAACGAAGCAGGCTCATCTAGTAGTGGAGAGGTATTTCAAGATCAAATAACTACAGAACCACATTTGATTAGCCAATATGAAATAAATGACATTGCCAGAGATTTAGATTTGTCCAAAGAAAAATCTGAAATATTAGGCTCAAGATTAAAACAGTGGAATCTATTGCAAGCTGGAGTTAAAATTACAACTTATCGTAAACGTAACATTTCTTTAGCTACCTTTTATACAAAAGCAGATGGATTAGTGTTCTGTAATAATATTGATGGATTAATGTCAGCATTAAATCACAGATACGTGTCACAAGAGTGGAGACTGTTTATTGACGGATCGAAACGAAGTTTAAAGGCAGTTTTACTTCATAACGGCAACATACTTCCATCTTTGTCTGTAGCGTACGGCACTCATTTAAAAGAAAACTACGATATTTTGAAACTAATTCTGAAAAAAGTTGATTATGTAAAATACAAATGACAAATATGTGCAGATTTAAAGGTAGTGCCTTTAATTTTAGGATTGCAAACTGGCGATACAAAATATTGTTGTTTTCTCTGTGAATAGGATAGCAGAGTGCGTTCCGATCACTACACAAAACAAAACTGGCCTCTAAGAACTGGGTTCGTGCTTGGACAGAAAAATATAAAAAATGAACCATTAGTATCACCTGAGAAAATCATTTTACCCCCGCTACACATCAAACTTGGTTTGATAAAGAATTTTGTGAAAGCACTTCCCCGAGACGGACCTGGATTTTCAATTTCTCAAAACCAAATTTCCTACGCTAAGTGAGGCGAAAATTAAAGAAGGAATTTTTATTAGACCTGACATAAGAAAATTAATCAATGATCCCGATTTTTTATCTAGCCTCAGACCCATTGAAAGACAGGCATGGTTGGCTTTTGTCGATGTCACAAAACATTTTCTCGGCAATCACAAATCACTCGATTTCCATGAAAAAATAAAAATAATGCTGGATGCTTATCACAAACTAGGATGCAATATGTCGCTTAAGATCTATTTCATACACTCCCATTTAAGTTTTTTTCCAGAAAACATAGGTTCAGTGAGCGATGAAGATGGAGAAAGATTTCATCAAGAAATTGCAGAGTATGAGAAGCGTTATCTGGGGAGATGGGAGCCAGCCATGCTTGCAGACTACTGTTGGAGTCTCCAGAGAGACACTGTGTCTACTGGCTACAAGAGAAAAGCCAAACGTTCCAAAAAAAAAACATGTTTTCTAATGCAGAATAAAAATTTATATCACACTTTCATACGAATTTTACTAAAATCAATAAATGTCTTTCACTACTAAATCTGATGTGATGTAATAATTTTATTTATATATTTCGAATAGTTTTAACGTTAATTACGTTAAATTACATACTGTAAGTACAGTGAAAATATTTTTTTTTTAAATTTGTTGCATAGTGTAATTTATTAAAGAATAATATGATCATAAATCTTGTTATTTACAAAATATTAATTTGACTGTACCTGAAATGAATACACGTGAAAATAGTAAAACAATTGAACAATTTTTTTTTGCATTATCATCCATATACGGGTTTAAGTTATCTCATACAGATACTGATATTGTTTTCAACTTGCAACATATAAAGATATCAAACAGAGCCTTAATACAGCTGGTTTTCATGAAATCTTGAAACTGCCTTAAAACAAATTGAGACATTAAATGCAACTGAAAAGAAACCAGTTGGTAATTGTCCATCAAAATTATCGTTTTATCGTTAAAAATAATAAGTATTTTGTAGTATCGGTCACTAATGGTCAATAATTTATCATTGAGAGAAAACTTACATAAGTTACCACGTACTAAAATACGTATATATTTGATAAACTTCTTCCAAAATCAAACGTAGTAAGCGAATAACTGATTTAATTGAAGGAGGATTCTATCTCCTGCAATATTATGAGAAGAATGTCATCAACAAAAACCGCCTAAGTTTTATTTAATTGGAATATATAACGTCATATGTCAATATCTACCAACCGGTCGCCAAAGTCGTTAAATAACATACGCTGTGCAAAAAACGCAAGGTGAAGAAAAACATAAATATTGCCTATCCCATAATATCTCTGAATTTGACTACCCACGAAATTTCTGAAGGACTTTTGTGAGGAAATACAATGCACGGAGTCTTCTGTGAATGAAGGTATATGCATAAATATAAAATAACTATTATTGAAAACGCTGGAGGTGGGATGAAAAAGTCAGCACACACTTTATCTAAATATGGTGAAAGTTGATCTAGACCACGGAATTGTTCCCTTGGAAGCTACCTGAGGGCTAGTTTTACACCGACACTATTTATCCTCCTAATAAATATATAAGTTATCTATAGAACCTGCTCGGTATATTATGTTGAAACGGCTACACGTTCCAGGTCCTGATGGTTTAATTCCATAAGTAATCAAGGTCTGATCCGATATATTTGTCAAACCATTCCTTTTATTCCTAATAAATATTTTATTATGTAATGAAGTTTATCTTTGAAACAGGAACTTCCCGGGTGACTTCAGTTTTTAAGTATGGATCTAGCTCTGAAATGAAAAGTTATCGGTCTATAGTAGTCTTATTTTTATTTGTCAAAGTATACGGAACAGTTTTGAGTTATGATGTCTATATGCATATCCAATCTCAATTAATGAATAGCACCGTTTTCTTTCAAAGCATTTCACTAACACTAATCTCACTAACTTTCTGGGTTATGTAGCTGTAGAATTGGGTATTATAGTACTTATAGTATATATTAAATAAGATATATATATATATATATATACATATATATATATATATATATATATATATATATATATATATAAAGTATATATTATATATTTATAGCATATATTATATAAGAATTTGACCAAATCGAAAATTATATTTTACTCGGATATATCGGAGGCAGGAATGTCTTCCGTTCTAATAAAATTGTTCACTAATTATTGTCGGACAAACATCGTCCAGTTTGGAAATTTCAAATTTCGGCTTGACGTTTCTCAATCCAATACCAGTCAAGATAGTAATTTAGGGCGACTTCCGTTTCTGATTATGAAAAACAACTTACCTTCCGTTATCGACACTGATCATTGCCTTCTCTTTGCCGATAATTTGAGACTCTTACTTGGTGTTAATTGCCAATCCGATAATGAGTTGTTCCAACATAATATCGACTCAGTATTCTAATGGAGTCTCACCAACAAGCTACATTTTAATATAAGCAAATGTACTATGACGACCTACTCCCGCTTACGTTTTCAATTTATGCGTAGTTATGAGCTGGGCGGAACTACATTTAAAAGGATTCCATATTTGTAGGATCTCGCCGTACGTGTGGATAATCATCTGATATTTCACGGTCATATAGTGGAAATCAATAGCCTACAATTGATTAAGATTCATCCTACAGAATTCACACGATTTTCACGGTACCGAATGTATCGTTACATTATTTAACCCTATAGTCCGTATTATGTTTAAAACGAATGGAGTCAACTGATCTCGGTACGAAGGTACTATTTTCAAGAAATAAGTAAATAAATAAATAAATCTGGCCTGGGTTGATTTGGTAGTACAAGTAATTAAAACGACTTTACAAACACAAGCAGAAAACCACATTGTTAATTACGATCTAGACAAACTGACCAGCTGAATTCTTGTGTCAAATGAACAAAACACATTTCAATCGTTCTTAAGCTGAGTCTAAATATCCAAATGTATGTGCCGTGCAAATGTTCGTTGTGACATTTTGTCATAAACCAAACATGAAAGAACACTTGATAAATTTGTTTTCTTAAAACATTTGATTTTAATGGTTAGAGCGTAAATCGAAGTGAGAATTGAAGAGAATTCATGAAATTAATTTTAAATATCCTAACCAATATTAACAGTTAAGAAGTTTCTTTGCTCTACTTCCATCTATATCATCAGATCCTGATTTTATCATCATCACCATATATTATTACTAAAAAAGTACGACCAGTTCAAAGTCTAACTTTTCGGGAAATGGATAATATATATTATTACAAAATTTCTAGCCTACAGACAGACAACAAGGCTAGGTTTATTAACTTTTTAGGTTAATAAACCTAGCCTTTTAGGTTCAAGGTTTACTAAAGCTTTTAAAATAAAATTTAATATTATATTCCGATATGGCACATAAATTGAATGTTAAAAATGGTCGAATATTTTAAATTATTATATTATCATCCTTTAAAATTGGAATGATCTTAATAAATTTTTAAGGTTCCGTACCTCAAAAGACTAAACGAAACATTTTATAAAATCACTCACGTGTCTGTCCGTGCGTTCATCACAGCCGTTTTTCCCAGAAAATACTTAACGTCGAAATTTGAAATTAGACAACAATAAAACATACTCGCACATATTTCAGTAGCTAAAACTAAAAAATATTAATTTCGAAACTTTGGGGAATGGAAGAAAATAATCTACTCAAAAATTTCTTCCCTACGTATTTTGGGTTATTATCTGAAAGAATTAGTTTTGAAGGGTCTCAAAAACATTTTCTTTTATAATTTTAGGAATTGTATCTTTGGAGATATACTGAAATATTTGCAAAAAATATGTGCTTCTTCGTTTCTAAAACTATTCGACCTAAAATTCCAAATAAAAATATGGGTTTTAGAAGCCTATGCAGAGGTTGTAAGAAAATATGTCTATGAGTCCAGATGTCATATTTTTTTATATATGCACCATGTCTATACATCTGTTAAACTTATAATAAACAATATATTCACTTTTTTCTATATACACCGTTCTTTTTTGTGAGGAACATTGTTATCTTCAAACTTCAAATTTAACAGAGTACTATATCATGTTATAATACTACATAATCTGTACAAGGTAGTTTGTTTTTAAATATTCATATAATAATGAAGATAGAGTTTCCTCCTTTATTAATGATTTCAGAAATGCTTTTTTTCTATAAAGCTATCTCCTCTCCCTTTATTTTCAAAACCATTGCCATAAAAACTGTAAAAAAGGTGTTGACGTTATCTGATTAGAAAATTAAAGGAAAATTTCAGCAATTATCCTAGCTTTTATAATTGTTTTAATTTCCCAAAGTTTTGATACCTGTCGAAGATATAATAGGCAATATATTGATATTGTTATAAATTTATATTCCCACCTAGTTTGTCTACTCATAGTATTATTTTATCTTGGTACTTAATATTTCAGTCATCCGTATTAGAGCTGATGTGAAATAGCAATGGAGTACCGCCTATAAACGAATTTATTACACAGTGTGGAATTTCTTTATTATAGGTTAAGTGTTTTAAATTTTTTTTGGTAGCTTGGTATTCATTTAAACAAGTAAATAATCGTCAAAAACCGTCACACCCATTTTAGTTCCAACAAAATTTTAATATTGGTGTATCATGAAAAATAAGTTAATGTAATTATATGATTATGTTTATAAAATTCATATTTATGAACGAGCGTTTAGCGATCAATACTTTAATCTATGTATGAAGATTTTATATGAAAATTTTATACACATTTCTTCATATTTTGATGTATTTTTATGATTTAATGTACTGAAAATAATATATAATAATTCCATAACTTTTACAATTTTTAAAATTTTCAAAAGTTTTCTTTATGTTTTCCAGATTTGATACACACGTTATTGAAATAATATTTTTGTCTTTGTTTTAATATGTAAATTTCATGATATTTTAATATGTAATTTTTGTAATTGAACATGACGAATTGATATTCCTTTGGGACATTGTGACCTATATACTAATGTTTCTCGTTATTATTATCTTAAATAAGGCTTGGCTTTCATAATTAGTGACGAAATTTGTTTTAATTTAACATTTTATGTTTGACGTCTTAATTTAACATTTTATAGTTAGGTGAATAAAAATTTAATAATATTGTAATGTTATTATGGTCGTAATATAAACTGAAATAACGTAGAAATCTTCAGCACTGATACCCAAACACATAAAGAGATAAAGGAAATATTTCAGTAGAAAACATTTCTTAAATTATTATTTTTTAGGCTAAGTGAACTCTTTTCTTTGAATGAAAATAAGAAATAACATAATAATAAACAAGATGCCCCATAAAATTTGTTTGTGCATTAGGAGGTATTATTTTGTAGGAGATTATTGCTTTAGACTTTTTAGGAGGCCATATTGTTATAGGGGATTTGTTTTGAACCGGTCTTTAACAGTTGTAATAAAAGTGTTAAATACTATGAATTGAATTTTGTAGATGTCTTTATACCTAAATATTCTTATTATTTATATAAATTAATGCTCAAACTCACCCACCATTAATTTCTAAAAATTTATGTTTGTACTTGGCCAACATAGAGACAATTTAAGTATCCCCATTTTAATTATTTACCCACAAGTATTTTAAATATTTTTGATTTTTATTTATATATTTCTTATACGTTGTTATGCAATAAGTTCAGCATTAAAAATGCACCGTCCATATACATTTTCATATGTAATGTGATAAAATCATAAGAGTTGGAGTCCTTCATTTATAAGCTGTGTATTGCTTTCAAAAAGCTTCATCCTTTAATTCTTAATTTTTTTCCCGGAATTTATCATTTTAACACATTTGTTTCACATATTTATAAATTATTTTATTTACATACAGAAATTGCCTTTAGTATATTTTTTGGAATCTTAAGTTATTCTGGGAAAACGAAAAAATATTAAAATTAAGAAGCGTTTTTACGCTTTCCAATTCAATTACAATTTCCACAATTGAAACTGCTAAGAATTCGCTCCTTAGATTAATAAGGTCGCTACGTTTTTGTGAACATATTTGAAGACAAATGATTGACAGTAACATTGGGACACTTCAGAATGGATTCATTACATTATGAGGAAATATTATTTTTTTTTTGAAAGTCACGTCAAAAAATCAAAGGATGGAATGGAAGCTAAACTTGAAAAGAATTTTCAGACAGATTTTCATTTGATTGATTGAAGAAATCGGTTAAAAAAATTTCTTAAATTGTCAGCAAAACTAGACAGCGACGGCTTTGCTTTAGCAAGTAACAACTTTTTAATAGGATTAAAAAAAATACTTTTGTCAAAGTAGGAGACGTAATTCATTCATATTATGTGAACAAGACGGATTATACTTTTCGGGTGTCAAGGATAATTAAAAATGAAATCGAATAGCTAAAACTCTCCAATTAGTTTATAATTTTTGTCGGAAGCTAAATGTCAGTTAAAACGATATTTTTATAATAGGAAATTTATTATATATATATGTTTATATATATATATATATATATATATATATGTTTATTTTTGTTCTCAAGTAATTCTGTACAATTTTTATTACTTGTTAGCAATTCTGTTTTGTGACTTAATTCATTGAGAAAAATAACACTTTCGAATTTAAGCATACCTATACGAGTGCCGGCACTATATGAAGAAAATATTGTTTATATATAAAAAAATACAATTATTTCGTGTTGAAAAAACGAAAATTACTTCAAAGGAAATGTTACGCCACAAGTGGGTGTTAATTAGCCATTTTCATGTTTTGCCTTAAAAAATTTTCCTGCCTCCTCTGAAAAACATCAGGGAAAATTTAACGGAAAAATGGCCACCAATGTCAAGATTGGGTTTGCGCAGTGTAGCCAAAATGAATATGATTTTTACAAATGGAATAAAACGGTCAAAATGACTTAATTGAGAAAGCTTTTTAATTGATAAATACTTTTATTCACAATTAAAATACATTATCTAACGAGAATTAAAATTTGCCCGTGCAATAGGACTGTATTATAAAAAAAACATTTAAAAAATAATCAAAAATGAAAGCAATCTAAAAATATTTACACATGATCTTAATATAAAATAAAGTTCATTTAAACTACTCTTTCCTAGATTGGTGCTTACCACAGCGTGGGTGATTCGAAGACAAAATTTAAATTAATTTCAAGGTTTTCTTTTATTCCCAAACTTCCCATTTTATCTAAGTATTTGTTTACAAAACCAACGAAACTTTAACTCTAGTATTGTCATTAAAACAAATATTGCTATTCTTAAGTACGCGATTTTATTTTTATAAATATGGTTTTTTTTTGGCTAAGCCAAGATAGGTTAATTTAAGTTTTTGACATTCATTATGGTTAGATTAATAGTTATTTTCCTATTTAATTATACGTACTTATTATATCTTGAGCCATACGTATATTTTTGTTTAAGGTACATCTATATTATTTGTACTATAATAAGTGACTTTTAAAGATAAATTTGATATATTCAGATTTTGTGGATTCCTTGTCTTTCGTAAATATTAATTAGTTTCGATACTTTGTTTTAGTATTATCGTTATATGCCTCCCACTTAATTAAAAAGATAGAGTTCATGATATGCCATCAAATTTCCTTATTTTTCAATCAATATCAGGATAGTAATCAGTAGATGAAAATAGCACTAATTATATAACCATAACTTTTTCAATCCTGTGTAATTTGTTAGCTTCTATCCCAATATTTGAATTGGAATAGAAGCTAAGAAACTACACACTATTTTATCTTTAGATAATTATTAATCAAATTTGTGCTTTATAAATAAACTAATAAAATCCTTCATATGTATTTAGAAGTCGTGTAGTTACATGTTATTTTTTTGAATAAATATTCACATTATATATTTTTGTAATTATCAATATAAAAATAAACCAAGGTTTAAATATGCGTGCCCAGTGAGTTTCATGACCATATGCTATTTGGTGAAATATAAAGTAAAATTGAATCAAATTCTTTGTAGCCACATTTTGTGTATATATATGTATACATATATATATATATATATATATATATATATATATATATATACATATATATATTATAGTATATATATATATATATATGTAACAATAAGTAAACACATATTCCCGAAATATTTTTCCACTTTCATATACCGGACTAACGCTCTGCCTAATTTTTTTTAGAATAAACGTAATCCTAAAATTCATATTTTCGTCTTTGCGCATAGCTTTCGTCAAGGAAAAAAAAAATTTTAGTGTATTCAACAGTTTTCGAAATTAATTTTTAATGAAAGATTTCCTTATAGGTTATTAGTGGAACTAATATTGATATTGGCAATTTTTTCATTTTAATCGCCTGTTTCAAACAAATATATTTGCAGATTTTAACACAGATATTCTATCAAAACATTTAAGTGAAGAAACCAGCAGATACTAAATTAATCGTTGCTTTGATTTTAAATATATTAGAAAAATAATAACGATAAAGTAACATTTAAATGGTGGTCACAAAGTATCGTAATATGTGTTAAGTTCATTCAGGCTGCTATTTTTAGAGTCACGTTCGCTTTGACACAGATGACTTGAATGCTAAATATCAAGGTAATTTTAAATTCACGTCAAGTTTCGCCTTCGTCCACAAACCGTCCATTTCGTTCAGTTTAGTATTCAGTTTAATGATACTTATGATACTAATTATAATATTGTCATTTATAATTTAAATTTTACATATACATATATATATATATATATATATATATATATCTTCTAAGTCCAGTAAAGAAAAACACTTATAACTTTTTGCAATAAATTAGTTGTATATTCGAAACACAATGTGACTTCCTGTTTTCAATCAAATTCAAAAAAAGAGAAGTTTAGATTTACTAATCGATTTGAATGATTCTTTTTTTATTGGAAATGGTATCTCCACAATCTGATACCGTAATTTGGTTACAATTTGATTATGACAATTAAGGATATATCAGGTAATTCCTCAAAAATTAATAGTACAAATATCGTAATCGAGTTTGGATGTAATTGGTCTAATTAAAATGTAATAATTGGGTCTCAAAATTTTTAATACGGATAAAGGCGGCATAAATCTATCGCATAAAAATCAGGTGATGCAGCCAGAAAGTGGTGACGAAAAGGCTTAAATCATGAAGAGTAAACTCAATGAGTTTGGATTTGTGTGACCTGTCTGACTTGAGCAAGAACGTTAGAAATTAAATCAGTAAGTAAATAAAAACAGGTCTATACAAAGACATGAAATAATTAGCATATTATTAGATAGGTAGGTAATATGTACAGGTAAATACAGGCATAGAGAATTGATTACGATGAAGTCAAAAGAGGGAAATATGCAGGCATGTATATATAAGTAAGTATAGAAGCATTAATTTTTATTCATTAAATGTCTTTCTCAGTTTCAATAAATTAGGTGTGATAGAATTCTATATAATTTCTTTAAGAATTATTCAAAAAAAGTTTAACGACTACACATAACCACGGAATGAAGGCACATTGAAAAGTATAACTAAGCAAGAATACGGGTACTTGTAAGTAGTTTTTCCGTAAATTTTTCCGAACAATATCGTTACCGAATATAAGTAAATTTTAAAAAAAAACGACTATGCTATTGACTTTCAGGGTCGATTCCATGCGATATCAACCACTCGTCTGTGAGTATGTACGAGAGAGAAAGAGAAGAGTCCACTAGGTGCCGATTTCGAAAATCTCTAGCAGTACAGTATTTTACTAATTAATTTATATTCAGTAACAATATCGGCCAACTAAGTACTCGTATTTAAATTATTTTATACTATTCAGTGTATTATAATTCTATGATCATTTGAAGTTGAAGTCAATAAATATAACAATCGATAGACCAAAATATATTATAAAAATAGAAACAATTACTAAAAATATTACTAAAAATACAAAAAATATTAGCGTTATAACTTACAAAATAATTATTAAACAAATACCCTGTCACTTACGTCTTTGCGTGAGAGACCAAATCATAAATGTTTTATACAAACCTAGTTTACATTAATAGAATGGGACTTTTACATAAAATGTATGTTGTTGATTATAAATGTTTATTTATCATGATTGCCATTCTAATAATTTTACTAAGACTATTTTCTCAATTTAACACACAGATATTGAAAATGTCTTTAGTTGACTAGATCTAATAATCACATTCATCCTCGTTAAAGAATTAACCTGTCTCGTTTAATTATATACTTTTGTCACAGTAGTTTATTTTGAAGGTTCTATGGCCAGTTTGCAACATATTCTGAATACAAACGTATTTTATTCAAGTTTTAGTCAACAAAATGGATCAATATTTATGAAAAAAGTATTTTAAATTTATATAAAACATTGACAGCAACAATTAATAATAAATTCACTGAAAAAATTATTTAAAATATTTAGTAAATTAATAACGATAGATCCATTTTGTTGACTAAAACTTGAATAAAATTGATCAATCTTCAAAAAGTAAATCTCCAATTTATTCAACATTAAATTCTAAATTCACTTTATTTTTAATTCTTGGAAGCCGTGAAAATTAAAACCAATATTAAAAAGAAAACAATTATTTATATAAATCGTTTCGTGGGTACTACCACATGGCGGTACGTGTCGATGATTCGATGACACTACTTGAAATTTGTTTGTAATATTCACTAATTTATATTATGAACAGTATTTGTCAAATATATTTATTTATTTATCTACTTAATGTATCTAATTGATACATATGGCAGACTTATTGCTACCAGAACGTATAATTGCAATCTCTTACAGTTAACCATCACATCCGTCCAGCCCCGCTCGACGAACGACCGGGAATCGAACCCGGGTATCTTCGGTGCGCCACGCCGTCAAAGGCCGAATCCCTCGTGATGAGCCCAATACACTGTGGCGACGATAATAAATTGTGAAATAATGTTTTTTGTTAGCATCTGAATTAGAATATATATTTTGTTTTTCCTTTATTCATTGAAACTCGATTTTCCATTGAACATTTCCAATGCTGTGCTTCAATTATATTTTACTAGTAAAATTCGAAAAATTATTGTGATATTTCTGAAAAACGTGGCGTGTTTATTAATTATCAACCTGTCACATTAATTAATATATTGCGTTGCCTTCCCACTTTCCAGACACTTATGAAACAAACATTTCAGTACGTGGATTAATTATATTCGGCAAATTAATTTTCTACAGAAAGTTGTTGACTGTAACTGGATTTTATTAATAAAAAGAGAGGTCGACTAATGCTCTGTAAATTACAATCAATATGCCGGTAGCAAGAGCTATAAAGTAAAACTGATATCAGAAGGTTTCTTTTGTTAATATTATTTATCCATTGTAATAGCTAATTGCCACTTAACCTTTAGGTAAACGATAAAAATGGACAGTCCTATTGCGACAGGTTTAAATAAGTACCACAGAAATATGACAACATTGGTATTACTTAGACAAACTACTAAGATTGGATAATATAAAACATATCTATACGCTGATTTGAGCTAATCTTAGAAAGATAGTTTCTATTTTACAGTAGTCCTAACTGATTTATTTACATATATAACAACTTATCTTAATGGAGATTCTATTTTCCAACCACCGACGACAATGTTAAGAACTAATTTAAAGTGGTGACGTCAAACTCATTGATTTCGCCTAACTGAATACTTACTTTAACGACGTTTGTTGATAGTGAAACGACTTGACGTGAATTTCAAATTAGTTTCATACTCGATAGTTGAGGCACCGCCCCTATAGTGATCGTAGCCACCGGAAAGCACGGCCTGTACTGCCTGTAAATAAATTTAATGTTATACTTTGCGATCATCGTTTAATCGCTTACAAATTACCACTATCGCTGTTTGTTTATCTGAACACAAGTCGTGACATTGTTGCAAGAATCGAATAAGTTCAGTATGTGAGTTACATATATTAAAGTAAACTATACCTTTGGTTAATTATGTAGAGTTCTTATTTACACGGAACATGATAAATGGTTTGACACAAAATTAAATTTGTGAAAAAAATGTTATAATGAAACTATTTCCCTGAAATTGAGTCACGTTTTTATGGTTCTGTAATGAAACAAGAAATCCTTGTAATGTCGTCATATCAGTCCAACCATTCCTTTATTGCAGCCTGACATTTTCTTTTGTTTTAAATTTACGTGAATGAAATTTTTCAAGCATATATCTTAGATGTATTTTTAGGTAATAATTAGAAAACCTTAAGGAAAAAAATGTTACGCATTCACATAAATTTTATTCATGTTAAGTAGAAGCGAAAACGTTTTTCAGCGCATCTGATTTAGTGACATATATTTATCCAGGTCGTTTTAAATGAAGTAAGTAAGATACTTAAATCCCATCCATAATATATCAATCTACGTTGTCGCGCATTGTACACTCTCTCCTTTCTTAATAATGGGATTCAAAAGTTTGAAATATTTTAGGTTCAAGCATCATGACGTAACTCCCCATAAATTTCATTATAGAATATTATAGAATTATGTTTTATATTTTGAATATATAATTGTTTTATTAAACTTTACATAACTAAGAAATACTGTACAGAAATCAGCCCTTAATATATTATCTAAAATAATACTTCCACAATATTATATGTTCGTTAGGATAATTTTCTCTTAGTTCCTGACTGTACGTAGACATGGTGGTATATTGATTATAGTAATTAAATAACAAGATTAATCTGGATAAAAAGTAATTTCTTGATACTAAGCAAAAAGAACAAGATATCGCCAAAATATTACTATATGCAAATTATCCCTTTGGTGTACGTAGACACACATAATTGAGCACATAATAAATTGATGGTAATTTTTTATATGCTCAAATGAAATTTCTAACATTTCAAGAATGACAATAAAGTAAAGATTATTATAAGTGATAACATTTAGGTTGAAAAGATTTTTGACAATAATTATGATTTTATGTAGGTTACGCTAAACTTAATAATGCTGGCCATAACATAAATTACTTCAGACACTTCCTTTGGAGACTACTATAGACGGTTTTTGAAAATATTTCTCTGTAACACAAGTAACTAAAACGGCCGAAGTAGTTAATTTCGATTAATATATTTTAATTTGGAATCGACTTTCCGTTATGATATATAATTAAGAAAGTAATTAATTCCTATGATCAACTAGTGGCTAGTGCTCAGCATTGCCAGCTTCATTTTGGATCAACGTTAATAAACAATTGTCATCCTAACGAAGGTAAAGTATATCTCTGGTGGAAAAGAACTTGCTTACTCTCATCATTCCTACATAGTTCCTTTTTAGTTTAGCGTTGTATTAAACCTATAAGCATCTCGAAGAATAAAGAGATATTCCAGTAAAAGGATCATTAGAATGAATGGAACGGTTTTGGACCAAACAATCCAAAAAATTTCCATCTTTATATATTAGTATAGATTATTGCTCTACATAAAACAATCCTAATGGGTAAATGGGGGCTTAATTCAGAAGAGGATTTTCGGAAATAAATAGTTCCGTTTTAATGAAAATATAATTTTTCACTATTCAGTTTCAACTGCTATCGACTAAAGAAAGCTTGTCGCCGTCTATCTCTCCATGGAATGGAGAGCCTTTGGAACTTATTCCAGCTATTAATCAAATAGAATATCCTTGAACTTGCTAAAATACTCAATTTAAATTTATTTTACATTTTAATTTAACAGAGTTGATTTCCAAATAATTGCACATTAATTATGTCTGTATAATTTACATAATAGAGCAACATTTTGTGTTCAAGCAAACATTTTGCCTGATAATGATATCCGTTATACTTACAACAAAACACATTTGTCCACAAGCTGATACAGCATTCGACATTTTAACTTATCTTCATAACTTTTTTTTCATATTTAACTTTATCTTAATATATTTAAGTAATTTGAAATCAATTTTGATCCAATTAATCTAATGATGATATTTTTGTTCACAAACCGTGTTAATTATAAAAAAATTACGAAATCATTACAATGCCTTTTTCACATTAAGTTTATCTTCTGTCCACAAACTTCTCATTAAGACAAGTATTTAGTTCTGTAAAAAAAGGGAAGTAAAAAAACATAATTTTTGAAGCAGTTCGTTAACATTAGGCTAAATTATTGTTTAATAAAATTTAAGTGTTTATTTACATCAAACAGTAGTCGTAGACTAAATAATTACTTTCAAATACTTGTTTTATATTATGCTGGGCGTAATTTGTTTGCTGTGGTATATTTCTTTAGATTGTACGATTTTGAATATCAGTGTTTAGTTATACGTATTCCTCTTTAAATATTTTCAATTTTATACTATTTTTGAATGTCAAAACATAAAATTTATTATATCAGTAGAAACTCAAATCAGAGAAAATTACTTAATAGAGTTTTTAGCATAATTTCAACAATTTCCTCTTGATCGTGGTATGATTATTCCTCCTAATTGCAAGTAAACGAATTATATATAATAAGTAAAAATAGTGATTGCTTTCAGAATTTATCATACTTTAGAATCATAAGCCTTTTATATGTAGAGAGAATATTTGGCAAGGCCTAAAATAAAAAGCGAGTGTAGACCTGAGAATATTGAAAAGAGGAGAATTCTTTTCCATATTAGGAAGGATATTTAGCATAGATTTAAAATAGTGGATACGTGAAATACTCTCGAGAAAAAATAAATCGAAATAGCTATACTTCATTTTTCCAGGTAACAGTAATATGACAGTAAATAATTTACATAACAAATTAGTTACTGTGCATTCGATTATTTTTGTAAATCACTGTTGATTTAATTAAGTAGTTTTTATTTCTACATTAAGTGCAAAATCATTTAATACTATAATAAAGACACATGCTTTTTCATAGGTGCATAATTTATTATTATTATTATCACAGATTTTATGAAACAATAAAATACAGAAAGTCCTCTACGAATCAGAATATGTAGTAGTATTAAAAGCAAGTTTCATTAAAGGTGTTGAGGACGAAAAGAGGAAGTCAGCATAAGTCAGCTAATAAGGCAAAAGCTCATGTGGGCCCATAAATTCGTTTCAATGGAAGTTACCTTAGTACTAATCCATCATTGTCAGTATTTATACTTCCGATAGGTAATTCAAAAGAATCTATGCGGTACTGAATATGTAATAGCATTAAAACTAAGTTTCATTAAAGGTATTGTGGGTAAAAAGCAGAATTCAGCACAAGCCAACTAATATGGCAAAAGCCCGGGTGGGCCCACAAATTCGTTTCAATGGAAGGAACCTGAATACTAATCCATTAGTGTCACTATTTATACTTCCGACAGGCAAGTCAAAAGAATCTATGCGGTACTAAATATGTAATAGCATGAAAACTAAGTTTCATTAAAGGTATTGTGGGTAAAAAGAAGAAGTCAGCACAAGCCTAGTTGGCTTGTGCTACATACGGCAAAATCCCATGTGGGCCCACAAATTCGTTTCAATGGAAGCTACCTGATAAACAATCCATTATTGTCACTATTTGTACTTTGCATACGACCGATACGCAAGTCAAAAGAATCTGTGCGGTATTTAGTGTGGGTCGATTTGTTAGTAAAACTAACTACAAGGTGTTTTTTAAACACCGTATTTATGTATTTTCTCTTTTGTAATAAATGAAATATAAAATGCAATATTTAGTACATTTTTTTTTTAATTTTTTGTATTAAATATTTTAAAAAGTAATATAAAATAAATATTGAAACAAGTTAAACGAAGCCAAACTCAATTATCATATTATTCTCCGATAAGAAGATTCCTTGCACATTTTCTATCTCCATCATCAAAATCATTATCATATATGTGATATGTGACAAGTTTTAAACCTCTAAACCTACGGAAATTGGGTGAACTATCGATTTTAAAATTTGTAGCCAGCAGATATGTTATGTATATCTCGAACAAAGATTTTTGATAATATTTTCTTTTGATATCGTAAATAAACGCTGATTTAAACAGGGTTTAATATCGCTTTGAAATCAGAACGTAATTACAACATTTTTATAAATTAAATATAAAGACCAGCAATGACTAAATGTATGTGTTAAATATTGCATAAGTTATTTTAATTTACCTTGTAGTTCTTAATGTGGGACTTAAAATGCATGTCACCAAAATTTTATTTAATTGTGGAAATATAGTTCGCTATTTCCAACCTGCTGTGTAGCACGAGGCGGCCAACTAATATTTATATTAAGCATGATACTCAATTTTCTACTGTTGAAAACTCTAGGAGTCAAAATATATTTACTATTTTAATACAATAAGATATTGTACGGCCTAATTACCGACTTATTAGAAAGTTTAATTGATTTAGATTATGTTATTTTCCTTCATTTTATTTATGTAACTACAATTTTTGCGCAATTTTCTGTCTTTTACAAGAACATCGATTTCTTATATTTATAGAATTTTATTTTTAAGGTCGATTTGCTTGAGAAAAACTAAAATAATTTATTCACATGCCATCAAAAATATTTTTTTCCGTATTAAATTATTTCTTTGCTGCATTTATTATGGTTTCAAGATTATATGTATTATTTGATTAAAAAGGAATATTTTTAATAGCAAAACTTCTAATACAACAACAAAAATTTATATGGACGATATAAAAAAAAAGGTATCTTTAAATTTTGAAGTAATCGTAGGACGCCCTCTATTGATAATACTAAAGAAAAAGATTTATAATTTACTTTTAATTTAAAGATATTATTATTGATATTATTATTTAATGATATTATCAATTTAATGTGTTCAATAATCACAATTAAATGAAACTACGTGATGTAGTATTATTTCTACTTTCTTTAATTTCTTTACCACGACCTAGGTTTCATTGTATTACAACGAAAGGTCGTGGTAAAGAAAGTAGAAATAATACTACATCACGTAGCTTCAGTTAATTGTGAATAATGAATTTCTACAAAATTAACGCCAAATATATTCAATACTCAAAGTGTTCAATAATATATTTAAAATGTAATATTAGTAATTACGTGTGGATGTTTGAATATATTAATTTAATGGTAATTTTGATAAAATTACGTAGCATATCACTTTCTACACTTGTAATTGTTATTGATTATTACTCGCATTAAAATTTTTAGAACTCTTAAGTGGTATTAAATAGAATGACTTGATTTAGTTATGGGTATTATGATCGCTAGACCAAAATTTCTACTGCTGTCCAAAGCCGGCAGAATCTCTAGGTTTTTTAAATAGTATAACACGTAAAAATAGAAACTTGGACTGGAGATCTTCAAAGAATATGCATAAAAAGTATTACTACAAAAATCTGCAACACTAATGCCATATAGTCTTTCCGGTATAAAATAGTACACCAACATTATAAAATTAGAAATAGAATTGTAGTTCATAGCAAACTTCTACCTTCCAGGTATTTTACCATAAAGATTTACTTATAGGCAATCGATATAAAATATTATCTAGTTGTTTATAATATTTCATGGAATATATTTTAAGCAAACAATGGTAATAATAGCTTGCGTTTTTATTCTTGAAGAGATTTCTAGGCTAATTTTATTTATAAAAATATTTAAAAAGGATATCACAATCTTAAGGTAATATTGTTACTCTGATAGCACTATTTCAAAATTATCAGGAGGGCGGTTATGAAGTACTAAATCGTCAAACTATTTAGTGAAATGTTTATAATGTTCTTAAAATTACTTACTAACTTCCAAATCAATGTTTAAATCTAATGTCTATTTAAAAATTCGGATACTTCAGCCTTTGAATAAACATTTTCATCAATTTTGAAGAATTGAATATATTGTCAATATTATAAAAGCTAGAGCATGCAATAATGTTTATAACCTTAACTAATATTTACAGATATTTTTTGTGTTCATTTAATATAACAGGTTGTTGTTCTGTTGGTTATTCTGTTAGTTATTGGTAATTTTAAATAAAGAAATTTATGGTATTATTTACTACCAGATAATATGTCGTACAGTTTAAAGTTGAAAAACAATAGTAGTATTCAAAACTCCTTTTCGGTCTAACGTCGTTTATGGTACGTTGATAATAGCATTAAAATTTTAGTTAAAGTAATAAATAAGATTTCTGTAGTTTAAACTGATTGAAAATACTTTAATCAAACAAAATTAACATTGCGCAGTATTTAAGTATACGGCATGATAGTTTGCATCTGCAACTACAAAAGAACATCTAGTGTTAAAATTAGTGACTTATTTTTTTTATATTTGACTTAGGCATAAGCAGATATGCAAACAGCCAAACATAAATATAAAATCTAATCCAACATTCCCACTTAATTTTGTATAACCAAAAAAATAATTTCAGTTTGCCTGCCTTAAATAAAAAAAAACATTTAAGTAAACTATATATAGACAATATTACATCTCTTATATGTTCAAATTTAAGAGTTGGTAGAGCCTTTGTAAAAATATAAGCCAGTTGTTCCGAACTTGCACATATTAACATGAATTAACTTTTGCTCTACCTTTTCCATAAAATTTAATTTATCATCAATGCGTTTGGTCTTCTTTTAATAAATAGGATTATTTATTAATTTAATAGTACTGTGAATATCAATACATAAAATAGCGTAATTTTTAACAAAAAAAATTCTTTGAAAAACTATCCTAACCGTAAAATATTATTGGCAGCTTCATACCTAGCCATAAGTTCAGCCTCTGTTGTTGACATGACAATACAAGATTGTTTTTGACGAGCCCAAGGTGTTGGACCATCATTCAACATAAAAAAATAACCACTGGTTAATTTTCTTGTATCCAAATCCCCAGCAAAATCTAAGTCTTGATAGGCACTTAAATTTTCATGATATTGATAGTAACACGTAAATTTTTAGTTTTAATAAGATAACAAATTATTCTTTTAACTTAATACACTGACACTATGTGAAACCTCTGGCCTAGTCGCTGTTAATAAAAACGATAATGATCCTATGTCTTCCCTCTAAGGAAAATTACTGTCTTTATTGTCAACATTTTTAATTATTTTAACATTTTCATTAACATATATATTGCATGGGTATGCTGTATTTATATTAAATTTACTTATTATCTATTCCATATATTGTCTGTGACTGATACACACATAATATGTAAATATATATATATATATATATATATATATATGTATATATATATATAAATGTTATTTTGAAAATAAAAATTATGACCACTGTTGTATCTTTACAAAATTAATAGCAATGGAAGATAATACAAAAATATATTTTATATATAAGGAAGAAAAAGGGATGTCACTGATTTGTCTTTCACGTATATTTAAAAATAATATTATATATATATATATATATATATATATATATTGTCTATGATAAACACATAATTATCAGTTTTGAAAATTTCTAACCCAGCAAACCAATTTAAATACAACTTTTTGATATTAAATCTTTTCTTCAAGTACCTTACAATTTGATGTGGTACCATTTTAGACTCTGACATAATCAAAGCATCGTCAACATACAAAATCAACAAAGCTATAATGCCATGAAAATTACCCACGAACACACACTAGTCTGCTTAAATAAAAAATAAAATCAAACTTTAATAAAAAATTAGTAAGTTTCATGTTTCAACAACGAGATACTTACTTCAATCTATATAGGGAATAGACAGTTTACATTATTTATTTGCAGGTGCTTTTACTCCATCTCGGATTTCCATAAACATATTCTCTTCTAATGCTCTATACAATAGATAACAGTATCCTTATATACTCATATCTTATATTTAATAATATATAAATATTATAATCTCTTCCTTTAATTTATGTGAACCCACTGGCAGAAAGTCGAGCCATATATCTGTCTCCTTTACTATCTTGATTTCTTTTAATGTTATAGTTCTCAACATAACTCCAGGTGTTTTTAATACGATGAGCTTATAGTTCTTCATTTATGATCTCTAGCCATGACATACATTCCTTACTGCCGATTGTTTCATCATAAGTCAAAGGAACTTTTAACCAAACCAAATTTGCCTCAGAAAATTTACTTTTTCGTGATCGAAAAGTGATATTTGAACTACCTATGTCATTAAGATCAATTTATTACGAAGATTTGTCATCGATAGAAGTGTGTGTGCTGTCATCGCTTTTATAGTTCTGATAACTGGTTTTTCTCTCAATGTTTTCTTGCTACTGTTATTTTTTCGTGTGCCGATCATACATTTTACAGTCAGTATTGTCAAGCTTTTTTCTCAGCTGATCTGGCATATGGACACATCCTTTGCATCCAAACACTCTGACATGATCCAAACTATGTTTTTCACCACTCCGCAGTTTTATAGGTGTAACATTGGGTTTCTGGCTAGAACATATCCGATTTAATAAATAAACGGCCAAACTAATTGCGTCTCCCATGCATTGACTGATACATTACGAGCACTTTTCTCCTTTGTTCTGATTTCTTTTTCAGCCGGATCATTTTGTTCGGGTATATAAGGGGCACTAAGTTCATCAGAAATACCTTTATTATATAGATATTCTTTGAAGTTTTTGCTCGTATATTCTCCTTTGTTATCAGTATATAATATGCGTACAACATATGAAAAAGTAATTTATAACTCTTGTATTATATTTTTTAAAACACTCCAATACATAACAATTCTTTTTTATAAAGTACGCATATTTGAAACTTGTAGCAGCGTCTTTAAGCAAAATAAAGTATTTTATACCTCGTACAGATGGCACATTGAATGGCTCACAAACATTGATGTAAATAGCATCACCTGGTTGCAGTGTTTGTTTTATGGAACGGTTGACGAGCATGCTTGCTATAATCACAACCCTTGCATACAAATTTGTCACATTCTAACAAGTCCACACCAGTAGTCACTTTTTTTTTAAAATGTTGTGTATTTCTTTGATATTAAATTGCCCCGAATGTTCACGCCAAGTTTTAAGGATCAATTTTTATAGTAAATTCACATTGGATTTTAAATTATTTTCTCTTTTAACTTGTATAAATTAACCATTAAATGAAACTACGTGACATAGTATTACTTCTGCTTTATTTAAATTCTTTACTACGACTTATGTTTAATTGTATTCCACCATCTTCAGGTGGGCAATTAGCAAAGATCTTTGCTAAGTGCCCATCTGAAATGTTGTAAAGCAAAGAAACCTATGTTGTGGTAAATTTAGAAAATGTAGATGTAATACTATATCACATAGTTTCATTTAATTTTGAATAATGAATTTCTACAAAATTGACGCAAATTATATTCAATATTTGTATAAATTGTAGCTTTGTAAAAACGCACACATCACTCTTTTATTGTCCTCAAAAATCAAAGCATTAGTTTGTTTCTTATAATACTAATGATTTATTTTTTCACTTCACATTCTGAAAATACGTTTCTTCTTAATTTACTTACATAAAGAACATTTTTCAAAACATTTATCTTCCACTGTCCGTCAACACACTTGTTAATCAAACCATTTCCTTGACCAACCACTTCTACGGCTTCTTGGTTTCCTAATTTCAGTGAAAATCCTGTATACTCATGAAATCCTGCAAAATTTTTGTTTTCGCAAGGCATGCAAGCAGAGGCCCAAGCAGAGGTCTAATACCGTGTGTCCACGGCTTTCATCAACATCTTTCCCATCACCATTCGCTACACTGACGGCTAACATATTTTTCTCTTCTTGGTTTTGATTTTGTTTAGGAGCATGATAATCATTTGCGAAATAACTGCGTTTTCCCCCAGTTGTAATGTACAAAAGGATGTAATTTTTCTTGTGACTCTTTGTTTTCGTAGATAGAACATTTTTCCTCTTTGTACTTTGTTTTGTCACTAATAAGGCAGCTTCGTTCTCTTTTTCCACATTCAAGCTGGACTCCTCGTCTAATAAGCGAGCTGTCATATTCATTATGGGTTGTTTCTTTGAATCAAGTGACATCCAAGCCTGATGAAGAGATCTGTACTTGGGAAGCAGTGCACTCAATATCTTAGTTATGATGACACTATCGCTGATATCCTCTCCGTTTTCTTTAGCTATATACTGACCAATGATATCGGCAGGTGACATTTCATATTGATAAAGACGTTTAGGTAATATCGTTTAATCGCTTCAGATTTTTGTTCATTGATGGACATAAGTTTAATCATCACCTCAAGGGTTGATTTGTAATTCTTAATGAGCGCTATCTGTTTAAGATCCAAAGCTGATTCTATAAAAAATATTGCAATTCCATCATCTTTATTCCACTGAATCACATTTGTTTCTAGTATTGACGCGTTAATATCTAAAGCTTTTGTAAGCAGAGCGCATTTTACTTGGAATTCGTTCCATCGAATTTTTTGAGGTTCATTTTCTTCCCGATCTCCATTTTAGGTTATAAATAGCACATGTTTCTATTATCAAACCTTCAATACCAATTTACTGTTTTTATTGGTCTATGTTTATAAGAAATACGGATCTGGGCATATAACCAATTTGAATTACAATAATAAACAAGATTTATGTACTATACAATAATTGAAAATATTTTATTCAAACAAAATTAACATTGCACATAATCTCATAACACGACATAATAGTTTGCATCTGTAACTCTACAAAACTAGTATTAACCTACTAGTGTTAAAATTAGTAACCTATATTTTTAATTTATTTAACTTAGCCCTAGGAAAACATTCAAACAGCCAAGTATAAACACAAAATTGATTTAAAAAATTGAAGCAAAAACTTGTCTGTACAATGATACGTCTAATATAAATATATGTTTCTAGTTATATAATAAAGGTCTTTTATTATTATTTTGGCAAATATTTAGCCGTTATATTTTACTTATCAATATAAATGGAGATTTAACTTAGTTAATTGTTTCAAAAGTTAACAAATCCTTGATTAAATGTGAAAGCTTTTACCTTACTAAATTCAAAACGATAAAATCGTCAAATTTAATGGAAATATTAAAGACATTGTCTCATTGGGTTTACTAAACTGAATGCCCATCTAAATAAGGAGTTTGTGAATATAGATAAGTTTTGGCATGAATCCTACATTAATTTGATATTTAGCATTCGAATTACCTGAGCTTTAGGGAGTGTGATGCCGCTAAGTACCTACGAAGTATCGTTTGTAGGTTAATTTATATTTTATTGTGTTTACTGTTTAAATACTTTTAAATTCTATTTTTCCTTATTATTTATTTAAACTAATAACAATTTGTGAACCAAGTCGAACTATTTATTTTCCACTAAATATTCGTTTCTTTTAAATTATAAGGAAAAGTTATTGGAAAATTAATAACTGTCGATGAGTCTGCAGCGATTTATTATTAATGTACTTACGATTATATAATTTTGACCTTTTTATATTACTGAAAAATTACTCATTTTTATTTATATTTTGATGAATGCACTTTACATTTTATAATATTAATCTTTTACAATTTATCTAGAACGTAAACCATTTATAATTGTTTTTCGATTTATCTTTAAGATTCTCTTAATTGATAGGGATATTTTTAACGTATGAAGTACAGAACAAAATGTACATATGGAAAATCACTAGTCTTTTAAAATTAATTAATGTTTCTCGTTGTTATTATTATAAACAAGGCGCGGATTTCACAATTAGTTACTGGTTTTTTTAAATAAATTCGTAGCTTAATATTATTTGTATTAAATTAAAATTGTATAATATTATATAATAATCATGGGTTATTTAATCTAAACATAACATTGACACCAAGCATACCTGCAAAGAGACTCGATGTCCTGCCGAAGGCTGTAGCTCTGTTTATCTTGCACTGTTTTCATGCTCCATAAAAGTAAGCAGACGCACCAGTTACTATGATAGTGGCGTTTAAGAGTGAAAATAACCCAGAGTACTTTGGAAAGTCTTATCTCTTCAAGTAACATGACATATAATAATCTATGCCACCTACATTCTCCTTGACGACAGTTTGACGCCATTGTCAAACCGTCGATAAGTACCACCGCACCTAGAAAGCTGTTTCAAATAGAAAGGGCAGCCGATGCAAATATTTATAATATGGCAACCAAGGTCCTTCCATTTCGCTATTAAAAGCGTTAGCTTGGAAAAATTCAACATAGCAGCCCGCATTGTGGGGTTTTCCCCTTCACCTCAGAAGGTTTCGAGGAACATCGTTTCAAACTGCAGCTACCTGCGTAACTTTGTTAAGATTCTCATATTTGAAGACGGGTTACCGACAGTTCTCATCGGGTAGGGCAACAAGAATCTAGTACTGGCCCATTATAACCTAAGGGGACATGGAAATCAGTCGCTTGTCTCACTCAAGGACCTCGGTTGGGTGATCCATGAGTGCGAAAGTGAGAAGAGTTTCATCACATCAACTATATGCTATTTCAAGATGATAACAGTGAAATAGAAGAGATGATGCGCCAACACCTTGCATTAGAGTCACTGCAAATTCAGCCGAGATGTTCAAACACTAAAGATAAACATTGAATGTTACGTCTCCTCGAAGAGTTAACCGCTTATTTACCGGCGAAAGGATAAATACCGGGCTACTGTCGTGCAAAGACCCTTATAATTACGACATCGCCTAAAGACTTCGGTCAGTTGAAACGAAGTTGGACCAGGGCGAGAATTTAAAAAGGACTTCCATGTATATTGAGAAGATATAGTACCTACCATATTTTGGTGTGATCAATGAACAGAAACTAGAAAAGTTATGACTGGTATACGGTTATGAAGATACGAGGTGAGAATCTAAATAAGAATGTCTGTCGCTGCCGTGACCCGGCCTGATCCAATCGCAGTCAGGGGTTTTGATGAGATTTAGATAGGGACCGATAGCTCACATTAAATATATTTATCTTCACATTGATATCCGCGAAGAAGACGGGGATTTGAATAGATTCTTGTGAAGAAGTCAACTTTGTGCAGTCCTACTACTGAATATCTCAAGAAAAGCATGACATTCGACGCTACTTCATTTCCTTTCATGGTAATATATAAAAGAAACAGGGACATAGAACGTTACCGGGCAGAAAATTCAGCGTTGTAGTTAACCACTACTTCGAAGATTATTGGATAGGCTACGAAATTGAAGAAAAACCTTAGAAATTTTTAAGAATGGATCTACCATTATATCTACTGTCATGAAACTACCAACTAAAATGGTGAACTTCAAACTCAGCAGTAGCATATTCACTGAACTATATGTATTATCTAGAAAAAACGAGGATATAGTATATTAAGATCAATAAAAAATACTAGGGATCATCTCATAAATCATCAGTGCCATCACGCTCTCGTTTAAAATAAACGAGTGTAGACTATCGCTGAGAGTATCAAACAAAGAGAGAACGCTTACGAAAAGGAAGGCACATAGAGTAGTGGTGTGAAAATTAGATCTGCGTGGCATCGCTACGCTTGTCAAAATTGGCGCATCGAACTCGCAATAATCTACTCTTCAATAATCTACTGGAGAAAGGAAGACCAAGAAGGAAACATCAATGTCAGTTTATTCAATTGAAAGGCAAAGTCGGTCTCGATTTTTAAAAAGTCGTCTTGATTCCTCGTTTAAAGTTTGATATTCCTAGGGTTGCCATTTAGCCAAAACGATCTATGAAGAACAAGATTTAAAATCAGAGCGGCGCATCTAGGACCTTATTGTGTTAGCTGTACAGTAGACACCGAGCTTTTAATTTTTCTTTGACCACCTAGTGAATGAAATATTGGAGGAAACGCAAAGTTAGGAATGGAAATAGATGCCTACACGAAATGATGTGAGCGATGACGCCATAAACAACATTCCGCACAAATTCAGCTCTGAACATCGTTGGTTCTATAAGCCGGACTTTCTGTGCAAACTGGCAGTGGAGTAATCGTGTGAAAAATAAAATGCCGACGATAATTCGGAGAATAAAGAAGTGACTCAGAGATGGTGTACATCGTTGCCTCCCACGTGTGAATAAATATCCGCGTTTCTCAGAGTAGTTGCAATTTATACGCAGAAATTGTACGTGTTCTCTAGTATAAGCGAGAAAACAAAAAAAGAGAAGCGCACCACTTTGTTCATTTGCACTAAGAAAATAAAAGACGAATTCGTGTAGAAAATAACAAGACCTGCCAATCTTAAAGCAAAAAATTCAAACACGCTCTCCGGATGAACCCCATTTAAACTCGTTTGAATAGAAGCTTATTAGTTGGATCGAAAATAATGATTTTAGATTCACATTATATAGGAGGAGCCGTACGCTAAAAAAAGTAGCAGCATTGAGAAAATGGGAGACAGGGCCTTCTAACCTTCCATTGCTTTTAACTGATATCTCTGCCAGCTTCTCTTAGCCGCCTCATATAACTGGTATTGATAATAGACAAGAAAAGGAAAGCTTGCGTCGAAAGGAGAAGAATTAGTGACACTGCTGGTGAAGCCGAATACATGATAAACAACTTATGTATCGATACTTAAGTAGATTACGAGGATGAATTTACGCATAAATATTTTCATCTGGTAGGTACATAACTAGAGCCTCTACCGGAGAACCTGACAGAAACAGACGCATTAGGGCATAAAGTATGAAAAGCAAGTCATCGTCAAGCTGATATATTCTGGTCACGCTAGATAAAATAATATTTCCCTAACTCACAGAACCGACCGTGCCGACAGTAACCAGTCCTGCACTCGTCGACCTCTCAAAATGAACGATTTAAGACGTCCGGATGTCGGTAGGGGACGGGAGATTTTGCGTCGCAATATCGGTCCGTGCGGAGTGATTCTAATCCAGATGGAGAAATAAGAGCTGTGATATTAAGACAACCGCAAATTTTATGATATATGCGTTCCACAGCATTTTCTTCAGTTCGTGATAGTCTATGGATGTGGTTGTGTATTCTTTATACCAATTTAATAATTAAGTTAGTCATTATATACTTCAGTAACAATTGTCATAATAATAATGGAAAAGGAATAGACGTAGTCAAAGGTTTCGACTTGTAGTCTTTTTTTTCATGCATGAAAAGAGACGTTATCGTTAAAAGAGCATAAAATAAATTAATAGTCTATTTACAAATTTTGCAAAAAACTCTATAAATTTAACATTACTTTTAAAACAAAATTTCTTTAAAATGTTTCTTTAATTATTTTGCAAAAATAGTTTTGTGCGGGTTTTGCTAGACTTGTGATTAGTTCTTGCCCAGATTCAATTTACACCAACGTCGGTGAATAAATTTTTAGTTGGTTGGAGTATAGTGCTTGTGATATAAATTAATATATTATTATGGTATTTAAATAACATTTTACAGGATTGATAATCCTTTAAATGTAAGGATAAAAGGATAAATATTCCTTTATAATAAAAATCTGCATTATGCCGCACTTTTTCACCATTAAGGAAAGTATAAAATAAGTTTTAAGATCACTCACTAAATACACAATATAATTTCACAAAATAAACTCAGTATTCAGACTTGACTTTCGTGGTCGTAACTACTTTCTCAAACTGGAAGTTCCTATGGATCGACTTTTTTATCAGTATTATAATTATTTCATGCATTTTTTTATATCTTAGAGTTTAGTTATCAGACGCAAAAAAGTAAAGCGTTTTTTCCGACTTTCCTACACTTATCAACCCTATCATTTTAATTTTAAATATAGTTTAGTGCTATATACTCTATTGTCACCACAAAGAACCATATTATATTTTTGAAATATTTGAATTATTAAAATAATTTATATGAGTTGATTCCAAATTGTGGCGTATAATCAATAATCACTTTCATACGCTATAATAATTTGCATAATTTAGAAATATTTTTAGTTCAACCAATCCTTTAGATGTAAAATATTCTTTGTTGTATTTGAAATAAATTTTATCGGAACTTCCACTAATTTTTGAGCTTTAACTGCTTCGTTTTAACGTATTCGCTAGAATTAAAGTAGAAATTACAAAAAAATAAAATAATCTGAGACTCGGTTCAATGAACAATAAAAAAAACACCGAAGTTTAAAATATAATTACCTATCTAGGTTTTAAATATTATAGCAAATTTAATGAATATTTAAGATCATTTTCCGTAAAGTACTTATTAATATTTACTGAATATTAAACAGATTAGGACCTTTCTTTATAATTATTCGGATAAAATTTTTGTTTGATAAATAAGCAGTTCAAAGTAATTTAAAAGCTTTTAAACTCTGATCACAAAATAAACAAGTTTTATTAAATTGGGTTACTGGCTGTATTTAAGCGTGACTTTGTTACAGCTTGGCTGACTGGAATGTTGAGTATCAAATTCATTTCAAATTCACATCAAGTCTTGCTTCTGTCCGTAAAACCATTCATCTCTATAAGTATTCAGTTTGATAAAACAAAGGAGAAGCCATAGACTTCAACTGTGTCAAGAAACTTTGACAATATTGCCCTTTAAACTTCAATGAAGTAAAATTTGATAAGCACGACCGAGTGAACTACTAAAGCCATTCATTGACATTAGGCTATATCTGTGTTTATATTGTTAGTTAAACGTTTGTTTATTGGGAACAAAACTCATAGACAAGATAATTAACTTTTCTACCTTTTTAACTGGTTCTACCTTATGTCCAGAGGAAATGGTGGTGTATTTATTTGAAAAACCAGAACTTATAGAAGAAAAAAAATCAGAATTTAAAATATATTAGAAGAAAAGAAAAGAAAATTAAAACTGTATTAATTTTGTATAAGTAAAATTTCAACCAATTTCCTCTTGATCATGACGTTTATCCTAATTTTAATGACTACTGTCAAATCAAAGTCCATAGCTGGTGTGGGGACTATTTATTATTATTAGCGTTTAATAATATAATATATTGATAGTATTAATTTACTAACATTTGTAGTAAATTTGTATGTTACCAATAACACATTTGACAATAAAGCCAGAAAAATGGTATCTATTGCGTTTGTTAATTTTGACTATCTAGGTACAAGAATTACCTGTAAAAATATGTCTAAACAATAAGATTGCATACAGAATTTATACATGTGAAAGTCATAAATATTGTCATTTACAGAAATTATATCCGACTGTTCCTAAATGAAATGCAAGAAACAGATTTGAGAATAATAAATTTGATTGAATTTTTCCTGCAATTTTTTTCAATATAAACATTCATTGTTTCGTACAAAAGCTGATTTTTTGTCCAAATCATGGTATAATCAATATAAATATTAAGCAGAGCCTTATTGCAATTGATATATTGAAATTTTTGAGCATACTTCCAAAGAAATCGAAACATTCTAAACGACTAAGTCGTAATCGTAAACACTAAATCGTAAACACTAAGTCGTGCAAGTAACAGTTATATGATCATGAAATAAGAGACAGCTACCAATATCACATTAATTTTGGAACTCGCATGAAATCAAGACCGGTCAATGTGTATTTAGAATTAACGGGTCTCGGGAATAAGAATCAATAGTCACTGTGTACTTGGTTATACTAAAATGGAACTTGTTGATAGTTAGATAAATTATTAAAAAAATACATCCCAAATCTCATTTCGTCACTAATGATTAAACATTTATCATTGTAATAAAACTTACTACCTACTAAATTCCTACGCTAGCTTATTGATAATTAATACGTACAGGTAAAAAAACATTTTTACAAAATCAACAATAGAATTGTAGGAGAATTCTAACATAGTTATTTTATAAAATGGGTGTCATGTTAACACCGCTCAAAATTTTATTAAAAATATATCACAATTAAATTAAACTACGTGGTAAAGCATAATTTCTACTTTCTTTAAGTTCTTTACGACGACCTAGGTTTCATTTAATTGTGAATAATTAATTTCTACAAAATTAACGCTAAATATATTCAATATAAGAATATATAAATTGACATGCCTTGGTTGGTTTCAGTAGACATAAGATACACGAATGTAGAATGCACAATATGGCAACTAACATAAGATACGCAATAGTAGAATGAACAATGCGGCAACTAATATGAGATACGAAATATTAGCATGAAAATTTAGAAAGTTACACATATTGATGATCTGTGAGGTGACTTGGAATTTCATAAAAATGTACCATATTTACCATATTTTTCCAAATGCAGCCATAAAACTCATATTAAATAATAATAATTTATATTTAAATATTACACGAGATTATTTCACAAGTTCTATAACGACAGCGATGTAATTAGTATCCTAATTACATCGCTAACTTATACATTATATAACGACAGCGATGTAATTAGTATCCTAATTACATCGCTAACTTATACACTATATAACGACAGCGATGTAATTAGTATCCTAATTACATCGCTAACTTATACATTATATAACGACAGCGATGTAATTAGTATCCTAATTACATCGCTAACTTATACTTACTAACTGCTTTATTACCTATGATAATATTGTAAAATTGCCATTTCCATACATTGAAGGTATTTAGGGGGATATAATGAAAGTAATAAAACACAAAAATGTAATTGTTGGAATGTTTTCACCTTCGTTTCTGAGACTATTTATTCATTTGCTCACACACACACACACACACGCACGCACACACACACGCACACACGCACACACGCACACGCACACGCACACGCACACACACACACACATATACATATATACATATATGTTTTTATAAATACTAGATATACACTATCTTACTCTTCCATAGTTTATGGCTAGCGATTTAAAATAATGCGTGCTATTGTTTATTTAAATCATTGAGCTTTGTTAATGTATGAATTAGTGATCAACGAACATGAACTGATGTGCCGCTTTATATATTGTTTACTTGGTTTACAGCTCAGTTGGACTAAAATATTTTGTGAAACAATCATATATTGCAAAAGTCTTAGAGGCTAATCTCATGAAATTGTACATAATGGAAATTAACACAGCAATATGACCACAAGCAAACAACAAAACATCATATAAAAACCTTGCGAACAACTTTCCGCCCCAGTCTGTGTTGATAGTCTGAAATGCATCGTACCAATGCTCTGTCAGAACCTTTACTCATATCTAATTCTAGAAAAACTGAGATGTTAGTTTAATCACACAAGGATAAATTATCCTATTCAGATAAAAACACAAAACAATTTTCATAGGACATAATAAAAAAGAAATAAGTCTATTTACAAAGAATATGTACATGGGAAATGACGGACAAAATTTAGATTCAAAATCCAATAAGCAAAAAGGATAACGTGAATAGAAGTTATAAATATAAACATGAATTTATATATAAAAGAACCATATAATTGAGTAAGCAAAAAGATTATGTAAAGAGAAGTTATAAATACAAAAACGAATTGATAAAAAAAAAAACTAACACAAATGATCCGAAAATTTAATAAGCGAAAATGGTTGCTTAAAGGGAGGCCATAAATATAAAAACGAAATAATAATAAAAAAACAAACCCAAATATTAACAAGTTAGTAATCAAAAATAATCATGTGTGCGAGTGCGTAAGTGTACGAGGCGAGTGCCAGTATACGCACACGCACATCCTCAAGCACATACATATACACACGTACATGTATATTTGATTTGCAAATAAATGTATGAGTACGTGAAGTAAACGAAAACACAAAATGAACGACCCTGTTCACGTTAGTAAAACACAAGCCATATATTTCATTGCGGCATTTGTCGCTTCCGATTTTATTGTAAACTGGAGGACTTTATAAATTAGCTAAAATTTTAGCTTCGCTGTCAACGATCTTTCGTTATATTTAGTACCATCAGCCGTTCAGTGATATTGTAACTACTTTGCACTTTTCCACTAAAAGAAAATTCGAGACCATAAAAGAAATCGCATCAGCTCCTTCGAAAAAAATTAGTTCTTATCGTTTTGAACTACAAGGCTTTCCTGAATAATTATCACGTAAGGGTCATATTAAAAGTTTTTTGCGTAAATAACGATGAACAAGAAAAACTAATGACATTTTCTTAAGTTTTCAGCTATTAGAACACAACACAAACTAAGTTATAAAAATCTTTATGAATTAAAGTATTCGAGTCGATTTTTAAATTTATTTAGTTAGATAATTTATGGATTTCTTTACGACTAGTTTTCAACATTGGAAAAAATATACACCAGCTTGTTAAAGCAACAACTACATTTTCACTTTCAAATGTTTGTAATTAGAGTCATATAATTTTTTTAAAACTTCTTTTCCTCATTAATACGTTGTAATTGTTACATTTAAATTTATAGCGTTGTTACATTTAATAAAGCATTCTGTTACATTTAATTTTAAAGCATTCTTTTTAATTCAGTTGTTTGATGAATGCAGCGAAAACCAAGCCACAAGTAAATTGGGGAGAACAAATTGAAAATATTGTATTCATTCACATGAAAAGGAAAATTCTTCAAAACACCTCCTCGCCTTTATGCCTTAATTGAAATGAAAATATGGAAGAAAAATGGAAAAAATTAATTACTTGGTTCCTTGTATTTGTGTTCGCCGTAGTCGAAGGGGCAATTGACTTATAGAAATTATATTTTGGTTTCGCAAATTATTTTATTATAATCTTTATCAAACAATTAATTATTATGTTAAATATAAGTACAACACGCGGTAGAGTCTTCCATTTCTCCATTCTGCCGTTTTTGAAATAAGACTTGTTCAATAAGTTTAAAATCATTGTTTTTACAGATCTTCTACTTCGTTATATTTTGATTTAAATACGTTATAAAAAGCAGGACACCGAAGTAAATTTTAAGGGCTTGTTATAATAATATCTCGAAAATTTATGTAAGTTCATTTTGCATCATTCCAAAACCGAAAAACATAATTATTATATTAATATAAAACTCGGTGTGAAGCCAAGAAACTTTGTATTATGAGCATACTTCAAATCTGCAAAATGAATCGTTTGAAAATTACAGGTTTCTGAAAGAAGAATAGATAGACAAAAGGAGGCATGGAAAGCATTAATATATTAATGGCATTATTTTGAGATCTTGCAAGACGAAAGAAGGTAAATAAACTGACAAGAGCCAACTAGAACATAGAACTAGCTAATAAAAGGGTATATGTGCCGTAGGTAGATCGTATATTACGATAAATGGTGATGTACACAAGTATGTCTTGAAAGGTGCCATTTTGTGTGTAACATGATTCAATTGTGCAATAACATAGGCCAACGATGCGGTGAAGGATGACTTCCTCAAACGGTCGACTATAAACGATATACAACTAACGTTAATTAGGAATTCCGTGAAACCGTACTTTGTCATGATATGCCTAGGCGTGTCATGATCTGCCGTATTATGTGATTGTGCGCGCAATGTGCACATATGTTGATAAGAAACCGTTAAAAAGCATAATTTAAAAAATTAAAAACAAATAAGCCTTGATAAAAACCTCTTTAAAAGGAGGGTATTTAAAAGAGGTACAGTAGAGATGCAAAAGAAAGACACTTTTGTTTAAAAGAGCGTGGACAGAGGAGTATATTAAATTTCTCGCATAAATTCTTTAAAATATTAATAGTGTAAATTTATTTTTTAAAACTAAATTTTATTTTATCTTCTTCCCTCGCGCGTTTCGTGTATATCCCCAAGATTTAGTGAAAATTTTGTGGCGAAACATATTGATGAAGATGGAAATAAAACTATTCGCCCGATAGATACCATTTATGTGCGCTGCTTTAATTTTTTGAGATAAGTTGCATTGTATCGTTACATTATTCTTCTTAAAAAGTTCTACAAGTAAATTCCGTGACAGCCTTTTTATGCAAATATATTACGAACAATCCATCATATGTGTTTAACTGTTAAAAAAGAAAGCGAAATTTTTTCAAAACAATTTTCTACAGCGCGTTATGCAACTCTACTTCAATCGTAATCAAATTAAATTTTAAAATGATCTTCCTCTAATTACATAGATAAAAGTTTTGTATAATATTATAAATATCATAAATTTCTAAGGAATAGTTTAAAAGGTATGGTGGTGTATTTAAATAAGCAAAATTATATGCATGGGATTGCGCGCATTGTCACGCCCACCCGTGAGAATCCAGACGAGTTACAAGAACATAATATAGAATTATTATTGAAGTACTTGTAATTATAAAGCAAAATAATCAGGTAATCAGAATATATTTATTATATCAGGTTTGCTTATAAATTTTCAACGCCGGGTTTTCTTTAAAATAAAGTTCAAACCAAAATTTCGTATAGAAAATAAAAGTAACGTGTATGCACAATTTTTCCCCATGACTTGCTGCCATATGGCAAGCAGTAGCAATGCTCCTTTAGTGCAAAATATGCTTACTAAGATTCAAAAATTTTTAAAAAATATTTTAAAAACCTCTCGTACTATCCAATTTTGGTATGTTAATTATAGCTTGGAGATTTAAAAAAGTGCCAATCAGATGGTCTATATCACAATGGCGATAGCAAAATTGTAAATAATATGGATGCACCGACAAAATCTACTCTGTAATTTCTTCGGAATAACTTTTCTCATTACTTTTGAATATTTTAGCACGGTGAGTCATTTTACAGATATGTCACATATTACAAATTTGTAATCTTCTTGAAAAACATATTATAAATAAAAAAAATAGAAATTATTACATTTAATTAAATAAATAAATGGTCACATATTTCATTATATAATCATAGTATAAAATATTTTAGAAAGAGTATGCAATAATTTCCCTTTAATAAATGAGGCAGAATTGCTTTTGAATAAATAGAAAAAAATAGACGAAATAGGTCAGTCGAATTTGAAAATTAAATTCGTTCTTGGGGTAAAAAATACTTAGTAGTGACTGAAACATGAACGTACTTTGTTATATTATCGTGCTAAAAATTAAATACCAAAACTTTAGTTTTGTGTTACTTGTTTTTATTTCTTACATTTGTGAAGAAATATTTGTTATGTCATTAAATTTTCAACAATCAAAATACTTTTTTCTGTTTGTCATTGACGTTTTCAATAAAAAAAGTGAAACATGTATTTACTTGATATTAAATTCTTATTTTTTGCAAAGAGAAGCTGGTGAAAACGGTCCTGGTGATAAATGCCATCTTCTTTGCATTACATAAAAAATGTGATGCAAAGAAAATGGTATTTTTTAGAATATAAGCAACCGAAAAATTCAGTGTTATAAGAAAGGGTAAATCAGAAATTAAAATATATTTTGTGATTATAACACAAACAAAAAAGTTATTTGTCAAAAAAAGGCTTATATTATGTTTTTAATACTTCATGTATTCAAAATATAGTTCCGCCGTTTTTCAACAAGAAATAAAAATAACTATTAAAAAATTTAAAAATTACATTGTAACTTTTTAGAAACGATTACTAGAAACAAGCGTTTTCGATCCCTTTTCAAATGTGTAGTAATTGCTTAAAGGAAATAAAAATAAAATGATAACTGACAGTGACATTTTTCAGGTTTTTAGTTTTAGATAGTTTTCTCTGCAACTTATCTGTGAATTTAACATTAGTGTGTTGCATCATGCAACATATGATTATATACAATTGGGACTTTGTGTCATCTTTGAGGCTTTAGAAGTTTCGTTGAAATACTATTTAAGATATATAATAAAAAATAACCTCTTTATTCATGAAAATATAAGACTTTCCATTCGTCTAATTACTGACTTAAATGAAGTTTGTTAGGAAATTGTTGGGAAAATATGCAGTACAGCACTAAAGAAATTTTTATATTTTTTAAATATGATATGAAGTCAAATATTTACAAAAACGACGTATTCAGAATAAACTCGTGATTATATGATTATTGAAATGCTCCTCGCAATTGTTTGATGTTAAAGAATCGATTTGATTAATTGTTTATAAATTTATTTCCCTAATTTCCAATGGAATTATCATTATAATTTACACACTTAACGTATACAGAGTAATTCGCGAATGAATGCAATTATATAAGGTAAAACAAAAAAAAATACGATGCTTTGAAACATGAACAAATTATGAAGTTTTTTTTATTTAATTCAGAAAAAGATAAGTAGCATCGATGTAAAAAATTATTTTAATGCTTTTAAATCTTCAATTGATGCACTTTTACCTTCTTTTCGAAATTTGTAACTGTTACCTATTTGTTTTATTATAAACAAGCTGAGCCCATAGTTTTACTGGCGTGAATATTGGAATAAGAATTTTTTTCCTGTCCTATGTTGCTCTAGATTAAACTATTTCCGTACCTAATTTCATGAAAACCCATTAAGTAGATATTGCGTAACTGACACATAAAATAACATACAGACAGACAGACAACAATTCTAGAGAAAGGTGTTCTGGCGTCTCTTGTCATTTTATATGCGAAATTAATCACCATTTTTAAAATATTTTTCATGTACAGAACTAACTATGTTGCAATTTTATTATATGTATAGATTTCAAACAAAATTTTCATTTCAGCTGTTTTTATATTATAAAATCATTATTTATACGAATAAAATTAAAAACTAAATGTCAAAAGGAGATTTTCAAAAAAAAAAAAATTTTGATTGTGTTTATTTCGTTATAAACACAATAATGAATTGATACACACATACACACACACACACACACACACATGCACACACACACACGTGCACACACACACACACGTGCACACACACACACATACACACACACACACACACACACACACACACACACACATATATATATACACACATATATGTAAATTTAAATGTCAATCGGCAAAGAATATATGGAAAACCACCAAATTATATTTCACACAATTTATTGACTTTTTATTAATTTCCGTCTTCTGCTACTTAAACAGTTACTTACTTACTTAACAGAAAATTGGCGAAATGGGAAAATAAAACAATTTTTCAGTGGAAAACTTAAGTTAATCACTAAAAGCTGTGACTTTGGTAATCAGTCACCGATTTGATATGTAGTTTCTTCGTTTATTCTCAGATTTATTAATTAAATAAGCAGACAAAATACTTTCACCTAGTTTTGATAAAAATGTAACAGCAGTTAGGGAATATTGCTCATAAGGTACAATGTAGGAAGAGTGACCAGTTTATATATTTACTAATAGTATCGATTATGCCTGCCGAAATGCTCCGGATTCCAACGATCAATGTCGTCTGGCGAACAGAATGGAGACCTTTAATTTCAGCGGGGGGAGAGCAACGCTATTAAAATAATACTTTGCGAATGAAAACTCGGGTCATAGTACTGAATTTTTTTTCTCTCTTATTTTTCTTCTAGTTTGAGAGCACTAACTGTAGAGTCTCAAATAACATTCTGAATTTCTGCTCATTTCCTGCATATCGAAATATTAAACTATCCTTAATGAATGATGTGGGACACATGTGATTCCGACATTTAGTTCCATTCTTTCATGTCATGTCTTCCCTATCAATATTTAAGATATAATTTCCATTATATTGATGCACAATGTGCTGCATTAGCTTTGCAATTATTTCTTATCATGTGCTGTTGGGTTTAAGTTTGAAAGTATGTTTATAAAGCAATATATTAAAAGAATGTGTATATGTGAAGGTTGCAGTTTTTAATATCCGCTCAAACACATTCATGTAAAAATGGTAAAAAATACCCTATCCTTTAACTCTGAAAAAGTTATGAAATGTCATGTGCAGCCAAGGCCTAAGCAAATCTACATCTTTGTCAAAGAAAATTATAGGGTCGAATATGCCGCGGAATTATATTGGTAAGTTAACTTTCGTATCATTCCAAATACTCAAATCGTTAGTGGCGTATTGCAAGACAAATTCCTTCCATTTACAGAGAGAGCTATATAGAAACGAACTGCTGACCTTATGCTCATTTACCTCTGCGACAAGGCCAAGCCCTACATTTAATTAGTCAAGATTTTCTTGGTAACATCAAGAGATCAATCTTTGTAAATTATTTTAAAAGTTATTAAATTTCTAAATTCTTTTATTATGAAATAAAGGTAAAAAACTAAATTAAAAATTAAAGCACATCATTTCACCCCACTTCAATTTATTAAAAATTAAAATGAAGTGAACATGGATGCGATATTCTTAATATTTCTCAGTATAATTACAAATATAAAATTTACACCATTCAGTAGAAAAAAACGTGGGCCGGAGTGGGGTAGCGTTGAGATGGGTTATCGGAATACCTGACGCGAGATGAAGGACGGAGCCACGTGTGTTGCCACAAAATAGTCAATCGCAACGAAGTAAGTTACAGGACGTCGTTGTTTTATTAAAGAACTTTTCATAAATATTTGCAAGTGTATAATATAACAAAATTTTCTTCAAATTATTTCAATTTAACATTTTTTCAAATTATTTTAATAAATAATTGAACCACAAAGTGACTAGTTATAACTTTCTTCATTTCTTTTTCCATTGTTTTTTTCCGTTTTGAGTACAAATTAAGCAATCGAAAATGGAATTAATATTTTACTTGGTTAGGTTCGGAAGCAGTATGGGGTGAAGTGGAATAGTGTACTATACTATTCCGCCGC
The DNA here is from genome assembly GCA_039881145.1 of Druceiella hillmani. Taxonomy (NCBI): domain Eukaryota; kingdom Metazoa; phylum Arthropoda; class Insecta; order Lepidoptera; family Hepialidae; genus Druceiella; species Druceiella hillmani. The sequence goes on along the minus strand of JAYKKI010000014.1, from coordinate 30,970,074 downwards.
TTACTACATGGAATCGTTTTATATTAAATTCAGCTAGTCCCTTTGTACTTTAGATGGTGCGCTCATATGCAAAATGATCATACCACAAATTGAAGCTAGAAATAGGCTATACAAGCTGTAATCAAAGAAGAAATTAAATATTGGAAAGTCTCAAGTATGTTCAAAACATCTTTTTCAACTATTAAAAGATATGTAAAAATAATAAAGATAATGAATCGTCTGCAATAGATAAAAGTGCTGAAAAATATCAGCTTGCTTTCCCTGCGCAAAATGAATCAAACATCCTTTCGCAACTGATACAGATACAAAGACGCTTATTTGAGGTAACGGTAAATAAACTTCAGCAATTTACATTCCAGCTTGCCAAACAACATTAATTGTCATATTATCTCATAACAGACACTAAAACAGCAAGTCTGGAAATATAAGTATCAAGAAACGTAATCACGAAATAAATATAATAAAACTAGAAACCACCTCAAGCGCTTGAGATATGGAATATAACACAGTTGCTGTTTCATATTTATTTACTAAAACGTAACACAACTTTATCGTAAACAGAATCAAAAACAGCGAGAAGCGGGCATGGCTGTAAATTCAAAACATATGTCAAAGGTCGTTTTAGCAGTAATTGTACTATGTTCTTTTGTCAAAGGTCAGGTAGGAGCTCCTACAAAACGAAATTGAAAATATTTTACCTGCGGGTGGATGGGCTGAAGTCCATGATTCTGGATGTATACGTAGAAATTTTCGGAAAGTGGTTTCAAATTTCATCTAGATTTAAATTGCAAAGAAAGGAAAATCCGTTGTTATTGTTTTGAACCATTATCCATCCACACATAGAATTTTAATGTGACTAATTTAGCTTAAGAAAATGGTGTGATCTGATTTATACTATATTGCCATATCAATTAGAACTTCTCGATCTTGTTGTCATGAAATCATTCAGTCTTTGTTGTGACGAGAAATTAAGAAAGTGGCTGAGTACATATAGAGGAAAAGTAATGACACTTTAGGATAACGAAACTTAAATTTTAATATGTTGAATTTTAATTATTATGAAATTGTTGAAATCTTAGGTCAAGTTTTTTTTCTCAACTCTACTATGTGATCGTAGAGAGAATCATGAAATATCTTTTCAAAGGAGATAGTATCAAACAAAATTACGTGTTCTTCTGCTGGAAGAACAGCTGTAAGTCTATTTGGAAGAGGAGGAGTTTGATTTGTCAATCTAAATAACTTTATGGATTTAGATTTTCTACCATCAATAACTAGAAACATTGAATTGAATACTGCACTAAGTGATTTTACAGAGAAAGATATGGCAAGCACTAACAATACAGGAATATCGCGTATTTCCTATCGTCAATAAATATAAACGTTTACGTATTAGATACTGCACAAAGTAATGTCACAGAGAAAGTATTACAAGCATTAACACAATAGGACTATCGCTTATTCAATCAGTTGAACCACCTCCAGTAAAACTAGCACAAAAAATATTTTTCTCTCTTCCACAAACAATAAATAAGAGAGCTCAGATTTTATCTCTGTTTGAACCATTGCCTGGCTTTTTGTGAAAGCCGGATAATCCAACTGTAGAAACTATTAAAATTGAATTTTCATGTGTTTTGCCAAAAGTATTATGTCATTGCCAAAACAATCAAACTAAGAATTTTTTAAGAAAGGGAGTAATTTGGACATAGTCATCGTATCAATTAGAGTTGCAGGAAGCCATTGAAAAGCCCAAGAAAACAAATTTCAAAAAAATCGTGAAAATTACAAAACATTTATTTATCGATCCAAGTCAGAATAAAAAAGATAAGACAGATAAAAAAGTTACGAAGCAAAAAATGAAGTACGAAAAAAAAAGAAAAATCTAGGATGAATAAAAAATTATTGATGAAGTAGATGATACAAATAGTACTATTTTCCTTAACTTTACTCAAAATCAATAAAAAATTATGTTCTTCTTTTATCAATTCTTTTTTTACCCACTTATCACATGCCGGCTTAGATAATGTATGACACTCTCCTTATTTTTGAATTAAGCTTTCAATAAAATTAATAATAATTATTTACTGTCTCTGGGTGTGAGGACGGCACGGAAAAATGGATTTCTCTTTTTTTGGAAGTTTTTGAGTCATGTAATTTTTGTCATTATATTCAAGTCGTCATAATGTACTTAAAAGCCTTTTTATAGATTTTAAAAGATTTTTTATATATTTAATATAATCGCTAAAAATCAAATTATGATACTACAAACGTTAGCTACTCCATTTTGCTTCATGTTCCTTTAATATTTGTCTTCGTAAGAAAGACAGCAAAAATTATTTGCTGATTATATTTAAGTCCTTACGGTTGGTTCGATGAGACAAACGTATTGTAAACAAAACCCCACCAGTTGGTGATACCGAACCACAGCTTAAAACAAAAAGAAAAGATTTTTACATATTTAATACAATCGCTAAAAATCAACTTATGATACTTTAAACATTAGCCACTCCATTTTGCTTCATATTCCTTTAATATTTGTCTTTTTAAGAAAGAAAACAAAAATTATTGACCGATTATTTTTAAGTTCTTACGGTTGGTTCGATGAGGCAAACGTATTGTAAATAAAACCCCACCAGATGGTGATACGGAACCACAGTCTGATAAGTGTGATTTGCAAGAATAAAAATAGTTTAAGTGGTTATTGTATAAAATGCATCTATAGTGTTAGCCAAAATTGGTCATTAACTTGGTTTTATATAACATCGTCAATATAAATTGTTGCAGTTAATGAATAGGGACTTTATAAGATCATTCGGAGTTACTCCAATATTTGGAAACATTCTAAGAATATAAACTAATTGTTAAAATTTTCAATTTTCATTTTATTTTTACACTATGATATTAAAAAATCAAATTCAGCAACCGTAGTGTATAGTCTCTGAATGGTAGAATAAAAAATAACCGGCGGAATAATAAAATTAAATACGAAGGATTTATTTTTGAAACTGTTTAAAAATATTCAAAACATGTGAAACTACCTATTGGTTCACTGTTAAATATTTTCCAAAAATTTAAAAACATTCATGACATAATACAGACTAAAATTTATCACTTAATTTTTAACTTCTTAAATCTGAATCTTTAACAAATATGGATCTATCTCTTTATACTAATAAATAATTTATCGTCTTCTGTTTGACAGATCGACAGGAGTAATGTATATATAAACAAAAATGTAAATATTGTTGTCGACTATTTTTATGATCACATTTATTCCTACATCAGTGTATAAATACGTTCAAAGAACAGTTGATGTCCGATATAAAATTTAAAAACTATTTTCATCGCGTTTCGCATTGAGCAACGGATTTTACATTGAACGTCCAGCACTTACGAAACCGCATATTTCGTCGACTATGCTTCAGATCAGGTTAGTCTCGGTTTTCAAGTCGATTTTGCATATTTCGACTACTAGGAAGCTTTCAATCGCCTGAATAATGGCATCCTATTAAATTGCCTTGGCGAAGCTGACTCTTACGTCTTTTATTTTCGTAACTTACGTACAGGAAGCAAGTGGTATGAGTAGAAAATTTGACTAACTATTCTTAAATATTCTTGTAAATAATATCGCTAATACAGTTAAAAATACGCAATGGCTTCTCTTTACGGATGATATAAAAATTTTCTCAGCCATTGCTACTTTATCAAATTGTAAGTTGTGCAGCACGATATCGATGCTGTTTTCGAGTAAATAAAAGAAAGCGGTTTGCTGCTCAATTTAAGCAAATGCTCTGTGATTAGCTATATTTGAGTGCGCGCTCTTCTTGTTTATGAATATACCATTGATAGGACGCCTTTATGCTGACGTATTGATATAGATGATCTACGTGTCAATTCGATTCTCACCTGATTTTTGTGAATATTTGCAGTTATACCAAAAAAGTCATTTAGAAGTCGTTTATGTTTATTTTGGAATACCCTAGTATTGCGTAATACTAGGGTATTCCAATATGTTTCCTAAACTAACCTATTAAATAAGATTTAAGTAAAAATGGATAAGAAGTCAGCTCTATTATTTGAAGATCACATGAAACTAAATTCAAATCAGTGATGTATTTCCTACCGATTTTTTCTTGAATATGTTGGTTTACCATACATTGCAGCACAGGGTAGAATTTTATTTCTCAATTGTTAATTGGTGTGAAATTTATTTCCCACTTGTTAATTGAAAATATTTTATGTCCAAATTTATTGAAAAAAGCTCTCAGTCTTCTTAACTAATTTCTAGCTGCGCTCGCTTAGTGATCGTTTTTTTTGCTGTACCGACATTTCGAATCTAATTATATCGAAATATTTATCTTTTCCATGGCACTTGTTCAACCATCTGTGACCAGAGTGTGACGTGTTTGTGATGAGTGAGTGTAAACTTGTTGACACTTGTCACCGTTATATGTTCTAATGCTATTGAAATTAATTAACTGTCCTGTTGTCGCTATTGAAGTGACGAGAGGTTAATGATGTAATGTTTCCATAGTTGTATATAAATAAATAAATGTATATATATATAAAATTAAATTTTAATATTATTTCTATCGATGAAATGCGTAAAGCTGTGCTTACACTTGAAAACATGGCTTATATTAAAATACTAAGAGAGTAAACAGTAAAAACAGGTTCGATAATCATTTTCAGCTTTCTAATTCAATATTTATAAATGCACGTTTTTTTCAGTTTTTTTAAATTTTAATGTATTTTTTTTTCTTTTAGCCTTATTTTAAAGGAGATAATATTGTTTTGAACTTACTTTATATCATATTTTGAACTTTATATCATTTTTTACTTTATATCACTTTTAGAAACATTAACACCTCATTTAAAAAAAAAATTACAGAATTCCAATCACTACGCTAGAGCAGCATAGTTAATTAAGCTGAGGTGTCTCTTCTTGATTCTGTAATTCTATCTCTGATAATGCATTAGTATCATGAGGTGTCTTTCCGATAAACTTGTTCTAATATTATTCTTCGATCTGACTTATGGTTCTACTTTATTGAATCAGTCCGATCATAAAATGTTATTGTGTTGTCATCAGAACTACACACAGCTGCCAATTTTCATGATGATACAACATTTAGAAGCCCAAGCATGGTTAGGATACGTTGTTTCGTTATCAAGTTCAATGTCTTACTTCCAGTTAAGTTTTCATGAATCAGTCTGATGTTACCATTTGATTGTGTTGTCGTCAGAACGAAAAACAACAGCCAAGTTTGATGTTGGTATAATAATTATAAGCCCAAACACTTATCTCATAAAATTCAAATGTTTTTACATAAATACTTTATTTTGATCACCAATTTTTACGGCTGTGCCAAATTTAAACTTGTACATCTAATGTTTTCGGAGAAAAATACTAGCGAAAAACGAATATACAGATACACGGAAGGGCATCGAATTAATATACAAGTTATTTGTCAGTTTTGATTCGAAAAACTGAAAGTATATAATTATTTATTAGTGAAAAGAACATTATACTTCGTAGGTAGCCAAGAATTTGATATTATCGTAATATTTTGGAAAAAAATCACTCCACCGACCCTCTCATGGAATTCTCATTTTCTTGAACGCAGGTTGTCAACTCACATATCAGCATTCAGGTACATTGAGTATTTCAGGAAAACTTTTTCCTCTTCACATAATTTAAACTCAAAAACGATGCATGGTGGATGCATTGTAAACCGCAAATTCTTTTTATTACCAGTACGGATTGCCAGGATGGATAATTTCATTATTTTAATTTTTATCCATTTATCTCTTTATCACATATCTATCTGTTCGCGAGGAAAACGGTTAAAATGGTATTGTAATTCGAGAAAAATATTTTTAAAATTCAGGCTATTACAATCAATATGGAAAAGATTTAACTAATATTGTGTTAAGTCAACGTACTTACGCTCTTACTCTTAACAGGATGATTTCATCAGAAACAAATAAATGTATTTAAGGATTAAATGTTTATTTCAATAACACACGCTATACGAAATGAAGGTACATTCGATAAACACGTTTTATTTATCAAACAAACCAAACATATGATCCCAAATTAAGCAATATTCGATGGTTATGAAAGACGTAGAGAATAGAGGAGGAGAACACTTATGTAAAAAGTTTCTAATATTGGAGATGAGACAAATTAATCAACTTTGAAGACCAATATTACAGCATTAATTATATACTTATATAACGTAACTTTGGTTGAGGAAAGGCGATATAGAAAAATAAACAAACAATCTCAGTTTTCTATTCACAATTATAGTGAAATAAACATTATTTCGCAGTTAAATTGAGTCCCATGAACTTTATTTTCTGATTATGTATTTCCGATATTTTATGTCTCAAAGAGTTATTATATTATTTTTAAATATACCTGAAAGACAAATCAGTGACATCCCTTTTTCTTCCTTATATATAAAATATATTTTTCTATTAATTATCTTCCATTGCTATTAATTTTGTAAAGTATATGACCACTACACACACAATAAAAATTATGACCACTGTTGTACACAGTGGTCCTAATTTTTATTTTCAAAATAATATACACACACACACACACACACACACACACACACATATATATATATATATATATATATGTATATATATATATATATATATACATATGTACATGTGTCATGAATTGTAAACACATATGTACTTATATTTTCATGCCAGTGTGATAGGTATTTTATGCTCAAGAAAACTCCTCTTTTTATTAATAAATGTAAGGGCGGAAATTTTCCTTGCGTAACTTGTCTAGCACGCATTTGTTCGATGTGTCATGCAATGCGGAAGCTACCCTGCTTTCGCTTCGGCAGAGGCAAATACGAAATTTTGGGGTTCCATTTTCTTATTATCGTACAATTGAACGTTTGAATGACCGTCATTTAAATTGTTTAACGTATATATATTCCAAAATGTTAGAATTTTTTTATAAATATTGTTTCGCCCCTACATTTTTACTACGTATAAATATTTTTTATTACGTTTACACATTCGACGTATATACTGTTTCACAAAGGCTCAAATGTTTATTCGTCGTTTATGAGGAAAAATTCAATTTTACCAAGGAATCATATTCCGGTATAATTTTGAACTATCGTATTTTGAACTAACCCCAAAATGAAGTTTTGACTTCAAATTTATACCGTGTTCGATACTTTCGTTTCCCGATACAATTAAACGAAACGGGACTAACTGAGCTTTATAGCAATCGATTGGTTTTGGTACCGTAATCTCAAATAGGCTGAGAAGAAAACAATATGAAACAAGCCTGGATCAAAAGATTATGAAATATTTCAAGAGTAAAGAGAAAGTATCAGGCCCCGGATTTCGTTAAAATGTAGTATTTAATTTAATATTTCGAGTTTTTTTGTTCATGATGCTGATTATAATAAACGGATTAACATAATTTATAAATGTTTTCTTTATTTAAAGGTACGAAATGCATTCTTCATAAATTCATGGAATCTTTTCAAAGGTGGGAATATTTATAATGCACATTAAATTTGATAATATTAACCTTTATCACGCAAATGTATATTGAACAAAGTGACAGGAATTTATTAAAAAAATTCTTTAAAATATTTTAAAAAATAATTTCGTTTATATAATTATGTAATTTTTTTATTATCTCACTATCGGAGGCGCTATAAACGTGGCTTGTAACGCAAACTGTAACTTTGCCAGAAAAATAAGGCTCAATTCCCAAAATATACAGGACATATGTTTCTTTCAAATAAAGTTTGACTTTATTTAGCAGAAAGATCAAAGATGTCAGACAATTAAATCAGAAAACCAGGAATTCATCCTAGAAATGTTTTTCTAATTCTCTTCATAAAGATCTATAAAATTAACACGTTTAAAATCGTATAAACATTATTAATTTCTAATACTTCCTAATGTCTTTACTATTTTTAAGCACGCACGCATGCACGCACGCACGTACTCAAGCACGCACGCATGCACACGCTCACACATGCACGCACGCACGCACGCTCACACGTACGTACGCGCTCACGCTCGCACACACCCACACACGGACGCACGCGCGGGCCCTTCCATACACATTAATAGTGAAATTTGAAACTATTATATAAGAAATTTTAGGAAAAGAGAAGAAATTAATTGAATTTTTATTTAATATCACGTTTCCTCGAATGTCAACTGAAAGAACAAGTTACAAGGATTCCAAAACAAACTTTTTTGGGAATTTTAAAAAGAAGGAAGAGCAAAGGCATTAAATATTATTTTTAAACTTTATCAGAATATTATGGCAATAATTTCCTTTTCCATATTTCTTATCAAATATTAAAAATATTTTTAGGCCAGTGAAATATAATTGAGGTAATATATTTAAGTTCCGTAAAATAATAAGAATGTTTATAAGTACTCTTATAGAAAAATACTATAATATCCTTAAATATGTACATAACATGCCTAAATGAGTAGTGAATGCTTAAATAGGAGTGGTCATCATAAATTGCCTGGACTAATTTTGTAGGGTCAATGAAGGTTAAATTTGTTAAATGACAAGACAAAAATAAATCATATAAATTTAAGTATAATTCAAGTAAAAGAAATCACCTAATTAATAATGAAAAAAATATAGCAGAAAATATAACAACTTTTGGACGAATAATTATATAGAAATACTTTACGAATATAAAATATCTTCTAATACATTAGTAACTGATACTATAATTACATTTTAGTAAATCAATACTTCAGTGCCTTTATCTGAAATACATAATTTAAAATATATGTGATCGGTATAATGTAAAATAGAAATGTTCTATTATGTATCTGTAAATTTAAATTTAGGATTTAAAGAGGTAAGTGAAATCTCGAACAGATTTTCTTTTAATTCTTCGTTTTCGAACTAATTTTTAATTATAAAAATCGTGAATTTTTCTGGACGGAATATTGTCATATGACGACAAAAAAGAAAGTGCCTCAAGGTGAATTCATCTGACATCTAGAGCAAATACGACATGAAATATCCAGAGTTTTTTAAGATTCTTGGTTATCCTCGCAAGAGTATAGGTCAGTTATAAGGAATCCTTGATCACATATATATATATATATATATATATATATATATATAATCACTTATAAGGAAACACTGTGTGTCACAAATAAATTGATTTGATCTTTTTTTAAATGTTTACTCTGTCGACATACAAGTGTCGAAAAATATTTGAAACATGTCTATATCGTAAAAGAAAACTCAGCAAATGATACCAGTGTCGAAGGTGTTCAGCTTGGCTTCAGGTAAAAAAGCTTTTAATTCTTATAAAAAAAGGAGAAACGGCTCAAAAATGAATTTCATTCTATTTTTTGGTACAAAATGTTCACCAAATGAAAAATGCCCTTTGGTAAAAAATGTTAACAAAGTCTGGATACCGAAATAGTTTTTCGAATCTTTTGATTTATAGACAAATATAACTATTAATTCCAATGACGAAATTAAAAATCCTCCCAAAATTAGACCGAATTTCTATTAAAAAATATGATCTATATATCAGGTTAAAAATTACATTTCGCAATTTACCAATTTCTATTGTCAAATTTTGTTCGGTTATAAGGAAGACTGTGTGAAAATATTAAATATTAGGAGATCTGTGTAACTTTTAGGATTCAACTTTTTTATTGTCATTATATATAAGCATGTATGATTTTAATTAATGAAAGTACGCATTGTTAAATATTTCACGTCGTTTTTGAAGACAATTAAATATTTATGACATAATGAATCTAGTTATATAATGTACGTAAAGGTAATTATTTCTAAGCGTAACTAATATTTTTTGAATGGTATTAAAAATGTATCATAATATATTTACATATAATAGCAAAAATTATGTAAGAATTTCAGTGGGAAAAATGCTTCTTTGTTTATTTTTGCATAAATTAAAGCAGTCCTTAATAAAATGCTTTGAACAGACACAGCTAAATTTTGTGGGTAACCAGTTCTCTGATATCTGAGTAGATTTTTAATTTTTATATTTGAGTCCTTTCGGAATCTATGTTAATAATAAAACTAGTAATAATGAACGTTCCCTATTGTTATCCAAGGGGCAAACATTTCTTTTTAAAAGTACATTTTATTTTTGAGTTACTTTTATCTTCCCTTTTCGAAGTAAAATAAATAAGCTTTCATAGTAAATATACAAAATCGCCTAGATATATTTTTGATGAGAAATAAGGACATCGTTATAATGTGATTTCAAATTTTTCACATTTCGTTTATAACTGCAATAATTTTGATGGATAAAACATCAGCACTTAGTTTACACCTCATTAATGTCGTAAGAAATGCATGCCAGTTTCTATTATAAGTAATTTATAAATAATGAATATTAGCATAGAAACGAAAGATGTAATATAAATGTTATATAGTCACAAATGAAACGTTATGGTATATTTTTCTAAATGAGATGTCTCACTAAGACTTCTGCATCAATTGATTGCTCAATTTGGCATTTTGTGACACAATGCGTTCGCGACTGTGACCTACGTGCAATTGTGACCTTTGTGACTTACATGCGTTATTTTTCAAAAGAAGCGGCCATGTCTGACGTCTAGGGGATTGTCCAAGTATGAAACGTCCAGAGGTTGTTAGGTTCATGCATAAATCAATTAAAGTTCACATATTCTAGAAATTCCACTGGTGAGCTGGGGTGTGTGCGAGATGGGAAACGATGAGATGAGAAGTGTCTAGTAGCACGGGCAGCATGCGGCTGGTGATAATGATTAGTATTGAATGTGTTTAATTTCAAGATTTTTTAAAGACAACTTAAGTATGTGTTTATATTTTGCTTTTACTTTAATATTTTGCTTTAAGATATTTGCTATTAATTACAATTAATTACAAGAAAATTTTAACGAATAATATTATTTCTGTAGATTTCCCGTTAATAGATAATATGAATGTAAACATATTAGATTATTACGCCGAAAAAATTGTTTACCCGAAAAAATCGTTTTCCGTTTGAATGTCATAGCGTGAAAGTTAACCTCCCTAAACTTTATCAAAATTTTAACAAAAGTGACTGTTGGTTACCATATGAAAAGTTTCATATAAATAAACATTTCGAGCAAACATGAAGTTTCTTTCCAATACCGCCCTATGTCTACCTACCTAGTTAATATACTGAGAGTATTCCTTAAAATATAACATCTCAATGTGGGCTACGCGTACCTCTGAGATTACACCAGTCAGGTTCTTCTTTGTAGTCATTTATTAGTTTCAATTGCGGTATTTTTACTATTTAAATATACCTTAATTTATCGTTTTTCAATAAAAAAGAATGGTCTAAAACTAGACCATTACATAGCAATAATAATAATAGTTTCGATATCGAGTCTGCAAATTACACAAAGCATAGTTATTATGAAAGAGAAAGTAGCATGTCCAATTATAAATGAAGCTACTAATTAAAATTTTTATTTACATATACGAAGTATACAAAAACAGTTACTGACAGATGAAAGCTACATCGAATAAAAAATAATTGAAGATTGATTCTATTTATAAAGAAGAACCCGTTGTCCATAATTATCATTTACGTGAAACTCATCTCTTAAAATCATAAAAGTTATTATCGTGCGGCAGATATAAGTCATGTGTATATATTATAAATATTAAACAGCAAATAACTTTCATGTTCACGAATTCAAATTATTTAATTTACATGAAACATATGGTTGCCTTATATGCATACACACACACACACACACACACATATATATATATATATATATATATATATATATATATATATATCCAGATCATTCCTTATTATTAATTTGTAAGTATGTCCAGTCACACTACGTCCTTCGATATCTTTTCAGATTTACTAAGTTTTTATTTACCCATGATTTGCTCTTCAAGTAATGTTTTTATTGATCTTTTGTAAGTCGTTCTTTCAATGAAGTGGAGGCAGTCACTAGTTGGAATTTTATATCACGTCATAACTCCTTATACTATATAGTTTAAAAATTTCGACATCTAATTATATCAGAATTTCAGAGGGCTGCATTTTTCGTACATTTCAAAAATTTCGACATCTAATATCAGAATTTCAGAGGCTGCATTTTTCGTACATTTCATCAATTTTTGTTTATGAACTTATTGTATCCCCAAATCATAAGAAAATCTTACCTCGTTTGTTTAGAAAAGCTACGTATTACCTATATTCTCATTTTTACCGTTTTATTGATCTTTTCTTCAAAATGTATACATACTTCATAGATCGTCAAATTCTCCAAACGAAAGCTTTTGAAGATACCGGGACGAAAATAATTAAATTTATTTACTCTACTTTCTTACTGTTAACATACCGTCAGTAGCGTTACAGGCACAGTTAGTCAGATATTAAATATACTATCATTTTATTGTTGTTAAGTGTGCGATGCTCAACTTTATGTTAAAGGCAATGTGCCTCCACAGAATCGTAGCCAACATGACAACATCATTTCTCATGGTAGTGGAATGTGGTGAAATTGACATGCAAGTAAATAAATTAATTTATATTATACTTTCTTGTAATAATTATTTTCACTTTACGTCATACTATTTATATATCTCTCCTATTTTCTCGGTAAGACCATTTAAATTTTAGGCCTTCCTTTATTAATCTAAAAATAATTTATTAATCTCTTTAGTTGATTATTCTAATTGAAAAGTCGATACGTGCTATCTATAAATCAGATAAAATAATAGTTAAATATAACTTCCTGTGACAAATTGCTCTTTTGATATTGGTACGATGTGTATTTTATAGAAGGGTATATTATTAGGATATATTATATTCTTTCAGAGGGATATGATTTTGAAAAAGAAATAATAAATCTTTATATTTCATTCCTTCAAACAGTGAGCATTTACTTTTCTCCAACAGAATATTACGGTAATATAGATTAATTTTAAAACAGCGAATGGTTTGATGGGATTTTAGTGAGGTTATTGGAGGCAAAAGATCAATTAGATGTATAAATAATATCAATGATTCTAAAATATGTATAGCAAGTAATAGAATATAACAAGGAAGATATTTCTTCTAAAATATGTTTTCAAGCTATTGAATCAATTTTATTCTCATGTGCGTGGTACTCTTATAGAATTTATATGTTAGAGTCGCTTAACGTGCCGTTCAGTGTATTTTCTATCTAATCATTTAATAAAAACGAAAAAGTTTTGTTCAATTGATTTTATATTTTACTACGTACAATTAATAATATATTGCACTAACTGGTCCTCTTACTTTCATTAATAGTATGTAGTGTCGTAATCCACATTCATTGAGTTAATTATAAAGAATTTCTTTTAATTTTGCAAAATCATACAGCCACAGTCTTGTATGTATTTTGATACCACTTGAAAGGTTATTAGGCCGTTATTAAGTAAGTTTGAGTGCAATTTAATTCAAGTGGTATTAATCCAAGTTATTATCCTAAACATAAATTTAAAAAAAAAAAAATATAATCTTTTGTTTGGAATATCATATAATGAGAGAAAAAAAGGACATTTTCGCCAGTTTATTTCCCCCTAAATTTCTCCAAATTATGTAGTTTATAATTGGTTTCTATATTGAATTGGACACAACGAAGTCTTTAAATTTTTATCATGTTAATAATTAGATAACAAAAAGGTTAATATTCTCTGGACGAGCGGTTCGAATACGTTGGATATATATTTAGAGACAATAAATTTCTTTAAATTTTTCTTATGTAAACAATAGATAGCAAGATAGCTAAAAGTCTCTGGGCAATAATAGTTACAAGATGAGCAGTCCGAAGAGTTAGGAATCAGAAATAATGAATTTCTTTAAACTTTCATCACGTAATTAATAAGACATCAAGACGGAATTTTTTTCTGGTCGATGATAGTTTCTCAACGAGCGGTCTGATAATTGCTGCAGGTTACAAATCAGAGAAAATGTGATACTTTAACCAACACTAGTACAAAAGGAACTCGGTAACCATATACACGTACGCATTTTCTGGAATTGAAAAAGTTTTGGCTTATATGGTGACCACTCCGAATATTTCCTCTTCTTTCTTAAAGCATAAATTTATTAAACTATTGCAGTATGAGAGCATGGGTGTAGCTCTGTCACATTCGGCAAATTTAATTCCGAATAAATTAACTGAATCGAAGCGTTGCACGCCATGCTCTTTACATACCCTTCCAGAAACATTCGTAAAATGTAGTTTATTTTCTCAGAAATTGCTGAAAAATGGTGGTGAATTTATTATTTACCAAGCTATTATTTTTCAGGACTTGTAATTTACTTGAATTGTTGAAATATCGCGTGATAATTATACAAAAATAAAATAAACTGAAAATAACAGCTAATATTTTGGCTAAAATTTGCATGACATAGCGGTAGCCCTTGATTGTTTGGAATAAGAAAGACAACAATCCCAACACTGATTTATTTTCAGTATAAAAAAACAAATTCTCAAATAAATTCGGGATTAAGTATAAGCTATTTCCCATCATATATTCGAATATACTCCAAATAAAACCAATGGTCCATCATTCAGGGTCTGCTGTGGATGAAAGCGTTCATGTAAAGATACATTGCTATAAATTTATGTATTCAACAATAATGCGACTCAGCAACAAACCATATTTCTTGATTTTCAGGCCGCACTGAAAAACTTAAGTACTTTTAAAATTTGTTTTAGTTTCTCTACCAGCAGAAAACGGCACGCTCTAGGGCACGAAGTTTGAATGGAAGACAATAAATGATCGCAAGTGTCCTACAGCGCTCTGCGAGCTATTTAACGACCTAATAAACTGACGTAGGATAACGCTAGTTTACTAACGTCACCGATAATTGGTTACCAGTAAATTTTAACGAGCAACATGTTATAAAGCCTGCCGTAAAAATGTGCACCGAATGAAATGTGTGACATTCGTATGGAGTATATTAGATGATTATTGGTTACTCCAATGACTAGTTAAGTTGTGACAAATGATGCAGTTATGCTATGCTTGTTTAATGTGATGATGGTATATAAATAAATATTGAAAGTAAAGAACATGAGTTTTTCAAATGTTCATGTCATAAATTTTATAAGAGCGTATAAATACAAAATACCTCTAATCCGATTAGAAAAAATCGTTTAATAAATTTTTCGTTTGTGGTAAAAGTACATAATCGTAATAAGACAGGACTACTTAACTGTCTAAAATTTTGCTTTAGATTTTGTCGCGAAAGGATCACATATTGCGGCAAAAAAACCAGAAGAGCCAATTAAAACATAAATATCTATCGGCTGCATAATTTTGTATGGAGATTAGGTAACTAAATCACCTAATTTACTCGGAATGAGAGGATTATACAGAGCCTTATTGCACCTGAAATCTGCAAAAAAGTGTTATATGACAAACTCCAAATAAATCCAAGATCATAAATTACACATTCTGATATTCTGTAAACAAATATCAAATTGTATATCGTTATATTATAGGTCATTGCCCATAATTACATTGGGGACATTCTTAACACAGGCGAAACAAGAATTTACCATTACACAATCTTTTAATAAGATCACCTTAATATGTAAAACAAATTTTTAATCAAACTACTTATTAATATTCAAAAATCTCCATTATAGACAGTAATTAATAAAAGAAGTGTTTTCGTTTTTGTTTGTTGTTAATATCTTTTATCTACAAACATTTTATGTGTGGAATTAAAATCTTAGCATGGAAATAAATAAGAGGAACCAAGTATAATTTATTGGTTTTTGTTCAAATTATTATCTTTTACCTGTACGCGAGAAAAAAATTATTATTTCTAATATGAACTTTTCACCGCATGGTTTCCTTCTACTAACCAAAGGAAAGAAGTAATATTATTTTCCCTGATAATGTATTTTTACAACTCGCGATTCAGATTGGAATAACATTTAAAATATTAGAAAAATAACATTATGTATGTATTTAATTTCGATCTCTGTAATTATTTGTATATCTTATCTCTTATCAATCTTCGAATTAAAATATATGCATTATGGCTATTTCCCTTTGGAAATATGTCTGTTTCTGAGTTGGGTACTTTTGTTTTCACTTTGTCCAAAATTATGGATAAAGTGAAGTGGCTAAGTAAGGTAGCTTACAATAGAATGCGAGTAAGCATGAAAGTCGCATTGGCTACCACAGAAAAATTATAAAAAAATTAACCGTATTTTGAGCATACTAGGAAGTAACCATATGTGCTACACCTGTCTAATGTATATCTTGTGACTCCTATATATTTTGGTTGCTTTTTGGGGTTTTAAATTTGATGTATTTGTAAAAAAATGACTGTGGTATATATATATATATATATATATATATATATATATATACACATACATATATATATATATGTATATATATATATATATACATACATATGAATTACTTTACAACAAATTTAATATTAGTACATGGATTTTCGCCTATACAATTAAGTACCGCGAAACAATCACACATATTACTATATTTACTTTATAATATTTTATCAATAATTTATACACACTAATATAATCGATACTGATGAAATAATGTAACTGTTTTTTTAAGTAGAAAATTGCTACAAACCTTGAAACGTAAAATCATGATATTGTTTCGGACATGAAGCAATATTTTTAATGGAAATTACAAGGTGTAGCTAAAGAATTACTAATAGGGTCCCATTGTCACTATCCTTGGGTGAAATTGGGGACGTAATTTTTAAAGAAAACTACTTCACTTACTTTTTTTTCTTTCTTTAGCAGTGTCCATTATTCTCCCCGTTAACTTCAATATTTCTTTTATAAATTTTAAGACACAAAGAAATATACAAACATTTCCATTATAAAAGTATGCTCAATAACTAACGGCTAACCATAGAATCGTAGAGTCAAAACAAAGAGTACAGGTTTGCTTTGTCTTACATTAAAAATCCTAACTGATTTTGTCATTTCCTTTTACATGGTGCATACTAAACAGTAAACATTTTCATTGAAAACATTAAATTATAGCAAGCCTTTCATTAATATTTAGTTTAATGTACTATTTTAATAAAGTTTTATTCACCGTCAAACCCTCCATTGGCTAAAGCTTACTAGTTAAAAAGGGAATCGTTAATATTTTTATCAACTATTGAAATTAAAATATAAATTTTTTCTCAGAACTCATTAAATTGTAATAATTGCACTTTTAAATACAAAGACACGTTTAATACTTGAACTAATACTGGTTAATATTAATACTGGATGCAGATATAGTAGTATATAAGCAAAATTTATCGATCTAAAAAGAAAAATTGGATGCGGGTAAACGTCACAACCGTAAAGGTTGCTTATGAAATGCAGTATTTTTTTATTAATCTATAGGTTTTTTACTTTTCAAGCTTCAGTTATAAATATGAGCGCAATATTTGTGACATTTTTCGTCTATTTATTTCAATAAATTTTAATGTAACATTACCTTACTTGTAGTGATTAAAATAAAGATAATATTTAAAACAAAATGATAATATTCTTCATCAAAAAATTATTTTTTAAATAGGACTTCAAATAAATTAAAATGAGGTAATTTCAAAACTCAAATTTGACATTTTATCTGGAAATAGAAATTTCTTGGGTTGAGATTAAAAACTTGAAGTAACCTTTTACAGCTGAAACAGTTATCAGTAGTTAACAGTAGCTGCCTATAGCTCTACACGATAATCTTTCAGTCAATTTATGATCACCTAACTTGTTTTTCTACTTTTCAATTTTTTTGACGTAATTTTTTTATTCGATGGATTTCAATTTTTTATAGTACCGTTTTTACTTATTATGAGATCGTAATGAAAAAGGAAAGTTAATAACTTCCTGAATCAAAAAAATATAAATCTAATTAATTATTAACCCTTTGTCTAAACACATAAACGAAGAAAAGTAATAGCCACCAGTGGTTATCTGTTAACCGTTGAGGAGTTCAGTGCTCCATATCCGGAATCCAACATCAGATTTTCCGGAGTAATAACTAAAGTAACAACTAACTAGTAGCGAATATATTGAATAACGATTGATTTACTACTATCCATTAATGAGTTGCATAATTCATCTTCGGGACTCACCGTCAGACCCTAACCTGGTGGATGTTGCGACTATTTTGCAAAGTTAAAACTACCAGTAGTACATATTTTGAATTACGGCTGATATACTACCACCTAATAAGGAGTTCAATTGTTCATCTCCAGAATGCATCATCAGCCCCTGCATGTAATGATCAGTGGTGCAATTATTTTGTAAATAACCATTACAAGTAGCAAATATTTTGAATCATGTTTAATTTACTGTGGTCCGTTAAGGAGGTCCATTCTTCACTTTCGAAACTCATCATACGACTCTGACCTAGTCGATGGTGTAGTAATCACCGTTGATTTATAAGCTTTTAGAGTTCCTGCTTTTAGAGTTCCATTGTTTATATATTAAACGATAAAATAAATTAGTATTAAAATAAATTGATGTTCATAGAAAAGGGTATATCGATAACAGATTGTTATCACTAACATCAAGTCGACTTATTGACTAAAAGGAGGAATAGTAAAGTTTGATATTAGGGGAGAAATAATAATTCCACCTAGCGTTCGCTACTTTCCCTACTCTATCAACTTTATATAATACGAAAAGTTTAATGAAAATGTTTGCTCGACTGTAATCATATCTAGATATTCCTTTCTTTTACATGCTTTATTTTATGAAAATAAGAAACAATTTCTTTGTATTGTTGAAACTAATAGGTATAAATTAAATAGAAATACGTTTTTACCAATATAATATATTAAGATTTTTGAGTATACATTCATTTTAGCGAAAACGGAAATTACATTGTTTTCTCCAAATGAAAGAAATATGAATGAAACACATCATCATGAAAATAATTGCTGCACGCGATTATTTTAAGAAATGTTGTCTTCATTAATGTCACTTTAACAAAGAAAAATTTGATTAAACTAGATTTAAGAAGTTTGACGTGCTTTTAAGACGGACAAAGCCTGTCAATTTACGCAGTAATTCCTTTGTAATCCTGACTATTTGTGGCATTTTCCCATAAATATGGAACATTAAAACTGCAGTTTTCTGAACTGCCCTATTATTTTATTATTGAGACTAAACGTGTCAGATTAAAAACATAAAGTGAATAAGTAAATCTCACACGAATATAATAAAAGAAAGAAAATTAAAATTACTTTACTCCCTCTATAATTTTTTTCAAAATGTTTCTGAAATAAAAATAAAAGAATGAAACATAAAACCATTATTTACAATTATTATCAAAACTTTTATAACAGATCTTTGATAATTATGATGTGCAATTTCCTGTAAGGTATAGTAGATACTCGACTGATATAAAAATGCTGTAAGTAATTTAAATTGCAAGTAATTAAAATCATTTCCAATTATATCCTTTGTAAACAGAATAATTTGAAAATTGAATATGAATAAATTGAACATTTCTAATACGAACTCAAAACATACTATTATAGATCACGTATCAATAAATTGATGAAAAATCACGTAAAAAATACATTATACCAAAATATTTAAACATAGTATCATTATCCTGAAAAATAAGTGCGACTTTTCTTTTAGATAATGTGATGATACAGAAAATATTGTACCGGTGTGTTTAACTAAGCAAAAACAATTTCATTATTGATTGTTTTAATAAGTTGTCAAAATAGTCTTCAATAATTTTGTGAATTGTAATCAACCTAATTTATATTAGCATACTTATCAAGTTGTAATAGATTCACATTAAAAAATATTAAATAAATAAATCGGATCTATTTAAAAACGTTTGTGTTAGGTTTAGACGTCGTTGACTCTTTTTTTTTAAATCGGTATGGAATTGTATCATGATTTCGTATAAACAATTTTTATTTCTTTAAATATGCTAATCATCTCTTTACTAACGACATTGTATGAATTAAAAAATACTTGAATAATTGTTTTTTTTTTAAATTAATATGTTGGCTTTAAAAATAGATTACGCTTGGCAAATAGTTGGAAAATTGGGAATATTTTATAGTTAGATTTTAAACATTTAAAAACCTACTTTGGTTTCATTGAATGGAATTTAATCTTTAATATTTTATTTACATATAAAAATATGCCTATATATTACGAAGCTATTTATCGAGAATGAAACCAAGGTTCAAAATATCATATGTATCACAACATTGAATTCCACTACTATAAATATATGTGTTTTGTAGTATAATATGATATAAAAAACTACTAAAATTATCTGTTTGCATAACTCTGCTTTTTAAGATGATTAATATCTGAAAACCAACCACTGAAATCCAGTTCACAGTCGCAGTAGAAATAACATTGAATAAATTATGACGAAAATTCTCATGCTGGCGTTTAAATTTCTCTAGCAAAGCTCAGCAAGAATTTAGATATTTTAATTTAACTATATTTTAGGGTTAATGTTTTTAAACAGAAACCTAGTTTTTTTACTTAAATACGGCAAAGCCGAAAAGAAAGAGTTATAATTTTAGCCATCTATAAATGTGTACGGATGTTATATTCTAGGGACCAAACTAATAAAATGAATTTAACAAGTGAAGTGTCGTTGGGTTCCTCCAAATACTGAGAGTGTCAAAGAAAAATAAAATACGATATACACTGGACTACGGTGTACACTAAACTACATCAAACTGAGCATAAAATTAAAGATGCTATTGAGGAAATTACAATCATACTTGTTACAATTCACTGGAAATTGCTAGGAATTAAAAGTGGAAGAAAGAAACAAAGAAATCTTTGTACCCTTAGTAGGTACTGCATATACTTGACTCGTACAAAATTTTCTTGAGTAAATATTTAATATATACAATATATATTTTGATGAGAGGTTATCGAATGTAATAATTCTAATTGGTAAATACAAGTTTGATTTGATATTTCAGTAACTTGAGTATTACCGCGATTTTATTGTGTCATATATTCCATAAAAGTAACAGGCATAAACATGTTTAAGAATAATTCCTTGAACGAATAATACTTTGAATTTGATTTATATCCATCACATATATCATGACATCAGCGCCGTCGTAGAGTGGAGCGCAGCGAGCTGCTTACGGTTTAATGCAAACAAATTTTCAATGGTGAGTTATAGCCGATATGTACTCCTGTCAAATAGAAATTTATGGACAGTGCAACCCCATTGGATCGTCTGTCTGAGTTCGTTGATTTGGGAGTGAGATTTAATCGGTGGCATATGGACATATGGCGGATGTAGCAGAAAAATAATTTTAGAAACTTCGATTCGTGTTGCATAATTTAAAAAATTCTCTCATCTGTATCAAAAATCTTTGTCATCAATTTGCTTGTTGTACACTTCATTGAGCAGAGCAGATTAGGATTCAGCTTCATTATTTGGAGCCCACACGAAAATAAATACAGCTTGAAGAATTAATGTGTACAAAAGACCTTTATTTCAGACTATATGGTTATTTCCCCTTTATATTTCCTTCCAATTTCCTCATGGAAATCGACAGGAAACAGTATATGGCTAGTATACCCATACCAGGTTTCCATTCCTTGCAACTCTAAAGAGGCGTTGCGCTTATGAAATTATCCACCAGATGTTAAAAGAAAAAAATTCTATGCCTTGTATTATTGAGTAAACTCTCATTCTCCGCACCTGACAATTTTCTGGCGCTCAGGCAGTCATTACCTGTTTGCAATACTACCCTCTAGAATTTAACTATATCAGAATTCTTCAGTTTTTTGCGGTAATCAACTGTTCAACTATCTCATCGCTTTCCCACCAAAGTGCGATTTGTTTATGATAAGTAAAAGTAAATTTATCGAGATGGGTTATCGTTATCTTTTACAATTCTTTTTTATTTTGTATTCATATTTAATATATATCTCTTTTGTTTTAATTAATTAAATCAATAAATATTTATCGTTAACAAAAAAATAGATAAATAAATACAGTCCAGATTCAACACTGGACATGTTTTATTACTATACATGGCTTGAATTTAATTTCAAAATAATTTATTTCGGCTCTGATTATAATATTCATTTTATAATTACTGAAAACCTGTTTAGTTCAAACGGAAATTTCTCTATCGTAGTCCATGTACACCAAGGAATAATTATTTAAGGGTATATAGTACTTCAATTAATTGTTATTATTATTTCAATTAAAATATTAACAACATTAATATTGTTTCCCGCCATATAAGTACTTTGTCTTGAATTTTAAAATCGTAGCTATACTTTTCCAAAAAAACTTAAAAGAAGTTTCAAACGATGTAACTTTTTCCATTATTTTGATTCCACCAGTTTTGGAGACGAGGGAGATGGACTTATATATTTACTGTTAACAAAAATAAAGTTTTTTGGAATCCTTACATGTCGTTCTTTTTATTGACAAGAATTGCGATACGAAGACACACGATACAAGAAATTAGAAAAAGCAATCGTTTAATTCATTTGCCGCCTCTGCAATATGAATATAAATATCTTTAGGCGTTAGGCATTGAGATGGTCTGGAATAGATTGAGATGGTCTGACTGGTTAACATTCTTCATTACAGTGCCAAATATCAAGTTTCTAAGTCAGATGAACGGACATGCAACCGTTCGTATAAGGGTCTTGTTTTTAATGGATCAGAATGGGTTAAAGAAACTAATAAGGTAACAAACATTGTCGTAAGAGAAAATTTTGTTATTACGGAGAAAAATAAAACGTGCAAATAAATTCAGTTATGATATTCATAATATCTATTTAATTAAAATAAAATCATTAGTCGATATTTCTTCGCAATTTATCGCATGTGTGTTCGTCATTTATCATATCAATATAATTTCTAATTAAAATATATTTATATGTCTTTACTTTTAAATATATGACACTATAGTCGCCTTAATAATAGCATTATGAACACATTTGTTAACATTGAAAGTCACGCAAGTACAATTTGTTTAAATATACATTTATGTAGATCTGGTTAAAGATGAAACCGAACTATATTATATAGACCCAAAAATAAGCAAGGAAAGAATGTGGATATAACTTCAATCTTTGATGTAATTATTTTAAGAAAGTTGTTTGAAAAATTTGTGAACAATGCTTAACTTATCTAAGGGTCACAGATAATAATCTATATTTTTTGTCACTGCAGATTCATGTATAATATAGTAAATGAATAAATGGATAAGATAGAGTGGCTTACATTACGCAAAACAAAAAAGACATAAAGCTTTTCTTTTTTTAGCGAACGTGCAGCGCGTCTTCATATTTACAAGACATAGCCGCTTTAACAAAATAATGAATAAAAATGATTAGATATTTAACCCTTACATTACGTCTGCACGTATAAAAATAAATATAAAAGTAAATTAAAATTTCATTTCGTAGTGAATTAATATTATATATTGATATCTATTAACAAAACTTCAAATAAAGTTTATAATTTCAGCGTGATATCCACCTCTTTTAATCGTATATAAAACATATCACAATTCAAATAAATTTATTATGCTCAAACTCAGAATTGTCTAATGTTTACGGAAAATATCTTCATTTTTTCTAAAATAAAAGTGATTTTCTTCTCTTCCACGAATACTTTGCACAACATGAACATTTCTTTATGTCTACTGCTCTGAGTAACTCTTCGTCACTTACACCATAAGTAATACAACTTGCAAAATTAAATTAAACAAACTGACATATATGTCACATATATAATGTCCTTAGAGGCAAATACCAAATCTAGTAGTCGTAAGATAAGGGTCCAAACGAAGGTAGCATCCCGCGGGATCGCAGATTACTATGTAGATACTATTTTTATGTTCGACTTGCTGACAGCGACTTTACTCGTGCCGTTTAGATTGGCAAATAATTTTACATGCTTAGCGTCGTATGTATATATTCGCTTTTAAATAATATATGTTTTTGGATATTATATTCTAATGTCAACAAAGACAACATAAGTCTTTTTTAAACTGGAAGACGAAAGAAACACGGGTACAAGCAACAATGGTAAGGTTGTTTACTCAAATAAAATCGTACATAAAAGCTCAAGGAAAATGACCAAAATTAAATAATAAGTATATTTTCAAAAATATATTTCAGTGCCAAATCCCAAAACCTTTCGAAATAAGGAACAAAAAGAAATTAAAGTTGTTAAAAATGCAGTTATATCATTTTATGAGTAAATCAATGTCCAAAACTAAATCGTGGAACTCGACAGTATAATGTACACTGAAGGTAAAAAAAAATTCAAAGCTTTAGAGTTTAAACTCTTTGACGAAATTTAAAAAATCGGTACATGAATGTTGAACTTCAAAGGCCTCCTCGCTAATATTACTAGTAACTATATATAACAAAGTAAATTGTAGTTTACATTGTATTTTTGCAGCTTGACCGAAACCCTTATGTACTCGGTTCAAACATAAGTTACAAATTAAATTTTATTATCATAAGTTGCCTGTAAATGAAAATTGTGGGTCACAAACATTTTTTTTTCTAGTACCATCGAAACGAGCTACAAGCAGTCTATAAATAAAAAAAACGGGTAAAAAATTAACGACATAAGTGGCTATCATAAGTAAATCCTGGAATGCTTATTCAATATTACGAATGTCCTACATTTATAGAAAAAAAATTTAATTTCCTTCAATTATAACATTTATGAGTAAAACGTTCTGATCGATCGCAATGGCGTAGCAAAAATATATTGAAATAAATTGGAAAGAGCGACAGAGCCGAGGCGGTGAGACAATGGTGCAATACGGACAGAGTGACACGGTTCATACATACTGGTAATGGTCGATTGTTTATGTCTTTTCTTATTTTATAAGCTTTATTTAACTTTGTATTTTTCAGTCACTGTATATGTTTGGATTAAATCTTGTAAGTTAATTTTCACCCACATTTGTTACCCAATTGAGTCGAAATAGATAGTTCCGTTGAAAATACAATATTATCGTATTATCAAATTGATCTCTTGATGGAATCGAAAGATGTTTATGATCACCTTACGAAGGAAAGGAAAGGCGGCATTGTATTTAGACGCGTTTAATTTGTTTCGCCAAGACATTTGGGCTCCCACGAGGATTACGGTCTACTGATAGTGCAGTAAAGAAAGCATTGTAATTTCATAACGGCGAGTGGCAGACTCACTATTTATGAGTACATCTAATTCGTCTTGGTAAGAGTTTTCGTTTCGTAATGTGTCATTGGTCTAATAATGGTGCAGAATCCGACCTGACGATGTTCCTGGGATACCTGACGATGTTGGTGGGATATTGGCACCTTACATATACTTATTTAGAACTGACTAAGATGCCAATGTTGAAAATAAAATGGAACTGCTTGCAATTAAAAAAACAATGACTTAAATATGAAAAAATTGAAAACAACATTTACGTGTATTTCATCGGTAGAAATGGATGACAAACTATGTAAATATTTAAAATAATTTGATAAAAGCATTATATTTTGTTACATTTTGTTTCTTGCATTTTTTTTATCTGATAAATACAGTCTTAATAAGAATGTGTGTTGCACTAGCAAATTTGCACAAAGACAAATTAAATTAAATAATGACCAATTCCAAATTTCTATGTCATATTCTGTCATCGGTATTTGACTTTAGTATATTATACTTTTCCAATAATTTATTTATTCTGTTACGATTCTTAGATTTTATTTCCAAATTTCACACTCTCCTACTTATATTGAAATGTATAGTGATTAAGTTCAGTATACTTAATAAAAATTAATTTTAAACAAAAGCCTTTATTAATGTCTTTACCCGTTCGACTTGAATTTACATTACATTTATTTTGTAATACAAAATATTCCATTAAGTAACATTAACTTGCAACTATTACAACATATTATCAAAATATAATAATAGTTGCAATATTGTAATAGAAGCAAGAAAATGTTATCCTAAATGTGACAATCGTTATACTCAAAAAAGTTATGGCGATTTTCTGTGATTATTCATTAAGATTAAAAATTCTGGAATTCTTGATTTCTTGTATCGGATACATATGAAATTTCAAAATAGTTTAAAAAACGGAGAAAAAAATCTGGCAACACTTTTGTACTGTGACTGGATAGATCGTAATAATATGATATCATTCTCTCAGGTAGCTTAAATTCTACCCTTTAAGGCTTTTTTCTATCCAAGCGTATCATTGATATTATTATGAAAAAATAATCGTTTAGCGACGAAAGTATTTTCTTGAGATTTCGTGATAATACAAAATATTTTGTAATAAAATTTCTTATTCATAATTATGCTATGTGGTGTGGAAGCTTTTTTTTCGTTCACTGGGAAGCTTTTTTCGTTCAATATGAAACCGGTGTTCGATTATTATTGAATTGACACGGATTTCATTTATATAGGGAATTCTATATAATTTGTTCAATAAATCATGCTCTGTCATTACTCCCAATTTTAATTCAAACATTTTATTGATTTTTTCAATTAAGATTTTCACCTCAAATAGCAGGTAAACCCTTAGCTTGCGAATACTTTAAGGTCTCGGTACCTTTCTGTAAATGAGAGTGACTATTAAAATCGTTCTATTCTGCACTCTTATTTAAAACGCATTCCTATGCCGAACCTTTTAGCAAACTCGAATGCTATCCTGTTTATAATGTCGACGAAGGTAGAAAACCCGTCTTTTCAAGCCCAAATATGTGTACTATTTCCTTTTTTATTTATTATCAAAGTATGGAATATTTTATACAATAGTGATGAATCAGTAAATAAGCACACTGATAATAGGACTAAAAGTAACAAGTAGCTATTATATTAGGAAAATATATTTCCGTAATATCAAATAAGACCGTACTGATATTTTAAAAATTTGAAAAAATCTTATTTTATTTTAATTTTTTGCCAATTTGTACATTGGAAAATTACATCAGTGTACCATTTTATGCGTATAATATAATTGGTCTTATACAGATAAAAAAACCCAACGAAAATATTATTTCATAAATATAAAGTTTATATAAAGTGTATCAGGACAAAGCCCATCGCGCTTTGACACTGAAAAATAATATTCAATAACAAACATGGCTTACACTAAAGCTCTTACCAACTAGATAGAGAAAACAGGGTGGATAATCATTTTATGCTTTTTAGTGCAATATTTTTTAAAAGCGTTTTTTTTTGTTAAAGTATTTAATTATATACGTATATTTTTATACTGAGTGTCATACATTGAGTTTACGTATCTAACTAAGGACCGACAAGTACAATTCACATACATAATTTCGTAACCGCATCTATATCTTATTTATTTTTTTTTTTGGGGTTTTTTGTTTGTGCCTCCACATATTTGAAACTGGAGCAAATGACGCAAATAGCTGAGTACTTTAAACTTCTGAGGGAGATGAAGGGATAAATTTAAACTTGCATAATATTGATTTACAATATTTTCCCAGTTAACAAAAATAATTCATTTTGAACGGCAATTTCTCTAAGTACTTTTGAATCATATTTTGTGAGAATAAGGACTGATGAATTAAGAAATCGAATGCAATTCAGAAAATATTTGTCCAAGCTATGGACGCAACTGAGAAAGGAATAACACGGAATTTGCAAGACAACTACTACTACTACCAGAAAATGTTTTCTTCTTTCTTAATGTCAATAAAAAAATATTTTAATCAGTACATCAATTTCAACCGCCTTTATTCCTTTATACTTTTAAAGTCGTAATTATAAAATATACACAGTCATATTTATATGCAATGCATATTTTATTATTTGAACAATATTTCAATAAAACTTTGTGTCAATCTAAATGAACAGTCACTCAGATTTATATGAACACGAGAAGTTTAATAATGACCTGATGATACTGTAATACAACGAAAACAACGACATTTTAATAGCAGTTGGCAATAAATCTGCCAGTGTTTTTGTGTATATTCATGAAAATACAAACTACTTACGTACTTCAATAAATACCTACTTCAATAAATGTGGTAATACAAATATTTTAATTACACAAATCGCTCATAAAATACATAAAATTTATATAAATGACACGACACCCTACGTTGTTAAATAAAGAATGTTCCCCTCTCGTAAGTTACTTCTGAGTATTTAAAAGAGCTAATTATCGTATTTATATGAAATTAAGAAATATCATAATGATGTGTGTGGTAATTACATTCACCGCTAATTTAAAAAACCTTTATTAATAAAAGCTATTTTTCCTAGAAACCAAACGACGTAAAAAATTACAATTTGGGAAGTGAAATAAATTTTATGAAGTGAAAAAACAGTCATAAATTTTCGACTGTTTTTTTTTTGGAATTATACGTAAGGCAAGTACCAGATTTATTGTTAAAAAGATTCCCAAGTAAGAGGCCATTGTTGTCATCCCCAATCTACAAAATGTTTAACATTAATATCGAGAATATAACAAAATTACTATAAGTTTTTCCAAAATTTTACGGCAAACCAGAATGTTGATTCTAAATCCCATTGTTACTGAGAAAATCATAATAATTGAAAGAAAGAAAAGTAGTTATTATATTTACTTGGTGAAAAATAATATTAATATTTGTAAAGAGTTCTATGGAAATATAACAGAAGCTTAAATGTTTATATTGTTTATTTAAGTGTGTATGGAAACTTTCGAAGTGTAAATTCCCCTCGTACTTAATAAGTTTTTTATTATTAAAACGTGGCTATTACTCGCTGTCCGTATTAGATGAGCAAGACATGGGAAAACAAACTGTAAAGAACCGATATATAAAAATATTACATAACTTAAGACATTTCCTGTACATAAAATATCTGTATTTAAGGGTAAAATAATATTTGAATTTTTAATATATTTTAAATTTTTCATAAAACTATGCAATGCTTATCTATGGAACCACTAAATATGATCATTTCTTCAATAAATCCTTGTCCATATAACAGCTTGGTGCTTTTACGTATAACAATGTAGTATATCACAATATATAACAACTATTATTTTAATTATAAAGTTGTGAAGCGAACTGCACAACAAATTGAAATACAGCAGTACTTCCAATACCGAGTTGAGAAAATATAATTTATGAGCTTTAGGGTGTTCATAATCGGATGTGGTAGATCAAGTAATATATAAAATAATGACTTCTTACCTACTCACGTATAATAGCTTGACAAAAAAATGTTACCAATTGCCATGCTAATGATTTTTTAAATAAAATCCAGGATAAATTCTATTATATGCGTGATTAATGTTTCTTTAAACTAAGGTTATATTTCCCTAATATAAATTATTTTATATGGAGATAATATTACTGAATTTGTTTTTCATTCAATATGAACAACAGCTTTAAATACAGTATCTTCACTACGGATATTATGAAACTTCCGGAAGTGCTTCGTGATAAATGCCAGTGTCCTGCATGCAGTCATATATGATCCCATAAAGTGATCGTAGTTTTTATAACATGCCGAGATGTTAAGCATTTGAAACACGGACGATAACAGAACCTGCTAATGCATAAGTATTCAAAGATACAAGAATAAGTCAGCAGTACGCATAAATGTAAATGGCCACTACTTTCTAAGGTTACTATTATTTAACATAGATTGTTTACGTGATAAATACCAGTTAAACGTGTGAGGTTTCTGAATCTCTGTTGAATTTAAATCGAATATTTATCAATAAAATTTATTTGAGAACACAAGTACATATTAAGGGATTATTAAAAAAATATGTAAAATATAAAAAAAAAATTTTAAAATATATTGCGTATCTTTCTAATATTCAAGGGCATTACTAATTTTTAACCATATTCTACGTAAACTATATTTATGCTTTAATAAAAATATAAACGCGTCACATTCTTATATCACATAGGAATTTGCAAAGTCAAGATGGCCTTGAATATCGCCAATTTTCGATAGACGATGATATTTCAAGAGAAAAAAGTATTTAAACTGTGAGCAGCAAAATATTCACGGCTAATTATGTAATAATTCTCTAATATGATCAGTTGCTTAGTAAATTTTAAAGCTGTACTTTGACGTATTCAACCAATTATGCTTTGCTTAAACGTTACGATAGATTAGCGATTATTTTGTGAACGGATCTCTTTTAGCGTGATCTATTTAATTAGGTGTTTACCTTATTGATCTTTAAACCATAAATACTGCCAATGGTTTTACTCATCATAATATAAAAAAAATATAAATTGGATATAGATCCATCACTCCAGATTTGTGTGTTATCTCTTTTTTTACTTTTTTTTTATAATGGAAAAGGTGTAAGATAACAATAATGTCCTTTCATGATTTAGTGTGCAATGATCATAAAATACTCATATAAGTGAGATATCAAGACTGTGTTCAAAGTATATCAAAATTATCTTTTTGTCTTTTCAACACGTCGAAAGTACGTGCTACAAGATGCGAGAACTAAGATTTGTAAAACAAAATCAAGTATTATTAGGATTGCACTTTCAAAGTCAACCCCGGATCACGGAGACGACTCAAATTTTCTATGACCCAATATGAATCAATTATAATGGTTTTGAAATAGTATTTCTTTCGTTAATATTTATTTTAGGCGACTAGTTAAACAAATGTTTCTATAATAGATATGTAAAATAAATAAATTGAATGTACTAAATATAATTAGTTAATAAATATTAAGATTGCTACTATTGGTTTCATACCGTGCTTTAAGAGGTTCGAGATAATTACAAACATTATGTACAACGGTCTAATGAATATATCTTACTCAAAGCTAATTGAATTAAGGAGGCTGCATATTTGAAACGTATCTTAATATTAACCTCATTATTTGAGATTTCGAACTGAAATGTTCAATAATTATCAAAATTTGAAACTAAAAATTATCTTATATAATACTTATGTAATAGGTAATTTTATTATAATTATCTTTTTAGATTGCCCTAGCGAGACTAGAAAGCCTTATATTGTCGAAAAGTCCGTCTATTTTTCTGCCCGTATGCAAGTTACAAATGTATTACTTGTAGACTGCTAATGTTATACAGTTGAAATAATATATAATTGTTATATTTATAAGGCCTAAGTAAAGTAATTTTTTTCAAAGAGATTTTCTTAGGGTATTTTCCTTACTTGTAAATTGGGGGTGAATTTCTTTTTACAACCATGTGTAATTGAAAATAATTTTCTAATCTTTTTGAGATACATCATGAACGCTTCGGGTTTTGGTATTCTTTCGATACAGGGATCCCTTTAAAAATATTAAACCCTAAGCGTAACTTTTGTGAGAATTACGTGTTTCTATCTATTCCCCCCATCAGTTAAACTGTTATTTTTAAATATCTGAGAATTACTCACAATTGGAATATGTATTACGAAAGCTCTACTATTTCACGAGTAATAATCGATCAACTTATGAGATGTAGTTGGTGTCCTCCAAAAGTTCATTTAAACTCATTACGAGTGACAAAGCAAATGCGAAAATAACTGTGTGTTTGAAATGTGTATTCATTATGTTTGTGAAAACATACTAGGTAATACATTCATCTACTTACATGGTGAGAAATAATATTATTTAAATATTTTACGGTTGCCAAAAATATAGACGGAAATATGTTTGCGTCGTGAAAAATTAATATATGTAAGTAGTATAACAGAAATACTTGATTTCCCTAAATGTTTATAGATAACCATGTCGGTACGGAATCCTCGTTTCGCAAGTTCTTCTTGTCCTTCCCAGCTTTTTTTACATCCATTCTTCAACCCATACCTTATAATCTTTATCAATTTTGAAATAAAACCTTTTCAATGAAAATCATTTCAATTTAGATAACAGAAAAAAATATGCCATTGTGGAAAATTGATCCAAATCTACTTTTTTATATTTTATGTTAATTTACCTGGTAAAATAAATTAATAACAATAATTTCTTCACTTTTTATGACCCGTAACAAAATAAAAAACAGCCTCATAAATTCCGCCCACACACCTATACATTCATTTGTTTGGCCACCTTATGTTCACTGTTTGTTATTTTAAGCCAATATGCCTGAAATTTTCCAAATACCTATTTCAATAGGGGTTTTAATTAAAATGAAACAAAATATGAAAAGAAGGTAGCTTTCCTAACTTGTAAATTAGAAGTATGATATTTTATGTTAATTTATTTTCTGTATAAGTAATTTTATGGGATATATTCGATTGGAAAACCATAATTTATGTGTAGTTAAATACGTCTTTTGCGAGTTTTGCTCACTACGTTATAGGTAGTAAGTTTAAAATTTACGTGCGAATATATAATTTTATACACGGATACGATACTTAGTTTTTCTGATATGATACTAAGAAAAATATTCACATTTCAGAAGCATAATAAATAGCTATACCATTTACGAGGATCATTCCTACGTTTTAATAAAAGGGCTATTCATTAAAATTCCTTGCCTTACAAATATAAGTCAATGTCAAAAAAAAAATATTGACAGAAAAAAAGTTTTGTGAAAAATATTAGTCTTAAAATTTTTGCTTCTTTTCCTTCATTTTCAATAAATTTTATCTCCTTCAACTTAAAGTTGAGTAATTGATTTAATGTTTTAATAATATTATGAATTGATTTGTTAATTAGCATTGCATTGATTTTCCGAATATTATTACAAGCACATCCCCTCATTTATATAAATAAAAACTCAATTATATAACTAATGCGGCCAAAATTGTTGAAGAGAAGTTTTTTGTATTGAGTTTGATGTGAAGTGAAACAATCTATTACAAGCTGCATATCTGACTTGAGAATCCAGGCTTAAGAAGTTAACTGAAGTTGAAGTAGGTCAGTATGAAAAGCATGGGTGAAGTCGTTGAAGGCCAAATTCATGTTTCTTTTATTGATATTGAAAATTGAAACAATCAACTTAATACATTCGTAAAAAAATATATCCCACAATTTTCCTGAATTCTTTTTACTATTATGTTTTTCCTTTTTCTTTTTTGTCAGTGTCGATATTTTTAAAAGCGTTTGTTGAAATTAAATAAAACTACGCAGTAGTACTATTTCCGTTACTTAGTCCAGTGAACACGACCACCTTTATTATAAAAATTATAAATTTTTTTAAACATAATTTACTAATGTAGCAATTTTTAGTGTTTTTGATTTATATCTGTATTTTCCATTTATACGCTAACAGTTTAAACCTCAATTAAACATTTTATATTTAGTATATTAAAGTTTTTATTAATTCCTCATTTGTCAGTTACCGTTTTATCTAATTAGTCTCCTAAATATACAACATTAATTTTCCATCACTTTTCAACTTTTTTAACTAGACGTAAGAACAATTAAATTAAAGTAAATTTAATATAAGTTCCAATTTCCACATTCTCATCATATTTAGTTGATCTAGTGTAGACTGTAAATGCCTCTTACTCTATTCTCGACTTTTATTCATAGTCACAGTTAGCTACTTAGAATGACTAAATATTTTGATTGTACATAAGTTTAACTTACTATTTTAATTTTTGCGATATTAATTTTTAACTGAATAGCTATTGTACTTTTAGTGAACATACTATTTTTTTATAAATAAACCCATCAATGACTAAGAATTTAAAAAATTTAAAATTTAATTTTTTAACCGACACGTAAGAAATTTGTGCATCCATATCGATAAGTGGTGAAAAGATAGGCAAGAAACTTGAACACAACAATGTTTGGGTGCATTGCATTCAAATTGAATTGCATACAAAGCTCGCGAAACAAAATAAACATCTCACACAACGATTCATCTCTTTCCGTTCACACTTTCCACAGCGGAAGTGGCCGCGTTTCTATTCGCAAAAACCGGCGCAGCGAATAATTTGGGCTTTTCCAGTGCATATCGTCATCAATGTGTTCGGCTTTCAAACAACATTTGTGAATAGATACAACGAGTTCATCGAACGTAAGCGCGCATTTGCATAATGAATACTAGAATAAGAAAATCATTTCATTGAGTATGTTTCTAAGAGTCATTGAGACTTTCTGTTTTAAAAATACTTCAGAAATATTTCCTTGTTCTTCCATATAAAAGTTATTCTCCACATAAATTGAAATCTTTAATTTATTTTTAAATACTAGTCATTAACCTAAGTTGATTTACGCTGTATTCACACAGTCATATCTTAGTCGTAGGTACAAAATATAAATTCTGCGAAGTATTTCGGATTTTAAGCTTTTAACATATTTGTTGTAGAGCAGTAATGTGTGCAGAAGAATATTAAACTTAATAAAGATATGATTTAATATAAGGAAATAAAGACAAGCTATCATAACGAAACACAGTTATAATGTATACTGTTTTGGATTCATGTATTAATATATTGAATAAAATTAATACAGTAGAAATATAAGAAAATGTGCAGGCGGTGCGGTGTTTTGAAATGATCATAAGGCTTAGGGACTTAACGATGCGATGCACCACGTATTTCTGCTTTCATTTCAGATCATTCGTCATGCGCCAAGCTAAATACTACAAATTAGTAACGGATAGCAGCGCCATTGATACGAGAAATTAAACACTGCGATTCCCCCCCCCCCCTCTTGCTCTGCATTGTGATTATGGGCATTACCTTCTATAAACGCGTATATAGAAAGCAATGCCCATAAGAGGCTGAGACAGGCTATTAGTTATGACTACTGAAATGCTACGTCCAAACTGAATAAAGATAAAAGAACTTTCCAATTAAATCTATCATCTGTATATAAGACTACTGCATATTCCAAATGATATTCTTTATTCAAATCAAACAGAGTAATTTTCTGATTTGAACTTAAAGTAAGTTTTCAATGAAAATTAAAGTAATGTTGACTGAAAGATATTGATTGCCCAAAGATAATCTTCTTTTTATTTATAATTTAATTTTCGTACTTTTTTTTAATGTTTTTAGTGTTCCGTACCTCAAAAGAAAAAAAGGAACTCTTACAGCATCACTTCGTTTTCCTTCTGTCGTTTATCAAGACCCTTTTTTTAGGAACGCGTGGAGATATCAAGTTAAAATTATTATTAATACTTAAGATTATGATCCTTCGGAGTTGTAAAAAAATCTAGTTTGTAAGTCAACGCAATCAAGAAGAAACCTAAAAATATTCATTTATGCCTCATATTTCGACACTCGTAAATAAATGAAGACCCTTATGGTACTTTCCGTAGACCGACAATCGTAAAATTTGGCAAAAAAGCAAGCTTGTAACACAAGTGAAGAAGAAACTCCGAAAATCTTTTTGTTGTTATACGACGTAAAAATATTTTCTTGCACATGCGCCTGTGGAAGATATACTAGGAAATATAATTTCATATAATTTCTTTTAAAAAATTAAAAAATTGTAAATAGTTTAATAGTAATATTAAATATTCATAACTACCTAAATGTAACCCTAATAGTGACAGGTTTTTTTAACAGAATAGAAAAACGAGTTAATCAAATTTCATATTATTTACAGCTACGCTGCATTTATTTAGTTTGGATATTTAGCATTAGGAAGCCACAGCTGAAACATTATATGATATAAATTTTCTTTTACTTCATCGTTCAATGAAACAAGTGTACACACATCAACAATGGTTTTGTTAACCAAACGTGATCGAAAAAGGTATCTAAATTCCGTATTATTTTAATATTGATTTTTTTATTAAACATCTATTTTTGTGTAATTTATATTTTTCAGGTTGAAATATTTTGAATTTGAAAATTATTGTATTAATTTTTCGTGAACTTTTCTAATTTTCTCGATTAATCCAAACAGTCCCAATCACGACAGAACAACTCGAGAAGTTCCCACAATATTGAACGATGAAGAAGATTCAATAAACATATTTTTCCTTTTTTTATCATTCTTGAATAACTCATTTATATTCCAATGACGGATAGGCATTAATCTACAGCGTCGAATAAATCGTTCGAACATAAGAGAATGGAAGTTTCGTTCATTGATATATACTTTGAGTTATATGATATATATATATATATATATATATATATATATATATATATATATATATATGTATATATATATTTATATATATATATATACATATATATATATGTTATTTCGATATTAATGACAATTAAAAATTAATTTTTTTAAACTTTCCCCTGTGTCCAACGGGGGGAAGTTTCAATCAACAACCAATACCTATTGAAACTATTCAATTCTTGTTTCTTGTTTGCATTTCTGGTTTTAATCACTTTCTCAATACAATAAAAATTTTAGAATAGGAATTTGGGTCTGTTCAAGTAGACTATCAGTAGCATTTTTTTAAATTTTTGGTATAATTTATAGTTAAGCCTATAGTTTTTAAATTTTTTTATGTTTTATTCTTTTTACTTCAAAATACTTTTAACTGTAAACTGGAATGACTTATAGGACTAGATGAATGCAATAGTAAACAAATTTTGTGATTCAACGAATAAAAACTTACCGATAAAAATAATCGATGTAAATATTTTCAAGTCAATTCTAGTACAGATGTTGATAGAAATTACTCAATATTATTGAAGAATTTCAAAATCATTATCTCCCTCTCGTTGGTTGGTTCATCATATAAAAGCCTGAATTATATAGACAACGTCTCCAGTGCAGGGTCGGTTTTATATTCGGGCACAATATTTATTTGTTGAACAAAGCATATCAAATAGTATTTTTCCTTTACTAGAGTAATTTTTACGATTTATATTATTTTCTCACGAGAGAAGGAAAGTTAAAAACAACAATAACATGGAACCTTTGCTGTAAAACTTAAAAGTTTAATGTAATTATAAATGTTAATGTAATAGAGGGAGAATTTATGTATATTTAACAGCAAATTATTAGGCGACTCAGTTTCCATATGTTATTGAAAGGCAAACAAATATAAATTTTAGTTAAGCCTGGTTTACTTTTTAAAATTAATTCTAAAAATTTTATATATTTATACTTCGAATTTTAGATAATGATTCACAAATTCAATGAAAACTACAGCTTTTCTGTCCAAACAAGGTTTCAATTAAAAATAAAGTATATTTATATGAAATTATTAGGTCAAATGTGTAATTGACAATGAAGATAATATTGCCAGGGTGTTTGGGAACTAAATATATCATCATATCTTATTCTTTATTTTAATTAAATGTTTGGCAGATATAAATGTTGGCATATTGAATAAATAGGTTGATGAGGAAGGTGAGTATTTACTACGATTGGGACCATATTTCCTAAGAGAAAATGACATCACTAATATCTATAGGTATTTCTTTAGTCTAGCTAAATTTTTCGAAACATTTAAAAAACAATCTTTAGACTAAAGCTTAGTATAGTTACATCGAATTCACGAAATGCAGTTGCGAAAGCGAAAGTCACTTGCAAATAAAACCTTATTTGTAATTAACATTGAATTGAAAATAAAAATCTAACCTCCAGTAGACCTATCTTTTGATATTGATATTTAGGTTCATGTTTGATGTTAATCAAGTTATGATTCGACACTTGGATCATCAAAGTTAATCTGTAAGATAAAAACGTTATTTTAATCAAAGTAATTGTCTATATATATTTAATTAAAACGTTTTATTCAATGTAAATAAGCTTGGTTATTGAATCATGTTTATTGACACAGCCTTTCAGTGAAACGTTTAACATTGTGCTAAGAGAGAAATAAGGATTGCTACAACTTACTATTTTATTAGCAATTTTGAATAGATATACTTAGAGCTTATCTAATATAAACAGACACTGAGATCACAAAGATATACCTTGTTTAATATGGTTAAATGAAAATAGTCAGTTTGATGGAACTTCGTTATCTTTCGGCAAGAGAAAAATTCTTAAAATAAATTTTACTTAAAGAGTTTTTTAATGACATCCTACTTACATGACTGTTTTCGATCCCAGTTTATACGAGTAAAGATACGATTATTGTATTTGGGTCAATTAATTACATGGCACTTGAATTAATTTCAGTTTACACCTTTTTAAAAATTTATGAATAGGATACTGCTAGTATAATAAGATTAAATTTTTACCCTTTGTGAAAGAAACAAAAAAAGGAAATTAATTGGTACTTTCATATTCAATATGAATACATAAATACATTCAATTAATTCTTTAATTATCTCCTTAATTATATTCAATCAAGTCCAAAAAATTTTTCGATAGTTTATCTGGACTTTTTTTTTTTAAACTATTTTGCGACACATAACATAACCATAAGTAAATGTTTAAAATTTGTTTTATAATTTTAAGTTGTTTATACCGAAAGTACCTTACAGTCGTTTCTTCCCGTCTTCTTTCCCATACCAAAATTAAATGTAAATCGCAGGGGTTACTCATGCAAAATTGTAAAAATGTAATAGCAGCGTCTCTCATCTGTTAAAGAGTTCTTTATTGTAAGAGTTTTTCGAAATCCATTATCACATCCTGACCATATTTGTATAAAACCTTCTTGAAGCTATTTCCTTTGAAGCACAACCAATTTTAAGAAAAAAATATATACACGCGTCAAGTTGAGAGCGCACTCCTTTGTTGACTTCGGTTATAAAAGAAGACACGTGAGAAAGTTCCTTCGTTTATTTAAAAAAAAATGCGTGTGAGTCACGATTGTGAAGGAAACAGTAAATGGGAAGGATAATTTAAGTAGAAATAAAAAAAAATAGTAACAAAATGTTTGTCAATTCGATAACTTAGTTTTAGCTGAAATTAAAATTTAAGCTCCATCTCTAGTAAATTCTGGAAGACACTTAGCATTTGAGAGAATTCTACCGTTTAGCATGAATTAATAAGGAAGTTTGTATTTACAATATCTTCGCATCGAAAATCATAGGTTTCACAGCTTACGTACTCACTCGCTGTTGGATTGTCAATATTTGTGGGTTATTTCCAGAAAACTAGAAAACTTGTAGTGATGTTGTTTTTGTATGATTTTTGATAGCGGATTGTTTTACATATTTCGTTATTTATATAAAATACAATAAAATACATTTAAAAATTAAAGGTATTATTGAACTAAAACTTTGACATTAAGAAAGCAATTGATTCATTATTATGCTATAAAAATAGGCATGTATAATAAATATACATCTTATGAAACTTTTTATCGGGAAAGAAGAGAGGTCTGAACATTTTTGCAAGATTGGTAAATAATAAGATAATTCACGCTAATAGGATAATTCACGCGCTAAGCAATAAATCAATGGGTCATGCTCATTTCACTTAATTTTTTTGTATATGCACAGAAGTATTAAAGTAATTATAGAATCTGATCACACATCGTAGAGCGCGCATTAGCTCATTGAGAGAAGCGGTTTACAATAGTGAAAAATGCATTGAAAATTATCTCCATAATTTCAAGACTTTAAGACAAAGAATATGTAATACGACCATTTATTGCCTATATTTAATGTTTTGTAAAATCGAAAGAAAAGAAACAGTAGGCAAACAACAGTAAGCAAAAAACATTTCTTTTCATATCTTAACAAATTCTACAAAACCAAATTTTACTTGGTTTTTTTCTCAACAAAAATATCGCTGTGAAAGTGTCGAGATCCTTTTTCAAAAATTAGGCGTAAAATGTAGTAAAATATGTCAAAGCAGCTGTATTCTTGTATAAATTTACTAGAAAAAGTAAATTAATTATTTTTACGCAATGATAAATAATGGCTTTGCATTTAGATTAACTGAATATTATATGTATCAGAGCATTGATCTTGTTTGCGATAAGTTCTCATTCGATGATCCGTAAAGCCATTGTAGTTTCCTTCTGACATAACTCCGTTTTTTAAAGCAATGAAAATTTGAAAACCCCGCAATCAAGTCCATCATTACCAGAGAGTAATTATTTTATAAATCTAAACGCAAAGCTGTAACTCAGTCATTTAGACTTCTCTAGCAAATTCTACAAGAACTGGGGCAATTTTTATTTAAAATATTTTCAGCATTTCTACAAATATTTTCAGCACGAAATTACTTCTAAAGAACATAATTTTGGAATAATTTTATGTCGTTATTGATATCACACATAATATACGAAATTTAAAAAAAGATCGTTTATTCCATTTGCCGCCTTTGCAATTTCCCTATTAGAATTTCATAGTATTGCTTATTAAGTTAAAATCAGGTCAATATGCTAAAGCAATACAACTGTAAAATGTCTAAATCAAATGTTGTTTGCAAAAAATTTGTGGAGCATACGAATGGAGGAACAAATAAAATAAGCTAATGAAATAAAAAAATTAATTGGCGGTACGGGGAAACCGTTATAAGGGAGGAAAATAAAACGTGTAAATGTTTAAGTTATGGAAATAAAGTTATGACATTTATTTAATGAATAATGTTGGGTTGAATATAAAAAGAATTATGTAGTATGTAATCAAAAATATTTAGGGGAAAATAAAGTGGATGTACCCTTACTATAGTTTATATGAGAATTTAAAAAAGTTGTTTGAAAACGTCGATAAATCTACTCGTACACCTAGCTTCTCGACCACCAAATGTAATTACCCTGCATTTCGATATCAGTAAACACCAATAAGCAATACAGTAAATAAATAGATAGGAACATGACAGAATTACATGCGTAGTACACAATAAAGGCAAAAATATGGGAGACATAATCTACAATTGATCAAAATAAAGCAAAGCGTCTTCATATGGACATGACCATCCCATTTAGCCAGAAAGTAAATAAAATTGGTTTGATATTGGGAACTTCAATTACATCTGAACGTGTGAATGTTTAATTTTATTTATAATCTTTCAATTTTACGTGCTCACGTCCAGACAAAAAAGGACTAATGGAACTTCATAATTTCTGTGATTATTAAAAATATTAAAAAGTGAATAAATTAATCAAAGCTACCAACTATAATTTACTCCAAGGGAATGATGTTATTACCGTAATATCATCGATTTCGGTTGAAAAAATATTTACCAAATAATAATTTATTCAAATTCCGAATTTTCACAAAAGCATAAGAATTTTATTAATGTTGTCTAAGTACTATGTATTTTGGACGTGTTAGTCTTATTAGAACATAATTAAATAAATTATTAAAACCTATAAATCGATAATTTTGTAAAAGTTTAATTTAAAAGGGATTTTCATATTTCTTTTAAACATAACATTTATTTTGCACTACATGAATGGTTCCTTTATATGAAAATCAACTTCTCTGAGCGACTATTTGTCACTTGCGTCTTATATGCTATTTGTAACAAGCAAATAAATGAAACCGACAGACAAACCACATATATAATATACTTATAGGCAACGTTTGATCATCGTAAGATAAGGGTCCAAATGAACGTAACATCCCGTGGGATCGCGAATGTAGATACCGATTCTTATATTCGACTTTGCGACAGTGATTTTTACTCGTGTCGTTTAGATTGGAAAATTATTTTGTTTGCATACTGTATTACGCATATATTCACTTCGTAGTGAGGTACGCTATAAAATATTGTGTTCTTATGTCAACAAGGGAATAGAAAGTGAAAGGCTTTTCTTAGCAGCGAGTATAAGCTGAAGGAAGATAGGACTGAAATATAGCAATGCCAAGTTTTCATACACAACTCTAGTCATACATAAAAGTACACCGAATATATCATTAAAAATACGAATATCTATTGATAAAATTTTATAGTACCGTAAATTTCGTACATACATTGTCTATTCTCAAGGTACTTGAAATTAATTACATAGGATATTGATACTTCGAATCCGGACTGAGGATAAAGTAACACGAGTATCCGATCCTTTAAAATATTCAGTAGGTATGTATTATAGGTTTTGGAATCAACGTCCACGTCTCGTATATAATAAGTATAAACTACAAGAGGCTAAATAAGTGTTAAAATAACTTTAGTCTTTATCAAATAAGGCCTTTTATTAGAAGAAATTATATAATGAAGGTATCTTCGAAAAACAAGCTTCAATGTTATATCGCAGAATTTTTCCGGGTAAGAAATAACAATTACAAACAGCGCAAATATATTTTTTTTAAATATTGAATATATTTGGCGTTAATTTTGTAGAAATTCATTATTCACAATTAAATGAAACTACGTGATGTAGTATTATTTCTACTTTCTTTAATTTCTTTACCACCGTCGTATTGGTGGTAAAGAAATTAAAGAAAGTAGAAATAATACTACATAACGTAGTTTCATTTAATTGTGAATATTTTTTTTAATAAATTTATATCGAAGACAAAAATCATGTTACATGAGTAATGCATTATTTTTATGAATAATTGAGGCTATAAGGAAAATGTTATATTTATCGATTATAGGTTATTTGAAAAAATACAAATAATTGATGTAAATAGTTGGTTTTCCAAATTAACATTGTTAATTGCATTAATAACTACATGCAATAAAATAAATAATAGTTGAATTCCTAGCAGCGGAAGCAGCTAACACAAACATTCATTTCCATGTGTGTATTATTTTATATCGATTTTTTTTTCTGTTCTTTATGTCATAGATACATTGTCATAGATTGTAGATTTTAAGGTTCCCTAATTTAATTTTTAAAAAGATGGCCGAAACACTTGTTTTGATAATGTTTTGAAATCAATCGTCCAAAAGAGCTTGTAGCTAAAAAATAATTCTTTGACTTAAAATATACACATATTACGTAATCGTTTATTCAAAACTGTAAATCGTTATTAAAATTTTGTGTGATTTTAAAAAGTTTATGATTTCATTATGAAATAATTTATTTATTTCCAGAATATTTTATTAGTCATCTCAAATAGTATTTTAAGCACAATTCAAACATTTAAAAAAACGAATAAAAGAGTTAACCATATAGAAGTACGTACGGGTTGTCGTTTTAAGATTTATTATGTCATAGGTCAATATTAATATTTGAAAACTTACTAAATAATACAATTATCTTCAGCTATAATTCTGTGAAAGTTATGAGTAATACGAACGTAAGTTTTGGAAATGAAATTTATTATAGCACGCCACAGCATAAAAATGCACTGAATAAATTAAAAATAGCAACCCAGCCGAGGTGGCGAGGTAAAAAGCAACACAAAGAGAGGGGCACGATCCCGACATATCGATAGTGAATGAGTGTGTACATACATTTTCGGTTGTTTCCATTTCTTTCTTGTTTTACAAGCTTTATTTAACTTCATATTAGACTATCACAATTTACTTTGGGTTAACCATTGCAAGTTTCATTCTATTCACTTGACCTGTAACTTTGCATAAATATATGATACAAATGATAATACTATATTATTATATTATCGAGCTTATCATATGATGGTGTTGGAAGATGATGATAAACACTTAATAAAGGCGAGTAAAATATTAATCCTCTTTGGTTGCGTTTAACTTGTTTTGGTAGACCTTGGGTTTCAAGTCAGGTCTTTTGATTTAATAATGATGTCAAAAGGTAGTTACGGTAAATGTAGCAGCAAGAAACTGATCCATTATTTCGTTTTGGCAAAACTTGGTTTTGTATGAAGTCATTGGTCTTATGATATTGCCGAAAGTTGGTCGTCGTAATGTTATTATAACAAGTAGTAGTCCCATTGTTTTGGATATATTTCATTTGAATTAACAACACTTATATTTTCATATAATTTCATGCTAAGATGATAACTCCAAAGGGCGTCTTCGTAATTAATCAGGCAGTGTAAGTAAACTCCCTGCCTAAACCGTAAGACTTTTAAGCAACAAATACTAGACAGATTTAAAAAAATACTCTTTCCATATATCTTTAACAACATTTCAGGTACCGTGCCACCAGTACTTATATATTTTAATCACAAAAGTGAATAAGTAAAGAGGCAGAAGTATGTTTACTTCTCTTATCTCTTGTTCATGTGCAACTAGCTGGTGGTAATGAGATAGTTCCCAGAGGATATAGTATCCGACGCGCCTCGAATTATTCTCGCGACATTTGTTATAATCATCTTTGCGAAAGCGACATTCATTCGCCTTTCGTCTCCAGTTATGTTACATAATTTTGCGTATATAGTTATGTTACATAATTGTATTTATATACTTGATAAGTTTTACTTGTATTTGCAAATAAAACGAGTCACGTACAAGTCAACATCTGGCGCTGAGAGTTCTGTAACACTTAGACGTAAAAGTTTAAACATACGTATCTTGTGTATTGTATATGAATATATATTGCATGTAAGATCGT
Organism: Druceiella hillmani; assembly: GCA_039881145.1. NCBI lineage: Eukaryota > Metazoa > Arthropoda > Insecta > Lepidoptera > Hepialidae > Druceiella > Druceiella hillmani. The sequence continues at coordinate 30,925,827 of JAYKKI010000014.1, read as the reverse complement.
ATGTTAATTACATAACTTTTTAAATTAACTGGCATTAATTTGCAAGTCTTTAATCTGCAATTTTACTTATCCTTATTTCTAACGCCAATAGTAGTACTACCGTTTTAGACATTAGAAGTTGTAAAATGTGTAATTTATAAAATGCGATAATAACTTTTTTGTTCATGGGTGTTATGTTTATATTTTGAAAATTAACATAGAAATATATATCTCTATAGAAATATATATCTCTATGGCAAATTCATGAGAAAAACATAAATATTTCCTGGACTTTTGGTACAAAACTTTTGCTTGCTTGTTTTTAAACTTCTCTTGGATACGTAAACTCAAATGCGTTTGATATACCTTGAAACTATAGCAAATCAATCACTTTATATACAGCTCAAGACTTCTGAAGCAATATAAGACCACTAATAGAAAGTATATTTTATTCATGAAAATGGAAATAAGCCATGTTGTCTCACCGTGTGTCATATAATCAATTTAATGCATATGCTAATAGACGAAATATGTTGAATACTGTTTTACTATAAAAACATGAAGACAACAATTTTCAAAAATCTTATTAATGAGCATAAGTTGAAGTTTATTTAGTTCTAATTTTACACCAGAGACAAATGCCTTTTATCAGCAGGATGAAATATCGTAAATATTCTTTGATAATATTCATATCATCATGTCTGCCATATTTTTATATTCAATGGTATAAAAATCAGAATTAAATGGATTTACCATAATTTCATGTACACTACCCACACCATACAATAATTTCTTAGAAAACATACAACATTAAAAGATAATGGGTTTTTGCGGCACTAATATTAATCAAAATCTTGATAAATATCTAAGAAGTTAAACGAGTATTATGGTAACAAATTACTAAATAATTAGTACAGCGACTGACCTCATATCGTAAAATTGCCATACATTACCAACTCCGATACTTGGATCGTTTTTCAAAAGAAGTAATAACTCCCACATGTAATATGAAGTAGGAATAAATAAATATTATGGGGTTGATAGATACAAATTGAATAATATAAACATTGTTTAGTGAAGCACGGTAGTATTTTTTATTTTGGGAATTTTGGCTGGTTTTCTTATTTAATCTTAAGTTTACATCAGTTCATTATTGGTCCAAATATTAATTTGTAAATTGTTAATAGTTTTTTAGAAGTAATATATTTGTTGACTAGTAAACAAAATTTATTCAAGTTATTTCTTAATGTAAAATGCGATTGATAACTTGGCCAACATAAATCGATACCAAGGAGAGAAATTCTACAAAATTTATGATATTACACTCTATGTTTTAATATTATAACCGTCTAGTATACATAATTTCTTCTTCAGGTATTTGAATTACATACGTTGAATTAAATACCTGATATTAATTTAAAAAACAAACTTGCATACCGACGAATTTAATAAAATTATAATCAATTCTAAATTTCTGAGTGGTATTATGTCATACGTAACCGATATTACCATAACATACTTCTCTAACAGTTAATCGTAACATACTAGACATTCTCATTATTATTTTTCACATTATATATTCTACTTCTTGCGCTGATATTCATCCATTATGTAACGATTCAGTTCAATATACTTAAGAGAAATTAACTTTAAACGAAAGTTGTTGCCTGATCTCTTTACAAGAATGCCGTGTCTACGTTGAATTTTTCTTATTTTCATTTTGTAACACATTTCCGTGTGATTTAAAAATAACAGAAAGTGTTATCTTTACTATATAAATCTTGAAAATCTTTACGATATTTCAAGAGGAGAAAGAAATATTCTGTAACTATTCGTCAAGACTGAAAACAATTACTTTCTTATTTCGCCTGTATAAATAATTTCAAAATGATTTAAAATTACGGAGAACCGAACATTGCAAGACTTGACTCTGTGTAGATAGACCAAATCATTTTATGTGGCAGCTTCACGTCTGCATTTCGAAGCACTAAATTAGAATAATTTTGAGAAGAATGACCTCTTAGTAAAAAAAAAATAATTTCTCTTGATATTTTGAGAATATTAAATATTTTATAAGTTACTTGTAAATTAACCGTGCATTAAAGTAAAAAATTCTCATTCATAAAAAAATTTGCTCGAAACAATTGAGGTCTGTTTTTCGTTCACTCAGTTATTCTTCAATATGAAACCGGTATCATGTCATTATTTAACTAGACACCGATTTCCCTTAAAATGTTAATTCAATTTTTCTTATGCAATAAATCATATACATTTATTAAATAAATGTTTACTATCTTTTCAAATTTAAACATTGGGTTCTAGAAATAGGTAAATACTTAACTCTTCGAATACAATACGCTGTAGGTAATATTCTGATTTTACCAGTCAATTTTACTGGTTTTTCGCACTTTTCATCAAAACCTTTTAGCCAAACCCAATGCCAACCTACGCACTGGATTGTTGTACATAGAAACTCCGTCTTTTCGTGGCTCTGTACACTTGTATTATGCAGTATGGAAAATTTTCTATAAAAGTCCGCATCTACAATATTTTAATTTTTTCAGATTTTCTGAGGTTATATATACATACTTACATACATAAATACGTGTATATATATATATATATATATATATATATATAAATATAGATATATATGTATATATACATATATATATATATATATATATATATATATATATATATATTTATTAGTACCATAGTATTTCATTGGCATTTGGCAATAAATGCACAAAGGTATGCATACCTGTAACAATTCAAAAATCTGAACCTGTTTCTATAAATAGGGTGACACGAATATATAAATCTTCGGAGTGTAAATATCGCCCAGAAAAGTATGACAGAATACGTAAAATTTTAATTAGTCAAATCGGTAGACGTAACGTTCTATGTTGTTAAATGAAAGATGTTTTCCTGTCATAAGCTACTCATAATATTTCCGTCAAATACAGTTAATTATTTCACTTATGTGGTATTAATAATTATTTAAAAATCTTATACGGAAATTATGATATTTATTGTTTTGAAAAAGTACTGTTATAAATATTAACTTGTCCATTTTTTTAAATAGTATTCTGCTTAACTATAATCAGATACTTACATACTGGTAAAACTATTCAGCCAATGATAATCTAATATACTTAATTCTAATAGGAGATATCATAAAACTGGACAAATTAAAATATAGATAATTTGGTAACGTATACCTGAGAAGAAGAAAAAACAGAGTACTTATAAGATTACTTAAGCCCGTATCTCACTGAAAGCGGTTTTTTTTTGGAAACAGATGGACGTAAAAACTTGAAATTGGGCGTAGTGATAAGACATAATAATCCAAACGTTTAACAATATGCAAGTTTCTTTATATTTTTGTAAGTTCTAGAGTTATTATTAAATAGATTCGTAAAAAATGTGGTCGTCGTAGACCCCGTCTATAAAACTGTTAAGGACAATAGTCAGAAAGGAATAAAGTTGCTACAGGTTTATCAAAATTTACAGACAAATATAGTGATGAATCTAAATTTCATAGTTACTGCGAAGTTGATTATATTTTTGCCTGTGAAATAAGGAAGGCAATGTATCTAAATGATAATAAATAACGTGTAAAATTTGTAAAGAATTAAATGGATATACTTCAAATGATTAAATGTTTATATTTTTTTTACCTTTTATCTCAGTGTTTACGAAACTTGCATAGTTCTAGTTTAAATCGCACGTAACTTTTTACCACTTTTTAGTGGTCACACAAGTCTTAGTCGTAGAACGTCAGACGAACAAGACGTGGCGAAGCAAGTGACATATTAATGACGCAATTTTTTTACAAATCAATTTTTCGTGTTTAACTATGAAACATTATTTAAATTGTTTGTGTGTATATTTTTAAATAATCCATAAAACTAGGCAATGATTTTGTAAAACGGAAAAAATGACCTTTTTCCTTCAAACCCTTACCCAAACCATTAAGTTTAAAAACTAAATATAAGGTATATAGATAATTATAAAATATAAGGTTTTAAAACGAAATATAAGGTATAAAGATAATTACAGGGGCAAAAAAAACCTTAAGAAGGAATAGAAAGCAGTGTTCGAAAACGAATAAAACAACTTTAAAAATTAATGTAGCTAATAGGATAGAAATAGCAATCCGCAAATCTTTTCACACCGAAATACTCCTTGATCCAATGATAAAAGGCGCACATCCTAATAAATTGGAATATGGCAATGCTTTCAGTACCGAATTAGATAAATTTAGTATGCAAGTTATTGCGATTCGATCAAAATTGAATATTGGTAATGTAATTGGAATAACGGGTACATCTGTACTCACGTATAACAGTTAGCAACAAAAAGGATATGAATAGCAAAACAAATCTCTTCAAAATGCTTGAACAGTTTCCATAAATTTTAATACGGCTGAAACTAATAAAACTATTCTGTATCTTAATTTACATAATATTTTTAAACCATATGAAGACTAAGTTATTAATTTTGTTTCCAATTCATTATGAATTACAGATTTAAACATATCCTTAACAGAGTGGATATTATTGAATTTCTGGACATATCACGTGACAAATACAACTCTTGTATGCGGCCTTATAAGTTTTAGTATTGCGATTTTGGTTTTTCATAAGCATACTGAGATCTTGAATATTTTAAAAACGCACAGAACACATGCCCATTAACAGGTTCTACCTATTAATACGCACATATTCTTAGGAACTAGAATAATTCAGCGGTACTTATTTTCTTATTTCTTGAGACCCAGAATCAAAAGCGATATCTTAAACATGAGCCAGAATTGCTAAAATTGGAACAAATTTATTTTTATATGAAAACCCAGACATCTTTTAAAATATTTCCGTAAGTCCGATCTAGCACATGACAAAGATATCACACCTGATCTGGAATTTGGTTTTCCATTAGCTTTCTGTTGCTCTCAAGACCTTTATCTTTCAGAAGTTCGACGAGTTTGGTTGAGGTGAAAAAGCGATCAAAATAGACCAAATGGCCTGGAAATAAAGCTCCTGTGGGTTTAGAGGCGTTTATATAGTATTGGTCTAATGAAATGTTACCATAATATATAAGAAAATGGCAAAACGTTCCATCAGGATTTGTCAGCAAAAACGCCTTCTATCTAACAGGGTTTGGTTTTCCAGGGCTGTATTAATAAATACTGCATAGATGGAATAATTTTCTCGTTTATAGAAATATGTTGTTCTTTTGCTTCTTAGTTACATACTTCCAGAATTTTTGTGATGAGTGGTTTAACATTCTACAGAAAATATTTGCTCCTGTAGAAAGGCAAATAATTTCCGACTGATCCTATTTTCCCATTTTCCCGTACATTTGGGTGATGGGGTAATCAATATAAGCCGTTAATAAAGAAATATCTGTAAAACCTTCCACTCGTTACTAGTTGATTGGAGGCGTTTTCCATTTCCTTTAACAGCTGAATGGATGATATTTTGAATAATTAGCTTGATTAAATATTTATCAAAGTCTTTAGAAAAAATCAAATTTAATATAGTTTGTTATGCCTTCTTTCATATAGGACGGTTCAAAAAGCGCTGGAACGTATATTGAAAAGTTTTTCTCAGTCCATATGATCTGATTGCCGTGAGTTTGTGGATCAATAATTTTATCAGTGAGAAGTTTTACTACAGACACATGAACTAGGAGCCCTTCCACATGCTTTCCTAGAAAAGGAGCAACCGCGTCCCCGAGATCTTCCACGAGTGGACGCATTGCCGTCGTTCTCTACCACATAATTGCGATAGTAGAACATTATCGTCATCGTCAGTATTATTATTGCTTGTATCTTCAGTAATATAATCATTATTACCATTTCCTTCTGATTCAAATGGCTCGTCATCGTCCTTTATATATGATTGTTGCAGTATTTGAAACATTTTAGTATGGTTTCATCAGTTTGAAACTGTACCGTAATTATGTATGCTTATTTAAGCATTTTCATATATATTCACAGCCTTAATAACAATAAAAACATTAATTTAGTCTATAAATTTAATTTAATCGTTGTTAACAAAATTTAAGTTAACATAATATGATAGCTATCTAGTCGCAAAAATGAAGGCATTAAAACAAAATGAGGTAAATGGGGTAAAAATGAAGATGAAACTGTCACAAAAAAACGGTGGTGACTCGAACAAAACAATTTTTTTTTGGCATAAGGATACATAAACACACAAAAAAATCATCCTAAAGTTTGTGGGACAAAAACAGTGTTTACAAGTGGAATTCAAGCATTGTGAGTTATTTGAATAATTAAATCGTGTTTATTAAATTTTAAAGCGAAACTTTTTTTTGCACGAAGCAATTTATGCTTTACTTAACATAAAATGTGGGTTTGTCATTCTTCGATAAAGTCAAATCTTATAGTGGATATTTGTAGATATTTTTATTTTGTTTGTAATGGTTTAGTAATCTCATTATCTCAATCTATACATTGATTATATACTTTTGTTGGTAAATTGAAAACTCTCAGATGGAAACTCTCTCATTCCTTTTTTTGTTTTTGGAACAAGTGTGTCATAAATGCAATGACGACATAAAATGGTTTGTCTTTAATTTTTATTATAAAATTTACTTATTTTTTATTATTCGTAAAACTATATTACTATTCTAATATCAAATTACGCTGACAAGGAAATTAATTCCACAAGACCAGAATTTGTGAGCTAATTACAAAACTAGATATTAAAAAATAATAATTGGTAACAAAATGTTTTTTTATGGTGGATTTACTAATTTTTTTTTGTTAAGCGATGAATCCAAATTTTAGATATTTCCATCGCTTTATGAGGGAAAAGAATTAAAAATTTATGGAAATAATCGCAATTCAGATAATCGAAAAAAATCCTCTGTAATGAGCAATACTCCATCTTACGTTAATTTGATTCATTGTGAAAGAAAATAATTTATAACAATGGGTTGGTTCATTTTAATGTTCCATGAGGAAATAAAAAACCCTTATTACTTCGACATGTCCGTCCGCTAGCCCGTCCATTAATTAAGTTCTTTGCCCGTTCCCTCTTAGAGTTTTACACTTTATATGGTGTCAGAGCAATGCACATGGAAATTTGTAGACGGAGACTTAAAATAGGGATTTTAATAAAAATGCAGCAAAATACAAACAGGAAGTTACATCCCTTTCCCTGTGTGTAAACCCCCTTTATGTGGCTTTTGCATCTTTATTGGCCAGATCTTGGATAAAATATCTTTTAAAAAACTTACTTCAAAAAGTAAGTACTATAAAAAATAATTAAAATAAGTACCTACTTATTTGTAGTAAATAAATAAGTTACTTATTTTAGAAGTAGGTGCCAGCACCGCCAATCTACTTAAACAAATGTAATTTTTTTTTATAAATACAACCTTTATATTTAGTACTGTAAGTACACTACAGGTTAAAGTTTTAAATTTACATTATAAATTAAACTGAATTATAAATTTGTTTCAGTTTATCGACAGTGCTGCCACCGACTTTAAAAATAAGTAACTTAGTTATTTATTGCAAATAAGTAGGTACTTGTTTTGAGTTAATTATTTTTTACTTTTTAGTACTTACCTTTTTTGAAGTCGGGTTTTTAAAAGATATTTTATGTTAGAATTTTTAGTGATTGATATATTAATATTTATCATCACAACTATTATCTTTCTTAGAATATTGCATAATTATTGAAAGTCACGGACAAAAGCTAGTACATAAATAATTTCCTCTTTGTTTTAGGTTAATTAACAATAACACAGAAATGAACGGATGGTAGAAGTCGTCAATGGTTGGATGTTGGCCATTGAAGATTTAGCAAATTTAAATCTACCACTTCAGGAGTTCCGTTCCCCATATCCGAAATCCAATATCAGATTTTGCAGAGTAATAACTAAAGTAAATAAACAGTAGCGTATATATTGAATCACGATCGATTTACTACCATCCAGTAAGGAGTTATATTATTCATCTTTAAAACTCATCATCCCACACTAACCTGCTCGATGGTGCAGTTATTTTACAAACTAAAAACTACCAGTAGAAAACATTTTAAAACGCATTTGATTTACTACTATCCTATAAGCAGTTCCAATGTTCATCTCCAGAACGCATCATTAGACTCTGTCATGACCGATAGTTTAAAAAAGTAACAACTACATTATCATAAAAAATAATTATGTGAAAATTATTAAGATATTTACAAAAAACATTTTTGATAGCTAATGGCAGATAAAATATATATAAGCTGCCAAATGACAAATCATTTTGAAATGCTTGCTTTTGTTTAAAGTACTATTTCCCAAATATATAACATAAATGAACACAATAATTAATTGTATGTATATTAAATTAAATAAAATTAATAACAAATGTCAACAAAATCTTTAAGAGAAATATTTTTCAAATGGAAATTCCAAAAATCATTTGTAGCAAACGTCATATCAGATCTAAGACTTTAGACTTAAGAATTTAGCGGCAGATGACTACTATTTTTCACAACTTGGTCAGTTGAAGTCCAACTACAGAGTTTCTTAGAACGCAATGGCAAATAAACAGTAGCAAACGTCCGACCTCTTTTACATAATATTACATTTCCAAACCATTTTTTAATTGTTCAAACATTTTCTTGACTTGTATATCTTTTATTTGAAAAGCATTTAATAGTATTAAATAAAACTCTAATATAATTTCTACTTCTCTTTTCGTGAGATTTCCATTACTCACACACCTTCTTCTTAATCAAAATTGTGTTATATTTGTAGGTAATGTACTAAAATATATTTTTCTTTTAAAGTTCTGAAGTTATTTAATCTATATATATATTTTTTTATATGCTATCAGTTTAACGAGTCATATTTCGTGTGCTAAATGAAACATGTCACATTTAGTTCATTATAGCATTCGTGGCTAATATTTTTAGATTTTGTTACAAATAAGCAATGTAATTTCTTTATTATTTTTAAATTTCATGAATTATAACCTCAAAAACTAAACAAAAGTGAGTTAACATAAATCCCAAATCCCATGTTCATATTTAATAAATCTGGTGCAAATGGCAAAATATCTCTAACAATTTTTTTTTAATTGATTTTGCTATTGCAATGAATTTTTACTATCTTAATTTTTGCAAAATCAATTTCAGAGCGAGGTCCTAATTTTAATTTTACTGAACATACTATTCAGTACAAATATATTCATCACTATATAGAAAAAACTTCATAAGAAGTCACGTTTAATTTTACATACATAAAAATAAGGCGCATCTCCATATCAGCAAGTAGCAAAAAATATGAAACAGAAATTTAAATAAAGCCATCCTCAGGGATATTACATTCAAGCTGAATCGAATATAATGTACTCGCAAATCTATAAAAAGCTCACAACGATCTTTTTCAGTGCACACTTTCCGCGCTAGAAATGGCCATGTTTCTACTCTCAGAAAACCGGTATGAAATAAATTAAGCTTTTCCAGCGCATGCCAAATTGTGCATCGTGTTTAGCTCTATAATAAATGTTTGAAAATATGTAAGTCAATTATGAGCATTAATGAATAGTCTAACTACGGCAGCAGAACATCGTCTTAACTTTACAATATTACTTCAAAAATATTTTGCTTTGATTTTAAAATTTTACAGTTTTTTTCATGATTTAGGATTTATTTCTCCGTATTATTGTAAGTACACACTTCAATTTTAAATACTAGTCATTAATGGAATAAAATTTACAGTAAATTCACAGCAAATGAGTGTATCAAATATAAAATTAACATGTTTATTAAATTTGTGATGGAATAATAGCAAAGGTAGGATAATTGTTAATTTTAACTACAATAATATTCACTTGTAAGAAATTATAAACAAGGCTTTATTAGTATACGTGCTATATATGTTTAATTTAGTCCAGGTTTTGAGTTATATACTAAAACATTTAATAAAATATATTAGTAAAATGAGTGTAATTATAACGATAAAGTGTAAAAACCTAAACAACCTGGAAATTAAAAACGTCACGCACGTCTAAAATTACTGTCGAAATCATGTTACTTATTCCTTTTTACTTCCAAAACCTCTGAATATAGGTTCTGAATCGAATAAATAAAAATGTGCATGTACTTATATACCCACCTAAGGAATCATAGTTCCTTGGAATAATACAAGAATAACTTTATTTAGAATGCAACAAATTTTTGGAAATTGAATAGTAAAAAGCTGGACGGTTATATATGGTAGTAGAAAGTAGAATCTATATTCGATCAAATATTTAAATTGTAAAAATTCAAATATATCTTCTCATACAGAGTAGTAAAAATTTGATCTTTTCATCTAGAATTACAATTTAATATTTATTATCATATTTTTATCAATTTATTAAATTCAGTTTAAAACAAAATGTAACCTGCAAAATTTATATGAAATCTCAGTACTCGATTTAATGTAAACACCGGTAAAAAATGAATTGTTAAATTTGCCAAACCATAGCTAACCAAAGTAATTAAATTATCTATAAAATGATTAAGTAAAAAAGTCTTATTTTTCTTTTACATTTACCTTGAATTAAATCCAAGCTTCACTAGACTACAATTTCTTCTGTCGGTCGAATTTACTTATTTTCATTACAATAATTATCTAATTCAGCATTCTGAAAAAAAAGATTCTCACAATTTATTTACAATTATTTAATTTTATTAAACACAAACAAGATTAACCACAAATTATGAAATATTAAGATGAAAAATAATAATTGATAACAGTAAGAAAATCCTATGTTCAGTGTAAGATTGGGTATACAAAACAATTCACTATATATGCTTATCGGGTAATGAAAACATAATCCTAATAATTATTAATCCTGATGACTCTACCTTAAATACCAACTTGTGTGTGTTTATGTAAAGAGATTTGTTAATTAACAGTATACAATATATATAGCAAAATTATAGGCGATCCTAATAATCATAACTTAAAAACTATCGTATTATATTTTAACCTAAGTTGGAAAATTTTTTATGACTTCAAAATATTTACAATATTAATCAGAAATCATAAAATAAATTCTGAAAATATAATATACCTAAAGAGCTTTTTAATGATATCCTGCTTGCATAGTTACAACAATTATTTCCTTCAGCTCTTATTTATAACTATAGACGTTGAATACAATGTTTTTATTTCAATCAATTAATTACATAAAATTTACATTAATCTAAGTCTGTTACTTATTCCTTTGCTAAGTAACATATTGCATATATAAGCATTATGTTGCAGAAATTTCGCAAAAACTGAAATAAATTCGAAAAAAAGGAAAGAAACGGTTAAAATAGTCATGATAAACATGAATTCGCACATATGTTCACTTATTTCCTTAATTACTTTTAAATTACTTCGAATTAAATCATTTTCATTTTCTAATTTCTTTTTCCATAGCTAACCTGGACAATTATAATTAAAATTTAATTCTGTGATTCGTTTTTAGTTATTGTATGATATGAAAATATCAATAGATATATCTTTCCCAATTTACTTTCCAAGTTTCATAGTAACTTATATCAAAGTACCAAACAGTCGTTTATTTCCGTTTCCCTTCCCGCATCAGAATTCAATATAAATCGCAGGAGCTACTCATGCGGAACAGGATACGATAGCAGCCGCATCACACTCGGCGGCTAAGCCATAAAAACACGAATATCGAACTTTAATACAGAAAGTTTTGTCTCATATTTTCCTGATGCTGGGCACACGAGTTGATTAAGTCGGTTTGAATCTCCGATATGATATGGAATATTTGCAATTGATCGACAAGTTTTAATAAAGTTTTATAACTTCCATGTAGTATTATGTGACAGAAAGTGAATCTTTGCTTTGTTTGCTTCATTTGATATATATTTTTCAATATGTATGAGTATCCTTCACGGAAGAGAAGAAAAAATGCATACAAATGAGTATATACGTTTAATTTATTTCAACTCGGTAGAAAAACGAACAATAAATTTTTTTAAGAATTTCCATATGTAAATATTTTTTGTATTTGTTTTCTTTTGGAATACAATGATCAAAATATTTTACATCATATGTTGTAATTTTTTGGTTCCTTTGTCAAACTAGTAACATTTATAGTTTTGACATATCCATCTGTCTGTCCATCTCTGTGTAACAGCCGTTTTACTAGTAGAAAACTAATACCATAAAACTGAAATTACATATGGTTACAATAAATATTTTTAGGAATTTCTATTTGTAAATATTTTTTGGATTTGTTCTCTTTCAGAATAAAGTGACCGAAATATTGATGTAAACATCATATGTATTTTTTTGGCTCCTTTGCCAAACTAGTAATATTTATAGTTTTTACATATCCGTCCGTCTGTTTGTCCACATCTATGTCACAGCCGTTTTATTGGTATACAACTAATACCCTAAAGTTTAAATTTCACATGGTTTACATATTTATAACGTTTAAAAAGTTGTGGAATAAACTCTTTAAAAACATATTTAGTTAACTTCCCTTAATGCGAAGTGGGTGTGTTTCTTCTCTCGCATTTGAAACATTCCGTTGTGTGTTGATTAGATCTTTAAAAAATATTTGGCAGTACGTTATGAACACTTTTTTATGCAGTTATACACTCACAAAAAAAAAAGAGAAATGTATATATATATATATATATATATATATATATATATATATATATATCAAAATTAAAGGAAGATTATAAGAGCTAAATGGGGTCTACTAGTACGAGTAATAGACGGTCAGACTGTGACATGTATTTGAGATTGTAAAAAGTTATTAAAAACTCCATTTAAGTTTAAGTCAACTCCAAAAATAACTATCTATTATAATATTTATGCGCATTACGTTTGTAAAAGAACTACACTATTTTTAAAACATATGAAGTTTTTAACTATTTTTAAATTTAAAAAAAATATATATATTTCATTAAATGTAATTACTTTATTCAAATGGATATTTGTCTATTCGAGGAAAATATCAATTATCACTTGAGTATAATAGACATTTGCAAGTTTTTCTTTAAGTCAAATTTAATTTAAACTGAAACTCCAATCCCTTTTTAAAGAAGAGAAAATATTTTTAATATAGAGATAATTATCTGAAGTCCATGGGCCTTATATTTACGTAAAATATGGACCATCAAGTAAAATGAATAATTATGTAGAAATAAAATCTAGGCAATATGTGTATGGATGCCGCTATTGCTTTTAGCAATTGTGTTTTCAATTAATTTTAATCATTAATTTACCCTCGGCTTGCAGTGAACTTAGCTGGGTTACCTATGAAACTTACTCGCATTTTTTAATGAAATTACTAGTGATAAGTTTTGAAATAATAATGAAATCTTAATTTCTCGTAGCTATGATAACAGCCGATATGTACGTATGTAGATCACATGTCTTTCAGCTCTATTAGAATGACCTGGTCTCCTTCTTTACCCTTAGGAAAGTTGGGTGCCTTACGTGGGATTTAGAATACAATAAGTCATAAAGTGAAGGTATTAATAAATGTCTGATATGGGACATGGGGTTGATAAAGTCAGCGCCTCCCAATACTCAAAGTACCTCAATTATAATTTAGATCTAGAAGTGCTTTTGATCAAAAATAAATGTACATTTAATATTAAAAGTAACTAACTAATGAAAGACCCGGAGCATTGATCTACTGAAGGGAATTTACTCTTTCTTTTTAGTATCACTGATTTCCTTTATTGTCTCATTGTATTTTGATCGGCTATGCGAGACATTGTATTTAGTGCTGAAAATTTAGAGTCAAAATAACTACAATAAATCTTAATTTTATGTATCTAGTTTAAACGAATATTACTTTTCTTCACAATTGTCTAGGAAGATAATTTTGGGAATAAGAATAGTAACTAATGAAACCGAATTACAATACAAACATCAAAAATAATAATACGAAAAATCGAGGCTTGTTTATTATTTTAAATAAGCTGATTATTTTTTCATGTTACTCTTAATTTTTCTTAATTTTTTTTTCTTTTCTTACTCATGTTTTCCAGACATGACTTGTATGTGAAAAAAATATATTTGCGATCAAGTTTTATAACATATTGCGCAAATGTGTCTTTACTCAATTTTCAGAACATATTTTTTCTCCGTTCTGTAAACACTGTTTTAGTTTTATCCAATGTTAAATTTTTTTTTGCTCAAAGTCCATGTACATATCTTTTTTAAAATTTACATGTTACTAACAAGTTAATTATTTTTTCCCCTACAATGTTGTAATTAAATGACGAGTACTCAAAAATTAAAGATTTCTGTGATAATTTTCATGTTACCGGTATTTGTATTTCGTTTTGTCATTTAATCAAACTTTTTATATTCGTAGCTTAAAATTTAATTAAATTTTATTAAAGTTTATTTTCGTGGCTTAAAATTTTTAGGTATATTGCAAAAGTATTAAAATTCGACAATACTTCCCAGTTAATGAAAATGTTCTACCTTAACGATAACAAATATTCTATAATTAGAATTCTAACGTGGCCCTTCATAATCCTTTGCGATGAGATACTTTTAAAATAGCAACTAGCAAAGTTATTGCCTCAACTCATCCATAGATTTAAAATATTAAACGTTACAAACTAAGTTGGACAATGAGATAAATGACTGGTTCTGTATAATCTCAAAGAATTCCTGTCCTATGCTTGCGACTAATAGGTTAGGAAAAAGGTCATAAAGTTCAAATTATCCTTTGAAGATTTTGATTATTGTACAAATTTAACTGGCCCCTAAATTTCCGTTTTTTTGTACACTTATATTAGAAAGAATATACATAAATACAAATAGATTAAACTCTCTAACAGAATACACCTTCGTGTATGCAAAACAATGGCTACTTTTATTGACATAAAATTGTGTTAAATTGAATTATGTATTAAATTACAATAGAACTAATTTTGTATACTGAGTTATATGAAAAGATCGAATTTTTAAGTTTCTTTAGAGTATGAAACAAAAAACACATTATATTGAAACCATTCACTTTACAAAATCAAATAGTCATGTTAACTTATGTTGATATCATTTTAGTCTTGATAGTGTTATAATTCGATAATTTCACTGAAAAAAATTATTAAGTTATTTGACATCTTACGGTTACACAGATATGATTAGATATACAGCTTGTGTATACATTAGATTCTAACAATTATTTCAAAGAAGACGCTTCCCACCTTAAATTGAAATAAAATTAAAAAAATATTAAGCATGTAACCCGACTACCTGTTCATATATTCCTATAAAACTTTTAAAAAGTTACCTCCTCTAAAGTATTCGACAATTTTTTTTTTAATTTGATGTATTGTTTTTAATACCGGAAAACTATATCGTTGTTTCTAAATTTTATAATTTGTGAGATACCCACTATAATTTTAGCTCCTAAAATACGTACTAGCCAATATATTTAGATGATAATTACGATATTAATATCTGTAAATGGTTTATTAAAAAATTATATTCGTAGGTACTTAAATATGCCTAATTTAGTACATATTTGTTCAAGATCTACTCGCGCTTTTAATATATTTATGTTTACCGTTTATGTAGTATTACATATAAAAAACTTCTGTAATATATTTGACCTACAGGCAATGTCTCAATATGAGATAGGTACAATCTCGTTAAGTATTTTGTTATGATAGATTTAAAATTAGTTTTGAAGAGATTTAAGGGAACTTTACAGTCGATAACATTATTAGAAATTATAAACTAAACAATTATTTCACATATTTAACTTATAACTAGCTAAATTATTTACCACAAAGAAAAGTGACGTGGGTCAATCAAACAGAGAAAGTTAAAAATATGTCAAAAATTATAAATCATACAGCAATTTCCTTCTATATAGCAAGATCGTTGAAAATTTGAGAGTTAATATGCAATATAAAATAGCAATCATGTGCATTCAGTGGAAGTAAAATTATATGTAATTTGTGACTAAATAAATACTGGAAAACCAAGGATATTTCTTTAACCAAAAAGTTTTCACACATTCTGCTAAAGGTATTTTCAAACAATTTAGAGATGCAATTTTGGTTTGCTCGTATTATTAAAATGTTTCTCTCCGTATTTGCGAATAGACGCTCAATAATTAAAACTAAATTTCATTCGGACTTAACTGTGATTTGAATCTTGGGTCATCCTTAATTTGCTGTCGAATGAACTAATTAACCTGATATAAACAGACGCGTTACGTAAAGAGATACGATTTTTCAATGATAACCTTAAGCATTTCTTTCGTGAAGTAAGTGGAATAACAATTTAGTTAAACAAATATTCTATAGTGGAATATATTTAACTTGCGTTTGCTTAATTACAATTAAATATGTACAGACCCAGATTTGTTTAATTTCTGGCATAAATCATAAACTTGGATACGACTTTCAACGTTTTGTGATCATGCTGTTTACATATTTTGCTTATTTTAGAGTATCTTTTCTCTTCCATGCGTAGATTAGTGCGGTAAAGCATATATAACTAACAGATGTTGGGGCGTCTCCTACGTATGTAATATGTAAACTCTCTTTTAAGTAAAATATCTCAAAACGATATTCATATTTGTAGAGAATGGGAATGTATTCATTACTATTTTCATTAATTTCTGTCTTTTTTTTAGACTTATGATACCATATATTTTTTAGTTTAATGACTTTGAATCGATTACAGTGCCAAGCGTTCAGTCTAACATTGGACGATATCAGTCTGCGTCAATTCACCGATCGCGGGTTTCACCAGATTGTAATAATTTACGTTTTGTTATTATAAATGTTTGCTTTAAGTTTTCAACGATTGATGTAATATCAAGTGAATATGGCAGTTGTACTAGCATAATCCAAGGAAACCCATTTAAAAATATATTTTTTGGTAGTTATGGACTCTAGCGTCATTTCAGTGAAAATAAACTAGGTCCTATTGGTTACTTAGTTCGTTAGCTAGTCGCTCCAATTCTTAACTGTTAATCGCTGCAATTTTGTAATTATTCTTACATTTGACTAGAATATTTGATCGATAGATCCAATTATTGGCAGTGAAATTTTTTCTACCACTTTTTGTTTTCTAGGTCACTCAAAAATTACGCCCTATAAATAACTTGATTTTCCAATACTTAGCACTGCTTTTCTGGTATTTAGTTCGTATTTTTTTTCACTGAGCAATTTATATTTATAGGACCTGTGAACTTTATTTTAATCTTTCTTTTATTGTAAATCTGTGATTGTAACTAAAGTTTTGTAGTTGTCTTTACACTTAGAGAAAGTTTACAACATTAAGCTTCCAAATGATGTAATTAATTTATTTAAAAGCACATTAAGTTTGTGAGAACTAGTTTTTTCCTTAAAAGAAGAAATAGTTATTACGTACAAAGAAATTGTTATTAATTTAAGTCCACAAATTTAAAATACTACAATTCTATTACGATATAACTACTAATATTTCCAAAATTTTATATTTTATATTTAAGTCATAAACTGAACAGTAACGATATAGCAAGTGTTGCGTGAGTAGATTTAATTCGCTATATTATTTATTTCGTATTTTTAGTTTGAAATTTGTCAGAAGTAATGTTAATGAGGAATTCTCTTTTATTCAAATAACAATTTTAAAAAAGTTGAGTCACCTTGGGATAAGTGGATATTTTTTGAACCAATATTCCACATTTGAATAATATATTATCCAAATGATCAATTGATTTTTGATATCTCTATTTTGTAATAGAGTTGAAAAGTTTCTTTTCATAGCAACATGTTAATTTTTGACATATTTTTATATCCTTAAATATAAACGTGTCATAAATCTTACCATTCATTAATGTTTAACTATCTTGTATTCTTATAAAAATGCTTTAAATTATTTTTTGCAAAAGATCCACGTTATTATTAACGTACTTATTTCTATAGCAAGTATTTCATTAATTTTTGTCTGCATTAATCAGAATAACAATTTTCTATGTAATCAGTAGAATCATTAATCATGTAGTATCCATTATAAATTGACATTTTTAGAAAATTTATCGTCCCACAAGGTGAACTAATCATAACCGTAAACATGTAAGTTAACGCCACATGATAATTTTCTTTCAAAATAAGTTTAATCTTGGTAAGAAGAATATTTTTCTCACCTTAATGTTCCAAATATATATTTACGTAAGTGTTTTCTATTTAATTGAATATAACCTAGAACATTAAATTTATTCTCAAATTGATCATGTCAAAACTACATTTTTTTTTCAGGATTTGATTAGAGTCGGAATACTTTTTTTGGAGTTCCATTGTAAGATAGATTTTTAGCTTGTTTAGTCCAATAAATTGCGTATATGCATATTATATTTCTTTTGTTGATTTTATGCTGCGTTATCTACATATTAATAAATCGTAACAGACTGAATTGCATATGGAAAATGTTATTAAAAGTATGATTGGTTTAGCATAAATAATGATAATAAAAGCCCAAAAACTTATTTTTAGAATTTGTGACTGCATGTTGATCTGTTGTAAGTCGATCACGCTTAATCTAATGGACGAATTTTATTGAGATTTGGTGTGGTAAAAATTCACATTCAAGAGCCAAGAAAATCTACTTAAACAATCCGATAACTTTTCTTATTCAGAATTTGGCACAGCTTGTATTTAATATTTGTTACAGTAACTACTTGTGCACAATTTTTTGAAGTCGTTTTTGATTTCCTCCATATATAGTTAAATTAACTTTATTTTTCGGATTTCTTACTTTAAATATTTGTTCAACACTTTAATTTCTTACGAATATAAAATATCTCCTTCAGATACAATTGATTGAAGTAAAGTAAATCGAAAGAAATACAAAAGATACTAAGATATTCATTAGCAAAGATTTCCGACATTGAATTTAAGCATGGAAGTATATTTTCCGAAATATTTTTTTGTTTACATGAAAATAATTTCATCCCAATTGAGTGTTGCTACAAGAGTTACGTGGTTTGTCAAATAAGTTTATTATGAATCATGATCGGTAGGAGATATAATTTATGTGTGTTATTTTTAAGGAAGTTTCGATTACGTGGAAAATAATATTCCAAACAAATTACTTCTCTTACACTTTTCTAAGTTCTCGTCAAGTTATTTAAATCTCAAAAACAGTTTATCTAGAACGAAATGTTTGAGGTCGGAATTTAAGATTACAATTCTGGCTTGACTTAACTTGACTTGACTAGATTTTTTCTTTTAATATGAATTGTGCTTTTATTTGTGGTCAATAGTTCTGCTGTGGATCTGTTTTCGTCCACGAATTGAAATTATTTCTAAGAATAGATAAATACGGAATTAAGTCTTTCATTTCTTTCCTATGTACGTTACATACCGATTCAGTTTTGTCAGGGAAATTTATCAACAAATATTATTTTAAAGTAAGTTTATGATAGCAAATTTACGTGTCTCAAAGGTAATTTTACGAGATATTAAACAAAAAAATAATAATATATATGTAAATACATATGTATAGAAGATATTAAACTTTAGCATCCAGAAATAAGGGATAGGAAAATTCGTGGATAATAAAAGGCTTCTTTATTATGTGAGATATTAACATTCTGCCTCCAATAGGATTATAAATGTGTCAATTAACTAAGTTTAAGTGAGTTATCATCCAACTTGAATAACCCAATTTATTATGCATGGAATATAAAGCAAATCTGCTTAAATTTTATTTTGATACTACTGAATATAAAAAGTCGTTATGTTGAACTCCCGGCCTTATTTTTTACCAACGCGATATTTTTGAGTCTAAAATTTATACTATGTGTAGTACAGATGTGATTCATTGTTTGAAAAGTGGCAGATTTCAATGTTTGAAAAATTGTAAAAAAAAACTACACCTCTAATACAAAGTAGGTTTATTTTAACTTTATAACAACAAATGCGGATATCATTTTCGAGGCTGACACACTCCATCTGACACGGCCATCGAGTCTGACGCACTCTTCGAGTCTAGCACGCATGTTTTCAAAACCGCGTTTGCAGAGCGACTGGGGTATCCTACTGACTTCGGCTCGAATATTTTCTTTAAGTTTTATCACTGTACTCGGATTTGTTTTGTAAACAACTGATTTTAAGTATCCCCATAAGAAAAAGTCACATGGACTTAAATCTGGTGACCTAGGTGTCCACGGTACGGTACCGTTTCGGGATATGTTTTTTTCTGGAAATAACTGCCGCACTGCATTCATGGACACATTAGCAGTGTGAGTTGTAGCCCCGTCCTGCTGGAACCATGTGTTTTGGTTGAAGGATGGACTACTCTGTAGTTCTACTCCAAAAAAGTCATTTAACATCTGGGCATATCTCTCCGAATTCACAGTTACAGTTTGGCCACGTTGATTTTCAAAGAAATAAGGCCCTATGATTGCAGATGCAGACATGGCACACCAGACTGTTACTTTAGGCTTATGTAGAGTGCAGTAATTATAAATATTTTCAGTTATATAACGAAAATATTTATAATTACTTTTAATTATATATATATAACGACTTATATTTTACAATAATTGATCCTTAAAATTTGGTCACTAATATATGTGTACATATATATATATACATATATATATATATATATATATATACATATATATATATATATATATATATATATATATATATATATATATATATATATTTCGGAATTGTTGCGAAATTAAATTATTCAGGCGTGCATAATAGCAATGAATCGACCTCTTTATGTCGAGTGGAAGCATATTTTAAATTCTTTTAACTGAAATTAAGGATGTGGAACTTTGCCAAAAAGAGCGGATTTTGACTTTTTTGCGAGATTTTCTTAAAAAATAGAAAATAATAGGAAGCTATGATTTTTCACTAATATCACTTATATTCTCTGGTTTTATATTTCTTTATAATAGAAAATAATAAGTATTATTATATATCAAATACTTTAAAAATAATCAAAAATACGAAATAAATATTATTTTTCCTTACGGCTGTTATAGATGTTCGAGGCAATAGAGTGAAACTGGCGAATATACCGATCAGTGATTGCAGAAGTTTTTTTTTTCTTTTAAATTTACTTTTAATTAATACGGCTTCGAGAAAATCGAGAAATTGTTTTTAAGAAATTCCTTTTCAAAGTTCGTAAGATATTTATTTTTAACATCACAGTGATGACGAGAAAGTTTTTGAAATTATACAAATTTTGTTATAAAGCCCGTGGGATGCTTACTGTTTTACTGTTTTACAGTCTAAAATCTAAAGAAAACTGTCAACATACTTACGATTGTAAGTCAAGGAAGAAAATTGTTTTCTTATTAGTTAATTTTAGGTGGCTTCCAATTCCTCATTTCAGAACGAATGCGAATGGTGACCACTGATTGACTTCTTTAAAAGTTCCATCCGCGCAGCATTGTATTGTTTACTTTATCATTTTAAATATAATGTTCATAATTAAAAGAGCTAGGATAAAATACATTATTTATTAAACAATTTTTTTTGTGGAAATCATCATTTTAATTAATCTTAAAAATAAGATTCTTTAAATAAATATGTTTGGTCCTTAATGTCTCTTTTTCCAATTCTGTAATTTACGAATATTTTATTTAAAAATGAGGCACAAACCAATCAGATTCAAATGCGTAATTACAAGCGCTTAGACTAGCCAATCAGAATTTATGATTTGCTATTGTCCTAAAACAAACTGGGTGTCTTGTAATGATTCTGATATTGACGAAGACGATTTCCATTTTATTTATTTATTTGCAATCGCTCCTAGCACTACCATCTTCCTAGAAATATTACAATAATGCAAATATTTTAATTATCCTGCTGTAAAAACTATCATACAAATTACTAGCAGATAATACCACGAGACTAACGTTCCCCATCAAGGCTCCGAAATAAATCTTCCTTCTAAAGATATAAGACAGCCGAGTGAATTTGTTACGCTTACTCAAAAATACTCTAATGAAATTAATACTACTCGTGCGAGAGTTAGGTATAATGACAATTTGTATCTAAATTAAATACACGAAAGCAATAATGTACTGCATTTTACAAGGATTTAATTTTTCCTAACTAACGACTTTCTTTAGTTGAAGTCCTCATGATCTATTTTTCTATAGTGTAGGTTAATTTATGTTGATATAAGTATATTTTCTAATTCTTTTTTATAGAACTATTTGAGACGAATAATCTTGCCATAATTTTTCTCATATCTCTAAACATTCAATTTTTAGGGTCGTCAATGGAATTGTGGGTCGTCAACTTTTTCCTCTTAAAAATATTTAAATAGTTTATAAATAAATATTTAATTGACATTGTCCATGAATTTGTTTTTGTTTATAGCCACAGGTGCTGTGCAAAATTATATTTTCAGAAAGTTTATGATTATATTTCGATTCAAGTTAGAATTTAAGTTAAATAAATTTAAATTTATGAACATAAACACAAAAACAATTTTCCGGTTTTTAACAATGGATAAATTAATTTCCGGAGAAGATTTGTGCAATGGTTATATAAACTAGACCAGCTATAACGCTTAAGTCACGAAAATATCAAGCGTCTGGGAGATTTCTGAATGAACGGTTAGAGATATAAGAAAAAAATTATGGCAAGATTATTCACCTCAAATAGTTCTACAAAAAGTATCAAAAAATAAACTTATATCAACATAACGTACACTATAGAAAATATATATCGTGAGGGAATACTTCAACTAAAGGAAGTCGTTAGTTAGGAAAAATAAAATCCTCGTAAAATGCAGTACATTCTTGCTTTCATGTATTTAATTTAGATACAAATTGTCATTTTCATAACGGTCCTTCAATCACCGTTTCACAACAGTTTCCATAGTTTTAAATATCTCCGCCTACACATTTGCATGGATATAACATATACTCGTATATTTCAATTAATATGAAATAAAATAAAATTTTTTTTTGCCTGCCAAATGTAGAAAATCGAGAGGGACTTCCCATCACTTGGTAAGATGTCTGTCTCCATTTTTTTCATCATTGGAAAGACCTTCTAAATAAAACTGACATTTCATTTACCATTTGTTTACTTTTACGTTCTTTTTTAAAATATTAAGCTTTTGTAAAGATTATAATCTCCGCACCTCTTCAATTTTTAGACAATATATTTATATAAAAATCTGAAAAAGGTTTGATTCACGATTATTGTTATTAAAGCCAGACAGCAATTTGAAAGAGTTTTATTTATAAATGTTGCATTATTTTTTCGTATTTATTCAGACATTTATCCTAATATCCAAACTCCTGTGAATCAATACACCTAAATATCGAGGGAACATAATGCGTTCTGATTTGGACTTACTATAAATTAATATCAAATTAACCTATATAGTTAATAGGACATATCACCTTATTTACATAATATTATAATAAATTACTAACTCGGACAATAAAACACCAAGTAGGATATTTTTTTGACTGGTGTGATGAAATGTTAATAACCTAATACCTAAATTAAAGTTTGCGTATCTTATCTTTGGGAATTCTGGTTTGAAATAGTTTTATTATTCACATTGTGGTTTTTTATTATTCATATTATATGTACATTTACTTTTTATATATTAATTAATAATCTGTACGAATTTACTTTTAGCTCAAGAGTACATCGATAATAAATATTAGTTGGTTTAGTTTAATATATTACTTTTGCATCTCTTCATAACGATATAACGCAAACATACGCGGTATATAAATATATTTATAATAAAGGAAATAGTTGATAATATAAAGGCTAGTAGTGCTACAAATGTAATAAATTAAAGGAAGTAATTCTAATTTCAGAAAATGGGTGTTATAATATTTATCTAGCCAAGATTTACAAAATTTGTTTAAGGTAAATGAATCCATGAAGTGTCAGCTCATAGCTACTTTTCAACTTTCTTCTTACCACAGTGGTACCTCCATGCCACAATTTATGAAATTGCTTCTACCTTATAGTAATAGAGTGAAATTTTGGAAATAATATACCTATGTATTTTTTATTATATGTTATGTCCTTGCATTCAGATATTGATCCATATTATGAATGTTTCTAATACAAATTAAAACACCCATCAATTAGGTGTGTCTCCGTTTGTCATTTTTGATGCAGGATCCTAAAATATAAGTCTATAAAATCTTATTGAAATAATAGTGGCAAATACATCTTAATTTGAAAATAATTTGAGTACTTCTCAAAAATGAGTCAATCATCCTGATTTTTAAAATGCCATGAAATTACCAAAGAGATCTTAAATATTAAATTAAAAAGTAATATATCGCTCAATTTAACCATATATTCAGATGGCACATTCGAAGCATATTGAGGAGGTCTTCTTTAAAAACAAAATGCTAAATATCCGTACGTAAATGATATAAAAATTTTGAAGAATCAAAAGAAGTGTGTATGTTGGGCATTATAAAATTCAGAAGTTAGAAGAGTATCAAAGCAAATTAAAAAAATTATATTTTTTTATTTATTTGTTGTTATTTACGAATGTATAATCATTTTATTAGGAAATTTACGTGTACTTCATAAATTAAAAGACTACCAACATTATAAATCCGTAATTCACCCGCAAATACAGTTGTAGTTAATATTATTTACAACAGGGGCAATACATCCCGATCTATTTCACCTATTTCGCGGATAACGGTATCGGGCATTGGCATTCTGGATATTTTTTCAATTGACTCTTCTCTGTACAACTTTCGATCGATTCGTTGATTTGTAATGACACTTTATTAATTTTATTGAATGTATATACGCCAAATTTTCTTGCACGAACTCTGTACAATCTATGGACTTACACGTAGTATGTCATTTATCTCGACGCACTTGTCTTTGTTTCGAGTGATTTTGTAGGTTTAGATTTTTATAAAAATAATATAAGGTGGTTCACATGTATATATATATATATATATATATATATATATATATATGCATATATATAGTTCCACATTTTATGTTATCGAATTGCGAGCAAACTTTAACCCGCATTGATTCTATTAACACAGTTACTATTGACATTTTCTTGTTTTTATCGCTGCCTATTCTACTTCTAGTCAATGTCAAGATATTACACTGCCGTGTTACATTCTTGGGCCTAAACCCTTCGCCTACTGACCTAGCTTGGAAGCTACCTAGATGCATAGCAGGGTAACCTTTCGGGATCTAGGAGGCATGATCAAACCAATGCAAGTTGGATTTATCAAACATTGCCTTCACCCTCAAATATATAACCTTATAATATTTATATTTACACTATCAGTAACATATTCATCGTTAAATATATCTTCAATTCTGTCAAGTATTATTAAATATTTAATTTATGTACATATTAAAAATAAATTTGCTTTATTGTATAGTACATGAATTGCCTTTTAAAATTTTAACGCAAAAGTTTGCTGTGGTTTTACTGTTTTCCATTTCTCTTATGAAAAAAAATTACAAAGGGTAGTAGTTAGTCGCAATTAAATGCAATGCACTCGACAAACATATAATGAAAACGCGCATATGAAATTTTGTCTAAAGTATACATCAATTTTATTTTACTTTTCAAAGGTTATTTTTATTTTGCAG
This sequence comes from Druceiella hillmani, assembly GCA_039881145.1. NCBI lineage: Eukaryota > Metazoa > Arthropoda > Insecta > Lepidoptera > Hepialidae > Druceiella > Druceiella hillmani. The sequence goes on along the minus strand of JAYKKI010000014.1, from coordinate 30,900,220 downwards.
GAGTCAGACGTATGTAGATAATTAAATTTTAACTTTTTTTAAAACATCAAGTAGCGATAGTAGCATTACGAATCGGTGATTATTGGAAATTTGGAGTCTTTTTTAATTTAATTGTACAGAAATTTATATGCATCCACAATGTTTTTGTGGTCCAACTTCATTGGCAGATTTTAGAAGAGAGCAAATATGTATATACATATGTATATATACATATATATATATATATATATATATATATATATATATATATATGTATACGGGTAAATATACATATATGTCTGTGATTGATATGTTAACTACTGTCATATCTGAAAAATAACAAAAGTGATCTATGAAGAATCTATCTAATAACCAATAGAATGAGCAGTTTTTGTCCTTTTCGTAGCCAATTTCTTTTTCCGCAGATAAAAATTATCATCACGATAAATCGAACTGGTTACAATATATATTTTTCAACATATTTCGAAACCATTTTCTTCAATAATTTTTTTTTGTAGACAGATGTTTGACTAGAAACAAGAAATCGAAAAAAAAATTTCACGGAAATCTTACAATTTAATGTATTTTTTACCTACTATATTTTATTTTATCTTTAAATAATGTTATTATAGCCATGTGGGTTATAATAATATAGAAATTATAGCCATTTTAGTTACAATAACAAGGAAGCTTTCACAAAAGAGCGAAAACTTTAAATTAATTATGTTCATTTAGGTATGTGTGGCTAACATAATAAAGTTGGAAAGAATGTTATAAATTACCACTATATATAATATAAGATGACTAAATGAAATTTGTTATAAATTAAAAACTACTTTATGTATAACTGAACGTAAGGTAACAATACTCTCTATAGGTATTGATAAGAATTTTAAGATAAGCTATGTGTTTAATAACACAAAATCGGCATTTTTTTATGTCCCGCATAAGTTAATGATTAGCGACAAATTAAATGAAATTAAGGCAAATTCGTAATTTCTTAGTGAGATTTGATTTCTTTTTTTTCTATATAACTTTATATATATATATATATATATATATATATATATATATGTGTGTGTGAAGATATAAGGATACGATGATTAAAATTGCAACATCTCCACTGTAATAACTTTGTTAAATATTTTAAAACATATATCAAAAAATAGTCTGCATTGAACGTAATATGTGTAAATTAATGTAATGTCTTATTTTTAATTCCATACAAATAAAGATTATTATAGTTAACCATTATCAATAATGATTCTGCACCCAAACTTACACACCACCAATATAATGAAAGCTTAATAATCGTTCACACTTAATATAAAATCGAGGTATGTATGTTATATACCTCAATTTACCGGGGATACTGTGACTCAAATATAATAAATTATACCCTCACAATGTCCAGTATTTAAAATTAAATTTTATGAATATTCCACATATAGTCCTCATTCAATGATTGGTATTTCAATATAGACTCTCTACTTGCAACAATGTAGAAAGGCAAATCCTAAATGAAAAAAATTATTTTAAAAATTTGAAATAGAAAGCGAAATATTTCTGCAGTATTAATTTTAAAGTAACAGACATTGCAGCTTTATCCTCTCAAAATACACTTAATGAAATTGTTTTCTTGCTGCCAGTTGTCACAATGCACATAGCCGTTTATTTTTGTTGTTTTGATAACATAAACAATACTGCACAACTTTGACTACGGTACGCGCTTGAAAATCCCAACTTTTTTTCATTCCGGTTTCCTGCGAGCAGGAACATGGCCATTTCCGGCGCGGAAAGTGTGCACGGAGGAAAATAAATCGTTGTGAGCTTTTTATAAGAGATCCGAGAGGGTTATATTTAAAAACACATATTTGAGCATTGCTTTACTGAAACTTCTGTTTTTTATATTTCATCTTTTGCTGACATGGAGACGTGCCTAATTTTTATTTATGAATTATAGAAAATTGTAATGACCGATTTAATATTTCGTATATTGCCATGAGTTTATTTATAATGACCAGTATGTTCAGAAAAAATTCAATAATTGCCTTATCTTAAATTAATTTTTCAATACTAGTAATATTTCATTTAAAATTAGGTGCAAATAATATACTTAGTAAATATAAGTAACTGAGACTTATACCCAAAGTAAAAATTTAATTGCTGTCACAAAGTTGATCATGAAAAAATTGTGAAAGGTATTTGTCGTCTGCATTAATTTCATCATATGTGATGTTGCTTGTGTGTGTAATTTGAGATTTATGTTTAACTGACTTTAACTTTTTTAAATCAGAATTCATATGGTCAAAAAGCTCTATAAAAATATACATTATTTACTTGGGAGAAATACTGACAATTTGTTGGAAATACGAGCTGCAATGACCTATATATGGAATTTTTCTCGTAGGTTTAAACTGGGAGCAAAAAAATTAAAGATGTGGTTTAAAGCACTTTTGAATATTAATATTACAAATTAATGTTAGTGTATTATTTATAATTGAAGCACCATTTTAAGAAAAACGTGTGTGTTTAGTTGACTTCGCGACGGAAATGGAACATCTACTTTTGTTTTATTAAGTTTTATTAAATGCTTTTAAAATATCAGATCTAAGAAAAAAGGTGTTTGAACAAAGAATTAGAAAACCGTTAGTAAATGTGGCATTACTGGAAAGAAGTTTTAGTTAAGTTTGCTACTAAGTTTGCTATTTGGAAAGAAGTTAAGTTTACTACTATTGGTTTTTCATATATCCCTTTAAAAGTTATGCAAGAAATACAACTAACAAATGTTGTGTAGAATGAGAATCATCTGTAGATAACTTACTTAGTCTGAATTCAAAGGTCTGATACGATTTTTGCCACAAATGGTTTCACATTGCACGGTAAGAAGTGCTTTTTCAAAAAAATTTTGTTTTAAAGATTTTATTGAGATTTGTTAACTAGTCGTGTTTTTATGCCGATGTTTTGCATTCAGAAATTAACTCATATTTTTAATAAATAATAAAATTCATAGATCGGAAATATCTGAGACTAAATTTATTGGAAATGGGTTTCAGACAAAAGCAAAGATTCTAAAAATATGAATATTTTGCCAAAATAAACTCTAAATAGTTTTTCTGTCAATTATCTGTGACTAAGCATTGAGTTATATTTTTTAAGACAAGACTATGTAATATTATTTAATACCTTTTTTTATTATTACGTAGGCTCTGATCTTTAAGCTGATTAAACGTTAATATTTTTTTTACTGAAATTATATTACGCAGTAAACCATGCAGATGAGGTAAAACCCTAAATAGGACTATGTATTTACACGTAATTATAAAAGTATAATGTAATAAATAAAGTTGGTAAAAGACGTGAACTTTTTGATTGGAATTTTTTTATTAATTTAAGTAATTTTAATTCCAAGCTCTAATTAGGTGCTGGAATATCTGGGGCTTTAAAATGTGTTTAAATACTTGGAATGAGTGCCATAAAATTGAAACTTAATATTTCGCTACCCAGGCTTAAAGGTTACTCTTTACTGTGAATGACTATCTATTAAGAATTACTATTTACTAAGACCAATGATCCTGTACTTGATGGCGAGAAAAAATGCCTACCATTGTACATCTACGGAAAAGTAAATAACCAATATTATATTTTGCTACATGATATCCCTCTTAGAAGTATTTTTTTGAAAATTTCAGTGAATGGAATTTAAAAATGAATAATGAAAAATGTCACCCCATTTTATTTTAAAAGATTTATCCAATGATTTTCCACTAGATGGGGGGGAGCGAGAATAAATGGTTCCCAGTTTAAAAGTATGGAAAGGTGTATTACCTTGCTTTTATATTGTGCCCCATTTTAATTAAATTTGCTATTTGAAACATATATTCGGAAAATTTCAGGAGTATTGCGATAACACCTTATAAACTATGAGGCTTTACGGGCAAACAAATGGATGGATGAATGGATAGGTAGGCGGACCGACGGTCATATCGAAGTTACAACAATCTTTTATTTCAATACGGAATACATAAATTTAAAAATTCACTGTTATTAATTTATTTTTTCGCCTTAAAGCAAGCTGAAGTAAGATTCGAATTTTTATTTTTTCTGTAATAGCGTACTTTATTTGATTGCTCGTGTCGAAATAATTTCATTAATTAATTTATTTATTTTAATGTTTTACGGATTTATTGCTACGAGGGTAATATCTTACAGTCAACCAGAATACCAGTCCAGCCCCGCCCGACGAGCGGCCAGGAATAGAACCTCACACACAGTGCAACTTATTGCCAAAACCCTGTGCCATGTGATCAACCCAACACACCACGGCAACGACATTCATAAACATTTTCCATTTTTTTTATTTACAAACTGACGACAATAATTAAAGTTTGAGTTAAAGAATGGATGTCAAAAATATCAAATTTATAATATATAATAATTTTAAATATGTATTTGCAATCTCAGATAATCACATTGATACTAAGTAGGTATTCTAATCTCCTAAAATTTTTTGTCACCTTGAATCAAAGATATTGATTGATTAAAACATTCTAAACAACTTTTCCCAGTATATTTAACTTCTTAAAGCGCGGCGTGAAAATAATTATTACAAATCTAAAATTTTTTTAATAATTACATTTAGTTCATTTCATACAAATTGATTACTTATTTATTATTAAAAATATTTTATTATTCACACAATTAACTGTTTGTTTAAGTATAACTACTTATATTTTGAAACAATTTATTAGTCATTATGAGCCTCAGAAGACTTAAATGTAGCAATAGCAAAGCAAACGAATTAGAAATTGCTCAACCTAAATCATGGTATCATTCATTTATAGACCTAATAATTTTTTTATTTCACAAATCCTATTTATTTTTGCGTGCACTCTAAATGTCTTGAAAAGTAAAAAAGTCTTTTAAAAAAAAACTGAATATCTTAATATCTCACTTGTTATAAAATGAAATGTTATATTACGAAATGAAATTTTAATTTAATAATAATTTTAATATAGCGATATTTTTATGAATTATAGAAAATAGATAAATTTAAATGCCTGACAAAATACTTCATATTAAGTTTCATTAAATTTATCCTAAAGGCAATCGTGACCTTCACTGGAAAGCAAAAAGTAAAAAAAGAATTTACAACTTCACATAAAACCTAATTATTGATTGTTTGAATGAAATGTATGATACTAAACCATATGCGATATAAACATTCCATACGCAAACCTAAAATTCAAGAAATGACAGTAAAAAAGTTCCGCTTTATGGAGGAACAACCAATTTGTTATTTATTTTAAGCAAATCATAGTTCGTCTTATGCAACAAAGTTGGGTTTTAAAACTTTGTGAGCATATTTAATTATTCAAGTGATTATATTAGCAAAATGTTATGTGTGAATACTTTGTAGCTTGTCGTTAATAAAAGGTTATATAAATAACCTTTTTTAAACTGACTGTAAATTTAGAATAAATAACCTTTTTAAAATAGCCTTTTTTAAACTGACTGTAAATTGAACTACGGTCTTTTCGAAAGGTCCATCAAAAAATGTTCAATTTATTATGGACCTTTCGAAAAGACCGTAGTTCAATTTACATATTATATGTCTTTTGAAAACCGACATAGCACTGTTTTTGCATGTAGCTGTGTTATGAAGTCACAAGAAAAGATATTGGTAAAAATAAAGGTCATGGAAATAATTTACTACCGCCAGATAATTTATAAATTATGGGATAAAAACTAGTATTTACATTTTTTGGTCTTTATTACCTACTTTTTATCCTAATATGTCAACTAATATACCATGTTGGTAACACTCTATTCAGTTTTTCGATATGAAATAGTGACTGTGATTCAGATTCACTTGAAGCCAGTAAGATATGGTCCATATATAATTCTAACATTGTTTGCAATAATAAATAGTATGTCATAATTAAAATAATAAGAAACCACTTTGAATCCCTTCTTGGGAATAAATAAAAGTAATGATTGTAAAATCCTTAATTAAAAAGTAAACATATGCGTACTCCCAATTTATTATTTTCCCGAATCCCAGATCATGTACCGAGTTATTATTAGAAAATAATTTCCGAGTCCGAGATCATATACCCAAACTTTCAAAACAAGATTTTAGTCTCAAGCGTGGTTGCTATGTTTATACAAGATTCATAAGGCGTGTCTGGGCAGATAGCGTCGCTAACAGGAGCGTCGCTAACAAGTTGACGACGTGACAAAAAATTGCATTAAATTAACAGTTTTTGTACACGGAAAGTATCCGTCTTTAACTGTAAAACAATATTTGAACAGCTAATATATTTATATACATACATAAAATTACAAAATTAATTATGATGAAATAGTAAAACCGATTTTTTTTTTGTTCAACAAAACCTTTATCCAAATTACAGCTTAATACCTTAACGTTTAATAATTTATTTAAATATACAACACCTTATTAATACAAAACAGCTAATAAGGACTTTGATCGAAAAAAAGAGCAAGTGTAGAACATAATATAGAATATAGCATAGAAATAGCAATAAGTCGCGTAAAACATAAATACATTATCATCTTATTAAATCAAATAAAAAGGCCGTAATTTGAATTCGCTGAAAGGTTATATTCTAAATTTACTGTGAATTGAAAATTTTTTTTTACATCCTAAAGATCAAATAAATGTAGATGGTTTCTTACTTTTTGCAAAATTGAAATCAAACATTTAGTGTATGAGATAATTTCTAGAACTCTATAAATAAGATATGTAGAATATTTTTAAAAATATATAAAGGCGTTATGTATGTTGATGATACACTTATTAATAGAACTTACCTCGAATATTCTACGTAAATTATAGTTACAGTATAAAAAAAGAAAAGCAATAGATTATTGTTTCAAACACCGATTAAAAAAGACAAGATAGATAAAGATAAGACAAGATAGAAAAAGATCAACCTCCGGTAAAAGACGATATCGCAAAAGTAAAAATAATTAAAACAATGCGTCTAAAAGACAAGCTACAAAGAATTTACACAGAATTACTTGATACTTTACTAATATAATCACTTGAATAATTAAAAATATTTATAAAATTTTAAACCCAACTTTGCATAAAACGAACTATGATTTGCTTAAAATAAATAACAAATTGGCAATTTCTCCACAAAGCGAAACCTTTTTAGTGTCATTTCTTGAAGTTCATATATTTCATTAAGAAAAATCTATAAATTAGTTCCATATTTTTGGTTCTAAGTTAAGTTGTAAATTATTTTTGTTTTAAGTGGAGGTTCAGGTCAGCCTTTGGGGTAATCTTAATAAAAATTAATATAAAGTACTTTGTCAGACATTTAAATTTATCTATTTTTTATAATTCATAAAAAATATCGCTATCTTAAAATCAAAGAATATTGGCACCGAAATTTATAGTAAATGTGATTTTTCCATAGATAGCTAACAAATCTAGAAATAAATAAATGTTAAGTCGTAACAAAATGTCACCAAATGACGGATGTGTGTAACAGGCCTCGCCTGCAAATTAAGAAATGCATCATAACTAGAGAAAAGTTTTAGATAGTAAAATTCGCAGTTTCAATTAAATTAAAATTTAATTTCATATTATACTAGCAAGGCCCATAAAAGTATTTCTATAGTATGCCCTGACAAATGAGATATTATTCAGATTTTTTTGAACAGGTATTAAGACAACATTTTTCTTTTCAAGACATTTAGAGTGCACGCAAAAAGAAATAGGATTTATGAAATAAAATAATTATTAGGTCTATAAATTAATGATACCACGATTTAGGTTAAGTCATTTCTAATTCGTCTGCTTTGCTATTGCTACATTTAAGTCTTCTGAGACTCATAATGATTAATAAATTGTTTCAAAATATAAGTAGTTATAATTAAGTAAACAGTTAATTGTGTGAATAATAATAAAATATTTTTAATAATAAATAAGTAATAAGTTTTTATGAAATAAACTAAACGTAATTACATAATAAATTGTAGATTTGTCATAATTATTTTCACGGCGCGCTTTAAGAAGTTAGATATACTGGGAAAAGTTGTGTAGAATGTTTTAATCAATCAATATCTTTGATTTAAGGTGATGAAAATTTTAGGAGGTTAGAATACCTACTTAGTACCAACGTGATTATCTGAGATTGCAAATACATATTTAAAACTATTTTATATTATTAATTTCACATTTTTACACCGATTTTTTAACTCAGACTTTAATTACTGCCCTCGGTTTGTGAAGGAAAAAATGGAAAATATTTATGAATGTCATCGCCATGGTGTGTTGAGTTGATCACAAGCCACCGGGTCTTTGGCGACGCGACGCACTGTGGGTACCCAAGTTCGATACCCGGCCGCTCGTCGAGCAGGGCTGGATTGGTATTCTAGTCGGCTGTAAGATATTGCTCTTATAGCAATAAGCTCGTAAAATATTAAAGTAAATAAATAAATAAATGAAATTATTTTCACACGGACAATCAAATAAAGTACTCCATTACAGAAAAAATAAAAACTTGAATCTCACTTCAGCTTGCTTCAAAAAAATAAATTAATAACAGTGAATTTGTCAATTTTAGTATTCCGTACTGAAATAAAAGATCATTTTAACTTCGATATGACTGACCGTCCACCCGTCTATCCATTAATCCATTTGTTTGCCCTCAAATCCTCACAGTTTATAAGGTGTTATCGCAACACACCTACAATTTTCCAAATATATATTTCATATGGGGAATAACATACATTTGAAATGTGGCGATATATAAAAACAAGGTAATTCACCTTTCCATATTTTTAACCTAGGAAAATTTATTTTCGCTCTCCTCATCTAAGATAATTGGACAAACCTTTTAAAAGAAAATTGAGGTGACATTTACCTTATCCATTTTCAAATTTCATTCAGTGAAATTTTCCAAAAAGATACTTCAAATAAGGATTTCAATTATAATGTAGCAAAATCCAATATTTGAAGAAGATAATTTATATACACATATAGACAAATACAACAAATAGAGAATCATTGGTCTTAGTTGAGAGGTATTTTTAATAGACAGTCATTCACAGTAAAGAGTAATCTTTAAGCCTGGGTAGTGTAATATTAAGTTTCAAATTGCTGGCATTCACTCCATGGATTTAAAGAAACTTAGATACCCAGCATCAACAAATTAGATATCCCAGCATCTTATTAAAGCTTGGAATCAAAATTACATAAATTAATCAAAAATTTCGAGAGATACGTTCTTTACCAGTTTTATTTACTACATTATACTTTAATAATTACATGTCATCTGCATGGTTTACTTCGTAATATAAATTCAATAAAAAAAATATTTATGTTTCTCCAGCTTATAGAGACATGTGAAAATCAGAGCCAACGTAATAATAAAAAAGGTATTAAATAATATTATATAGTCTTATCTTAGAAAATATAACTCAATGCTTAGTGACAGATAATTGACATAAAAACTATTAAGAGTTTATTTAGAAAATTTTTTTCAATATTTTTAGAATTTTTGATTTTGTCTGAAACCCATTTTCAATAAATTTAGTCACCGATATTTCCGATCAGTAAATTTTATTATTTATTAAGAATACGAATAAATTTCTGAATAATTAACATCGGCCCACTATACGACATCTATATCCAGTTTTACATGTGTAAATAAAAACACGAATAATTACCAAAATCCCAATAAAATCTTTAAAACATACTTTTTTGAAAAAGTACTTCTTATGGTGCAATGAGAAACTATTTGTAGCAAACATTATATCAGACCCTAGAATTCAGACTTAAGAAGTTAGCTACAGGTGTTAGTTGTATTTCTCAGAGAACTTTGAAAGGGGTATAGAAAAACCAACAATAGCAAACTTTGTTGGTTTCCAGTAATGTCACATTTACTAACTGTTTGCTAATTCTTTTTTCAAACACTTTTTTTCTTAGATCTTGTATTTTAAAAGCATTTAATAAAACTTAATAAAGCAATAGTAGATGTTATATTTAATGAAATATTTCCAGTATTGACAAATTTATTTTTAGCTGAGGCACTTATTGTATATTTTCTAAACATACTTTTCCTTATAAATAAACTCATGGTAGTATAAAAACTACAAAAACTGCCATTTAAATTAGGCGCATTAGCAAAATATATAAATAAAGTTTCAATAAAGTAATGCCCAGGTATGTTTATTTAAATATAACGCTCTCAGATTTGTCATAAAAAGCTCACAACGATTTATTTTTTGCCGTGCACACTTTCCGCGTCGGAAATGGCCGTGTTCCTGCTTGCAGGAAACCGGAATGAAAAAAGTTGGCTTTTCCAGCGCGTACCGTAGTCACAGTTGTACAAAATGTTTATGCTCTCAAAACAACAAAAATAAACCTTCATTGTAACTACCGGCAGCAAAAAAACAATTTCATTGAGTACATTTTGAAAATATGAAGCTGCAATGTCTATTACTCCAAATTATTACTACATAAATATTTCGCTTCCTATTTCAAGTTTTAAAAATAATTTTTTTCATTTAGGATTTGCCTTTCCACATCATTGCAAATACAGACTTTAAATTTAAATACCAATAATTGACCGAGGGTTATATGCGGTATGTTTATATAATTTCATTTTAAGTACTAGTCATTGAGAGGGTATAATTTATGACAGTAACTTGAGGCATATATATACTTCGATTTTATATTTTGTGTGGACGATTATTAAGTTTTCATTATATCGGTGGTGAATTATGCGTGCAGAATTATTAATAAATGTTAATGAAAGTAATATTTTTTTGCATGCCTGCTATTTTGACAATTGAAATTTAAAATAATGAAAAATCGATGTGTCAAAAAAAAATACCGCCGAAAAAATGTTATATACCCATACACATAGATTTTTTTTCGGCATTTCTACTTGCAAAAATATTTTCATTTAGTATATGCTGGGCGACGGTTGTTTTATTTAACCTATATATGGCCTCGATTATGGTAATATAAATCTATTTTATTAATTTTTGATAATTGTTCCTAAATTTCTTAGTAATTTAAAACACTATCAGTCACAATATACCAACGAGAAATTATAATAAAGAAGGTTTCATAAAAACGTTGATTTATCTTTTTACATCATTGTCGAAAATGCATATGTTACATTTACATCTTGTTTGCATTCTTGTTTGCTTTACTGGTTTTTATCTCTTTCTCGTTTGAGGCGAAATTTCAGAGAAGAAGTTTTGATAAGCTCGAATCAAAAAGTAATATTTATTTTTTTATTTTGGTTCCACTTTTATTTATTATATATTCAAAATACTTTCGTTTAGAAAATTTTATTCACTATTTTATATATGTAAACAGCTGAGTGTTTTTTTGCTGCTGATGATCAAATAGATATTTCATTTACATATTACATGTTATATGTCCAAACGATTCTTTTATTAATGAAGATACGCCTTTAGAAAACGTACTTTAAACCTTATTCAAATATCTTGGTGGCTCGTCCATTAATATGACATGTAAATATTCTGGGAAGAAAAGCAAACAATAGAAATATTCTCGAGCCAATAATAATGCTCATGTTCATAGAAAGCACTCAATATTATCAAAGAATTTCAACTTATCATATCCCTATTATCGGTCGTTTCGTCGTAATAAACGTCCGAATTATTACGCTTGCTTGTCTAAAGCAAGGAAAATCAAACCTTTGATGTTATATTTATGCAGGTTTGATATATGAGCATTCATTACTTTTCGGTCGAACAAAATACGTCAAATAATGTTTCTACCTCATTCGGGAAATTTTTACGATTTTTTTTATTTTCTTAAAGAGAAGGGAAGTGGAAAGCGATAAGGATTAACTTTTGACGTAAAATTTTAATGTTTAATTGAAATATACCTAATAATAAGTAATTAATTTTGTAAAATATTAAAATATTTTAATGATTTAAATATCAATTACCATACCTTCAGCATGTGCTTGGATGAAAATAAAAGTTTTTTCATAATCGCTGGAGCACACACACACGCACAGATATATATATATATATATATATATATATATATTTATATATATATATATATGTATATACATATATATATATATATATATATATACAATAACGAAATTTGTAACAGTTCATATTTTTCCCATACTCTAGATAAGCAGTGTACGTTTGAAATAAACCACGTAAAGTTTTTCAAATCTAGTCTAAAGATTTTTAAACTCCTACTCTCCGTTGTTGTATAAAAATTATAGCCGTAATCAGACAAATTTACGTTTTTACTTCGAGTGGTTGATATTCATTTTCAAAAAACAATAAAAACTATAGCATGCCTGTCCTAATAATGTTTTCATTTAATTATAAATAAGTTAATTTAAAATAACTGGAAGGAAACGTAAAAATCCGAAAATTTGTTAATTTTTAGTTATATCACAACGAAAAATGTTTTTTAAATATGCGCCTGTGAAAGATGTAGTAGGCAATATACTGTCGTTGCGAAAATTTTATATTTTGTAAACAGTTTAATAGCAATATTATGTACCATTATGTGTTTAAATTTCTAATCGTGATGCGATTTCCATTTGTGCTGATATTTTTTTTCAATTAACATTGAATTGAGAAATTTGAATCCAACCTTTGCTAGGTTGCTTTGCTAAGTGCGAGTATTTATTCCCATTAGAAGTTACCACCAAATTTCGGGTCAATTTATAAAACGAATACTTTATTTTTATTGAAGAAATTATCTAAGTAATTTTTGCAGACTGAAGACGTATTATCCAGAATATATTTGCAATTACTAAATGTTCTTCTCTATAAACAAGCTCGGTTACTTATTATTCAATTTTATAAACAATGAATAAATTCATATTAAAATAAGTAAAAAAATATATTTATATTACCATAACCTACAAACTACTGTATTCGCTATTTTGATCGGAAATGCTTGGAAGTACCTTAGATATATAGGAATCCAGTTCTCCAACAGCTCTTTCAGCAAAGAAAAAAATTCTAAAAATACACTTTCCTCAAATTCTAAAAATACACTTTCAATCATATCCGACTTATATAGATAAAAAAATATTATTTTGCAAGTATAGATGCTAAATACGATTTTCGTATTTGGGTCAATTACTTAACGTGTAAGTTAATTTCAGTCTATAACTTCGTCCTTGTAGGATATAGAAGCCTCTTACGAGCTAATAAACAGGATGTTGTCATAATAGTTAGGCTCCATTTGTAAACTATGAGAAAGAAACTCGAAAAACACGTAGTAGTTGTTTCACAATTAAATTTTTACCACCCCTACTGTAATCCCAAAACCCCTTCTATTTAATTATATTCAAAGGAGTGGTTTTCATTTTATAATTTTATTTTTCCTAAAGCTAATCTGGTCAAATAGATTCTAAATTCGTTTTAGATAAAATATCAAATAATAAATCTTCTATAATTTATTTACCAAGTTTCATAGTAATTCATATCAAAAGTACCGAACAGTCATTTATTTCCGTTTCCATCAGAATTCAATATAAATCCCAAGAGCTACTCATGCGGAAGAGGATACGATAGCAGCCGCATCTGACTCGGCGGCTAAGACATAAAAACACGAATATCGAACTTTAATACAGAAACTTTTGTCTCACATTTTCCTGATGCCAGGCAGATGAGTTGATCAAGTCGATTTTAAGCTCCAGAACATGAAGTATTCGCGATTTCTCGGTAAGGTTCAATAAAGTTTTACAACTTCCATGAATATTTACATGTTTAAAGGGAAACTGGACTTTGTTGTGGTTAATACATATTCTTTGTTAATAAATATGAGCATGAATCACCTAGTTTAACGGATACATGAATTCGAGTCAAAGCCATCTATTTATATGAAGTTAATAAAGGAGACATTTTAATTTTATCTATTTATTTATTTTCTTTTCGAAGAAAACAGTTGAAATATTTTAATTTCAAATATTGTCATTTTTTCATCTCTATGTATATAATAGGATTTCTAATGTAAGAAGGATCTTTGCAAAAGAAAAGAAAATAAACTAAAGGTATTATAACTTCTGTAGAAAAATATATCTTCTACTTTGCTCAAATTTCAGTTAATTTGTAGTACCATAGGGTATACTTTATACGTAGTACCACATATGACAAAAACCAATTTAGTTTTAAAGTCAATTAAGAAACGTTTTAGTTTTTACCTCGTGATTTCCCTATAAGATCTTTCCCTATAAGTTTTTACCACATTATTTCCTTATAGACCTCATGATTGATTATATTTATTCGTATACGATAATTCTTTAACCTTTACATAGGCTGCATTATTTACATTTGTTTTATAGGTACAAGTCATAAATTTTGAAGTTTTCAAAATTGCCATGAGAACATTAAAGATGTGTTTAATTTGCGTCGATTTTCAAATATAGTACAATAAAAGGTAATTCAATATTACTAGCAAAATTCTTAATGCATTTTTATGACTATAAACATCTTATTACCTACACTTTTAGTCTGAATTCATAATATTCGGTTTGTCTTATATATAGACTACTGACTCTTAGAGAATATTTATTTAATCAATGTCAAATTTTACATGCAATTAATCGCATACTTCTCAGAACTTTAATAAAGCAAAAGGGTGTCATTTCAAAAATATACGTAATAAAAACCTGCTTACCGAATAAATGAAAATGAAGAAGAATATTTCATGAACGCAATATATCAGGTCTTTAGTACCAGACTGTTTTCAAGAAATTCTTATATTTGAAGACCTTAGTAGATATGTTAAAAAGTTCTTCAAATGGATTGACACAGTTTTATTTTCTGCAAGTATGTGGAAACAACGTAAAAAATAACTTATGTAATCTATTTATATATATATATATAGATATATATATATATATATATATATATATACATATATATATATATATATATATATATATATATCATATTCTGTAATGTTTGAATCCCATAATTGTTAATTTATTAAGATAATGTCCATTACGGCTTAAACAATTTACAGATTTTTCCATTTTTTTAGTTTATTCGCAATATAAATCTATTTTTTGGAAAATATCGAAGTCATCATGATGTGGAATATACGCGCAATGCGTCATATGGATCATACAATATAAAGGGTCCCGCGTAGATAAGGAATTTGATCAGAAGATAATGGTTTTCAAAATTTACGAGAGAAATGTGAGCCTGCGTTTCCATGGAAAACAATGATAGCGTATTAGCATTTTACGCCGCTTAACTTTATAACTTTGTCGAATCGAGTATCATATCTGAATAAAGACGTTAAGTGAACTTATTTCTATAACAAATTTAAGGCGTTATTCAATATTCACTGAAAAAATTTACTTGCATTTACAAAATTTAAGAAACGTATATTTATTGAAACCAAAGGCCGTAGATAGATTTCAAGACGATATTCTTAATAAACTTTAGAAAAAAAAAGTTAAATACGTGCATTGAAATTTCATGTACACCAACACACACACGCACATACGCACACGAACACACCCACACCCACACACATACAAACACACACACACGCACACACACACACACACACACATATATATATATATATATATATATATATATATTGCCTACGTAGAGTATAATGGAATTATATTCTCTTAATTTAAATTGTTTAATATTCTGTATTATTTGTTACGCATTAGGAGTTTAACTTAAAGTTTTTTTTACCGTATATTACAAGAAAAATTGGACTTAAAGGACAAAAAAATCCAACTTCTTGTTATTAACTTACTGATGCCATACCGCACCATATGAAGCGTATACTGAAGCAATTAGGTAAATTTACGTTAAACACGTATAGTCCATTCAAATTGAAGATGGAATGTTTGTAAACAATAACTTTTGACAGTTCAGGTATTGCAAACCTTTTTCTTACATTCACGTTAGTAATTTACGGTGGATTTATTTGCTATTTGTGATTGAAAAATATTGTTTTTAAATAGTGTGCGTATTTACACTGTACATAGATTGCTGTGCACGTAGCTTACATGTGATGTGATGTGCACGTAGCTTATATTATATAGATTATATTTATGAGAAATTCAGATAAGTAAGGTGATGTATTTTGAACAATTTAAAAGTATTATTGAATATATTTGGCGTTAAATTTGTAGAAATTCATTATTATACATATAAAGAAAGTAGAAATAATACTACATCACGTAGTTTCATTTAATTGTTAAAAGTATTACATAAAAAAGACATATAATAAAATAATACCAAAAATTTCGATTGAAATAGTTGTTTAATTAAATGTTAAGTTATACAGAACATTATTACAAAGTAACCGCAAATACTTAATTTTTGAGTAATCATTAAAATATTTTTTTAAAACGAACTAATGTATAAAAATACACGAAATACAATAACATTTCACAGACGAAATACACTTACATACGTATACAATTACATCACAATGAATCTGGGCTTCACACCGATATCCAAAGATGGTTGTGCCTAATGCTAGTGCCGGCGAGGCCGGCCTTTTGCCGATATCACTGAGAAATAGTATTACAGAACATATAATATCTATTATACAACATATTAGCAAAATTTATTCATCATAAATCTATCTATTACATCGTATATCAACAGTAATTACATCGTATATCAACGATAACAATGTTCGTTCAGCCATGCCGCGGGGCTTAATTAAATGACATTGCTCCAAGTAGAAATCTTTTGACATCGTTTAATTTAAAAGTAGTGTTTTTTCGCCACATATAATTTCTTTTGTGTCCAGATCATTTTGATTCTGTTTATCTTACAGTGATATGACAGCTGTATAGGTACGGTCCTTAGAAGAACATTCACCATTTTAATTACACTCGTACTTAAAAATATCACACATTTAACACAACGAATTTAACATTACTAAATACATAATAATATATTAAACTTAATATAATACAAAATATTTTTTTGAAACACCAAAAATTTAGAGAGCAGTATTGGAAAACGAGAGTACGGACGTCTCCCGCCATTACGTTGATAAGTGTTGCAAGCAAGCATTGTATATATATACGTTGTATAAATAAGTTGCCATACGTGGGCATACAGTAAACAAAAAAATATAATTGATCTCCTGAATCTATATGCCTTTGGACAAGAAGTATGTCATTTGTGAACGTATAAATAATGAATGTCCGCAAATAATTATACTAGCTATGCGCTTGGTTTAATTAAGATTTTTTGGTCCTACGTAAATTTATATATGGCCACTTCAATACAATTGTTAGGTTTCGTGTTTGTGCAACAGACGGACAGATAGATAATTATACGACCCCGCATTGGTTGTCCTCAAACCAAAGAGTAATAAGTTAGTTTTACCAGATGTACATATAAAGTTTATTGTCCGGCAAAAATCATAAGCACAAATCGGCATTTTTCTGATGATTTTTTGAAAGTTCGGTGTGAAAATAATATTATTAACTAAGTCTCAAGGTGTATTGACCATAAAAATGGGTATTACATTTTTCTCTTTCTAATATATATTCAAATATTTTTCAGATTATTCGAGTATTATAAAAATGAATATAGGTATGTCAGTATGAAATAAATATTTAATTATTTGTCGAAGATTTGAGATGAGGTAAATATTACATTTTCCGCAGCCATTAACATAATATTTCAATTATTATATTATTTTCCGCTTAGTACACTATGCCGCTCATAATGCGTTTTCTCCTTGTACGACTATTAAAATGCGTCATAAGGAATCACTGCGAATGCACTATAATATATATAAATACAATCGAGGCCGAGTTCCCGGGTATTAGCGTAGGGTAATTGATATTATATGGCCTGTTCGATGAAACGACCAACCAACAAATTTTACTGCTGCTCTATATGTCGTGAGCTAAGATTGGTGAGCAATTGCTTCTCGAACGTGTACGTAGCTGTATACATTTTTTTATTGGAAAAAAAATTAAAAAGTATATTTAAACTTCAAAGTATTTACCTGAGATTTTTTTTAGTACGTTAATATTTGATGTTGCAATGTTAATATTTTTAACATTTATTATGTTTTTACTGTTTTTTCGTTGAATATAATAACCTGTCGATAACATAACTTCAAATTGAATAACAAATTCATAAATGGTGGTAACAAATTCATAAATTGAATAACAAATTCACAAATTCATAAATGGTAAATTTAGATTCCGGATCTTTCCAGATTATGCTTACATATCTGATATTCTTAAAAATGACAGAGATATTGAAGAGATTTCAATAATACTTGAGGATCCTACGTCTGAACGGGTTCAAATAGAACTACCACCAACCGGGCCTTTAACATAAAGATCTAATGAGGATGCTTACAAAAAGACCCGCCTTCAGAGTATCTGACTGATATGTACCCAGTTGTAGAACTGCTTAATAGCATTCGGAAACATGTGCAAGCAAGTAGCAAAGGTACTCGCATCCCAAGATTACATTAGAGAAAAAAAAGAGAAAGTAAAAATAAAAATATTATGAAGAAAAATCTTAATATTGAAAAGCAAAAAATGAAATAACATTCAAGTTCTGAGGAAGAATAAACGATAGAATTAGCCGGTGAAAATTGCGGTCCCGAAAATAATATATATGATGCGTGGAATGCGATCAAAATTACTACGAAACTGAAAAAATAAAAGATTAGCTGCTATGAATTGTTTGTAAATTATGGCCGCATGTAAATTGCACTCTATTCAACAATTATTGCAATTCTCGTGGCAAGAAAATGAAGAAACAAGAAACGGAAAAGAAAAACTTGCACGAGAAAAAAGTAAAAAGTAACGGAAAAGGCAAAGGGAGAGGAAAAATGAGTCAGAAATTATATGGCCATTTTATCCTTAAATGAGCGGCAAATTTCTAACGGATTTTAACATTAAAGCTTTTATAAACATTATCCTAAATTGCATATATACTTTGTAGACTACATTGAAAAATATTTTAGTACCAACATTTATTTGAAAAGAAAATAACTTGTCACAATGTTTATTTAATTATCTATACGCCAAATATACCATAACTATATCTGCATATAAGGTAATCAAATCTAGAAATATAGCAGCGTAAGCTGACACATTGTAGCTATCTCACTCTAACGCCTTATAAAATTAATGAATAGCATACGTGGTCTAGATTTTTTTAGCGTCGAGATTTTGATTATTTTCACAAAATGTTTGAAACGCCTGAATATTTCGCAAAAAAAATGGAGGGTTGCCAATTTTACCGTGTAAAATTTTAGAATTCGTATCAATAAAATAACGGTATAATACTTGTATTTATAACATTTTTCATAGTGAAACTTTCGGAAGTTAATAGTTTTGATTATGTATATACTTTAATAATACTCCGGGAATAATGCAATGAATTTTATAAATAGTTGTCAGCTGATCGAATATTATATTTGTGCCAACCATATTTTAACTGTCAAATTCGATTGTTTACAAACATTCCATCTTCAATTTGAATGGACTATAGATACATATATCTCAATAATATATATAATGCACATGGATATGTTTAAAGTGACAGATATTTACCTACGAATGGATATTTTATGTCATCTCTGACATAATAACTATGAGACACACCAACTATGATAACTCCCTGCTCTCTATTTAAAAATTTAGAAACTTAGACTAATTCTGGCAAAGCAAAGACCCACACAGTTTCCAAGTGATGCAAAGTTTTTTCCACAAATTCAATAAAGCAAATACAAAACACATGAATAACGTAGAATTTCGTGCCTATTTTATTAAAAAAACCTGTTAAATATGTCCAGAATTTAAAATGTTTCCACATACGAAATTTTAAATATTTATATATATATACAGTATTTATACTAAACTATTTATAAATGCATATTTCTTAGATAAATACTTTTTTTTTCTCTTAATTTTATTTCCTTGTATATGTTTCATAGGCGTAAAACTATCATGAATTTCCTAATAAGCATAATATTTGAAATTGGCATTATATTTTTCCGGTCAAGTCTAGCACGTAAGCTTTTAATAACACTATATATTCTGAGATTCCTTACCTAACTAAGGAAAACCTCAAGTATTCTCTTGTCTGTCTGTCTGTTCTTTTTTATAGCTGTTTTCTTTTAAACCATTTCACGTTGAAACTAGAAATTTGGCACATTTAAAAAGGATAGTGAACAGCATATGTCAAAAAATCGTTAACAATCAAAAATATACATAGGTAATTTTTTTAGGAGTAAACATGCCCAGGAAAGGATATTTCACCTCTGAATTTTCCATAGCAAAAATTTAAAAAAAAATAGTAAACTTACCTGGAGATTGCAGGAAAATATAGAGATGGGTCTAATTTCGTAGATTTCGAGATATTTACGATATTTTAACGCTTGTGAAAGGTATATTACGTAATGTATTTACATCATGAAACGTAATATTAATATTTCCAAATGGTTCGATAGGAATACGCTTAAAGAGTAAAATGTTACGACGAGTCCTTAAATGTTTACAATTACGAATGTTTTTTTATAATTTTCATTAAAACAATCATTCATAACCGCCCACTTACGATTTTTTCCGAAAATTGATTTTAACATTATTAATGAAGTGATCCTCAAAATGTTTATAGTTACAGTAATTCTTAACTCTGTTTACAGTTACAGTAATTCTTAACAATTCATTTTAAGTACAAGTCAAGTATTATTCGTTTAATAAAACTACCTTCATTAATCATTGTAAGTACAAGTCAAGTACTATTGGTTCAATAAAACTATCTTCATTAAATAGTTTAATATTTGCCCCAAGACTCGAAAGGGACATTTAGATGCTTGTGTAGAAAGATGTAAAGTGTTTAGTTCACTTAGGTCAAAAGTACGTATTCGGTCAAAAGTCCGCTTTTATCAATTCGTACGTGTTTATAAGTTCCTAATTAGCAACTGATAATAATCGTTACCGAGATATTTAGAGATATTTTTATAATAGAATTAATCCCTTACTACTAATCATAATCCCCTCTATTAGTTTATATGTGCCTAAGTGCACAGGGTACAGAAGGTTTGTATTTGACAGCTTTATTCATAAGTTTAGCAGTTTTGGAGATGAAGAGGCTATGTCATATTTTTATGAATATTCTTCACAAAATCTTGAAACTGGAAGGAAGAGGTAGTCGCACTATTAGATTTGCGAACAATAAAAGTCATATTAGGTCTAAAAATATTTTAATTATGATAAATTTGCGGATACTCTTCACAGTCAACCCTCCAGTCACAATGACGCAGACAACGATCTCCCTTTGAAAGGTTCACTACAAAATCGATAACCAAAATGATAATATAATTATTTATTCAAAATATTTCTCTCATGAGAAACAAAACAGCACGTCAAAGGCTTAGCGACCGATAGCGGGGGACTAGCGAGAGGCTGGATGAGGAGCACGATTCACCACTTACTAGGTCCGCAATAAAGCATATAACAAATACAATTTTCTTAAATCATTATTTTGAATAATATGCATATATATATATATATATATATATATATATATATATATATATATATATATATATATATGTGTGTGTGTGTGTGTGTGTGTGTGTGTGTGGATGTGTGTGTGTATTTTTCTTTTAAATTTATTAGGAAATTGCACAAACATCCTTTTCTTTCAAAGAAATTACTGTATATTTAAATTAAATAAAGTATATGCTAGATTTGACTTTTAAAATTTGTTGGGGTTCAGTACAAGGTATTGCAAGTTATGCGATGATAGTCTGGACTAAAATGTCGGAAAATGATTAAGTCATGAACCTAGCACGTTAAACGGAAGTTGTTTCACTGCTTTTTAAAATTCAATTAACTACAACGAATTTACTTTTTCATACGCTGCTCCTATAAATGACAGCAGAATTATATGTAGCCAATTTTTTCATTCAGGATGTTTTTTTTCTATACAGAATTTTTCTAAACTCTATTGATATTTAAGCGTGAAAGAGGGACAAATAACCGTAGAGGCATGCAAAGATATATATATATATATATATATATATATATATATATATATATATATATATATAAATATATATATTCATATATGTATATGTATATATATATATATATATATATATATATATATACCAACAAATCTTTGATATAACTACATACATTTCAATCACTATAATTTAAAAACAAATCCAAAATGATATGAAAAAGTTTGCTAAAGTATGAAAACATTTTCGCTACGGGGAAAACCCGAAATCTACCCCTGCAAAACCAAAATATTTATTATTCGTTGAAAATAAGTTTGCAGTCGTTTTAAAAGTGTTGTGCATGAAAAAGAAATGCCACTTAAATTGTAATAACATAGAATATATAATCAAATTTCAATATAATTTATTAACTATTTTTTTTTCAATTCGTTACATTTATAAAGCATAATTACAGTCAATATTCTCCAGCGAAAAGATTTCGCATACGACACTGGGATTACAGAGTTTCGGCGTACAGCCCGGTAGAGCCCATATTGTTGAAGGTATTTATTTTTTCTTTCCGTTCGTTAATCACTGCCTCCTTTGTGCTGTTTCAGCCCATAAATCACCCCCAGCCCTAATTTATTGCCATTTTTGCCTCGACGTAAAAACTCTAGTATAATTTAAATACCGCTTCTATCTCCGTTCTCATAGCTATCTTCCTACATAAATGTTTTGGTCGATATTCAGGTGTGCAAGTATTTTATGAAGGAAATTTCGAAGATATTCATTATTTAAATTTATGAGTTATCCCCAAAGATGTATATAACTCGTTAAAGAGAAAGCGCAGCTGTAAAGACGTATAGCATATATAAATTTGAAAAACTGTAGGGTTATGAACATGAAATTTTATTTTAAGCTAAAACCTTTTTTGACCGACATGTAATTTTCATTGAAAGATAGTTTATTGCCAGCTAAAAAAAGTTTAATCGTTTATTTCTATTAGTCTAAAGTTTTTTCTGTTTTTTCTACAATTTTATTTTATTTTCCCGACAATTTTAAGTTGAACATTTATTCGTATTATATATATATATATATATATATATATATATATATATATATATATATAATATTACCTTTCTTTTCATTTTTCCTTTTATTTTTAGTAGTCAACATTACGTAGTCTTAACCAGTTCCGTGCCATAATTACATAACCAACAGGGCTTTAAGTTTGATTAGTTGATATTTCCTTAGAGAAAAATTATACAAAATAGGTATAGGATTTACTTTGTAGTGCATTCTTGTCGATTCCGAATTAATGAGAAATTTTAAATATTATCACGAAAATTTTTAATTTGGCGATGCAGCTAATAATTGATCTAATGGCGCTAAACCTATACATTGCTGAAAAACTTCGGTACCCAAAAAAGGAAACAGAACCCTTATAGGACCATAGGATCACTCATGTGTCTATCTTTCGGTCACAGCAATTTTTTTCAGATATCGCTTGACGTAGAACCTTGAAATGTAGCGTAATAAAAAATATAATTAAAAAAAAATTAAATAAAAATAAATTTTAGGGGGCATATTAATACCTCCTTATTTCAAAAATTACTCAATTTAAAATTAAGAAAAAAATTCTGTTTCTACAAACCCACACAAAGGTTAAAGGAAAACCATAACGTTGCTCTTAGATGTCATATTATTTTAAATAGGCCCTTTGACTTTATACCTACTATATATATTTCATGTATATTTTTATATTCATAGCCAATTTTATCAGAAACAGTGTGAGGCAGAAAGTCGAAATTTTCAAAATCATACTTATTATTAACATATTTTGCACCAACAAACTTTTTAAAAATATTTATATGAATTTATTCTGCACTAAACTAAAATCATTAAAGTAAACATTTTAAATTTTATTTTAATTTTATATATCATGTGGGACATTATTTCTTTATATTATAGGGCTCATTATGAGAAGTACAAAATTATTTTCTTATAAATTTAAAAGGCAAATTTAAAAAGGTGCGGAAATGCGGCTTCACCCGTCTTCTTTACGAAGTTACTGGGTAAAAAATCATGACGAAAATAGCTTTGGTAAAATCTGAATAGGAAGTTAACTTAAAATACAGCAGTTATCCTAAATCTTTGAAAAATGTATCATGTTTCACGCCTGTGAAAGATACAGTAGGCAATAATAATAGTTTAGAAGTGCTCCTGTATACACCGAAACCTCGTAGAGTCAATATTTTCTTGCGCCTAAAAAACTTTTTTCAAAGAACTGATTTCGTTTCCATTTTTAAAAGGTGTGCTAAAATAATTTTTCACAATATTCTGTAAGCTGTTATTTATAATCTAGTATAGTTTGAAGTCCGGTTTTTAAGATCTTAACAAAATATCGTTTTACGACGCGCATATTAGATGCATTAATTGGCGGAATATTGGATTGTATTTATGAAATTTTCGATTTCACTTCACTATTAAGGTTTTGTAACTTGAAAGATAATCAGAACCCTTGTAAATTGTTTAACAAATAAATTGTGTGTCTGACTGTCACAGCCGATTTTGCATAAAAACGGTTTGATATTGGAAGTTGCAATTTTGCGTAACGTACTAGTCAATATTTTCTGAGTAATCATCACTTTAAATTATTTTTATTTAAATTTTGTCAATTATCTAAAATTATTTTTCAGTTTTATATCATAATTGAAAAGGATAGTAAAAAGGAACTCAATTTTTAGAATAATTTTACGAAACACATCCTTGTACTCTACTGAAATATAACAAGAAACTAATAGTGATTTTACTTGTTGTTACATTTTATGAGAAAATTATGATATTTTTATATCTGCAAAACGTATACACACAACACGGCGAAAAACAATATTTACTCTTAAAATACTTTCATATGAACACTTTGTAACCATATATGTCAAAATGTTTATAAGTTCTTAATTAGGCACGAAAAATCTCGTAATGCGGGTTTAAGTAGCATTTAAAATGTTTATAAAGGGTATAAACTTACTGATTTTAATAATGTCTGAATGTTAATGCATTACTAATGTAAAAATTACTGTGACTGATTTCTGATATTAACAATAATTGACTGCGTTATGAAATAGTTAACCTAATTTTCATTTTCATAAGTAAATATTTGGACTACTTAAACTAACACAGAAAAATGTCCCTAGCAGATTAGATAGTTATTCATACATGGAATTTGCAGTTGTGCTACAACTGAACACAAAGTAAAACGTAAACGGATATGTGAATCGGAGTATTTACAACATCTTACTTCAAAAATGTCCCCGAATTATATAAATTTTCAAGGAAATTTATCTGGCGCAGTCACTCGTAAATAATTATTGTCCTTATATAGCATTAACTAATTAAGAAACAAGAATTAAAATTGTTTCTACGATTGTTTCACTAAGTAACCTACAAGGTTAACAAATTTCAGAATAGGTTGAAACAGGTTTACATGAAGTATAAAAATTATTATTTTATTAAACATTGAAATAATTATATATTTTATAATTATACATATTGTTTTGTCCACTGTTTTAAATCAGCTGGTTTTAAATCATTAAAGTAGATTTTTTTAAAGATAAGGCTAGGATTGCTGTTTCCATATATATACGATCTGTGCATACACGATTGCATGGCAAACCATTTTTTTTAACTTTATAAGTTGCATAAATGAAAAGAGATTAATTTTTTAACTATTATTAACATTTTGTTTAACCTTTATTAATCTATATAAGACGATCTGTGTTATAATCAATAAATGCAAGGTATAGTCATTAAATATGTTTATTTTTAAACTCATAATTTTAACTTCATAATGATTTTTTCCATCGATGTTTTTGAAATTCAGAATTTTGGTATTTTTCCATGAATACAGGTTTCGATACAGTGGAAAAGATTAATATTAGCAATTTCAACCAATTAACTACTCGATGTTCTCTCACTAGATATCTACTTTAACTTCCAGTTTTATATTTATTTTTAACAATACAATAGAGAGAATGTGAAATTCGCCGATATATCAGTTAGTTTTATTGATTATTTATAAATCCTAAAACAATAAACTGCTTAAAGTGTAAATTATTCTCGAGAGTATATAATATTTCATATATATATATATATATATATATATATATATATATATATATAATATATATATATATATATATGTGTGTATATATATATAAAAAATGGCATACCCATGTTTTTCAAATAAGGCTACACTATTTTTTCATATATTAGTTAAGAAATTATGAATTAACTTATTCATGTTTCTTAATCTTTCATCACTGGTCGTTTGAAAGTTCAAATGCACTGACTCAGCTTAAAAATATTTAAATGAAACTAATAATCAAATAATTCGACATACTAAATAATATTACATCATTTTATTTATTAAATAAAATCTAGTTTTATTAGTCTGTCTAAAAATCTTCGAAAAAGTTACATTTTAGTCAGATATTCTACGAAAAGTTAAAGCTTTTGACGTGTTCTCAATACACACGCTATTTTCTGTGTCTGTATACCATCTAACACATTTGAAGTAAGTAAAAGTTAATTTACAAATGTTGTATAAATTATTAAATAAGAAATATAATAATTGAATGAAAAATAGATTGGAAAATCTAACAAACGAAATGAAACTAGCTAATGAAAGATTTTAATATTTGTTCCTCGTCAGCTCAACTCTCGATAAACGAAGTCTTAGTATTTACGTATTGAGACGTTGTATATTACTTACATCTCGATAGGCGAATACGTTGTATAGTACAGAAAAGATAAGGCAGTTATCAATTACGCACTAACTTGAACTTTTCTAACAATTTCCTTTAAGGGATAAAACTTTTGTGTAAACAACTTTTACTTTATCCGTGAGTCAATTTTCACAAGAGCACGTGCAACTTTTTATCTAACTCTAAAGTAATCTCGACAAATTAATAATTAAAACTGATTTATCACGCACTTTCACCGCCGCTGACAGTACGATTATTGATAAAAATACCACTCCTAAAAAAGGCTACTTTTTCCATATCGTTTCCATTGACAAGCAAATTTTCACAGTTTTAAATTATTTCATCTCTTTTATATTAAAAGTCATTTTCTACGTTTATATTAAACTTTGTAAAGTATATGTAATTATTTTGAACAATTACTATGAAGTCATAAGAGAACAATGTTTCCCGAATATATTTTTATATTAACACGGGACTTTGTTTCTATGTTATATTTAAAACTTCAGCAACCAAAACGGTTGCTAAAGGTTTATGCAATACTAACTTTTCTCAATATTTCGCTCGCATGGTTATAGTTCGAAACATATAGGGAGAAATTAAACTAAAATGACGCCATCTAGAAGAATTAAAGGAAATGAAATATTAAGTTTTTTTTGTGACGTTGTAACACAAGTGACAATGAAAATAAAAATATACCTCACTAAATTAAAGATTAAAGGATAAAATCATATTGATCCGTTGCACCGTTATGACGTTTATTCGTTATTACGTTTGTGTTTGTTTTCAGTTTAAAATAAGAATTTTTCAAAGCAATAAAATTTTACGGAATAAAACGTAGCTCATATTATTTTTTTTATCATCAGATATATCTGTATGAAGGAAAAATAACCTCAGTCCGTTGTATTATTCCGACATGAAATAAGTACAAATTAACACACTTTCATAATTCTAATATTAATTTTAATGAGATATCCCAAAATGTAAAGTAGCATACGTCATTTTCGGATCCACCGACTGTCATCACGCAAAAAATAACGTCGACCCGTTGCTTCATTAAAAATAGTAGAAACAAATATAATGTTTAAAACTTAATATAATGTTTCACCGTGTCAATACATTACATAGTATATCTTTCAAACGCGTAATAATAAGTATCTAATATAATGTTTCACCGTGTCAATACATTACATAGTATATCTTTCAAACGCGTAATAAATAAATATCTCAAAAACAATTACACAAAATATAGAATATTTCTAACTATAATTTCTTTTACATAATTAAATTTCAGTGGTTTCGGTGTTAAGTTATGTAAAAAATATTGTTGTGTGTATTTTATACAATATCTCAAGAATACTCCCACACAAAAGCTGAAAAATACTTTCATCTTCCCGTAATTTGCCTTTCATGATATAGGATGTTAAGGGGATACATTATTGAGGAGTTCATTCCCCCCCCCATGAAATTCCCGTATGAATAATTCTTAGGTGTTATTTATGTCAAATACGTAATATTTTGCTATTTTAAAACTTCGTATTAAAATAGCAAAAAAATACCCCTTACACCCCGCACCGAAATTTCGGTGCGCGCTTGTCTTTGTGTGAGAGCTGTATTTTTATTTCAGAAACGTACACTTAATATAAACTTGAAAAATTACATAACTTGCTTGCCTATACCTAGTCCGAATGTTTAAGTCTGAAAAATGTAACTTTTTTCTTTCTCGAAAATCAAAAGTATGAGGCAAAAAAATCATATTTTTGTTAACTTGACCGAGTGTGGCACGAAATGTAATTTTTGGCATGTGCTAAAATGTTTTCGTTGTAATTTAAATTTGCTCACATTATACGTCAACAAGACTGAACGCAAAAGATAAGTGCGCACCTAAATTTGTTGGACTAAAATTTGTTTACCTCATATAGTGAGGTATTAGTTTGAAGAGAAAAATAAAACGCTGAGATTTACCTTTACACATATAGATTTATAAGTGTCACATTGTGACCCACATGAATTTTTAATAAAATAAAAAAATTTTTAAAAACACACATATATACATAAATACATATATATGTGTGTATATATTTTTTCATATATATGTATAGTTTACCATAACATCATTTAGTACTTTAATATAAAGATTGATTTAAGAGTTTGTTACGATATCTGTAAATTCGCAATTTGTGGATTTTTAAGTTTACGATGAAGTAATACTAAATAAATAAATATTATACTAATAGCAGCCAAGGTTTTAATTAAAAGGGGAAGCGATGGCTTTGCGTACACGATCTATAATCGAAACGCGAATACACAACTTAATTAGCTTCCGCAAGCAGAATGGTCACGTGATTACCGCTTTGCTTATTGTGGAAATTGCTTTCCGGTCAATAAATTACCATGTAACTTTATAATGTATTTATTCATTCCATTCTGCACTGAAACCACAGTCGCTCTCTGCGGTCTGCACGCATAACGGATTCTCTGTGAACTGTTCATCATCGTATTATTTTGAAATTGTTAGTATTGTGTGGCCGACATATCACATAGG
This sequence comes from Druceiella hillmani, assembly GCA_039881145.1. Lineage (NCBI taxonomy): Eukaryota > Metazoa > Arthropoda > Insecta > Lepidoptera > Hepialidae > Druceiella > Druceiella hillmani. The sequence goes on along the minus strand of JAYKKI010000014.1, from coordinate 30,870,945 downwards.
AATTAATTTTCATTCAAGGAAACCCTCCATTAACATAAAATGATCAAATTTTTAGTCCTCTTCTTTCTACAAATAATAAAATTATGAAATAATTTGGCTAAAAATTGTTTCAAATGCAATTTTAATAGCTTTTTTCTAAACATACAAAAAAAATTAACTCCACAGTTCCCTTTACAAAATGTAATAATATCGGTACGTGTTCCCATCTTTACCAATAATCACTTAATTTATGTAATGACTGACTTAAAAATAAATTTATATATCATAATAGCTCATAAAAAAGCTTAAATTTAACATTTTCAAATTAGAAAAAGATGCTTTTGTTTTCTTCCATTCTTCCATACATGCACAATATTGTATTTCAGATGCCTAAATAATAGCAAAGTAATGAAATTAATTTGAATAAATCAAATGGAGAACAATATCTAGTGTTAATCTCTATAATTCGTTTTAAGAGTAATAATTTAATAATTATGTTAGTTTTACAAAAACATTTCGTTTTAAAAGGACGTATCGTCCATCACTTCCGAATTAATTCGCCCTGGTAAAGTAATATAAACATTTACTTTCTATATTAAGTATTTTCATTTTAATTTTTCTCAAATAATTTAAATATAAACAAGGAAACAGATAACTTGCGTATTTTAATTCCTTATATTAGCGAGACATGAAATTGTTAAATATTTTATTTTGTCTTTGGTTACTACAGATGTTTACACAATTGAACTTCGTATGAATATCTATGATAATATTTTGCTCTAGTTATATATATATATATATATATATATATATATATATATACATATATAGATGCATATAAGATTTTGCAGGATAAATCTAAAATATACTGAAGGGAAAGAATGATAATATTATGAAAGTAAAAAGAAATTTTAGTAAAAAATATTGGGAAAGTAAAATATTATAGGATGGTAAATTAAATTTATTGAGAAAACGGCAAATACTTCAATTTGCAGATATTTATCCTCAATACTTTATACGATAAAAATTAATTCGAGAGACAGAAAAATAATAGAACAATTTGTTTCTCCGTTTTCTCGATAGGAAATAAAGCGCAATGAAAATGCTAAATTATTTACATAGGTTATATGAAAAATAAATGCCAGTTTGAATAAAGATTTGATTTGACTTCGAAACGAAGTATAATGTAGTTAATAAAAATGTAACACACGAAATAGTTTTGGAGATTTATACTAGATATCGTTATTTATTTGATATACTTCAATTTCGTCCTTAATTTTGTTACTTTGCTATTGGTTAGGCTTTTACAATTAGTATCGCGTACGTATTTTGAGCGCAAATGTCTGAAATATTATAATTTATATAATTACAAAGGGAATAATTTAATGTATTTTTTAAATATTTTTGGACCATATGTACAAATTTTTTAAATTTTCCTTCGTATATTTTTTTATTTCTATTTAAGGGAATTTTAAAAATATATATTCCTCCGAGAAGTAATTTTGCAGTAATTACCAGTACTTCCAATTGCTCTGTTCTTGACAAGGATTGACTGCCTATTTATTAAGAAAAGCGAGCGAGTCGTGACGTTGGTGCAAGACGTGGGTTCAACAAGCAACACTTAGCAATATATTATTATCGACGAATATTTTCACAATATTGGATTGGCTGATAAATTTTTAACCCGACTTGATATTAAAAAATATCTAAATTATTAAAATCAAAACAATATCTCCATCATCTATGTCTAGCCCCTATTTAGTAGACGATAACAAAATGTTTTCAGCGAAAAATAATTTTAGTTAGATACGAAATATTTCAAAACATGTTATCGTCGGTCTTTCGTATTGTCGACTATTTTTCTGTAAATAATTAATTGCTTTGAATGAGAGCAATGTTAGGTGAATAAATTGTATTAGCAGAATCCAGCTAAATTATTGTAATTTTTGATGAATATATTTTGCAATATAAAGTTTAGAGTTTGATAACTCTACTTAGTTGATTAGCTCAGTTTATTAGCTAGTCAGTCTAATTACTGGCAGTAAGTTTTGCATTCGCCCTCAGTATTATCTTTTTGCTATTTAGTTCAGATTTGGCTTCGCAATTCTATTTAACGTATTTATAATCCAGTCACTATTTACTTAGGCCACGCGATGTTACGTTTCAATCAGCCCTAAGTTTTATCGAGTTGCTTTATGAATGATGTAAACGTTACGGAATTGTTGGTCTATGAGCGAATGTCGACATGTTGTGTCATTATTCAACCTTTATTATAACAGCTACATACTTTAAATGGCGCCCTATTTCACTTTATATAAAGGTAGCTAAAACAGTTGACGTTACAGATGTTGTTATGGGTTATTTAAAAGTTTCTTTCAGTAATTTCGCAAACTCAGCTTTACTAGTACAATTAATTGAGCAAACTGAAAAGTAAAGTGTCTAGTTTTAAAAATTATACTATGTTTAATTAAATATTAAAAAATGTCATTATATACTTAATGTCATCAAAAAAATTTTGCATTTGCAGGAACCCTTGTAAAATACGTATTTTCGAGAATTGACGGATGTCTTAGGTCCTTTTATGTTATCAAATATACTTTCCTAATATATTTTATAGTATATAACTAAGTAACAAAAAATTTACAATTTGCGGCCGATGTTGTAGGTGACACGAATTATTTTTATAGTACTACTTTTTTTATAATTTCAATGTTACCATAAAAAGTAAAATGCTACGAAAAATTCTAACCTAATCAATAAACTATATCACTCAGTACCCGTTAGTTAAAAAAATCATAACATATCAATTTCCATAAATAATGTGGGTTATCGTTTTTACGTTATTTTAGGTAGTATATATTCATAAATATATTGGAAAAAATGTAAAAAGCATATTAAGCAAAAGTATAAAGATGATTTTAGATATATATATATATATATATATATATATATATATATATATATATATATATATGTATATATATATATATATATATATGTATATATATATATATATATATATATATATATATATATATATATATATGTATATATATATTGGCTCGCACGCACGCAAGCAACCAACCCACAGTCATTTGAGATTATACGCCTGTGAAACAATGGTCCTTTTCCCAAAAAAAGTCGAAATCCCGGAGCAAGGAAGGTAACCTTCATCGGATATTATAAAATCCAAAGTAGAAACGCGTTTTTAACGCCGTTAATAGATATCAAGTTTCAATGAATATCATGGAGTCTAAGTGCGAGTTAAGCTCATCTTGTGCTTTGAAGCGCCCAAAACTCTTTAGAGTCGATATATACCACTATAAACTACAAGTATGGTAAGGAAAGTACATTTCTGAAGGACTCTCCGTCACGTCGAAGTTTATATTCGCCAGATATGACAATGAAGAGTTCTGCGCCTTTCAACCAGAAGCTAAAACCAGAGAAGAGATCTACAGGTTCCCGCAAAATCAGAGGAAACAGGTATTATGTTATGTTACGTGAGATTTTTAAAAAGGCTGTGTGCTTGAATATCGATAACAACATTGCTTGAAGTGTTAAAATCGATACTTAATATATTATGTTAACAATAAACTCATGTAAAATCAGAAATGTATCCGTTTAAACATAGAATTAAACTAATGGTGTGACTTTATTATAAAGTATAAAATGGAAAGTTTGAAGGTTAAATGTACAGTGAAAAATGAAAAATGTACTTGTGAAACGTAAACTCAGGTAAAATTATATGAATACTTTTGTAAATTTGTAATAGGAGTTACCGTATAATTTTAATTTTGTACATGCACGTAGTGTGTAAGCTCACTACCTCATATTGAAAATCTAGACTTGGTAAAATTTCTATAAGAGGAAAAGCAAATCGATGTGATATAATTATATCCATAGATGTTTAGAGACATAGAAAACATATAACATGCAAAATTAGGTTAAAATAGATATAAGTAAACTTGGAATAAGACTCATAACGTAAGCTTAATTACTATGGAAAATTTTAATCAGTTAGAAAGTTTATTGTAGTGTAATTATTGTACGTTATATTTAGGAGGTAATTCTTTTTACACAGGACATTAAAACAAGTGGAATTGATATCAAGGTAACTAAAAATATGTCAATAATAAAATCCTATTACCCTCATTCCTTGTAATACACATTTAAAACGTTTCACTACGGTTGGATTTAAATATTGAACAAGTTCTGTACAACTAATTTTCAAACTGAAAGGCGAATTTAATAGTTGATTTATCTCAAACGACGTCTTCCTACGATAATTGTAAATTTGGAAATAATACTTCTTTCACCTAATTAAATATCATATGTGTTCCATTATATACATTGTTCGTATAAAAGAAAGACAAAGGTTAATGATCTTATGGAGTTATTAGTGGTAATTTCGGTAGAGTACACCTGCCATAATGTTTAGACAAAATTTGATTGTTGGGATTATTTCTATATCAAGTATTGCATATGAAAATAGTTATAAGACATTTTAATCATAAGAAATATACACAAAAAAATTCCGGTTTAAATACATACTGTAATAAAAACAATAACCAGAAATAGTCTATTTTTAATTTATATTTTACGTGACATGATAATATACCGTCTAGGGAAAAAAAACCTGTTGCTACGACGCGTGGCTAATATGATGCAAAATTGTACGTAAATCCATTTATCTAAACACATTTTCCATATAAACCAAGGCATCTAGGATGTAAACTTTCATATTTGCACATAAATATACAACGGAGTTAGTATTTTCATTGCGTTCTCCGATGGTGTGATCTGGTTTTTCTGTTAACCAACGAAACATTTTTACCAGTCTTTCCATTAATTTGGGATTTCAAATTAATTCAAATTTGAAAATTTCGTATTTAAATTCAAAATATCGTCGGCAATATTAGACCATTTAAAGCTTAGATCTGATTTTTTTAACGCACACGAGTTAATAAGTTTAGAAGTTAAAAAGCGTTAATAACTTTAGAAGTTTAAAACTTATGTAGTGATAGATATTTTACTAGCAAGTATGTTCTAAAAAAAAGTGAAAATTGTTTTCTGCAGGTAAGTTTTGTAATAATTTTTTCTTCGTATTCGTTCAATTTAAATCACAAATTTGAAATATGTATGGAAAGTTGATATGAACGTAAACAGTTATTGAATGTACTAAGTATTTTATATTGAATATTAAACATATTTTATATTTAAAAACAAAACTAAGCTACGTGTTGGAATATGCAATTATTGTTAGTCTCTTAGATGAGCAAAGTTGAGGGTATTTTTTAAAGTAAGGAAACTTTATTTTCTCAACTGCTATTCAACGGGTAATTTACGTTTGTAAATTGAATAAGAGTGCTAAGTTAAAATTGCATGTCAATAAAAAAATCACTAAAATAACCTGGAATTGTCAAAAGTATAATTTTTCAGACGGTATTTGGTGTTTCGAAATGATAATTGACATTTTACGTTATGATCCAAATTTGCTATAATAAATGTAACCGTAAAAGTCCCCAAAAGGAAATAATTTTCATTCAAATGTAATTAATACTTATATATTCCCCAAAAATATTAATTGTTGGTTGAGTAACATTAATTTTAAATATGGAAGCTTTTTTAAGTCAAATCTAATTTAAAACGAAACATATCCTCCTTAAGAAAAAATGTCTATTATTTATGAGAAAATACCTTTGGCAATGAATTAATTACTTGAAGTCCTTGAACTTTATTTCCATGTAAATTATAGACTTTCATAGCATAATAAAGAATTATGTAAAAATAGAACTTACGCGATAAGAGTTTGATTTACCGCCATTAATTTTGGCTATCGTGTTTCAAATTAGTTATAATCATTAATCTAACCTCGCGTTGCAGTAAATTTAAGTAAGTTACTCTTGAAGCCGGTAATGCGATTATTATTGATGAAATTACTAACTTTGAAATAATAGCTTTGAAAAAACAATGGTACGTAAATTACACTACGTAATAATAATCAGAATAGGTGTATACGCTGTTACTTACGTAAAGTATGTAACCTAACCTAACCTAACCTTAGTACAATTACTGGTAACGTCATTTATCCCTCGGTAAACTTGAATGTCTTAAATAGGATGTAGAATAGGCAGCGCAGTGAAGGTACTTAGGCTTATAAAGTCAGCGACTTCCGGTAATCGCAACACCTCAATTTTAATTCAGATCCAGAAGTGTTTTCAATCAAAGAGAGATGTACATGTAAAGTTAATAGTTATCCATTGTAAAAAAAATGGAGCATTACGCTACTAGACAAAAATGTTTGTTTCCTTATATTTCGAGTGAAATTTTTAATACTTAATTTTTTTTTAATTTTTTGTTTTTGAAAACATATAGAAAAAATGACTCGTTACTATTTTTAGAAATCAAAGTAGTAACAATTAAAAAATATTTGTAAAAAAATAAAGAAAATATTAAGAGATATGGAATAAAAAGTTAAATATCGTATATATTTAAAATGTCACTTTAAATTTCGTTACAGTAAAAATATTTAATGAGGAAAAATAATAGATTTGTGTTTCAAAGCTCATGTCTTGTTAATTTTAACAAAATTTTAATTAATATGTTTTCATTTCTTTTTTTCTCTTATCATATTAAGATTTTCCAACAAGGACTTGGCTGAGCGACAGTTCCATTACCAATTATATTTTATAATATATTGTCCTAATGTACGAGTCTGAATAAGTCAACGCTTCATAAGGCTATGTTTTCAATAATTTTTCACAAGCTATTTTTCCGACGAGGCGAATAATATGTAGGCGTGATAAGTTCTTCACACCAAATTCCTACGGCTGTGACTTTTTTTAAAAATGTTTACTCTATAATTATTTTTTCCATTAAAAAAATGTTTTTGGCCATTTTCTAATAGGAAAAAAACAAAATAACTGCATCGTGAAGAGTAATGTGATGATTTCAGTTTACGACTTTTTAAAGTACAGTTTCTTATATTTTAATAGTAATCGACTTATATTAATTATTAATTAGTCGTTAATCATTTATTTTAATATTTATTATGTTTCATAAAGTTTGTGAAACTAAAATGAAATGTTGCTGATAGATAAACTGTAATCCACAAGTTTCTCATTAAATGCTGAGCATTAGAAAATTAAACATTTCCCTGAGAATTTTTAAGAAGTTTTTTTGATAAAAATAATTTTAGTACCATGTAGGTTAAGTTAACGAAATAATAAAATTTCTCAATATTTCACAGCTAATGTTAATATTCGATCTTATCCAAAAAGCTATTTCTAACCAAAATTAACACTAGATCGTTATTTATCCCCATATGATATGGCTTTTCATAATAGTCTGCAATTTGAGAGTATTAAAATAGCAACTAATAAAGTGACCGCTTTCATCCATAGATTTAAATTAATAATCTCTAGAAAACAAGTTGTATATTGAAGTAAATGTCAGGTTCCGTACAATCTCAAAGGATTCGTGTCCTAAGCTTGCGACTAATAAGTTAGGAAGAGGTCACAAAGTTGAAATTATACCTATTATTTTATTTATAACACAAACTTAAGACGCCTCTAAACTTTTTTTGTCTGTAAAATAGTCTTTACATGGGCAATATATTTAAAACCAAATAGATTAAAGTAATAAATGAATACAGCTTCACTCCAGAATGTAAAAAAATTGGTCTCCTTATTATAACTATTCATGTCGACATTTAGTTATGTTAAATTTATTTGTGTATTAAATTATGATGGAACCAAATTTGTATACTGAGTTATATTTAAAGATTATTTTTTTTTAATTTTGTCAAAACATTCATTATACAAATTCAGAAAGTTACGAACTCTTATGGTAAAATCATTAGAATATTGACAATATTGGACTGTGTTAATTTCAAGGATCAAAATTATAAATTTTTTGTAGCTTACGGTTATAATGGAATTTAAAAATAGTGTGATTTATAAGATTCTTTACTTCAATAGAAAAAAATTGGCATTGTGAAAAAGTGTAATCAAAAATTCGATAATTTTTTATAATTCCACTTACGGTTTGGAATATTAATTGAATATTAATTAATTATCCGAATTCCAAGTTTTTTTCTTTGTAATTTTATATTACAAAATACATTCGAAAATGTTTACAAAATTACAGCATGATGGTCTCCCTACCCATCTCACAAAAATTACCGGGAAACTGTAACGATGATACCAAATTCTATAATTTTTAAGATATTCATAACATTTTACGACTGTAAAATACATACCAAATTTGTATTATAAAAATCAATAAATAACTGAAAATATTTTAATGGAAGAATTATATAGTTTTAAGTGCTTATATAAGCCTAAATGTGCACAGAATTCACATAGTGCGAGTTTTATTCCTTATAAAGAATTATATTGTTTACATGTTTACTCCATATAAAGCATATAAAACTGTACAAAAATAATTTAACCGACTTCAAACAACCACTGAATAAGAATCGCACTGAAAAATGTAAAATATTAAAAATACAAGTACTTTTGCGGTAAAATATCGTTCCCAAAGTTTATAGATTTTCGAAATAATGCTCTTACTAAAAATTTTGAGAGGTGGTGCCAATTTGGATACTTTTGATGTTACCGTAAAAACAACATACAGATTTTCTGATGTTAGGAAAAAAGTACATGGGACGTAAAATTGCTGTATACCAAATATTGGTCAAATGTGTACAAAAGTTAAACAAATTTTGAAAAAATTTACATTTTGGTAATATTTAAAATTATCTAATTATATATAATTACATATGATTATTTATAATCGTAGATTAAAACTTTACAAAGCCACTAAATGTATAACAGTCACTTCAAGAGATCAAAGTATTAAAGAAAACATTTTACATTTATGGCAAACAAATCTGATCAACTAAAGAAAATAATTAAAAAAATATGTATCAACATGAGAGTTTACTTTTTCTAATATTAAAATGTTGCTTTGAAATTATCTTCTGAGGATAAATAAAAATTGTGGAGCAGAAATAATTTTGATGACTTGAAGAAATCATTCTTTTATAATAATGTATTTAATACATTTATGAATTACAAAAGTTGTTCTCGTGAACGTTATACTTACATAATTAGTATCCTGTGCCATCAGCCACCCTGCTTAAATATTAACAGTAATGCAGTCTAACTTTGAGCTTAAAAGGAGCCCACCTGCCACGCTACCCACAGCCGAACGCAACAATACCGTATCACATCGCATAAACGTGAAGCGGAGTCAGGACTTTCCCACTGAGCTAAATTAAAGATTTTGAAAAACGTGTAAGGAAAACATTTATTTTTTGATCGTGAAAAATATTTTCTGTCGAAATTGTTTTATTCAACCAATGGTTCAGAAATGAGAAATATAAAAAAAAGAAATTAATTGCTTATAAAAATTAATCTCACGGAAATATCGGTCCTAACTTTCTTTCAATATATAACTAATTTCCAAAGTTTACGTTTTTTTCACATTTCTTTGAGTAACGCTTCTATTGAAAAGGATGGGGACAACCATTTAAAAGAAAATATAATTTAAAAAAGGACAATAAAAAACATATCATATACGTATTTGAATTCGTGCTCTAATAAGCTTATATTTGGCAACCTACTCAATAACAGGGTAATATTTTTTTTTAATTTCCCTACAAAATTACTCTCAGAATCAAAATCGATCTTTTAATATTGTCTCTAAAGGTCGATTTTCCCAGAAAATATTCCAAGTTAACAATTTAAAATTTGACATAAAGATTTGAAAAGAATGGCCTAAAGGAGCCATATATTGTAGTTTTGCGGCTTCATATATTGTTTAAAAGTATGAAAATTATTTTTAAAAGGTGAATTTAGTGATGTCAAATAAACTAATATTTTTAATGTTTTTGTTTAATAATTGCATTTTGTAACCTCATATTTGATATTTGCCGTCGTTTTTCGTCATGCGAACGAGCTGCAAAGTTTTTAACTTTATGAACCAGTTGAAGCTTAGCTCGATACTGCCTAATGTTTTTGATGGATGTTATTAAAAATATCGTAACTTTGTAACAGAATTTCGAAGCAATAAAATAGTAGCAAGCTGTTGTAAGAAAGGACATGAAATCAAATTTGTGATGGTGAGACTACAGTCAACTTTCATACATAACGCTTCATGTGATTATAAGCTGCTTTTCTAAATGAATATTTGTGATATATATATCAAAGGAGAAATTATGTAAATAATTCTATTAAAATGGTGTATGTCGAATTTTGCATCCTGTGAGAAAATAAATTTTTGCTATTGTTTCTTAATATTAATTTTGTAATATTTTTTTTTAATTTCCCTACAAAATTACTCTCAGAATCAAAATCGATCTTTTAATATTGTCTCTAAAGGTCGATTTTCCCAGAAAATATTCCAAGTTAACAATTTAAAATTTGACATAAAGATTTGAAAAGAATGGCCTAAAGGAGCCATATATTGTAGTTTTGCAGCTTCATATATTGTTTAAAAGTGTGAAAATTATTTTTAAAAGGTGAATTTAGTGATGTCAAATAAACTAATATTTTTAATGTTTTTGTTTAATAATTGCATTTTGTAACCTCATATTTGATATTTGCCGTCGTTTTTCGTCATGCGAACGAGCTGCAAAGTTTTTAACTTTATGAACCAGTTGAAGCTTAGCTCGATACTGCCTAATGTTTTTGATGGATGTTATTAAAAATATCGTAACTTTGTAACAGAATTTCGAAGCAATAAAATAGTAGCAAGCTGTTGTAAGAAAGGACATGAAATCAAATTTGTGATGGTGAGACTACAGTCAACTTTCATACATAACGCTTCATGTGATTATAAGCTGCTTTTCTAAATGAATATTTGTGATGTATATATCAAAGGAGAAATTATGTAAATAATTCTATTAAAATGGTGTATGTCGAATTTTGCATCCTGTGAGAAAATAAATTTTTGCTATTGTTTCTTAATATTAATTTTGTACGTTTTTATTCTCAATTTACTGAAGTAGATTTGTATACATTGAAGGTTTTGTAACATTATAATAGCAAGAAGAAAGATCAGATTTGAAAATAATATGAACGTTCACTAAAAGGGCTATTAAATAATTTTTATTTAACTATAATACGAATAATTAACTTTGTTAAACTAGACAACTACACTAGGCCAATTTTTTATTGTAATCAATTCTGCTTGGATTAGAAATACTCACTGACGAATGCTTGGTGATTTACTGCATTTATATTCTTGTCGGCCCACAGCTGCACAGATTAAACTGTTGGACAACAGATGGGGTCTTCTGAAAAACGACCATGTATTAATAAAATGACAAATTAATACATTGAGGGTCTCGCTGGGTTACACTTTAACTAATTTCGGAGGTCTTTCCCCTGAATAAAAGTTTACACCTAGATATTTATCCTGATTTGTTTTTATCCTTAACAAGATATTATTCTGAAAATATGTTTTATGACTTAAGGAAATTGATAAACGTATATACATTATTTGCGAGATATTTCACTTTACGACTAATCTCCGCGAATTGTAAATACATTTTTAAACATATAAACATACCGCTTTTTTCTAATACTACAATTATGTAATAAAAATTATTCAATCATACATTTCAATACTAGCTTTGCCGGCTACTCGTTCGCTTGAAATTCGAAGTAAGAAAAATTGTTAGGATTTATTATTCTTTGTTCTTTCAGAAGTATTTTTTTTATTTGTGAACTGATTGAACTAAGTCTAAATTGTAGTCCTAGCTAATTTAAATACGTGACTGAAAACTTCATCTAATTCAGCCGTTGCTAAGATTAGCGTGCGCAAGAAATGTGCGTACATACAAACAGATAAACCGAAAAACAGCATAGACAAAAGTTCTAAAAACTGTTGTTTCAGGCTTAATAGCATGCCTTTAAAAGGTGGAACTTAGTTTTGCTTAAAAGTATTCAATTTACAAACTCCGTTCTTTTACACTTTTATTCGCTTGAGACGTATGACATATTCGTCTTTGATTTGCGAGATGCTGCGTATCTTAGAGGTAAACTCTTCAATTCGACGTACTTTGGCCACTCTCGTATGGGATCATAATTTTCTACATATGTGTAGAAAGTTATGATATTTTTAGGCATGTTATTAATATTATAATATACCTAACTGTTCTTGTGACAACACACATGCACGTGTTCGGAAATGATTATCGTTTACAGATAAGTAATACGTAACTTTCTAGTTGTCTCATACTCTACGTGAATAATTTATAGTTCATCTTATACAACGTTCGGTGGCACCATCTCCCATTGCAAGTTATAACTGCGTAATGCGTTGCAAAAATACAATGACCTTGAAGCTTTATATATATATATATATATATATATATATATATATATATATATATTTATATACATATATATATATATATTTATATATATATATATACATATATATATATTCATAAATCTTTTTGCCAAAAAATTATTTTTCTTTAGGTTTTGGCAATAATTTTAATTGAAAGATAAAATTATTAAATATATTTCAAAATAACAAATTTGTACTAAATCCATGAACGTAGGGTAACAATTTATTATGTACATAACATTTTAGAGTTTTTTTTTGTTCATACAATAGTCTTATACACTGATCATTTGACGGTGGCGTATTAGGAGGTCAGAAGTAAAAAAAAAATAAAAAATTAATGATTTATAATTCTACGTGAGACTATGAATTTTTGTAATTTTGTTTTATGTTTTATATGTAGGAATATTACATGACCTTAACTGTTTATAAGCGCCAATATGTGTTCAACCGCTTAGTGTGACTTTTGCTCGTGCTTGACAGGATTTGTATTCTATATATATGTAAATACATTATATTAAATATAGTAAAAAACTTTACACAAAAACGAATGGATTGCTTCTCAATAAAATAGACAAAATTTCGTTAACAGCTGCTAACATTTCGAGATTTTTCCTTTTAATAATATAATCCCCCTTCAAAATAAAAATCAGAGTTCAATCTTAGAATTTACTATCTTAGAATTACTACCAGACTTCAAGAACCCTTTAGTCCTATAGAAAGGACTAAACTGTTTTTTAAAGTTATATTTAATAAAAGTATACATCACACACATTTCTATTAAGCAGTCAGTCAAAACTAAAATCATATATTCAACGAAACCCCCAGGACTAAATATGTTGACTCAATATTTCGAAAAGCACTGAATAAGACCACAAAACGAGAAGCGAATGCATTAGCATCGTTCCACGGAAATTGGCCATTCAACATTGCCATTGTGTAGTTGAGACTATGCGCAGCTTGAATTAGAGCTATTCAGATATGTCATGTGTTTTATTATTTAGAAAGCATTATCTGTAGGAATTATATGTAATACTATTTATTATAATAATTTTAAGACTTTCTTTTTCTGGAATTAAAACATGTATATGCACCTCTGGCATTAAAAAACAGTAAAGTGTTAATATGTATGTATATATATATATATATATGTATGTATATATATACATATATATATATATATATATATATATATATATATATATATATATATATATATATATATATATATATATATATATATATATATATATGTTAGAAATAAGTTTTAAAAATAGTGCAAGGTTTTACAATAAAATATGAAATATTTGTAACATTTTTATAACTGAATATATTGAACATTGCGAAATGTCAATTAAAATTTGATTCCAGTAAAAGTTTATATACGGTTAACTAATTTTTTTTTTAATCGTATATTTATAAATCAACTTCTTTCAAAAACGAGTTTCTCTTGTTAACTAAATGTTAAGTGGTTTAGATGAATAAAGAAAGAAAACAACCATTTTCGAATTAATCAAAATCTAAGTCTACTAATCTAAGTGGAAGGTTAAAAACTAATAAATAACTCAATTTAAGTTTTAAATGTCAACAATAAACTTAAGTCATTAGTGAAACATAGTGCTAAATGGAAAAATATTTTTAATCAATGGAACGAATGATCAAGATGTATCAAAATATGTCAATGTTTTTGATATGTAATTTTTTGAGCAACCCCATTAAGTTATGAGCGTAAAAAGTTATTACCAAAGAAAGAAATGGTTCTGCTTCTTTATTTTCATATTTATAAAGTCGATTCCGTATTCCTTTGTTACAAAAACTGGCTTTCCTGACGGTTTTGCGCACGTGACCTTAGGAAAACTTAAAAACTTTTTTCAAGCCAATATATTAATCAAGCCACTCAATCAAGTATAAGTGTAAATGAATCAATATAATTATGAAGTATTATTTTGTAGTTGTTCCACTAATTTTAAAAATTGATGAAAAACTAAATTAGTTATTAATCAATAATGCTGTTAAAATTTATATATATATATATATATATATATATATATATATATAACACACACACATATATATATATATATATATATGTAACATTTTATTTAAATCTATTGAGCTGTTTAGGCGTGAATAAAAAACCAGTACCACCATATAAAGTGAAAATGTTTTGATTTTGTTATTGTATATGGAACTATTAAAAGAAATACCTAAAGTCCCAAGCATTTCCGACATTTAAAATGTAGTCAAAATGAATTAGGTTGATAGAACAAATTCATCGGAAAAAAGCGTTATTTTATTTGATGTGGTTCTGTTTACCTTATTTACAACACGGTTGCAACAAAAATAGCTGAACTATTAAACCTAAAAAAACATACCATTTGAATTCTGATATTTATTAGAGAGCGAGTGGATGCATAAACTGATACGATATGTTCGGTGTGAAACTTAAAATATTAACAATTAATTACTAAAAGTCTAATTAACTATCTTTAGACTTTTAACGGAGACTAAATTATTTTGAAATCGATGTAATTGTTCAAAATTATTTTGTTATTTAAAATTTTAAGACTTATATGAGTATGTATCGCGATATAACTTCAGTATCGCGAATCCGACTAGCAATGGATTGTTTTATTAAAGACGTCTATAGTATACTATGTAGCAATTATGTTACGATGGATAACAATTTCCTCTCTCTAGACAGTTCCAATATAAGGATATCATATCGGAAGGAGAGAAGTTCCAGAAATTAAAATTGATATATGTTTATGCAGTATAATCAAGTGATAAAAAAAGAAGCGATCGTAAATATTAATACGCTATCCTACGAAACAAACTAGTTAATGAGCATCCTATTACGAGATATTCTGTACTTTTTGTACTATATTATAAAGGAAAACATTGAACTAAAAATAACGGCTGTCCAATCAAGTTAAACAACGACGAAAATGTGAAAATATAAATGCCGTTTACGACAATTGTTAACACTGAAAACTATTTTTATTTGCCTAAAACTTTTATCTGTGGTCAAAGAAAAATAGACTCTATGAAGTGTTGGCGTTTTGCAACGTGTTAAAGCGTAAAATGAAATACAAGTGGCAAAATTGTTAATAACTCCATATGATAGTCTTCGAGATATGTCACTGGAACAATTTAATTTCAAAAAGTTTCGAAATTAAGTTTTTGAAAAATAAGATTTTCTCAAATAAAAACCTTAAATATTTATGATACGCACTGATTGAAATAAATAAATATTCACAAACAGAATGAGTCAAAATTTTAATTGGCACATTTCACATTTTTTTCATACAAAATCCTTCTATGTTACACGTTACGCAAATAATTGATATTAATCAGTTAATGTAATTAGATTTAAATTGTAAGCCACGCGTATGAAAAACAAATTGCTGGGAATTCAGAACTGAAGAATAGAAATTATCGCGAGTGTCAGAACGATTCAGCTAAGTTTAAATTAATTTACGAATTACTTTTACCCTTAATTTTTTTCCTTAATTTTTAAGATAAAAGTCTACGTTGACCCACAAAAAACCTATGAATGATTAATATTTGATATTCTTAATGACCATGCAAGCAAAACCGTATACTTGGTTATACAAGTATTAATAAAAATTGCACTAAACAGTATGTCCTTAGTAAACGTCAAAAAAACATGCAATAATTGTTTTAAACATTTTTCCGTTTATTAAAATTAGATAAAAACCAAAGAGTGCCTGGATGCATTTTCGTGATAAAATGCTGATTTATGTTTTTATTTCTTTGTCTTAAAATAAATTAGATTAACTTCCTTAATATTTTTTTCATTCTATAAATTACATAGCGCTATTTGCAGTAGAAACTAGATTAGCGGTTAACTTGGCCATTCTAAGGTATATACGAATCTAGTTTGGTTGATCTATCTGTTTATGTTGTATGGCGATATTTCAAATATCATGAGCGTATAGGTTGAAATAGACTTTAGGGATGTTTCGGTCAGTTTAAAAGTGCTGGAACACGATTTTTAAACAAAAAATGTGGTATAAAGTTCTTTTTACCAATGTTCCTCTATCGCCCTCTGTCCTTTTACAGAAAGAAAAAAAAATTATAATTTTTTTTAAAAGGTGAAATTACTGGGCCAATTTTGTCCAAAATCTAGATTTCGATCTAAGCAGTTTTTGTGGTATATGTAATTTTGACCGAATAAGGAATGTAGCTTCTTCAGATCTCTAGATCACTTATATATATATATATATATATATATATATATATATATATACATATATATATATATATATATATATACATATATATATATATATACATATATATATATATATATATATATATATATATATATATA
The DNA here is from genome assembly GCA_039881145.1 of Druceiella hillmani. Taxonomy (NCBI): domain Eukaryota; kingdom Metazoa; phylum Arthropoda; class Insecta; order Lepidoptera; family Hepialidae; genus Druceiella; species Druceiella hillmani. The sequence continues at coordinate 30,854,249 of JAYKKI010000014.1, read as the reverse complement.
TATATATATATATATATATATATATTAAGAAGACATTACATTTATTCAATTGGTAGAGTGGTCTTATACCGGTAAACAGTGACCATGTACTTATATAGTCAATAGATGGCGCTGTGAATAATGGCGGCACGGTCAGCAAAGCAGATTATTTTTGGTTGACTGAACTCACGATTGTTTTTCCGATTGTTTAGTTACATTCAAAGAATTATATAAAAAGGAATTGAGAATTAAGTAATATACTTTACATATCGTTTTATAAGACAATTTCTTCGAACTTATTAGGAATTGCAAAATTCAATAAAACATTTGCGTTGCACTGAAAAGAAAGTTTCTTTATTTTAGTTTTACATACACAGGATAATGATTACAAAGTTTAACTAAAATAGTACCATACTACCTGAAAACAAAGAAACGACATTTAAAATTATTATGTATATTGTCAATAGATTATATTAATTAAATTCATTTTACAAAAATCGCGTCTAAATTTACAAAAATTGCAATTTCAATGAAATTTTACAATGAAAATTGCAAATAAGAATATAAAAAATATGTGAATTTGTTTATGAATTATAAGTTAAAATGCCAAAGTGAAAAATGATTTTTTCTGACTTGAGAGCGAACTCGGTTTCAAAATATTTTTGAATAAACAATAAAAAACTAAATTAAAGAAAATTACTCACAATCAATTAATATTATATAAGAATTCATTTCACCCTATACAAAGTTTTAAATTTCAATCAGAAATTCAAATCAAAAATATTAAAATAAATTTTAACCGGACTGTTTTCACAAAATTACAGCTTCTCAAAACTTCTCAAACTTTTTTTTTTGAATAGCATATAAAGAAAAAGTTTAAATATTAAGTGGATAACACCACGTATTTGATTTGGATGTTAATTAAAATGCTGGCTACGCAAAACTAAAATAGGATTTAAATATCCCAAATAAGCATGAGTTCGTCGGAATACTGCAAATGAGTAGCTTATATTTACGTTTCAACTTTTGCTTCGTGTTTATATTCTGACACAAGATTAAACCATAAACCTAGAGTCTTTATGAAGTGGCTTCCTTCTAAAGCTTAACTCTAGACGGTCTCTTGCTCTGAGTTTCGTAGACGGTGGCTGACGGTGGCTGACGTAAATCGCTTTGTTGGATATGAAACTTGAAATTAGTAAAGAGAATATAAATTTATACTTTATGAATTCACTTTTGTCGATGTCAGTGTATAATGCTTTTACCTCCAGCACTAAATTCTTTGAATCTTAGTCTTAACTTGATAGATTATATAATAAAGTTTATGTTTTTTTTTCTACCAGTGCACCAGTTTCTCCATAAACTCTGGTGAGGAAAAAGCGTTATAAAGACTGGACGAATATAATTGGTTTTAATCGCGGACTTTTCCATTTATAACTGATATTGCTAACGAAGTGTGTAGCTATGCCCCACGGTTCCACTGTCGTAAAATTACGGAAATTATTATTACTTTTATGATTAACAACTACTAAAACAATAGTAGATGTCGGTGGCAGTACCAAAATCGTAACAATCATCAAGTAAAGGATTTCTTTTTACTTTCATATCAACATAAAAAATATCCTATATGTTGATCGATGGCATAAGCTATTCCTGTATCATATTTCGTCCAATAAATTTAACGTGATTGACTAACAAATTAACAGACTGATAGACAGAGAGACAAAAATCTTAAAAAGATGTTTTCTGGCTTCTATTTCCGTTCTATATTTTGAATCAATCACTTTTTTTAAACATTTTCCGTGTACGAAATCACTCTCACAATTGTATTATATGTATAGTAAAATAAACAAGAGTATAATTATTACACGAAAACCAAAACACCACGATGTACTCTATTGAATAGCACCTCATGGGCAATAATTTTTCACATGTTTTAATACCAACGATGAACTGGCCACAGAATAGAAAATGCACTGTAGTTGACCGGGGGGTCGCTGGCGATGTCTTGTTTTCAAGGTACTTCGGCCTCCAAAAGATGTCATAAACAAGAATGCATTTGATATTTTTCAGTTCAAAATATACAAATATTACTAGGTAATTTAAATAAATAGATAATAGTAATAACATTACCTGACTGAAATTATGGAAAAGGCGAACACTTTTAAAGAGATTTGTAATATTTCTTAATTTAACAAATGTGTTTACATCGATCGAGGTGTTCAAAAATATATTACTTATGAATATGTATAATTAAATATCAAGATGTTGCCAACTAATATACGGTAAAATAGCCTATAGTTTAATTTAATTTTTAATCAAGTACCCATAAGATTTGAGCCAATGAGGCAACAACAAACACAGGACCGTGACCATGATTTATTCTTTGTATAAGGAAGTGGTGATGACTGTAAATTGAAATTCCAGCTCGGTCTAATATCATAGAGCAAACTTCAGTTTGTACTCATGTACTGATATCAGATCCAGCAGCGCCTGTTCCTGCAGAATAATATAATATTTGATGCGAGTACTAATGCCTTCGATGCATCTATTCATGAATAAAATGGACAACGATTAATGCAAAAATGAGATAAGGAATGCAGCAATAATGAATATAGTAAATATATTATGATATTGAGATAAGAATAAATAGGGGAACTCATAGTCTACGGTGGCGATATGTCAATTTTGCATTTAAAATTTAAAATTCATGACAGTAACAAATATTTTCCGAATCGAAATATGATATCAGTCATCTCACTTTAAATCTCGTGTTCTTAATTTAAAGATTTGCGCTAATAAATTATACATAAACTCATTATACCCTGGTAACTGTTTTTTTTAAATCATCATTTTGGTATTAAAATACAAGCATGTTTAATTTATTATTGTAATATCTAGTATCATAAGGTAATTTAAGTAGAAATACTTCAAATCTGAATAATGTTTAATGCTTTCTTTCTTGAACTTATTTGGTATTCTTTATATTATATGATATTGATTATATGATATGTTCTTTATATTATATGATTCTTTAGAATAATTCAGGGTAAAATTAAACATAATTGTGTACATTTATCAAGGATTGACAAATAAACAAGGTCAGAAAACGGTTTTGCGAGCCATTAGGATCGACTATAGAAATAGAAATATATATTATTTTTAATATTACTCAAGTTTAAGATAATCTTTACTATGACAGTAAAGATATCGGAACTATTCGATAATATTTGGGAAAAGAATAGAAATAAAAAAAATTTAACAAATACGCTCTTCAATATTTAAAAAGCTTTCAAAATAATTGAGTAGTTATTACTTTATCACGATTTAAAATTAATCTATTTTTCTCAATAATATTATAAAATAGAAATAAGTAAAATACATTAGAAATAAAAATTAAAAAAGGAAGTTCTACCTCTACTACGCATCCCCACGTTGGAAATTCTTTAGAGTTCTCTACTGTGTGTAAATGTAGGAGTATAATTTTATTTTTAATAATAATCTTCCTTACAACATACACATAAGTAAGAAAAATACAAATACATGTGAGAAATTAGCACCCTATTACTGCGTCCCGTTTTTCTAACTTTTTGTATTTTTTTGCCAATAAGGCCAATAGATGGCCTTAGAATCGTGTTTATAGCGAAAAATAATATTGGACGAGTCCTTTATCCATTTTAGAAACATCGTGACGTCCATCGTTACTAGAGTACTTATATTATAATTTTTTTAGTTCTAGTAAATTCCTATTAGGAGGATTTCCTACACACTAAAGTACATATAAAAATGTAAACATTTAAAGTTACTCAGTATTTCTTTGAAAATATTTACAAATATTAATAATTCTTTTTAACTATGTCAGTACTCTGGCTAATATGTGTCTCATAGGCGTAAAAATATAAAAAGACAACATTGCCCAAAAATATTTAATAATAAAATGAATCAAATATACCAGCCGTTGTTTAGCATAAAGTTGATTAATTGCGCGGATTTTTCAGGTACATATTCGGTGTATTTTAAAACATAGAGTGAGAAATATTCACATATAAATTCCACAAAGTCGAGTTAGAATTGAAAAAAAAATAGAAACTTTCCTTAAAGGCCCCTTCCCAATTTTTTGCCATAACTTTTGCTTGCATTAGAGGTTAAACAAAAATAGATAGTAATTGCTTCATGACAATAATGTTAATATTTTTATAACAAAATTAACGATAAAACATGTTGAACTTAGCTTATCATACGGTAGCGGCACTATATGGCCCCAAAAACGTGATATAAAAGCCTTGTGGCTTGAAACTGTATGTTTGCACCAATAAATGCAACAATAATTAAAAAAGGGTACTATTTTTGTTACTATGTGTTGTAGGCATTAGAAGCATGACGATAAATTTTAAACAGGTAACTAAAATCATGGTGAGTTTGAAGTCGAAAGAGGACATACTATCTCCGAATGACAGTGGAGAGCGCAATCTATGTGGTAGACTAGTAGATACAATTTTATTGACATTTTTCATTCTCAAATTTTACTTTCAGTACATTGTAGTTAATCAGCATTACTGAACTGATTCTTACTAAAGGTGGTTTTAAAGTCCGAAAATTGGATGACATATTGAATTTAATTCAGGTATTGTATTTAAAATCCAATCCTTCAAAACTTCTTTTTAAATTGGAATTTTTTTTGGATGAGAATAATTTTGTTGACGAATTAAACTACTAAAAGAGTTTATTTATTTTTTCATGTTTATGCTAGTAATATATTTCATTGTAGTAATTCGTTTAAATGAAACATTTTCTAAATATAATTTGAGTTCTCCTTATTTAATGTTCATATTACGTAATAAAGTGGTTACATGAAATAAATAAAGCGTAAAAAATAACTGAAGCTGGAATACTTAATGCAACATTTTCTCTAATTAAAAGGTTATCCACATCCAAATACAAATAAATGTATTACTCAACAATATACAAACAAAAATACATATTTAATTACATCAGTCAAATTTGTTTTTCGTGAAAATTCAATCACGGTGTTACATAAATCCGAAATCACATAAATTCCACTAAATTGCGGTTCCGATCCTTGAAAAAATACTACTTAGGCTTCTTTATAAATAAATTCCCCACAAAAGTTTTTGACTACCTTGCATAAATTAATCACGTTTATTGAATATATTTGTAGAAATTCATTATTCGCAAGTAAATGAAACTACGTGATGTAGTATAATTTCTACTTTCTTGAAATTCTTTACCGCGACCTAGGTTTCGTTGTATTACAACGTCTTCATGTGGGCTATTAGCAAAGATCTTGGTATTAGCAAAGATTGAATATTTGCGAATAGCCCACCTGAAGATGTTGTAATACAACGAAACCTAGGTCGGTATAAAAACTTAAAGAAAGTAGAAATAATACTACATCACGTAGTTTCCTTTAATTGTGATTAATTACGTTTATTACGAATAACTACGATCCCCCCTCTCCCCTCTCTGTCACTACGATAGCTCGCCTTTCTAGGCGAACGATTTATTTCTCATCTCTCGAGTCTTGCAATCAATTATATATTATATAATTAAATATATATATATATATATATATATATATATATATATATATATATATATATATATATTTAATTACATAATACAATTTTTACTGTTAGCCATTTAATACTCTCGACACTCGATATTCCCGATTAGATTACATTTTATGAAGCAATAAAATGTACTGAATTACTACCATATATGAGCAATTAATTAATTATCTGCCACAATGGTACTTAAATAATTGATAATTTTAAGTTTTACCATAATAACTCGAGACGGCCTCTTGTATGTTGTTTTGCGTGTTGACATATTCGAAATACAAAAATAGTATGCAATTAGTGATGCGTTCGATTTACCTTGCTTGCTATCAGTTTGAATTCCACTGAATAGAAAATAACTAATTTTAACATAGCTTTTTATTTACTGTAGATAATTATACGCGTGAGTAACTTATTGGATTCATTGACATATATATATATATATATATATATATATATATATATATATATATATATATATATATATATGTATAAGTTTTTCAAATTCATCTTAAAAGCAATTTGTAGGTTTCTTGCGATAATCCTCTGTTTTGTTCGAATGGCATCATAATAAAAATTATTATAAAAAAATACATCCTATAACTTGGCCTGCTTGCAAGTTCTGAGCGACTAGCATCATTGTCTCCCACCCCAACTGCTATTTCAATTAGCTTAAATCTCCGCTCCGGACATTTGAGCTAATTTGGAAAGAGGTAAACGTTGTGCGGAATTTTCCAATTGCCTTTGATATAACGAAATGGTTTAATTTTGGTTACATTAATTCACGGCGTATGTAAGTTTATAAAGGGTAATTAATATAGGTTTAATTATTTCCCAGATTAAAATAGACAACTTAATAAATAAAGAAATATTTTAAAAACATATGAGCAACTAGGTTTAAATAATTTTTTATTTTAAAATGATATAAAAACACTTCAATTTAATGCATGTTTTAACAATTAGGTTATCATATAGTTCTAATAATCTATTAAATAAAATGTTAAAAATTAAAGGTATAATGATCGCATTTTGTACTTTTAAAATTTGAGTCAAAATAATTTTAAAAACATGTAATTCTCAAAATATATTTTATTTTTAAATATAATTTTTTCTAAATTAAAATATATGGAAAATATCGACACTTGCCTTTTCATCATTACAATTTTTTTAAGCTTCGTTAGTTGTTAACAATTTCATAATTTAAACATTTTGTAAAATTCTTGGAATATACGACAATATTTTGTAAGTAAAACATTACCAAGGTATGGATTTTTAGTTTTGTTTAAATTCAATAGATCAAAATAAGTCATACAGATTTATTAATTATCTTCCTAAGTCCATATATTCGTGTAAATTCATCATATATCATATATTTTTAACTCAGTATTGACAATATATATGAAAAATACATCGGCATTTCTGGATCTAGGAAAAAATTAATTCAACATAAATAAGCTTTGCAACCAGCTTATGTAAATTCGTGCAAGAGGATAATTAAATACTAGTAACCACGCTGACTCCTGCGACCACCCGCAGACTATGTTGGATGAAAGCAGCGAGAAGTCGCACGTTAATTAGTTTGCGGCAACAACGCTGCACATAAAATTTAACGATAATTAGGCACGCGTCATTGCGTGTATTGGGTGTTATTTACTTCTTGTTTACTTCAATTTGCAGTCATGTTCCGGCACGACTACCTTATCACTCTCGTTCGAGAACGAAGCGCATTTCACTTAATCAGTTGTGGTAACAGAATGAAATAATTACGTTATCACCATATATGAGCTACAAAGCTATTCATTGGTAGACTTTTTTTTTCTTAGAAAAAAGTACTAAATTGATTGTTTTCTTAGAAAAAAGTACTAAATACCGTGCTATTTAGTACTTTTTTCTCCCCATTGTTTTTTCACTTGATAAGTTTTTACTTAAATTTATTTATTGATCTTGTTGGTATTTATTGTACATATTTTTTATACTCATTGAACAATTATTGAAGTATTGTCATTCTTCATATTAAGTTCACGTTAATATTAATTTCAGTTATATTTTAGTTGGGCATGGTTATTTTCAAAAACCTGTCATTGAATTTGTTAAAGGCGTATATATATATATAGATGTATGTATGTATATATATACATATATACATTTTTCGGCTGAGTTATTTCCGTCTAAGTTTTGTTTTTTAAGGTATTGGTTGGCTAATAATGAAGAGAAGAAATTATAAAAATATTTATGTTTTATAAATAAATTAAATTTTCATGTTGTTAATCTTGAACAATGATATCTTTTGAATTCTCGCTTGTTGGTCGGATGTAACTAAACTTTACACGTAGCTTTATTTTAAATTCAGACACTTGCTTAGGGTATTGCTTACAAATGCAGAAAAATTTAATATAATATATGAACTTAGATTAAAAATTTAACAAGTTCCACTTCATGTTAATATTTGATTAAATTGTTCATACTACCCAATTATTGTGATTTTGTGCTTAAAGCAAGACACGGTATTACGATTTAATAGGAAAGTCAAGTTTATTTCAACGCACGAAAACGGGTTAAACTTTTCACGTACGGCATAATTAGCGGTTTTATACAAATTTATAAACATGATTTCATACACAATTTAAGCTTTAGTATTTAATAAGCTAGACGAGTTACACTACAGAAAAATATTTTTGGCGGATTACATATGTGATTGATTGCACAAGTGCTTGAAATGACATGCTAACGGATAATTATAATATATATATATATATATATATATATATATATATATATATATATATATATATGTATATATATAAATATATATATATATATATATATATATATATATATATATATATATATATATATATATATATATATATATGGCTTATACTTTAAATAACTGACCGTTTTCATGTGAAAATATGACGAGAAATGAAGACACAAAGCAGTACATAAGGATTATTTCAACTTGGTTCGACAATTTTTCACGCGAGACTGATTTTATTAAGTTATTTTCACTTTGCTTTAAAAATAATTTTTCTATTTTTGATTATATTGATTATGCGAATTGAGAGTATTAAAAAATATAAAAATTAAAAAAATGATACAACTTAGCTGTTGTTATTAAATTTTGATTCTGATATGTAACTTAAGACTTTAAGTCAATTTAAGAAAAAAAAAATGCCCCTATTAAATCAGTACTTTTATTATTTTTTTGTAATGTATTATTTGATACTATTAAAAATGTACTAAATATTGTACGTTTATCTAACGTTAACACATTTGAAGAAATACATCCACGTATAAACACCTTTCTACAAGTGTAGCGGCATAAGATAATAATACTAATATCGATGTGTGTCGTCGCCGTTGTCGCAAAGTCCTCGCTATCTGTCACCATTTTTATTTTTTAATTGTCAAAAGCCTGTGCTCGTGACGTTATTATTAGCTATTACTCGTAATGTATTTGACTCTCCTTACCTCGTTAATTTGTTACATTTTGTTTGTTTAGTTTTGTTTCAAACTTATACTCTTAGCACGAATTCTCATTTGTTTTTTTTAATTTGACATCAATTAAATCATTTGCTCTGTTTTAATGAGCCGACTTTCATTATGGGTTTGGTTTTTGTTATGGTAAGACTATTGTTTTTGTGCAAATATATCGACGGCATTTTCTGAACGGACTGATATTTGGGAAAAGTTCATTTACGAGTATTTATGAAATTTTGGCTGTACACGGACTTCTATATCCTCGCTGTGAACTATGTATTCTATTCTTAATGTAGAATGGGAAGAGGAAATGTTAGGAATTGTGACTCGTGGCCGTTTAGTACTCGGCCAATAGCAACAAAATTAGAAAAAGAAAAGTGTTAAGGTTGTTGAAGAAAGAAAGATATGATCCATACCATTCCAGATAAATACCATTTCAGAAATCTTAGTACAATGATTACCCAGTCATGAGGGGTTATTTGTATGTATACGCTAATCGTGTCGAGCTCAGATTTTTTGCAAAGTATTCCATGGACGAATGGTACTCGATAGATCATCGGAATTTACATATATATTGGGCGTTATATCTTTTCATTCAGTTTGGCATCGATACAGCAAATTATCTTTCTTGCAATAGTTTTCCGATCATGTCTCATATGCTGGAATGATATATAGTCAAGTTGTTTTGGTCCATAATTAATACCCGATAAATAGAATTAATGAATTTTATTGCAAAAAATACTGGCGTAGCTTTCAGATTTCGTTCCGTTATCAATAAAAAGAGCTATGTGGCTATAATTCGATGGTGCTTCTGCATATTTTGTTCGTGCGATACGTCGATAAACCGATGGTAATTATTAGCTTTGAATTGGATGCAATGAAGATGCAATTGGTAGCTTGGCACCACGATCACTAGATCTAATGCTTCCGGATTTTTCTAAGTGATTGTATGAAAAAATCTACTCAAACAATCAATTACAACGCTGAAAAAAATTATATAAACCACAATGAATTGCAAAGGACTGCATCGTACTAAAGACCCAATTATATTTATTAAGTAGTTAAAAAAATGTTCTTATAACATAATTCTTAAATGAACTCATTTTTTTTCCATTCTACTCTATCTAGTACTCGCGTTATTTTCATTTAAACTTAGCATTGAACTTTAGGCATTATAAAAGGATCGTCATTTGGAGACGTCTTTCTTCAACTGTGCAGAGATATATATATATATATATATATATATATATATATATATATATATATATATATATATATATATATATATATACAATATCCGAGCGAATATTAATCATATTAAGTAGCATAAAATAATGTAATAATTATGACAAATTAATAGGGTTTTTCTTTATTTGTTTTACGATTTTATATATAGACGTAATATTTTTGACTTCAAATTTTAATTTAATTATTAAGTTTTCATTTTGTCTTTTAATTTCTGCATTTTTTTTAGTTATCTTATTTAGCATAATTCAGCAGTATTAAAATGAAAAAAAATATTGCCTAGAAATGTCTAACAATCTTGAAAATAATGGACATACAACGTGATAGATTCTCTTTCACTTGAAAAAAGTAACCTAAAAATATATGATATAGCCTCCTTGAGTTACTTTACTAGTAAATTAATTCATCATAATTTCATACTTAAGCTTTCGGTTGATCACTTGTCTATTGACAATAACATATCGCTCACGTAATAATATTGAACATTCCATCGTAAAAAGAGTAGCTGCAATGAAAATGAACTGCCCTTGTAACAAATACTACATAATGATAAGTAATGATTTAAACATTAAATTCTGATTCAATTTTGATAAAATTTACATATTTGAAAAAATTCATTTTGTTTTAACACAATTTTGTTTCCGTCAAATAATATTATAAATCTTAAAAAGATTAAAAATTAAACTTTACGTAACCAAACAAGCATATTCGAGTGTTATTAGCAATCAGAGACACGTGTCTTATCTATATCCGATTATTTTGAAAATGAATATGGAATTTCATGAATGCATGTGCCATTAAACAGCAGTCGCGATTCGTCTAAAACTGATAAAATATTATCCCTTTTTCTTGATAATATCCAGCATATAGCAACATAAAGAATGATTCGTGCTAAGATTCAAATGGTTTATAAATTTATAAACTTTATAGCTCATTCGCGCGACAAATCTTGACACATGCCAGATATGAAATTACAAGCAAACATGTACGCTTACATTTGTTCCCTTGCATAGATTCATATAGATTTTGGTTTTGTGCGGTATGACTAGTTTTTATCTCATGTTTTTTTTATATGCATTATATGTGACATTAAAAACAAATGTTAATTTTTTCCGCTTACCCCTTTTGTTTTTTTATAGTGTGTTTTGGTAAAATTTCTGGTAATGTGTTTGCAGTGACAGTAATATATAATTAAAATTATGTTTCATAAAAAAAGTTAGTTAGAAAAAAAAGTTGCTCACTTTTTGACCAATATTAACAAATAAATTTTTTTATGAAATCCTGCCTTTCGATTCCATAAATATATGATCCTGATATGCGTAAAAGATTTTCCCTTGGTAATTATCACATCTGTTAAGCTTATCGGTGTGTACTAAAAATATAAATTTTATTAAAACTTTTTTCCAGGCTTTGAAGGTTTCTCCTTATTATTTATTAATAGCACGTTATTTCGAACTTTTCAATACAATAACTAAAAATTACTGTTAGCTCGTGGTATTGAGATATCAATATTATTATTTTAAAGCACAAAAATAAACTTTATATCACAGTTTTAAATTGATAGGCAATTTAATGTTATTTTCTTTTTAAAAATGTGTAATTGTTAATAAAAGCCATAATTTGATCCATATGAATGTTCTTTGCTATTGAACGACTCGTAGTGTTGCATTCCATTGATGAATCTTTATTTGAATGCTTCTTTTACAAATTAAAAAGATTTGTTCAATTTTATATTTTATTCAGTATTCTATCAGTGCTAATGACTTATTAGAAATAAAACAATTAGCTTAATGTTAATTAGCGACTATTTCACAATTCCTGAATTAAATGCATTAAGTAATACATGTATTGGTAGTGGTTCGTATTTAAATTACTTAATTATTACGCGCCACAGATAATTTATTTAGAATAACGTGATACAGAATTTGTTTCAGAGTAATTTTTTATTATTATCAAACCAAAACTCGAAACAAAAATCTCCGAGGAGAGAGAGACACGGTGCTAGTTCATTAATGAACTCTCTAACCACGATTAATAAACTAATTCATTATATTTTTGTTCACAATCGTATTTCCTATACAATAGCACCCATACTTAATTCAAGTCAGCCAAATTGTCCACAATTAATGTTTCTCGACGAAAGGCAGCCATAAATTCAAATTTTAAATATTTTTTTATGTAAAGAACCACTTTTATTACATACATTTTCATACGATATTAACATACATTTTCAAAATTGCTTTAACTATGTGAATAAAATTTTAGCATTCCCTAATATCTCATCTTACTATCTTTAGACGACACAAGTTCTTGTTTTGGGCCAGGCTCTTTCCGCAAAAAATGTATTTTTTTACACTAATTACTCATTCATTCTAAGTAATCACATAATGATAACACTGCAGTTTCTTGCTGTTCTATAAACATTTATTAGCCATTTGACAATACGAGTAGAAGCTAATTATTTGGAAAAATTTTAACCTTTAGAAAAATTGGCTTGATTTTTGGTACAATGAAATTTTATTTATAATTTAAAATTTTATTTTCAACTCTAAGCTTATGGTCAATAAGAATTATAAAAATTGTCATGTTATTATTTAAGAAAAACTTGAGAAATAGTAAAATTATTCTACTCACACGATGTGATGATATTTAAACCATCATCTTTATATTAATCATTAAAAATTCAAATAAAATCTACGTACTAGTTTCATGCTGACAAAGAAGAAATATATCACAAGCAAAAAGAAATCCTGAAAATAATTCTTTAATATTACGGATTCAGAAAACGTTAATTGAAAATCAAATCATCCATTATAACAATTAACTGCAAAATAAATTATTTAAATTTCAATTGGTGAAATTAAATAGCATCGAGTGCACTCAGTACTTGGTGATAGGTATCGTAGGGAAATATGGCTTTGCTGGTAATGTTTAATGACAATATGTAATAAATAATTTGAAATGTGACCAGAATCGTCTTTATTATTACAATAGAAAATTTATACCAACTGTAGGTGTGGAATTTTTATATGATTACAACTTAATTCAAAAGTTCTGAAAAAATCCCAAATAAGAAAATGAACTCGAATGCATAGAATGTATGTCGTCAATTTTGTTAAATACCTATATATATAAATACAAATCATAATAATTTATAATATGAAAATTCTCAAGGAAATCTGTAATTGCCAAGTATATCACCTGGAAATGTAACTTTCTGTAACTTGTAACCTCTAACGTAATAGTGTTAATTTTAATACTAGTAATTTAAAAATATTTATTTAACTCAAATACACTTAATATCGATATCAACTTTTTACACATTGTTCCATATGAATCATAAATATTAAATTTTTTAATTTAATTTGAATTAAATAAAAAAACCCAGATGACGAAAATATTTTTTCATCGTTATTAAAACTAATTGAAAGAAAAAAACATTTTCACAGTTACTAGAGAACATCTCTCATTATTATATAGTCGTGTCAACTTTTAAAATTATGAACAACTGCTCAGATTATTATTAAAAACTCTTTAACGGAACATTGAAAAAAGCTTCGACCACCTGTAATAATGGAATATCATCTTTTGCTTTAATTATAAAAATATTACCGCTCGCATCATAAATTAGAATCATATATTCGCGAATTAATATTCTTTTATCACTCTGAATTAATTTAAACATAACGAAAAACGTTTTATTGATTTGCAGAGAGAGCAGACTCGCGACATCAGAGCCTGAAAGGAAAATTCCTAACTCTAGCATGGGTTTATGTGCAAACTAAGGACTGCAGCTGCCTTCGTTTACATGCAAAACGTGTTAAAGAACATAAACATTCGATTTTGCATTATGTTCATAGGATCTGTTCTGCGCCGCACGAAAGTACTATTCGATTCCCTGCCGATTCTCTGTCGATAGATTATGGTCGTGCCAATACGTAAATAAAAATAAAATATTTATATGATAAAAAAAATGTAATAATTTTTTTCTTTATAAAATATAATCAATGCAAAAAGCTGATTATTTTTTTTTCAATTTGCCTGGATTTCCAGTTCGAACTGTCTTGTAATAATTTTCATGGACAATGCTTAACAAAATATTCAAATAAATTTTTCAAGAGTCCAATTTCTTTTAAATATTACACCAGATCTAATCTATGAAAGTCACCAATAATGCCTACATAACATCGTTATTCTTTGTTTTTCTTTTCTATTGGCGACCCGCATAATGTGATACGTATGATAATATGATATGTCTGATGATTCAAAATTGAAAATAAGTTTAAATTCCATTTTTTCGTTTACCTTAACAAGGCGTTTTTGTCGGTGCATTTAATATCACAGGTGAATTTTTAACTTGAAAATTAGTTGTCAGCACTTTTCTTCAATGTTAAGATACAATGGTAGCAGAACAGTATATGGAATGAGTGCAATTAGAATTTTAATACTGGCATATGTTCAGAGGCACTGATAACAAATTCTCTTGCCTTCTGAGTAAATAAATAATTTCCTCAATATAATTCGCAATATCACATTGTTGAAATTCACATTGTTTTGAAAAATAATATTTGCTTTATTTGTTTAAATTTTGCTTAGTCTTTGTAAAAAAAAAATAATACTTAAACGGATCACTTGGAGAAGTATTGGCTTACTGATGAAAGCAAAATTGATCAAAAACAGTTTGAAATCTTATGATTGTAAAATTGTGCAAGTATTTTCAATAAAGTCAAAGTCACCGTCAAACTACACAACATAAAATTGTTTATTTATTGTTGTCACTGTTTTTTTCTTTTCTTCTCTTGACTAAATAAGTCAACAAACGTGTTTTCTTTGTTATCTATTAAAAGTAGATATGGGCGAACAAAGTTGCAAGAAAATATTTGAATAAATTTGTTTTTCTGAATCTACGTGATGTGTTTGTTTTCGGTTTTGAATTTGTAATTAATTTTTTCTCCCGAATTCTATGGAAAATGAAAAAGTAAAAGCCATTTTTTATGCAAAATATTATTCTTACTAATTGTATATTTAATATACTTTTTCTATAGTAAAATACTAGTTGCAGCGAAAGAACAAACACATAATTAGATGAAAACTATATGTTAATTTATTTGTAAAAAAATATACTCCATGGCATCTATCACATATCTAACAATACATTTAAAAAAATAGTTCCAGATCGACGTTAAATATTTCGGTTCGATGAATAATACCTATATATATATATATAAATATGCTTTAATATTTATGAATATTCATCGAAGTGAAATAGATCTCTCATATTAACATATCAATACCGTATTTCATTAATTCAAATAGTAATGTTTTATATGATGGAAGTACTTTACAAGTAAAAAGAAGAGTTATAGCAGAAGCTGGAAAGATTTAATAATGTAAATAAATATTACTTGCAAAATCGTTGGAAGGAGATTAAGCATGTGTAGCATTTTATTATATATATTTTGTTCAATTATTTTATACTGCACATTGCATAGTGTGACCAATACGTCAACATTATTACGTAATCTTCATTTACTTCTGATGTGGAACCTATAACACTTTGATGAGCGCAAGCAAGGTCAGAGAAATCTAAATTATTTTTTATTCATAGCATAAGATTTTCCTAAAACAATGAACGTAAATTACAAAAAAACGAAAGACGATCGTTTCAAATAACCAACAATTAAACGTAATTGTAAAAAACCTGTAAATAAAACTTAACGCATGTCCTGTGAGTAACTCCATTTAATAGTGGTTAATAAGTGTTGATTAAGACGTATTGATTTACTACATATTGATTAACATTGATTTAATACGTATTGATTAAATCGTATGATTTAATATTCATCGATTAAGACGTATTGATTAAAATCGTTACTACTTATAATTAATCACAATCATATCAACTGTAAATTATTTTCTCTGTTTTAAAGTCTCATTTCGATATATCATCCGTCGCAACGGCTTGTGGTATTTGGAAAAAAAAGAACTATTACTTAAGATAATTATCGCTTCCAAGATCCTATTAATTATAGATTATAATAATGGCAAAGTGTAGCATATTATACTTTAATATTATTTAAAGGAACTATTAAATACATCCTAACTAATATAAACACAAAAAGTTATTTCTATATTTATGTGTTACAGAATCAAATCATCTTAAAAATATTAATTTCCATTGCAGCAATATCCCAGATTTCAATATAATATTTCTGAGTCATACTACTGAACAGCCTGAGATGTACCCAAGTCGCCCTTAGCGATACGCTTTCCAAATAGTTGTTTATTAAACATTGAAATTACTTCTTCTATTGAATCTTAATAGTAATACAAATATTTTATTAATGAAGAGAGACTTGTATGGTTAAATCATTGGCGATTGAAATAAAAATTCATAACTTTATTAACATGTACGAACATAAAAACAAGTGCGCACACTTCACTACTTTAATAAATTATGTGAAAAAATGTTTCCATCCAACGAATCCATATCTTTCACGATGTATGCATTAAATCATTATGCATGCCAGTTACGGGCTACGAGTTAAGTGCTACGAGTGCCAGGGTAAATTGACTTATTTGCGAAGGTCTTTAAATATTTTTGAAAGTATTTTGAAATGTGTTTAGACACAATTTTTTTATTTTGGATTATAATGACTTATGATGTGGAAAATATAAGTTTATTAATAAAACTTAAGAGTTTCATAGTCGATAATGCACATCCACATATTATAAAATTTTTATGTTTTTCAAAATTTATTTTATTTAAGTGTATTCTCTACAGGGCGGGCTTACAATTAAACATTTTAATCCAAAAGCATTTTAATCACAGTAAAAGAGTTATGGTGTGATGAACAAAATATTGGTTTTTTCTATAGATTTAAAAAAAAAGTGAAATTGATGATACATTTTTATGTTTTAAATATTTTGTCTCTAAATGATTTTGACTTATAGAGTAAGCAAACTCTCCCATATTACGATCAAATTTATAGCATGCTAAATCACATCTCACTGAAAATGCATACGAAAATCTTAAAATAAGTCTTACTGGAGTTCGCCCTGTGGTCGAAATTCGACCATTACATGTTTCGAACATTTTTTTGCACTCTTATACATTCATTCATTGTATATTTGAGACCATATTTATATGGACTTACAATATAAAACATTCCGTGTCATTATAATTAAATGAGAAATGAATTCAGTAAAATAACTGTAAGTCACAATTTAAAAACCCTAATTTATTGATATGAAACAAAAATTACACTTTAATTAAAAATCAAGCTCAAGTTATTTAAAAGAAGTTATTAGTTATTCTCACGAAAAATTAATGCAATGATTAAAAAATTAAAAAATATCAATTCGAATTTAAATTTAAGTGCAATTTGAATCAATTTATACGTAAAAATTATCTATAAACAATATTCTTTGTAAAAATTATATTATTATTATTGGGTGAATTTCCTTGGCTATTGTCATTAGAAATATAAAATTACAAACTTCATTCGATAATGAACGAACTCTACTTGCACTATCATATAACTGTCCATGCGAAAACACTGGACGTCACAATAATACACCAATTTCATCAAAAGTCTGACCTTGCGATATGTTTATGGTCATTCCAAATATAAGTATTATCTGGAACTGTGTTCTTTGAAATTGAAATGAAAGGACTGTCTCAGAAAATGTTAAATTAACTCTTGGAATCAAAATTCTTTTATATACAGCAGTTCCCGTTAATAATTCACAGACAACTGTATTGCGATGCAAGCGTTTCAATCTCATTCGTGTTCCATTAATTAAAGCTTGTGCAGTATTTAAGTTGCGAATGAGCATAACTATAGACTTTACTTTTAACTTTAATTTATGAGGTGGCATTTCGCTAACATTGAATTAATTTAGAATTCAATGGTATAATCATTCACAGTTAAATCATTTTGAACAGACTTTATTTTATCAAACCTATAGTAAACTTTTTGTTCTTCTGTTAAATGATTAAGTATATTGTCAGTAATTAAATCACCATCATCATTTGTTGGTGCTAAAATAACTGTTTTAAAAATTAGTTCGTACAATATAGTTTCACGAATATTGTAATAAATGTCCTGAATTATGTTATTAATATTTTTTTAATAATTTTCGGTGGCAATTCTATAATATCTTCATCTTACTCAGGATAATTTCTTAATTTACCACTCGCAAGTTTATTAAAAAATTGCGCAAATGTTATTTCATTTCGTGTAGCTCTCATATTTTGCGTTAAACTAACATGATGAAGTGAATTAAATTGATTCCATCTAACTGCACAATTTTCAATCAAAATAGAGCGTGTCCCGTGTGAAACAACCGGTAAAATTTGGCTAAAATCTCCACTCAATCAAATGGTTTTATCATCAAATGGTTTATTTTTTACATTTTGATCGTTTTAGTGATTTACCCTTAAAAATGAGTCTATAATTTTAAATACATTTTTGGACACATAGATATTTCATATATTAAAATATAATTTACTGAATTAATATAACGTCCTCTAGAACTATTTGCCATAATATTTGGAACTGAATTCCCTAATTAGAATTCTCCGCAATTAGAAATTTGAACGCATTATGTATCGTTCTACTACTAATAGTGTTACAGCAATACCATTAAATACAATGACAATACAACGAAGGTTTAACGAATTTAATTTATGTATGATAGCAATTTGAACAAAGGTTTCACCGCAACCCGTATGTGCAGTTAAACAGAAAACATTCGACTTTGTATAATGATATTACACTTCACTTGTAACACGATCAATCACATTTTTTGTTCGAGATTTGCACTTGTATAAAACTGTTGAAACAATCTTTCTTCTCCTACTGATGATTCACTGGCAATATAATCGGAACTGGTAGACCAAATGATTCACAATTTAAATTGTGAAAAATTAAAATATCTTTCATTTCTAAAAGAGCACGATTAAAGGCCGTATTAATGTAAAAATTCCTTGCAATATCTTCACTAAACTATCTTTAAATTTATTCCATAATAATATTGCGTTAGCAGGCATATTTAATGCGCATATTATTGCAAATAATTCTCTCATTTGCTTTGGTGCTTGATAGTTTTTGGTTTTTCTAAACACTGCTTCAATTCGTTGTTGTCGGAATCTATACCTCTTGCATGGCATGCTTCTGCTAATATATTATAAACAATATCATTATATGTTTTAAGGTGTTCAAAGGACTTTGGACCGTAAACACTTAATATAAAAATTCTTAAATGAAGTATTTCCATATCTTTAAGAGATACTACATACACACGCAAAATTATTTTACCTCCACCACGTGATTGTATTTTTCATTTTTTTCCCTATCACGTTATACACAATAAATAGGAATTTCACTATAAAGATATTGACGAGCATTTGTATCTACTCCATTTACTTCAAAAAATGATAACTCAGTATTTCTAATGTTATTAACATCATTTTATTCTTGCTTTGGTCTAAATATAACATTTAGTCTATTTGGCAAATGTATATCTAACCTATAAATCGTATGAGACACATAGTGCATTTCATATTCAAATATAAGCCATACAACCTCGAAAGATCCTACATAACGTCCATTTACAAAACTTCTAACTTCATCAACTGAAACATTTGTATTCGTATTATTAGCGTCATTCAATTCATTGCTTGCACTAACATATCCTTTATAGATATACTCATATATGTATTTTATGCTTCGAATAGTAGTACGAACTTCAAGGCTAACGTGACAGTTAAATTTTGTAAGAAGATATGGATTATAAAAAACAACATATTTATAGTTAAGAGTTTCACCTGTAACATCTACGGTTTGACCATTATCACGTCTCATGTAAAACGGATAACCGTTTATTGCCTTAAGTGTCACTTCACAAAATTCTTAAGGAAAATCCTTTGAATATTGTACATCTCTCATACAAACCGCGTTTGTATTTAATAAACCACATGGACCATGCCTCACATGCTTTTTAACGTATTCATTTATATGAATTCATTTATACGGATGAGTTTGTTTATTGGAAATTTCACAACTAACAATCTTATCAATATCTCCAATTAAAACAATTTTGTCATTTTGGGACAAAGAAATTAAAATATGCAAATGTGGTAAAGCGCGCTTTTTAAATTCTCTTGTATAAATTAATACAACAACTTTACCAAATATTCCTTTTTGATTATGCATCTCAATAATTTTTTAATTTCGATTTGAAAACTCGAACAATTATATCAGGCTTAAAATTTACAGCACCATTATTAAGAATGTTATTCATAATTTCAGGTTGATTAGGGTTATATGCCATCGCTATAAATAAACTTGGTTTGCCTTAATGGATATATCATCAAAATAGTCTTGTTACACGTTACGTGGTGAGCCAACAAATTATTATAGAAGAACAATTCAATGACCAACATTTCAAATATTTTCATTTAAATTAGAATTCATATTTAAATAATCATTGAGATAGTTATAGAATTCAGATCTTAAATTTGCTTCATTTTGTTTAATTAAATGCAAACGTGAGCCCTCTATACAAATATACATATCAACTATTCACTGAAAAAACAATTTGTCGCAATCATGCAAATAACTAAAATTATCTTTAACAGCAAGTCTAAATACAACAAATTGAAGCATTGTAACTCAATTTCTTGGTACAACAGCATTAGATGTACTTGCTATGTTATGAATTATGTTATTATGCCATCCAGTATCACTATTTCGGATTAAAATAGGATACACCAAAGAATCTAGTGAACTATCTAAAATAGAAATTTTATGGACGGCAGAAATAATATTTTTTTCAATAATATTTTTTTCAAAAGGTGGTTCTCCATCTGTAGTACTAAAAATAGCAGCAATATCTGTTTGAATAACATCATTGAATCTTCTAATATCTAAATCCCTGTTAACCTTAATAACCATAGACACATCCTTATAAATGTTATGTTAACAGCTCTATTGCAAAATTCATGCACCGATTTATAAGAATTACTCTAATTAAATTGCAATTTTTTGCATTCATTGATTATCACAATGTATATTTACATTTTCACATAATCTGAAATTAACCGCAGAATCAATATCATAAAAATATAACTGCGCATAGCGTGAACTCCTACAATAATCAGTTATCAAATTACCCACACGATGTTAAAATATATCGTGAATTTGAAATTATAGATCCTGGCATAGAATTTGTATAAATTTTGCTTCTGAACCATTGCTAATGCTGAGTTATAAGAACGAATATTTTCAAATAAAGTTCTTTGATTTACGTTTCTCAAGATAATTATTTGAATTTAATCGACTCAACAAATTATTATAAAAACTATTTTCAGACAATGGCAACAAAGTAACTTTCCCTTTATGACAACATAATGTGAAAGGAGTAGAATCGTTATGTCTTATTTCAGACTGGAAATGTTTAGTATTACAAAAATGACATATTCAATCCATTGGGAACAATATTCTAAGCACGTTTATAATTAACCGGAAAGATATCCAAATTATTTATATTATATTTGTTATCATTTTGCTAATATTCCGGTTGCTATTTCTATGCCTATTTGAAGTTTTTTCATTATGTGTATGTGTATTTGAATTATTGTTACTGTTATTATTTCGCAAAAGGTAATGATTCCTATTTTATCTCCTTGTGGTTCGACCAGTTAATGTACGACGCCGAAGTATATTCAAAAACCAAAACCAAACTAACGTTCTGCTCCTGAAAAAAATAGAAAATATAAATAAAATTTTGATTTAAGTTCAGTTTAGCAAAAATGTGAATTTCATATTTTTTGGGTTTTAAATAAAAGAATACACAAAAAAACGACGTATTTAAAAAAAATATCGGATATGATTGTTTCATTATAAAAAAATTATTTGAATAATTCTCTTTATATGAAGAAATGGTCGTCAATTGGCTATTAAACATAAATTTTATAGCCTCGCTTTATGCGGTCTACTTCGCACATTTTCATATTTTTATTTTTAGGTTTGTTAATGGAAAATTTACGTCTTCTCTAAACTGAACTTGTTTTAAAATTTTCATACCACCTTCACTACTACACTTCATATATTATTGAATAAATTAGAAATATAAACAAGAACTTTGAATTCAATCGTTAATCCGAAACGTTTATGCGAATCAACAAACTTAGAAAACGTTCATTTTAAGCATAATAACACTTCACAGCACTTATTATAATCTCACTCTACATCATATTAGACATGGTCAGTTTTAAGTTGATAATTAATATTATTTTATTTTATTTAAAACTTACACCTTAATATTAATATTATTTTGCTTTCACACCTTAATATTAGTATTGTTTTGCCTTGATATTCTTTGGTTTTATTTCTTAAAATATTTTTTAATATTTCCAACATCAACATTCTTTTTAAACGACAAAATTTTCTAGTTGCGAGAATGAGTATTTGCACAATTTAGATTCCACTGTAATAATAACAGAAACAGAAGTGGCAAAAAATGTATATTGAAATGTGAGTTGTGTATTAAGGATTATTTAAAATAGTAAAATATTTTCAAAACACTGTTACAGAATTGAATTAGTAGTTTAAGTAATTCTGAATAAAAACATTGGCTATATAAATTAAAATCTCGACAGTTATTAGGTGCTGCCAACTAGGGTTGAAGATTAGAATCATTTCTTCTTACACTACATAGCCTATGTCTATTTATATAATGTCTCTATTGGAAATTTGTGGAACGCGTAAATGAATTTTTAATTTTTTTTATTGATAACACTAAAACTCGTCAATAGCTACCAAAGAAAAAAAGGAAAAGAAAAACGGTTGACAAACAGAGGAGAAAATAGTTCTTAACTCTTTTTCCTTCGCGTATTTATATAATGATATGGAAAATATAAAGAAATAGACCTTATACTGCAGTTACTAACTAATTAAATTATTCCTATATATCACCATTACTGAAATATAAAAAAAATTATCAATTCTTCAGAAGAAATTCCGAAAGAACGTATGTAATAAAATGTTTAAGCAACTACAAGCTCCTATTATAGCCAATAACTAAACAGAGCCCCTTTTTATGGCGACTTTTTAACTCGTTTAATTTTCTTTCAGTTAGAACATCATTTTTAAGCAACTTCCAAAGCTAAGCTTTCTTGGGACGCGCAATCGTATCGAACTAAGCTGTAATTAAAAACCGGTTCATAAAGTCTCAAAGTTTAAAGCTCGAGCGGTTGGCGATTTATCATATTCAACAAACCCGCTTCTGGGGTAATTTTTAAGTTATATTATCGTGTATTATAAGTACTTTTGATATATAATTAACACGCTGACGTCAATTATTTCATACGGTTTCTTTATCAATAACAAAATAAAATCTTGTAACGGTATGTAGTACATGAACTATATCGATTGCATTACATTTCACTAACACCAGTTTTATTTTGATGTAGTAACACAAAAGGAGAAAAGAACATACTATTTTAATTTTAATGACGATTACAATCAAAGTGACAGAATCGATCAAATTTTATGAAGTTAATTTGCAGATATATGCAAATCATTTGACAATATCTCACTTAAGGCCTTCGTGCTTTAGTTCTTAACCTTATGGTTCATCTAATGGCTGACAGTCATGCACCTCATGTTCCCCCGGAAACCCATCCAATAAATAATTAAAATGTCTGGTATTCAGTTCAGGTTTGGTTTAATCAGATTCAGGTTTGGTTTAATGTGTTTAGTTCAGCTTTGGTCAATAAGCCATTAGAATTTGCGTACATTGTTCATATTACCCATTCCTCATAACTCGCTTGAAGGCTTCACACAATCAAAGTAACATTTTCATGTCAATAATAGTTGACAGGCATGATTTAGTAATATCCGTACATAACATCGAATTAAATTCACTTTCTTTAATTTTATGAAGTTTTCGACCTAATTATACCTTAAAATAAAGTAATCTAGGATTATGACACTCTTTTTCGAAAAAGTGTTCTAAAAACTAATTTAGAAATCCATTAAAGAACAACAGGTATAAAAAACAAGAGATAGAAAATAAAAGCAATAATAAAAGTCCTTTAAATATATTTACAATATTAAAATATTTATTTTCTTGGTATTTATTAAGGTAAGTATTAATACAAAACTTTGTGTAAAGTTGATTAACGTACTGATAACCATTTTATGCAAAACGCTATAAAAAGGCTGCTATCAACCTCAAAGAAATAAATTTCTTTGATAGGAGCTTACTTGCATTTAATTAGCTAATTTTTTTTAAAATTAGATAGAAGGAGCTTACTTGCATTTAAATAACTTATTAGTAATAACTGAGCATCACAAGCCTAGCTAAATATTTTGAAAATGAATGTGAAGCATGACGATTTTCTTTAACCTTAACCAGCAATGGTGGCTGGGTTTCGTCTAAGAATGACAAAATTTTCTCCTTTTTCTTCATATTTATTCTAGCCTATGGCAGCTTCGGGAAGAAAAAAACAAAATGTATAATGGTTTCTTAATAACGCGTTAAGAAGTATTAACAATTGAACTATGCAATTTAATGAGTATGCGTTGTCTAATTATCTTATTATATATAAATACATTTGGGTCAAAAAAGAGTTTCAATAGTAATAACCAAGAAAACGTTATTTTAATGAGAATTCCTATGAGATTGCTGGTTAAAAAGGGCGGTAATATTTAATTTTGGGGGAGATGACTTATCACGACGTGTTACGTCTTTTGTTTTATATGTTAAAATTGTAACTGTAGAAATAATAATTTTATTTGCACCTATTATAATTTACTGTGTTTTATTTGTTTATTATATAGGTATTGAGTATATTTGGCGTTAATTTTGTGGAAATTAATTATTCACTATTAAATGATACTACGTGATGTAGTATTATTTCTACTTTCTTCAAGTTCTTTACCATGACCTGGGTTTCGTTGTATTACAACATCTTCAGGTGGGGTATTAGCAGAGCAATATTTGCTATTATATAGGTATTTATTAGTTTCCAATATTGTTTCCAAAGTGAGGATTTTTGGTGTTAAAAGTATATACCAACTGCAACGCAGTGAAAATAAATAATACAGCGATCCGCCGATAGTACACTATACCGTTCCATAAAATATCTAAGTTTTCAGCTCGATCACATTATAACACACTTTTCTTTAATAAGCCCACTTCGGTGGGAATTTATTTAAATCGTGCTATTATTTACCATGAATAATTTTGATATGTCAGTTTATTATAATTATTTCATACCATTAATCGATTCATAAAAACAACTTGTAATATTCATGCAGCAAAAGAGCTATATTGGTTGAATTAAACCTTATAAACACTTATAAAACTTTAATTTGTAAATTTTAAAAAAAGTAAGTTTATTTTTAAATTAAATATCAACTCCCGAAATCGAGGTGGATTCATTCAACAAATTTAGAATTATTTGTAGGTGATGTGACAATAATATACCCCGCTTGAGGCCTCAGTGTTTTAGTTTTAAATATCACAGTCGATCTAATGATTGACAATAATCTTTGCATTCACTTAATATTGCCCCAGAAATAATACCCACTAAACAACACCATTGATGTTCTATCAGCAGCTCAGCATTACTTTTATGATATTCAGTTTAGGTTTAGTTACGGAATTATTTTTCCTGTATTAAGTTGCTTCTCCTGAAATAAGCCATTGGCATTTACCTATATTATTAATTTTAGCCACTTTTCACAACTAGTTTTTAATACGCCTACCCAGTATATTTAAATAAATTGATTAGCTATCCTTTTATTTAAACGTAGTACAAAATTTCTTGCCCGCTTGAAATAGCTTAATATATCCCATCATTCACTTGAGTGGTTTAGTTCATATCTTCATGGACGCAGGCAATGTGTTAAGTTGTCAGATACGTATTCTGAGTGGACTGATTTTACAGCTGGCATACCTCAAGGTGAAGTTCTATCTCCTCTCCTCTTCTCAACATTTATTGATGATGTTGTTAAAAATATTTCTAGCAATTATCATCTCTATGCTGATGACCTACAAATCTATGCGCACTCGAACCTCCATTCCTTATCAAAAACCATCGACATAATTAATCGAGATCTCGCTTCAATTGGTCAGTGGGCTCATGAAATAGGTCTTTTGGTTAACCCTAGTAAGTCACAATATATCATCATCTGTAGTCAAAGACTGACTTCTAAAGTAAACCTACTTAGTTTACCGAAATTAGTGCTAAATAGTACAATAATACCATACACGTCAACTGATAAAAACCTGGGCCTACTGATACATCAAAATCTCAATTGGCGGCCTCCAGTAAATGATGTTAGTCGTCATGTTTTCAACAGGATACACTCTTTGAAACGTCTTCAAAATGTTCTACCGACTAAAACGAAAATCTACTTTTGTCAAACACTTTTATTACCATTAATCGATTATGGAGACGTGTGCTATCTTGATCTTAATGAAGAATATTTGTGCAAGTTGGAACTTCTTCAAAATTTATGCATTCGGTATATCTTCGGCCTCAGAAAATATGACCACATTTCTGAATACAGATCACTTCTCAAATGGCTGAAGATCCGTGATCGACGCCAACTTCACATACTTACACTTCTTTATAACATATTAAAAAATCCTCATAGCCCAAATTATATTAGTGGCAAATTTAAAGATTTGTCTGCTCACGGCCTTGGGCTGCGATCTGTAAGTTCATACACCCTACTTGTTCCTAAACATACCTCGACCACTTACGAAAAATCCTTCACTGTACAAGCAGCAAAAATTTGGAATCACCTGGATCCTGACATCAGGAAAATCAAGTCTTTAAATATTTTCAAAGATCGCGTGAAAAAGTCCTGCATCTCCTGAAACCTTTTTCTTTGTGTCCTTGCCCTTTCCTATCTTTCCTATCCTAAATCATGTCAGTATTTTGTTTTCTTTTTTAATTTACTTTTGTATTTTTTTTGTCTAATGTGCTATGACGAATTTTCATTATAAAATCTCTTACAGTCTACCAACTAAATTTCAATACAAATTGTTATCGTTGACTGGAAGAGATTGCTCATGAAAAAATGAGTCCGCCATATGTACTGTACATAAAACTTAATAATAAATAAAAATTTAGTGACATCAATCTTGTAAAGTTTGTAAAGAAAACTCTATGCAAACAAGCGATTTACGATTATTTGAGTTAATTGAGGAGTGAAAAGTATGTGTCGTATATTTAGTTGGTTATTTTTAAAATGAATATGGAAATTGACAGTTAGACGTGTATCAGTAATTCGGTGATTTATTTTCGTCTACACTGACAAAAAATGTTATCAATGTGTTTCTTAATAATATCTAGTTTAGAACTTTAAAGGAAAGCACAATCTGTAAACAGTTCTTAACAATTCATTAAACAGTATTAGCAATTAAATCACAAAATTTAATTAGTTTGATAGTTTATTCATTAATATGTGTATAAAGAAATGTAATAAACTGATGTGCGCACTTAGAACACTAAAATTTTGTTACATACTCGTATTTTGGTTAGTTCCAGCTAGTTTCAGATCAATTTTTGATAATTACTTGTTATTGTATAGGGTAAAACGCTACAATGCGCCCCACTTTTACGGGATTCTCAATAAAATGCCCTCTAAACTTTTATCAGTCATATATGTATCATAAATGCAACAAATGGTATTTAAACTACAAAATGACATTTGAATTTTATTACATTTCTTATTACACTAGTTACAAAAAATATTATTTTCAGACCTTCGGTGGGGCGTTTTGTAGCACTATGTGTTGATAATATGCCTCACGGCTGTTACAAAATGCCCCATTATAATATTATTACAAAAATAGAACAAACTTAAGATAATTAAAATAAAAACTCAAGAATCAGTCTTAGAAATTACTTCGAGATCAATTTCAAATCACCGCAATCAGTTTTACGTGGCATTTACTGATTAACATTTAATTATTTTTCTTTGTTTTCTTAATCTTATTGATAGCTTCCCGTTTAACTTTTTTTCCACAAACATTGCATAGAGGATTGTACATGGTACAAAACTCGTGCATCCAAGATGAACATGGCAAACACTTTATCCAATCCTCTTTAGAAGTCGTGGTATAATAATTTTCTGTAAATTCAATGCACCTATTCTCTTCTTCATCAGAAATATCTTCGTTCGAGGAGCTTTCGTAACTTTGTTCATCAATATCGCTTTCTGATGATGAAGAGACAACGGTCACTTTCTTTTATTTTCCTTGTTTTCTTTCCTGTGTTACTTTCTTTTTTTCACATATCTTCAGTTTCTTCGTCACTGCATCCTTCTTACACTTTTCTTTAGCTTTTATTTGTATATTGTATATTCTCTGGGGACGTCAACACTATAGCCTTTTGTTTTCTTTTCAACGTCATTGCTGGTAATTTAGGTATGGGATGAACTTTAGTCAACACTTTTGTAGGCATTTCTTCTGCAGATGCTGAGGGTAAATCTAGACATTTTTGGGGTGTTTTATCAAATGCGTTACAACATTTTCTGCAACCATTTCTTCTTCATTGTTTCCAGACTAATTTTCAGTTACTTCCACTTCCTAAATTGTTGGTTCCATTTCACCTGGAAGATTATTGATGTTTTGTATCCCTGAAAAGCCTTCGCCAAGTTCATTAACATTATTATCATTTCCTTGCTCATCATATACAAGATCTTGATCTCGCAACGCGTCCGAGAGTGAAAAATAGTGTTCCGGTATGTCGTTTGGATCATATGGGTAGATTCCACAAGACTTTAAAGCAGCGATTCCATTAGATACACTAGCAGCCATTCCCCAGGCCTTACCAATAAGTTTGGACACATCGTAGCCAGTAAGTCGTTTATCTTTATTCATGATCATCCAAGATTTTGCTTTCTGAGCAAAATAAATCTGAAAAATGCCCTATCCAGTGGTTGAAGTGTATGAGTCGTGTGACTTGGTAAGCATAATAATGTAATATCATTCTCTGTAGCTACTTCTAACAAGCGAATATTGTTGCAGTGTGAACTGTGACCATCCATTATCAATAGGAATTTTCCAGGAATTTTATATTTTTGTAAGAATTTATATATGAGGACTTCTTATTCATATATACTTGCGAACATGGTAGTAGTCCTTCAGAAAACTGAGGCTTGCTGTAGGTACCCTTATAAATTAATACCGGTGGCATAAAGTTACCTTGAGCATTGCAAAGTCAAAGTATAAACATCTTTAGCTCCTTTGCTGGCTATTACTTTACCAGGTTTATTATTTATTTGGATGCCAGTCTCATCCATGTTGAAAATTTGGTCCGGATGTTCACCCAAGTCGTTTTCTTCATATATCTGAGCCAGCAGTGTAAAAAAATGTTGGACATCCTCTAGATTTACACCATAAGCTCTAGCAAGTGATAGATCTTCAGATTTTTGCTGACTTAACTCAGGGTTACGTTTCAAGAACCAGTTGAACCAAACGTTACCTGCTTGATGAGTGTCGTTCGAGAATGGGTTTTTTATGTTAAGCGTTTGAGCTAACTGGTAAGCCATTTCTTTGACATCCTTTCGGTCAGGTGCAAAGCCAACTTTTTCAAGTTTTTATAATATAAGCTTCTAGTTTTTTCTCGTGTTCTTCTGGAAAAACAGGTGGTCACCCGAGTGGCATTTTAAGTTTTCCTGTTACCAGATGTCGTCTGAGCGTTCTAGATGGGATATTGTAAACCCTAGAAGCTTCATTAATTCCCATCTCCTTGTTACGCACTTTTTGCATAGCTTCATTTAAATCCGTATCAGACCAAGAAGCCCGTAGGATTTTTCTTTGATAGTTAAGCGACATCTGTAAAAATAAAAAGTATTTTTTTAATAAATAATTTGATTGGGTGATGGGGCGTATTGCAGCATAATGAACGAGGCGTTTTGTAAATTTATGTTTACAAAACGCCCCAGTCGCAAGATGGACGCCGTTGCGAGTAATTCACTACAAGGAATATGTTAAATAATAGGTAAAGTAAAGTTGTACAAACATTTCCAAGCAAAAACTGCATTAAAAAATACTGTACAATGTAAGTAAATTTGTATGGTACTCACCGCAAATTGTTCCAAAGAAATTGGTGAAGATTTTGATGTTTTTTTCTAAATAAGTCACATAACCATACCTAACCGGCAGCACTGATGGCGGGCGACTGGCGTGGCGCCGTACGTGTCGCTACTTGTTTGATATCTGTATTTGTGTGCGTGTACGCGCAGTGGGGCGTATTGTCAACTGGGGCGTATTGTAGTGTTTTACCCTAGTAATATCATATATATACCTAGATTATATGATATCATAAGAAAAAATACATTAGTTTTAAATTAATTAGTTTTAAATATAATTATTGTATTTAATATTATTTTATTTAGACAATAAATAACATAACAAAATCCTAATTAGTGCAGATCGACGTAACGAACGCGTTCATTCGAATCTTGTTTCGGTCGAATATTGCATTAGCGAATAAATGAATAGAGCGACCGCATTCATTGAAATATGAAACATTGAAAGGAAAGAATGATTGATATAAAAAATTCAATCTTTTTTTCGAAAGGATCTATGATCGAATTGATCAGCAGGGGAGACAGGGTATGGTTGTCTCACGGGCTATAACGGACAATTGAACAAATTAATCAGTCTATCAAACAGCCTTCAATGATCATATGAGCAACACCTCCCTCTCTACTTTACTTCACCCCGCTTCCAAATGCCGTGACAGAGACGTGCAATTGTTTTTTTTGTATAACAAAAGTAATTTTTAGTCATTAGTGTCTATTCCTGTAAGTATACTTAAACTTTAATTAGTATTATACCTTTTTTTGTTCATAAGAAGATAAACATGTGATTCATAAATTTGCTAAATTTGATTTTTATTTATGGATTTTTTATATAAACAAGGAATTAAATTTATTTTTGAAGGTTATATTCTAAAGTATACTTTGAGGCAGATCAACGTAAATACACGGGGGTTGGCAATCACAAGTGACAACCAGCCACAAGGATGGGTATTGTCCTTTTTGTTGATTTTTTGAGGTTCTGCTACATATAAGTTTGTTTGTTTTAGATCTAGTCATAAAAATGCCACGGCATCACAATAGAAAGTTTGCTCGAGGGAATATTTTTAAGTAATGCTGCATGCTGCAAGAGAAGTAAAAAAACATGGCAAATCTAGAAGGTCTGTTGCGAAGGATTTATAAATTATTTGCCGCAATTTAATAAGGTATTGTGAAAAATTTACTACCGAAGAGATAAGCAATACAGTCATGTCAACACTATTTACAAAAATGGGCTACCAAAAGGAATCAATACATTTTTACCAATGAACAAGAAAAATAATTATAGAAATACATAATTCTGGTTTCAGGTATTTATTTCAGGTTGTCTCTCAAAGATATTAGAAAAATAGCGTTCGAACTTGCTATTTCCAATAAATTGAAAATTCCAAAATCTTGGGAATCGAACAAGCTAGTTGACTCTGATTAGTTTACTTTGTTTATGAAAATGTACCCATCTCTATTAGAACACCTGAAGCCACCACTTTGACTCGGGTTTACAGTATTTGCCCACAAAATATCAAAGGGTTTTTATAATTTGGGATCAGTAATTAAACGATATAGTTTATAGCCACACCGTATATGGCATGTGGATGAAACTGGGATGAGTACGGTGTAAAAACCGACCAAAGTTGTTGCCCGAAAAGGATTTAACCAAGTCGGCGTAATTATCATATAAATCGCTGAAAGGAGCTTACTAGTCACCTTAGCTACTGCTGTTTTGGGAACTGATAATTTAGTTCCCCAATTTTTCATTTTTCCACGGGTGCATTTAAAGGACCATTTTTTTTTTGTTGCAAAAGGGAAAATAATATATCTGGTTGGATGACAGAAGAGCTATTTGTCACTTTCTCGAAACATTTTCAAGATCATGTGAAATCAATTTAGGAAAAACCATATCTCTTGCTTTTAGACAAAACAGATCTCACCTTTCTATTGGAAGGCTGAACTTTGTAAAGAAAAATTATATAATACTGCAATCGCTTCCACCTCACTGTACCCGCCGCCTACAACCGTTGGATAGGTCGGTCTATGGACCTTTAAAAAAATACATTACCAAAGCAATGGAAGGTTAAACATCCAGGGAAACATTTGATACTTTACGAAATACAACTTATAATTGCGCAGGCTTTTTCATCGGCAGCAACTCGGTTGAATATTGTCAAAGGGTTTAAACCTGTGGAATTTGTCCTTTCAATCAGTACATATTCCAAGAGCACGATTTTTTGTCGTCACCTGTTACAGATAGACCACTAAATACTAATTCTGATGTATAGCGTTCAGTTCTTTTATACTATCACCGCAGATTTTGAAATTTCTGCCAAATGCTCCTGCACGCAGGACGCAACAAGTTAACAAAAGGAAATGTAAATAAGCAATTCTAACAGATACACCGGAGAAGAACTATTTAGAAGATAAAAATAGGAGCAAGAAGTGGAAAAGAAGGAATCAAAATGTGTCTTTGGTGAGAAAAAGGAAAAGGAAAACGTTTCTAAAGGAAAGAAAATTAAAAAGAAAATAGCTACTATGAAGCTGAGAAAGTGGACAAAGAGTTTTGCTTGGTCTTTCGTCTCCATACTCTGCTAGCAAGTCTAGGGAAGTCTGGATTCAGCTCCAGGATTGCAAATGTTAGGCTCATGAAGCGTGCACTTGTTTTTCCAAGTTATATCTGGAAAAACTGTGATTCTGAATATTTAGACTGATTTTTAGGCTTTCATTAGATTAGGTAATTTTGATTAAAAAATATTACTTACGTCCAAAGAAACTAATGTCTGATAAATAATAATATTGCTTTTCGTTAATAGAAGTCCGTTTTTTTATTTACAAATGAATCGCATAAAGTGAATATTATAATATTTGTGTTTTCAATTTAAAATATATTATAATAATTCAGTTGACTTAAACAAATTTTTCTTTTTATATTCCTCCTTACTTTAGTGTGTAACAACTTACCCCCGGTACTGTGACAACTATCCCTGATGAGGAGTTAAAAGTCACATTTTTATCATAAAAATTCTAATATTTCCTCATTGGATATTGTTACAGAAATTACCCTTATTTATTTTTAAACTGCTTTAAAAGCACTATCTGGTAATATATAAATGTCACCGCTAAACTAAAAATGCAAAAGAAAAAAAAATGTGACTTCCAACTCCGGCCTCCCCTACAAGGCATTATTAAAAATTTTAGAAACAATTTGTTGACATACAATTTTGTGTGGCAAGGTAATGAAGTAAGTTTGAAAGACATAATTGATCTTTATAATATTGACTGAACTAATAAAAGTAAAAGTACGAAAATATAACAAAAGTGCACATAAGTTTAAACGAATTCCAAAAAAATTAAAATGAAGTTGGCTACAAAAGTTTTCAGCTACTCGGTTGGTGCCACAATGAAAACTGTGGGGGAAGGGGAAGGGGAACTCATTTTCATAAACTTTAAATTTGTGTGTATTCGATCATTTTCTGAATTAAAAAAAAATTAGATGTTCAAAAAAATTAAATAAGAGATTATTTTAATTTAATTATAAAATTAAATGAAATTTATCAATTTTATTTACATATTATTAATTACAAAAACTTTTCTAATTATTTTAGTTTTACCAAAATTAAAAATTCATATTAAACTTAAAAATTTCAATTTAAAACTTTTGAAGGTTTCATTTCTACCACATATGAATTGCACACATGATTTTTTTTGTATGCCTACAGAATACTATTAGAATAGTACATAAAAGTACATAAAAATATATAAAATACCTAAGATATTTGTAAGTAGGTACATAAATAAATATGGGTATAAACAAATGTATGAAGTAATTTAAATACTAGTAGGCCGTTAAGTTAGTACGTACAGATATCATATAAACTAAAAATGAAAAACAACACTTTTTTAGAAAAAAAAATCAAACCGATATTAAATGACCTTCGTATAAGAAGCGTATTGAGAATATAAAATAATGAAAATGCGAGTACTTAGTCGGAAATTTTGCCGTACAATATAATTTCCGAACGTAAATAAATTTGGAAAATACTGCCAATATTGTTATATGATATGTTAGATTAATATATCTAAAAAGTGTGTTAAATTTGCTGACATAAACCAAAAATACAAACTTTACTAATGTTTATATTTTAGTAGTAGTTTCAGTTTGTAATTTTGTTACTATTATTTAGTGACTGCGTATGGTTCGGAATTGCCAAGATCATTTTAAAGTTACCCTAATTTATAAATTATATTATTATTGGAATGCTTACCAATGGGCAGTGATATTTAATTGCGAAAATATCAGACCACGAAAAAAAGAAACTTATATCAAATAATTTTTAAAATTAGAGGCAAATTCATATTATAATAGCTGTGTCTATGACTTAGTTCGCGTTTAAATATAAAAAAAAAAATTTATATCTTATTTATTGCTCCTAGGTAAATAAAATTACCATAACAAATTTCGTCAAAATTCGTCCAGTAGATCCTGCGTGATACCCGCTCAAATTAACCTATACACAGAGACCAAAGTTCTAAAATAATTTTTTCTGACTTCTATTATCATTATGTACGTTAAATTAATCATTTCTTATTAAATATTTTCTATGTGTATTTTGTTACAATTTTATTACACGGACTCGTATAGAATTGTTTGAAAATGAGTGAAACATAATTCTTTGGTTCATGTGTATTTTCTTGGCTTATAAACTGCTTGTCTTATCCGCACTCTATAGGTTCACCTTTAATTGGTACTTTGAGAAGCAAATTAGATACAAACCTTGTTAGAATTAATTTCTATTGACCTTTATTTTTTGACCTTAGTCACCATATCAGACACTAGAATTAATCTTCTTCTATAATAGCTCAAGTATTAATTACTTAAATGAATATGCAGCGTAGAGATTTTATTTAAAATAAGGTAATAGGAAATTTTGCTTGAAGTAATTTTTTATGAATGCAGAATAAAGCACTCGACCTAAAAATCTCCAACTAGAGACTGGCACGGCGTTAGTTCATGAAAGTACACTCTAACGACGGCTAATTAAACCACTTCGTTATATTTTTTTCCATTTGTATTTTCTTTCAACTAGCGAGAATATGTTTTTCAAGTTGTCCAAATTATTCTCTTCAGCAATTTGTTTTCCTCGTTAACAGGTAAACGTAAAATGAAACTTTAATTGTATGTTTTACAAAAGATTTACCAATTAAACTAATATACATTTCTAAACCCGTACGAATTGAGGCAATTAAACGAGTAAATTGGGTATATACGACGAGGACGAGGCTCTTTTATGGTATATATATTTTTTAATTATTTACCCAGTCACTTGAAGTAATTATATAGTAATTTGAATTTAGTGATCGAACAGGATTTTAGTAATGTATTAGTATATAAATAAAATTTCTATTTGCATATTTGTGACAATTAAACCCTTTAGTTGCGCAACATGAACGAAGTAGTTGCAAATAATTATTAAATAATGCCTATAATAATTAATCATATCAATAATATTAATCTAATAATGGTTCCCAGGAGCAGAGGTATGTGACATAGCTCCTTGGAAATATTGTCTGTATTTTTAATACTGCTCTCAGCAAATGTCATGAACGTTAATACATTTTTTATCACATTGAAAGGGTCAAATACTAATTTAAATCAGAATATTATTTATCGGGCTAGTATTAAATAATAAGATCGTTGTCTTGAGTACCTCAGGAATGGTTTTCGGAATGCTCTATTTCGGTATTTGATTATTTAGAAGATAAATTTTACTTGTAGCAAGCATTTTTGTTGCGATTCTTTAGTCATAGAGATATATGCTAATTGGATATTAAAGAATACTGCTCGAACGGTTTTAAGTACTTTTATATTGCATTCATCATATCGTGGGTCTTATGTTTCTGTTTTTCTTTCAATTTTATATACAAAACCCTTGAAGCCACAAATCTATTAATGCATTTATTGAAATAAATACTCAATTTTGATAATATTAAAAAAACATTTTGTTATTTGAAATTCACACCTCGTGAATACATCATTATGGACGACAGGATCTTCGAGTGCATTGTTGAATATTAACGGTCGATGTCATTTTACGCATCCCAGAACCACGCTGATATAAGGTTATCTCATTACCATAAAATTATGGATATTTTTCTATGATGTCTGTACGTAAAATCAACAGAAAGAAGATAAGAATCAGTATTTATATATAAATATATATATATATATATATATATATATATATATATATATGTATATATATATATATATATATATATATAGTTTATTGCTACTTTATATCATATTATTCATAAAGTATTAAAGAAATTTTAACATATGCAGTTTTTTGTTAATATTTCTTAATTGGAAAGAATATTTTAGTGGATAATCCTTAAATTTGCTGTTTAATTTATGCGAGAGTCATACAACAAAA
This sequence comes from Druceiella hillmani, assembly GCA_039881145.1. Classification (NCBI taxonomy): domain Eukaryota; kingdom Metazoa; phylum Arthropoda; class Insecta; order Lepidoptera; family Hepialidae; genus Druceiella; species Druceiella hillmani. The sequence goes on along the minus strand of JAYKKI010000014.1, from coordinate 30,817,427 downwards.
AAATCATATTTAGTTCACATATCGTGCTTATTTTACTGGACTAAAATGGAAATAATTCTATTCTCGTATTCATAGTTTTCTTTTATTTTATAATTTTGTTTTATAAGAAGCATTTTAATTTATATGCGGGAATATAAAATTACTGACGTTGAAAAATTAAATATATTTTTATCCAGTTTTCACGAAGGTATATTTCTCGATTCCGTGCAATAAAATCAGCAGTGTTTTGAAACGGCTTCTTAATTTTTTTAACTTGTAAAAAATAAACGTGACAGGATTAGAGCAGGGGTGTACATTTAACGTTGTATTTTTCACAGCCTAGATTATCATTTTTGCATTATAAGTAGAAGTTTTATAACCAACGTAAAAACTATAGACATGTAGACTTAAAGCACAAAATACTTTAAGTCCTTTATTATTTTTTTCTTTAATAAATTAATAATAAAAATGAAAAAAAGATATTTGGATAGATAAATTAATTCCATAGGGTTCAATAGACCAATGCTTTGCAATTACTTTTTCTTTTTTGATTAGTGATTTTTAGTGGGTTTTTATGATTAGTGAGTATGTGATCGAGTACCATAATAGCAAAGTTTTGAATTTCATAAACAACAAAAATATAAATGTAAATTTTGGAAGTTTAATTCAGTTCACTAAGATCTATAAAAAAGTGCAAGGCTTATACTTAAGTTCAGTGAAGGGATATGGAGACCCATAAGTACACGGAGTTGTTTCGAGTAAAGGTGTTAAGACTGTACCTGTCCAACTAAGAGTGGATACTGCCAAGTCTGGTAAGTTATTGGATATAAAGTTAAATTTAAATTTCTATAAAGGCATCGATTCTTAAGTTTTGGAAAAAGTACTTAATTTGGATCCAATATAAAACTCATTGTAAACATTTAATTTAATAAACTTTTTTAGTTCTAAGTCCATAACTTTTTCATTTTCGCAATAAAAAATTTTAAAAAATACCCAGCGTAAATTTTATGGTAAATCGATAATATTGAGTTTTTGTTTTATCGGACTCATTTAACCCATTCAGAAGATATGCGAATTGGATAAAAATTCATTCACATTGCATTAATATAACAACAAAAAGTGCCCAGTTGCTCGATACATATAGAAACGTATAGTGTCTGTGTACATGAAAATATGTCATTATGCGTATTTTAAATCGCATAATGACATTTTTCACCCAAACATACATTGGCAAAGTCAGGGCAGCTATAATTGAAGGGCGGAAATTGAGTGAGCAACCTGAATTCGGGCAGATGCATGAGATTAGACGGTGTTTCTAGTAGTCTTACCCAAATAATACTTTTCATTTTTGGGTTTATAACTAACTCAAGGAAGATTAAAATGTATTAATTTAATTTTATCATTTCGTTTATAACTAATTAAATGCTGGCTTTAACTTTTGTCCCGAACAAATTGAGTAAATATGAGGTATGCTGTGTTATCAATGGCCCCAGTCATCAAATCTAAGTTCAATTTGAAATGAAATTGGCATAAAAACAGCTTACGTCAAACAAGAACTAAGTTCATAAATAAATATTAGTCTAAAGTATTCAAAACTAAAGAGATTTTCACGTCGCATTAAATATAACACCCGCCGAATAATTAGGCCAAGCATAAAATGTGAAAATCTGCACCACACTATATTTTATATATATACCGTTACGCGCTAAGGAGGCCAAGGGAAAGCAATTTGTGCGGTATTGACACAATGTAATTAGAGTGTCCGTCGCCCAGCCGCCCGCCCCTGAACTCAGCTGCGATACTATCCGCATCGAACCTTTCTTATTTTTTGCCCAAATCCGTCGTAGCGGCCTTCTCTTAAAAGTTGGGCGTATTTTTATTTTCTATTGGCTAGTGGTAATAATCCTGTTTAGCACATTTCAAACGAATAATATATATTATATCTTAAGGTATATAAAATATTACTTAAATACAATAAAATGGTAAATAGCACAACTTCATTTAGTACAACTACATTCTTTATTTACTGGTGGACCTATTTCACTAGTCATAGATTCACTAACAAATTTAAATAAATAATGACTCATTGAGTCACTCATCAAAATTTGTAACGTATTTCCCATTAAAAAAGATATCAGAGTACAAGTAAAGAAATGCAAAAATAAATAATTTCTTTTTTTCTGTTTTTCAGTTTTTTTTGTTTATCGGTGAAGCATAAGTTAGAACATATTTACTGAGCGTTACAATAATATCATATAATGAAATGGAAACCTCAGGGTGCGAGTTTTATTTGCACTTGGTTGTCATCTTTCAAGTCCTGTGAACTATAAAAATGAAACCTAAAAATTCGAAAATAATTATCATTTGAACACATTCTTACCTGAAAAAAACAAAAGCAAAAAAAATTGTTCTAGACTTCTTTTAATCCAGAGTTATCGATAAGTAGATATATTTGTATATACAGACATACACACATATATATATATATATATATATATATATATATATATATATATATATATATATATATGTATATATATATATATATATATGTATGTATATATATATATATATATATATGTATATATATATATATATATGTATGTATATATATATATATATATACATATAATGTGTGCGTGTGTATGTATATGATTTGTGGTTTCTTGTAATTAGTGCTATAATTAATGATTTCAGTACATAAAATAATCGCTTCTCATTTGTTGTTTATAAAGGACACTCCATAACCGACAAACACAACGCAATATAATACGACAGGATGCCATGCTACACGTGATTTATGTTCTACGTCATTTTAGTCATTGCTTCTCCAATCATAGGTTCAGTGCGTTTTTGCATAAAAATTCATACTTAATGTACAGAATTTAAAAAAATGTATAACTTCATCATATTAGGCACAATTAAAAAAAAACAGATTACGCGTTATGTCACGTCTCGCCGAAGGCTGCCACACAGACCGCAATCAGAGGATGCCGTTAGTTTGATGACATTCTCCTGCGTTGGCAGCGTCGCATCACGTTTGTCGCTTACGAAAGACACTCCGTTAGGACGGAAAACTTTTTCGGAGTGTAAACCTCACTGGAAACTGTAAACTTGGCGTCGCATGGTGTCAAATCCATATAGCAAGATCGCGTAGTCAATAGAAAAAATATTTGAAAACAAACTTCAGTTAACCAAACAATTTTAAGAATGTTTAACTAAAATACCTCTCGGATCTTTTATATTCAATAGTATATTTGTCAGAATGTTGACTAAATTGTAAGCATTCATCCTGAACTGCTCATTAAGAGTAAGAATATTTAGTTTGAAATGCCTACTAAAGCGATATTATATATAATATTTAATATCCCTGAGAGTACACAGGCAATCAGTTTAGTTATTTTAATTTTAAAATTTAATTCTGTAATAAATTTAATATACTCTTATGGAGAAAAGTGTAACAAAAAGTAAACCTTATAATGGGTTCAAAATTATCCTGCCGTAAAGATAACAAATTAAATTGTTTACTAACCACATAATCATCATTCAACTTTTTTTAGATTTGATGGTTTCCTTTATTTCTCTTATGACCTGATAATATGTTTTTTTTATGTCTTTGAGGTAGCAACCATAACGATAGATAAGATAGTCAGTTTTTATATCGTCTCTCACCAAAGAGAGCACTCGAACGTATCGGTATAGAAATGATATTTACGTCTCTATAATCGATTGCTGTAGTTCTTAAATGTCACGTAAATGTATTAGTGTGTAAACACAATTTAGGTATACGTAAGAGGAGCTTTATTTAATTATTAATTATCAAGAGGGACCTTATATTATTGTTTTTTTTCTATAAAAATGTATTGAAAAAACAAAATCTTTTATGATAGTTATAAAATTTATTTTCGAAGCACTTAATATTAAAGCTACATCAAAGTAAGAACCTGCATGGCTAATAAAGTGAGACTAAATTATTAAAATAAAATGTTAAGAAAAAATTTGGGACTAAGTTATTAAAATAAAATGTTAATAAATGTTAAGTAAAAAATTCATTTTAATTTCTGGCAGAAAAAATAACACGGAAATAAAATTAATCTACTCAATTTACGATTATTTAACTGTGAAATGGTAAAATCTCTGATCAATTTTTTAATAAAGCGTTCATTTCAACAGGTTCATAGCTTAAATGGATATCTAGTGTTTTTATTTAACTATAAAGATGGCCACAGTTGCATGGTTATGTCGCATTATGAAATTTTATGAGTGAATTTATATTTAATTGTTGCTTAGTTTTATATAAAAACCTTTTCTCACGAAAGAAAAAAACAGAAAAGCAATTAAAGAAAACATTTTGACACGAAAATTCTATACGACTGTCATGAAGATGGAATCTTCAATATTTCATTTATTTAGTTGCAGGTTAAAATATAATACGTTGAATATTACCTTCATACCTTTTTACGAAAACCATTCGCTTCTCTTAATGATCAATGCAGTGAAATCCAAGCGCCTTCTTATACATGTATTTCTGCTATACTTTGCACATTTAATTTATACAAAATATATTGTCATGAAAATGAAACTTTATTCCATGAAATTGAGTTATACTTGTGTTGAGGAGAACTCGTATAAAGTTTGAAAACCATTGACGGGCTATGTAACATGTAAACGTACATTCAGTATCGGGATGTTAATTTCCTTTGTAAATCCAATAATTTAATTTTTTTTTTTAATATGATCACTTTTATTTAATATTGGGAAATATCCGTATTAAATTTATAATAAGTTAATGCTGCAGAGATCTTTAAACCGTGGGACTAGATTATCTGCGGTCGGTAAATTAGTGCTGTGTTTATTTTTTCATTTTTTATACTAAAAGTGGAAAAATAATCTTTTTTAGAAAACAAACCTAATCGACTTCGAACGTTGGAACATTTCTGGTACAATATCGTTACCAAACAAAAATTTTTAAAATTTTAATATTTTACAAATTTTTCTGTTCGGAAACGACATTTTGCCGTAAAATTTCTAACAATCGGGTTTTTATTTTTTCAAATATTTTCAGTGTACTTATTCGGTGGTTATTTGAAATTATTTCAATTTACCTTTAACAAATTTTTATTTTATTTCCAATTAACCTTATCATAAATAAGTGTAAGAAATATTCCTACTACTAAATACCCAAAGCAAATACCTAAAAAACTAATAACCCAAAAGATCTAGACTTTCATATAAAGGTTGTAGAATATCACACAATTTTTATATTATAAAGTATATATAGACGAAATCATGTTTTATATATAGCCTAAAGTGTACTCGAATAATACCATGTAGATCCATACCTCAACACTCTTCCACTGTTATTAATATTGTAACGTAATTTTGATTTACCTAAGCCATTAGCAACTGGGGAAGAGAAGCGTGTTCCACTCAAACTTGAGTTCAACTTGAAATGAATACCAACTGAGCCGCTAATAGAAAATTAAGTTACTTGAATGTTGGACTTCCAGGGGTATCTACGGGTAATGCAGCAATATACTGTAAGCAATTAGGTCGAATAACAACCTAAGTAATCAACAGGTCCGGGTGTATTTTGTTTACCATAACGCTAGACAAACGACCGCATAATAATCGTCAAAAATAACGGCTTCTGTTTCATGATTTTAATTTATCTGACAGTGGATCTCGTGATTATCACTTATTTGTTGCTTTAAACAATCATTCAGATAACAATTTGGTAGTACGGAAGACCTTCAAAGGCTGTATCAATTTTAAATCTAAATTATCAGATTTTTTATTTTTACTAATATTGTCATTGTCCGCCAGATGGCGGGATAATAAAATCTGTTGAGTATAAGCAAAACTCGCACTGTGAGTTTTTCTTATATATTTAAGTACCTATAAATTTAAGGGTATATAGTATTCCTTTTAATCTATTTTCAAACATTAATTTTTTCCAACGTAAATATAATATACTAGCTTTTGCCCGCGGCTTTGCTCATGCAGAAGTTGATATTACAATACATTTCAATAAATCATGCAGCTCTATTTTTACTTTATATGTATGTATACTTATCTAGAACTCTGCGTCTGCCCTCAGGCGTCTGTCCGCATTCGGGTTGCCATTTCGCACCCCCCATTCCCCGCCAGGGCTCCATACTCCCGACCCCGCACGATCTATCCGATTACTTGTCGTGCACGCAGTGCACTGAGATAGACGGTACCCAAAATTAGAATTTATTTTTCTCGAATCGAGACAGTTATTTATTACTGGATGAGACGAAATTATCATATTACTTGATGTCTAAAATTATCCTTGTAATAATTAAATATTACTATATTAGGGTACACCCTCTGCCTTACCGACTTCCATACAAATTTTCATTCTCTATTTCACACCTCCAATAAATGCATTAATGTTTTTATTAACTAAGAACGTAAATCTAAAATTTCACGTGTTTAACTTAAAAACAGGAAATTTCATACAAATTTTCAACCCCTATTTTACCCCCTTAGGGATAGAACTTCCAAAACTCCTTTTTTGTGCTCACTTACACTATATAAATAACCTATCTGTAAAATTCCAGGATTCTAGGTTCAGCGGTTCCGGCTGTGGGTTGATCTCTGTGTCAAACAGTCAGTCAGTCACGTTCCTCTTTTATATTATATGTAAAGTTAATATATATTTTAAAGACCTTAAAACATGGAACATATTTGGAAATTTATAAGGTATTGCTATTGTTTACTATAATTTTTATCCACATTTCTTAATACTATATTTTTATAATTTTAAGTTGAGAAGTTTGGAAAATAAGGAGGGGGAGAACATATTTTCTGCGTATTTTATGCGGTATTTAGGCGGTATTTATATCTCTGAATAAATACCGCCTAAATATATTTTTGCGGCTCTTATTATTTAGGCTCTTTAAATGATAAATGGAATTATGAAAAAAAATTTCTAGTACTTAATTTGCCCTCCATAAAATTTTCCTACAATTATTTTTGAGTGTTAACTGTATCAAATTGCAAGTTCCTACGTTAAGCTGTTTCTGAAAAACAACTACGTACGGAAACGTAAAAATATAAGTTTAATTTATTTGCACCGTTTGCATTGTTAATTTTCTTTTCAAGAACAAATTAGGGCCAAAAATATATTAACCAACTCAACGTACATACAAGGGATGGTGTACGAGTACTAAAGCGATGGCCAAGTCGAAGCTTTACAAACCACAGTCGTGTATGGTACACATAGTTTTCTCATTAATAAAGAGGGAAAGCTATTACCGTGGTATTGACACGATGTAATTAGAATGTCCGCCACCCTACTGCCTGCCACTTGACTCAGCTCTCAAGATTACCTGTGTTCAACCTTTTGCGGTTTTTCTTTTGTCTATTACAGCAGACTTATTTTGTTGTTTGTTTGACATGGTTTGAGTTTTAATTTCTATTGAGAGAATAAAATTATTTTTTATTCTTTCAAATGGATTGAATTTGATACTTTATAATTTTTTATACTAATTAATAGCTATTATCGACTTGTCGATTTACTTAATTACGCAAGAAATAAAACAACACTGTTCATTTATTTGTATATAATTCTTTCAAATCTTAAACCTTGTTTTTCCTATTAGTGGTAATTTGAGTAATAGCGAATTTCGAGGTAAATTACAAAACTATAGAATATTTAACAATCAGTTTTTAAATGCATATCTACTAAGATATATTTTTGTAATGAAAAGTTAGTTTTAATAGAATTTTCTTGGAAGATAGATAAAAGTGAATCCAGACTTGTTAAGACCTGCTAATCACCGAGTCAGTAATATTCTAATGTGAAATATGATAGAAGCCGCAAATCAACATATAGCGTATGTGCGTTTAGGTTATGATTTCACAGGTTTTTCCGTTATTTATCCATTCCCTCGCAAATTTCAAACAAATGCTATAATTTTGTTACATTTTTTTATAAATTTAGCATTACATCTTTTACAGATGTAAAAACATGGTGCATATTGCATAGGCATATTTTTTGATATATATATTTCTGAAAATGTAATGAACGATACCCGACAATCTATACAGGGATCTTAAACATTTTTTTATAAATATTTAATTTTTTCTTCAAAAATTTTCACTTAAACTTTTCAAGTGTTATCTATTAAAATACATTCAAGTTAATATGTTTTATAATTGTACCAAAAGTCAAGTTTGACGGACGGACTGGTTAGTGATCTTATAAGTTTTCTTTTTAATTATGAATCCCCCAAAAAAATATACATTCCCTACAATATTATCACATGCTTTCTCACTGAGACATAATAATCTTGAAGTATTATTTCCTTTGCTGATAATAAGTTCTCCGCGCTCATTTGTTGTAAAATCTCTGTTATTTTTTCATAACTAATTTTGAGCCTAATCCTACATAAAAAAATAAAAACTACATTTGTAGCAACGAGTCCGCCATGTGTATTAATTAGGTATATTAAAGTACAGACATAGATTATCCCTAAGAACATCAGTGTTTAAGTTTCATTAGAACTTGTACATTGCCCCCCCCCTACAATAGCTCCAAAATTAATATACTAATTAAAACATTATTTACGAAATTTCCTAAAATTAAAAAAATGTTATATACTTGTCCCTAAAGAGCCTGCTTTAGTTCTTCATTTTTTTGTAATTATGTACTACTCATCAATCGTAAGTTTAGAATAAGGAAGAAGAAAAGTAATTTTCCGACACAAAATTATAAACTAAAAACAACGACACTATAAACTAAAAACAACGACACTATAAACTAAAAACAACGACACTACAATCAACTTTTTGAAATCGAAATCAAAAACGAACTTTCTCCGTGCGCTTTTCATTATGTATCACTTTAAAACTAGATGCCACAGTCTGTGGGTTTAACAAATAAATGTCAGGTGGAATCAATATAAAAAACAAGAAATATTACACTGAGTGAACAAAACCAAAGGCAGCAACAGGTCTACGACGGTAAATTCTATGAGTTATTAAAATCATATAGATATTGCATATGATATAGGAACATATTTTTTACTTTATTTTGTCTATGACACTGAACAACTCATAGGTGGGTTATTCAAAGAGTAAATGGAAAAAATGTCGTGTAATATATACAAAGAAATAGGTCCATAAATAGGTCAATATGACACAAAGTAAACAATAAAAATAATTTATCTCACGACTCCAGGCCGTTATTCTCTAAAAATGGGAGTATTGCGTGACAGAACGCCATATTGTATTTACGTACCGATACGCCACACTGTCATTTGATGATGGCCTCGCTCTTATAAGAATATGGGGCGTATGACAGAATCCTTGGACACATAATTTACATCGAGGACTTTTACAAATTTCATTTTTTTTCGACTTGATCTCTGCACTGTTATTAAAACGTAAATATACTTGATTAATTTCAGTATCTTTCTATTTCTTTCATCAGCGCAACTGCGTTTTCCGAAAATGTTAATCCTACTCAATAGTAAACTCATAGTAAAACATTTTCCTAATATACTATTAGTAAATAATTTAAGCATGATTGTATTTGAAGCCAAATGGTAATTCTATACTAATTAATGCTTTAACCATTTCTAGGATGCAAGCCGCTAGAACCCCAAACAAATTAATTTGTTCTCTTTTTTTACCGCATCGCCCTAATTCTGAATACTATACAAATATTACATATATCACACACGTACACACACACACACACACACATATATATATATATATATATATATATATATATATATATATATATATGTATGTATATATATGCATATATACTTATAAAGAATTCGTCAATTGTGTATTCTAGGTTAAGGTGAAATAACAATATGTAAGTGAAGTAGCAATACGGAAATTACAGTCTTGTTAAATGTTTTTATCTTTACGTATAACTGATTTCTTTTTATTTTACAACGAATCTTCTACAAATGCTTTTAAAGCAAACCAAACGTAGATAATACGAAATTTTTTTTACACACAATTAATTTCATATTTGTACAATTTCCTGTTCCCCACCATATCCAAACTAAAAGTCTGAATTATATATTTCCCGAGAAACGAAGCCCTTCCATCAATTCTAATTACTCAATATTTCTTGCACGCTGCAGCTCTAACCGCATGCGACTGCGACTCTCTTCAAACTTTGTCGATTACATTGGATTATGAAGGCACTTACGTACTTACCAGTAAGTACAAAGTGTATTTCGCCATCATTACAAACTTTAATGGCGGTATTCCAACTTTGCTCTTGAGAGAATTATTGTTTCTACAAAAACTTTTATTCAGGTTTTTAGGTTCCACTTTTTATTTCTAAATGTAGTTCTGAAAGTAAATTTTAATTTCATTTAAATTATTGTTTAATTTATAATTAACGTAATGGACAGAAACGAAAAGATAATAATGTGCCCAATTTTTAAAGTGAAAAGGACTCTTCTCATATTATTTTATTACGCATATTAGTTAAAATTGTAAAGAACGTGTTCGACGTTAGTAACTTATTTTCATAAAATCAAAATTATGTTCAATTTCGGAAGATGAGGGTCCTTTTTTTGAAGATCAGACTTCAATAAATTTTTAGTAAAGTGCTAATATGGCGTTAAAAGAAATATTTTACTTCTATTTAACTTTCTATTGATTTCAAGTAAAATGCTCACATTTGACTCCAAAAATAATGTTAACAAATGTTTCATATTAAAGAAGTTAATTTTAATATTATTATTTCAAATTGATACTATTTACGTTCTGAAACATTAATTATTATAGAATCTTTGGTTAATAAGACATCAACTTTAACAGATTCGTTGAATATATAGCTTTAAATAAATTGTTCTTATCATCATATAAAAGGTAAAAATGTTGTTATTAACCTTATTATGTTTCTTAACGTATTCTTTGTTAGGATGTCTTCTATAGTATTGCAACATCAAATATTAGTATAAAAAACTTAAGTCGAAATTAATAATAAATATAGACGCAGCGTTAATGAAATAATTAATTTTGAACCGATTAATAGATTTAATAACCAGTTAAAAAAGTTAGATTTCACCTGATAATTTTAATATACAGATGAACATTTTTAAACTAGACCGGATTTCGTTTTAAACCAAATTATATTAAAGGTTTATTTATTGCACGTTATAAATGTAACGAAAACATAAATTTTCAGATAATTATACGACAAATACAGATTGCTTGTGTTTTTATCTAAATTTTTTTAAGCGCATGGTACATCAATACACCGGAGTAATCATGTAGACTGCTATAAAATTAAATTTATAGTGGGATTAATTATAATTAATGTGTACACACAGGAGAATTATTAAGACTTCATTTAACACTCACGTTCTCAACAATTTGGTTACTCTTACATGGTCGCTTAATCTCGAAACACTCTTAAATATATGTTGGGGAAAATGCAGAAGATTTAGTAAAATCGTTTATTTTAAACTTTAACGGATACCATCCATGATTATTCCCAGCAGTCTTAGCTTCTATTAGAAACAGAAGTAGCTATTTGTAACTGAAAGAAGAGTTACTTCTAACTCAAACTTATTTAAAACTTTAAAAGGTTATTTTTATTTATAACCTTGGTTTGAGCTTAATATTTGGCTTTGTTTTGTTGCAACCGTAAAATAGGTGCTGAAAATTAAGGTATAGTTCTGGTTTGTGATTGTATTTAGTTAATTTTGTTTTTATTTAGATAACTTGTTTCTTTTAAACTCTTTTTAATTTTTGTATGATATTAAATAGATTATGTATTATGAAATCGCTCAGCGCATGCGACATAAGTTTTGGAAAGCAATATTTTACGAAAATTAATTAAGAAATAAATATATTTTATAAAAGTGAACCAATTTGATTCAGAGGTGAATGAATAAAAAGAGGTAACACAGTTTGTATTTTAATGTGGATTGGACAAATAAATAATATAGCTAGATAAAATAATCGTTATTAAGATTTATCTGAATTTTAACAACATAATCATATAAACAAATTACTCTACGTAATAAAATTAAATTTTTCTTATTAAACATGTAGTTACTAGAGTATTTATTCCTTTATAAATTCCTTTTCTATAACATCCTCAAGATAAATAATATGATTTCTCTTTAAACATTGATTCAGACTAAAATCAGTATCCATACATTGCTCACTAATTTAGACTTAGGTTCTTTACTTAATTACACAATTCCCTGTGGCGTGATTTACTAAATATTTTTGATTGAGTTTCCTTATACCAAAACTACAGATATGTACCAATTGTTCTACTTCGCTTACTTGTTACTCGAATCAACTTGATACTGAATAATAATCTCAAAACCTAAATATATTTACATTACACACTTTGTAATTGTCTGTTTGTGTCTTTTGTTTGTGTCTTAAAATACTATTTTACCCGGAATTGAAAATCAGCGACTTTTTTTTATGTAACCAATCGCGTAACTGTTTATTTTGCTCTACAGTAATACTCTCCGTGATTAATCTCATGCAGTTACGCCCTCATTAGAGGATTGTGGCCTAACTTAGCCATACTACAAATATTAACATAACCTCGAACTACCTTTCGACTATGAAAATTGGGTGCAAAATATTTTCCAGAACTTATTACCATAGTATCACAACATGAGATATATTTACTTATTTCTTGAAATCTCTACGCCCGACTTATAGATTTATTTAAAGCATTGGATATGTGGAAGAATATAATAAAAAATAGTTACAACACTAACACGTAAGTACAATATCAAGTAGTAAAAATAACAAATAAGATGGAATATAGAGTAATTCGAATAAATATGATTCTATGTAATATTTAATCGTGAATTCTTGAAGGAGTCGTTGGAGCAGAAAATAATATATAAAATGTTGCAGTAAACAAAGTGAGTGCACGAAAAAAGAGAACAAGGATATAGGATATTCTTGCGTACTCCAGGTAGGTGGTATAAACTATCACATCATCCTCTTATTTAGCAGTTAAAAGCACTAAGAGCTATTAAACTTAAGATTGAAGGATTGCCAAAGTTACGATTTAATAATTAAAAAAATTCATAGACAAAAGCAATTCCCGTTGGAGTTAAATTTTATTGCATCCAACTCCGCCAATTACGAATTCCTAAGGAATAAATATGGATAATATCCATACATTTGTATCAACAAAACCATTTGAACTATTTGAATATTTTATTCAGCATGAGGATATAAGTAGTTTCATACAGAGATGATTGCATTTCTTTCAAGAATGTAAGGGAACAAAGAGTTAAATAAAGCTACAATATATTTGATATGATGAAAATCATGAGAATATCGTGGGACGAATGCTAGGAAGTTATAGGCTTTCTAACAGATTTTAATGAGATGGCTGTGAAATGTAAGATGATTGTCCATAATTACACCAAGATCCCGGATAGATAAAACACTCACAAGTTTTGTTCCAATTAGTTCATAATCTATTGCAAAGAGGCACTTAAGCGGGAGTATGTCATCATTGCACATTAGCTTATTTTTCAATCTCTTTTGGAATACTGAGTCGATATCACTTACTGTTTACTACCAGATCGACTATTGATGCTTAAAAAAAGTTTTAAATCATCGTTAAACAGATAGCAACTAGTAATACTGATAACAAGGCAAGTCAATTTTCATGATGAGAAACAGAAGTGGACCCAAATTACTACCTTCACTGATACCACATTGAATATTTTTTGCGAACTGGGAAGTAATTGGTCAAAAATTTTACTAGAAAGAAAGACATTTCTGCCTCCAATAATTTGGTTAATCGCTGTTTACTCGGTCAAAAATCTTTTTAATTCGGAAAAAGATCATATAGTTTTGCAAACATCTATCCAATTACTTAGTCACATAATCCACAAAATTAGTGAGGTAAGTTGTAGTGGAAAGTTGTGATCGAAATGCTTTCGAGTCAGACTTAGTTCTGATTTAAGCTAGGGTTAGCTAAGCTGATACAATTTTTATTAGGAACATAGTCAGTCATAATGTTGATATATATAATATCAACAGCTTCATTATTGTCGTTAAACTTGTAAATCTTGTCCCACGGTAATGTATTTAATTTGGAAAATATTTTTTAAAATCTGCCTTTTGGAAATATCACTCGTTACTAGCAGTCGTCTGATGCTCCGACAGTATTTTACGAATTGATAAATTTATGCACACCTCGACCGGAGGGAGATGAGGATCTGCACGTATAACCCGCCCCGGTTCTGATAAGGCTCCTCTATCATAAAAAGAACAAAGCACCAAATCCAATTTCCTTCCGTTACCAATAATTGTTTCATTTCAATGTTGCTTGTGATAATAGGACATAAAGTAATTGAAATAATTTACGATTGACTGAAATGCTTTAAATATATTAAAATCTCCAAGAATTATAATGTTATTGCAATTGGTCGAATAACAAATATTTTTTATTATATTAAAAAAAAGATATATTTTGAATCACAAGCACTGAGAGGAATAAACAAACAGAGATTAATATGAGATATAGGCATATAATATATATATATATATATATATATATATAAATGGTGAGATATAGGCATAACGACACACTCGTCGACGTTAGTTGCGGCTGCGTCTAAGAGCATCAGTTCTAATGGGCAGCATCCGGCTAGCAGCATGACTGCCCTCCGGCGACCACCACCAGAATCAGGTCGCAGTATCAAGAATTCAACAACGAACAATTCTACATTGCTAATTGAGTCATTAAGCTATGTCCCAGTTAATGCCGATGAGGCATAGGGCTTAGCCAAAACTGGCTCAGTAAGCCACTTCATTTCCGATGACAATTCTCTAACAGTTTAATGGAAAAAGTCACCATAGTTATGTATACTTATATATAGAGAGGCATACTGCAGTGGAAATTAAAGATAGTTCGGCAATAGGTTTTAGAATATGGTTGCTTCTTTTAAATAATTAATTTATCATCACAAATTTTATTTGTTTTTATAATATACATATATTTTTAAGCTTGCATCGACATTTTTGCAGAATGTACTGTAAAAACACATTTTTTTTAAATTTTTGAGTTATACCTTCTTATTTAATACTCCGGTTTTCCAATATTGCATGTAAAGATTTTGGTGTAACTTTTTTGCGTATTATGAAGATTTCAACGATAATTTATTTATCAAAATCTATACAAAAATTTAAGTTTTACAAAAAGAGTAAGAAGCTCATGTTCAGTATGTTGAAATCATGTTCATGCGTAGAAACATATAATAATGTTAATACATTATACTCCTTCTCACATGCCTGCAAAAATTTTCCTATAAGCAAAACTCTAGTAAAAAAAAATCTATTGATTATACCGAGTAATGAAAATCACATCACCCGATAAAACAGTTAGGGAACTCTCTCTAATCTAATTTAATTGCCTTCACCCGATTTTTACATACTTCGTGACAAGAAGTCTAGTAGTATAATGACTATAGTGAAATATTGTAAAAAAATTCAGACATTACAATGAAAATATTTGGTGGGTATGACATGGAATAAATGGAATGGAATTCACGTTTAAATTTTATTCACTATTTGGTTAGCAACTGATACTTCCGTCAGTTTATCAGTATTGCTGCAAGCCTTAAACTAAAAAAAGGTTTCCACTTCTTCTCCGTAGAATCAAGTTATTTTTCTGTTGCAGTATGAAATGTGAGGGTAGCTGTGTCAGCTATTACGCACCTAACCTAGAATTTTTTTCAAAAAGATTTTCTAATGACTCTTATTTTAGGATTGCCCTACACGGGGATCATCGAAGATATGAAAATAAGGCCATTTTCATATCTTCGAAGAATTCGATGATTTTTAAATTTGATCTTTTTAAAGTGCATGGCTGTTATATAGGAAAGTATATTTCCAGCGATCCGTGTACTTATATTTAGTGTTGTTTCGACCATTCTTTAGCCTAAACTGAACTCATGAAACAAGAACACTCATAGTTTTCTCAGTTAAATTTTTATATTTCATTTATCTTTTACTCTCCAAAAACTCAGTTGCCAATTAAAAAGAAATAAAGTGGTATCCATTATATATCGCACCAGAATTATATTAGAATTCGTATAACATTTTAAAAGTCGCCGAATAAAAGTGCCAACATAACTTTTTTGCATTGCCTTTCAACTTTTACTGAGCGAAACAAAAATATACACAATAATTTTTCTTAATTTTCATAATAAATTTGCTGAAGTTAATTAGTGGCTTGGTGCCGAAGGTAACATTTTTTTAAGCCATTCGTTGCTTTTCGATAGAGAAGAGACATGACGCGAATGTAAACTTAATTTGGTACCCCATATTCGAGTTACCGCCATCATAGCAAGTTTCGTAACTAGAAGATCCGACTTCGACTGTGTACCGCCTGTAATACATACTTTGTAATTGTCGATTGTGCGCTTTAAAATTACCTCTATTGTTCATGGTTTATTTGTTAAACAACATTTTTTATTATAGTTCTGGAAAGTTGATTTGCATTTTTAACGTTCCATAGCAAAATAAAGAACACTTGTGGTTTCGTCATATTCGTCCACCCATTCTTCTCTCTTAATCTCACACTCACCTTCTACAGTTTTAGATTTGCGTAAGTAACATATTGCAATTACATCTTTCATATTGAAAGCTGAATTTGTTTTGAGTTTTTGTGAAAAATATAAAAAAATTAAATACATTTGTGTGTACATACGAACGCAGCACACACGCACGCACACACCCACGCACGTCGTCGTCGCCATAAGCTCCTCATCCCTTTCTAACATCCCTACACTTATTATTCTTACCCGGCTATCTGTAAATATAGTTTGGCTATATACAGCCTATGACAGCCATGGATAATCAACTTATATTTTAAAAAAGTAACATAAAATTAAGCTAGACAATTTTGAAATAAACAAATTTTCCCTTTCGTATAATGTATATAAGAAATCTATATTTGCAGTAAATTATATATTTCTATTCTAAGATTCAAAACAAACAATATTTCAATCTAGATCCCTTAGAAATATGTTACTGCAAATAATATAAAGCTAATAAATAAGTGGATGTTTATTTTGAAGAGATAATATCTGATGCTTCTAACGAGAGTAATCCGTCTTTCTTTCCCGATTTAAACGGATTTGAGGCTTTAAATAAAGCCGTTACATTTTTATAAAATGATTGATTTTAATAATTCACTTTCAATTGATACCGATCGATGAAAGCTTATTGCTATCTAGCTTCAGAGAGAAGAGTGTTGAGTATTTATTCTTGCTGTTAATTAAGTATAATATCCTCGAAATTACTAAAATATTTCGGTTTCATTTATTTTATAAAGTTATTAAAACGAATTGAATTTCAAACAGTGGGGTACTGTAAAAAAACCATTACCAATAACTGAGTAATTTGATAAATGGAGTAATATTTTGAGTTCCTAAAGTGTACATAATCTGTTGGAGTTTTGGACATTTAATCTCAACGCTCTGACATATATTGACTTACCTCTTTTCTATGGATAACATGTTATTAGGGAAAAATATTATAATAAAAAATATATAAAAATTTAAAGATTTTCAAAATGTAGGGTTCAAAAATATAATTATCCATTTCAACAAAAACGGCTAGATAAATATGTTGCTCTTCCTAGAATTGATCTTCGTTGTTAATTAAACAAAGTAGTTGCCTTAGTTCCCGATACTTTTTTGTGTTCTATAATATAAAGGATAATGCACTGTGAAGCCCAAAATTATGTCGATTTGATTTAATACTAGCTTTGCCCGCGACATTGTTCGCGTGTAGACTTTAGAAAATATTATTTAATTAATCATGAATTAATACACTTAATCGATTATATCAATTATAAAATGTAACTCTTTTTAAGTAACTACACTTTTTATTTGTAACTCAAATTACCATATTTTTTTAATTGGTCAATTGCGACAAAATATAGCAAATTTTTTATCCCAGGCACAACGGAATTCACCACTATACATTTCTTGGTATACTTTTAGTTTTTTTTTATGATATGCGATCAAAGTTTACGGAAAAACAGAAGAGTATTACAAAAATTATATCTTTATGTTCAATTTCTTCTGTTATGTTCTCCTAAATAATTATCTCGCAACTATCTTCCATGTACACATACACAAATTTTACAGTTTTATCATATGTATAGACAAAAAAGTTCGTAACTCTGAAAACAGATTAAAATTTTAAATAAATTGAGGAAACAAAGTACGCTTATGCCAATCACATAAAACGTCGTAAAATTTTGCACGCGGATTACGGCCGACAACGATATTCTTTCATGATCTCTTATGCATCTCACAGTTTCTGATAGAGTGAGCCAATTCAAAATAAATAAACACTCATTATAATGTTTAGTTGAAACCTATACTTTTCTATATACTATTTGAGTTGGTTTGGAAGTTTTTATTTGATGCACAAGCAATAATACGTAATTGCACAAAAATTAAACAAAGAAAATTATTTCTTTGGTAAACTCTTTCAAAACCCAGTCAAATTCTGTTATATGTCTATACAGTCCTATTTTACGTATACACAGATTATACATCCTGATGACATGTATACGCAATAAAGTACGTAATAGCTAAGTTTAAACAGTCTGATACTAAACCTGTCAAAGTAATTAAAAGACAAATACTGACAATAGATTTCAATTTCAAACAAAATGGGGAAACAAATTAAACTCGTATCGAATAAATACAACATAGAAATGTTATGTGTAAAAGGTGAACATCTACCCTCATGAGTTGTAATATAATAAATAAAAATAAATGTCGTCGTTTGCAAAAATGCGTTAATGTCGTGGACAAAACACTTTAAACTTGAAATTTAGGCAAGTATAAATACATAAATCTATAAATAATATAAATATAATTTGAAATTTAATTACTATGTACGCGTGTTTTCTATTTTTTTTTTCCAAACGCATAAATGATATTTCATTTTGACACTTGATAGTTTACAATAGGCTTGCCACGTTGTCAACATTGACATTTAGTGTTATTATTTACAGATTTTATGATTTCATACAATTTTAAACTTTAATTATTTTATAAACTAGGTTTATCTAAGGTTATAAAAAATTATATATATATATATAAATATATAAAATCTATAATCCATATATAAAATAAACTTATTTGAATAACTATTAATATGATAATGTTTCATTTATCATTTAAACAAATTAATATTTGCTTTTTAATTATTTTAGTCTAAATTTAATTACGATTCTCAACAAATCTCCATGGTTTATTTATTATTTAACATGGCCATACTCGTAAATATTTATTTAATAATATTTCAGAATATTTCAATCTTTTGAAGAGAAAGTTATTATATTTAGGATGGCAGTACGCATAATGCTATCAGTAATTTTTGTTACATTTCTATGATAGGTTCTCGCATGAGTGGAATTAGTGAATATGTCATCATCAATACGAGCAAATATTTGGACATAATTATAGTAAATGCCTAATGTAATAATAATGCTGGCGAAGCTTAGAATGTACCCTAAGCGGTACCTGAATCAAATTTAGATAAGTATCTAACAACATTCTAAAACAAAATAATTTGAATTTATTATTGTGTACCCATTACATAATAAACAAATAATTTTCAAATACAAATATGGAGGTCATGAATTAGTTAACGAATAAATTATAAAAGGAAGAAAATATAACTCATTATGTAAAAGTCTACAGAACCAAATAAAATTACGCCACTCCCTGGATTTTTTGGAAATACACCGAAAATATCACCTTGTCATGTATGATTGGATTACACGTATTTATAAATTGCAAAAACAAACAATAATTTTATGGAAATTTTATTCTAGACACTTGTTTTTTTTACTGTATTGTCAATGTCACAAATATTGGGCAAATCCCTGACTGTAGTGAAATTCTGATGATTCACAAAATTTTTTTTCATGTGGTCTTTATTCGAAGAATTAAAACTTTCGTTGGTTTTATTAGTTACTTGGTATAAAAATTTTATAAGGTAATAGTTGAAAAATTGTAAAACTAATCATTTTTAAAAATCTTTGTCTCCGGTAATTACTATATTGTACAAATTCTATCTTCATTTATCGCTTTAAATATAATGCAAATAAAGTAAAGTAAGAATTATCATGGGAAAATAAGCATCAGCCGCTTGGGCGACCACTCTGTTTGATTAATTACGAGGACAAACTGTGGGAAGCACCGTTATGTTTAACGAGTAGCTTCAGTTTTACCGGAAGAGATTTGAAATGTGATTATGAAAAATAATCGTGTTGTAAAACGTAAAGCGATTTTAAGAGTCAATATTTCATCATTCATAAAGGCACAATACAATATATTTAAACAAGATCCGTTGAAAACATTCATTCCTTCCAAAGATGCTTCAAAGACAATTTTCAACTCGAAAGGAATATAAATATATAATTGTTAGTTATTTTTTTAAGTTAAATATAAATCTAAACACTAACCAAAATTAAGAGGACTAATAAAAATGAGAGATAACCTGAGGAGGGAAACAAAAAATGACTGAATAAATAAAGTAGGATAATTAAAATAGACAGAACAATTTTAAGGAGACAAATGGTAATAGATTTAAAGTGATGAACATGGAAATATGTACTTTATCGACTAGGTAAATATACTTCAAATCATCATCAAACAAATCCGCATAAATACATTATGAAAGATTGAATTGTATAAAATTTCAGGAATTAACAATGAAGAACAATTAAAATTATTTGGGATTTATATAAGCTAAGCCATGAATTTTTTTCCTTGTACTTCTTCTAGATGTAATTAAATAACAAAATTAAATAGACATGAAAAATGATTTTTTTTGAGTAACATCTTATTATTTTTTGTTATATTCATACAAGTGCAAGAATTGTGAATTACAATTATTTATAGAAATAACTAGTTTCATAAATATGTCAGTTAATTGCCACGATTTAATATTATTTTTGGAATAACTAGTAAATAATTTCATGTTTATATTAACGCATACACATTGATAATTGATTTAAATTTTCATTACAAATGAGTACATATTAGTAAATTCTTGTTTCACATGCATGTTAAATGTTTCGGATCATAATATGATTATTCGCAGCTCTCTTCTTATATTATCATATTACTTATACCTCTTATTTTACAATCATATTACAAGACTGTCTTTATGATAACTCTATTTTTTGAAGAATTTTACAATATTAACTATATTAGGAATTTGGTAATATTCTTATTAAAAAAAATCAAAGGACACCAAATATTTCGTGACAATATGATATAACTCACACCTTAATACAAATAAATACAGAAAATGTTCATTAACTTTCTAACTACTCTAAAGTTTATTTCTTAATTTTAGGCACAGACAAAAATATACAACAATAATTCGCTGTTACGGAGAAGAGTTATAATGAGGTGTGCCTTTTTAATTACAAGTTCTGAAAGATAGCATATTTTTTTAAATTATTAAATATAATTCGTATACCTAGATGGTCAAAGTCAAAAAATATGTTAGATATTACTTTCTTAGGTTTGTATTAAAATTGCTGTTCATCAAAATTTACTTAACGTCAACATATTGAAAATTACAAGCTACGTATAAAGATCTTCATGCTGAATATCGACTATAACTTTATAATGATCATTTTAATTAAAAAGAATTATCATGCCGTGATAAAAAAAAAATTATTTGAAATTTTACTAAAAAACAGTGTGACATAATTGCTTAGAATTTTAGTGTCCTCACAACAAATTTGAAGTTATGATATTTGAAAACAGCATAAAATTGTAAACGTTTAAAAAGGAATAAGTATATATAAAAATTGTTACTCGGAAAGTTAAAATATACTGAATCGTGTATGTAAAGCGCAATCTTTTATCTTATCACAGTTTAAATGCCTCTTATTATCAGTCTAACAGGCCATACAACCAAAGTCAGTCTCACAGTATTATTGACTTATTTCTCTACTCCTTTTTTGACTCATTTTAAAACTTATCTCAATGGCCAGTTTGCAACGAGAAGCGAAGGCTTGATGTGATTTGAAATTAATTTAAAATTTACTATTCCAATCGGACTGAAATGAAATCGCTTTAAATCAAATTAATGAACATGGTTGTATGGTCACCATTTAAGAGCTTTTAAATTAGTGAAGTCACTTATTAATCTAACAAATTCTTATTTAAATAATTATTATCACGAAAGTTCTACTCTGTTTAATTTCAAATAAATTATATTTTGTTTTTAATTTATGAGGGATTGTCTCAAATATTTATCAAAAAAGGGTTAAACATTTACATGAATTTTGAGAACAAATAGATTCTAATAATCTCATAACCACTGACATCGTTCTAAACATTACATTTTTCAATATTTTTATCAAACCGAGACCGGACTTTATACAATTTTTGATCGTTAGTATAATACTTAATTAATTTCGGCAGAATGTGACCGCTAAATAAACGAATAAATCCTCAGGACTTCATATTTGATGTGAATTATTATTCGTAACTTGACTATTCTCAAAGTTAATATTGATGTGGTAAATGGTAATTTAGAAGATGAAAAATTGGAAATAATTAAAACGATAATGTGAGATTAGAGTTTCATCTGGATCGGCATTTATTCGAAAGGTGAACCAACCATATTGACAACTAATCAGTATTGGTCGTTGCATTAGCAATAAGCTATAAGTCAGGAAATTAGTTTATTTAGTAAATAAACAAATATTCAAACCATAACGATTAAGATTTGAGTGCAAGGTTGTATTAGCAATATGTAATATGTGGTAATATTTTTTATTCGTCTTCACTTCTAAGTGAAGACGAAAGATCAAACATTTTCATGAGTCTAAAAACAATTATTTTAACGCCATCTATGGTCCAAATTTCTAACATCATTCAATAATTGTGCCAACGCACCCTTCGCTGACAAAATTTCGTAAAACGAAAACTTGTTCATTTTGTATCTTGATACAAAATTTGTTTGAAATAAAGTTAGTTCAAATACGTTATTTAACTATTTGGGTTTGAAAAGACGATTTTCGTATAAAACCTGAATTATCTATGAAATATACAACACTTAATCCAATATAAAAAATATATGAAATTGGAAAGAGTTCTCTTTTAATATTAATGTGTACAAGTGTATAAATATCAAGTATTATTCTTTTATTATATTATTTTTCTATATTTTAAGAAGAATAAAAAGTAACATATTTATAATTATTCGATAAAGACTTTTGAATAAGATTATGGACCGATAAGGGATTTTTAGACGATTATTTAGGACTAAATAATGATGTGAATAAACCGAGTTATAAGTTAGATACTTGGCCAAATAATAAATAGAAAGGAACAGAATGCCAACATTGATCCAGAGGCAGGCTTGGATTGGCATTAAAATTGTTTGTCAGGGATGTGGCACGAGTATATATCAAAGAATGGAAACATTGTAAATATCGGTTACATTCAAGCTTATTTTCATAAAATTAAAACACAAGCATATATATAACACAATATTTTTCCTATTGAGCGAATACGGGAGTCAATCGATTTTATAAAATTAAGTATATTTCGTTATACTTGTAAAATAGTCTATAGATTCCTTACGAATATGTCTATGATCCGAAATTCCGAAAGTGTATAACACTACTCGAAAAATTATGGACTGAACAATGTACGACTGGGCGTGAAACAATTCAAGACGAAAGATTTCTGAAAGTTCTGACTGCATCTTACAGAAGATCTGGTATCTATATTAAAATAGACAACTTTCCACTTTACTACCTCCGGTAGAATAACAGTATGATATTTAAGAATCGTGAATACTAAAAATTTAAATTATGAGCAAACCGATTAATAGGACACTATCACAGACATGAACTAATGGTTCGTGAAATTGTAAAACCCAGCTGATGTGTATAAAAATATATATTTATATATATATATATATATATATATATATATATATATATATATATATATATATATATATATACATATATATGGACATGCAAGATATTTTTAAAAAATATTTAGGAACACGAGTTAAGTAACCATAATCCATCAGCAAAATAATAACATCCGATTGATAACGGCGAACTACTAAGAACCAACTCAACATAAACATAAAATAAATTAAGTTACAAGAATGCTAAGCTAACTCACAACATCCGATGGATAGGAATAAAATACTAGGAAGCCACTCAGCATAAATGTCTAATAAATTAATCTTCAATAACGCTGCGAAGCCAACAACATCCGATGAACGTTATATTACTGAGAAGCAAGTCTGCTGACTTTGCTTGAAAAACATTAAATAAAACCAAGCTTCTCAGAACGCAAGCGTCAGCAGACGAGACCTATAAAATAGAAGTCCGAGCAACTGACAGAGAGAGTCTACCAGCCAACGTCTTAGAGTTAACGTTGTTCAAAATTGTTAATTTTAATAATTATTATTGTAAATTATAATTAAAGTATATTTATAATCAGTAATAGCTAAATATTTATTTTTCAGTATCCGCGGAACGCAATACGTAACTCACGTGATATAATTAATAGAATACAAAAATTGCCGATAACAATTTTGTCTCTCTATTCATCTGTTTTGTGTCTGTTTGAACACGCATCATGTAAATACTACCGACCTAGCGGTTGGTATAAGTGTTGATTTGAAGTAACAATTAGTACAACAACACAAAGAAGCATATAGCTAATCGACGGAAAGTAATTACATGAATGTATAGGGTATCTGTGTATATTAATAGAAGACGCTATGTTATTTTAAATTGCGCAATGAAATTTACCATTATATGTAAAATGTGAAGCGGTAAGTCGGTATGAAAGTAAGCAATCGAAATGCAAGCAAACTCATGAGGGTAGATATTGTTTTTGCACATAAAAATTATATGTTGTATTTATTCGATATAAGCTTAATTTATTTCCTCAGTTTGTTTGAAATTGGAATCTGTTGTCAGTATTTGTCTTTTATTTACTTTAACAGATTTAGTATTAGACTGTTTAAACTTAGCTATTACGTACTTTATTGCGTATATATGTTATAAAAGTATATAATCTGCGTACACGTAAAATAAAACTGTATATAACAGAATTCGTCTGGGTGTTAAACGAGTTTACCGAAAAAATAATTTTCATTGTTTAATTTTTATGCTATTACGTTTTATTGCTTGTGCATCACATAAAAACTTTCAAATCAGTTCAAAAAATGTTTAGAAAATTATAGGTTTCAACTAAACATTATAATGAGTGTTTATTTCTTTTGAATTGGCTCACTCGATCAGAAACTGTGAGATGCTTGAGGGGAGATCATGAAAAAAGATATCGTTGTCGGCCGTAATCTGCGCCTAAAATTTTACGATGTTTTGTGTAATTGTTATAAGCGCATTTTGTTTCCTCACTTTATTTAAAATTTTAATCTGTTGCCAATAAGTGTAATTGAATAATTTTGGTACATTATGTGTAAGGGTATATAAATTTGAGAGTTACGTACTTTTTTGTCTATACATATAATAAAACTGTAAAATTTGTGTATCTGTACATGAAAGATAGTTGTAAGATAATTAATTAGGAGAACTTAACAGATTAAATTGAACACAAAAATATTATTTTGCTAATACTTTTCTGTTTTTCCGTGAACTTATTAATTTGATAGTATATTACAAAGATAACTAAAAGTATACGAAGTAATGTTTAGTGGTGGATTCCGTTGTGTCTGGGATAAAAAATTGGCTATATTTTGGCGCAATTGACCAATTAAAAAAATATGGTAATTTGAGTTACCAACAAAAAGTGTACCTACTTAAAAAAAGTTACATTTTATAATTGATGTAACCGAATAAGTGTATTAATTCATGATTAATTAAATAATATTTTCTAAAGTCTACACGCGAACAAAGTCGTGGTCAAAGCTAGTATTAAATTAAATCGACATAATTTTAAGCTTCACAGTGCATTATCCTATATATTATAGAATAGGAAAAAGTATTGGGAACTAAGGCAACTACTTTGTGATCTATTCGATTCGGATCGATTCTGGGAAGAGCGACATATTTATCGAGCCGTTTTTGTTGTAATGAATAATTATATTTTTGAACCCTACATTTTGAAAATCTTTAATTAATAATATTTTGCTCCAATAACGTGTTATACATAGAAAAGAAGCAAGTCAAGATGTGTCAAAGCGTTGAGAATAAATGTTCAAAACTCCAACAGATTTTGTACACTTTAGAACCTCCATTTATTTAATTATTCAGTTATGGGGAATGGTTTTTTTACAAGGCCCCACAGTTTAAAATTCAATTCGTTTTAATTATTATGTATAATAAATGAGAGCAAATATTTGGGACCGAATATAACTTCAAGGATATTCTACTTAATTAACAGCAAGAATAAATTCTCAACGCTCTTCTCTCTGAAGCTATCTAGCTGTCTAGCTGCTATCAAGCAATAAGCTTTCATCGATCAGTATCAGTTTAAAGTTAATTATTAAAATTAATCTTATCATCAAAAAGCTTTATTTAAAGTCTTAAATCCGTTTAAATTGGGAAGGAAAGACGGATTACTCTCGGATCTATACTGATATATTGTTTGCTTTAAATCTTAGAACAGAAACATATAACCTATTGCGAATATAGATGTCCTATATACATTATATGAAAAGGAAAATTTGTTTATTTCAATACTATCTGGCTTAATTTTATGTCACTTTGCTAAAACATAAGTTGGTTATTCATGGCTGATATGGGCTGTATATAATCAAACTATATTTACAGATAACTGGGTAGGAATAATAAGTGTTGGAATATTGGAAAGGGATGAGGAGCTTATGGCGACGACGATGTGCGTGCGTGAGTGCGTGAGTGCGTGCGTGCGTGTGTATATACACACAAATGTTTATAACTTTTTTATATTTTTCACAAAAACTCCAAACAAATTCATATTTCAATATGACAGATATAATTTCAAAATGTTAGTCATGCTTATCTAAAACTGTAGAAAGTGAGTAAGACACTATAAGAGAAAAATGGGTGGACAAATATGACAAAACCACAAGTGTTCTTTATTTTGCTATGGAACGTTAAAAATGCAAATCAACTTTCTAGAACCATAATAAAAAATTATCTTTGACAAATAAACCATCAGCAAAAGAGGTAATTTTAAAGCTCACAATCGATGATTACAAAGTATGTATTACAGACGGTACCAAATAAAGTTTAGATTCGCGTCAAGTCTCTTCTCTATCGAAAAACTCGTAGCTTAAAAAATGTTACCTTCGCCACTACGCCACTAATTAACTTTATAAAACTTGTCATTTTTGACTAGATAGGTAGTCCTACCTTCGTTAAAAAAAATTATTAAATATATTTTTTTTGGAAATATAAGGTCTTAGAAATTATAAATATATGAAGAGTTTAAATTAGCGTGTAAACTCATTTTATTTGTTAGTTTTACCCTATCCTATATCAGTAGTAAAGGTATATAAATTATTGTCATTAATTGTTCGTGGTTCTCTAAAAAACCTCTAAAATTAGTATTACTTTCTAGCTATCGCCAATTTATTCACTAAATTTAGATTTTGAGTCGTAATTTAAAGGCATCTTGGTTGCAATTTATACAGTCAGAGTCGATGTATTTTTTTTTAATAAAGTTCTGTTTTAATCAAGAAGTGTATGTTCTCTGGATTAATAATTTGCACAATAACTCAAACCGACACCTGTTTAATAAAATATTTGTTTCGCTTACTAAAAGTTGAAACCCAATGCAAAAAAGTTGGCAATTAATAAACTCGCCACTTTTATTCGGCGACTTCTGAATTGTTATACGAATTCTAACATAATTCTAGTGCTATATATAATGGATATCGCTTTAATTTTTTTTTATTTGGCAACCTAGTTTAGGCAAGTAAAGAATAAACGAAATATGAAAGTTTAACTGAGATAACTTGGAGTGTTCTTGTTTCTAAGTCCAGTTTAGGATAAAAAATTATCGAAACAACACTCAATATAAGCTGGAAATGTACTTTCCTCTAAAACAGTCATGTATTTGAAAGAGATTAAATTCAAAGAAAGCCATTTTCATATCTTCGATGGTCCCCATATAGGGAACCCTAAAATGAGAATCATTAGAAACTCTTATTGAAACAAATTCCAGGTTAAACGCGTAATAGCTCATACAGCTACCCTCATGTTATCATACTGCAACAGAAAAATAACTTGATTCTATGGAGAAAAAGTGAAATTTTTTTTTAGGTTAAGGCATGCGGCAATACTGATAAACTGAAATGACGGAAGTATTAGTTGCTAACGACATTAAAATTTAAACGTGCAATCCATTCCATATATTTCATTTCATACTCGCCAAATACTTTCATGGTAAGGTCTGAATTTTTTTACAATATTTCGCTATAGTCATTATATTTCTTGACTTCTTGTCGTGAAGTATGTAAAACATGGGTGAAGGCAATTCAATTAAATTATAGAGAGTTCCTTAACTTTTTAATCGGGTGATGTGATTTTCATTACTTGGTATGATAAATAGATTTTTTTTATTGGAGTTTGGTTTATAGGAAACATTTTACAGAGGATGTGAAAAGGAGTGTATTAACATTGATATATGTTTCTACGCATGAACATGACTTCTAAATACTAAACATTAGCTTTTTTATTCTCTATTTTTCTATCTATTTTTCTAAAACTTTCATTTTTGCATAGATTTTGAAAGAAAAATTCTCGTCGACACCTTCATATCACGCAAAATTGTATACATCATAATCATTATAAAAATTTACACCAACAAAGTTACATGCAATATTGAAAAACTGGAGTATTAAATAAGAAGGTATAAGTCAAAAATTTTAAAAACTGTAATGTGTTTTTACAGTACATTCTGCAAAAATGTCGATGCAAAGTTAAAAATATGTTATAAACGAAAATAAAATTTATGATGATAAATTAATTGTTTAAAGGGAGCAACCATTTTTTAGAACCTATTATCGACATAACTTTAATTTCCACTGCAGTATTGCTCTCTATATATAATTAGATATAATTATTTTGACATTTTCCATTAAACTGTTAGAGGATTGTCATCGAAAATGAAGTGGCTTACTGAGCCAGTGTTAGCTAAGCCCTATGTCTCATTGGCATTGACTGGGACATGGCTCAATGACTCAGTTAGCGATGTAGAATTGTTCGTTGTCGGATTTTTGGTACTACGACTTGATCCTGGTGGTGATCGCTGGAGGGCAGTCACGTTGCTGGCCGTATGCAGCCCATTACAATTGATGCCCTTAGACGCAGCCGTGACTAACGTCAACGACCGTGTCTTTGTGCCTATATCTAACCATTTTTTGTACATTAATCTATGTTTGTTTATTCCTCTCAATGCTTGTGATTCAAAATATATATCTCTTTTAAGGTAATATAAAATGTTTGTTATTCGACCAATTGCAATTTTGGTACTTTGCTCATTTTATGACAGAGAACACCTATCAGAACGGGAACGGGTTATACGTACATATCCTCATCTCCCTCCGCTTGAGGTGTGCATAAATTTATTAATTCGTAAAAAACTGCCGGAGCATCAGGGGACTGCTAATTATGAGTGGTATTTCCAAAAGGCAGATTTTAAAAATCATTTTCCAAATTAAATACATTATCATGGGACAAAATTTATAAGTTAAACGATAGTGATGAATTTTTATTCTAAGCCTTCCACTTCACTTATTTTATTGCTTATGTGACTAAGTAATTGGATCAATATTTGCAAAAAGATGTGGTCATTTTCCAAATTAAAAAGACTTTCGACCGAGTCGACAACGATTAACCAAATTATTTGAGGTAGAAATATCTTTCTTTCTAGTAAAATGTTTGGCCAATTACTTTCAGGTTGGCAAAAAATATATAATGTGGTATCAATGTAGGTAGTAATTTGGGTCCATTTCTGTTTCTCATCATGAAAATTGACTTGCTTTATCAGTATTACTAGTTGCCATCTGTTTAACGGTAATTTAAAACTTTTGTCAAGCATCAATAGCCGATCTGGTAGTAAACAGTTACAAAGTAATATCGACTCAGTATTCCAAAAGAGACTGAAGAATAAGCTAATGTGCAATGATGACATATTCCCGCTTAAGCGCCTCCTCGCAATAGATTATGAGCTAATTGGAACAATATTCCCGAGAGTTTCATCTATCCGGGCTCTTGGTGTAATTATGGGCAATCATCTTACATTTCACAGTTATTTCATTTAAATCTGTTAGAAAGCCTATAACTTCCTAGCATTCGTCCCACGATATTCTCATGATTTTCATGATATCAAATATATTGTAGCTTTATTTAACTCTTTGTTCCCTTATATTCTTGAAAGAAATGCAATCATCTCTGTATGAAACTACTTATATCTTCATGCTGTATAAAATATTCAAAAAGTTCAAATGGTTTTGTTGATACAAAATGTATGGATATTATCCTTATTCCCTTGGGAATGCATAATTGGCGGAGTTGGATGCAATAAACTTGAACTCCAACGGGAATTGCTTTTGACTATGAATTTTTTTAATTATAAAATCGTAACTTTGACAATACTTCAATCTTAAGTTTAATAGCTCTTAATACTTTTAACTGCTAAATAAGAGGATGATGTCATAGTTTATTTCACCAACCTGGAGTACGCAAGAATATCCTACGTCCTTCTTTTCTTTTTTCCTATACTCATTTTGTTTACGGCAATATTACAAGATACATCTAGTCCAGATATTATTTTTTGCTCCATTAACTACTTCAGGAATTCACGACTAAACCCTCTTAAAATCATATTTATTCGAATAACTCGTGTTTTTATCATATTTTGCATTATTCTTATGTTCTGGTGTTGTTATTATATTAACTATTTCTTATTATATTTTTCCACATACCCAACGTTTTGGGTAAATCTCTAAGTTGGGTATGTAGGTTACAAGAATTAAATAAATAAGTAAATATACCTCATGTTGTGTTATAATTGTAATTAGTTTTGAAAATGATTCTGTACCCATTTTTCATAGTCAAAATTTAGTTCTAGATCATGTTAATTTTTGTTTATGAGGGCCTATGCGTATGCTAGGCCACAATCCCCTAATGCATAACTGCATGAGATGAGTCACGAAGAGTATTATTGTAGAGCGAAATAAACAATTACGCGATTAGTTACATAGAAAACAAGTCACTAATTTTCAATCCTGGGTAAAACACTATTTTATATATTTAATGTGTGTAATGAAACTAAGAAAAAAAAGTAATGAAACTAAAGAAACTAAGTCTAAATTAGTGAGCACTGTGTGGATGCTGATTTTAGTCTGAATCAATGTTTAATGGGAAATCAGATTAAATACCTTGAGGGTGTTACAGAAAACGCAGTTAAAAAGGAATAAAAGTTTTATTAATTACACGTTTGATAAAAAGATAATTTGTTTTTATAATTATGTTGTTGAAATTCAAACAAATCTTAATAACGATTATGTTATTTAGCAGTATTTTTTATATGCTCAGTCCACATAAAAATATCAACCATATACCCTCTTTTTACTTATTCATCTCTGAACTAAACCTGTTCAATTTAATAAAGGTATTGCACCTTAATTTTTTTATTTTCAAAGAATGTTCCTTTCCAAACTTACATCGAATGCGCTGAGCGATTTCATAATACATAATCTATATAATATCGTACAAAAATTAAAAAGAGTTTAAAAGAAACGAGTAATCTAAATAAAAACAATATTAAATAAATACAATTAGAAAACAGAACTAGACCTTAATTTCATCACGTAATTCACGGTTGCAACAAAACAAAGCCAAATTCTAAATTAAGCTCAAGACCAAGGTTATTAATAAAAATAACAAACAATTTAAGGTTTTAGATAAATTGGAGTCAGGCTTAACTCTTTTTTCAATTAAAAAGAGCTATTTCTACTCGAAGCTAAGGCTGATGGGACAACACATATTTAAGAGTTTTTGAGATTAAATGACCATGAAAGAGTAACCAATTTACTGAGAACGTGAGTGGCTGTATATGGCTTCATTTAAATGAAGCCATAATAATTCCTCTATGTGTATATATTAATTGTAATTAATGACACGATAAAATTAATTTTATATACATTTTATATAACAAACAAACATGGTCACAAAATAAAAAAATATTTAAAATTTCAGATCTAAGAAATAAAAAAAGAAATAAAATTGAAAAATTATGTTTTTGTTACATTTATAACATGCAATAAATAAACCTTTAACATAATTTTATTCAAAACGAAATCCGGCCTATTTTACAAATGTTCATCGTTACATAAAAATTCTCAGGTAAAATCTAACTTTTTGAAATGGATGTTGAATCTATTAAGGTTCTCAAAGTTAAGTATTTAATTAATGCTTCGTCTATATTTCTGATTAATTTCCACTTAAATTTTTTATACTAATATTTAATTTTGCAACAATATATAAATAGGTTAAGAAATATAATAAGGTCAATAACGACATTTTTTATCTTTTAGACGAGTTTAAATTTGAAATAATAACATTAAAATGAACTTCTTTACCATGAAAGATCTTTTGAAAAAATTTTTGGAGTCAAATGTGAGAATTTTACTTGAAATAAATCACAGGTTAAATAGAATTAAAATATTTATTTTAACGCCATGTTAGCACTTTATTAAAAATTTGTTGAAGGCTGATTTTTGAATGAAGAATCGATCATCTCCCATACTTTTGATTTATAACATAATTTTGATTTCATGAAAATAAGTGATTGACATCGAACACATTCTTTACAATTTACTAATATGCGTAATAAAATAATATGAGAAGAATCCTTTTCACTTTAAAAATTGGTCACATTTTGATCTTCTTGTTTCTGTCCATTACGTTAATTATAAATTAAATAATAATTTAAATGAAATTAAAATTTACTTTCAGAACTACATTTAGAAATAAAAAGTGGAACCTAAAGCTGATTTGCATTACAAAAAACCTGAATGAATGTTTTTGTAGAAACAATAATTCTCTCAAGAGCAAAGTTGGAATACCGCCATTAAAGTTCGTAGTGATGGCTAAACACACTTTATACTTACTGGTAAGTACGTAAGTGCCTTCATAATCCAATGTAATCGACAAAGTTTGAAGAGAGTCGCAGTCGCATGCGGTTAGAGCTGCAGCGTGCAAGAAATATTGAGTAATTAGAATTGATGGAAGGGCTTCGTTTCTCGGAAAATATATAATTCAGACTTTTTAGTTTGGATATGGAACAGGAAATTGTACAAATATGCAATGAATTGTGTGTAAAAAATGTTCATATTCTCCACGTTCGGTTTGCTTTAAAAGCATTTAGAGAATATTCATTGCAAAATAAAAAGAAATCAGTTATACGTAAAGATACAAATATTTATTAACGCTGTAATTTTCGTATTGCTACTTCACTTACGTATTGTTATTTCACCTTAACCTAGAATACATAATAGTCGAATTCTTTATATGTATATATATATATATATATATATATATATATATATATATATACATATATATATATATATATGTATGTATGTGTGTGTGTGCGTGTGTGGGTGCGTGTGTGTGTGTCTTTGTGTGTGTGTGTGTGTACATATATATGTAATATTTATATAGTTAATATGAACAGATTCAGAATTATGGCGAAAAGAGAGAGCAAACTAATTTATTTGTGGTTGTAGCGACTTGCACCCTAGAAATGGTTAAAGGCTTAATTAGTATAGAATTATCATTTGGCTTCAAATACAATCATGCTTTAATTATTTACTAATAGTATATTGGGAAAATGTTTTACTATGAATTTGATTGAGTAAGACAAGCATTTTCGGAAAACGCAGACGCACTGCTGAAAAAAATAGAAAGCTTTTAAAATTAATCAAACATATTTACGTTTCAATAATAGCGAACGATTCAAGTCGAACAAAAAAGTGGAACTTGTAAACGTGCTTGATATAAATAATGTCTGCAAGCATTCTGTCATACGCCCCATATTCTTATAAAAGCGAGGCCATCCACCGATACACCACACTGTCAAATGACAGTGTGGTGTATCGGTACGTAAGTACAATATGACATTCTGTCACGCAATTTTTAGAAAATAATGACCTAATCGTGAAGATACATTATTTTTATTGTTTACTTTGTGTCATGTTGACCTATTTTTGAATCTATTTCTTTGTATATTAATTAAGGATATATTTATTGGAAAATATCACTTTGTATATATTACACGACTTTTTTTCACATATGAGTTGTTCAGAGTCATTCACAAAATAACGTAAACAATATGTTCCAATGTCATATGCAATATCTATATGGTTTTAATAAATCGTAGAATTTACCGTCGTAAACCTGTTGCTGCCTTTGCTTGCTGTTCATTCAGCGTAATATTTCTTGTTTTTTATATTGATTCCACCTGATATTTACTGGTAAAGCCCACAGACTGTAGCCTCCAGTTTTAAAGTGATACACAATGAAAAGTGCAAGGACTAAGTTCGTTTTTGATTTCGATTCCAAAAAGTTGATTATTTTGTCGTCGCTTTTAGTTTATAATTTTTGTGGGAAAATTACTTTTCTTCTTTTTTATTCTGAACTTACGATTGACAAGTAGTACATAATATCGAAAAAATACAAAATTTAAGCAGGCTGTTTGGGGATAGGAATATAACAGTTTTTATAATTTTATGATAATTTGGTAAATAATATATTAATTAGTATATTTATTTCGTAACTACGAAAGGGAGGGGGGTGATATAAAAATTCTAATCAAACGTAAACACTGATGTTCTTGGGTATTATTTATTTCTGTACTTTAATGTACCTAATTGATACATATGGCGGAATCATTGCTAAAAAGGTAATCTCTTAAAGCCAACAAAAACACCAGTCCAGCCTCGCTCGATGAGCGGCCGGGAAACGATCTCGGGTCCTTGCAATGCGCCTCGCAGTCAAAGGCCGTATGCCTTGCGATCAACCCAATACACCACGGCGATGACACAATTATTAGCTTGTATGATATTTCGTCGGTTTGGAAGTTTAGATTTAGATTTTTATGCCAATATTCTCATATGAAAGTATAATACTATGTAAATTATGATTTCCGATTTTTAAAAATAATTATAAAAGTAACGAATACAAAAACATAGCTAAGCATAAAAGTTTACTTCGAAAATTTCAGAAAAGGAAAAAATTAATGAAATCTCTTCGAAATATAATATAAATGGTTTTATAAAATGAAATATTTAAATCGATAATTAGATGACAAAATTGATGAAATATTGCAAGAGAAAATATATACGCTTTAAAATGATGAAAAATATTTTGAGAATCAAAGGCATAATTATAAAACATATGAGTCAACCGTAGGTGTGATTAAAGATCTCATAATTCGATAATCCATATAAGCTATTCATGTTTACATTCATTATGTGACCAGCGTTTACCTTCACTTTTTTACAAAAACTTATACTAATATTCTATATTTGAGTTGAAATAGCATCAAAGATATTTTGAAAAGTATATTTTGTAAAATGTAGTTTACGACTGGATTCGATTCAAAATAGCTTATGAAAAAACAACAGAGATTTTACAACAAATGAGCGCGGAGAACTGTTTGTAAGCAAAGGAAATCATACTTCAAGATTATCCTATCTCAGTGGGAAATCATGTAGGGAATGTACTTTTTTTTTGGAGATTCATAATTCAAAAGAAAACTTATAAGATCACTAACCTGTCCGTTCAACAAACTTGACTTTTGGTAAAATAATAATGCATATTAACATGCATATATTTTAATAGATAACACTTGAAAATATTTAAGTGAAAATTATTAAGGAAAAAATGTTTAAGATCCCTGTATAAATTGTAGGGTATCGTTTATTACATTTTCAAAGATATATATTAAAAAAATATGCGTATGCAATATCCACCATGTTTTTACATCTGTAAAAGATATAGTGCTAAATTTACAAAAAAATGTAACATAAATATCGGATTTCTTTGAAATATAAAAGAAAATAGATAAATAAAGGAAAAATCAGTGAAATCATAACCTAAACGCACATACGTTGATTTGTGGCTTAAAAGTATATATCTATCATATTTCACGTTCGAATATTACTGACTCGGTAATAAGTAGGTCTTAACAAAAGTCTGGATTCACTTTTAGCTACCTTCCAAAAAAATTCTATTAAAACTAACTTGTCATTAGGAGAATATATTTTAATAGATCTTAATATGCATTTAAAAACTGATTGTTAAATATTCTATAGTTTTATAATTTACCTTAAAATTCGCTATTACTCAAATTATTACTAATAGGGAAAACAAGGTTTAAGATTTGAAATAATTGGATACAAATAAATGAAGTGATGTTTTAATTTTTTGCGTAATTAAGTAAATCGACAAGTCGATAATAGCTATTAATTAGTATAAAATATTATAAAATATCAAATTCAATCCATTTGAAAGAATAAAAAATAATTTTATTCTTTCAATAGAAATTAAAACTCAAACCATGTCAAACCAACAAAATAAGTCTACTGTAATAGACAAAAGAAAAACCGCAAAAGGTTGAACACAGGTAATCTTGAGAGCTGAGTGAAGTGGCAGGCAGTAGGCTGGCGAACATTCTAATTACATTGTATCAATACCGTGTTAATAGCTTTCCCTCATTCTCAATGAGAAAACTATGTGTACCGTACTCGAATATCGTTCGAAAAGTCTAAATATAATAAGGGTCTCAAAAATATATTTAGGCGGTATTTATACAGAGATATACCGCAAAATACGCTAAAAATATGTTCTCGGGGGAGAATAAGGAAAATAAGGAGGGGTCCTATTTTCCAAATTTTTTCAACTTAAAATTGTAAAAACATAATATTAAGAAATGTGGATGAAAATAATAGAAAACAATAGCAATACCTTATAAATTTCCAAATATGTTTTACGTTTTAACGTCTTTAAAATATATATTACCTTTACATATAATATAAAAGAGGAACGTGACTGACTGACTGATTGACACAGAGATCAACGCACAACCGGAACCGCTGACCCTAGAATCGGGGAATTTTGTAGATAGGTTATTTATATAGTGTAAGTGAGCATGAAAAAATGAGCTTTGGAAGTTTTATCCCTAAGGGGGTAAAATAGGGGTTGAAAGTTTGTATCCGATTTCCTCCGTTTTTAAATTAGACAATTGAAATTTTAAATTTACGCTCTTGGTTAATAAAAAAATCAATGCATTTATGAGAGGTGTGAAATAGGAATACGTGTACCATAATATAGTTATATTTAAATATTACAAAGATAAATTTAGACATCCAGTAATATGATAATTTCAGACATCCGTCTAGTCCAGTAATAAATAATTGTCTAGATTCGATAAAAATAAATTCTTATTTTGTGTACCGTCTATCTCAGTGCACTGCGTGCATGGCAGGTAATCGGAATCGCACGTGCGGGGTCGGGACCAGGGAGCTGGGGGGGCAGTGCGAAATGGTTACCCGAATGCGTACAGACGCCTGAGGGCAAACGTAGAATTCTAGATAAGTATACATACATATAGGGTAAAAATAGAGCTGCATTATTTATTGGAATGTATTGTAATATTCACTTCTGCGTGAGCAAAGCCGCGGGCAAAAGTTAGGATGGGAAAAATTTATATTTGAAAATATATTAAAAGGAATATTATGTACTCTTAAATTTTTAGGTACCTAAATATATGAGTAAAACTCACAGTGCAAGTTTTGCTTATACTTAACAGATTTTATTATCCCGCCATGTGGCGGGATAATAAAATCGGTTGTTATTTATCTATTAGTAAAAATTAAAAATCTGATAATTTAGATTTAAAATTGACACGGCCTTTGAAGGTCTTCCGTACTACCAAATTGTTACGTAAATGATTGTTTAAAGCTACAAATAAGTGATAATCACGTGATCTATTGTCAGATAAGTTAGGATCATGAAACGGAAGCCGTAATTTTTGGACGATTATTATGCGGTCATTTGTCTAGCGTTACAGTAAACAAAATACACCTGGACCTGTTGATTACTTAGGTTGTTATTCGATCTAATTGTTAACTCTGTTATTGCAGCATTTCCCGTAGATATCCCTGGAAGTCCAACATTCAAGTAACTTAATTTTCTATTAGCGGCTCAGTTGGTATTCAGTTCAAGTTGAACTCAAGTTTGAGTGGAGCACGCTTCTCTTCGCCAGTTGCCAATGGCTTAAGTCAATCGAAATTACTTTACAATATTAATAACAGTGGAAGAGCGCTGTGGTATGGATCTATATGGTATTATTCGAGTATATTTTAGGTTATATATAAAATATAATTTCGTTTTTATATACTTTATAGTATAAAAATTTTGTAATATTTTACAAACTTTTCATATAAGTCTAGATCTTTTGGGTGAAAGCTTATTAATAAATCCAGTATCACGTTAGTCTTGATGAATATTTCTTACACTTATTTATGATAGGGTAAATTGGAAATGAAATGAAAATTTGTTAAAAGTAAAAAGACTATATAGAATAAATTCAAATTACCACCGAATAAGTACACTGAAAATGGTTGAAAAAATAAAAACCCGATTGTTAGAAATTTTACAGTAAAATATCGTTTTCGAACAAAAAAAAATTATGAAATATTGCTTCGTTTGGTAAAGATATTGTAATACCAATATTCCAACTAAATACTTATATTTTCATTATCTTATATTTTAGTGCACTTATTCGGTGATTATAAGAAGTCGATTAGGTTTATTTTTTAAAAAAGAAATATTTTCCATTTTTAGTATACAAAATGGAAAAATTTAACAACCGCAGATCATCTAATCCAAACATCTCTGTAGCATTAACCCCGAAGATCAGGAACTTGGAGTTTAATAACAGAATCTCAGCTGAAAACCCACAGTACTAATTCAAGAAGCAATCGAACATCAAATCTCACTGTTTAGAGAGGCAGTGATTAATTCAGACATAACCCAAAATTCTGTGACAAAGTCTGTGTTTAAGACCCATAAGACTAATTTAAAATTTCAAGTTTAACGGTTTTTATAATGATGTCACGCAACTTGCAACACAATCTCAAGAAAATTTCCGTTAAAAATTTGAATAAAATTTTTAATACAACTTGGAACACAATCTAATCAAAATTGCTGTTCAAAATGGAATTTATTGTTGCGACTGATCAAAACATGAATGTCCTTTTGAAATTTAAAAATTCACATATAAAAAAATTACAGATAGCTAACAAGAACTATTCGAAATGAAATTGAAGAAGATGAATAATCTGATTTTTCTTACGAATGTGGGATGTAGCACTTTTATAAACACTTTTTAAAAAAACTAATGAAATCATTTCAATTCATTAGTTTTATTTTCCATTTAAATCGGGAATTCAATTTGGACAGCCATCATAAAATTAATTATAAGCCAATATAATGAAATGACATACAAATTTTTAAATATTGGACAAGAAATAGGAAATTCGGATTAAGACCGCACACTTAAAGATCTTGTTTTAATTTCCTTGTTGGGTCGACTGTGGATTGAAATAAAATATTTTCCAAAAGGAGCATTATATAGTAAAACTTCTTTATTGTGATCTTCATCAGAAAAGGGAGCATGAAAGGAAAAGAGAAAAAATTGTACAAGTCAAGCTGACAGGAGTGTACGTGGGTGACAGAGAAGACGGTCAGATTTACGGAATAGTATCCTTAGTAAAATATTTGTTAAGATTCGTTTTTTTATTTATTTATCCCATTGCATAACATTTCTTTATTCCGAGGCACATAGTTTCGATTATTTATATTTTTATATATAAAATACCATATTTAATGTAAAAGATTCATATCGCTAATTTGTAACGCCTTTATAAAACAAATCCATGTAAATCAATATTGATATAAATTATTATAAATTTAATACGGATATATCCCAATATTAAATAAAAGTGATCATATTAAAAAAAAATATTGGATTCGCAAAGCAAATCCCATCTCGATACTGAATGTACGCTTACATGTTACGTAACCAGTCAATGGTTTTGAAACTTTATACGAGTTCCCCTCAACACAAGTATAACTCAATTTCATGGAATAAAGTTTTCTTTTCATGACAATATAATTTATATGAATTATAATTGCAAAGTATAGGAGAAATGCTCGTTTTAGAAGGCGCTTCGATTTCACTGCATTGATCATTAAGAGAAGCGAACGGTTTTAATAAAAAGGTGTAAAGGTAATTTCAAGATATTATATTTTTACCTGCGACTGAAACAATGAAATAATTGAAGATTCCATCTTCATTTGCGTAATTTCGTTTCTGTTTTTTTCTTTACTAAGCAATAATTAGATTTAAGTTCAATCATAAAATTTCATAAGTCGACATAAGCATGCAACTATGACTATCTTTATAGTTAAATAAAAGGCTTTCATTTCACCCAAAATAAGTTACTGGAGATTTATATATATATATATATATATATATATATAAGATAATTATTGGAGATTTCATCCCTGGTGTAAAATACGCATAGATTCTAAGCAATAATTGTTGTACCTGAACTTCTTCAATTATTAACACTAGATATTCATTTAAACTATGAACCTGTTAAAATGAACGCTTTATTAAAAAAATTGTCTCACTTTGTAATCTATGTTGTAATTTGAAGTAGCTTTAATATTAAGTGCTTCGAAAATAAATTTTATAACTATCATGAAATATTTTGTTTCTTCAATATATTTTTGTAGAAAAAAAACAATAATATAAGGTCCCTCTTATTAATTTTTAATGAAATACGTATACGTAAATTGAGCTTAAACAGTAATACATTTACGTGACTTTTAAGAACGGCAGCGTTCAATTATAGAGACGTAAATATCATTTCTATACCGATACGTTCCAATGCTCTCTTTGGTGAGAAATGATATAAAAACTGACTACCTTATCTATCGTTAAAGTTGCTACCTTAAAGACATAAAAAACATATCAGGTCATAAGAGACATAAAAGAAACCATTATGTCTCAAAAAAGTTGAATGATGATTATGTGGTTAGTAAACAATTTCATTTTTTACCTTTACGGCAGGATAATTTTGAACCCATTATTGTTATACTTTTCACTATAAGAGTGCACTAAATGTATAAAAGAATTAAATTTTAAAAATAAGATAACTAAATTGATTGCCTTTATACTCTCAGGGATATTAAATATTATCGTTTTAGTAAGCATTTTAAACTAAATATTGTTACTTGTAATGAGCGGTTAAGGATGAATGCTTACAATTTAGTCAAAATCTTGACAAATATACTATTGAATATAAAAAACCCAAAAGGTATCTTAGTTAAACATTCTTAAAATTATTTAGTTAAATAATAAGATTTGAATATTAAAACTGATTGAGAAAATTAAGTTTATATTCAAGTATTTGTTCTATTGACTACGCGATCATGCTATGGACTTGACACCACGCGACGCCAAGTTTATAGTTTCGAGTGAAATTTACACTCCGAAAAGGTTTTCCGTCCTAACGGAATGTCCTTCGTAAGCGACAAACGTGACGCGACGCTGCCAACGCCAAGAGTGTCATCAAACTAACGGCATTCCCTGACTGCGGTCTGTGTGGCAGCCTACGGCGAGACGTGACATAACGCGTAATCTGTTTTTTTTTTAATTGCACCTAATATACGAAGTTATACCTTTTTTTTAATCTATACATTAAGTTTGAACTTTCATGCAAAAACACACTGAACCTATGATTCGAGAAACAATGACCAAAATGATGTAGAACATTAATCGAGTGTAGCATCGCATTGTGTCGTGTTCTATCGCGACAAAGCAACAAAATTGTAGGAAACAAGACTTCTACCAATCAATATTTATGCGGACATTACTATATATATATACATATATATATATTTATATATATATATATATATATATAAATATATATGTATATATATATATATACATATATATATATATATATATATATATATATATATATATATATGTTTGTATGTATATATCTACTTATGAATAACTCTGGATTAAAAGAAGTCTTAACAATTTTTTATGCTTTTTTATTTTTAGGTAAGAATGTGTTCAAATGACAATTGTTTTCAAACTTTCGTGTTCCATTTTTATAGTTCACAGGACTTGAAACATGACAGCGAAGTGTTAATAAAATTCAAACCCTGAGGTTTCCATTTCATTATATAATATTATTGTAACGTTCAGTAAATAAGTTCTAACTTGTGCTTCACCGATAAACAAAAAACTGAAGAACAGAAAAAAGAAATTATTTATTTTCGCATTTTGTTACTTATACTTAGAACTTTTTCAATGGGAGTACATTTTCTATGAGTCAATGAGTCATTATTTATATATACGAGTCAGTGAATCTATGACGAGTGAAATAGGTAGTCATCATCAAATTACGAAAGGTAGTATGTTCATATTCCGTTGACTTAGAAGACTGAATGGTTTATAGAACCATCTGGTCTTTGACCATTGAATATTAACTTAAACTTTAGTTGTTCCGGAGAAAAAATGTTTTGAGAGATTGACAATGCATACAACTTGACAACACAGAGATTTTAAAGATTTTATTTGTTTTTCAATTAACAGTCATTATATAACCTAAAGTTATCTGAATTATTATTTCCTCTTTATTTATAGGTAGATCTATCTTTCGCAAAGACACTTCCATAAGTGTCTTTGCGACAGACAGATCCCGTAAATAAAGAAGTTAACCAATAACTATAGAAAATTGTTATTTTTATCATTTTATAGTATTTAAGTAATATTTTACATACCCTAAGATATATATATATATATATATATATATATATATATATATATATATATATAATTCGTTTGAAATGTGCTAAACAGGATTATTACCAGTAGCCAATAGAAAATAAAAATACGCCCAACTTGTAAGAGAAGGCTGCTACGACGGATTTGGGTAAAAAATAAGAAAGGTTCGATGCGGATAGTATCGCGACTGAGTTCAGGGGCGGGCGGCTGGGCGACGGACACTCTAATTACATTGTGTCAATACCGCCCAAATTACTTTCCTTTGGCCTCTTTAGCGCGTAACGGTATATATATTAAATATAGTATAGTGCAGATTTTCGCATTTTATGCTTAGCCTTAATTATTCAGCGGTCTTATATTTAATGCAACATAAAAATCTCAAGTTTTGAATACTTTGGGTTAATATTATTTATTTATGAACTTAGTTCGCGTTTGACGTAAGCTGTTTTTGTGCCAATTTCATTCAGATAGGATAAAAAATTAATAAAAAATAAACTTTCAAGTTGAACTTAGATTTGATGTCTGGGACCAATGATGACACAGCATATTACTCATATTTACTAAATTTTTTCGGAACAAAAGTTAAAGCCAGCATTTAATTAGTCGTTAAAAAAATGATAAAATGAAATTTACTCAATTTTTTCGGGACAAAAGTTAAAGCCAGCCAGATAAAATTAAATTAACCCACGAAAAATCACTGACCAAAAAAACCACTAAAAATCACTGACCAAAATAAAAACCTACTAAAAATCACTGACCAAAAAAACCACTAAAAATCACTGACCAAAATTAAAACCCACTAAAAATCACTGACCAAAAAAAGAAGTGTAAAAGTAATGGTAAAGCACTGGTCTATTGAGCCATATGGAATTCATTTATTTATTCAAATTTTTTTTTATCATTTTTATCATTAATTTATTGAAGCTCTGCTGGTATTGAATGAAATTGAAAAATGTACCATAGTGAAAACTGAATGAAATATATTTAATTTTTCAACGTCAGTAATTTTATATTCCCGCATAAAATTTAAAAAGCTTGGTATAAAACAAAATTATAAAATAAAAGAAAACTATCTATGAATATGAGAATAGTATGACTTCCATTGTAGTCCAGTAAAATAAGCACAATATATGAATATAATATTTGATAATCCTAGCATAAACTAAACAAGATATTTAAAGATTATCCCCTAAAATATTATTTCCAATTAAGAAATATTAACAAAACAAAAAATTACTTTTACACTTCTTTTTTTGGTCA
Organism: Druceiella hillmani; assembly: GCA_039881145.1. NCBI lineage: Eukaryota > Metazoa > Arthropoda > Insecta > Lepidoptera > Hepialidae > Druceiella > Druceiella hillmani. The sequence goes on along the minus strand of JAYKKI010000014.1, from coordinate 30,773,250 downwards.
GTGATTTTTAGTGGGTTTTTATGATTAGTTAGTCAGCGAACATCATAATGGTGAAATTCTAAAATTCATAAGCTACAAAAATAGAAACGTAAATTTTGGAAGTGTAATTCAGTTCACTAAGATTTATAATAAAGTGCAAGGCTTAAAAAATTAAATACTTAAGTTCAGTGAAGAGATATGGAGACCCATAAGTACACTGAGTTGTTTCGAGTAAAGGTGTTAAGACTGTACCTGTCCGACTCAGGGTGGACACAACCAAATCGGGTAAGTTATTGGATATAAAGTTAAACTTAAATTTCCGATAAAGGCATCGATTTTTAAGGTTTGGAAAAGACGCTTAATTTGGATCCAATATAAAGCTCATCATAAAAAATTAATTTAATAAACTTGTTTAATGCTAAGTCCATAAGTTTTTAATTTTTGCGTTTAAAAATAAAGAAAAAATACTCAGTGTAAATTTTACGGTAAATCTATTAAAAAGTATATCATAATTACATAAAATATCGAAACATACACACACATACAAATGTGTATATATATATATATGTATATATATATAAATATATGTATATATATATATATAGATATAAATATATGTATATATATATATATATATATATATATATATATATATATATATGGTAAAAGTGTACCTATTTGTGTGTTGAAGATATTTACAAAAAAATATTTACGGCTTATAACAAAAGTAATGGAAGACAAAAAATATCGTTTAGGATTTTTTGTCTGTGTGTTTGTATGAAACTACATCATACAAAACTATTTACTTAATTCAGTTGAACATCTTTTTTAAACATTTGGGTTGCCTTGAGTTGAATATGCGAATTAGTTAAAAATTCATTCACATTACATTAATATAACAGCAAAAAAGTGCCTAGTTACTCGATGCGTATACAAACGTATAGTGTGTGTACATTAAAATATGGTGTGAAGCGTATTTTAAATCGCAAAATGGAGTTTTCCACCCTTACATACATTGACAAAGTAAGCGTGGTAATAAATAAAGTGCAGAACTTGAGTGAGCAACCTGAATTCAGGCCGACGCATGAGCGTAGATGGTGTTTTTGGTCGTCTTACGCAAATAATACTTTTCATTGTTGTGCGTTTAGCTATCACAAGGAAGATTAAAATGTGTTAATTTAATTTTATCTGGCTGGCTTTAACTTTTGTCCCGAAAAAATTGAGTAAATTTCATTTTATCATTTTTTTAACGACTAATTAAATGCTGGCTTTAACTTTTGTTCCGAAAAAATTTAGTAAATATGAGTAATATGCTGTGTCATCATTGGTCCCAGACATCAAATCTAAGTTCAACTTGAATATTTATTTTTTATTAATTTTTTATCCTATCTGAATGAAATTGACACAAAAACAGCTTACGTCAAACGCGAACTAAGTTCATAAATAAATAATATTAGCCCAAAATATTCAAAACTAAAGATATTTTTATGTTGCATTAAACATAACACCCGCGGAATAATTAAGGCTAAGCATAAAATGCGAAAATCTGCTCTATACCGTTACGCGCTAAAGAGGCCAAGGGAAAGTAATTTGCGCGGTATTGACACAATGTAATTAGAGTGTCCGTCGCCCAGCCGCCCGCCCCTAAACTCAGCCACGATACTATCCGCATCGAACCTTTCTTATTTTTTACCCAAATCCGTCGTAGCAGCCTTCTCTTACAAGTTGGGCGTATTTTTATTTTCTATTAGCTACTGGTAATAATCCTGTTTAGCACATTTCAAACGAATTATACATATATATATATATATATATATATATATATATATATATATATATATATATATACATATATATATATATATATATATATATATATATATATATATATATTATATCTTAGGGTATATAAAATATTACTTAAATACTATAAAATGATATGAAATTACAACCGTTGATAGCATACATATTTAGAAAAAATATATGAACAGGCCAAAAAATTCCTAAACACCTTTCAAGAAAAACATACGATTGCTTAAAAAACATAACGATGATGCTTCAATGAAACCAACGATAGAGGAGACAATAGAAAAAAAGGAGCAGAAGTGACATTGAAAAGAAACAATGAGGTAAATTGAGGTTAATTAAAATGGAATTGTACAAGATTCTGAACGCAATAAAGAACTAGGAAGAAAAGTAATAAAATAGGCAGAGGTGAAGGACTTTTTCGTGACCTCACTCCGGATAAAACTAAATTTGAAATAATTAATTACGCTTATCTGCATCGGAAACGATACCCCGTATTTGTGATTTTTGCCACAATAAACCATAAAAACCAAGTGCTTTGCTGAAATAGCCCACTCAATGACACGGGATCTTCGGTATTTTCCTGTGGAAAAACTCCATAGTGCAATCAAGTGTAATAAACTCGAATGGATGGCATTCTGTAAATATTAATTTTAGTACTATTACAATCAAATAGGTCGGTATGGCTGAGTAAAATCGATTTGAAATCATTTGCTGCCAGGCTTTTGATGCATAAATCATCATGGTCCAATGCAGAAAAAATGGAATTTGAAGCATACTATGAGGCAACCAGTACATATTATTCAAGAACTCGTAAAGTCTAAAAAGATGAAGTATTTACAAAAAAATTAAACTCCATCAAAAACCCACATGTGAAAATGGGGTCAATTCTCATAATTCTTTCCTCAATAATACTGATACATACATATATATATATATATATATATATATATATATATATATATATATATATATATATATATATATATATATATATATATATATATATATATGTATATATATATTCATATATTTATGTATATATATATATATATATATATATATATATATATATATATATATATATATATATAGGGTACTGTGAAAATTTTAAACGTGGCATTGAGATTTGGCATATTGAAGTACGAAACACATATATTACCAGGTACGTTGTTTAATAACATGCTCTATATCTGAAGTCTTTAATGCTACAGAGAGATTGTTTATCAATAATGCTTGACATTAAGCATATTTATGACAATTAAACCCTGTAATTGCGCAACATGATCAAAGTATGGCATGCCAAATTGCAAATAATTATTATACAGTAATTGCGCAACATGATCGAAGTACGGCATGCCAAATTGCAAATAATTATTATATAGTGCTTATTACAATTAATCATATGAATAATATTAATATAATAATGGTTCCCAGGAGCAGAGGTATGTCACGTAGCTCCTTGGAACTATTGCCTGTATTTTTGATACTGCTCTCAGCAAATGTCATGAACGTTGATACATTATTTGTCGCGCTGAAAGGGTCCAATACTAGTTTAAATCAGGATATTGTTAGAATATTTTTATAGTGTTATCGCGCTAGTATTTGTTAAATAATAAGATCATTGTCTTGAGTAGTCGTTGTCATGAATGCTTATCGGGATGGTTTATTTCGGTATTTAACTATTTATGGAAGATAAATTTTACTTGTAGCAAGCATTTTTGTTGCGTTTCTTCAGTCATATATAAATATGCTAACTGGATATTAAAGAATACTGCTCGAACGATTTTTAGTACAGTGATACTACATTCATTATATTTTGGGTCTTAAAATTCCGTTGTTTTCGTTTTCACATATAAAACCCTTGAAGCCATCAAATCTACTAATGCATTTATTGAAATAACTACTCAATTTCGATATTAGACAAAAACTTTGTTATTTGAAATTCACATCTCGTGAATAACATCATTACTTGATTTAATTATTCTAATATGATAATTTTCTAACATGTGTAATATTACACAAGCCGCAGTTAAACCAGGAAAACCACATAAGAGTTGGAGACTCGATCACATTCTTATGAATTTTCTCTGTTGCCCGTTCAGACTTTTCATTTTGACTTAATCAGGCGGAAGAGTGGACTTATTTAAATTTTCATTTTTTAGATTAATGATATCCGCTCTTAAAGTACAGTTTTCTAAAATGGCAAAAAATTGTTTATCAAGCTAGCACCAATTCTCAAATCGATAAGCCTATGGGGAAGGGTTCTATTCAAATATATTTATCAAAGCAACGTGTAACATTATTTCATTTCGATATTCACGATTTCCTCCACCCAGCGGTAAATGATTATAAGTCAGAACGTATTTACTTGTTAAGTTGTTAGTGTTATTTCGCTCGTCTTGTATTTTTTGTTGGTCGTATATGTACTTCATGACCATAACCTTCTAGATTACCTACGCTTTCCCTATAATTTTTGTAAAGAAATAAAACGTTGTTCTGAGTATAAAGTCAATGCCTTTTATTATTTACATTTTTAATAATACTTGCATGAATGGAATTCAATGGTGTCGCGGCATAAAGGTCAATAACCTCGATGATGCTACAATTATTGCAAACAATCATAAAGGGTTTTAATAAATGATCGTATTTATACGATATACGTCAAAACCACTTCAACTTTTTCCCATAAAAATGTAAGTCCCGCTGTAAATAATTATAGCTTTAATATTTTCTTGATTATCAAATATGTCCTCAGGTATCAATAAATTCTCATTTGGAAAATTATTTTTTCTAATGTTGTCAAAACCTATATGTGAGTTGACAAATTTTCTTGGTATCGCTGATTTTTTCACTAGGTCGACAGACATATTAAAAAACGCTGCTGAGAGAAATCTCACTGCTTTTGCCTGTTTCTCATTTGGTCAAGTATTAATCAAAAAAATTATGTAGGCTACTACTTTGTTATTTTATAGATATTGTTTCATTTAAAATAATTTTGGACTTTTTATAATTTAAACCTATCCAAAAATGTAAATAATCGTTATTCAATTCAGTGTATAAAAATCAAATCTAGAGCTGTAGACGTAGCCTTTTCCAAAATGTTACATGGTCAGTAACCTAAGCAGAATTAAAGTCGTGAGATATGTCAGTTATTAAATAATTTTTTCCAGTTGTCACTTTCTAAGAACTGTCGACACGCCGTGTCTTCTCCGGGTATATACAAATTATAATCAAAAGTATGCATACTGAATCGAGTTCCGTTGTGGCAGTTATTAAACAATATAATAATTTGCCTTTCTTGGAGTTCTCAAATAATCTGGTACGGTCCTTGTATATCTTTGGAAACAATCTGTCTATCATATCTTTGTAACGCAATGTTTAATGAGAATGTACACCGGGTTGTATTATTTCACGCGGCTTCATGGAGCTGAACTGCTTCAACTTATTGTGCAGCTTTACTAAGTCATGACTAACATCTATGGCATGACGTTATTAAGATTATGGTATAGACATTATTAAACTAAAATATATTTCTTCTGAAAGGAGTATTTTCCCTAATAGCGACGCAAAACAGACGGGTTTACGGTCATTGAATTAGATATTTTGTACTAGCATCGCAGCTGCCCATCATTAGCCAATTGTATTTCAATACCTACTCTCTTTTTTATTATTGTTATACCATCATATATCGGTATATGGAACAGTAACGAGTATAAACAAAGTGTCATTGATCTCTTCGTAAATACGATACTCTTGATAAAAAAGGTGCAATAATACCATGTGTGTATTCGAATAAATTAAAACGGCATTATATTACATCGCCGATATAGTATTCCTTCCCAAAACAAAACATGTAATCTAGACGTCTAACTGGATTGTTTATAGTTTGAGGATATTTAAGGACTTTTATAGAGGTAAGTAATAAATTTGAAACTAAAATTAAATTTTTGATTGTTTTGTGGTCTTTATAGGTTTTATGTAATTATTGCTCTATTTAAGAAAAGCTATTAAGAATATTAAGAATTTAAGAATAAAGCTATTTAAGAATAACTAGAAAACAAAATATGGTAATTTAAAATTTCAATGAAAATTACACAAACTTGGAAAACAGTTTACTTTTATAATTATGATGTACTAAGAGTACTTTCCCACTTCATTTACATGGAATTTTGAACGCAGTATTTTATTACGTTAGTTTTATAGTCTTATATTAGACACGAATTATTAATTAAGTTTAAATACCGCGAGCTGACTCGCCCTCTCTTTTTCCTTTCCCCTGCCTACTCCTGCGAGTTTCTATAACCCGTTGCTGGTGTAGCTGATACTTTATTTAACTTCCTTTGTAAGCTTTTCGTCATCATAACTTTGGGAACGTGTGGAACATTATGATGAAACATAAATTAAATTGGTTTCAAGGGCCGACTATCTATAAACTGAGTTAAAATCACGTCATAAATTTTAATAATTTGTTTTTCATTCATACGTCTATTCATACAGATAGAAAGAAAGGCATTTTTTTTTTCAATATTAAATTCGTTTTTAGGATATGCAGAGAGAGACGTTTAAATTTTATTTATCTCTATAATGCCATTAAGTTTCTTTAAATTTTCAGTCCTACGGTTAACTTAATAATATTTTTTAAAGAATAAAGAAACGAGATCATGGTCTCAGCTCGTACCGAAAATAAATAGAAAGATAAGAGTAAACGGCGTGCTATCTCTTTTGTTTAAGCCTGGAAAAGGTTTACGGCAGGGATGCATATTATCTCCTATTATTTTTAATATATGTGGCTAATTCTTAACGAGGAGGGCCTTGGAAGAATGGGAGGGTAGCATCTCAGTATATGGCAACAAAAGTAGCAATTTAAGATATACAGGTGAAACTACTATCTTCGCAATGTCAGAAAAAGAACGAGCTGACTTGTTCAAAAGAGTCGAATACGTGAGCGAACAGGTCGGACTCTCAGTAAACAGAGCTAAAACGAAAGTCATGGTTATATATAAGGGTGGCCTAGTTTCACGGACGGGAGAATACTCTGTCTTACACTTTTCTAGTGTGATTGTATATCAGAGATCGCTACTCACTGACCGGGGAGAAACTGAGATGAAAATTCGACGAAAATGCAATTGGCCAAATTTACTACGAGCAAACTAACGCCATTATTGCAAAACAGAAAGGTCTCTAATAATATCAAAAGGAGAAAAGTAAGAATAAATCTTTAGTCTTCTCGATTTTTTTGTACGGTTATGAGTGGTGAAAATTTTGATCTGTGGAGCGCAAGAATATAGACGCATTCGACATGTGGTGTTGAAGAAGGATGCTGCGCATACCGTGGACGACGAGAAGGTACATATCGATTTAAAAACTACTCAGAATGTAAACCACATTGTCTACCATGTACTACCAAAGAATTCTCACTTACCTTGGTCACACTGTGTACAGGAAACCAGATAATTAGAAAAGCTAATGATTACCTGGAAAGTCAATATAAGTCTCCCAATTACATTTACTGCTAAGGAAACCGAGGGAATGAAAAAATACTAATAAACTAAGCGTCCAAGGCATTTTAGGATGGACATAACCTTCAGAAACGAAGAATGTGACGTTGAAGAAGAATAAGTGGTTTAATTGCTCACGGTAAGTACTGATTTGTATTAAAGTAAATTCTCGTACATGTTGCCAGCTGAAGTTGACGCCCAGAAATATTTTGTTCCAAAATCAGTCGGTAAACAGTTTGTGAACACAAAACCCATTTGCATTCTTTCATTGCACTTAATAGTTAAAATGCAGTAGAGAAAGATAACTCAAAGTCTATAGCATACAGCTAATGTCGCAAACTTAAAGTTAATATAAACAACAGCAATCCCAGTACAAAGCGATAATGGAGGTTCAGAAATAAGCAGATTTCAAGACGTTGAAATAAACTGATACCGAAAACACAATGTTAGCAAACAATAGGTGGATATCGACTACGTAAATGCAATAACCAGTGTTCTGGTCTTTTCCCACTTTTTTTTCCACGAAAAGTTCCCCTTTTCGTGGAAAAGTTTCTCTCCACTTCATTCCGATCCGAAAACGAAACGCTCTAATTTATGTATAGATATGGTGTCTGTAAACTACTATGTACTCATAATTTTTATATTAAGCCGTAAATTAAGGTATTGACTTGAATATATTTGAAAACATAGTTGAAAATAAACATGATAACTTCTTTATCCCTTATAGGATTGGAAGAGAATTTTTTTTTTATTTTATAAAATTTAAACTTTTTTATCCGTTATAGGATTGGAAGAGAATTTTTTTTAATCATAATTTAGAAGAATTTTTTTAATAGATTTTATATTATGTAAATTGCAACATTGTTATTTTTTATTGCAGTCCAACCAAGACCAACCCGTCCAGTCCTTCACATGTGACTACTGCCAGAAGACCACCTCAAGAAAGCCAGCATTACAGAGACATATTGGATGTAACACATGCAAGGTGAACTCTCTCACCTATATCTGAAATGCAATAAATGTTTAATATGTACCTTCAGCGACCCAAAGTGTTGGTTCACAGTAAGACGAAAATAGTAATATGACATGTGTCACAGTGTTTTTATGATGGCTCATAAGCTAATAAAATATTTAACAAGCACTCATAGCTTAACAAATAGTGATTGTAAGTTACATAAGATGAATGATTCATGTCTCGCCGCCGGTGATATGGATGTGGATGTAGAAGTTACAGATATTTACTCAAAAAACATGACGGTATAAAAGAAGGCTGATAGGAAAATGAAACTCGAGTTAGACAAAATGTTCTTACATTGCCTTCAATAGTTTAATTCTAAGTGTATGTGACCAAGATTTTCAAAGCTTGAAAAGGAATTTTTGTGAAGATAAACCATGGATGATTTGCCCTCTATTCCTTCTTGAAATTCGGAGGAGCGTCGAATAAATTGAATAAATACTTAATCATTCACTAATTAGTCAACAATCGCTAACCAGTGAACTCCTATATTTAATATGTATTAGTTCTTTTATGTTAGGATTATTTTTTACGCCAAAACTTAAGAAGTGGACAAATATGAACATAGATTTGAAGAAAAGTAAAAAATAATATTTATTCAAGAGGTTATAACTATATTTCTTGATTCTGGACCGGTATTTTTTAGAATTGGAATGTTTTAGTGACAAATTGTTAAGTCAATAAAAATTTAAAGGGGTATAGCGTGGTATTTTGAACTTTCCACCAACAATCAACCAACTGAAAAATTATCGAATATACGGTACAAATACAAAAGTGCAACGTAGGATGGGTTAAACGAATACAAATTTCTCCTTGAAGTGTCCGTCGACAGCTTGACGAACCCTGTCCGCTTCGGAAATGAGAACAAAGATGACTAGCAAAGTAAAATTTTATTTTGAACGTCCCGTTGCATAGCGCACAATGTAATTGACTGAGTGAATTGTGTACATAACATTACAAACACAATTCAGTCGGTCAATTAGGAAATGGGAAGGCCTTCAGTGGTCTTAAGCCCCTAGGATTTATATTTGAGACACGTATGATTACGTTAGCTCTATCATGTATCTGCTGGAATCTCGCATGAATCTAAAATTAATTTAAAATTCCCACATCATCACCCATCTATCAGTATGTTGGAATGTCACATGCAATGATCATCTCATTTCATGTGACATTTCAACGGTTGCTTATGGTATTCCAACTTTTAAGTAGATTCCTGGACAGTAGAAATTACACCCCAGATCCACATATTCCCGCCTTCAAATGGGAGTACTGTCAACTTCTGATAGATTTGAGATGAAAAATTAAAAGTACAATTTTTTTTTATACTACTTGTCTTTAAAACTAAAAAAAATAACAAAACTTTAAAACAGGTTAAATTTCGAGTCTTTCTATTTGAGAAACTCTAACAACATATACCCTTTCACAAATTATTCACGGTATTATGACTAAACCACAACTACAAATTTCATTTTAATTCTCGATTTAAGAAATAGATCGTCAACATTTTAAGTTTAAAAACTACTCTCTATCATCTAACAATATACTTCAATGATCTAAAAATATAAAAGTTAATGTCTGGTGACTAATCGATGGAATGTATCATCCGTTTCAAATAAAGGATCATTGCGAATACCTCGATTACAAAGCTTGAAAATAACCAAGCAGAAGAGCCACACCCGTTTTATAGCAGAAGTTTCGATGACATGACGACATAACCATCTGACGTTCCAATTGATCTAGACATGATATCGTTATTTCTATTCGTCGTTCTGAACGAGATATTAAATCATGTTGCTAATAGAGTTTTCTGTTTCAATACAGTATTAATAATTATTACAAATATTTCAATATATATATATATATATATATATATATATATATATATATATGTGTGTGTGTGTGTGTGTGTGTGTATATACACAAACATAAAACTTATAAACAAATAAAAAAGCAATAATGGATTAATTACCCGCATTAATATTGCATTCCTCCCATTATATTACTTCGATTTCGACGTACAAAAACATTTGATGAATTATCATTAAGTTACGTTTTAATTATTTTCTCGGAGAGAATTTTCCCTTTAATACAAAGCAATAGTCACTGGAGTTTGCTTGTTAGCGTATTCGTACATACTACTTAGAATTTATATTTTTGTTTTAAATGCTTAATGAAGCGTATAACCGCCTTTCTCTCTTTGTTAGCGTACTAAATAATTTGGCTTTGCCTACTTTTAAGACAAATTAAAATTTAAGTATTCAAAACTACAAAAACACACTGTAGCGATTGATTGTCAGAATCGGTTAGACCGGCTAAGGTAACAGTTACCTTCATGGTTAATAATATAAAAGCAAATTTTACTTTATCATATTCTATTAGAACGCAGGCGTATAATACAAAGAACTGCAGCATAGAGGCTCTAAGTGAAACAAGATATTGTCTCAGCACTTGCAAATATTTGCAAATTGTCGTATATTATGGGAATTTCTGCCAAAACTAATAAATAAGGTGAGTTTTCATAATTTTATTTCACTACTACGAAATGAAACGATACTTTATGACACTTAATGCAATCAGTATTGCCGTCTGTGCCAAATTCCTATTCCAAGTCTTAGTATTATATTAATAAATAAACCATTAGCAAAATTTAATTAACACATATTTATCATAAACAATGGTAAGATTTAAAGAATTTTCACTGAAGTGGGTTGGTCGGAAATGTGTGTATCACCAAGCAATCGAGCTGCATGTCCTAGTTTTATATGGAAGTTAACATTGACATGGTTTTCTGTTCAAAGAAAGCGCAACATTAATAGAAAGATGCTTCCAAATGCTTTTCTAACTGGGGGAAGAGTGAGCAAGTTACAACGTCGCCATGAAAGTGAAATTATACATATTTATTGAATTTAACGGTAATTTATAATATCTTGAACATTTTATTAAATATATACATATACATGTATGTATATATATATATATATATATATATATATATATACCGCATCCTACAAATATGATTCTATTAGGCGAGAGTTTTCTTGCTATATAGATTATGTTCGGCAAAAAAATTTTGTCCACAATTAAATAAAACTACATGATGTAGTATTATTTCTACATCCTTTAAGTTATTTACCACGACCTAGGTTGCGTTCTATTATAACATCTTCCTATAAACAATAATAAGAAATATAACTATAAACAATTCTATATAGTATAATAACGTACTGTATACTACAAGAACGTCCTCCTCTGGGCAAAATAGTAGCTTGAAGTATTTCTACTTGGAGATATATGGTACCTATAACATTCTGAATTGCGCTAAGTTTGCCTTTATTAACTACTGTATAAGCATAGATCCGAAGACAGATCTTCCTTTCGATATCTTTTTTAATTTTCAATTTTAATTGATGCTAACTGACTAATAAGTGACGAAATTATCATCCGAACCACGGAAAATTAAAGTCGGCAGAGTACTGAAAAATATTATTGGAAATATTCCTTATATGGTTTACCTGAAACGAAACCAAAAACGCTATCTAATACTTTCAATATTTAAGAGAAAATATTGTTTATGGGTATATATATATATATACATTAATACGTGAAGAACAAATTTTGAAACTCTTTTTAAGCAATTTGCGTACAATACGTTAAATTATATATTACAAATACACAAAAAAACGTTCGTTGTTTACGTTAAATAATAAAAGAGTCCTTATTTTCTTTCAACCCATCAATGTCAAATACTTAATAGACTGTCATTAAACAGTCGCATATAGTATAGATTGTCGCCAAAAAATCCAGCTGTGAATTTTGAGTAATTTCAAACGTTCATTTTTAAATAATCTGTGGAGTGCGTGTCAAGGCAGAAAAGCGTTTATTTTATATTTTGCGTAATAGTTATTTGTGTTTTGTATATTAATTAAATACAGTTTACTTAATACACACCTGTTGCAAAAGGAAAAATCTGCCCGCTTGCTTAATATACGCCTGTTTCAAAAGGAAAATATTGTTGCAATAATATAAATTGACTTACTCTCGCCTAGCTATTAGTATTTTCAACAAAGTGAATAGGTGTGTACATTTCATTATCCAAATTAACTTTCTTAATTTTAGTTCCAAGTTTCACTTTCAGATTATAGAGGTATACTTTTCGACAAAAATCTCAATAATTTTCAGACTTGAAAATTTAATGAATTATAGTAGAATCTTAATCACTTTATTTTCTTGGGCTAGAGTTTTTTGTAGAATCACCTAAATTAAACTATAAAAATGCTCATCTATAAAAAGGTCATCATATATCAAGGTATAGATAATTCTTTAATATTCAGTCTTATACTTTATGGGTACAAATCATATATCCAATTTTGCATAATTTTCTTATGTTTGTGTAGTATATAATTTTTAGTCTCACAAATTATGGGTCACATGATAAAATGTATATCATTCACGTAAACCGAACATTTTTACTACTTTTTAAGTCATCATATAATAATATCATGAGGATTTTCTTATTAGTAAAGGAAATATACAGAGAATATTACATTATATAGTTTAAAAACTAGGTGAATTTTTCTTAAGGTTGAAATTTTCCATGAAGTTTTATTTATATATTAATACGTTACTAAAATCCTGTTCAACCACTAAATCCAAATAACCATATAATTACTTCAAATGACTGGGTAATTAATTAAAAAATATATATACCACAAAAGAGCCTCGTCTTCGTAATATATACTAAATTTACTCGTTTAGTTGTCTCAATTCGTGCGGGTTTAAAAATGTATATTAGTTTAATTGGTAACTTTTTTGTAAAACATACAATTCAACTTTCATTTTATGTTTGTCTATTAACGAGAAAAACAAATTTCTGAGGAGAATAATTTGGACGACTTGAAAAACATATTCCCGCTAGTTGAAAGAAAATACAAATGTAAAAAAAATATAACGAAGTGGTTTAATTAGCCGTCGTTAGAGTGTACTTTCATGAACTAATGCCGTGCCAGTCTCTAGTTGGAGATTTTTAGGTCGAGTGCTTTATTCTGCATTCATAAAAATTTCCTCCAAGCAAAATTTCCTATTACCTTATTTTAAATAATATCTCTACCCTGCATATTCATTTAAGTATTTGTACTTGAGCTATTACAGAATAAGATTAATTCTAGTGCCTGAATCATGGTCATTAAATTAAAGGTCAATATTAATTAATTCTAACAAGATTTGTATTAATTCTAACAAAATTTGTTATACGAAGATTATTTAATGTCGATTTGTTTTTTTTCCCCAAAAAAGTTTTGTTTTTCATTTTTAGTTTATATGATATCTGTACGTAATAACTTACCGGCCTACTAGTATTTAAATTACTTTATACATTTATTTATACCCATATTTACTTATATACCTACTTACAAATATCTTAGCTATTTTATACCTTTTTTATGTACTTTTCTATACTATCCTAGCTAATTTTATGGAGATGAAGTGTATCGAAGTCGATTTCAAAAGCCATTTGATTTATCACCATTTTCCGATTCCATCATTATATCCAGTCGACCTCAGTCATGTAAAATTTTATTAATTTTATTTTCAGATTATTGTTGGATCTATATCATCCAAACTCGATGAGAGTACCTGTGTTGTTTACCCTTAATTCCCATGTTTAAATTGGAAACAAATTTTCATGAACCATACTGATTGTATGGGGTATACCTGATAAAAGGAAGAGAAACATCCAAGTTAATAAATGCCAGAAACAAGAGGTAATATATACAAAAAAAGAAACAGCTGAATTAAGAACCTACTCCTTTTGTGAAATCGGGCAAAAATACTATAACTTCATTGAAAGCATTATTCATTTGAAAACCAAATAGAAGTTTTTCCTAAAATTTAGTTTTTCCTAAAATATTTCTAAAACGTTATCAAATTATCGACAAAGAAATAGCAGACACGTTTAATTAAAAAGTATCTCTAAATCAGGTGTTATAACGATAAATAGCTAATACAAATTACCTAATAATTTTGGGGTCCGTAATTAAAAAAAACCTTAGAGGATCAATTCGTTTTCCGTTTGTGGGTCGGTCAAGACCCTTTTTCTGCAGAACATGTGGACGTATCAAGTTGAAATTAATATCAAATACTCAAAATGAAGCTTCTAAATCAACGCAATCGAGAAGAAAACACGGCCATTTATGTCGCATATTTTGACGCTGAATACAAAACCTATAGGGTGCTTCGCGTTAACCTAGAATAGTGAAATTTTACAAGAACCAAAGAAAACACGAAGAAAAAATCCAAAAATCGTTGATTTTTAGGCATACAAAAAAAATATTTTTTAAAACTTGCGTTTAATAGGTACGTATTATGTATCATTAAATGTTGATAATTGCCTAAATGATAAAACCCTCGAAATGCAAGTTCCACTCGTACTTGTCTGGTTTTTTATCGTTATGAACTATATACAAATTAATTCATGAAGTAAATACACATAACTGAACCTAATATATGTAATATAATGTAATAAAACTGCACATGCAATAAAAGTAAATTTAAAATATGTATATATAATAAAACTGACTTTAAAATATTTCCTGTCAAGTGGGCGAAGATAAACGAATGTTTTTCTCTTTTAGTTTCACATTTCAAATTTGTCCTCGTTCGCCAGGCGAATGACCTATAAAGTTCATAACTTTACGTTCCAGTTAAAGCTTAGCCCGAGATCGTCTCCGCTTTTTTATGGATGTTATTATAAAACATCGTAACTTGGAAGCGATGTTTTGAACTGCAAAATACCACTGAGCTATTTTCAGAGTGCACTTAAAATCATTTTTACCATAGTGAGTTTTCATGAAACTTTTGTACATTCCCCTCAATGTGATGAATGTTTTTATCTCATAAATACAGGTTCGGTATTGTTCAGTGTATTTATATATTGAGAGAATAAATTTATAAGGTGTTTGTAAAATGGTACGTATTGAATGTTTAGGTATTAGAAAAATTTATTCGTTTTAAAATTAACTTACACTAACATAGATTTCAAATCTTACTAAGTAAATAATATTGCATAATAATATAAAAAGACATAATTTTAAGTTAGTTTACTCTTTTGTAAACAATATATTCATCTAATATTTCTTGAAACAACTCAATAACTACGTTGCTCGTATTTTATTCTGTATTGACTGATGAATTTCCCAAAAATACAATTTTTTTAAAGCAGTTATAAATTTAATTCTATCAATGCAATTTTTTCTAATAATCTCTACTTTTTATACATTGCTTATTTACATGCTAAAGAGCCATCGATAAAAATTAGAGATTATTCAATAAAAATTAGAGATTATTCAATAAAAAATAGAGATTATTCTATAAGATACAGTCCGGTTCGACGATGAGTTATTGAGTAATATTCGGCAAACGTGCTTAAAATTTGCATCCTTACGGAATTTAATTCGTATAAAGTGTATTTATGAAGTGTTTATAACTTCCAAATTTCTTAAATGATATTTTAGGTTAGCTTTCGTGGATGTTCATACGAGTAATTTGTTAGTGGGACCAATAAATTTCGTTTCTGGAGATTTCACTCTATCGCGTATGCGTACCGGTTACTTGTTTACAAAATTAATAGATAAGGTTATATTAACAGAAAATAACATTGGAAATAAAACAGCTATTTACGCCCTAATGTGACAGTCTGCTTTTCCAAAAGAATTTTACTTCAATAATGTACAAAATTGTGACGCAGAATTGTAATTACTTCGGGGGGTTTGTAATTAATTAATAAGCGCTGCAGAGTTACAATGCATCTCTTGTTATAGAATTGCACCACAGACGCGACGACCGTTTAAATAATGCACTTCGAGAATGTAAATGTACGCAACACATTTTGTACTTAATATAGTTTATATCTATAGGTATAGCACCTCAATGGTTTGCTTTTAATAAATGTTTTTCCGGGATCGATTCAAAGCTAAACTTTAGGAAGTTATAATTGTTATTGCCAGCTAATCTGGTTACATTTGCCTCTATAGCACAAATAATAAATTATTTGTATTATTTAGCTTGTCACTAACTAAAAATGTATGATTTAATTAAAATACGAGTTAAAAAAAGCAGGTAACGAAAATGCAGAAAGTTTGAAATAAGTCAGAAGCCATAAATTAGAACCGAATTTGTTCAATGTTGCCAAACTCTTTGAAAGTCTCGTGATTAATATCCACTTTAAATTGGCAGAGACTCTCAGCTCAGAGTATATAATGATACAGAAGGACAATGCCCATACTCAAAAAGATATAAGCCCATAAGAAAAATTGCCACCATAACTCACGCAAGTACAGGCACGGTGGTGAGCAATGGTACTAGGTAAATGTTTTGTTACGTTTGTTTTTCAGTAATAAGACTAGATGGAACTAGTTCTTTGTATCGGGGCGAGTCAAGCCGGTTTCGGTTTTCTTCGTTTATTTTATATCAAAGTTCTATATGTATCTTTATATTAATTAAATAGGTAAATGCCTAATCTTGCGCTCACAAAAATAAAGTTAAAGAAGAGTCCGTTTAGAAAAATCTAAGCGTCGTTCGTCTGAATAATTTTTTTTACATTACGGAACCACTGTCATAATATCTATCTATATAATTTTTTGAGACGATAGTTAGATTGTTAGTATGTACATTTTACACTTAAATTTTAACAACGCAACTGTTTGTTTGTAGAGTGGTAGCATATTATTTTTATGAGCTGGCAGTGTTACATTACGCTTGACTTAACATTGACCTTATATTAGATTTAATATCACAAAGGGGAATAACATTATGGACTTTAAACATTTCTTAAAATCCTTATTTTTTAAGAGGTTCATATTTCATCATTATCATATTTCTTCTTAAAATTTTACAATAATCATATATTTGAATTGCAATTAGTTTTTCGAATATAAAAAGTAGGTGTATTTTACAGGCCGTTATTTGTATAGTTTTGTGATATATTTAAAATAAGTTTTTGACATTAAGTTTGCATTTTAAATTTTGAAAAACATCGCAGTAAATAATTAATGCATCCTTAATAATCGTTTTCATTGTATACTATAGAGCATTTCGCTTGATGCTTTCAGGGCCTGTTCTTCGATTCCATAATTTTTATGTTATATTAAAATTAGCTTTAAATGATTAACAATTTCATATTATTTTAAGAACTTTTTATTACATTCTTGACAATTGTGTTTTTATACACAATTCTTTGTACAAAAAAGTGTGCAAAATAGATGGATGAACTATCTTCTGAGGTATTTTGGATCGTTTTAGACTCACTGGGTCTCCTTGCATTCAATAGGGTAACTTAGCTGTCGATGTTCATGGTACATCTAATGGGTAGGCCTGAGACGGTTCAGCAATTCTAAGAAAAGTTCGTTCTCTAATTAGGTTCAATGGAAAACATGCATCTAATCGATCCATCTCTTCTAAGATAAATTTGTCTTGGTCCGCTGTTTCTTGTATTCATGGGCACTAATGTACAACAACTGGCTGCAGAATACATATCTCATTTGTTTTGCGGTTAGGTTTCTGTTGCATCCTGTTTTCATCATATTCAAATCAAATCAATTTTCTTTAACACATTGATTAAGTTTATATGTTATTCTAAACTTAATTCCGTTTTTTTTCTCTTCTTAAAAAAGTTTTATTGTTGCTACGATCGACTGACGCATTCCTGTGAAACTCGAAGGCAGTTTTCTCAATTTAATGCCATCTTTCTTATAAGTAATTTGTTTAAATCCTTCGTCATATTCAGGCCATCAATTAATGTTTTGCAAACAGCATAATTTTTTTATGATGCATGTTTATGAGGATTTTTATGTTTTAAGTTTCTGCTGTTTAGGGCATCAAAAAGGTTATTCATTGTTTCAGTAAAGGTTGCAGTATTTAAGGCTGTTTTACTTTTTAATTCTCCTGTCGAGATTACAGTTTTCATTGTCGCACCAACCGACTTCATTTTAATTTTTTTGGAATACGTTTGAACTTATGTGCACTTGTGTTATATTTTCTTGCTTTTATTTTATTAGTTCGGTCAATATGATAAAGATCATTTAAGTCTTCGAAACTTACTATTTAAATTGTGTGTCAACAAATTGTTTCTAAAGTTTTTAAGGATATGCTACGTCTTGTATTAATCGATTATTCAAAATATGCTACATTATATGGAGGAGGCCGGAGTTGGAAGTCACATTTTTTTTCTTTTGCATTTTTAGTTTAGCGGTGACATTTATATATTAACAAATAGTGTTTTTAAAGCAGTTTAAAAATAAATAAGGGTAATTTCTGTAATAATGTCCATTGAAGAAATATTATTATTTTTATAAAAAAAATATGACTTTTAACTCCTCATCAGGGATAGTTGTCACAGTACCGGAGGTAAGTTGTTACACACTAAAGTAAGGAGGAATATAAAAAGAAAAATTTGTTTAAGTCAACTTAATAATTATAATATATTTTAAATTGAAAACATAATTATTATAATATTCATATTATACAATAAAACAAAGACTTCTGTTAATGAAAAACAATATTATGAT
This sequence comes from Druceiella hillmani, assembly GCA_039881145.1. Classification (NCBI taxonomy): domain Eukaryota; kingdom Metazoa; phylum Arthropoda; class Insecta; order Lepidoptera; family Hepialidae; genus Druceiella; species Druceiella hillmani. The sequence goes on along the minus strand of JAYKKI010000014.1, from coordinate 30,754,387 downwards.
ATGAAAAACAATATTATGAGACATTAATTTCTTCGGACCTAAGTAATATTTTTTAATCAAAATTGCCTTATCTAATGAAAGTCTAAAATCAGTCTGAATATTCAGAATCACAATTTTGGATATAACTTAAAAAAACAGGTGTGCACGCTTCATGAGCCTATAATTTGTAATCATGGAACTTAATCCAGACTTCCCTAGACTTGCCAGCAAATATGGAAACAAAAGACCAAGTAAAACTCCTTATCTCCTTTCTCAGCTTCGTAATAACTATTTGCTTTTTAATTTTCTTTCCTTTAGAAACTTTTTTCTTTTCCTTTTTCTCACTAAACACACATTTTGATACCTTCTTTTCCACTTTTCGCTCCTATTTGTTAACTTCTAAATAGTTCTTCTCCGGTGTATCTGTTAGAATTGCTGATTTACATTTCCTTCTGTTAACTGGTTGCGTCCTGCGTGGAGGTTAATTTTGGCAGAAATTTCTAAATCTGCGGTGATACTATAAAAGAACTGTACGCAATACATCAGAATTAGTATTTAGTGGTCTATCTGTAACAGATGACAACAAAAAATCGTGCTCTTGGAATATGTACTGATTGAAAGGACAAATTCCACAGGTTTAAACCCTTTGAGAATATTCAACGGAGTTGCTGCCAATGAAAAAGCCTGCGTAATTATACGTTGTCTTTCGTAAATTGTCATATATTTTCCTGGATGATTAACTATCGATTGCGTTGTTAATGTATTTTTTTAAAGTTGTAGGCGGTGGGAACAATGAGGTGGAAACGATTGCAGTATTATATCATTATCCTTTGCAAAGTTCAGCCCTCCAATATAAAGGTGAGATCTGTGTTGTCTAACAGCAAGAGATACGGTTTTTCCTTAATTGATTTCACGTGATCGTGAAAATGTTTCAAGAAAGTGACAAATACCTCTTCTGTCATCCAACCAAATATATTACTTCCTCTTTTGCAACCGATTGGTTAATCTCTGATAAAATAGTCCTTTAAATGCATCCGCGGAAAAATTAAAAATTGGGGAACTAAATTACCAGTTCCCAAAACAGCAGCAGCTAAGGTGATTAGTGAGCCCCTTTCAGCTATGGTAATTGCACCGACTTGCTTAAATCCTTTTCAAGCAACAACTTTGGTTGGTTTTTACACCGTACTTACCCCAGTTTCATCCATATCCCGTACACAGTGTTGTTAAAAACTATATCGTTTAATTACTAATCCCAAGTTATCAAAAACCTTTTGATATTTTGTGAAGAAAAACTGGAAACCCGAGTCAAGCTGGTAGCTTCAGGTGTTCTAATAGAGATGAGTACATTTTCATAAACAAAGTAAACTAATCAGAGTCAACTAGCTTGTTCGATTCCCAAGATTTTGGAACTTTCAATATATTGGATATAGCAAGTTCGAATGCTATTTTTCTAATATCTTTGAGAAACAACCTGAAATAAATACCTGAAACCAGAAGTATGTATTTCTGTAATTCTTTTTCTTATTCATAGGTAAAAATGTATTGATTCCTTTGGTAGCCTATTTTTGTAGATGGGGTTGGCATAGCTGTATTGTTTATGTCTTCGGAAGTAAATTTTTCACAATACCTTGTCAAAGTACGGTAATTAAATTCTAATACCTACGCAACAGAACTTCTAGATTTGCCATGTTTTTTTTTACTTTTTCTTGTGATGCAGTGGCATTTTTATGACTAGATTTAAAACAAACTAATATGCAGCAAAACCTCAAAAAATCAACAAAAAAGACAATACCCATGCTTGTGGCTGGTTGTCACTTATGATTGCCAGCTTGTGACAGCCAGATGTCACTAAATTTTGTACTCCAAAAATAAATTTAATTCCTAGTTTATATAAAAAATCCATAAATCAAAATCAAATTTAGAAAATTTATGAAACACAAGTTTACCTCCTTATGAAAAAGAAAAGGTATATTACTAATTAAAGCTTAAGTTTATTTGCAAATGATTAAAAATTACTTTTGTTACAAAAAAAAAACAATTGCACGTATCTCTGTCACGGGATTTGGGAGCGGAATAAAGTAAAGTATGGAGGGAGGTGTTCCTCATATGATCATTCAAGGCTGTTCGATAAACTGATTCATTTGTTCAATTTTCCGTTATAGCCCGTGAGACAACCATACCTGGCTCCCCTACTGATTAATTTGATCATAGATTCTATCAATAAAAGACTGAATCTTTTATATCAATCATTCATTCCTTTCAATGTTCAATATTCCAATGAATGCGGTCGCTCCATTCATTCATTCGCTAATACAATATTCGATCTAAACAATTCGAATGAACGCGTTCGTTACGTCGATCTGCACTAATTTTGTTGTTGTATTTATTGTCTAAACAAAATAATATTAAATACAATAATTAGACAGAAGTTGATATTTAAATTAAAAAAACTATCTTTTTTTAATTTTCAGATTAAAATTTTATAAGTGTTTTTGAGGTTTAATACAACCAATACAGCTCTTCTACTGCATGTATATTACAAGTTGTGAAGTTATGAATCGATTAACGGCGTGAAATGAATATGCTAAATTGACATTTCAAAACTATTCATGGTAAATAATAGCACGATTTAAATAATTCCCACGGAAGTGGGCTTGTTAAAGGAAATTATGTTACAATGTGATCGAGCTGAAAACTTAGATATTTTATGGATTGGTTTTCAATTGAAGCTTAGCTCGATAAACCTTCTCGCTCAAAGAAAACTTGGCTTTACAGGAAGTTGCTTAAAAGTGCTTTTCTAACTGAAAGAAGATTGAGCAAGTTAGAAAGTCGCCATGAGAAGGGATTTTATATATTTATAGGTTCTAATGGAAGTTTGCAATCTTTTGCACATTTTGTTACATACGTATAAAAGGACATGCTATTTCTGTTGAAAATAGAATATGTTTTAAAATTTCAATAACTGTGAGATTTAGAATACATATATTTTTATATATTTACTATGACTATAACCGCATAACAAAATCATAAGTAAATAATATAAGTATGATTTACGTACGATTTTGTTAGGCGGTTATAGTCATAGCACTATGTTAGCTATATTGTGTGAGGGGGTGTACATGCTACAAATAAGAGTATAGTATGCAAGAACTCACTTACGCTTTAAATTAAAACCATTTAAAACAATGTTTAAGCTGTTTTAAAAATAATACCTTTTTAAAATTTCTTTCCACCGATGTTTAGAATGTGTCCCAGTTCTCTTAGATTTAATCCTTATCGTCACGTTAGATGTATTACACCGAATATTTTTTGTTTAATATTTTGTTTTGTAATATCGGTCCGACCCAGTCTATCGTGCAAGCGTGGTGTACTATCGGCGGATCGCTGTATATTACATTTATTTCACTTCGCTGCGGTGCAATTGGCATATATTTTTAACACCTAAAATCCTCACTTTGGTAACACTATTGGTATCTACATAATGAAGAGATATAAATAACAAAAATACTACATAATCAACAAATACCACATACACAAATAAATAAAACTAGGTTTCGTTGTTTTACAATATCTTCAGGTAGGATATTAGCAAAGATGTCGTAATACAACGAAACCTAGGTCGCGGTAAAGAAATTAAAGAAAGTAGAAATAATACTACATTACGTAGTTTCATTTAATTGTGAATAATGAATTTCTACAAAATTAACGCCAAATATATTCAATATTTAAAAATACCACATAGTAAATTCTAATAGGTTCATATAAAATTATTATTTCTACGCTTACAATTTTAACATATAAAACAAAAGACAATACGTCGTGATAAGTCATCTCCCCCAAAATTAAATATTACCGCCATTTTTTAACCAGCAATCTCATAGGAATTCTCATTAACATAACGTTTTCTCGGTTATTACTATTAAAACTTTTTTTATATATAATATGATAATTAGACAACGCTTAATCATTAAATTACATATTTTAATTGTTAATACTTCTTAACGGGTTATTGAGAAACTGTTTTGTTTTCTTCTTCCTGAAGCTACCATAGGCCAGAATAAATATAAAGAAAAAGGAGAATATTTTGTCATTCTTAGACAAAACCAAGCCACCATTGCTGGTTAAGGTTAAACAAAATCGTCATGCTTCACATTAATTTTCAAAATATTCAGCTAAGCTTTTGATGCTCAGATATTACTAATAAGCTAATTAAATGCAAGTAAGCTCCTTCTATCAAAGAAATTTATTTATTTGAGATTGATAGCAGCTTTTCTAACATGTTTTGCCTAAAATCGTTATCAGTACGTTGATCAACTTGACACAAAGTTTTGTATTAATACTTACCTTAATAAATATCAAAAAAATTAATATATTAAATATATTTAAAGGACCTTTATTATTGCTTTTATTTTCTATCTCTTGTTTTTTATACCTGTTGTTCTTTAATGGATTTCTAAATTAGTTTTTAGAACGCTTTTTCGAAAAAGAGTGTCATAATCCATGATTACTTTATTTCAAAGTAAAATTAGGTCGAAAATTTCATAAAATTAAAGAAAGTTAATTTAATTCGATGTTATGTACGGATATTACTAAATCATGCCTGTCAACTATTATTGACATTAAAACGTAACTTCAATTGTGTGAAGCCTTCAAGCGAGATATGAGGAGTGAGGAGGCGGAGGTTTCCGGATAAACACCAATGCACCTCAGTGCATGACTGTCAGCTATTAGATGGACTATAAGGTTAAGAACTAAAGTACGAAGACCTTAAATGAGATATGATATTGTCAAATGATTTACAAATATCTCCAAATTAACTTCATAAAATTTTATCGATTCTGTCACTTTGACTGGAATCGTCACTAAAATTTAAAAAGTATGTTCTTTTCTCCTTTTGTGTTACTACATCAAAATAAAACTAGTGTTCATGAAATGTAATGCAATCGATATAGTTCATGTACTACATACCATTACAAGATTTTATTTTGTTATTGATAAAGAAACCACATGAAATAATTGACGTCAACGTGTTAGTTATATATCAAAAGTACTTATGATACACGATAATATAACTTAAAAATTTCCCCTGAAGCGAGTTTGTTGAATATAATAAATTGTCAACCGTTCGAGATTTAAACTTTGAGACTTTATGAACCGGCTTTTAATTGAAGCTTAGTTCGACACGATTTCGCGTCCAAAGAAAGCTAGCTTTGGAAGTTGCTTACAAATGATGTTCTAACTGAAAGAAAATTAAACGAGTTAAAAAGTCGCCATAAAAAGGAGCTCTTTATAGTTGTTGGCTACAATAAGAGTTTTGCAGTTGCTTAAACATTTTGTTATATATGCTCTGTCGGAATTTCTTCTGTAGAATTGATAAATTTTAAAATTTCAGTAATGATGATATATAGGAATAATTCAATTATCAAAAGTCTATTTCCTTATATTTTCCGTATCATTATATAAATAGACGAAGGAAAACAGTTAAGAACTATTTTCTCTTCTTTATGTCAACCGTTTTTCATTTCCTTTTTTTCTTTGGTAGCTATTGACGAGCTTTAGTGTTGTCAATAAAAAAATTTAAAAATTCATTTACGTTTTCCACAAATTTCCAACAAAGACATTATATAAATAGACAAAGACCAAGTACTGTAATAACAAATGATTCTAATGTTTGGCCCTAGATGGCAGTACCTAATAACTGTCAAGATTTAAATTTATGTAGCCGATATTTTTATTGAGAATTACTTAAAGTACTAATTTAATTCTGTAACAATATTTAAAAAATATTTTACCTATTTAAATAATCTTTAATAAACAACTCACAATTTATTATTTATTTCTTACCGCTTCCGTTTCTGTGATTATTACTGTGGAAGCTGAAGTGTGTAAAAATACTCATTCTCGCAACTAGAAAATTTTGTCGTATAAAAAGTATGTTGGATGGTCGAAATATTAAAAAATGTTTAAAGAAATAAAACCAAAGAATGTCAAAACAAAGCAATGCTAATATTAAGATTTGAAAGTAAAACAATATTAATCGTAAGGTCTCAGTTAATTCGTTTTAAATAAAATAATATAAGTTGTCAATTTAAAACTGACCATATCTAATATAATGTAAAGTGAGATTATAATAAGTGCCGTGAAGTGTTATTATGCTTAAAATCAAAGTTTTCTAAGTTGATTCGCATAAACGTTTCGGAATACCGATTGAATTCAAAGTTCGTGTTTGTATTTCTAATTTATAAATTAATAATAAGGTGGTATGAACATTTTGGAACAGATTCAGTTTAGCAAAAATGTAAATTTTCCATTTTCTTTGGTTTTAAATGAAAAAAAAAATTTAAAAAACAAGATATCACCTAAAATGAGGTGTCAGTCCCGATCATTTCTTTAAAAAAAGTTCACATAAAAAACCGCGCTATGTCAAAGAAATATTAGTTACGAGTATAAGTTTTTCGATTTAATTGCCATTTTTAGTGAAACTAAACACAAAATTTGTACATACAGGGAGGAATTAAATAAAAAACAAACCCAAAAATAAAAATAAGAAAATGAGCGAAGTAGATCGCATAAAGTGAGGCTATAAAATTGTTGTTTAATAGCCAATTGACGATCATTTCTTCATAAAAAGAGTATTATTCAAATCAATTTTTTATAATGAAATAATCGTATCCGATATATTTTTTTAAACGTTTTTTCGTTTTTTTGTATATTATTTTATTTAAAACCCAAAAAATATGAAATTGACATTTTCGCTAAACTGAACTTAAAGCAAAACTTTTATTTACATTTTATTTTTTTTTTCAGGAGCTGAACGTTATTTGGTTTTGTTTTTTGAATATGCCTCGGCGTCGTATATTAACTGGTCCAACCAAAAGGAGACAAAATAGGAATCATTACCTATTTCGAAATAATAACAGTTACAATACTTCAAATACACGTACATATAATGAAAACACTTCAAATCATCATGGAAGCAGCAACACAGAATATCAGCAAAAAGATGGCAAATATAATGTAAATAATTTAGATATTTTTCCAGATAAACGTGCTTAGAATATTGTTCCCAGGAATTTTATTAGTCATAATTGTGGATCAATGGATTGAAAATGTAATTTTTGTAGTACTAAACATTTCCAGTCTGAATTAAGATATAATGATTCGAATACTCCTTTCACGTTATGTTGTCATTAAGGGAGAGTTTCTTTGTAGCCATTGTCGGAAAATAGTTTTTATAAGAATTTCTTCAGTCGATTAAATTCAAATAATGCTTCTTGCGTAAATCAAAGAACTTTTTTTGAAAATTTTCGTGCTTACAACTTAGCATTAGCAATGGTTTAGAAGCAAAAATTATACAAATTCTATGTCAGGATCTATCATTTCAAATTCACAATATATTTTAACATCGTGTGGGTAATTTGGTAACTGAATACGGTAGGAGTTCACGCTATGGGCAGTTATATTTTTATTTTATTGACACTTCGATTAATTTCAGATTACTTGAAAATGTAAATATACATTGTGATAATCAATGAATGCAAAAAATTGCAATTGAATTAGATAGAGTAAATCCATTGTTCGATCTTATAAATCGGTGCATGAATTTTGCAATAGAGCTTTTAATATAACATTTATAAGGATATGTCTATGGTTATTACGGTTAACATTAGAACATTCAATGATGTTATTTAAACAGATCTTGATGCTATTTTTAGTACTACAGATGAAGAACCACTTTTTGAAAGAAATATTATTGCATTTAATAAAGTTATTTCTGCCGTCCGTAACATTTCTATTTTAGATAGTTCACTAGATCCTTTGGCGTATCCTATTTTATTCCCTAATGGTAATACTGGATGGCATAATAACATAATTCATAACATAGCAAGTACATCTAATGCTGTTGTACCGAGAAATCGAGTTACAATGCTTCAATTTGTTGCATATAGACTTGCTGTTAGAGATAATATTAATTATTTGCATCATTGCGAAAAATTGTTTTTGCAGTGGATAGTTGATGTGTATGTTCGTATTGAGGGCTCACGTTCGCATTTAAAATCAAGAAAATTTTAGATCTGAATTGTATACCTATCTCATTGATTATTTAAATTTGAATTCTGATTTAAATTATGTTTTCAAAATGTTGGACGTTGAATTGTTCTTCCATAATAATTTGTTGGCTCACCACGTAACGTGTAACAAAACTATTTTGATGATATATGCATTAAGGTAAACCAAGTTTATTTATAGCGATGACAAATAACCCTAATCGACCTGAAATTATGAATAACATTCGTAATAATGATGCTTCGAATTTTAGGTCTGATATAATTGTTCGAGTTTTCGAATCTAAATTGAAATATTTTTGAGATGCATAATTAAAGAGAAATATTTGGTAAAGGTGTTGCATTAATTAATACAAAAGAATTTTAAAAGCGCGGTTTACCACATGCACATATTTTAATTTCCTTGTCTCAAAATGACAAAATTGTTTCAATTGAAAATATTGATAAGATTGTTTGTTGTGAAATTTCCAATAAACAAACTCATCCAATGTTATATGAATACGTTAAAAAGCATGTGATGCATGGTCCATGTGGTTTGTTAAGAGAGATGTACAAAATTCAAGGGATTTTCCTTAAGAATTTTGTGAAGTGACACTTGAAGCAATAATTTTTTTCGTTTATTGTTTCATTGTCCCATGAGACGTGATAATGGTCGAACCGTAGATGTAGGAGGTGAAACTCTTAACTATAAATATTTTGTTTCTTATAATCCGTATCTTTTTACAAAATTTAACTGTCACGTTAATATTGAAGTTTGTACTACTCTTAGAAGCATAAAATACATACATGAGTATATCTATAAAGGATATGATAGTGCAAGCATTGAATTGAATGACGCTAATGATACGAATATATATATATATATATATATATATATATATATATATATATATGTGTATATATATATATATATGTATATATATATATGTATATATATATATATATATATATATATATATATATATATATATATATATATATATATATATATAATACAAATGTTTCAGTTGATGAAGTTAGAAATTTTGTAAGTGGACATTATGTAGGATCCATCGAGATTGTATGGCTTATATTTCTCTCTGTCATACGATTTACAGATTAGATATGCATTTGCCAAATAAAATAAATGTTATATTTATACCAAAGCAAGAACAAAATGCAGTTAATAACATTAGAAATACCGAGTTATTATCATTATGTGAAGTAAATAGAGTAGATACAAATGCTCGTCAATATCTTTATAGTGATATTCCTGTTCGTTACGAGTACATACTCGTAATGAACAGCATACATATGACAAGATAGGAAAAAAAATTAAAAATACAATCACGTGGTGGAGATAAAATAATTTCGCGTACGTATGTAGTATCTCCTAAAGATACGGAACTATTTCATTTAGGAATTTTGTTATTAGATGTTTACGGTCCAAAGTGTTTTGAATACCTTAAAACATATAATGACATTGTTTATAATACATTAGCAGAAGCATACTATGCAAGAGGTATAGATTCCGATAACAACGAATGGAAGCAGTTCAGAAAGTGGAAGTGTTTAGAAAAAGCTAAAACTTTCAATCACCAAAAAAAATTAAAGAAATATGCGCATTAAATATGCCAAGTAACCCATTATAATTATGGAATGAATTTAAAACATATTTAAGTGAAAATATTGCAAGAAATTATGACATTAATACGGCATTTAATCGTGCTATTTTAGATATTAAAGATATTTTAATTGGTCACAATTTAAATTGTGAATCATTTGGTAGCCATTGATATAGTAGGAGAAGAAAGATTGTTTCAACGGTTTTATACAAGTGAAAATTTCTAACAAAAAAATGTGATTGGTCGTGTTATACGTGGTCGAATGTTTTCTATTTAACTGCACATGCGGTTGGCGGTAAAACCTTTGTTCAAACTGCTATCATATATAAATTCTATTCGTTGAACCTTCGTTGTATATTCATTGCTTTCAGTGGTATTGCTGCAACACTATTTATTGGTAGTAGAACGATACATAATGCGTTCAAATTCCCAATTCCAGTATTAGAGAATGAAGTTCCAAATATTATGCCAAATAGTTCTAAATGACGTTATATTAATTCAGTAGATTTTATTTTAATAGATGAAATATCTATGTGTCCAAAAATGTATTTAAAATTATAGATTCATTTTTAAGGGACTATCAAACGATCCAACTCTAAAAAAATAAACCATTTTGGTGATAAAACCATTTTATTGAGTGGAGATTTTAGACAAATTTTACCACTTGTTTCACATGGGACACGCTCTACTTTGAAAATTGTGCAGTTAGATAGAATAAATGTAATTCATTTCCTGTTAGTTTAACGCAAAATATGAGAGCTACACCAAATAATATAAAATTTGTACAATTTTTGAATAAACTCGGGAGTGGTTAATTAAGAAATTATCCTGAGTAAGAAGAAGATATTGTAGAATAGCCACCGCAAATTATTAAAAAAATATTAATAACATGATTCAGGACATTTATTGTAATATTCGTGAAACTATATTTCCCGAACTAATTTTTAAAACAGTTATAGCACCAACAAATGATGATGGTGATTTAATTACTGACGATATACTTAATCATTTAACAGAAAAACAAAAGTTTACTATAGGTTTGATAAAATAAAGTCTGGTCAAAATGATTTAAATTTGAATGATTATCCCATTGAATTCTAAATTCATTCAATTTTAGCAGAATGCCACCTCATAAATTAAAGTTAAAAGTAAATTCTATAGTGATGCTCATTCGCAACTTAAATACTGCACAAGCTTTACTTAATGGAACACGAATGATAGTGAAACGCTTGCACCGCAATACAATTGTCTGTGAATTATTAACGGGCACTGCTATAAATAAAAGAATTTTGATTCCAAGAGTTAATTAACATTTTCTGGAACAATCTTTCCATTTCAATTTCAAAGAACACAGTTCCAGGTAATACTTGTATTTGCAATGACCATAAACATATCGCAAGGTCAGACTTTTGATGAGATTGGTGTATTATTGTGACGTCCAGTGTTTTCGCATGAAAGTTATATGTTAGTGCAAGTAGAGTTCGTTCATTTCATAGTTTGAAATTTTATATTTCTAGCCAAGGAAATTTACCCAATAGAATTTTTACAAAGAATATTGTTAATAGATAATTTTTACGTAAAAATTGATTCAAATTGCATTTAAATTTAAATTTGAATTGATTCTTTTCATTTTTCAATCATTCCATTAATTTTTTGTGAGAATAACTTCTTTTAAATTGCTTAAGCTTGATTTTTAATTAAAATGTAATTTTTGTTTCATATCAATAAATTAGGGTTCTTAAACTGTGAATTACAGTTATTTTATTTAATTTATTTTTCATTTAATTATAATGAAACGGAATGTTTTATATTGTAAGTCCATATAAATATGGTATACAATGAATGATATACAATGAATGAATGTACAAGATATGATATACAATGAATGAATGTACAAGAGTGCAAAAAAATTTTCGAAACATGCAATGGTCGAATTTCGACCACAGGGCGAACTCCAGTAAGACTTATTTTAAGATTTTTGTATGCATTTTTAGTGAGATGTGATTTCACATGCTATAAATTTGAGCGTAATACTGTAGAGACATTTAGAGACAAATTATTTAAAACATGAAAATGTATCATCAATTTCACGTTTTTTTAACAAATTTATAGAAAAAACCAATATTTTGTTCATTCAAAATACCATAACTCTTTTACTGTAATTAATATGCTTTTGGATCAAAATGTTTTTTCTATTTTATTCAACTTCTCTTAGAGTATCAATATGCAAAATTTCATGATTGGTTCTTGTTTGGCTAAAAAAAAAATTGTACTATGTATATACATGTATAAATAATTAATTATATGTATATATATATATATATATAATAATTTATGGACATATGAATAAGCCCACCCTGTGGAGAATTCATTTAAATAAAATAAGAAAAATAATTTGAAGACGATAAAAATTTTATAATATGTGGATGTGCATTATCGACTATGAAACTCTCAAGTTTTATTATTAAGCTTATATTTTACACAACATCCAAAATAAAAAAATTATGTCTATACATATTTCAAAACACTTTAAAAAATATTTAGACTCTGGCAAATAAGTCAATTTACCCTGACACTCGTAGCACTTAACTCGTAGCCCATAACTAGCATGCATAATGATTTAATGCATATATCGTGAAACATGTGAATTCGTTGGATGAAAACCTTTTTTCACATAATTTATTAAACTAGGGAAGTGTGTGCGCTTGTTTTCACGTTCGTACATGTTAATCAATTTATGAATTTTTATTTCAATCGCCAATGATTTAACCATACGAGTCTCTTCATTAATAAAATATTTGTATTCCTGTTAAGATTCAATAGAAGAAGTAATTTGAATATTTAATAAAAACTATTTGAAAAGCGTATCGCTAAGGGCGACTTGGGTACGTCTCAGGCTGTTCAGTAGTATGACTCAGAATTATTATATTGAAATCAGGGATATTGCTGCAATGGAAATGAATATTTTTAAGACGACTTGATTCTGTAACACATAAATACAGAAATAACTTTTTGTGTTTATATTAGTTAGGATGTATTTAATAGTTCCATTAAGTAATATTAAAGTATAATATGCTACGTTTTGCCATTATTATAAGCTATAATTAAAAGGATCTTGGAAGTGATAATTAACTTAAGTAATAGTTCTTTTTTCCAAATACCACAAGCCGTTGCGACGGATGGTATATCGAAACGAGACTTAAAAACAGAGAAAATCATTTACAGTTGATATGATTGTGATTAATTATTAACAGTAACGATTTTAATCAATACGTCTTAATCGATGAGTATTAAATCATACGATTTAATCAATACGTATTAAATCAATGTTAATCAATATGTAGTAAATCAATACGTCTTAATCAACACTTATTAACCACTATTAAATGGAGTTACTCACATGACATGCGTTAAGTTTTATTTACAGGTTTTTTACAATTACGTTTAATTTTTGGTTATTTGAAACAATAGTCTTGTTTTTTTGTAATTTACGTTCATTGTTTTAGGAAAATCTTATACTATGAATAAAAAATAATTTAGAGTTCTCTGACCTTGCTTGCACTCATCAAAGTGTTATAGGTTCCACGTCAGAAGTAAATGAAGATTACGTAATAATGTTGACGTATTGGTCATTGTGCAGTATACAATAATTGAACGATATATATATATATATATATATATATATATATATATATATATATATATATATATATATATATATATATATGTATATATATATATATATATATATATATATATATATATATATATATATATATAATAAAATGCTACACATGCTTAATCTCCTTCCAACGATTTTGCAAGTAATATTTATTTACATTATTAAATCTTTCCAGCTTCTGCTATAACTCTTCTTTTTACTTGTACAGTACTTCCATCATATAAAAAATTACCATTTGAATTAATGAAATACGGTATTGATATGTTAATATGGGAGATCTATTTCAGTTCGATGAATATTCACAAATATTAAAGCATGTATATATATATACATATATATATATATATATATATATATATATATATATATATCGGTATTATTCATCGAACCGAAACATTTTACGTCGATCTGAAACTTATAATGTTTTTTTAAATGTACTGTTAGATATATAATAGATGGCATGGAGTATATTTTTTTACAAATAAATTTAACAAATAGTTTCCATCTAATTATGTGTTTGTTCTTTTGCTGCAACTAGTATTTTACTATAGAAAAATTATATTAAATATACAATTAGTAAGAATGGTATTTTGGATAAAAAGTGGCTTTTACTTTTTAATTTTCTATAGAATTCGGGAGAAAAAATTAATTACAAATTCAGGACCAAAAACAAACACATCACGTAGATTCAGAAAAACAAATTTATTAAAATATTTTCTTGCAACTTTATTCGCCCATATTACTTTTAATAGCTAACAAAGAAAACAGGTTTGTTGACTTATTTAGTCAAGAAAAGAAAAGAAAAACCGTGACAACAATAAATAAACAATTTTATGTTGTGTAGTTTGACAGTGACTTTGACTTTATTGTAAATACTTGCAAAATTTTACAATCATAAGATTTCAAACTGTTTTTAATCAATTTTGCTTTCATTAGTAAGCCGATACTTCTCCATTTCTCAAGTGATCCGCTTAAGTATTATTTGTTTTTTTTACAAAGACTAAGCTATAGAGCAGCAACATTTATGACTAAATTTCACAGTAATATTTTTCCTTATACGAATGCAAATAAAGCAAATATTATTTTTCAAAACATTGTGTGTGATATTACGAATTATATTGAGGAAATTATTTTTTTACTCAGAAGGCAAGAGGATTTGTTATCAGTGCCTCTAAACATATGCCAGTATTAAAATTCTATTGCACTCATTCCATATACTGTTCATTCCATATACTGTGAAATGCACTGACAAAAACGCCTTGTTCAGGTAAACGAAAAATTGGAATTTAAACTTATTTTAAATTTTGAATCATCATACATAAGATATTACCATACGTATTACACTCTGCGGGTCGCCAGTAGAAAATAAAAACAAAGAACACCAATATTATGGACGTATTATTGGTAACTCTCATAGATTAGATCTATTCTAATGTTTAAAAGAAATTAGACTCTTGAATAATTGGTTTGAATGTTTTGTCAAGCATTACCCATGAAAATTATTACAAGATAGTTTGAACTAGAAATCCAGGGAAATTTAAAAAAAATAGTCAGCTGTTTGCAGTAATTATATTTTATGAGGAAAAAAATGACTAAAATATCTTTTATCATATAAATATTTTATTTTTATTTACGTCTTGCAAAGCACGGTCATAATCTGTCCACAGAGAAACGGCCTTAGCAATTTCGTACGGCGCAGAACAGATCCTATGAACATAATGCAAAATCGAATGTTTATATTCTTTAACACGTTTTGCATATAAGCGAAGGTAGCTACAGTGCGGGCTCCTTTATTTGCATATAAACCCATGTTAAAGTTAGGAATTTTCATTTCAGCCTCTGATGTTGCGAGTCTGCTCTCTCTCTTAATCAACGAAACATTTTTCGCTCTGTTTAAATCAATTCAGAGTTACAAAAGAATATAAATTCGCAAATATATTATTTTAATTTATGATGCGAGCAGTAATATTTTTTTTAATTACCGTGAAAGATGATATTCCATTGTTACAGGTGGTCGAAACTTTTTTCAATGTTAGGTTAGGCGTTTTGAATAATAATCTGAGCAGTCGTTAACAACTGTAAAAGATGACACTCGATTATATAATAATAAGAGATGTTCTCCATCTAACTGTGAAAATGTTTTTTCTTTCAATTAATTTTAATAATGATTGAAAAAATATTTTCGTTATCTGGGTTTTTTTTATTTAACTTAACTTTAATTGCAAAACTTAATATTTATGTTTCATATGGAATAATGTGTAAAAGTTGTCATTAAAATAAGGTGTATTGAGTTAAGTAAATATTTTTTAATTACTGTCAATATAAGTTGTAACCGAAAACAAAAATGAGCTAAGTATTAAAATCAGCACTATTACGTTAGAGGTTAGAAGTTACATTTCCCGGTGATATAATTGGCAATTACAGATTTCCGTGAGAATTTTCATATAATGAATTATTATAAATTTTATTTACATACAAAGGTATTTAACAAAATTGACGACATACATTCTATACATTCGAGTTCATTTTCTTGGTTTAAAATTTTTTAGAACTTTTAAATTAAGTCATAATATACAAAATTTAAAAAGTAATATATTATATAAAAGTAATATATTTAAATGTAAAATTTAAAAAGTAATATAAAATTTCCACATTGCCGTACAGTTAATATAAATTTTCTATTGTAATCATAAAAACGATTCTGGCCACATTTCAAATTATTTATTACGTATTGTCATTAAACATTACCAGCGAAGCCATGTTTCCTAACGATACCGATCACCAAGTACTGAGTGCACTCGATGCTATTTAATTTCACCAATTGAAATTTAAATAATTTGTTTTGCAGTCATTTTATATAATGGATGATTTGATTTTCAATTTACGTTTTTTGAGTCAGTAATATTAAAGAGTTATTTTTCAGCATTTCTTTTTGCTTGTGATACATTTCTTTCTTTGTCAACATGTCACATGAAATTAGTACGCAGATTTTAATTGAATTTTTATTGACTAATACAGAGGTTATGGTTTAAATATCATCACATCGTGTGAGTAGAATTATTTCACTATTTATCAAGTTACGATTAAATAATAACATGACAATTTTTATAGTTCTTATTGATCGTAAGTTTAGAGTTGAAAGAAATATACGGAGTAAATAAAATAGGATCGTATCAAAAATCAAGCAAATTTTTCTAACGGATAAAATTGTTGGAAATAATTAGCTTCTACTCGTATTGTCAATTCGCTAATATTTTATTATAGTACAGCAAGAAACTGCAATGCTATAATTACGTGATCACTTAGAATGATTGACTAATTAGTGTAAAAAAATACATTTTTTTGCGAAAAGAGCCTGGTCCAAATGAGAACTTATGTCGTCTAAAGATAGTAAGATGAGATATAAGGGAATGCCAAAATTATATTCACGTAACAAAAAAACACAAATAATTTATAAAGCGATTCTTAACCAAAAAATTATTTAAAATTTTAATTTATGAATGCCTTTCGACGAGAAACACTAATTGTGAATAATTTGGAAGTCTTGAATAAAATTTGTCTGCTATTGTACAGGAAATACTTCAAGGAACAAAAATATAATGGAGTAGTTTAATTGTCGTGGATATAGAGGTTTTTAACGAACTAGCACCGTGCCCCTCTCTCTTCGAAGATTTTGTATCGAGTGGTTGGTTTTATATTAATAAAAAATTACTCTGAAACAAATTTTGTATCACGTTATTCTAAATAAATTGTCTCTGGTGCATAATAATTAAGTAATTTAAATCCGAACTATTACCGATGTACTTAATACTTAGTGCATTCAATTCAAGTATTGTTCAATAGTCGTAAATTAACATTAAGCTAATTGTTTTATTTTAATAAAGTATTTTAGCACTGATAGAATAATAAATAAAATATAAAATTGGACAAATAGTTTTTAATTTTGAAATAGAAGTATTAAAATAAAGTTTCATCAATTGAATCTAACTACGAGTAGTTCAATAGCAAAGAATATTCATATTGATGAAATTATGGCTTTTATTAACAATTACAAATTTTTTTAAAAGAAAATAACATCAAATTGCCTATCAATTTAAAACTGTGATATAAAGTTTATTTTTGTGCTTTAAAATAATAATGTCGATGTCTCAATACCACGAGCTATCAATAATTTTTCAGTTATTGTATTGAAACGTTCGAAATAACGTGCTATTAATAAATAATAAGGAGAAACCTTCAAAGCCTGGAAAAAAGTTTTAATAAAATTCATATTTTAGTCCACACAGAAAAAACCTAACCTAACCTAACCTACCTAACCTAACCTAACCTAACCTAACCTAACCTAACCTAACCTAACCTAACCTAACCTAACCTAACCTAACCTAACCTAACCTAACTAACCTAACCTAACCTAACCTAACCTAACCTAACCTAACCTAACCTAACCTAACCTAACCTAACCTAACCTAACCTAACCTAACCTAACCTAACCTAACCTAACCTAAACCTAACCTAACCTAACCTAACCTAACCTAACCTAACCTAACCTACCTAACCTAACCTAACCTAACCTAACCTAACCTAACCTAACCTAACCTAACCTAACCTAACCTAACCTAACCTAACCTAACCTAACCTAACCTAACCTAACCTAACCTAACCTAACCTAACCTAACCTAACCTAACCTAACCTAACCTAACCTAACCTAACCTAACCTAACCTAACCTAACCTAACCTAACCTAACCTAACCTAACCTAACCTAACCTAACCTAACCTAACCTAACCTAACCTAACCTAACCTAACCTAACCTAACCTAACCTAACCTAACCTAAACCTAACCTAACCTAACCTAACCTAACCTAACCTAACCTAACCTAACCTAACCTAACCTAACCTAACCTAACCTAACCTAACCTAACCTAAGCTAACCTAAGCTAACCTAAGCTAACCTAAGCTAACCTAAGCTAACCTAAGCTAACCTAAGCTAACCTAAGCTAACCTAAGCTAACCTAAGCTAACCTAAGCTAACCTAAGCTAACCTAAGCTAACCTAAGCTAACCTAAGCTAACCTAAGCTAACCTAAGCTAACCTAAGCTAACCTAAGCTAACCTAAGCTAACCTAAGCTAACCTAAGCTAACCTAAGCTAACCTAAGCTAACCTAAGCTAACCTAAGCTAACCTAAGCTAACCTAAGCTAACCTAAGCTAACCTAACCTAACCTAACCTAACCTAACCTAACCTAACCTAACCTAACCTAACCTAAGCTAACCTAAGCTAACCTAAGCTAACCTAAGCTAACCTAAGCTAACCTAAGCTAACCTAACCTAACCTAACCTAACCTAACCTAACCTAACCTAACCTAACCTAACCTAACCTAACCTAACCTAACCTAACCTAACCTAACCTAACCTAACCTAACCTAACCTAACCTAACCTAACCTAACCTAACCTAACCTAACCTAACCTAACCTAACCTAACCTAACCTAACCTAACCTAACCTAACCTAACCGAACCGAACCGAACCGAACCGAACCGAACCGAACCGAACCGAACCTAACCTAACCGAACCTAACCTAACCGAACCTTACCTAACCGAACCTAACCTAACCGAACCTAACCTAACCTAACCCAACTTAACCTAACCTAACCCAACCTAACCTAACCCAACCTAACCAACCTAACCCAACCCAACCTAACCTAACCCAACCAAACCTAACCTAACCCAACCCAACCTAACCTAACCCAACCCAACCTAACCTAACGCAACCCAAACTAACCTAACGCAACCCAACCTAACCCAACTCAACCCAACCTAACCCAACCCAACCCAACTCAACCCAACCTAACCTAACCCAACCCAACCTAACCCAACCCAACCTAACCCAACCCAACCCAACCCAACCCAACCCAACCTAACCCAACCCAACCCAACCTAACCCAACCCAACCGAACCCAACCCAACCTAACCCAACCCAACCTAACCCAACCCAACCTAACCCAACCCAACCTAACCCAACCCAACCTAACCCAACCCAACCTTACCCAACCCAACCAAACCCAACCCAACCTAACCCAATCCAACCTAACCCAACCCAACCTAACCCAACCCAACCTAACCCAACCTAACCTAACCCAACCTAACCTAACCTAACCTAACCTAACCTAACCTAACCTAACCTAAATTAGGTTAGGTTTATATTAAAAGTTTCTGTGTGTGTAAGCAATACCCTAAGCAAGTATCTGAATTTAAATTAAAGCTAAGTATAAAGTTTGGTTACACTTACAAGCGTGAGTTGAAAATATATGATTGCCCAACATTATCACCATGAAAATTTAATTTATTTATAAAAACTTATATAGATCATAATTATTTTTGTAATTTCGTCTTTCACTGTTAGCCAACCATTTCTTTAAAAAAGAAAACTTGTGCGGAAATAACTCAGTCGAGAAATATATATATATATATATATATATATATATATATATATATATATACATATGTATATATATATATATATATATGCATATATATATATATACATATATATATATATGTATACGCCTCCACCAAATTCAACGACAGGTTTTTGAAAATTGCCATGCATTATATTGTGTTATTGATTTGATTGCAATGTTAAAAATTCTCCAATAAATCCTTGATTTTATATAAAAGTAAAGATGCTATTAAGTCACATTTATACACATGAACATGACGAAGTGTACAGCCGATAATGAGGGGTGGCTACATTATAAATATTTTTTTTTACTATTTTCAGTTTTAATTCAAGGATACACTAATTTTCCATTAGTTGATGCTTTGAAATAAATATCGTAATTTTTTAAACATATAAATTTTCTTGCTGGGAATTAATGATCATAATTTTTTAAACACATATATATTTTTTTAAACATATAAATGCTGTTGGATGTTCCTAAGAATTGATCTTTGCTGATAGCCCACCTAAAGTTGTTGTAATACAAGGAAACCTAGGTCGTGATAAAGAACTTAGTTTCATTTAATTATGAATAATGAATTTCTACAAAATTAAACTAAATATATTCAACATTAAATTGTGAATCGTAATTTCTTTTGCATATTTCTCTTTTTATCGATCAACTAAAATATATAACTGGTGTTAATATTCTTATAAAAATTAATATTAACATGAAGTTAATATGAAGAATGAGAATACTTCAATAATGGTTCAATGAGTATAAAAAATATGTACAATAAATACCAACAAGATCAATAAATAAATTTAAGCAGCAGTATTGTACAAGTCAAAAAGCAATAGGGAGAAAAAAGTACTAAATAACAGGTCAAAAAAACAGGTCTACCAATGGACAGCTTTGTAGGTCATATATGGTGATAACGTAATTATTATATTCTGTTACCACAACTGATTAAGTGAAATGCGCTTCGTTCTCGAACGAGAGTGATAAGGTAGTCGTGCCGGAACATAACTGCAAATTGAAGTAAACAAGAAGTAAATAACACCCAATACACGCAATGACGCGTGCCTAATTATCGTTAAATTTTATGGGCAGCGTTGTTGCCGCAAACTAATTAACGTGCGACTTCTCGCTGCTTTCATCCAACATAGTCTGCGGGTGGTCGCAATAGTCAGCGTGGTTACTAGTATTTAATTATCCTCTTGCACGAATTTACATAAGCTGGCTGCAAAGCTTATTTATGTTGAATAAATTTGTTTCCTAGATCCAGCGTGAAATTCGATGTATTTTTCATATATATATATTGTCAATACTGAGTTAAAAATATATTGAATTTACACGGATATATAGATTTAGGAAGATAATTAATAAATTTATATGACCTACTTTGATCTATTTAATTTAAACAAAACTAAAAGTCCATACTTTGATAATGTTTTATTTACCAAATATTGTATATTCCAAGAATTTTACGAAATTTTTAAGTCATAAAATTGGTAACAGAAACAAGTATCGAAGCTTAAAAAAATTGTAAAGATGAAAAGGCAAGTGTCGATATTTTCCATATATTTTAATTTAGAAAATGTTAAATTTAAAAATAAAATATATTTTGAGAATTATATGTTATATGTTATATTATTTTGACGCAAATTTTAAAAGTAGAAAAAGCGATCATAACTTATTTCATTTTTAACATTTTATTTAATAGTTTATTAGAATTATATGATAATCTAATTGTTAAAACATGCATTAAATTGCAGTATTTGTATATAATTTTAAAATAAATTTATGTAAATCTTGTTGCTCATATATTTTTAAAATATTTCTTTATTTACTAATTTGGCTATTTTAATCTGGGAAATAATTAAACCTATATTAATTACCCTTTATAGACTTACATACGTCATGAATTATTGTACCCAAAATTAACCCAATTCATTATATCAAAGGCAATTGGAAAATTACGCACAACGTTTACCTCGTTCCAAATTAGCTCAAATGTCCGGAGCGGAGATTTGAGCTAATTGAAATAGCAGTTGGGGTGGGAGACAATGATGCTAGTCGCTCAGAACTTGCAAGCAGGCCAAGTTATAGGTTGCATTATTTTATAATAATTTGTATTATGATGCCATTCGAACAAAACAGAGGATTATCGCAAGTAACCTACAAATTGCTTTTAAGATGAACTTGAAAAAGTAATACACACACATATATATATATATATATATATATATATATATATATATATATATATATATATATATGTGTGTGTCAATGAATGCAATAAGTTACTCACGCGTATAATTATCTACAGTAAATAAAAAGCTATGTTAAAATTTGTTATTTTCTATTCAGTGGAATTCAAACTGATAGCAAGCAAGATAAATCGAACGTATCACTAATTGCATACTATTTTTGTATTTCGAATATGTCAACACGAAAAACAACATACAAGAGGCCGTCTCGAGTTATTATGGTTAAAACTTAAAATGATCAATTATTTAAGTACCATTGTGGCAGATAATTAATTAATTACTCATATATGGTAGTAATTCAATATATTTTATTGCTTCATAAAATGTAATCTAATCGGGAATATCGAGTGTCGACAGCATTAAATGGCTAACAGTAAAAATTGTATTATGTAATTAAATATATATATATATATATATATATATATATACCTAGTATTGATACAAAAAGTTATCGAAGCCGCCCCTCTGAGGACAATTCAAGTTTACCGAATTAACTTTTCAGTTTCAGGAGGTTAGTTTTTAATTGGTTTTTGTAATTTTTCTGTCTTAAATTATGTTACTTTTGATAAAAAAATTATTTTTATTTTTTCGTGAATTGGTATCACTCCTAGGTACGATAAAGTATTTTAAAGTATTTCTTCACTATGGTTTACTAGTTACACTATCGAGTAATTGATTGCAAGACTCGAGAGATGAAAAATAAATCGTTTGGCTAGAAACGCGAGCGATCGTAGTGACAGAGAGAGAGAGACAGAGATTTTCAAGAATCGAAACGGCAATTTACGTGTTAATTTTGGTTAGTAACTTTAAGTTAGTGGAATTTATGTATATGAATTTAAGTTGGGAAAAACGGGGATGATTGCGCATATATCTAATACCATAATTGAATTTTTACGTAATACAAATTTTACTGATGTAATTAAATATATTTTTTTCTTTGTATATAGACGAGTAATACATACGTTTAAATTTGGACATAAATAACATTTTAATTATAGAAAATATTGCATTAGGTTTTCCAGCTTCAGTTATTTTTTACAGTTTAGTTGTTTATTGTAACCACTTTATTACGTAATATGAACATTAAATCAGGAGAACTAAAATTATATTTAGTTAATATAAGATAATCAAATATATTACTAGCATAAAGATGAAAAATTAACTAAATTCTTTTAGTAGTTTAATCCGTCAACAAAATTATTCTCATCCAAAAAGAATTCCAATTCAAAAAGAACTTTTGAAGGATTGGATTTTAAATACAATACCTAAATTAAATTCAGTATGTCATCCAATATTCTGACTTTAAAACCACCTTCAGTATGAATCAGTTCAGTAATGCTAATTAACTATGGTATACTGAAAGTAAAATATAAATCAATGAAAATCAAAAATTTCAATAAAGTTGTATCTACTAGTCTACCACATAGATTGCACCCTCCGCAATCATTCGGAGATGGCCCTCTTTCGACTTCAAACTCACCATGATTTTAGGTACCTGTTTATAAATTTTTCGTCATCCTTCTAATGCTAATAAAAATACTACCTTTTTTAATTATTGTTGGAACACATAATTTCAACCTACAAGACTTTTATATCACCATTTTGGTGACATATAGTGACGTTACCATATGATAAGCTAAGTTCAACATGTTTTATCGTTACTTTTGTTATAAAAATATTAATATTATTGTCATGAAGCAATTACTATATATATTTGTTTAACCTCTAACGCAAGCAAAAGTTTTGGCAGAACATTGGGAAGGGAAGTTAATATTTTTTTTCGATTCTAACTCAACTTTGTCGTATTTATATGCGAATATTTCCCACTCTATGTTTGAAAATACAGAATATGTATCTGAAAAATCCACGCAATTAAAATCAACTTTATGCTGAACAACGGCTGGTATATTAAGTTAATTTTAATATTACATATTTTTGGGCAATGTTGTCTTTTATATTTTTACGCCTGTGAAACACATTAGCCAGAGTACTGACATAGCTAAAAATAATTATTAATATTTGTAAATAATTTCAAAGAAATACTGGGTAACCTTAAATATTACCATTTTTATACACACCTTAGTGTGTAGCAAAGCCCCCTAATAGGAATTTACTAGAATTAAAAAAAAAAGTAATATAAGTACTCTAGTAACGATGGACGTCACGCTGTTTCTAAAATATATAAAGGACCCGTCCAATACTAATTTTTGCTATTAACATGATTCTAAGGCCATCTATTAGCCTTACTGGCAAAAAAAGACAAAACGTCAGAATAACGGGGAGCAGTAATAAGGTAATGGTGCTAATTTCCTACATGTAGTTGTATTTTTCTTACTTATGTGTATGTTATAAGGAAGATGATTATATGTGAAAAATACAATTATACTCGTGAATTTACACACAGTAGTAAACTCTAAAGAATTTCCAACGTAGGGATGCGTGGCAGAGGTAGAATTCCTTTTTTAATTTTTATTTCTAATATCTAAATATATTATTTCTAAAAGGTGTTTTTTGGTCGAGCGGCTCGATCTCTTTAACTACTGCACCAAAAAAAATAAAAAAATACCCACTTAAAGTTTATGTTTTCTACTTTGGGCGAAAATATAAAAAAATTCGAAAAAAATCTTTTTGTTAATAAAAAAATTAATTTTTATAACAATTGGCATGAGCGCCATCTGTGGGCAACACATCAAATATCTTAGCCAAATTGTATACTTGGAACACGCTAGATGGCGATACAGTGCGAAGACTTCGCACGGGTCAGCTAGTTTTTTCTTATCTCTATTTTATAATATTATTGAGAAAAACAGATTAATTTTAAATCATAGTAAAGTAATAACTACTCAATTATTTTGAAACAAAAATATTGAAGACCGTATTTATTAAAATTGTTTTTATTTTTATTCTTTTACTCAAATATTATCGAATAGTTCCGATATCTTTACTGTGATAGAGATAATCTTGAGTAAAATTAAAAGTAATATATATTTCTATTTTAGTCGGTTTTAATGGCTAGCGAAACCATTTTCTGACCTTGTTCAATTGTTAACCATTTTCTGACCTCGACAAATCTATAAAATTATTTTTTATTTGACCCTGAGTTTTTGATGCTCATATATTCTAAAGAATAGGAAATAAGTTCAAGAAAGAAAGCATTATTCTGATTTGAAGCATCTCTACTTAAATTGCCTTCTGATACTAGATATTACAATGCTAAATTAAACATGCTTGTATTTTAATACCAAAACGATGATTTTTAAGAAAATATTTACTAGAGTATAATGAGTTCCGCTTATGTTACAATTATTAGCGCAAATCTTTAAATTAAGAACACGAGGTTTAAAATGAGATGACTGGTTAATACCAGTCATATTTCGATTCGGAAAATATTTGTTAATGCCATGAATTTTAAATGCAAAATCAAATTTGAAAACTCGCATATCGGCTTGCTATAAGTTCCCCTATTTATTCTTATCTCCATATCATAATATATTTACTATATTCAATATCGCTCCATTCTTTATCTTATTTTTCCATTGATCGTTGTCCGTTTTATTTATAAATGGCTGCATCGAAGACATTAGTACTCGCATCAAGTATTTACGCAATATAAAATCAAGTCATAAAAATTAGGAATAGCATTATTCTGCCGAAACACGTGCTGCTTGATCTGATATCAGTACATGAGTACAAACTGAAGTTTGTTCTCTGATATTAGACCGAGCTGGAATTTAAATTTACAGTCATCACCATTTCCTTATACTCTGAATCAATCATGGCCACGATCCTGTGTTTCAGCGCCGATCTTGTTATTGCCTCATTGGCTCAAATCTTATATTTATTTGAGTAATAATTAAAATAAACTATAGGCTATTTTACTGTACAATAATTGGCAACATTAATTATACATATTCGTAAGTAATATATTTTTCAACACCTCGATCGATGTAAACACATTTGTTAAATTAAGAAATATTACAAATCTGTTTAAAAGTGTTCGCCTTTTTCATAATTTCAGTCAGGTAACATTACTATTATCTATTTATTTACAATACCTAGTAATTTTTTGAACTGAATAATATCAAATGCATTCTCGTTTATTAAATCTTTGGGAGGCCGAAGTACCTTGAAAAACAAGACATCGCCAGTGAACTCCCGGTGTTAAAACGTGTGAAAAATTATTGTCCATGAGGTTTATCGTGGTGTTTTTGTTTTCGTGTAATAATCATACACTTGTTTATTTTATCTACATACATAATAAAGTTGTAAAATAGTGATTTCCGTACACGGAAAACATTTTAAAAGAGTGATTGATTAAGCATATAGAACAAAAATAGAAGCCAGAAAACATGTTTTTAAGATTTTTGTCTTTGTCTATCTGTCTATTTGTTAATTTGTTCGTCAATCACGTGAAATCTATTGTACGGATTTTGATGAAATTTGATACAGTAATAGCTTGTACCCTCGATCAACATATAGGATATCTTTTTATCTGGATATAACAGAAAAAGAAATCCTTTACTTGATGATTGTTACGATTTTGTTACTACCACCGACATCTAATATCGTTTTTAGTAATATTAATTATAAAAGTAATAATAATTTCCGTAATTTTACGAGAGTGGAACCGTGGGGTATAGCTACACTTCATTAACAATATTAGTTACAATTAGAAAAGTCTGCGGTAAAATCAATTATATTTGTCCAGTATTTATAACGCTTTTTTCTTACCAAAATTTATGGAGAAACTAGTGCACTGGCGGAAAAAAATTAACACAAGCTTTATTATAATATCTGTCTAGTTAAGACTAAGTTTCAAAGAATTTAGTGCTGGAGGCAAAAGCATTACGCACTGACATCAACAAAAGTGAACTCATAAAGTATAAATTCATATTCTCTTTACTAATTTCAAGTCTCACATCCAACAAAGCAATTTATCCACAATTTAGCCACCGTCTACGAAACTGCACATATCTCAGAGCAAGAGACCGTCTAGAGTTAAGCTTTAGAAGGAAGCTACTTCATAAAGACTCTAGGTTTATGGTTTAATCTTGTGTCAGAATATAAACACGAAGCAAAAGTTGAAACGTAAATACAAACTACTCATTTGCAGTATTCCGACGAACTCGTGGGATATTTAAATCCTATTTTAGTTTTGCGTAGTCAGCATTTTAATGAAAATTCAAATCAAATACGTAGTGTTATCCACTTAATATTTGAAGTTTTTCTTTTTCCGTGTTTTTATATACTAGTAAAAAAAGTTTGAGAAATTTTGAGAAGTTTGTGAAAACAGTTCGTTTAAAATTTGTTTAAATGTTTTTGATTTTAATTTCGGATTGAAATTTAAAACCATACAAATAAAGTAAAATGAATTCTAATGTAATATTTATTGATTGTAAGTAATTTTCTTTAGTTTAGTTTTTTATACCGATTTCAATATAACAATAAAATTTCGTTAATTTTCGTTAATTTTAGTTCGCTCTCAAGTCAAAAAAAAATATTTTTCACTTTGCCTGCTCATAATTCATAAAGATGATAATATAGCAGACTCAGGGAAAATTTCTAAAACTTGCAAAATTCCATTTAAAAACGTATAATTCAGTATTTTTAATTTTTTTGTATTTCAGTATTCTTAAAATTCTATTGAAATTACAATTTTTGTAAACTGAGACGCCATTGTTTTAAAAAGAATTTAATTAATATAAACTATATTTAAACATTTCACATAATACATTTTAAATGTTGTTTCTTTGTTTTCAGGTGGTATGGTACTATTTAAGTTAAACTGTGTAATTATTATTGTGTGTATGTAATAACTAAAATACAGAAACTTTGTTTTCAGAGCAACGCAATTGTTTAATTGAATTTTGCAATTCCTAATAAGTTCGAAGAAATTGTCTTATAAAACGACATATAAAATGTATTATTTAAATTCTTCATTCCTTTTTATATAATTCTTTGAATATAACCAAACAATCTGAAAAACAATTATGATTTCTGTCAACTAAAAATAATCTGCTTTGCTGACCGCTTTGGCCGCCATTACTCACAGCGCCATCAATGAGGTACGTAAGTACATGGCCACTGTTTACCGATAGAAGACCACTCTACCAATTAAATAAATGTAATTTCTTTTCATATATATATATATATATATATATATATATATATATATATATATATATATAAATATATATATATATATATATATATGTAGGATATATATATATCTGAAGAAGCTACATTCCTTATTCGGTCAAAGTGACATATGTCACAAAAATTGCTTAGATCGAAATCTAGATTGTGGACAAAATTGGCCCAGAAATTTCACCTTATAAAAAAATCGCAATTTTTTTTCTGCAAAAGGACAGGGGTCGCTATTTTTTAAACAAAAATTGTGGTTTAAAGTTCTTTTTACCAATGTTTCTATATTAGTAAAAAGAACTTTAAACCACAATGTCTGTTTCAAAATCGTGTTCCCGCACGTTTAAACTGACGGAAACATCCCTAAACTCTACTTCAACCTATACGCTCATGATATATTAAATATCGCCATACAACATAAATAGGTAGATCAACTGAACTAGATGCGTACATTCTTATGATTTGCGTATATCCTTATTATTAAGAAAATCTTAGAATGGCCAAGTTAACCGCTAATCTAGATTCTACTGCAACATAGCGCTATGCAATTTATAGAATGAATGTTAATCTAATTTATTTTAAGACAAAGAAATAAAAACATAAATCAGCATTTTATCAATAAAATGCATCCCGGCACTCTTTGGTTTTAATCTAATTTTAATAAACGGGAAAATGTTTAAAACAATTATTGCATGTTTTTTTGACGTTTACTAAGGACATACTGTTTTAATGCAATTTTTGTTAGTACTTGTATAACCAAGTATACGGTTTTGCTTGCATGGTCATTAAGAATATCAAATATTAATCATTCATAGGTTTTTCGTGGGTTATAGTAAACTTTTATCTTAAAAATTAAGGGTAAAAGTAATTCATAAATTAACTTGAACTTAGCTGAATCGTTCTGACACTCGCGATAATTTCTATTTTTCAGTTCTGAATTCCCAGCAATTTGTTTTTCATACGCGTGGCTTACAATTTAAATCTAATTACATTAACTGATTAATATCAATAATTTAGATTTAAACACTTTTAATACGCGTAGGCGTAACGTGTAAAATAGAAGGATTTTGTATGAAAAAAATGTGAAATGTGCGGATTAAAATTTTGACTAATTCTGTTCCTGAATATTAATTAATTTCAATCAGTCCATATCATAAATATAAATCCAGGGATTTATTGTTTTGTTTAGGAAAATCTTCTTTTTCAAAACTTATTTTCGAAACTTTTTGGAATTTAATTGTTCCAGTGACATATCTCGACGAATATCATTACAAATCAATATCATTAATATCATTGACAATTTTGCCACTTGTATTTCATTTTATGCTTTTATACATTGCAAAACACAAACACTTCATAGAGTCTATTTTTCTCTGACCACAGATAAAAGTTTTAGACAAATAAAAATAGTTTTCAGTGTTAACAATTGTCGTAAACAGCGTTTATATATTCAAATTTTCGTCGTTGTTTAACTTGATTGGACAGCCGTCATTTTTAGTTCAATGTTTTTCTATATGATATAGTACAAAAAGTACAGAATATCTCGTAATAGGATGCTCATTAACTAGTTTGTTTCGTAGGATAGCGTATTAATATTTCCGATCGCTTCTTTTTATACCACTTGATTATACTGCATAAACATATATCAATTTTAATTTTTGGAATTTCTCTCCTTCCGATATGATATCCTTATATTGGAACTTTCTAGAGAGTGGAAATTGTTATCCATGTTAACTCAATTGCTACAAAGTATATTATAGATATTTTTAATAAAACAATCCATTGCTAGTCGGATTCGTGATACTGAAGTTATGCATACTCATATAAGTCTTAAAATTTTAAATAACAAAATAATTTTGAGCAATTAAATCCATTTCAAAATAATTTAGTCTCCTTTAAAAGTCTAAAGACAGTTGATTAGACTTTTAGTTAGTAATTTTAAATATAAAATATTAAGTTTCACACCGAACATATCGTATCGGTTTATGCGTCTACTCGCTCTCTATTAAATATTAGAATTTAAATGATATGTTTTTTAAGGTTTAATAATTTAGTTATTTTTTTTAACAGTGTTGTAAATAAGGTAAATATAATTTTTTACTACATTTTAAATGTCGGAAACGCTTGAGACTTGAAGTATTTCTTTTAATAGTTCCAAATACAATAACAAAATCAAAAACATTTTTTCTTTACATGGTTGTACTGGTTTTTTATTCACGCCTAAACAGCTCAATAGATTTAAATAAAATGTTATATATATATATATATATATATATATATATATATATATATATATACATATATATATACACACACACACACACACATATATATATATATATACATATATATTAACACTTAAGTGTTTTTAATGCCAGAGGTGCATATACATGTTTTAATTC
Source organism: Druceiella hillmani (assembly GCA_039881145.1). NCBI lineage: Eukaryota > Metazoa > Arthropoda > Insecta > Lepidoptera > Hepialidae > Druceiella > Druceiella hillmani. The sequence continues at coordinate 30,723,798 of JAYKKI010000014.1, read as the reverse complement.
CAGAAAAAGAAAGCCTTTTAAAATTATTATAATAAATTGTATTACATATAATTCCTACAGATAATGCTTTCCAAAAGTGAATAAGCGAAGTCTTTGGCATAAATCAGTTATTGGATATTTGAAATTTTCAAATATGGGATATTTGAAATTTGGGATATTTGAAATAATGAGATATTTGAAATTTTTGGCGGAAATTTTAAGACATTTGAGCGAAATTTTTGTCATGAATTATATAGTATTTACATAATTTCTCGATTTGTGACATTATCACAATTGTGTTACCGATAAGTCTAACAAAAAAACTAAATTATAATGATAAATTTACGTCTAAGGGCACTAAGGTAGTATAACTTCTACAGTGAATGAGATATCGCAACCTTGTAATATCGGTGTACTAAATTAAATCTAGATAATTATTTCGAATGTAAATTAAGAGTTTCTTCGATTTAAAAAAAAATTGATAGTGAACGACTCAGTTGACTTCATACACGGGTAAATCTGATGATCACAATATACCAAGTAAACGGGTATACATAATAAAACACGACATGACATATCTGAATAGCTCTAATTCAAGCTGCGCTTGGTCTCAACTACACCATGGCAATGTTGAATGGCCAATTTCCGGGGAACGATGCTAATGCATTCGCTTCTCGTTTTGTGATCTTATTCAGTGCTTTTCGAAATATTGAGTCAACATATTTAGTCCTGGGGGGTTTCGTTGAATATATTATTTTAGTTTTGACTGACTGCTTAGTAGAAATATGTGTGATGTATACTTTTATTAAATATAACTTTAAAAAACAGTTTAGTCCTTTCTGTAGGACTAAAGGGTTATTGAAGTCTGGTAGTAATTCTAAGATAGTAAATTCTAAGATTGAACTCTGATTTTTATTTTGAAGGGGGATTATATTATTAGAAGGAAAAAATCTCGAAATGTTAGCAGCTGTTAACGAAATTTTGTCTATTTTATGGAGAAGCAATCCATTCGTCTTTGTATAAAGTTTTTTACTATATTTAATATAATGTATTTACATGTATATAGAATACAAATCCTGTCAAGCACGAGTGAAAGTCACACTAAGCGGTTGAACACATATTGGCGCTTATAAACATTTAAATAATATTCCTACATATAAAACATAAAAACAAATTACAAAAATTCATAAACTCACGTAGAATTGTAAATCATTAATTTTTTATTTTTTTTTTACTTTTGCCATAAGACCTCCTAATACGCCACCGTCAAATGATCAGTGTATAAGACTATTGTATGAACAAAAAAAAATACTCTAAAATGTTATGAACATAATAAATTGTTAGCCTACGTTCATGGATTTAGCACAAATTTGTTATTTTGAAATATATTTAATAAATTTATCTTTAAATTAAAACTATTGCCGAAACCTAAAAAAAAATAATTTTTTTAGCTAAAAAGATTTATACATATATGTGTATATATATATATATATACATATATATATATATATATGTGTGTGTGTGTGTGTGTGTGTATATCTATATATGAGTGTGTGTGTGTGTGTGTATATATATATATATATATATATATATAAATCTTAAACGTTATTGTATTTTTGCAACGCATTATGCAGTTATAACTTGCAATGGGAGATGGCGCCACTGAACGTTGTATAAGATGAACTATAAATTATTCACGTAGAGTTTGAAACAACTAGAAAGTTACGTATTACTTATCTGTAAACGATAATCCTTTCCGAACACGTGCATGTGTGTTGTCACAAGAACAGTTAGGTATATTATAATATTAATAACATGCCTAAAAAAAGCATAACCTTCTACACATATGTAGAAAATTATGATCCCATACGAGTGTGGCTAATATACGTCCAATTGAAGAGTTTACCTCTAAGATACGCAGCATCTCGCAAATCAAAGACGAATATGTCATACGTCTCAAGCGAATAAAAGTGTAAAAGAACGGAGTTTGTAAATTGAATACTTTTAATCAAAACTAAATTCTACCTTTTAAAGGCATGCTATTAAGCCTGAAACAACAGTTTTTAGAACTTTTGTCTATGCTGTTTTTCGGTTTATCTGTTTGTCTGTACGCATATTTTTTTCGCATGCTAATCTCAGTAACGGCTCAATTAGATGAAGTTTTCAGTGACGTATTTAAATTAGCTCGGACTACAATTTAGACTTAGTTCAATCAGTTCACAAATCAAAAAAATACTTCTGAAAGAACAAAGAATAATAAATCCTAACAATTTTTCTTACTTCAAATTTCAAGCGAACGAATAGCCGGCAAAGCTAGTAATGAAATATACAATTGAATAATTTTTATTACATAATTGTAGTATTAGAAAAAAGCAGTATGTTTATATGTTTAAAAAATTATTTACAATTCGCGGAGGTTAGTCGTAAAAAGAAATATCTCTCAAATAATGTATATACGTTTATTAATTTCCTTAAGTCATAAAACATATATTCAGGACAATATCTTGATAAGGATAAAAACAAATCAGAATAAATATTTAGGCGTAAACTTTTATTCAGGGGAAAGACCTCCGAAATTAGTTAAAGTATAACCCATCGAGACCTTAATGTATTAATTTGTCATTTTATTAATACATGCTCGTTTTTCAGAGGACCCCATCTGTTGTCCAACAGTTTAACTTGTGCAGCTGTGGGCCGACAAGAATATAAATGCAGAAAATCACCAAGCATTCGTCAGTGGGTATTTCTAATCCAAGCAGAATTGTTTACAATAAAAAATTGGCCTAATGTAGTTGTCTGGTTTAACAAAATTAATTATTCGTATTATAGTTAAATAAAAATTATTTAATAGCCCTTTTAGTGAACGTTCATATTATTTCCAAATCTGATCTTTCTTCTTGCTATTATAATGTTAAAAAACCTTTATTGTACACAAATCTATTTCAGTAAATTGAGAATAAAAACGTACAAAATTAATATTAAGAAACAATAGCAAAAATTTATTTTCTCACAGGATGCAAAATTCGACATACATAATTTTAATAGAATTATTTACATAATCTCTCATTTGATATATACATCACAAATATTCATTTAGAAAAGCAGCTTATAATCACATGAAGCGTTATGTATGAAAGTTGACTGTAGTCTCACCATTACAAATTTGATTTCATGTCCTCTCTTACAACAGCTTACTACTATTCTTTTGCTTCGAAATTCTGTTACAAAGTTACGATATTTCATAACAACATCCATCAACGACCGGAGACAGTATCGAGCTAAGCTTCAACTGGTTCATAAAGTTATGAACTTTGCAGCTCGTTTGCATGGCAAAAAACGACGGCAAATATCAAATATGAGGTTTAAAAATGCAATTATTAAACAAAAACATTAAAAATATTAGTTTATTTGACATCACTACATTCGCCTTTTAAAAATAATTTTCACACTTTTAAATAATGTATGAAGCCGCAAAACTACAATATAATTTACGACGATAAACATATATATATATATATATATATGTGTACATATATATATATATATATATATATATATATATATATATATATATATATATATACTTAACATATATACTTGCATTTATTATGTATATTTATTGTCACTTTTTCTCTAAACTGAAACTGACCCAATAAGATGATAGTTTATACTTGTTCGAACTAATGTATCTATAGACAGTGATAAATGAATACTAAAAATTTGGCTTTAAGCCTTTAAAAAATGGTAACAATTTAGTATTTTCGGCTGTAAAAATGTAAATATTTCACGGAAAGAAAATTATATTGATTACATGCAGATTTTTTACTATTACTGAATTTTTATTTTATCCTCTATTTTAATAATAGTGCAGAGTTTTATTAAATATAAGTATAATTTCTAACAGACAATAAGACCTATATTTCATCAACTAGTGTCAGTGTGTATATTTGAAACCTCCCTTCATTTCCTGCGTGCGTCACTAAAATTAATATGCCCGAAATATTTCATTAACCAACAAAAATGTATTTAGAACTGGCGTTTGCTTATAGCTTGTTGTTGTTGTTCATCCGTCCGTCCTTCTGTCTATCACAGACGATTTTCCCAGAAAATATTCCAAGTTAAAAATTTGAAATTTGACACAAATATTTGGAAATAATGGCTCCTTTAGGCCATTCTTTTCAAATCTATGTGTTAAATTTTTAACTTGAAATATTTTCTGGGAAAATCGACCTTTAGAGACATTAAGTATTAAAAGATGGAATTTGATTCTGAGAGTAATTTTATAGGGAAATTAAAAACAAATATTTCCTTTTTATTGAGTAGGTTGCCAAATATAAGCATATTAGAGCAGGAATTCAAATACGTACATGATATGTTTTTTATTGTCCTTTTTTACATTATATTTTCTTTTAAATGACTGTCCCCATCCTTTTCATTAGAAGCGTTACTCAAAGAAATATGAAAAAAATATAAACGTTGGAAATTAGTTACATATTTAAAGAACCGAAATATTTCCGAAATATTCCGTGAGATTAGGACCGAAATATTTCCGTGAGATTATTTTTTATAAGCAATTTATGTCTTTTTTTATGTTTCTAATTTCTGTACCATTGGTTCGAAAAAAAAAATTTGACAAAAAATATTTTTCACGATCAAAAAATAAATGTTTTCTTTACACGTTTTACAAATTTAATTTAGCTCAGTCGACTCACCGCTTCACGTTTATGCGATGTGATACGGTATTGTTGCGTTCGACTGTGGGTAGCGTGGAAGGTGGGCCCCTTTTAAGCTCAAAGTTAGACTCCATTACTGTTAATAGTTAAGCATGGTGGCTGATGGCACAGGATACTAATTATGTAAGTATAACTTTCAGAAGAACAACTTTTGTAATTCATAAATGTATTAAATATATTATTTTAAAAGAATGATTTCTTCAAGCCAACAAAATTATTTCTGCTCCACAATTTTTATTTATCCTCAGAAGTCAATTTCAAAGCAAAATTTTAATATTAGAAAAAAATAAACTCTCATGTTGATATATATTTTTTTGATTATTTTCTCAAGTCGATCAGATTTGTTTGCCATAAATGTAAAATGTTTTCTTTAACACTTTGATCTCTTGAAGTGACTGTTATACATTTAGTGGCTTTGTAGAGTTTTATTCTACGATTATAAATAATCATGTGTAATTATATATAATTAGATAATTTTAAATATTACCAAAATGTAAATTTTTTCAAAATTTGTTTAACTTTTTTCTTAATATAAGAAAATATGTATGTTGTTTTTAGGGTAACATCAAAAGTATCCAAATTTGCACTACCCCTCAAAATTTTTAGTAAGAGCATTATTTCGAAAATCTATAAACTTTGAGAACGATATTTTACCGAAAAAGTACTTGTATTTTTATTATTTTACATTTTTCAGTGCGATTCTTATTCAGTGGTTGTTTGAAGTCGGTTAAATTATTTTTTGACAGTTTTATGTGCTTTGTATGGAGTAAACAAGTAAACAATATAATTCTTTATAAGGATTAAAACTCGCACTATGTGGGTTCTTTGCACACTTATGCTTATATAAGCACTTAAGGCTATATAATTCTTCCATTAAAATATTTTCAGATATTTATTGATTTTTATAATATAAATTTGGTATGTATTTTACAGTCGTAAAATGTTATAAATACCTTAAAAATTATAAAATTTGGTATCATCGTTACAGTTTTCCAGTAATTTTTGTAAGATGGGTAGGGATACCATCATGCTGTAATTTTGTAAACATTTTCAAATATATTTTGTAACATTAAATTACAAAAAAAAACTTGGAATTCGGATAATTCCTTCAATTAATATTCCAAACCGTAAGTGGAATTATAAAAATTTATCAAATTTTTTATTACACTTTTTCACAATGCCAATTTTTTTCCTTTGAAGTAAGGAATCTTATAAATCAAACCATTTTTAAATTCGATTATAACCATAAGCTACAAAAAACTTAATACTTTTGATCATTGAAGTTAACAGAGTCTTACATTATCTATATTCTAATGATATTACCATACGAGATCGTAACTTTTTGAATTTGTACAATGAATGTTTAGAAGAAATTAAAAAAAATTAATCTTTAAATATAACTCAGTATACAAACTTATAAATCACAACCATTTTTAAATTCCATGATAATCGTAAGCTACAAAAAACTTACTAATTTTGATCATTGAAGTTAGCAAAGTCTAACACTGTCAATATTCTAATATATTACCATACGAAATCGTATCTTTTTGCATTTGTACAATGAATGTTTTGAAGATATTTAAAAAATTAATCTTTAAATATAACTCAGTATACAAACTTAGTTCCGTCATAATTTAATACACAAATAAATTTAACACACGTAAATGTCGACAAAAATAGTTAATACATTTGCGAGTACGGAAGTTTTAGCTATAATAAATACTTATCCAAAAAAGGAGACCATTTTTTTAGATTCTGAAGTGAAGCCGTGTAGTTAATTTATTAGTTTCATCTATTTGGTTTTAAATATAGTGTCCATGAAAAGACTGTTTTCAGAAACATAAAATTTAGATTCGAGTTAAGTTTGTGTTATATATAAAATCATAAGTATAATTTCAACTTTCTGACCTTTCCCTAATTTATTAGTTGCAAGCTTAGGACATGAATCCTTTGAGATTCGTGTCCTAAGCTTGATACATTTACACTACAGATACATTTCTGATTTTACATGAGTTTATTGTTTACATAATATCTTAAGTATTGATTTTAACACGTCAACCAATGTTGTTATCGACATTCAAGCACACAGCCTTTTTATAAATCTCACATAAGTCACACAATAAACCTGTCGGTCACTTCTTTGGTCTTAGCCTCTTGTTGAAAGTCGCAGAACTCTTCATTGTCATATCTGGCTAATATAAACTTCGACGTGACGGAGACTCCTTCAGAAATGTATCCTTACCATACTTGCAGTCTATAGCTGTGTTTGTCGACTCTAAAGAGTTTTGGGAGCTTTTCAAAGCACAAGATGACCTTAACTCGCACTTAGGCTCCATGATATTCTTTGAAACTTGATTTTTTTTAACGGCGTGTTTCAGAAACAACACGTTTCTACTTTTTATTATTGTTTTCGATGTTACGTATTATAATAACATAATCTTTGTGACTTTACAATATCCGATGAAGGTCACCTTCCTTGCCCCGGGATTCCATCTTTTTTTTGGGAAAAGGACCATTGTTGCAAAAGTGACATTATGTAATTTTATGAGCAGAAAGAAAAGGACAGAGCTATTTCACCAACGATGACAGTTCTATACTTTATATATATATGGAAAAGTATTTTTATAGGTCGTTATATTATTCGTCATGTCACCTTCAACATCGGCCGCTAATTGTCGAATTTTTGTTACTTATTTACATACTAGAAAATATTTTAGGAAAGTATATTGTATAACATAAAAGGATCTAAAACATCCGTCAATATTCAAGAATACGTATTTTACAAGAGTTCCTGCAAATGCAAAATTATTTTTATGACATTAAGTATATAATGACATTTCTTAATATTTAATATAACACATAATATAATTTTTAAAAGGTAATTATTAAAACAATATACTTTATGTTTCAGTTTGCTCAATTAATTGTACTAGTAAAGTTGCATTTGCAAAATTACCGAAAGAAACTTTTAAATAACCTATAATAACATCGGTAACGTCAACTATTTTAGCTACTTTATATCAAGTGAAATAACGAACCATGTAAAGTACATAGCTGTTAACACAAAGGTTTCATAATGACACAACATGCCGATATTCGCTCATAGACCAACAATTCCGTAACGTTTACGTCATTCATAAAGTAACTGGATAAAATATAGGGCTGATTGAAACGTAACATCAAGTGGCCTAAGTAAATAGTGACTGGATTATAAATACGTTAAATATAATTGCGAAGCCAAATCTGAACTAAATACCAAAAAGATAATACTTGGGGTAAATGCAAAACTTACTGCCAGTAATTAGACAGACTAGCTAATAAACTGAGTCGTTAAAAGTACATAATTTATTTTCCGCATAGAGTTATCAAGCTCTAAACTTTATATTGCAAAATATTTTCATCAAAAATTACAATAATTTAGCTGGATTCTACCAATACGATTTATTCACCTAACATTGCAATTAATTGCAAAAGCAATTAATTATTTACAAAAAATAGTCGACAATACGAAAGACCCGACGAGAACAGGTTTGAAATATTTCGTATCTAATTCGAATTTTTCGATGAAAACATTTTATATCGTCTACTAAATAGGGACAAGACATAGATGATGGATATATTGTTTTGTTTTTTATAATTTAGATATCTTATCATAACAAATCGATGTTAAAAATTTATCAGCCAATCCGATATTGTGAAAATATTCATCAATGCTACTATATTGCAAAGTGTTGCTCGTTGGAGCCACTCCTTGCACCAATGTCACGACTCGTTCGCTTTTCTTAATAAATAGGCTGTCGATCCTTGTCAAGAACAGAGCGATTGGAAGTATTGACAATAATTGCAATAAAAATTACTTCTCGGAAGAAATATATTTTAAAAATTCCCTTAAATAGGAATAAAAAAATATACGAAAGAAAATTTAAAAAAATTATATGTAAGGCTCCAAAATATTTAAAAAAAACATTAAATTTTTCCCTTTGTAAAAATTTAAGTTATAATATTTCAAACATTCTCATTCAAAATACGTACGCGATACTAATTGTAAATGCCTAACCATTAGCAAAGTAACAAAATTAAGGACTAAATTTAATTATATTAAATAAATAGCGATATCCAGTATAAATTTCCATAACTCGTTTCGAGCGTTACATTTTATTACCTACATTAGACTTCGTTTAGACTTCGTTTAGTTTTTTTTACACCTAATCAGAAATGTTCGAAGAATATCTATAACAATCAAAACATCGCTGAAAAATGAAGTTATTTATGTACCAATCAATAGTTTACTTTTATATATTTTTCATTTAACCTATATAAATAATTTCGCATTTTCATTGTGTTTTATTACACTTTATTTCCTATTGAGAGTATAACGGTGAAACAAATTATTTTATTATTTTTCTGTGTTTCGAATTAATTTTTATCGTTTAAAGTATTGAAGATAATTATTTACCGCAAACACTTCAAGGAGTTTTCTCATTAAATTTAATTTACCATCTAATCTAAATATATTATTTCTAAAAGGTGTTTTTTGGTCGAGCGGCTCGATCTCTTTAACTACTGCAGCAAAAAAAATAAAAAAAATACCCACTTAAAGCTTATATTTTCTACTTTGGGCGAAAAATATAAAAAAATTGTAAAAAAATATTTTTGTTAATAAAAAAATTAATTTTTATAACAATTGGCATGAGCGCCATCTGTGGGCGACACATCAAATATCTTAGCCAAATTGTATACTTGGAACACGCTAGATGGCGATATAGTGCGAAGACTTCGCACGGGTCAGCTAGTCCTATAATATTTAGTTTTCCCAATATTTTTTACTAAAATTTGCTTTTTACTTGCATAATATACGCATTTTTACCCTTCAGAACATTTTAGATTTATCTTACAAAATCTTATAAATATATATATTTATATATATATATATATATATATATATATATATATATATACATATATATATATATATATATGAACTTCAAAAATCGCTGAAAAATTAAGGGGATTTATTATGCACCGAACAATACTTTACTTTTATATATCTATATAACTAGAGCAAAAGATTATCATAGATATTCATACGAAGTTCAACTGTGTAAATATCTGTAGTAACTAAAGACAAAATAAAATATTAAACAATTTCATAACTCGCCAATATAGACCGCAGATTTAAAAAAATGGTAAAATAATTAAAATACACTACTTATCCGTTTTTTTGTTTTTATTTAAATTATTTGCGAAAAATTAAAATGAAAATTGTTTATATGGAAAGTGAATATTTATATTACTTTACCAGGGCGAATTAATTCAAAGTGTTGGACGATACGTCCTTTTAAAACTAAATATTTTTTTTAAAATTAACATAATTATTAAATTATTACTCGCAAAATGAATTATAGAGATTAACACTAGATATTGTTCTCCATTTGATTTATTCAAATTTAGCCCTTAATTTCAATACTTTGCTATTATTTAGGTATCTGTAATACAATATTGTGCATGTATGGAAGAATGGAAAATCATCTTTATTCTAATGTGAAAATTTTAAATTTAACATTTTTTTTGAGCTATTATGATATGTAAATTTATTTTTGAGTCAGTCGTTACATAAATTAAGTTATTATAAGTAAAGAATGGAAACACCTACCGATATTTTTACATTTGTAAAAGGAACTGTGGAGTTAATTTTTTTGTATGTTTGGGAAAATGCTATTAAAATTGTATCTGAAAATATTTTTAGCCAACTTATTTCATAATTTTGTTATTTGTAGAAAGAAGAGGACGAAAATTTTGATCATTTTATGTTAATGGACGGTTTCCTTGAATTAAAATTAATTCCTGTGTAATATCTCGGCCGCACAATACCTACAATTTCAAAATAATACGATGATGAACAGTTTAGAGAGAATCCGTTATGCGTGCAGACCGCAGAGAGCGACTGTGGTTTCAGTGCAGAATGGAATGAATAAATACATTGTAAAGTTACATGGTAATTCATTGACCGGAAAGCAATTTTCACAATAAGCAAAGCGGTAATCAGGTGACCATTCTGTTTGCGGAAGCTAATTAAGTTGTGTGTTCGTATTTCGATTGTAGATCGTGTACGTGACGCCATCGCTTCCGCTTTTAATTAAATCTTTAGCTGCTATTAGTATAATATTTATTTATTTAGTATTACTTCACCGTAAACTATGATATACAGATATATATATATATATATATATATATATATATATATATATATATATATATATATATATATGTATATATATATATATATATATATATATATATATATATATATATATATATATATATATATATATGTATACAGAATGATATGTCGCAGATAATATAGACAAAACATATGGTACACCAGAAAAACGATAAATAAAACGAAGTGTGAAACGAGCTTGCGCACCGATGTCTATTTCACGGGGGGAGGAGAGGAGGGGGAGGGGGGGCAAATGAAGTGCTCAAAAATTAATTCCCTTAACATCCTATATCATGTAAGATTTCATGAAATGCAAATTACGGGGATTTGAAAGTATTTTTCAGTTTTTATATGGGAGTATTCTTGAGATATTGTATAAAATACACACAAAAAGTATTTTCTACATACTCTTACACCAAAACCACTAAAATGTAAATTATGGGATAGATACTATAGTTAGAAATTCACCTAGAGTTGTAAGCTATATTTTGTATAATAGTTTTTGAGATATTTTCAATATTATTATTACACGTTTGAAAGGTACACAATGTAATGTATTGACATGATGAAATATTATATTAATTTTTCTAACTAGTTTAATAGAAGTACCATATACTCTTTCTTAAATTTTTATACAATTTTAAGTGTGTACGGAACCTGCATAGTGCGAATTCGAGTAACAGGTTTTATTAAAAAGAAACAACATAAATGAAGTAACGATACAGATACAGTGAGGCAAATAGCTGTGTGTGTATATATATGTATATATATATATATATATATATATATATATATATATATATATATATATATGTATATATATATATATATATATATATATATAAATATATATATATATACTTGAATAAATTTAATGTCGAAGGCGTTTATGTGGATTATTTTCTATAACGACAAATGAATCATCACCTTAGCAATCAGTTTGACGTAGAGCTATCGTATCAGCATTAATACTTTACAAATTTCCAATTAATTTTATTACTATATTCTATTTATATTTTGTTGTAAGTCTGCATGTTATATTAATATGGTATTCTAACATAGTACGATAAATTAAAAATATGAGTAGATACACACAAGCTCACTTATACTGGCTGTGTGGGTATTTATAATTAAATAATCCGCATTTTGTTAATTATATGGTACTTGAATAGAGTAAAACACTTGATATAACCAAGCAAACATTTTATTCCATTTCTTAATCCCAACTAATAATATAAATGCGAAAGGGTATTTGTTTCTATTATTTTCAATGAAGCAACGGGACGACGTTATTTTTTGCACGATGACAGTCGGTGGATACGAAAACGACGTAGGCTACTTTATATTTTGGGAAATCTCATTAAAATTACGAAAGTGTGTTTGTTTGTACTTCTTTCATGTCGGAATAATACAACGGACTGAGGTTATTTTTTATTCATACAGATATATCTGATGATAAGAAAAATAATATGAGCTACGTTTTATCCCGGAAAATTTTATTGCTTTGAAAAATTATTATTTTAAACTGAAAACAAACACAAACGTAATAACGAATAAGCGTCATAACGGTGCAACGAATCAATATGATTTTGTTCTTTACTCTTTAATTTAAGGAGGTATATTTTTATTTTCATTGTCACTTGTGTTACAACGTCACAAAAAAAACTTAGTAATTAAATTCCTTTAATTCTTCTAGATGGTGTCATTTTAGTTTAATTTCTCCCTATATGTTTCAAAATATAATAATGCGAGCTAAACAATGAGAAAAGTTAGTATTGCATAAACCTTTAGCAACCGTTTTGGTTGCTAAAGATTTAAATGTAACATAGCAACAAAGTCGCGAGTTAATATAAAAACATATTCGGGAAACATTACTCTCTTCTGATTTCACAGTAATTGGTTAAAATAATTATATATAATTCATAAAGTTTATGAAAATATAAACGCACAAAATTATTTTTAATAAATAGGAAATGAAATAATTAAAAACTGTGAAAATTTGTTTGTTGATGGAAACGGAAAAAATACTACTACTAAAAAGTAGCCTTTTTAGTAGTAGTATTTTTATCGTTAATTATACTGTCAATGGCGGTAAAAGTGCGTAATAAATCAGTTTTAATTATTAATTTGTTGATATTACTTTAGAGCTAGTTAAAAAGTTGCGCGTGCTCTTGTGAAAATCGACTCACAGATAGAGCAAAAGTTGTTTACACAAGTTTTATCCCTTAAAATAAATTGTTAGAAAAGTTCAACTGAGTGCTTAATTGATAACTGCCTTATTTTGTCTATAAGGCAGTTATAGAAAAAATAAGGTAAATGTAATAATAAATAAAATAAATAAAAATATCTTACTATACAACGTATTCACCTATCGAGATGTTGTAAGTAATATACAGTCTCAATATGTGAATACTTAGACTTCGTTTATCGAGAGTTGAACTGACGGGGAACAAATATTAAAATCTTTCACTAACTAGTTTCACTTCGTTACTTCCCAATCAATGTCAATTTCCAAGTCAATTATTATATTTCTTATTTAATCATTTATAAAACGTTTGTAAATTAACTTTTACTTACTTCAAATGTGTTAGATGGTATACAGACACAGAAAATAGCGCGTGTATTGAGAACACGTCAAAAGCTTTAACTTTTTGTAGAATACCTGACTAAAATTTAACTTTCCGAAGATTTTTAGACAGACGAATAAAACTAGACTTTATTTAATAAATAGAATGATGTAATATCATTTAGTATGTCGAATTATTTGATTATTTAGTCAATTTAAATATTTTTAAGCCGAGTTACTGCATTTGAAATTTCAAAAGACCAGTAATGAAAGATTAAGAAAAATGAATAAGTTAATTCATTATTTGTTAACTAATACATGAAAAAATAGTGTACCCTTATTTGCAAAACTTAGGTCTGCATTTTTTTATATTTAAATGAAATAATATATCTTCTTGAGAATAATTTACACTTTAAGCAGTTTATTATTTTGGAATTAATAAATTATGAATAAAACTAACTGACATATAGACAAATTTCACATTATCTCTAGTGTATTGTTAAAAATAAATATAAAACTGGCAGTTAAAGCAGATATCTAGTGAGAGAACATTAAGTAGATAATTAGTTGAAATTGCTAATATTAATGTTTTCCAGTGTATCAAAACCTGTATTCATGGAAAAATACCAAAATTCTGAATTTCAAAAACATCGATAGAAAAAATTATTATGAAGTGAAAAATTAGTTTGAAAATAAACGTATTTAATGACTGTGTCTTGCATTTATTGATCGTAACACAGATCGTCTTATATAGATTAATAAAGGTTAAATAAAATATTAATAATAGTTAAAAAATTAATCTCTTTTCATTTATGCAACCTATAAAGTTAAAAAAATGGTTTGACATAAATCGTACATATATGGAAAGAGCAATCGTGGTCTTATATTTAAAAAAATCTACTTTAATGATTTAAAACCAGCTCTTATTACTCGTAATACAGTGGATAATACAATGTATATAATTATAAAATATATAATTATTTCAATGTATAATTAAAAAATAATTTTTTTATACTTCATGGAAACCTGTTTCAACCTACTTTGAAATTTGTTTACCTTACTTACTTAGAAAAACAATCGCAGAAAACATTCTAATTATTGGTTCTTAATTAGTTAATGCTTTAAAAGGACAATAATTATTTACGAGTGATTGCGTCAGATAAATTTCCTTGAGAATCTATATATTTGAGGAGACTTTTTGAAGTAAGATGTCGTAAATACTCCGTTCTACATGTCTGTTTACGTCTTGCTTTTTGTTCAGTTGGAGTACAACTTTGCAAATTCCATGTAATAATTAACTACCTAATCTATTAGAGACATTTCTTTGTACAAAAAAGTTACTGTTATACATTATATGTATTTGCTTAAGTTGACCAAATATTTAATTATGAAAATGAAAATTATGTTAACTCTTTCATAGAGCAGTCATTTATTGCTAGTATCAGAAATTCAGTTTTTCTTATTTGAGTAATACATTAATATTCGAAAATCATATATTCATAACTTTAATAAACATTTTAAGTTTTAGACTCGAGTTAAACGAGGTTTTGGTGCCTAAGTAGGGACATATAAAGGTTTTAACATATATGGTTACAAAGTATTCCTATCAAAGTATTTAAAACGTTAATATAATTATTCACCGTATTAACATATGACCCAGTGTATATTTTTTAGATATAAAAATGTCGTAATTTTCTCAAAAAAAAAACATAAAAAATATTACACATAGAAAAGATATAAAAAATATTTCACCTAGAAATATACACCTAGAAAAATCACTATATAGTTCTTATTATACTTTAGCAGAATATAGGGATATGCTTCGTAAAATTAATAACAAGTAATTATAAAAGTTGAGTTCCTAATTACTTCCCTTTCAATTTTCAAAATCAAAATGTTTTGAGATACTTCTATTGTTTCACCAAAAATTGCTACACAAGTAATTTAATGTGACGACTCCTCAGAAAATGCAGATTAATATGCTTTGCAAAATTGCAAGCTCCAGTATTAAAACTCTAATCATATAAAATAGACTGTAAAAGTCAAACAGGTGATTTGTTTTGAAAGCTCTCTTTTTCTTTTAGGTGCAAAACCCTAAAAATGAAGTGAAATTAAAAATTTTAGAAATAGAATCCATTATTCTGCCAATTAATGCATCTAATATGTGTAAAATTTATTTTACACAAACTTTTTAGCATAATAATTTGTGCACATAGAAAAATGAATATCAGTTTTTGATAATCATTGTTAAGATCACAAAAACAGGACTTTAAACTATACTAGATTATAATCAACAGCTGTCAGAATATTGTGAACAATTACTTTTCAAAAATAGAAATGAAATCAAGTTCTTTGAAAAAAGCTTGTCACGCACAAGAAAAAAAACTCCCACTACGAGGGTATATATTGAATCACTTTTGAACTATAAATATAGACAATACTATACAATACAATAAGGAAAACTTAATATTTTTACATACTGTACCTTTCACAGGCGTGAAACATGATACAATTTAAAAAAATTATAAAGTTTAGGATAATCGCAATATTTTCCGTTAATCTTCTAGTAACATTTTACCATAGTTATTTTCCTCGTGATTTTTTACTCAGTACTTTCGTAAAGAAACCGTATTTCCGCACCTTTTTAAATTTGCCTTTTAAATTTATGAAACAATATTTTTGTATTTTTTATAATAAGCCCTATAATATAAAGGAATTATGTCCCACATGATATATAAAATTAAAATAAAATTTAAGGCATTAACCTTAATGATTTTAGTTTAATACAAAATAACTTTTCATGAATATTTTTTAAAAATTCACTAGTATAAAATATGTTAATAATAAGTATTATATTGAAAAGTTTCAAGTTTCTGCCTCATACAGATTTTGAGAAAATGGGTTGTGAAAATCGAAATATACACGAAATATATAGGCTTCTATATCTTTCTTAGGTATAAAGTCAAAAGGCCTATTTAAAAAATTATGACATCTAAGATCAACGTCATGGTTTTCCTACAACCTTTGTGTGGGTTTTCAGAAACTGAATTTATTTCTTAATTTTAAATTGAGTAATTTTTGAAATAAGGAGTTATTAATATGGCCCCTAAAATTTATTCTTATTTTGTTTTTTTTTTTAATTATATTTTTTTACTATGCCACATTTCAAGGTTCTATGTCAAGCGGTTTCTGAAAAAAAAGCTGTGACCGAAGATATACAAACACATAAGTGATCCTATGATCCTATTAGAGTTCTGTTTACCTTTTTGAGGCAAAAAGGGAAACAGAACAAATTTGATATCCACGAATAAGGAAATAATATACCCGTCTTATTTTAGAACGTAATTTCCCTAGACTTTGCAGAATAAGTTTTATACAGAGATTTTTTGCTCTAGTTTATATAGAAACTTTAGTAATCTTGTTTTAAGACGAACTAGATGAACGACATTTTCTTTTTCTCAATTCTACTATAATTTTAATTTATTCGAATGATGAAAAACTCACAAACGTACACCTTGTAACTTTCTGATTTTTCATTTTGGCAATGATTTTATGAAAGCATGAAAGTTTGTCAGCAACGTATAGGTCTAGCGTCCTTAGATCAATTATTTTCTGTATCGCCAGAAGAAAAATTTCTGTAATTATTTTTTACAGATATGAAATAGAAATTATTTCCGAAAAATAGAGCGAAATTAATGATACTATACTGAAAAATTTACCTGATAATATTCAAAATTTGTCATTAATTCGGAATCGACAAAAATGCACTACAAAATAAATCCTATGCCCATCATTGTATAATTTTTCTTTCAGAAAATATCAACTAATCATACTTAAAGCCCTGTTGGTTATATAATTATGGCACGTAACTGGTTAAGACTACCTAATGTTGACTACTAAAAATAAAAGGATAAATAAAAAGGAAGGTAAAATATATATATATATATATATATATATATATATATATATATATATACACACACACACATATATATATATATATATATATATATATATATAGTACGAATAAATGTTCAACTTAAAATCGCCCGGAAAATAAAATAAAATTCTAGAAAAAAACAGAAGAAACTCTAGACTAATAGAAATAAACCATCAAACTTTTTTCAGCAGGCAATAAACAATATAGTCTTTCAATGAAAATTACATGTCGGTCAAAAAAGGTTTTCACGTAAAATAAAATTTCATGCTCATAACCTCCACGTTTTTTAAACTTCTTACTTATGCTTATACGTCTTTACAGCTGCGCTTTCTTTTTAACGAATTATATATACATCTTTGGGGATAACTCATAAATTTAAATAATGAATATCTTCGAAATTTCCTTCATAAAATACTTGCACACCTGAATATCGACCAAAACATTTACGTAGGAAGATAGCTATGGGAATGGAGATAGAAGCGGTATTTAAATTATACTAGAGTTTTTACGTCGAGGCAAAAATGGCAATAAATTAGGGCTGGGGGTGATTTATGGGCTGAAACAGCACAAAGGAGGCAGTGATTAACGAACGGAAAGAAAAAATAAATACCTTCAACAATATGGGCTCCACCGGGCTGTGCGCCGAAACTCTGTAATCCCAGTGTCGTATGCGATATCTTTTCGCTGGAGAATATTGACTGTAATTATACTTTGTAAATGTAATGAATTGAAAAAAAATAGTTAATAAATTATTTATATTGAAATTTGATTATATATTCTATGTTATTACAATGTAAGTGGCATTTCATTTTCATGCACAACACTTTTAAAACGACTACATACTTAATATCAACGAATACTACACATTTTGGTATTGCGGGGGTAGATTTCGGGTTTTCCCCGTAACGGAAATGTTTCATAAGTTAGCAAACTTTTTCATATTATTTTGGATTAGTTTTTAATTTTAGTGATTGATATATAGGTAGTTATATCAAAGATTTGTGGGTATCGGTATCATATATATATATATATATATATATATATATATATATATATATACATATATATATATATATATATATAATTGTATGCCTCTTTGGTTATTTGTCCCTCTTTCACGCTTAAATATCAATAGAGTTTAGAGAAATTCTGTATAGAAAAAAAACATCTTGAATGAAAAATTGGCTACATATAATTATGCTGTCATTTATAGGAGCAGCGTATGAAAAAGTAAATTCGTGGTAGTTAATTGAATTTTAAAAAACAATGAAACAACTTCCATTTAACGTGGTAAATTCATGAGTTAATCATTTTCCGGCATTTTAGTCCAGACGATCATCGCATAACTCGCGATACCTTGTACTGAACTCCGACAAATTTCCAAAGTCAAATCTAGCATATAATTTAATTGATTTAAATATACCGTAATTTCTTTGAAAGAAAAGGATGTTCTTACAATTTTCTAATAAATTGAAAAGAAACATACACACACACACACACCCACATACACATATATATATATATATATATATATATATATATATATATATATATATATATATATATATGTATATATATATATATATATATATGTATATATATATATATATATATATATATATATATATATATATGCATATTATTCAAAGTAATGTTTTAAGAAAATTGTATTTGTTATATGCTTTATTGCAGACATAGTAAGTGGTGAATCGTGCTCCTCATCCAGCCTCTCGCTAGTCCCCGCTATCGGTCGCTAAGCCCTTGACGTGCTGTTTTGTTTCTCATGAGACAAATATTTTGAATAAATAATTATATTATCATTTTGGTTATCGATTTTGGAGTGAACCTTTTAAAGGGATATCGTTGTCTGAGTCATTGTGACTGGGGAGTTGACTGTGAAGAGTATCCGCAAATTTATTATAATTAAAATAATTTTAGACCTAATATGACTTTTATTGTTCGCAACTCCAATGAAGGAAAACAACAATAGAATAGCGCGACTTCCTGTACCTTCCAGTTTCAGGATTTTGTGGAGAATGTTCATAAAAATATGACACAGCCTCTTCATCTCCAAAACTGCTAAACTTATGAATAAACCTGTCAACTACGAACCTCTGCCCTGTGCGCTTAGGCACATATAAACTAATAGAGGAGATTATGATTAGTAGTAATGGATTTATTCTATTATGAAAATATCTCTAAATATATTGGTAACGGTTATTATCAAACACGAACGAGTTGATAAAAGCGAACTTTTGACCGAATACGTATTTTCGACGTGAGTGAACTTAACACTGAAAGTACTCGTCTGTGAGACAAACACAAATGTTGTTTTTCTACATCCTTCTACACAATCATCTAAATGTCTCTTTAGAGTCTTGGGCCAAATATTAAACGAATTAATGAAGGTAGTTTTATTAAACGAATAATACTTGACTTGTACTTACAATGAATTTTCAGAGTTAAGAATTATTGTAACTGTAAACTTTTTGAGGATCATTTAATTAATAATGTTAAAATCAATTTTCGAAAAAATTTGTAACTGGGCGGTTATGAATGATTATTATAATGAAAATTATAGAAAACATTCGTAATCGTGAACAATTAAGGTTAAAGAGTATTCCTGTTGAACTATTTGGAAATATTAATATTACTGTTCAATATGTAAATACATTACGTAGTATATATTTCACAAGCGTTAAAATATCGTAAATATCTCGAAAAGTAAGGTTTTCCTTAGTTAAGTAAGGAATCTCAAAAAAGATAGTGTTATTAAAAGCTTATATGCTAGACTTGACCGGAAAACTATAATGTAGACTTCAAATCAAATTATATTTATTAGGAAATTCATGATAGTTTTACGCCTATTAAAAATATACAAGGAAATAAAATTAATAGAAAAAAGAGTTTTGACATTTATAAATAGTTCAGTATAAACAGTACATAAATATTTAAAGTTTCGTATCTATATAATTCTAGGCATATTTAACAGGTTTTTTAATGAAATAGGCTCAAAATTCTACGTTATTCATGTGTTTTCTATTTGCTTCATTGGATTTGTGGAAAAATCTTTGCATCAGTTGGAAAAGCAAAAGTCTAACTTTCCAAATTTTTAAATAGTTAGAGAGCAGAAAGTTATCATACTTGTTATGTCTCATAGTTATTATGTCTCTTTTCAGAGAGAACATAAAATATACACTCGTAGGTAAATACCTCTTACTTTAAACGTATCCATTTGCGTTATATGTATTAATCCAATTTACGTTCAATTTTTCTCATAATATGCAAAAAAAACTTGAAGTTAAACTCCTAATACGTCACATATAATATAGAATCGCAATCAATTTAAATTAACAGAATATAATTCCACTATACTCTACGTAGGCAAAATATATATATATATATATGTATATATATATACATATATATATATATATATATATATGTATATATATGTATGTATATATATATATATATATATATATATATATATATATATATATATATATATATATATATTTATATACATACATACATGTTTGTGTGTGTATGCGTGCGTGCGTGCATGAATGAAATTTCATACAAAAAATTTCAATGTACGCATTTACCTTCTTTTCCCAAAGTTTATTAAGAATATCGTCTTGAAATCTATCCACAGCCTTTGGTTTCAATAAATATACGTTTCTTAAATTTTGTAAATGCAAATAATTTTTTTCTGTGAATATTGAATAACGCCTTAAATTTGTTATAGAAATAAGTTCACTTAACGTCTTTTTTCAGATATGATACTCGACTCGACAAAGTTATAAAGTTAAGAGGCGTAAAATGCTAATACGCTATCACTGTTTTCCATGGAAGCGCAGGCTCACATTTTTCTCGTAAATTTTGAAAACCATTATCTTCTGATCGAATTCTTTATCTATGCGGGACCCTTTATATTGTATCATCAATATGACGCACTGCGCGTATATTCCACATCATGATGACTTCGATATTTTCCAATAAATATATTTATATTCTGAATAAACCATAACAATGGAAAAATCTGTAAATTGTTTAGGCCGTAACTGATAAATTAACAATTATCGGATTCAAACATTACAAAATACGATATACATATATGTATATATATATATATATATATATATATATATATATATATATATATGTAAACAAACAAAATATTATGACTTTAGACATTAAGTTTAGGTAATAAATAATTCTAATATTGAATTATCTTTTATTGTGCTATAGTTTGTGTATTTGGAAATCTACACAAATTATATAATCTTAAATTAAACACATCTTTAATATTTTGAAAATTCGCAAGGCAATTTTGAAAATTTTAAAATTTATGATTTGTACCTACAAAACAAATGTAAATAATTCAGTCTATGAAAAGTTTAACGAATTATCGTGTACAAGTAAGTTTAATCAATCATGAGATCTATAAGGAAATCATGTCGTAAAAACTTATAGGGAAACGTCTTATAGGGAAATCATGAGGTAAAAACTAAAGATTATCTTAATTGACTTTAAATCTAAATTTGTTTTTGTCATATGTGATACTACGTATAATGCCTATATATATAATACGTATATACCCTACAATTTCACATATAATTCAAATTTGAGCAAAATAAAAATTATATTTTTCTGCAGAAATTATAATATCTTCAGTGCATTTTCTTTTCTTTTGCAAAGATCGTCCTTACATTAGAAATCCTATTATATCCATAGCGATGAAAAAAATAACAATATTTGAAGTGAAAATATTGCAGCTGTTTTCTTCGAAAAGAAAATAAATAAATGGGTAAAATTAAAATGTCTCCTTTATTAACTTCATATAAATAGATGGCTTTGACTCGAATTCATGTATCCTTTAAACTAGGTGATTGTTTTATTTTTTTTTTGCTATATATTTAATTAGTTTGATTGCTATATATTTATTAACAAAGAAGATGTATTAAGCAAAACAAACAAAGCCCAATTTCTCATTTTAACATACAAATATTCATGGAAGTAGTAAAACTTTATTGAACCTTACCGAGAAATCGTTAATACTTTATATTCTGTGGGAGCTTAAAATCGACTTGATCAAATCGTCTGCCTGGCATCAGGAAAATGTGAGACAAAAGTTTCTGTATTAAAGTTCAATATTCATGTTTTTATAGCTTAGCCGCCGAGTGAGATGTGGTTGCTATCGTATCCTCTTCTGCATGAGTAGCTTTTGCGATTTATATTGAATTCTGATGCGGGAATGGAATCGGAAATAAATGACTGTTCGGTACTTTTGATATGAGTTACATCAAACTTGGAAAGTAAATTATTGAAGATGTATTAATCAATATTTTATATAAAATTAATTTAGAATCTATTTGTCAGATTAGCTGTCGGAAAAGAAAATTGAAAATTAAAACAACTTCTTTAAACGTAATTTAGTAGTAGGGGTTGCAGGATTACGATAAGGGTGATAATAATTAGTGAATCGTGAAGTTGTTTCACGATTCACTAATTACTTTTTTCGAATTTCTTTCCTTTAATTTACAAACGTAACCCAATTATTATTATAAAGTTCTGTTCATTAGCTCGTAAGGGGCTACTAGATTCTAGAAAGAAGGAGTTATAGACTAAAATTAACATACACATTATATAATTGGCCCAAATTCAAAAATTGTATTTTGTGTCTATACTTGCAAAACAATTTTCTTTTTATCTATATAAGTAGGATATGATTGAAAATAATATTTAAGAAAAGCGTATTTTTAGAATTGTTTTTCTTTGCTTTGTCGATGTCGGAGAACACCAAAGTGGCATTTTCATAGCTATTTTAGTACCAGGTCTATATTTGCAACCTCAATTTTTATATCCAAGTAGCAAATGGAATAGTTTGTAGGCTAGAAATATACATATATTTTTTTACATATCGTAATAGGAAAACTTGCAATAAAAGGAAGATTTATTCATTAGCTGTAAAATGAACTAATAAATAAATAAGCTTGTTTATAGAGGAAAACATTTATTAATTGCATATATATACTGAACAATATGTCTTCAGGCTGCAAAAACTACTTAGATAATTACTTCAATAAAAATAGCGTATTCATTTTGAAAGTTAAGTCGAAATTTGATGGTAAATTCTAATGGGAATAAGTATTCGTACTTAAGTCTAGTGAAGGATATATTTAAATTTTTCAATTCAGTATTAATTGAAAAAAAACTGTCAGCACAAATGGAATTCGCACTACGATTAGACATTTAAACACATAATGGTACATAATATTGCTATTAAACTCTAAAAAATTTTAACTTTTCGCGACGACTATATATTGCCTACTATATCTTTTACAGGCGTATTTTTAAAAAAACAATTTTGTTTGTGATATAACTACAAATTAACAAATTTTCGGATTTTTACGTTTGCTTGTGCTTTAATACCTTGTTTATTTCCAAATCTCATGATTCTTGGTCATCGGGAAGTACCCTATAGGTTTAGATTTATTTCCGAGTATGCGGCGTAAATGATGACATTTTTAGCATTTTTCTTGATTGCGTTAACTTTAAAGCTTGATTTTTTTCATCTCTAAGAGACCATAGACTTAAGTATTGAAAATTTTGTGCTAATATCAACTTGATATCTCCACGTATTCTTAAGAAAAATGTCTTGACAGACCGACAGAAGGACAACGAAGTGATCCTATAATGGTTCCCTTTTTCTTTTGAAGGTATAGAATCTTAAAAATATATTTTTTTACGTAATTGACGTTTATGTTCATTAATGTATTCCGTAAATTTGATGCAAGCATAATAGATTTTATTCTAAATGTAGATATTTCAAATAATTTAAAAAAATTAGGTGAATTAAAGAAATATCTATGGAACATCAGGGATGTTTCATAGATATTTCTTTTATAGAAAATAGTGTAAATCGTGTGGAATAATTACGTTATCAACTTATTTATCATACATTACACTAAATATCAATTAAAAATAAAATATGATAGACAACATTTTTCATACATATTGACAATATTATGTTTATTGGTAAATACAAAATTTATCCAGTTATTTTAAATTAACTCATTTACAATTAAATAAAAACGTTATTAGGACAGGCATGCTGTAGTTTTGATTGTTTTTTGAAAATAAATATCAACCACTCGACGTAAAAACGTAAATTTGTCTGATTACGGCTATAATTTTTGTACAACAACGGAGAGTAGGAGTTTAAAAATCTTTAGACTAGATTTGAAAAACTTTACGTGGTTTTGTTCAAACGTACACTGCTTATCTAGAGTATGGGAAAAATATGATCTGTTGCAAGATTCGTTATTATATATATATATATATATATATATATATATATAGTGTGTGTGTGTGTGTGTGTGTGTGTGTGTGTGTATGTGTGTGTGTGTGTGAGTGTGTGTATGTATGTGCATTCTCTGCAATACCTCCAGCGATTATGAAAAAACTTTTATTTTCTTCTAAAGGTAAAGTGATTGAGATTTAAGTCAATTAAAATATTGTATTATTTTACTAAATTAATTACCTGTTATTACGTATATTTCAATTAAACATTAAACTTTGACGTCAAAACTTTTCAGCCTTATTGCTTTCCATTTCCCTTCTCTTATAAGAAAATAAAAAAATGGTAAAAATTTCCCGAGCGAGATAGAAACATCATTTGACGTATTTTATTCTACCAAGAAGTAATGAATGCTCATATATCAAACCTGCATAAATACAACATCAAATGTTTGATTCTCCTTGCTTTAAACAAGCAAGCTAAATAATTCGGACGTTTATTATGATGAACCAACCGATAAAAGGGATATGATAAGTTGAAATTCTTTGATAATATTGAGTGCTTTCTCGGGCATTCATGTTGGTTTTTCTCGGGCATTATTATTGGCATGACAATATTTCTACAATGTGCTTTTATCCTAAGAATATTTACATGTCATATGAATGGATGAGTCACCAAGATTGAATAAGTTTTAAAGGTGCACGTTTTCTAAAGGCGTATCTCCATTAATAAAAGAATCGTTTAAACATATAATATGTAATATGTAAATGAAAAATCTATCTAAACATCGGTAGCAAAACTTAATATATTTACTCATCTATTTACATATAAAAAATGGTGCATAAAAATTTGTACACGAAAGGTTTTTGAAATAAAAATATATAATAATTAAAAAGTGGAACGAAAATAAAAAAAATATTACTTTTTGATTCGAGCTTATCAAAACATCTTTTCTGAAATTTTGCCTCAATCAAGAAAGAGGTAAAAATAAGAAAGCGCATGTAGAGGGGCACCTATACATATGCATAAAGATAAAATTTTTAATCACGCCTTATATCAACGTCATAATAGGCAATAGTGAATTATGAAATAATACATTTTTTTAATAAATTAAAATATTTATCAGTAATATAATAGCAAACATGATATGGTATTTCATTGCATATATATCTATATCTAAATGTAATATA
Source organism: Druceiella hillmani (assembly GCA_039881145.1). NCBI lineage: Eukaryota > Metazoa > Arthropoda > Insecta > Lepidoptera > Hepialidae > Druceiella > Druceiella hillmani. Next base: position 30,697,864 of record JAYKKI010000014.1, on the reverse strand, counting down.
TACATTTTGAGTAATGATGTAGAAAGAGAAAACGACGTTTTTTATAATAAATGATAATATCTTATTGAATATATTTGGCGTTAATTTTGTAGAAATTCATAATTCACAATTAAATGAAACTACGTGATGTAGTATTATTTCTACTTTCTTTAAGTTCTGTACCACGACCTAGTCATCTTTGTTAATAGCCCACCTGAAGATGTTGTAATGCAACGAAACTTAAAAATAATACTACATCACGTAGTTTCATTTAATTATCTACGAAATTTAGGAACAATTAATAAAATGGTATTATATTACTGTAAGCAAATATCGAGGCCATATATGGATTAAATAAAACAACCGTCAATTAAAATATACTAAACGAAAATATTTTTAAGAGTAGAAATGTGAAAAAAATTCTATGTGCATGCGTGTATCAAATTTTTTTGGAGATATTTTTATTTTTAACAAATCGATATTTAGGTATTTTAAATTTCAAGTGTCAACAAAGCAGACCAAACAGTAGAAGCAGTCTAAGAGAGTAACATCTAAAAAATTTGTTTCATCTCCGGCGCATAAATATTGATGCTATTAACCTTATTTCATTAAACGGCGAAATGAAGAAATAAAATTTTAATTTCGTTTTATATTTTAGCTCTACCTTCGTCCGAGCAATTGGTAAATCTTCGATAACATTGGGAATTTATATTGCCATATGAATATTTCCATAACTCGATCGTATTTCTTCGAAAAATATTAATCAATATTTTCCTACTTTATTTAAAAAAGACTTAAAAAAACTAAACTAAACTAATACGTAAAAGAGATCATCGCCGCTCGATCAATCTTTAAAGTCAACTTCAAGGTAACCTTTTTAAAGTTTTGTTCTCTTTTCCTTGAGAATTTTTAGAAAATAAGAATATATTCGTTCAAAACCCTATATTCGTAAATATAAATAAACTGCGTTAAAGGAATTATAATAGAACAAAGCCACCGCCAATATAATGAACACCGCCAATATAATGAAAGCTTAATTATCGTCCACACAAAATATAAAATCGAGGTATGCATATGCCTCAATTTACCGCGGCTACTGTGACTATATCATAAAGTATTTAAAACGAAATTATATAAATTTCGATTGGTGGTTTTGATGTGGAAAGACAAATCCTAAATAAAAAAGATAAATTTAAAAATTTTAAATGGAAGGTGAAATATTTCTGCCGTAATAATTTTTAAGTAACAGACATTGCAGCTTTATCCTCTCAAAATACACTTAATGAAATTGTTTTCTTGCTGCCAGTTGTCACAATGCACATAGCCGCTTATTTTTGTTGTTTTGATAACATAAACAATACTGCACAACTTTGACTACGGTACGCGCTTGAAAACTTTTTCAACTTTTTTTCATTCCGGATTCCTGCGAGCAGGAACATGGCCATTTCCGGCGCGGAAAGTGTGCACGGAGGAAAATAAATCGTTGTGAGCTTTTTATAAGAGATCTGAGAGGGTTTTATTTAAAAACACATATTTGAGCATTGCTTTACTGAAACTTCTGTTTTTTATTTTTCATATTTTGCTGATGGGGAAATGCACCTTATTTTTATTTACGAGCTGTAGAAAATTTAAATACCAGTTGTTTGTAATATCTTATATTGCCATAAGTTTATTTATAATGAATAATACGTGCAAAAAAATACAATAAGTGCCTCACCTCAAAATTTGTTTTTCATTACTGGAAATATTTAATTTAAAATTAGGTTCAAATAAAATATTTGGTTAATCTAAGTAGCTAAGACTTATATAGCCAAAGTGAAAATTAAATTGCAGTCACAAAGACAATCATGAAAAAATTGTGAAAGGTCGTTTGTTGTTTCCACTGGTTTAATCAAATGTGAAGTTGATTAAGTATGTTTAATCAGAATTCACATGGTTAAAATTTTTTATTAAAATTTACATAATTTACGAGCTGCAATAATCTAAATATGACATGTTTCTCATAGGTTTTAAATGAGAGCAAAAAATGAGATATATGATATAAAACTTTTAAATGCTAATCATTAAAATCAACCTTAGAATATTATGTATATTTAAAACACCACTTTGAGAAAAGCGTATGTCCTTAGACGCCTACGTGACGGGAATGGAACACATACTATTGTTTTATCAAGTTTTATTAAATGCTTTTAAAATATGATATCTAAGAAAGTATTTGGTCAAAGAATTAGATAAGCGTAAGTAAATGTGACATTATTCAAAAGAAACATTAAATTTGCTGCTATTGGTTTTTCTGAGAGTTCTGTAAGAAGTACAAACAACAAATGTTGCGTAGAATAAGAATCATCTGTAGCTAACTTCTTAAGTCTGAATTTTAAGATCTGATATGATATTTACTACAAATGGTTTCCGAAGAAATACTTTTTCAAAAAAAGTTTGTTTTGAAGATTTTATTGTTATTTGTTAATTATTCGTGTTTTTATTTATACATTTAAAACTGGATACAAGTCGTATAATGGGCCTTAATGAAATATTGGGTTTTAATGAAATATTTTTTTAATAAATATTAAAATTAATTTATTGGAAATATCGAAGAATAAATTTATTGAAAATGGGTTTCAGACAAAAGCAAAAATTTTAAAAATATGAATATTTTCTCTAAATATACTCTAAATGTTTTTTCTGTTAATTATCTGTCACTTAGCATTGAGTTATATTTTCTAAAATAAGACTATATAATATTATTTAATACCTATTTTATTAATACGTAGGCTCTGATCTTTACATGGCTCTATAAACTGATGAAAAGTAAATATGTTTCTTACTAAAATTATATTACGAAGTAAACCATGCAGACGAGCTTAAAGCTTAAATAAGATTATGTATTAACATGTAATTATCTAAATATAAAGTAGTAGATACAACTGATATCTCACATCGAAATTTTGGATTAATTTAAGTAATTTTGATTCCAAGCTCTAATTAGGTGCTGGGATATCTGTGGCTTTTAAGCATTCTTTAAATCCATGGAGCAAGTGCCAATAATTTTAAACTTAATATTTCTCTATCCAGGCTTAAAGATTACTCTCTACTGTGAATGACTCTCCGTTAAGAATGACTCTCAACTAAGACCAATGATTCTCTATTTGATGGCGTGAAAATATGGCTACCATTTTACACGTACGGAAAGGTAAATTACCTTCTTCCAATATTGTATTTTGCTACATTATAAATGAAAGTCAAATAGGGATCTATTTGAAGTATCTTTCTAGAAAACTTCACTGAATGGAATTTAAAAATCAATAAGGAAAAATGTCACTGAATTTCATTTTAAAAGGTTTGTCCAATGATCTTGAGATGGGGAGAACGAAAATAAATAGTTTCTAGTTTAAAAGTATGGAAAGGTGTATTACCTTGTTTTATATTTTACCACGTTTAAATTGAATTCCCTACATGAAACATATATTTGGAAAATATTAGGTGTATCGCGATAACATCTTCTAAACTGTGAGGATTTGAGGGCAGACAAATAGATGGATGAATAGGCGGGCGGAAGGACGATCACATCGAAGTTATAATTATCTTTTATTTTAGAACGGAATACTAAAATTGACAAATTCACTGTTATTGATTGACTTTTTCGCCTTAAAACAAGCTGAACTAAGATTCAAGTTTTTATTTTTTCTGTAATAGAGTATTTGATTTGATTGTTCGTGTGAAAATAATTTCATTTATTTATTTATTTACTTTAATGTTTTTCGAGCTTATTGCTACAAGAGCAATATCTAACAGCCAACCAAAATACCAGTCCAGCCCCGCTCGACGAGCGGCACGGAACCGAACCTGTGTACCCACAGTTCGTCGCCAAAGACCCTGTGTAATCAACACAACACACCACGGCGATGACATTCATAAATATTTTCCATTTTTTCGTTCACAAACCGACGACAATAATTAAAATCTGAGTTATAGAATGGGTGTAATAAATGTAAAATTAATAATATAAAACAATTTGTATTTGTTATGTATTTGCAAATTCAGATAATTAGGTTGGTACTAAATAGGTATTCGTGTCTCCCAAAATATATCTCACCTTAAAGATATTGATTGATTAAAACAATCCACACAAAATTTCCCAGTATATATAAGTTCTTAAAGTGAAAATTTTGATGACAAATTTAAAATTTATAAAATAATTACGTTTAGTATATTTCATAGAAATTAATTGCTTATTTATAATTAAAAAATCTTTCTTTATTTATTATAAAAAATATTTATTTACACAATTAACTGCTTACTTAATTATAACTACTGGCCTTTGAAACCATAATCATTATGAGCCTCAGAAGACTCAAATGTAGCAATAGCAAAGGAAATAAATTAGAAATTTTTTAACTTAAATCTTGTTATTTTTAATTTATAGTCCTACTAATTATTAATTATATATTACAAATTCTATTTCTCTTTGCGCGCACTCTAAATGTCTCGAAAAGAAAAACATTGTATTAATACCTTTTTAAAAAAGTCTTAATATCTCACTTATATAGAGATACTTTTATGGGCGTTGCTACTATATTATGAAATTAAATTTTAATTTAATTTAAAATGCGAATTTTACGATCTAAAACTTTTCTCTAGTTATGATACATTTCTTAATTTTCAGGTGAGGCCTGTGATACACATTCATCTTTGGTCACATTTTGTTACGACTTAAAATTTATTAATTTTTAGATTTATTAGCCAAGTCAGTCTCCATAAAATAATGATCTTTACTATAAATTTCACTCCCAATATTCTTTAATTTTAAAATAGCTATATTTTTATGAATAATAAAAAATAGATAAATTTAAACGAAACATTTCTGACAAAGTATTTTATATTAATTTCATAGAATTTGTCCTAAAGTATGTTCTGAACCTCTGCTAAATAAAAGCAAAAAAAGAATTTGCAAGTGAACTTAGAACCAAGAATCTATAACTAATTTATAGATTGTTTTAATAAAATATATGATACTAAACCATATGCGATTTAAACATCCCTTACGCAAACGTAAAATTCAAGATATGACAATAAAAGGGATCCGCTTTATGGAGGAATTGCCAATTTCTAATTTATTTTAAGCAAATCATAGTTCTTTTTATGCAACAAAGTTGGGTTTTAAAACTTTATAAGCATGTTTAATTATTAAAGTGATTGTATTAGCAAAGTACCAAGTAATTGTAGGAGAATATTTTGTAGCTTGTCTCTTAGACGCATTGTTCTAATTCTTTTTCTTTTGCGATATCATCTCTTACCGGAAGTTGACCGTATTCCAGGCTATCTTCTCTTTTATTATTGGCATTTGAGAAAATAGTCTGTTGCTTATGTCTTTTTTATTATACCGTATTTATGATTTAGGTAGAATAGTCGAGATAAGTTCTGTTTACAGGTGTTTCATCGACATACATAACACCGTTGCATATTTTTTCAAATATTCTACATATCTTTTTGGTACAATTCTACAAATTATACTAAGTGTTTAGTTTCTATTCTACACATACTAAGTGTTTAATTTATATTCTACAGACAACCAGAAACCATTCGTCTTTATGTCATGTTTATGATATGAATAACCTTTTTTAAATTGATAGTAAATTTAGAATGTATCCTTTCATTGAACTCAAATTACAGTTTTGTTAACTACTATCTTTTCGAAATTTCCATCGAAAGAGGTTTAATTTATCGTATTTGTATATTCATAAAACTTGTTTCTTAAAAACGACCATAGCATTTTTATTTGGCATACAGCTCTATTGTGAGTCACAAGAAGCGATAATGGTAATAATAAGGGTCATGGAAATAATTTGGTACTGCCGAATAATCTATAAATTATTGGATAAAAACTAGTATGTAGTAAACGGAACTGTTTTAGCCTTATTGTCGCATAATACCCTAAGTATCGTATTGTAGCATAATGACCAGCATAATATGCACGTATTAAGTTGCTATACAGTTGGAGCATAGCAGCTTTGTACGTGCATATTATGCTGATTATTTTAAAGGTTTTCATGTTTGTTTGTCTTTATTACCTACCTTTTATACTAGTAGGCCAACTAATATACCATGTTGGTAACACTTCATTCAGTTTTTCAATATTAACCAGTGACCGTGATTTAGATTTGCTTGAAACTAGCAAGATATGGCCCATATACAATACTACCATTATTTGCAATAGTAAATAGCCTATCATAATTAAAATAATAAGAAAAAAATAATAAAAAAATTAAATTCGTTTTCAGGAATAAACAAAAGTAATAATTGTAAAATCTTTTATTAAAAAGTAAGCAAATGCCAACTAACCTAATCCAACTTATTCTTTCCCCGAGTCCCGATCATGTACCCAAACTTACGAACAAGGTTTTGGTCTCACGCGCGCTTCCTATGTTTAAGATCTGATACGAATGTGGTTACGAATAATAGAGAAGACATTAGTGAAACTAAAAAGACCACATACATGATTTTCTTATTTATCACGCCACATTCTTGAGATTTTTAGAATATACAAAGAATTGAAGATATATATTTAAAGTTGTTGTTCAGAATAATCTGAATAAAAACCTGAGTAATTTCGTCTTTATATGAATTATTTTTGGTTAGACAAAAGTAACATTAAGATAAGACATTGGATCTCTACTTTCTCCCGTCAAAATCAATTGTGTAATTTTATGTATGTTTACAGGTATATTAGCCATTCAAATATTGTTTTACAGTTAATGATGGATACTTTTCGTGTACAAAAACTGTTAATTTAATGAAATTTTTTGTCACGTTGTCAACTTGTTAGCAACGCTCGCTATCTGCTCAGACATGCTTTATGAATCAGATACGTGCGTGACGACGAGGTAAAAAACTGCATTAATTTAACAGTTTTTGTACACGAAAAGTATCCGTCTTTAACTGTAAAACAATACTTGAATATCAAATATATTTGTAAACTTTCATAAAATTACACAATTAATTTAGATGAAATAGTAAAACCGATTTTTTTTTGTTCAATAAAAGCCTTGCCCAAATTACAGTTTAATACCTTAAAGTTTATCAATTTTGTAAAATATACAACATCTATTGACACAAAATAAACTCATAAGAAAATAGTGATAAAAAAAAATAGAGCAAGTGTAAAACATAATATAGAATATAGCATAGAAATAGCAATAAGTCGCGTAAAACATAAATACATTTCCATCTTATTAAATCAAAAATTTTCTGCACCGCTACATCACAATTTATCAAACATGAGAACGAATTGTAATGTAGCAGTGCATCCAATACCAGCTTGAAAAAATTTGGTAAACAACTCGCACACTAAATCGATCAGAGATCACCGGGGTCAATGATCAGATATTGGTAATGAAAGCAGTATATGAAAAGTACGGAAGCATCATACACTCATGTATAAGAATTTTAATAAAAAAACCACATGAGTAGCAATATTGTAAGTATATGTCCCATCTTTTAATACATTTAATTAAAAAGCAAGACAAATATTCATAAATAGTGTCCATAAATTTTAATAAGTTTAAATCCAATATGTCCGTTCTATACTTTCTTTAACTTGATGTTACTTTTGTCTAACCTAAAATACTTCAAATAAAGACCAAATTACTCAGCTTCATAGTCAGTTTGCCCTCAACTGTTGTTCAGAGTTTTAACCATAGCTTCGATTCATTTGTATATTCTAAAAATCTCAAGAATGTGGCATAATGAATAAAAAAATCGATCAAATGATCTTGTTAGTTTCATTAATGTCTTCTCTATTATTCTTAACCACATTCGTATCAAATCTTGAACATAGGAAGAGCGCGCGAGACTAAAACCTTGTTTGTTTGTTGGCGACATGATCTCAAACTCCCACTAAATGGAAAAAAGTATTAAATTAAAATAGTTTCTAATAGTGACTCGGTATATGATCTGGGACTAAGGAAAAGAATACGCCGGAAGTATGCATTTGCTTACTTTTTATTTTACAATCAAAACAATTTGGATTTTACAATCATTACTTTTGTTTATCCCCAGAAAGGGATTTAAAATTGTTTCTTATTATTTTAATTAAAAGAGGCTATGTATTATTGAAAATAATGTTAGTATTGTATATGGACCATATCTTGCTGGTTTCAAGCGAATCTGAATCACGGTCACTAGTTAATATTAAAAACTGAATAAAGTGTTACCAACATGGTATATTAGTTGATCTACTAGGATAAAAAGTAGGTAATAAAGATAAAGAAACGTAAAAAACCTTTAAAATTACCACAATAATATGCACGTATTATGTTGATTTATATTAGGGTATTATGCTACAATAAGCCTAAAACAGTTCTGTTTACTGCCCACTAGTTTTTATCCCCTCATTTATAGATTATCCAGCAGTACCAAATTATTTTCATGACTCTTATTGCCATTACTTGAAATCAAACACTTAGTGTATAAGATAATTTGTACAACGATCCAAAAAAGATATGTAGTGTATTTTTGAAAATGTGGAAAGGTGTTATGTATGTTGATGATACACTTTTTAATAGAGCATATCTCGGGTATTCTATCTAAATCATAGTTACGATATAATAAAAAGAAACAAAAGCAACAGATTGCCGTCTCAAATACCGAGTAAAAAAGACAAGATAGCCTTGAATATCGTCAACCTTCGATAAGAGACGATATCGCAAAAGAAAAAAGAATTAAAACAATGCGTCTAAAAGCTACAAAATATTCACACACAATGACAACACTTTTTTGTTATAATCACTTGAATTATTAAATATGCTTAGAAAGTTTTAAAACCCAAATTTGTTTCATAAAACAAACTATGATTTGCTTAAAATAAATAAGAAATTGACAAATTTCTTGAGTGTTACGTTTGCGTATGGGTAAACATCCCATACGCAAACATAAAACTCAAGAAATTTGCCATTTTCCATTTGAAATTTGCCATATGGGATGCATATGGGATATGCGTATGGGTTTGCATATAGGATGTTTAATTATAACAATATATAAATTAGTTACATATTCTTGGTTCCAAGTTAAGTTGTAAATTCTTTTTTACTTTTTTGTTTTTAGTGAAGCTTCAGGATTGCCTTTAGAATAAATGTATCGAAAATTAATATAGAGTACAAAGTAAGGCATTTATATTTTTTATAATTCTTTAAAAATATCGCATCTTAAAATCAAAGAATACAGTATAAAAGAACACAGTAATCAAATAATACAGTAATAGCAGTGAAATGTATAGTTAATATGATTTTTTCATAGATAGCTAATAAAACTAGAATTAATCATTTTTAAGTTTAATTTTTTTTAAAAGACATTAGGACATTATATTTATTGTGCGCGTGAAATGAAATAGGATTTGTGAAACAAAATTTAAAATTATTAGGATTATAAACTAAAAATATCAAGATTTAGGTTAAACAATTCCTTATTCGTTTGCTATGCTATGGGATACATTTAAGTCTTCTAAGACTCATAATAGTTAGATATAATTGTTACAAAATACGAGTAGTTAGAATAAATTAAGCAGTTATTTGTGTGAATAATTGATAAAGATTTTTCAGTAACAAATAATTAATAAATTTGTACGAAATGTACTAAACATATTTACTTAATAAATTTCTCATCATTATTTTCAAGTCGGATCTTAAAAAAATAGAGATACTACGAAATGTTGTGTAGAATGTTTTAATCAATCAATACCTTTGATGTAAGGGGAGAAGAATTTTGGGAGACTCAAATACCTACTTTGTACCAATGAAATTATGTGAGACTGCAAATACATATTTCAAATTGTTTTATATTATAAATTTCATATTTTTTATATTATAAATTTCATATTTTTTCAAGGGTCAGATATATGCGATGAAATATTTCGTTTTCCACTAATACCGACGCGCGCGCGCCGGCCCCGGCGGTGCTGTGTGACTCTTAGTAGTGTGTGTTACACGAACACGTTCGACACAATGGAATCGATTGAGACGCTTTTTAGACTAATTATTAAAGTAAATCCGAGGATAATTTCTCTGTTATAATGTCTCTGTAAATTTTTTGATACGGAATACGATTTAACCTTGGATATGGTTTAGGTTGGTTTTTGACTGAATTTGGGGAATTCCTAAATGAGAAAAATGAAAAAACTATTTTTTATGTATAATCTTTTTGTAAATTATTATGGCAAGCACAGACTAAGATAAGAATAAAAACCCTAAAAAAATGTGCAAATTTTTTTTGTTTTTTTAAATTCTTTGTAAATGATAATATTTAAAGAATAAACATGAAAAACTAAAATTGACCAATTTTTACGTGTACGATGGATTCCTGCTGCATATTGTAGACATAAAACATCATAAAAGTAATTGATACAAGTAAAAAAATTATAACAGAGCAAATTTTATACATTTAAAATATTTTAATGGAGTGATTAATTTAGCGTATAGAATGATAATAGAAGCCAGAAAAACTTTTTTTGAATTTTTGTGCTTATATACCCATGAGCAATATATAAACGAAAAAAAAAATCCTAATTACACGCAAACGAATTCTTAGGGACATGTAATATAAATTAATTATATACAATACGTAGTAATGTTAAAATAATATAACTACTTATGATAGAAAACCTAAAAATTTGTTTGTAAATAAGAAAAAAAATAAAACCTGTAAAGGTTTATAATAAAAATATGTTTAAAAACTATTAAAAATGAAAAGGCCTATATAATGTCTCAATTACTATGATTCGTGAACTAGTCGGATAACAAGCGTCTTAATATGTAATAATTTATTAAAAGATTATTTCAGTAATTTTTTTAATTTTACCCAATGTAAAGTGATAAATCTATAATATTTTATAATTATATACCACATGTATATCAAATCTATGTTTCAACATTTAAACTTTAGGTGTGCAATCAATAGGTAAATTAACAATTTTCAAATTAGTTGGCTTTAAATGTTACGAATTTCAGCGGTATCGAATTACAATAGATACTTTACAGAGTCGGAATTACGGCCAACATATCAAACCCGGAAACGGTACACGCAAGCACGCACACATACACATATGTATATATATATATATATATATATATATATGTATATGCATATGTATGTATGTATACATATATATATATATATATATATATATATGTATATATGTAAATTAACACACAAGATTATCATTGGATTCGCTATGCGCCGACTAGACCTGGAACTATCATATGAAATTAATAGGCTTAATTATATCAGGGGTGAAATGTAACACGCAAACCTTTTAAGTTAACTCGAAGTATTATATCAGACGTACATTTTCTACTGTAGTACATACCCTTTCTCTTTCAAAATTACCTCCTGCAACATTATTTTGAATTTCATCCATAGGATGGTTCTTGCAACAATCATGACGATTATTTTCTTTCAAAGATAAAGTAAAATTGCATCACACGAATTTGCAACTCATTGTCACAATAATAACAAACTTCCAAAAAATTGCAAAATTAGAGATAGTTGGAATAATTTTGCTAGTCCTTGAATAATAATTTCAATGAGTTTTTAAAAAAAATTGCTTTAAAAAAATATTAATATATTTGAACCCCATCAAAAATATTAATATTTTTGAACTCCTATTTTACCGACTTTCATTTTATATCCCACATAATGAACACGATAAAAACAATTTTTTACCCTTCATTTGCCCACTCTTTACAAATCAACTCGAAATAAAGTTTTTTTGTTTTATATCTGCGTCTATTAGAAGCTATAACCATTTCAAATTTTATATCAGCGTTCACACGATAAATGGCCGTAAAATACAGACAAACAAACATAGAGTAACAAGTAATTTATTTTTAAAATTTTGACAAAATATTAAATTCAATTCACTAATATCATTACCATTTTCAATAAAATACAATATTGCACTTACAGATGGATCAATAAAAATTTAAACCTTTAATATTTAAAAAAATTGTACGTTTTTACGTATACAATGAAATTATAAAATGTATCTCCGTAATATACTCAGTAATCTGTAATACTCAGTAAAAGCAAAATATCTATTTAATACTTCTAAAATACTAGTATATTTAATAATTCTGTATTACGCCTATTATACAATTTCTTCAAAACTTTCGTTTAGGACACGTAATAATTTTTTTTTCAATTTTTGTTCCAAATACCGAACGTCTGTAAGAAATCTTATGTTTTCCCATTATTATCTGAAAATAAACAAAATAACAAAAAATTTATCCACTCATTTACAAAGCGACACATAAAACTTACACTGTGTACAAGCCGTGTACGAGTCATAAATCTATGGCACAAGCTGACGAAGAGCGACTGAATCTACCGTCCTCACTGTTTGCAAGCGCAAACGGTACTGAATTCAAAATATGTGCGAGCGCCGGAAATAGTACTAGTTTTTATTTTCATGGAAGCTAGTATGGAACACTCGCGCGCGGAATGCCGTAAAAATTCGGCAACTTTGACCTAATACCAAAGGCTTCATATTTATGTCATAGGTAAATCCATATACAAGAATGTAGCTACATTAATTTAGAATAGATACAGTGAAATGAAAATCGATATATTTTTATAATTTTGTTCTAATATGCGAAAGAGCGGAGAGCCTTTTTGGTAAAAATGTCGTGCAACAAGGTTGTACAAAGGCCATTCTATGCCCTGGTATTTTAATATAATGTCTAACTTTAGTAGTTATTGAGTATTTTCCGAAACCAAACACTCATTTTCGCCTATTTGCAAAATCCGCCCCTAAGCCGGTTTGTAAATGAAAAAATGGAAAATATTTATAAATGCCGTCGCCGTGGTGTTTTGGGTTGATCACAAGGCACAGGGTCTTTGGCGACGCGATGCACTGCGGATACCCAGGTTCGATTCCCGGCCGGTCGGCGATCGGATCTGGACTGGTAAGGACTTTTGTAGCAATAAATTCGTAAAATATTAAAGTAAATAAATGAAATTATTTCCGCGCAGACAATCAAATAATGTATTCCATTACAGAAAAAAAAACTTGAATCTTACTTCAGCTTGCTTTAAAGCGAAAAAATAAATCAATAACAGTTAATAAATCAATAACAATTTTCGTATTCCGTATTGAAATGAAAGATCATTATAACTCGTCCGCTCGCCTATCCATCCATATATTGAAAAATTTCAGGTGTATTGCGATAACACTTTATAAATTGTGAGGCTTTAAGGGTAAAAAAATGGATGGCCATTTGTTTGCCCTCAAAGCCTCACAATTTATAAAGTGTTATCGCAATACACCTGAAATTTTTCAAATATGTGTTAGAAATAGGGAATTCAATTAAAATGTGGCACAATGTAAAAAGAAGGTAATACACCTTTCCATACTTTTAAACTGGAAACCATTGATTTTCGCTCTCCCTGTCTAGTGGAAAACCATTGGACAAACCTTTGAAAATGAAATTGGGTGAGATTTTTGATCATTCATTTTTAAATTTTATTCCGAGAAATTTTCTAAAAAAAATGCTTCAAATAGAGATTTCAATTATCGTATAGGAAAACATAAAATTGAAGGAAGATAATATACCTTTCCGTACACGTAAAATGGTAGCCATTTTTTTCTGGCCATCAAGTAGAGAATCATTGGTCTTAGTACATAGTTATTTTTTATAGAGAGTCGTTTTTAGTAGAGAGTCATTCATAACAGAGTATTTTTTAAACCTGCGAAATATTAAGTTTCAATTTGATAGCACTCAATCCTTAATGACAGATAATTGGCAGAAAAACTATTTAAAGTTTATTTAGACACATTATTCATATTTTTAGTATTTTTGCTTTTACCTGAAACCCATTTCCAATAAATTTATTCTCTGATTATCTGACTTCTTACTGTGTAATATGAAACCATTTGTGGCAAACATCATATCAGACCTTTGAAATCAGACTTAAGAAGTTATCTACAGATTATTCTCATTCTACGCAACATTTGTTAGTTGTATTTCTCACAGAACTTTTAAAGGGGTATATGAAAAATCAATAGTAGCAAACTTAATATTTCTTCCAAATAATATCACATTTACTAACGGTTTTTTAATTCTTTGTTCAAACACTTTTTTCTTAGATCTGATATTTTAAAAGCCCTTAATAAAACTTAATAAAACAAAAGTAGTTATTCTACTTCCGTCGCGTAGTCAACTAAGCATATGTTTTTCCTAAAATTGTGCTTTAATTATAAATAATATACTAAGGTTGATTTTTAATATTAATATTCAAAAGTGTTTTAAACCATATCTTTAATTTTTTTGCTCCCAGTTTAAACCTACGAGAAAAATGTCATATATAGATCACTGCAGCTCGTATTTACAACTAATTGTCAGTATTTCTCCTAAGTAAATAATGTATATTTTTATTGAGTTTTTAACCATATGAATTCTGATTTAAAAAAGTTAAAGTTAGTTAAACATAAATCTCAAATTACACGCACAAGCAACATCACATATGATGAAATTAGTGCAGACGACATACCTTTCACAATTTTTTCATGATCAGCTTTGTGACCGCAATTAAATTTTTACGTTGGGTATAAGTCTCAGTTACTTAGATTTACTATGCACCTAATTTTAAATGAAATATTACTAGTATTGAAAAATTAATTTAAGGTAAGGCATGCATTTTTTCTGAACATACTGGTCAATATAAATAAACTCATGGCAATATACGAAATAACAAATCGGCCATACAAATTTTCTATAATTCATAAATGAAAATTAGGCACATCTCCCTGTCAACAAAAGATGAAATATAAAAAACAGAAGTTCAGTAAAGCAATGCTCAGATATGTTTTCAAATATAACGCTCTCGCATCTCTCATAAAAAGCTCACAACGATTTATTTTCCTCCGTGCACACTTTCCGCGTCGGAAATGGCAATGTTCCTGCTCGCAGGAAACCGGAATGAAAAAAAGTTTGGATTTTCAAGCGCATACCGTAGTCAAAGTTGTGCAGTATTGTTTATGTTCTTAAAACAACAAAAATAAGCGACTATGTGCATTGGGACAACTGGCAGCAAGAAAACAATTTCATTAAGTGTATTTTGAGAGGATAAAGCTGCAATGTCTGTTACTTCAAAAATATTTCGCCTTCTATTTCAAATTTTTAAAATTATTTTTTTCATTTAGGATTTGTTTTTCCACATTGTTGCAAGTAGAGAGTCTATATTGAAATACCAATCATTGACCGAGGACTGTATGCGGAATATTTATAAAATTACATTTTGAATACTAGACATTGTGAGGGTATAATTTATTATATTTGAGTCACAGTATCCGCGGTAAATGGAGGCATATAACATACATACCTCGATTTTACAGTATGTGTGAATGATTATTAAGCTTTCATTATATTGGTGGTGTGTAAGTTTGCGTGCAGAATTATTATTGGTAATTGTTAACTATAATAATCTTTATTTGTATGGAATTAAAAATAAGACACTACATTAATTTACACTTATTACGTTGAATACAGACAATTATTGATCTATGTATTAAAATATTTAACAAAGTTGTTATAGAGGAGATGTTGAAATTTTAATCATATCCTATCCTTATTTTAATTTTCATATATATATATATATATACATATATATATATATACATATATATATATATATATATATATATATACATATATATATATATATATATATATATATATATATATATATATACAAATATATATTGTTACAGATTTATAAAGTTATTTAGAAAAAGAGGAATGTCCTCGGATACTGACGATCAAATCTCACTAAGAAATTAAGAATTTGCCATAATTTCATTTAATTTGTCGCTAATCATTAACTTGTGCAGGGGATAAAGAAATACCGATCTTGTTTTATTAAACACATAGCTTTTCTTAAAATTATTATCAATACCTATAGAGAGTATTGTCACCTTACGTTCAATTAGACGTAAAGTAGTTTTTCCTTTAATCATCTTTTATTATATAAATTTCATTTAACCATCTTTTATTATATATGGTGGTAATTTGTAACATTCTTTCCAACTTTATTATGTTAGCCACATGTACCTAAATAAACATAATTAATTTAAAGTTTTCGTTCTTTTCTGAAAGCTTCCTTTATTGTAGCTAAAATGGCTTTATTTTCCATATTATTATAACCCATATGGCTATAATAACATTATTTAAAGATATATTGAAATATAGTAGGTAAAAAATACATTAAATTGTAAGACGTCGTGAAATTTTTTTTTCGATTTCTTATTTCTAGTCAAACATCTGACTACAAAAAAAATTATTGAAAAAAATGGTTTCGAAATATGTTCAAAAATATGTATTGTAACCAGTTCGATTTATGGTGATGATAATTTTTATCTGCGGAAAAAGAAATTTGCTACGAAAAGGACAAAAACTGCTCATTCGATTGGTTATTAGATAGATTCTTCATAGATCACTTTTGTTATTTTTCAGATATGACAGTAGTTAACATATCAATCACCGACATATATGTATACTTACCCATATACATATCTATACATGTGTATATATATATATATATATATATATATATATATATATATATATACATATTTGCTCTCTTCTAAAATCTGCCAATGAAGTTGGACAACAAAAAGATTGTGGATGCATATAAATTTCTATGCAAATAATTTAAAAAAGACTAGAGAAGAGAAGAATAATCACCGATCCGTAATGCTACTATCGCTACTTGATGTTTTAAAAAAAGTTAAAATTTATTTATCTACATACATCTGACTCCTGCAAAATAAAAATAACCTTCGAAAAGTAAAATAATTGATGTATACTTTACACAAAATTTCAAATGGGCATTTTCATTATATGTTTGTCGAGTGCATTGCATTTAATTCTGACTAAATATATACGTTTGTAATCTTTTTCTCATTAGGGATATGGAAAACTGTAAAAGCGCAACAAATTTTTTGTTTAAAATTTCAACAGGCAATTCATGTACTATAAAATAAATTAAATTTATTTTGAATATTTACATAAATTAAGTATTTAATAATACTTGACAGAATTGAATAAATATTTTAACGGTCAATGTCTTACCGTTGATGGAAACATAAATATTATAAGGTTATATATTTGAGGGTGAAGTCAATGTTTGATAATGCATACTTGCATTGGTTTGATCATGCCTCCTAGATGCATGCCGAAAGGTTACCCTAATCTACCACGGAAGCTAGGTCAGTAGGCGAATGGTTTAGGCCCAAAAATGTAACACGACAGTGTATTATCTTGACATTGACTAGAAGTAAAATGAGCAACGATAAAAACAAGTGAATGTAAATATTAACTGTATTAATAGAATCAATGCGCGTAATAGTTTGCTCGCAATTCGATACAGTAAAATGTGGAATTATATATATGCATATATATATATATATATATATATATATATATATATATATATATATATATATATATATATATGTATATATATATATAAATACATGTGAACCACCTTATATTATTTTTATTAAAATCTAAACCTACAAAATCACTCGAAACAAAGACAAGTGCGTCGAGATAAATGACATACTACGTGTAAGTCCATAGATTGTACAGAGTTCGTGCAAGAAAATTTGGCGTATATACATTCAGTAAAATTAATAAAGTGTCATGACAAATCGACGAACCGATTGAAAGTTGTACAGAGAAAAGTCAATTGAAAAAATAGCCGGGATGCCAGTGCCCGATACCTTTTTCCGTGACTGAAATAGGTCGGGATATATTGCCACTGTTGTAAATAATATTAACTACAACTGTATTTGCGGGTGAATTACGGATTTATAACAAGTAAGTACTAATGTTGGTAGTCTTTTACTTTATGATGTACACTTAAATTTACTAACAAAATGATTATATTTACGTAAATTTACAATAAATAAATAAAAAAATATAATTTTTTTTGGTTTGCTTTGACACCCTTCTAACTTCTAGATTTTATTATGGCCAACATACACACTTCTTTTGATTCTTCAAAATTTTTAGATTATTTATGTACGGATATCTAGGTCCTTTGAATACAATATATTTTGTTTTTAAAGACGCCCTCCTCAATATGCTTCCAATGTGCCAAATGATTATGGTTCAAATATTACTTTTAATTTAATTTTTAAAATCCCTTTGGCAATTTCCTGATATTTTGAAAATCAGGATGATTGACTGATTTTTGAGAAATACTCAAATTATTTTCATATTATGATGTATTTGCCACTATTATTTCAATAATATTTTAGACTTGGTGTTTTATTGTCCGAATTAGTAATTTATTATAAAATTACCTAAATAAGGTGACACGTGCTATGAACTATACATGTTAATTTGATATTAATTTATAATAAGTTCAAATAAGAACGCATTACGTTTCCTCGATATTTAGGTGTATGATTCACAGGAATTTGGATATTAGTAAATGTCTGAATAAATACAAAAAATAATACATCATTTATAAATAAAACTGCTCCGAATTGCTTCCTAACTTTAAAATAGTATTAATTGTCAGGAGAAATGCGAAGGTAACATGAATCAGCTCTTTTCAGGTTTTTCAAATCTATTGTCCAAAAATTGGAGAGGTGCAGAGATTATAATCTTTAAAAAAGTTTCATATTTTAAAAACGGACATAAAAGTGAAAAAATGGTATATGAAATGTTTGTTGTATTTTGAAGATCTTTCCAATGAAGAAAAAAATGGAGACAGACCTCTTATCAAGTGATGGGAAGTCCCTGTCTATTTTGTACATTTGGCAGGCATAAACAAAATTTTATTTTGCTTCATATTAATGGGAATATATGAGTATATGAAATATCCACGCAAATCTGGAGGCAGAGACATTTAAAACTGTGGAAACTCTTGTGTGACTGTGATTGAAGGAATGTTATGAAAAATTATGAAGTCTCTTTGTCATATTGTATATATATTTATATATATATATATATATATATATATATATATATATATATATATATATATATATATATATATATATATACATACATATATATATATATATATATATATATATATATATACATACATATATATATATATAGATACGTATATGTATATAGACACGTAAGCGCTGGGATATATAAACAGACACGTAAGTCATCATATAAAGGATCCGTTATACTTTTTCACTGTATATATATATATGTATTACCTGAAACTGTAAGTTGAGATTGATTTTAGAAAATCAATTAATACATAATTTGCCTTATCGTGAAACTTGTTTTCTTGAAACACATACCATTATTGACATTAACTTATGGATACAATTTAGATGAGATAATTTAATATAATAATATAAAATTCCTTGTTAAGCTCATCCATACAACATATTTGAACAAGTTATAGGTAATTATTAAATTGTTCGATTATCGCACTAACCTTGTTGAACTCGCAATATTCACGAATTTCTCATCAAATATCGTTTAAATTCTGTGAATTTTAACGTCCTTGCAATATAATGGTTATCATTATTATCTGGGTGTATTTTTCAACAATATCTTTATTATAGACTACGTAGTAAATAATCATGCTACATTCAATTATATTAGACTATTCCAAAAATAAATAAATTAAAGGTAAAACTGCCGCAAGTTATATATTAGTTGATTTACATCTATATTTTACACCTTGTGAGCAACATTGTTGTTATTATGTTGGAAACTACTTAACCCGCCATCTTCATTCATTAGTTAGCTCTACAAAATATTTCTAGTTCTTCCTCGAAGTATGGAGTAGTTTTTTTATTACAATGTCAGTAACTCTGCTAGATAAGGAAAATTTTGTTCCCATAAAGATTTTCGAATTTTCGGAAGTAGATTATCATGGATGACGATTATCAGAGAGCTTAACATTCAATTCTAACTTTTCCATCGAAGCTTCACCTGTTTATAAATGAGGTATAGAAATTTATTCTTTTCATCGCTTTTGTGTTTACTATAGCGATTAGCAGCACTTTTTTATCTCTGCCTCTCTTATTTGCTCTCTCCCGCCGAAAAACATGTCCCAACTATTTGATTCTGAAGGACTTGATTACTCATAAAATATTTGCTTGCCCATATTTAGTACAAATTCCATCGTTATACAAGTTTCTCCAGATATCATTATTTTGACCGCACCAAAAATTTAACGAAGGATTAGGATTAGGAGTAGCCTATTCTTTTCTGCTCTATTGATTGCTTAGGTTTCGCTACCACACAAAATGATAGGTCTGATGAGCGTTTTATATAGGTTTATTTTTGTATTAACAGAGATGAATTTTGATTTGAGTTGTCTTTTCAGACCATAGTAACTTTTGTTTGCCAACAAAAGTCAGTTCCAAATTTCAACTTTTATCTCATTTTTATTGATAATGAGTATACGCAGATATTAAAACTAGCTCGTATTATGGCTCCTATTTTTGTTGCAATATTTGATTTGTGTTTATATTTTAACGCAGGATTAAGCTATATACTTGGAATATGTATGAAGTCTCTTTAAAAATTAATTTTAAACCATCTTTTATTCTGAAATAAACTTAGTTTCGTAAATTGTGAATCGACTGTGTTGCATGATGGAGAGAAACTTTACAATTATTGAGGAGAATATCAGTTCTTAACATATTACTTCATGCCAATTGACATCGCTTCATTAAGCTTTTACTTTTATTTATAATTTCTGTAAAATCTTAATATAATTAGTCTTATATTGGATTAATTTTTCTTTATTATTTTCGTTTCTGCACTTTAATATACACTAAAAAGGAAAAACCATTAAAAATACCATTGGTTTCTTTCGAGCCTATCTGCTTACTGTTTATATAAATGTTAATTGAAATCAAAGCAAGAACGATCCAACAATTTTTTTTATGTTTTCTTACCAAAAGTAAACTAATTAAATTTGCAAATATACTATAGCGAGAGATCGCCCCGAGCGATGATTTTTACCCGACTGCGATGCAGCAAAAGAAGAGTAATGAATTTAACAATCTATGTATTATCTAAATAATTACGATCGATATCGGTGACGCAAACCCGTACGATTTTTTCCCCATCACAAATCGTTCAACGCGGCTAAAGTAGTTTTCACTTCAAAAAAATTCGACATGAAATTAAGGTTTAATTTTTCCTTTTACATCTTAAATTTCTGTTTTCAAAATATTAAGCGTTAAATAGGGGGAGTGTATCCCTATTCTCTAATTACTCAACTATGAGATTTAAAAATTTGGAAATTATAAATACAAGAGATTGTTGATTAGAAATTATTAACAAAAGTTTTAGACAATTTCTTGTTCTAAGATATTGAAAGTAAAAAATTGCGACTCTCTATATGAAGTCTAATTAAATATTTCCGAAATGAAGCTGAAATAGACTTCGAGTATACATATTTATATACGCTGATACCGCTTTACAATGCATTAAGTTTTAGTGATAACTGCTATAAAACGTTACATGCAATATGTAACACATCCATCCTCAGTCCTTTAAATATTATCTTAGCTTCTATGTGAATAAGTGCGAGGCCTCAGTAATTTTTCATTTCACATCTCAACTTGACTTATGCAATTAGGATGTTTGTTAAAGGAAAAGAGAACATGTAATTATACGTATTTTGTTGCAGTTAACTAAGGCTAATGTTGGATGCACTCTTATTCCTACACCAAGTTGGCCACTGATAAAATAATGAACTGTAAGTGAGTCGGGCTTCACTCTTAAACTTGAACTGCCTTTCATATTGAGGTACTTCGATCTTAAAACCAAAGAAATCATATAAAGTGATTAAATTAAGCAAATGATAGTAGTTTATTCTTAGCTGGATATATATGCAAGTAGTGTTGATGAGAACAATATATTCTA
Organism: Druceiella hillmani; assembly: GCA_039881145.1. Lineage (NCBI taxonomy): Eukaryota > Metazoa > Arthropoda > Insecta > Lepidoptera > Hepialidae > Druceiella > Druceiella hillmani. The sequence continues at coordinate 30,675,971 of JAYKKI010000014.1, read as the reverse complement.
TAAGCAGTGAATGCATATATATATATATATAAATATATATATATATATATATATATATATATATATATATATACATACTTACATTTTCTTCTTCATTCCAGTTAACAGATCTCGGTCTTTTCCGACTCACATTAAACATTTTTATAATATTAACGGTTCACACAGCGACGTAGAAATTACCTGTCCCGTACGTAAATCTGACAGCAGCATTAAGCAATTATAAGACGATACGATATCGAACGTCATTATTTAGATAATACCATATACTGTTAAATTCATTACTCTTCTTTTGCTGCATCGCAGTCGGTTAAAAATTATCGCTGGCGGCGATCTCTCGCTATAGTGTATTTGCAAATTTAACTAGTTTACTTTTGGTGAGAAAAGATGAAAAAATTTGTTGGATCGTTCTTGCTTCGATTTCAATTTACCTGTATATAAACAGTACAAGATACAAGTAGATAGGCTCGAAAGAAACCAATGGTGTTTCCTTTTTAGTGTTTATTAAAAAGCAGAAACGAAAATAATATAAGAAAATTAATTCATTATAAGACTTGTTATTGAATATATTTGGCGTTAATTTTGTAGAAATTAATTATTCACAATTAAATGAAATTACTTGATGTAGTATTATTTTTACTTTCTTTAAGTTCTTTACCACGACCTAGGTTTCGTTGAATTACAAAATTTTCAGGTGGGCTATTAGCAAAGATCTTCACTAACACATCTTTGCTAATAGCCCATCTGAAGATATTGTAATACAACGAAACTTAGGTCGTGGTAAAGAACTTAAAGAAAGTATAAATAATACTACATCACGAAGTTTCATTTAATTGCGAAGACTTATTATGTTAAGATTTTACAAAAATTATGAATAAAAGTAAAAGCTTAATGAAGCGATGTCAATAGGCACGAACTCATAAGTTATGAACTGATATTCTCCTCAATAATTGTAAAGTTTCTCTCCATCGTGCAACACAGTGGAGTCACAATTTACGAAACTAAGTTTATCTCAGAATAAAAGACGGTTTAAAATTAAATTAAATTTTTAAACAAGCAACTGCTTTATAAAGGTTTCAAGTTTAGAGCTCAATCCTGCGTTAAAATATAAACACGAATCAATTATTGCATCAAAAATACGAGCTATTTTATGTATCTGGGTATACTCATTACTAGTAAAAATGAGATAAAAGTTGAAATTTGGAACCAATTACTACGGTCTGAAGAGACAACTCAAATCAAAATTCATCTCTGTTAATACAAAAATAAATCTACATAAAAGGCTCATCAGACATCATTTTATATGGTAGCGAAACCTAGGCAATCAATAAAGCAGAAAAGATTTAGCTATTTGTCTTTGAAATTACGATTTTTTTATTCGATCAATTTTTGAAGCGGTGAAAGGAAATAATATCTGGGGAAGCTTATATAACGATGGAATTTGTACTAAATATGGACAAGCAAATTTTTGAGACTAATCAAGTCCTACAGAATCAGATAGTTGGGACATGTTTTTTGGCGGGAAGATCTGGACCCAGTTAAAAAACTGACTTTGCAGAGGAAGACGCCTACAAAATAGTTGGACGATGTAGAGAAAGACTTAAACATTTTGGGAGTCAACAGGTGGAGAAATCTTGCATCAAGTCGTACCGCCTAGAGGGAGCAGATTGAGAAAGCCTTGGCATGCATCAGTCTGTAGTGTTGACAAAGAAGAAGTATGTAATACAATAAAAACAATAGCAGGTACCGGTCGGGAAATAAATTTCGTATAAGAAACAGTTTACCAAAAAGAAACGCTTTGCGTTTATGGTATTCATTAACTACTTTCATAGGTGGACAAAAGTGCAGTATCACCTGGTGCTAACTTAATTATCAGTTAGTTTTGTTGTTCGACATTATCTACATTTCTAGTATAGGTAACATACATAAAGATATATAACTTTAGGGTTCCATGCCTAAGGACAAAAACGGAGCCTTTATAAGATGACTTACGTGTCTGTTTATATATCACAGCGCTTACGTATACATACATATATATAAATATGTATGTGTATATATATATATGTATATATATATATATATATATATATATATATATATATATATATATATATATATATATATATATATATAACCCAGCCGTTTGGCCGTTTTTTTAGAAATCGTTTGAAGCAGAAGCTTTAAATTTGGCGTAGTAATTAAACATATAATTAATAATTAGTAGTAATTAAACATGTTAACCCGCACATACCTATCTCCTAAATATGTTTAAGTTTTCAAGAAATAAAGAAACTATATAATAACACATTAACAAAAGACAAACAATTGTGCGATTTTTTGCATCCATTTTCTTTACAATTTTTTAATTATTGATACAAGTTTTGTATATATAAGTAATAGCGAAGCTTTCCAGTTGCTAGTTTATAAATGAAGTCATTTAAAATTTAAAAGCTAACCCAGCTTTCAAATAGAAAAAAAATATTAGTTCATGCCTGACTTAAATATTCCATTTATAAATCGTGAAGATTCGAATGATCGCAAAAAATGTAGTCTATGGGGAAATACGTTAATGGAAAATTATTGCAGGAAAATGAGCACTAGAGAATTATAATTTCTCAATATTTAGCTATTCTTTGCCTTTTCAAGCAAAGCTAACATTAAAACTTGTAACACAGTAACACCTTATTTGTTTAATCATGATCATAATCATATCATGAAGTTAAATAGCATAATTTCTATTACTGAAATATCTACATAAATATTATATAAAGTTTCTTAACAGTGTAGTAGATGTAACATTAACTAATAAGTTATTTTTGTTAATCTTTTATTTTAATTTCAGTATTTAATTTTGCACATAAACTATCAATAATACAGTTTGGTAATTTACATCGTTATCAATAAATGAACACAAAACATTACTTCCAGCTAAGAAAATAAACGGGTTAGCTTCGTCAAAATGATAAATCATAACTAAGATCCCAATTGCTGTTACCCAAACAAAACGTATCGCATTGTTAACTGTATTTATTATGTAGAGATGTTCGTGGTTAACAAACCAATGTACAGAAAATTCAGAAAATATTAATTCAGTTTGCCCTTTGTTACAACAGGCGTAAGCTATTTCCCTACAGACGATTATTGATTTGTTTTCAGAGAGAAGCAAATATTGTTGTTTGCTTTCAGAATTAATTACCAAGCATGTGTTTAATAGAATAACATTTTAATCCAAGAATACCTAGAAATATTTTTGATATATTTACATTTTCTCTCTAGTGTATTAAACATATTTCTATGTACGGCTGATAGTCCCCTAATAGCTGATGGTCATGTTTTCGGCTGTTCTTTGAGAAGGGACTATTTTACTAACTTCAATAAACCTTCGATATATTTTTCCGTTTGTATGAATGCCTGCCTTTTATTTTGTTTGACAGTTTGACTAGTTGTCGACTTCTGGATATTTACCAGCTAAATTATTAAAAATTAATCAACTTGCGTCTTTTATGTGGACAAAATATATCTGCATTAAAAATACAGAAATATAATAAACTGATGGCCTCTTTACTTAGTAGGAAAAACGGATACAGAAGTAGCTTTAATTGTCTGTGAGAAAAATATAAGGATTTAAATATAAAACTGCCAAAATAAATTAAGAAAATATTATCAAAGGGTCAAATGAATCCGGTTTCTATATTTGCGTAGCTTATAAGTACGTCGTGAGGTTTATGAGATTGTTGCTTAAATAGTGTTATATTGTTTTTATACCCTAGTTTTTATTTGAGGTCAAAATATTTGATTAGGTAAAATATTATTTTAACTTTACTAATAAATTAAATAATAAAGTAATAAATTAAATACAACTTCAGATATCAAAAAATAATGAACAGGCAAATATTTTTACATTAACTCTATATATTCGATGAGCCACAAACAGAAAATAGGATGTTAATAACGACTTACGTCAAAAGTGTGTCCTTCAATGGAATCTTTTATAAAAGTTTAATTTTACTCTACGAGTTTTAGATGGCCTAATAAAATTGAATTTTGTTTAGTGAATATTGTGATTTCTGATCATAATATTTCATGATATAGTTTATAAAATTCTTTAAAAACTTGATGTTGTTCTCAAATATTTCTAAGCCGAGTAAATCAAACCTTTCCAAGAAAAAGAAATGATAAATAATTAGTACATAATATTTTAACTTTACTAGTAATAAATTAAATACAAATTCAGAAGTAAAAAAATAATGAACATGCAAATATTTTTACATTAACTGTTCCGTAACTTCCTTATTATCTATTCAACTCCTATTTTTCATAACTAGTACTAGAGAGTCAGACAATCAATCGCGATATGCTATGTTACTACTATTTTATTTTATGCAGAATATATTTTCCGGCTGAGGAACTACTATTTGGCTTCACAATATTTTCAAATTAATTCAACCATCTCTGCGCTGCAGTTGCTTGTAGTGAAAGACCTATCAATGCTTTGATATAAGAGACAAAATTTCGAACATTCGTTTAACACCGTTAAGTATGAATGATATGAGATTTTAGTTTTTTCCGTATTTATTTTACCTCGTTTAAGGATTCTGTAATGGAATAGGGAAGCTTTATACTTCTGTCTATATCTCCGTGTCCTTCTGATTAAATTTAGGTTCCATTTAACATTTTTTCAAATTCGCTTGCAAAATACTACGGTTCAAATTAAATTTTTTGTAATTTCTCAACTTTGTTTTTTATATAAATTAGATTCTTTAATATTTCTTTCTATTAACTAACGTGAACCATTTTAGGCGATATACACGAATATGAAACACTATTGTGCATACCCCTAAACATTTCTATTTTTTGTACATAAATGTCATAACAAAACCAATTTAATTCCATTTCAAATGAACTATTTAGGTGCTATAATAAATTTTTGAAAAGAAATAAGTAAATATTTTTTTTACTTTTATTCATACTTATAGCAAGATGTAAGATTGAAAACTGGTTGTCTCATCATTTAATGTATGAGTCATGAATCAGCTATCAATATGATGTACTTGAAAGTAAGTTAATTGATTAAAAAAATTACCTAGCCCACTTTGATTAATGGATAAAAGCAAATACACTCATCATATGAACCAAGAAAGCATATCATCCGTTGGTGTGAATTCTATAGAAGATAAAGTGACTAGTAAACTGTTGTTAAGTATTCAAAACTAACATGACAATATAGTCACATATAAACATAGAAAGGCCTCTTTTAAATCCATAATAATTAGCTAAAGTAATTACATCTAATTTACATCAGTTCATGGACCTTATAGGGGTTATTAGGTTCATGCATCAGTTTATGTACATGTACGCTAAACGTACAGAATTGTCGTTCATAAATGAGAGAAAGAAAATTTTTAAATAGATAGAAATTTACCTTTTGACAGAGTGATAAAGTAAAGGTAGTGTAAGTTTTTATTCGACGATCATACCGAGAGTTCTGAGAAAAGATTGTGATAAAACTGTTGCAGTATTTAATTTTCGGATATTAAGTCACAATTTATTAAAAGCGTGCTCTTATTAAAATGGTTTTAAAGATATTCTGAAAGTAGTTTGCACAAAAATGTTATACTTTAAATGCTTAGACAAGTTCGATTGAGTCTGTAATTCATGACTGCCTTATCTTTTCTGTATTACGAAATCAGAAACAAGACTCGAAAAGTAAATATTGAAACTTCGTCCATCAAGTCTTGATTGAATAGCGAATAAAAATTAAATATTTCATTAAGTAGTTTTATATAAATCTGTAAGTTATATATTACAATTTATTTCTCAATCTAATTATATTTCAAGATAAAATTTTATTGTATTTTAAGATATAATGGCAAGACTAAATTTTATTATTAATTGTGTCTATAAGTTATTAAATTACTTACACAATATTTTTAAACGTATTCTGTCACATGAAATATATTCGATGGTTTGCAGACACAGAAAATAGGACGTTTGTAACGACTTACGTCAAAAGTTGTATCCTTCAAAGGAATCCCTTACAAAAGTTTAATTTTACCGTACGAGTTTTAGATGGCTCAATAAAATTGGATTGTATTTAGTGAATATCATGATTTTTAATAATAATATTGCATGATTTAGTTTATAAAATTCCTTGAATACTTTAGAAAATTCTCAGATATTTCTATGCCGAGTGAATTAAACTTTTCCAAGACAAAAGAAATGTTAAATCAGTCAGTACATAATTTCTTGATAAATAGGGGGAAGAATTTTTAGTGGTGTTTTTAGAACACAACCTTTTACAATAAAGATAAAGGATAGGGACTCAGATTTAATTATTTACTATTTACTGCCTTACGTAAATTTCCTTGAGAATTTAAAAAACAGAATATTGCTTTTAAGGTAAGCTATCGTAAATATACTGTTCTACAAGTCTAATTATGTATTTAGTTCAAGTAAAACCTTGTATGTTCCATATAATGATTAATTACATAATCTGCTATGTAAACTGTGCTGCACACAAAGGTTCTTTATTAGATTTTATTGCTGTTTAGCTAAGGAATTCTAATATTCAAAATAAACTGACAGAATTATGTTAAACAGATTTTTTTGGTTTCTTAAATATATAAAAGAGTGCACGTAAGCTGTGTTTAACAAAATTGTCAGTTTTCGTAAATTTTCGTAGGTATTGCATAATTTAATATAAATACTAAAAATCTAATAATAAATTAATAAAAAAATAGTAAATAAATTATTATTAAAAATCTTAATATCTCTAGTTAGCAACTGCTTACTTATTTACTTAAAATAACCATTGAACGAAACGTGGAATAGTTTTACAATGTATTGAAAAGGGTCAAAATAGTGATGCAGGTAAAATATATTTGATCTAGCAATCCTTTAATTAAAACAAAAATAAAATGCCATTCGCCAAAATATCTTTAAGCTTAAGCATAATACGTTTAGTGCGGTAGGTGATTTTGGACCTACTACGGCGCACTGACTCTAATGGAAACCCATTTTATAGGTTGACAAAATTTTATTTTTCTTCAACTGCCTTTATATATTTTACTTTCAACTTTTCTCTATATAACAAGCAATTTGGAGACGATATTTTGGATATGATTTCAGAATCGCTATATGTTCTGAATATTTTAATGCGTAACTAGATAGTCAGTTTTCTCAACATTCTAGTCTCGATCGTTTCTTGACAGAGTTGATTAAGTAATACTTGTCATGGTATCGTTTTTATACACTTATGATTTAATAAAAATAAATAATATCACAAATTGATTTGTGCAAAACATAAAAACATTAAAAGTTAGTATTAAAACTGCTGTAAAAGTATGTAGTCATATGATACTCAAAAAGAACATCATTCTTTTTTCCTGAGAAATTATTTGCTGTAGCTATAACCTAACTGAAGACCGATTACATAAATTAGAGCCATTTAAAAATAGTATGTATTTATATATGTAGGTGCCTGCGTCAAAAAAACATGTGCTGAAAAAGTACCACTTGTTTTAAAAAAAGAACTGTTGTCATAATTAGTCATAAATAATTAAAGATAAGAAATGTTTTTATTAAATTACATATGTATTTATATGCTTATTATACCTTTCACAGTCGTAAAAATAACATGAATTTACCAAAAAATATAAAACTTAGAATAATAGTCAGAGTTTTCTTGTAACCAGCTAGATTGATTCTATTAACCTTGTATTTTCTTGATTGGTATGTCACGTAAAATTCCGATAAAAGTGATAAATAAATATTTTTTTTCGATAATATCATTTTCTTCTTTTATAGTTACCATGCAAATATTTTAAAAAAATTTTACAATTGGAAAATATTAGAGTTAGTCTAATTATTTACTACGCCATAATTCGAGTTACTACGTCAAAAGGCACTGAGAAAATCAGTTGTGACAAACAGAATTGTTACAAGGGATTTTCTCCACTGAAATTATTATTTAATTTTTTTATATTATAGTTAAGTAAGTGCCCTTTCTATTTATACATAAGGTTTTCAAAATGACCACAAACCTGCTTAAACCGTAGTAACGAAACCGAAACTAAAGGAAGATTAAAATGTTCTTTTTTAAAATACAGATACAACTATTAGTTTTTACAGGAAAATAAGTTTATATTTAATTTCATAATGTGTCTAATTAAAGACGAATTATGGTCTTCCCTTAGTTTTTTTTTATAATTCTTGCTCTAGTTGAAACAATGTCTACAATCTTGTGTTTAAATAAGTTCTTTAATTGCACAAGTCTAAATATAAGTTATTAATAGACATTGAACGACTCCTTATCTTACTAATAAGTTACTTTACTCGTCCTAATTCAGATATAATACTCGATTCGTCAAAGTAATAAATTTGAGCCGTGCATCATTGTTTTCCATGAACGCACGGATTCTCATTGTTCTCTTGTAGATTTTAAAAACGATTATCTACTTTTCAAATTTCTTATCTGTGCAAGATCCTTTATGTTAGCCACGAATATGGCCCACTCTGAATATATTCCACATTATGACGACGTCGAAAGTGACTAATAAATTTATTTATTTTGTAGAAACACCATATAAATTAATGACCTATCCAATTTTAGCTAATGTTGACATAAACAAGGAAACACTTATGTAATCTAAACATTATAAAGGAGACACTCTCTTTTATAATGTTAGTGTAGTATTTAATATAAATCTTTAAATATCTATATTGTAGAATACTCGTGTTACGGATTATGTTTTTCGTTACACATACTTGAAGAAAAATCTTTTTATCCTATTTAAAAGACTGTTAAAAATCTGCTAATTTATTAGAAAAGTTAAAATAATGATTGGCTATATACTATATGGTTGCGGAAGGCCTTATACCTGACTGATGACATTAGGTTTCGTTTCCAGTTATTAAGCAAGCAGGTTTTGAATTATCCGTACTTTTCAGAAAAGATATCCGAATTTTATTAGTGCTATGGGATATTTATTAAATTTTTTTAATACTTTAAATTGCAACCAGATTGTAGCTCTATGTATAATATAAACCTAGTATTATCGCTAAAAAATAAGTATATAGATAATATTTTTATTGCCTTCGTGCTCTTAATATTCTCAATGTGTGTAAAGTTTTGCGAGTAACGTCAAAGTACATATAATTGCGATATGCTTCACACACTTCCAAAATCTATAGTAAGTCATACTAACTTATATTGAATACATTTGTAACATCCTCGTGGCATTGCAAAAAAAATTTAAATTTTAGTAATTGTTAAAATTTATTTATATTTAATAAACGTTAACTGTTCAACCTAAAAAATGGTGAAAGAAGTATTGTGTAGAGATAAAGAAAGTCTGTTAATGAGGCGGTGATGGATACGAAAATCATGAGGCATAACAAAAGCGGTTAATATTGATTTTGAAATTAAACTTGTTTGGTGATTTGTGTTACTACGTGTCTTATCTGATTTAAATAAAAGTTGAAATAACGTATTCTACAACAGTTTTATTAAAACCCCTCGAATTGAATTTTTGTTTCTTAAGTTGCAGTCTTTTCGTTTATTTTTACAAAAACAATAGAGAAACGGAAGGAATATTATTTTAATATATTTGTCTTCAATAACATTATGGCGCGTGTGTAACATTACCTTAAATTCATGATACAAGTTAAAGCCCTTAAAAAGTTTTAATAAGAACGGGATCAAAATCCGCATTTGAAGTTAATGCTCAAGTAATAGTATCAAAAGCGACTTTATTCGAAATCTTTTACACCCTTAGAAACAGAAATAAACCTGCCAAGTAGAGTGGAAGTTGCATAACGATTGGTAAGTAGTTTCAATGTTTGTAAATGTATAGACATTTAAAAACATTGAAAGGCGCATAGTGTTTTTTATTATACTACTTACGAATATCAATTTTTCACAACATAATTTATATTGCCTACTATTTCTTTTGCAGTCGTAAAAATATGCATAATTGAGTAAAATTATTCTTCACCTAGTAATTATTTAAATATATTGCTTAGTAAGTCTTTTACAAACGTAATACACATAAATATTAAAATACATAGTTATTTTTGGATTTGATTTAAATTTAAATGGAGTTTTTAATACCTTTTTACAATCACAAATACATGTCACATTCTGACCGTCTATTATTCGTACTAGTAGACGCCATTTAGCTATTATAATATTCCTTTAATTTATATATATATATATATATGTATATATATATATATATAACCATTTTTTTTTGAGAGTACAACTGTATCAAAAAGTATTCATAACGTACTGCCCAATATTTTTTAAAGATCTACTCAACGACACATTAGAAAGTATCAAATGCGAGAGAAGAAACCTACCCACTTTGCATTAAGGGAAGTTAACTAAATCGATTTTAAAAGAGTTTATTCCGTAACTTTGTAAACATTATAAATAAGTAAACCATGTAAAATTTCAGCTTTATGGTATCAGTTGTCTAGTAAAACGGCTGTGACCCAGAGATGGACAGACGGATATGTCAAAATTTTAAATATTACTAGTTTAGCAAAGGAACCAAAAAATTACAATATACGATGTAAAAAATATCTCTATATTCGGTTTTTCTGCAGAGTTGAAATAAATTAAATGTGTATACCCATTCGTATGCGTTTTTTTTTCTCTTCATAAAAAACAAAAGCAAAGGGAATCTTTGCTGCTCTGTCACTACATGGAAGTTGTAAAACTTGATTGAAACTTGTCGAGCAATTGCAAATATTCCATATCATATCGGTTCTTCAAACCGACTTCGTCAACTCGTGTGCCCAACATCAGGAAAATATGAGACAAAACTTTCTGTATTAAAGTTCAATATTCGTGTTTTTATGGCTTAGCCGCCGAGTGAGATGCGGCTGCTACCGTATCCTATTCCGCATGAGTAGCTCCTACGATTTATATTGAATTCTGATGCGGGAAGGAAAACGGAAATAAACGACTGTTCGGTACTTTGATATAAGTTACTATGAAACTTGGAAAGGAAATTGGGAAAGATATATCTATTGATATTTTCATATCATACAATATCTAAAAACGAATCATAGAATTAAATTTTAATTATAATTGTCCAGGTTAGCTATGGAAAAAGAAATTAGAAAATTATTTAATTCGAAGTAATTTAAAGGTAATTAAGGAAATAATTGAAAATATGTGCGAATTCATGTTTATCATGAAACCGTTCCTTTCCTTTTTTTCGAATTTATTTCAGTTTTTAGGAAATTTCTACAACATAAAAGGATTAAGTAATAAACTGAAATTTATTTAATTTTATATAATTAATTGATTGAAATAAAAACATTGTATTCAACGTCTATAGTTGTAAGTAAGAGCTGAAGAAAATAATTGTTGTAACTATGCAAGTAGGATATCATTAAAAAGCTCTTTAGGTATATCATATTTTCAGAATTTATTTTATGATTTCTGATTAAATTGTGAATATTTTGAACTCATAAAAAATTTTCGAATTTAAGTTCAAATCTAATACGATAGTTTTTAACTTGTCAATCATACGATAGTTTTTAACTTGTCAAATCTAATACGATAGTTTTTAATCTTACGAATATTAAATATATTTGGCGTTAATTTTGTAAAAATGAATTATTCACAATTAAATGAAACTACGTGATGTAGTATTATTTCTACTTTCTTAAAGTTCTTTACGACGACCTAGGTTTATTTTTATTTCAATATCTTTGCAAATCGCCCACCTGAAGATGTTGTAATACAACAAAACCTAGGCCGTGGTAAAGAACTTAAAGAAAGTAGAAATAATACTACATCACGTAGTTTCATTTAATTGTAGACAAATATTAAATTTTTGTGTATCACGACCGCCCATAATTTTTCAATATGTATTGTATATTATTAATGAATAAATCTTCAACTTGCATCACTCTCTTTACATAATACATATCCACTTGGGATTTGAGGTAGAGTCCGTAATTTTCAAAATAAATATTTTATTTAATAGTTATTAGGATTATCTTATCATTACCCAATAAGCATATATGGTGCACTGAACATAAGATTTTCTTACTGCTGATCAATTATTATTTTTCATTTTAATATTTTACAATTTGTGGCTAATCTTGTTTGTGTTTAATAAAATGAAATAATTGTAAACAAATTGTGAGACTCGTTTCTTTTTCAGAATGTCGAATTAAATAATTATTGTAATAAAAATAAGTAAATTGGACCGACAGAAGAAATTTTAATCTAGTGAAGCTTAGATTTAATTCAAGTTAAATGTGAAAAAAACAAGACTTTTTTACTTAATCCTTTTATAGATAATTTATTTACTTCATCATTTATTAAATACCTTTTAAAAATTAATAAATTAAAATAAGTTCTTAGTATATTCATTTATTTTCATTATTGATTTAACTTAATTTAGATTGTTTAGGCCAATTTAACAATTCGTTTTTCACGTGTGTTTATATTAAATTGAATACTGAGATTTTGATTAAATTTTTAAGGTTACATTTTATTTTAAAATAATTTTAAATTAAATTTAAGTAATTAAAAAAATAAAATAATAAATTAATATAAAATTATAATTCTAGCTGAAAAGATCAAAATTTTTTACAACTCTGTATCAGAAGATATATATGAATTTTTACCATTGAAATATTTGATAGGATTTAGATTTTACTTACCGTATTTATAATCGTGCTCCAGTTTTTTATTATTTAATTTCCAAAAAAAATGTTTGCGTTCTAAATAAAGTTATTCTTGTATTATTCCAAGGAACTATGATTCCTTATGTGGGTATATAAGTACATGCACATTTTTTTTTATTCGATTCAGAAATTATATTCAGAGGTTTTGGAAGTAAAAAGGAATAAGTAACATGATTTCGACTGTGCACTAATTTTAGATGTGGTTGACGTTTTTAATTTCCAGGTTTTTTATGTTTTTACACTTAACTGTTATAATTACAATATTTTTACTAATATATTTTAGTACATGTTTTATTACATAACTCAAAACTTGGACATAAAGGCTTGTTTATAATTTTTTACTACTAAATAACATCGTAGTTAAGTTTAATAATTCTTCTCCCTGTGCTATTACTTCATCATAAATTTAACAAACGTGTTAATTTTATATTTGGTACACTCGTCTGCTCTGATTTTTTTCCATTAAAGTAAATTATATTCCATTAATAACTAGTATTTAAGTGTATACTTGCAATAATTCGGACAAATAAATCCTAAATTATAAAAAAAATTGTAAAATTTTAAAATCAAAACAAAATATTTTTGAAGTAATATTGTGAAGTTATAGACGACGTTCTGCTGCCGTAGTTATAGTGTACTTTAATGCTCATAATTGACTTATATATTCACAAGATTATAGAGCTAAACACGATGCACAATTTGGCATGCGCTGGAAAGGCCTAAATTATTTCATGCCGATTTTCTGAGAGTAGAAACACGGCCATTTCCGTGGCGGAAAGTGCGCACGGAGGAAGATCGTTGTGAGCTTTTTATAGTATTCCGAGGACATTATATTCGATTTAGTTTGAATGTAATATGCCTGGGGATTGCTTTATTCAAATTTCTGTTTTATATTTTTTATAGCCCCAAAAAAAATTGTCAGATATATTTACCATTTTCACTAGATTAATTAAATATGAACATGGGATTTACGATTTATGTTAACTCACTTTTGTTTAGTTTTTGTAGTTAGAATTCATAAAATTTAAAAATAATAAAAAAATATATATTACTTATTTATAAAAAACCTAAAAATATCAGCCATAATAGCTGCAATGAACTAAATATGATATGTTTCATGTAGCGTACGAAATATGACGCGTTAAACTCAAAGCATATAAAAAAATATATAGATTAAAAAAACTTTAGAACGTTAAAATTAAAAATAGATTTATTACATTATCTAGAAATGTTATACAATTTTTATAAAAAAAAATGCGCGTAAGTAATGGAAGTCTCACGACAAGAGAAATAAAAATTATATTAAACTATTATTTAATACCATTAAATCCTTTTTATATAAATGATATACAAGTCAAAAAAATATTTAAACAAAAATTAAAAAAATGTTTGGAAATGTAATATTATGTAAAAGACATATGACGTTTGCTACTATTTGTTTCCCACTGCGTTCCAAGACTCTCTGTAAGACGTGACCAACCAATCCAACTGACCAACAGTTGGATAACAATAAGTTGTGAATAACAATAGTCATCTGTGGCAAAATTCTTAACCCTGAATTCTTAGGTCTGATATGATGTTTGTAAATGGTTTTTAAAATTTCTATTTAAAAAACAGTGTTCTTAAAATGTTGTTGGCAATAGTTATTAATTTCTATATATATATATATATATATATATATATATATATATATATATGTATATATTTATGTTATATTTATCATTAAATATCAAAAGGTTCATTTGCTTTTTGGAAAATATCTTAATAATTTTTTTTTATGACGATGTAGTTGTTACTTTTTTAAAATAACTGCACTATCGATCATGTTAGAGTTTGATGATGAATTCTGGAGATGAACATTGGAACTCTTTATGGGATGGTAGAAAATGAAATGCATTTCAAAATGTTTTCTACTGGTAGTTTTTACTTTGCAAAATAACTGCACCATCGAGCAGGTTAATGTGTGATGATGAGTTCTGAAGATGAATATTATAACTCCTTGACGGATTGTAGCAAATCGATCTTAATTCAATAAATATGCTACTGGTTATTTTTTACTTTAGTTATTACTTTTCAAAATCTGATATTGGATTTCGGATATGGGGAACGGAATTCCTGAAGTGGTAGCTTTAAAATAATCACAACTCTTAACTAACAACCAACCGTTATTGATGATCAACTTAAAACAAAGAGGAAATTATCTATATGCTAGCTTTTGCCCGTGACTTTTAACAATTATGCGATATTCCGAAAACGAAAATAGTTATTATGATCAAAATATTAATCACTCAAAATTCTAAAATAAAATATATTTTAAAAAACCGACTTCAAAAAAGGTAAGTACTAAAAACTAAAAAATAATTAACTCAAAATCAGTACCTACTTATTTGAAATAAATTACTAAGTTACTTATTTTGGAAATCGACTTTCGACAAAGTAAAACAAATTTATAATTCAATTAAATTTATAATGTATATTTAAAACTTTAACTTGTAATGTACTTACAGTAATAAAAAGATTCATAAAAAACGTATTTATAATAAAAAAAATTAAGTTTGTTTAAGTTGATTGGCGGTGCTGGCACCGGCTCCAAAAATAAGTAACTTAGTTATTTACTACAAATAAGTAGGTACTTATTTTAATTATTTTTTACTTATAGTACTTACTTTTTGAAGTAGGTTTTTTAAAAGATATTTCAGCCAAGGTCTTGTCAATAAATCTGCAAAAGCTACATAAAGGGTTTACGCGTAGGGAAAGAATGTAACTTCCATATTGTATTTTGCTGCATTTTGATTAAAATCCCTATTTGAAGTCTCCACCTAGAAATTTTCAGGTACATTGCTCTAATACCAAATATAGCGTAAAACTCTAAGAGCGAACGGGCAAAAAAATGAAATGTACTGGCGGACGGACATGTCGAAGTAATAAAGGTTTTCTGTTTACATGAACATTAAAATGAACGAACCCATTGTTACAAATGTTATTTTCTTTTACAATGAATCAATTTAACATATGGTAAATGATCGCCAATTACAGAGAATTTGATTCGATTATTTGAATTGTGATAATTTCTGTAAAGTTTTATTTCTTTTCCCTCATAAACTTGAAGAAATAACTGAAGTTTGGAATAATTATTGGACGTAAAAAAAATTAAAATTTACAGGTTAATTTTAGATTAACGAAAAAGTTTTCTCCTTTAAAATTAAATATATTTAATAAGCAATTATACTTATTACATTTCATTTATTTACAATATTTGCCCATTATGGAAGTAGCTCTTGAAATTATTATATTATTAAGTTCTAGTGACATTAGTACTATTTCGAAATCATTATATTTGGTTTAAATTTTGCCTTAGAAGATTTAAATATAAAAAATTGGTCAGGATAATTCTTGATTATATTTTACGAGTCTATTTCCATTCAGCATGCAGTCTAAATATATTGAAAAGTCAGAAACATCGACTAATATCTTATGAACGTAGCCTCGATATGCTAATATTTTAATAATAACGGCATGCTCCAAAAATCCCTTATTTTTCTTGCTAATGAATTTTTAAATAAAATTAAATTAAGTACGTATCTGACTAAAATGCTTGTCTTAATTTGTTATAATGCTTGTTTTAATTTGCTAATGATAGACCCCCCCTCCTACAATTATTTTTAATTGTTTAATTCGCGCATATGATTTATAGTTCAGAAAGAGATTCGTAGAGTTCAAATCCACTATAAAATAACATTTTGTTACAAATTATTATTTATTAATATTTAGTTTTGTGGTTAGCTCTCAAATTCTTTTCTTATGGTATTAATTTCCCTGCCAACGTAATTTAAAAATAAAATGTTAATAAGATAAAAAAATTTTTTTTATGAATAATAAAAAATAGATAAAATTTATAGTAAAAATTAGAGACAAATTCTTTTATGTTATATTCATGTATTTATGACACACCTGTTCCAAAAACAAAAAAGTAATGAAGGGGTTTCCAACTGAGCCTACCATCAAAAATCTATAATCAAAGTATAGATTGATTTAATGAAATTACTCAATTATTACAAACAAAATAAAAATGTCTACAAATATCCACATAAGAATTGACTTTATGTACGAATAAAAAACCCACATTTTATGTTAAGTAAAGAATAATTTGTTTCGTACAAAAAAAGTTTCGCTTTAAATTTTAATAAATTTTATTTATTCAAGATTAGATTTAATTATGCAAGTAACTCATGTTGCTTTCATTCCACTTGTAAACACTGTTTTTGTCCCACGAATTTTATGATGATTTTTGTTCGTGTTTATCTATTCTTATAACAAAAAAACATTATTTTGTTCCAGTCACCCCCTTTTCTTGTGACAGCTTCACATTCATTTTTATCCCATTTACATCCTTTTATTTGAATGTCTTCATTTTTCCGACTATATAGCTATAATATTCTACTAAATTAAATTTATTAACATGGGTTAAATTAAATCTATTCACCAGATTAATTTTTCTATTATTATTAAGGCTGTAAATAAACCACGAAAATTCTAAAATAACCTGGATACTTTTGTTACGTGTGATGAGAATTGACTTTTTTATTTCAGCGTCAAAAATTCAAACCACTAATAAAAGGATCTAGACGCTTGTCATTTGCTATGCTAATGATTTGACCAAAACCCAAATATCATGTAACTAATTGTTCTTTTTGTTTTACTCGTATAAATGACACCATAACCAAGTTTAAATACACTATTAATATCCAGACTTGTCATCGGCCTCCAGACCAATACCTCGTAGTACTGCATTACTTGTACTAAAACCTCCAAATCCATTAGGAAGTCAGGAACCTATTCCTAGTCAAGACCAAAATGTCCGTTTAAAGAACGATTCAACTTATGAACGAACAACTTCTAAAGAACCACACTTATTGACACAAAGTGATCTAAACAATTCAGACGCACAAAGTATACAAAATTGTTTAAAAATTGGCTGGTTTTTTTATGGGTTTAGATTAAAGAGGTAGAATTTTCTTTCGAATGAAAATTTCATATTTTCGACATCATAACTATGAATCTAAAACTTACTTTTCCAAAACAAACGATTTGGAATATTGTAATGACATTAGTACAATAATAAACGTAATAAATTTTTAATATGATTTAAATCTCTGGTTGTTGTTCATTGACTCCTCAAAAACTAATTTGAAAGCAGTGTTGCTATTTGCTGGAAACTAACTTCTTTCAATACCTGTAAGTCATGGTTCCAATATGAAAATTTGTTGGCCCATAAATACGGAAGCTAATGAAGAATAAAAACTATGAAAAGAAAGTAAATTGTAATGAAAAGTTTGCTCGGAAATATTTTAATAATGACGTTAACATTTTTCACATTCAACGGAAAATTACAAAGATTTAATTAATAAACCTATTATGTCATACAAAGCTTTGAGATGTAATATGTCCTTAAAAATACATATCCTGGACACGCATTTCGATTTCTTTCTCGAAAACATGTATACATTAAAAGACGAACATGGCCAGAGACTTCATCAGGACATTTCCTTAGTAGAGAAGTATTATCAAGGGAAATGAAGTCCGATAATATTAGCTGATTACTGCTAGAGATATAAAAGGGACCTACCAGAAACCGAATACTCGCAAAACTCATAAATATTTAAAATTATAGTTGTGAATTAAGTATTTATAATTATGTAGGTGATTTTCGTACTTTTCATTAAAATATATATTTTAATGTCGCGCAGAATCCTGATATGTAAATTTTTTTAATAATATATTCCTGTTGGGTGGCTATAGTAAATTAAAAATTTGTTCGAGTTTTTGTGTGACAAAACAAAGTTTGAATTTTGTCGCTGTTCTTTTTGTTTTGAGGTGACGTCTCCTATCATGGGTAGGTGATATTCAATGATACTTTGATTTGTCAAATGCTGTTTGGAAGGAAAACCTTGCACTTCCATTTTTTTTATTAAACATGACCATGTTTTAAATAGAATAAGCGGGAAAAGATCTACTAAAATTACTTCTACACTTATGTATTACCAAACTATATAATATATTTTGATAATACATCGTTACGTCCATTTTGGTGTAATAACGTAACAATCTTCAATTTTCAGGAATGAATGTAAGTCATTTATTTAAAAAATGCTCGTACGGCATGTATTCTATTTCGATCCTGAACAGACTCAGATACGACACGTCTTTATTTGGTATTTATTATGTTAGCAATCTTTGGTAAATTAATAGTGACCTCAGAAAACGGCGACCATTGGCTAAACACTAATTATCATTCAAAAAATTAATTTTTTTTTCGATGGGTCTGCCAAAACATCGTAATTTATCATATTCGCATACTCATATCTCTATTTAAGAAACTGGCATAGCAGTCATTCGCGTACAGCTTTATTATTGTATTGTAAGAAGTGATAATGATCATAATAAGGGTAATATAAATGATTTATGTACTGCCGTGTAATATATAAACGGTGCGATAAAATCTAGTAAGCAAAAACGAAACTATTTTATGTTGCATATAATATGCGGGTTGTATTAATGTTGTGAACTTTTTTTTTATCTATTATAACTGTCATTTATCCTAATAGACCTACTACATCACAATAATAACGCTATTTTGGCTTTTCCATGTTACTCAACGATTGTGATTTAGGTACGCTTTATACATAGCATGATACATTATACATGTATTTATGTTGCGATAGAATGTAAACTATTACAATTAAACAAAATAGAAAATCAAATATAGCCGACGATTTACAATTGTGTTCAAAAATAATAAAGAGTAACGATTGTGATTTCCGTCAGAGAGTGGTCCTCTTTGTTTGACAATTTAATTTGAGCCATAAACTTCACTTAATATCCGAAGACTCAACGTGATAATACTAGAACAAAGCCACGTTTTTCATAAAAGTTTTCCAATACCTCTTGCACAATTTGTCCATGACCTCTTATGAACTATGAATTACTGCCCTGGCCCTAGAATATTATTTTTAAGTAACGTTTAAAGACAAAAATCCACATCTCATGACTGCTTTTGTTTAATCTATAATTACATTTATTATTGTGGTAGTGTCGATTTCAATCAGTGGAGGTGTATATATTGCCTATTCTGTCGCCGTTATGCCACGTTCTCAGAAAAGAGATTAATCAAATCAATTGATATCTTTCAATATCGTGTTTTTTCGTATAAATTGTCTTTTTGTTCCTAAAACTAACGGGTAAATTAAGAAAAACCACATAATTTCAATATCTTTTTGTACTTCGGGTCTAAATTTGCGTTGTTATTTTTTTTCTTCTATTAATAATACATTGGATAATCGTTATTACTACTGGATTACTTTGTCCAGCTTATCAATACAAGTTAATACGTAAAAGTAAAAGTGACAAAGCTTTTCACACACGTGCTTTTTATCTATTTATTGTTCTAACTTTACCCTGATGGGGATATGCGGTTTTCATTTTTTCTGCAACCTGAAACTATGCTGAAATGCTTAAAAGGATACAACAATCACACATGAAGAACGATGATGAGTCACTTGAAGCAGAAGGAAATGATATTAATGATTATATTACTGAAGATTCAAGCGATAACAGTACTGACGATGACGATAATGTTCCACTATCACTATTATGTGGTAGAGAACGAGGGCTATCGCAAGAGTCTAATCGTGGAAGATCTCGGGAACGGGGTTGCTCCTTTTCTAGGAGAGCATATGGAAGGGCTGTTCGTTCATGTGTCTGTAATTAAACACTCACTGATAAAATTGTTGATCCACAAGCTCAGCAATCAGATCACATGGACTGAGAAACAATTTTTCATTGCACCGTTCAGCGCTTTTTGAACCGTCCAATATGAAAGAAGACAGGACAGACTGTATTAAATTTGATTTTTTCGTCAGACTTTGATAAATATTTAATCCATCTAATTATTAAAAATATTATCCAGTCAGGTGTTAAAGGAAATGGAAAATGCCTCCAATCAACTAGTAACGAGTGGAAGGTTTTACAGGAATTTCTTTATTAATGGCTTATATCGATTACCCCGTCACCCGAATGTAAGAGAAAATAGGATCAGTCGCAAATTATTTGTCTTTCTACAGAAGCAAATATTTTCTGTAGAATGTTAAACCATTCATCACAAAAATTCTGGAGAAATGTAATTAAGAAGCAAAAGTATTCCATCTATGCAGTACTTATTAATACAGCTCTGGAAGATCAAATCCTGTTGGATTGCAGGCGTTTTGCTGGCAAATCCTGATGGAACGTTTTGCAATTTTCTTATATATTAGGGAAGTACAACGTTCCCTGACCATGGTAACATTTCATTAGACCAAGGCTATATAACCGCCTCTAAACTCACAGGAGCTTTGGTTCCAAGCCATTTGGTCTATTTTGATCGCTTTTTCACCTCAACCAAACTCGTCGAACTTCTGAAAGATAAAGGTCTTGAGAACAACAGAAAGCTAATGGAAAACCAAATCCCAGATCAAGTGTGATATTTTGGTCACGTGCTAGATCGGACTTACTGAAATATTTTAAAAGGTATCAGGGTATAGATTTGTTCCGATTTCAGCAATTCTGGCTTAAGTTTCAGATATTGCTTTTGATTCTGGGTCTGAAGAAATAAGAACCTCTGACTTTTTCTTGTTCCTAAAAATACATGCGTATTAACAGGTAGAACCTGTTAATGGGGATATGCAATTCGGTACTAGAAATTTCGGTACTGAAAGCACTGTCTCGTTCCAATTTATTAAGATGTGCGCTTTTTATAATTAGATCAAGAGGTATTTCGGTGTGAGAAAATTTGCGGCAGGTTGCTATTTCTATCCTGTTAGCTACATTAATTTTTAAAGTTATTTTTGATCACTGCTTCATATTCCTTCTTAGAGTGTTTTGGTCTCTATAATTATATATCTTATGTACAGTTTTTAAACGTAATGGGTTGGGTACACAAAATCATTGCCCAGTGACAAGCATTGTTTAAAAATATATTGACCATTTAAATAATGTTTAATAATTAAAAATTAAAAATTGGTTTATAAAAATTTGCGTCATTAATATCTCATTTGTTTCGCCACGTCTCGTTTATCTGATGTCCTATGAAAAATATTTGTGTTTAGTTTAGGTATAAAAAAAATAAACATTTAATCATTTGAAGTATTTCAGTTGAATTCTTCACAAATTTTACATGTTATTTTTTATCATTTAGATACATTGCCTTCCTTATTTCACAGGCAAAAATTATGATCAACTTCGCAGTAACTATGAAATTTAGATTCATCAATATATTTGTCTGTAAATTTTAATAAACATGTAGCAACTTTTTTCCTTTCTGACTATTGTCCTTAACAGTTTTAGAGACGGGGTCTACGACGACCACATTTTCTTTACGAAACTTTTTAATAATAGCTCAATATAACTCAATCTATTCAATAATAATTTAAAATGTGAATTATTATGTAAAACATAATAATTCAATCACAACGCCCAATTTCAAGTTTTCTCATTCCAAAAACAACCGCTTGCAGAGGGAGGTGGGCTTGAGTAAGTACTCTGTTTTCTTTCTTCTGAGGTTACATAACATTACCTAATTATCTATATTTTAATTTGGATCTATCTGATCATAGGTAGGTGGAACATTATTTAAAACATGGACAAGGTAATATTTATAACGGTATTTTTTTTAAAACAATAAATATCATAATTTGGGTATAAGTCGTTCAAATTATTAATAATAGCACATAAGTGAAATAATTAGCTGTATTAGAAGGAAATATCATGAGTGGCTTATGAAAGGAAAACATCTTTCATTTAACAACATAGAACGTCACGTCCACCAATTTGACTAATTAAAATTTTATGTATTCTCTCATACTTTTCTGGGAGATATTTATACTCCGAAAATTTATAATCGTGTCACCCCATTTATAGAAACAGGTTCAGGCATCTGAATTTTTACGAGTATACATACCTTTGTGCATTTATTGCCAAATTCCAATAAAATACTACCGTCACTGTCGTACATATTTAGAAAATAAATATTTGGTTGAGTTCTTACTTTATATGAGACCTGCTTACATACACACACACGCACACACACACACACATATATATATATATATATATATATATATATATATATATATATATATATATATATATATATATATATGTGTATATATATATATATATATATATATATATATATATATATATATATATATATATATATATATATATATATATATATATATATATGCATATAAATATATGTATGTACTTATTTATGTACGTTAGTATGTATATATAACCTGAGAAAATCGGAAAAACATTAGATGCGGACTTTTATAGAAAATTTTCCATACTGCGGTGGCACATAAAAACCACTTATAACGCGAAATGACGGAGTTTCTACGTACGATAATCCAGTCTGTAGGTTGGCATTGGGTTTGGCTAAAAGGTTTTAGTAAAAAGTGAAGAAAAGCAGTTAAAGTTTACTAGTCACAGTGACTGGTAATATCAGAATATTACCTACAGCGTATTGTATTCGAAAAGTTAAGGGTTTATCTATTTCTAGAACCCAATGTTTAAATTTAAAAAGTTAGTAAATATTTTAGTTAGTAAATGTGTGTGATTTATTGGATAAGTAAAATTGAATTCATATTATAAGGGAAATTGGTGTCTGTTATTCATGTAATTTATTAGATAAGTAAAATTGATTTAACATTATAAGGGAAATCGATGTCGAGTTAAATAAGGACTTGATACCGGTTTCATATTGAACAATAACTGAGTGAACGAAAAACAGACCTCAGTTGTTTCGGAAAAAATTTTTTATGAATGAGAAATTTTTACGTTAATGCACGGTTAATTTACAAGTAACTTATAAAATATTTAATATTTTTAAAATCTCAAAAGAAATTATGAGAAGAACTTTTGTTTTACTAAACGATCATTCTTCTCCAAGTAATTCTGCTGTATTGCTTCAAAATGCAGACATGAAGCTGCCACACAAAATGATTTGGTATTGGTTTGGTTTACCTACACAGAGTCAAATCTTCCAACGTTCGGTTCTCCATCATTTTAAATCCTTTTAAAATTATTTATACAGGCGAAACAAGAAACTAATTGTTTTCAGTCTTGACGAATAGTTACAGAATAATTCTGTCTCCTTTTGAAATATCGTAAAGATTTTCACTATTTATATGCTAAAGATAACACTTTTCCGTTATTTATAAATTACACGGAAATGTGTTATAAAATAAATATGCGGAAAATTCAACCTAGGCAAGGTATTCTTGTTAAGAGATCAGGCAACAACTTTCGTTTGAACTTAATTTCTCTTAAGTATATTAAACTGAATCGTTACATAATGAGTGATATCAGACCAAGAAATAGAATATATAATGTGAAAAATAAGTAAAAAAGTATGCTATGATAATATCGGTTACGTATGACATAATACCACTCAGTAATATAGAATTGTTCATAATTTTATTTAATTCTTCGGTATGTAAATTTGTTTTTAAAATTAATATCAGGTATTTAAATTACATACGATATTTTAGTTATGTAATTTAAATACCTGAAGAAGAAATTGTTAATACTAGATAATCATAATATTAAAATATCTATATAATTATTGGTATCGATTTATGTTGGCCAAGTTATAAATCACATTTTATATTACAAAAATAACTCGATTAAAAATTGCTTGATTTTTTTACTAATCAACAGATATATTACTTCGAAAACTATTAACAATTTACGAATTAATATTTGGACCAATAATAAAGGGACACAAACTTAAGATTAAATAAAAAAACTAGCAAAAATTAAAAAATACCAACGTGCCTCACTAATCAATATGTTATTTAATTTGTATCTATCCATCCCATAATATTTATTTACTCCTATTTCATATGATATGTGGGAGGTTACTTCTTTTAAAAAACGATCCAGATTATCTGAGTTGGTAGATGCAATAGTTACAAATATCGACGCTGCGGATAAAATGTAATCATTAGCTAAACAAGAGAGGGTAGTAGTAATATGCACAGATTATTATATAATTTTGTTGACGTCCCACTAAGTATCTGAATTTCGCTTCGGTTTCATTTCGCTAATTAGTATCTCGCTAATCAGATACTGTAGTTTCATAATAATGTAATTTCGTATAAATTCCATGTCCTAATTTCTGTACTAAGTCCCTGTACTAATTATTTAGTAATTCGTTTCCATAATACTCGCTTAACCAAATTTTTAGATATTTATCAAAATGTTAGATCGATATTAGTCGTACGAAAACTCATCATCTCTTAATGTGGTATGTTTTGTAAAAAAATATTGTCTGTTATGGTAAATGCATTTCATTCTGATTTTAGTACCATTCAATATAAAAATATGACAGACATTATAATGTGGATATTATCAAAGTCTATTTACGATATTTCATCCTGCTGATAAAATTTGTTTCTGGTGTAAAATTAGAACTAAATAAACTTCAACTCTTCCTTATTAATTTTATTTTTGAAAATTTTCGTCTTCATCTTTTTATAGCAAAACAGTATTCAAAATATTCAGTCTATTAGCACATGCATTAAATTGATTATATGACACACGGTGATACAATATGACTTATTTCCATTTTCATTTGAATAAACGATACTTTCTATTAGGAGTCTTATATTGCTTCAAAAATCTTAAGCGATTTATAAAGTGATTGATTTGCCATATTTTCTAGGCATATCAAACGTATTTGAGTTTACATATTCAAGAGAAGTTTAAAAACTAGCATGCAAAAGTTTCGTTCCAAAAGTCCTGGAAGATTCCTGAATTTCTTTAGTTCCTGAATTTCTTTAGTTCCTGAAGTCCTGAATTTCTTTAGTTAAAAAGTTTCAAAATATGAACATAGTAACTTTCAAAAATTATTCTTGCATTTCTTAAATTACACATTTTATAACTTGGAAAAACAGTATAAATATTATTGGTGCAAGAAATAATGATAAGTAATACGATAAATAAAATTGACAGATTAAAGACTTGCAAATTAATGCCAGTTAATTTAAAAAGTTATGTAATTAACATACGATCGTACATGCAATATATATTCATATACAATACACAAGATACGCATGTTTAAACTTTTACGTCTAAGTGTTACAGAACTCTCGGCGCCAGATGTTGCCTTGTACGTGACTCGTTTCATTAACAAATACAAGTAAAAGTATATAAGCAAATATATGTAACATAACTGGAGACGAAATGCGAATGAATGTCGCTTTCACAAAGAGGATTATAAAAAATGTCGCGAGAATAATTCGAGGCGCGTCGGATACTGTATCCTCTATGAACTATCTCATTACCACCAGCTAGTGGCACATGAACAAAAGATAAGAGAAGTAAACATACTTCTGCCTCTTTACTTATTCACTTTTGTGATTAAAGTATATAAGTACTGGTGGCACGGTACCTGAAATGTTGTGAAAGATATATGGAAAAAGTATTTTTTTAAATCTGTCTAGTATTTGTTGTAAAAGTATTACGGTTTAGGCAGGCAGTGTAATTACACTGCCTACTTAGACCGTAAGATTTGAAGACGTGCTGCGTTTAAATTAGTATTACGGATCTCAAGCAAAGACTCTGTAATTGAACTTTGGGTTCGAACTTCTCAATCTTGATGTTTCATGGGTACTGCTTGCCTAAGTTTTGAGACTGGAGGATCTGCTGCTTGTAAATTATTGTAACAGGTCTGAAGCAGAGATACTGTCATTGAACTTTGGGTTCCAATTCCTCGGATCAACCAATTAATTAAGCCCAAAAACGATGAGAGTGCTACTTGTTATAAAATTACTAAGACGCCCTTTGGAGCTATCATCTGATCATGTAATTATACAAAAATAAAGGTGTCTTTAATTGAAATGAAATATACCCAAACAATGGGACTACTACTTGTCATTATAAAGTTACGACGACCAACTTTCGGCACCATTATTAGACCAATGACATCATACAAAACCAAGTTTTGCCAAGACGAATTAAACGTATTCAAAAATAATGGATCTGTTTCTTTCCTCTATAAAGTTACCGTGACTGCCTTTCGACATCATCATTAAATGAAAAAAATCTGAATTGAAACCAAAGGTCTACCAAAACAAGTTAAACGCAACTAAGCAGGATTAATACATTTCTCGCCTTTATGAAGTTATTATCATCATCTTCTAACACCATCATCAGATAAGCTGGATAATAAAATAATATAGTATTATCATTGTTACCGTATATTTATGCAAAGTTACATACAGCTCAAGTGAATAGAAAGAAGAATCCAATTGACTTGCAATGTTTAACCAAAAGTAAATTATGATTGTCTAATATGAAGTTAAATAAAGCTTGTAAAACAAGAAAGAAACAGAAACAACTGAAAATGTATGTATATACTCAATCACTATCGGCATATCGGGATCGTGCCCCTCTCGTTGTGTTACTTTTTTGCCTCACCACCTCGGCTAGATTGCTCTTTTTAATCTGAAATTTATTGTGGCGTGCAACACAATAAAAATCATTTCCAAAACTTACGTTCGTATTACTCATAACTTTCACATTATTGTAGCTGATGATAATTTTATTATTTATTAAGTTTTCAAATTATAAATATGGACCTAGGGAATAATAGATCTTAAAACGACTTGTTTGTCCTTCTATATGTTTAACTCTTTTATTCGTTTTTTTCATGTTTATATTATAGTTAAAGTAATATTTGAGATGATTTTAATAAAATACTCTGCAAATAAATTAATTATTTCATAATAAAATGATAATTTTTTTTTAATCACACAATATTTTAATAATTAATTACAATTTTGAATATACAATTACGTAATATGTGTATATATTAAGTCTAAGATTTATTTTTAGCTTTATTTAGCTACAAGGTCTTTCGGGCGATGGAATTCAAAACATTATAAAAACAAAAGGGTTTCGGCCATCTTTTTAAAGGTTGGAGTAGGGGACCTTAAAGTCTACGATGACTTAAAAAACTGTAAAAAAAGATCGATATAACATAATACACAATGGAAGTTTGTATTAGCAGTATCTGCTGCTAGGTATTCAACTATTATTTACTTTATTGCATATAGTTATTAATGATTTACATCAATTATTTGAGTTTTTCCAAATAACTTTTAATCGATAAATATAAAGTTTTCCTTACAGTATCAATTATAAATCAAAATACCGCTTTACTCATGTAATATGGTTTTTGTCTTAAATATAAATTTATTAAAAAAATATTTATATTTGCAATGTTTGCAAGTGTAATTTCTTACTGTGAAACATTCCACGATCCAACACCGAAACTTGATTTTTGAAGATACATTCGTTATATAATTTCTCCTATTAAAAAACCCTATTTGATAAAGACACGAATAACCGGTAAAAGAAAGTAAAATAAGCAAACATGTATGATTTGAAAATAAGGTATTTATATTTTAACACTTATTTAGCCTCGTGTAGTTTTTACTTATTATAAGCAAGACGTGGGCGTTCATTCCAAAACTCATAGTACATACCTACTAAAGATTTTTGAGCATCAGATACTCAACTGTTTCGTTCCCAGTCCGGATTCGAAGTACACATATCCTATGTAATTAATTTCAAGTAACGATTATTTACATAAATTATTTGTGTTTTTCCAGATAACTTATAATCGATAAATATAAAGTTTTCCTTATAGCCTTAATTATTCGTTAAAATACTGCATTACTCGTGTAATATGGTTTTTGTCTTAGATATTAATTTATTTAAAAAAAAATCATATTTGCATTGTTTGCAATCGTAATTTCTTACTCTCAAACATTCCACGATCCAACACCGAAACTTGATTTTTGAAGATACATTCGTTATATAATTTCTCCTATTAAAAAACCCTATTTGATAAAGACACGAATAACCGGTAAAACAAAGTAAAATAAGCAAACATGTATGATTTGATAATAAGGTATTTCTATTTTAACACTTATTTAGCCTCGTGTAGTTTATACTTATTATAAGCAAGACGTGGGCGTTCATTCCAAAACTCATAGTAAATACCTACTGAAGATTTTAGAGCATCAGATACTCAACTGCTTCGTTCCCAGTCCAGATTCGAAGTACACATATAATATGTAATTAATTTCAAGTAACGACTATTTACACAAATTATTTGTGTTTTTCCAAATAACTTATAATCGATAAATATAAAGCTTTCCTTATAGCCTTAATTATTCATTAAAATACTGCATTACTCGTGCAACATGGTTTTTGTCTTAAATATAAATTTATTAAAAAAAAATTTATATTTGCATTGTTTGCAATCGTAATTTCTTACTCTGAAACATTCCACGATCCAACACCCAAACTTGATTTTTGAAAATACATTAGTTATATAATTTCTCCTATTAAAAGGCCTTATTTGATAAAGGCACGAATAACCGGCAAAATAAAGTAAAATAAGGAAACATGTATGATCCTTATTTTACTTTATTTTGCCGGTTATAATATTTTAACACTTATTTAGCCTCGTGCAGTTTTTACTCATTATATGCGAGACGTGGGCGTTCATTACAAAACTTATATTACGCACTTACCTACTGAATATTTTAAAGGATAGAATACTCGTGCTGCTTCGTCCTCAGTCCGAATTCGAAATACAAATATGCTATGAATTTAATTTCAAGTAACTTGAGGATAAACTGTTTCTATATGAAACTCACGGTATAATAAAATTGTATCAATAGATATTCGTATTTGCTATTGTTATATTCGGCGAGCTTTTATGTATGACTAGAGTTGTGTATGAAAACTTGGCATTGCTATATTCTAGTCCTTCCTTCAGCTTATACTCGCTGCTAAGAAAAGCCTTTCATGTTTTATTCCCTTTTTGACATAAGAACATAATATTTAATATCGTACATAACTACAAAGTTAATGTATGCATAATACAGTATGCAAGAAACATTAATTTCCAAACTAAACGACACGCGTAAAAATCACTATCGCAAAGTCGAACACAAAAACTGGTATCTACATTCGCGATCCCACGGGATATTACGTCCGTTTGGATCCTTATCTTACGATGATCAAACGCACTAGTTGCCTATAAGTATATTATATGTGTGCTTTGTAAGTCACTTTATTTTATTTGGGTGTTACAAATGGCATATAAGATGCAAGTGACGAATAGTCACTCAGAAAATTGGTGTTAATATAAAGGAATCATTCATGTCACGTAAAATAAATTTTATATTTAAAAGAAATAGGAAAATCCCTTTCAATTTAAACCTTCACCGAATTATCAATTCATATGTTTTAATAATTGATTCAAATATGTTTTAATAACTCTAATACTTCCAAAATGCATAATTATTGGACAACGTTAATAAATGTTTATACCTGTGTGAAAATTCGGAATTTGAATAAATTATTAGTTGGTAAATATTTTAATAACCAAAATCGATTGTATTACAGTAATAACATAAATAGTTGGTAGGGAGCAAATTTGTTAACTTTGTGATATTTTTAATAATAATTTAAAGAGAGGCGTATTTATGTTGAAATTACTAAGTTCTGTTCCTATTTTGTGTATGAGTACGTAAGATTGAAGCGTTATAAATAGTAACAACAATTCACTGGTTGAGATATAATCCAAGTTTTAAATATCGAACCACTTTTATTTACTTTCTGACTAAGTGGGCTGGTCATGCCATTATGAAGATGCGTTGTTTTATTTTAGTTGATCAACTGTAAATCATGTCTCCCATATATTTGTCTTTATTGTGCATTAGGCATACGATTCTGTCATGTTCCTTTCTATTTACTGTATTATATATTCATGTATTATATATTCGTGTTTACAGAAATTGATATACATAAAATCTTGACGTTTTTGAGGCAATTTTAAATGCATTTGTCACAATTGTAAACTACTTCTCTCAATGAGCTATTCACGCTGTACGATGTATGATCTGATTCTATAATTATATTTAGTACTTCTGTGCATATAAAAAAAATTAAATGAGCACGATCCATTTCTTTATCGCTTCGCGTGTGCATTACCCTCTTGGCACACAATTTACCAACCTTACAAAAAGATCCAAAACTTCTGTTTCTTCCTCGATGAAACGCTTTTTAATATATATAGCTATATATTTATCATACATGCCTAATTTTATAGCTAAATAATGAATATTGCTTTCTTAAAGTAAAAATTCTATTTAAGGAAAGCAAAGTAATTTTCTTAAGTATTTGAAACTAAACCATGCAATATCGACGATTTTTTAATTACTTTCAGAAAAAAATGCTTTTTTTTGTACCAAAGTATTATTTTTAATCTTTACTTAATATTTTATAAAAAAACAGTCATTACTAACTTTGCTGATGACTTTAAAATTTTAAATATTACAAATTACAAACTTTCCATTAGTATTCTAACAACGACATATATGTAAAATTTTCATCTTCTAGTTTTCTGGAAGTAACCTACAAATTTTGACAATCTATTAGCGAGTGAGTGCATAAGTTGTGAAATTTATAATTTTCGATGCGAAGGTGCTGTAAATACAAACTTCCTTATTAATTCATGCTAAATGGTAGAATTTTTTCAAACGCTAAGTGTCTCCCAGAATTTAGTGGAGCTGGAGCTTAAATTTTAATTTCATCTAAAACTAAGTTTTCGAAATCACAAATATTTTGTTCCTATTTTTTTTATTTCTACTTAAATTATCCCTCCTCTTTCACTATTTTCTTCACCAACGTGAGTCGCACGCATTTTTTTTTAAATAAACGAAGGCACTTTCTCATGTATCCTCTTTTATAATCGAATTCAACAAAAGAGTGGGCTCTCAACTCGACGGGTGTATATTTTTTCTCTTTGAATTTATTATGCTTCAAAGGAAATAGCTTCAAGAATTGTTTTATACAAATATGGTCAGGACCTGATAATGGATTTCGAAGATACCATAAAGAACTCTTTAACAGATGACAGACGCTGCTATTGCATTCAATTTTGCATGAGGAACCCCTGCCATTTATACTTAATTTTGATATGGGAAAGAAAACGAAAAGAAACGACTGTAAGGTACTTTTGGTATAATTTAGTTACGTCCTTCGATAACGTTTTGTTAACAAAACCATTGTTAATGTGTATATTCTTGTTTCATTGAACGATGAAGTAAAAGAAAATTGATTTCATATAATATTTACCTGTAGCTTTCTAATGCTACCTATCCAAATGAAATTAATGTAGCGTAGCTGTTAATAATATGAAATTTGATTTACTCGTTTTTCTATTCTGTTAGAAAAATCTGACACTACGAGGGTTACGTAAACATTTAGGCAGTTATGAATATTTAATGGTACGTAATATTACCATTAAACTATTTACAATTTTTTTATTTTTTAAACGAAATTATATTGTTTAGTATATCATTCTCAGGCGCATGCGTAAGAAAATATTTTTACGTTATATAACAACAAATTGAAGATTTTCGGAGTTTCTTCTTCACTTGTGTTGCAAGCTTGCTTTATTGTAAAATTTCGCGAATGTCGGTCAGCGGAAAGTATCTAATAGGTCTTGATTTATTTACGAGTGTCAAAATATGACGCGCGAATTTTAGGTTTCTTCTTGATTGCGTTAACTTAGAAACTAGATTTTTTTACAACTCCAAGGGAGCACAGATTTAAGTATTTAATAATAATTTCAACTTGATGTCTCCACGCGTTCCTGAAAAAAGGGTCTTGATAAACGACGGAAGGAAAACAAATGCTGTAAGAGTTCTTTTTTTTTGCTTTTGAGGTACGGAACACTAAAAACATTAAAAAAAATTATGAAAACCAAGTTGTAAACAAACAAGATTATCTCTGCGCAATCAATATCTTTCAGTCAACATTATTTTAATTTTCATTGAAAACTTAATTTAAAGTCAGAAAATTACTCTGTCTGATTTGAATAAGGAATACCATTTGGAATATGTAGCAGTCTTATATACAGATGGTAGCTTTAATTGCGAAGTTCTTTTTTCTTGGTTCAGTTTGGCCCTATCATTTCAGTAATCATAACCAATAGCCTGTCTCAGCTTACTGTTGGACGTATGCTTCCAATACGAGTTTATAGAAGGTAATGCCCATAATCACAATGCAGAGCAAGAGGGTGAAGGATCGCAGTGTGTAATTTCTCGTATCAATGGCGCTGCTATCCGTCACCAATTTGTGGTATTTAGCTTAGCGCATGACGAATGATCTGGAATCAAACCAGAAATACGTGGTGCATCGCATCGTTAAGGTCGTAAGCCCTATGATCATTTCAAAACACTGCACCGCCTTCACAGTTTGTTATGTTTCTACTGTATTAAATTTATTCAATACATCGATCCAAAACAGTATGCCTTAAATATAATAACTATATTTCGTTATGATAGTTTGCATCTATTTCCTTATATTAAATCATATCTTTATTAAGAATAATATTCTTCTGCATGCATTATTGCTCTACAACAAATATGTTAAAAGTTTAAAATCAGAAATACCACGGAGATGTGACTGTATGATAAATTGAAGATTTGAATTTATGTGGAGGATAACTTTTATAGGAAAGACAAAGGAAATATTTCTGGAGTATTTTTGAAATAGAAAGTGTCAATGCCTATAAGGAACAAACTCAATGAAATTATTTTTTTATTATTGTATTCATGATGAAAATGCGCCCTTATGTTCCATGAACTCATAGTATATATTCACAAATATTATTTGAAAGCCGAATACATTGACTAACGGAATGCGCTGGAAAAGTCCAAATTATTTTGCGCCGGTTTTTTGCGAGTAGAAAGGCGGCCATTTCCGGTGTGGAAAGTGTGAACGGAAAGAGATAAATCGTTGTGTGAAATGTTTTATTGTGTTTCGCGAGCTTTGTATGCGATTCAATTTGAATGTGATCGATATGAAGATGCAGAAAGTTGTTACATATTAGTAGAAAAATAAAATTTGAATTTTTAAAATTCTTATGATGTGATGGGTTTATTTATAAAAATAGCATGTACATTAAAATACAATAGCTGCTTCAGTTAAAAATTAATATTACAAACGTGCAAATAGTAAGTTAGAATTACGTACAATCAAAATATTTGGTTATTCTAAGTAGCTGACTGTGACTATGAATAAAAACGAGAATGGAGTAGCAGTTGTAAAGTGAATTGTAAAAAATTGTAAGAGGTATTTAAAGTCTACACTAAATCAATTAAATGTGATGGGAATGCGGAATTGGGGACTTATATTAAATTCAATTTAATTTATTTCTTCTTAGGTCTAATTAATAAAGTAGAAAAACGATGGAAAACGAATTTTGTATATTTAGGAGACTAATTAGATAACTGCTAAATCACGAATTAATAAAGACTATAACGTACTAAATTTAAAATGTTTAATTGAGGTTTAAACTGTTAGCATATAAATGGAAGACACAGATATAAATTAAAAACCGTAAAAATTAGTAAATTACCTTTAAATTTTTTTAAATTTTTGTAAAAAAGGTGTTGGTATTCACTGGACTAAGTAATGGAAATAGAACTACTGCGTAGTTTTATTTAATTTTAATAAACGTTTTTGAAAATATCGAAACTGACAAAAAAGAAAAAGAAAAACGAAATTGTACAAAGAATTTAAGAAAATGTTTTTTTAAATGTTAAAGAATTTAAGAAAATGGTACAAAGAATTTAGAATTTTAGAAATTTAAGAGAAAGGCGTGCTGATATACTTTAACTTCAGTTAATTTCTTAACTCTAGATTCTCAAGTCATATGTAAAGTTTGTAATAGATCGTTTCACTTCTCCATCAAGCTCAGTACTTCTACAGAAACTTCCGTTCAAAAATTTTAGCCGTATTCGTTATCTAAATGAGTTTTAACTTATATAAATGAGGGGCATTGGTTATAATAATATTTAGAAAATCAAGTCAATATCAATTAATAAATCAATTCATAATATTAATAAAGCATTAAATCAATTACTCAACTTTAACTTGACGGAGATAAAATTTATCGAAAATGAAGAAAAAGAAGCAAAAATTCTAAGACCGACATTTTTCACAAAACTTTTTATATGTCAATATTTCTTATTTGGAATTGTCTTACATTTGTAAGGGAAGGAATCGAAATGAGTAGCTCTTTTATTAAAACGTAGGAATGAACCTCGTAAATGGTACAGCCATTTATTATGCTTCTGAAATGTGAATATTTTTCTTAGTAACATACCAGAAAAACTATATATCATATACGTGTATAAAATTATATATTTGCACGTAAATATTAAACTATCTATAATGTAGTGAGAAAAACTCGCAAAAGACGCATTTAAGTATACATAAATTATGGTTTCACAATCGAATATATCTCATAAAATTACTGAAACAGAAAATAAATTAATAAAAAATACAAAACTTCCAATTTACGCGTAAGAAAAGCTACCTTCCTTTCATATTTTGTTTCATTTTAATTAAAAACCCTATTGAAATACCTATTTGACAAATTTCAGTTATATTGGCTTAAAATAACAAACAGTGAACAAAAGGCGGGCAAGCAAGTAAATGTACTGGTGGGCGGGCGGACGGACGAGCATGTCGAATTAATGAGGCTGTTTTTTATTTTTCTATGGGTCGTTAAAACTGAGAAAGTTATTGTTATTAATTTATTTTTCCTCATTAAGGTAAATTAACATTAAATAGAAAAACGTAAATTTGGATCAATATTCCACAATAACTCCTTTTTTCTATTATCTGAATTGAAATGATTTTCATTGATACAGGTTTTATTTGAAAATTGATGAAGATTAAAAAGTGTGGATTGAAGAATGGATGTAAAAAAACCTGTCAAGGACAAATAGAACTTGCGAAATAAGGATTCTGTACGTACCTAGTTATTTATAAACATTTAAGGAAATAAAGTATTTCTTTTAAACTATTTACAATTATTAATTTTTCACGACAAAAATAATTGCCGTCTATATTTTTCACAACCGTGAAATATTTAAATATTATTTCTTCACACCATATATGTAGATGAGTTTATTGCCTAGTATGTTTTTACAAACTTAATGAATATAGATTTTAAACACAAAGTTATTTTCGCATTTCATTAAAGTCAATGAACTTTTTGCAGACACCAACTACATGTCATAAATTTATCGATTATTACTCGTAAAATAGTAGACCTTTCGTAATACATATTCCGATTGTGAGTAATTAAAAATAACAGTTTAATTGATAGGGGGTGGAAACACGTAATTCTCACAAAAATTGCCCTTAGGGTTTAGTATTTTTAAACGGAACCCTGTATCTGAAGAATACTAAAACTTGAAGCGTTCATGATATATCTCAAAAATGTTTGAAAATTTTTTTCAATTACACATGGTTGTAAAAAGAACAATTGCACGTGTATGTAAAAAAAATTCACTCTCAATTTACAATTATGGAATATACCCTGTGAAAATATCTTTAAAAAAATTTATTTTACAACTTTTTAGGCTTTATGAATATAACAATTATATATTATTTCAACTGTACAATATTAAAAGTCTACAAGTAATATATTTGTAACTTGCACACGGGCAGACATTTCGACAATATAAGGCTTTCTAGTCTGGCTATGGAACCCTAAAAAAGATAATTATAGCATAATTACCTATAACATAAGTATTATATAAGATAATTTTTAGCTTTAAATATTGATAATTATTCAACACTTCAGTTCGAAATCTCATATAACGACGTTATTTTTAAGATACTGTTCCAATACGCAACCTCCTTAAATTCCTTTAGCTTTAAGTAAGATACATTTATTAGACCGTTCTACATAACGTTTGTCAATATGTCGAACTTCTTAAAGCATGGTATGAAACCAAATGAATCTTAATATATATTAACTAATTATGTTTATACATTCAATTTATTTATTTTACGTATCTATTTTAGAAACAGCTGTTTAACTAATCGCCTACAATAACCACTAACGAAATAAATACTATTTCGAAACCATTATAATCGACTCATTTTGTACCTTAGAATATTCGAGTTCCTCGTAATGGATTAGGTTGATTGCAGCTTTTGAAAGTGCAATCCTAATAATACTTGATTATGTTTTACAAATCTTATTTCTCGTAGCACGTATTTTCGATATGTTGAAAAGCCACATAGTCTTGATATCTCACTTATAAGAGTATTTTATAGTCATTGCACACAAAATTATGAAAGGAAATTATAATTCAAATTGAAATACAAATTTTACTATTTAAATCATTAATTATCGAGGGGTATTTTGTTAGAATTTATTTTTTATTTCTGGTTACATAGCTAGCCAGAAAATAACGATTTGTTAATATAAATTTTATAGTCAATATAACTTAATTTTAAGTAAGCAATCAAGCTTCACAATTTATAAAAAATATTTCAAATTTACATGAAAACAAGTAACAAATTATTTGTTTTGTAAATGATTTTATCCTTTCATAATAAAAGACAAGATAAAAAGAGATGACAGACGAATGTGGAATGATGGATCTATATCTTATTAATATTTTTTTTATTATAATAAGTAAAACCATGGGCAGTATTTACGGTTGAAAGATCTGTTAGATAAAAACCTAATTAAATAGATCACACTAAAAGAGATCCGTTCACAAAAGAATTGCCAATCTGTCGTAAGGTTTAATCAAAGCATATTTGGTTTAATACGTCAAAGTACAGCTTTAAAATTTACTAAGCAACTGATCACATTAAAAAAATATTAAATGCTTAACCGTGAATATTTTGCTTATTATAACTTAAATATTTATTTCTCTTAAAATATCATATCCTATCCAAGACTGGCGATATTTAAGGCCATTTTGACTTTGCAAATTCCTATTTGAAATAAGAATAGGATGCTTTTATTTTTTTATTAAAGCATAAGTATAGTTTACGTAGAATATGGCAAATTAGTAATTGCCCTCAATATTAGGAAGATACGCACTATGTTTTAAATTGTTTTAAAATATTTCACACATTTTTTATTGTTGCTTAAATATGTATTCTTGTTCTGAAATAAATTTTATTGATACGTATTCGATTTCAATTCAACAGAAATTCCGAAACCACACGCATTTATCTGATATTTATCATGTAAACAATGTATGTTAAATTAATCGTAGCCTTAGAAAGTAGTAGCCATTTACTTGAAGTAAATTGTTACCCAATAAATTACGACCGCTTTTGGTATGTCTGGTGGAAAAGTCATCATTTGTGATGTTCCACATTTGACAGTATTTATATTTAAAAGACGGTCAAGGGCCTTCGTGTACAGCCATATCACAATGTCATAACAAGTGGTACTAATCATGATAAGGGTTCCAAAAATCATGTGTGTCCTCCTCTACAATCTATAAAAGGTGCGATGAAAACAAATAAACAGAAAGCGATTTTAGCATTAATATTGCACACACCATGCAGACTGTTTCTTATTAAGTATTGATTTTTATTTATTTTTTAACCGGCCATTTACTTTAATGTATCATAATAAGAATGTTTCATTTCAATTTTTCTATATTTACTGGCAATCATGATTTAGCTTTGCTTGAAACAAGCGAGATATTGTCCACAAATTTATATTATTGGCGAGATTGTTATGTGAAAATATTTGGCGAGAATGTTAAATAAAAAGTAAGAAACAAATTTAACCAATGATTTAAAGTTGTGCCCAGGAATAATTAATAGTAACGATATGTGATCCTTTGAGAGAAAATCCTTTTGACTTGCAATCGAGTTCGAGCAGCAAGCCTTATTTAAAAATAAGCAAATCCGTTCTGCTGACTTATTCTTGCATCTTAGAATACTTATACATTAGCAGGTTCTATTCTCGTCCGTGTTTCAAATGCTCAACATCTCGGCATATTATAAAAACCACCATCACTTTATGGGATATGATTGCATGCAGGATACTGGCATTTATTACGAAGCACTTCCGGAAATTTCATAATATCCATAGTGAAGACATTGTATTTAAAGCTGTTGTTCAGAATGAATGAAAAACAAATGATTGAGTAACATTATCTCCATATAAAACAATTTATGTTAGGAAAATATAACCCTAGTTTAAAGAAACATTAATTACGCATTTAAATGAATTTACCCTGGATTTTATTTAAAAAATCATTAGCATGGTAATTGGTAACATTTTTTTGCCAAACTATTATGCGTGAGTAGGTAAGAAGTGATTTTTTTAAATAATACTTGATCTACCACATCCGATTATGAACACCCTAAAGCTCATATACTAAATTTTCTCAACTCAGTATTGGAAGTACTGCTGTATTTCAATTTGTTGTGCAGTTCGTTTCACAACTTTCTAATTAAAATAACAGTTATTATATATTGTATTATACTAAATCGTTATACGTAAAATCACCAAGCTCTAATATGGACAAGGATTTATTGAAGAAATAATCATATTTAGTTGTTCCATAGATAAGCATTGCGTAGTTTTATGAAATATTAAAAATTCAAATATTATTTTACAGTTAAATACAGATATTTTATGTACAGGAAATGTCTTACATTATATAATATTTTTATATATCGGTTCTTTGCAGTAAGTTTTCCCACGTCTTGCTCATCTAATACGGACAGCGAGTAATAGCCACGTTTTAATAATAAAACACTTATTAAGTACGAGGGGAATTTACACTTCGAAAGTTTCCATACACACTTAAATAAACAATATAAAATATATAAACATTTAAGCTTCCGTTATATTTCCATAGAACTCTACAAATATTAATATTATTTTTCACCAAGTAAATATATTAACTACTTTTCTTTCTTTCAATTATTATGATTTTCTCAGTAACAATGGGATTTAGAATCAACACTCTGGTTTGCTGTAAAATTTTGGAAAAACTTATACTAATTTTGTTATTTTCTCGATATTAACGTTAAACATTTTAGAGACAGGGGATGACAACAATGGCCTCTTACTTGTGAATATTTTTAACAATAAATCTGGTACTTTCCTTACGTATAATTCCAAAAAAAGAACAGTCGAAAATTTATGACATTCAAATCTTGATACGCATTGTGTTTTATCACTTCCCAAATTTTAATTTTTTACGTCGTTTGGTTTCTAGGAAAAATGGCATTGACAAAAAGATGGGCTAGAGTTTAAAATCGTTCGGTTTTTTCATTTGAGTTACAAAACCATAAAAATTATCCGTATTTTAATATATGTGTCTCCGTATTAAAATGGGCTATGTTGGATTTTTATTGGTCATATAGTGTTTATTAACACGTAATATCTGGTCAGTATTGCGAATATTTTTTTTTTAAATGAACACGCTTTTATTAATAAAGGTTTTTTAAATTAGCGGTGAATATAATTACCACACACATTATGATATTTCTTAATTTCATATAAATACGATAATTAGCTCTTTTAAATACTCATAAGTAACTTACAATAGGGAAACATTCTTTATTTAATAAAGTAGGGCGTCGTGTCTACCATTTAGATCAATATACAGTTTTATGTATTTTATAAGCGATTCGTGTAATTAACACATTTGTATTACCACATTTATTGAAGTGGGTTCAGGTCTTTGTATTTTCATCATTTTCAAATTATGAAAATACCAGTAGAGTCTTGATATTACAAAAATATATTTAATGAATTTAATAACTATTTGTTACTTTTTATCCTATTATCATTGTGCTTATCTACTGATTCATCGCTATTGTAAAAAAATATTCTATACTTTGATAATAAATAAAAAGGAACTACTACACATATAGGGGCTTAAAAAGACGGGTTTTCTACCTTCACGGGTTGTTATAAACAGGATGGCATTCGAGTTTGCTAAAACGTTTGGCATAAGTATGACTTTTAAATAAAAGTGCAGAATAGAACTATTTTACTAGTCACTCTCATTTTCAGAACGGTACCGGGAGCTTAAAGTATTCGCAAGCTAAGGGTTTACCTGCTATTAGGGGTGAAAATCTAAATTGAAAAAATTAATAAAATGTTTGAATTAATATTGCGAGTAATGCCAGAGCAAGATTTATTGAACAAATTATATAGAATTCCCCATATAAATGAAACCCGTGTCAATTCAATAATAATCGGACACCGGTTTCATATTGAATGAAAAAAGCTTCCCAGTGAACGAAAAAAAGCTTCCACACGCAGCAAAATTATGAATAAGAAATTTTATTACAAAATATTTTGTATTATCACGAAATCGCAAGAAAATACTTTCGTCGCTAAACGATTATTTTCTCATAATAATACCTATGATCTATCATATATATGATCTATCCAGTCACAGTACAAAAGTGTTGCTAGATTTTTTTCTTCGTTTTTTAAACTATTTTGAAATTTCATATGCAAGAAATCAAAAAATCAAGAATTTTCAATCTTAATGAATAATCACAGAAAATCGCTATAACTTTTTTGAGTATAACGATTG
This sequence comes from Druceiella hillmani, assembly GCA_039881145.1. Lineage (NCBI taxonomy): Eukaryota > Metazoa > Arthropoda > Insecta > Lepidoptera > Hepialidae > Druceiella > Druceiella hillmani. The sequence continues at coordinate 30,634,728 of JAYKKI010000014.1, read as the reverse complement.
TCACATTTAGGATAACATTTTCTGGCAACAATTACAACATATTATATTTTGATAATATTTTGTAATAGATGCAAGTTAATGTTACTAATTAGAATATATTATATTAGAAAATAGATGTAATGTTAATTCAAGTCGAACGGGTAAAACATTAATAACGGCTTTTGTTTAAAATTCGTTTTTATTAAGTATACTGAACTTAATCGCCATACATTTCAATGTAAGTTGAAGAGTATGCAATTTGGAAATAAAATCTAATAATCGTAACAGAATAAATAAATTATTAGAAAAGTATAATATATTAATGTCAAATGCCGATGACAGAATATGACATAGAAATTTAGAATTGGTCATAATTTTATTTAATTTGCTAGTGCAACACATATTCTTATTAAGACTGTATTTATCAGATAAAAAAATCAAAGAAACAAAAGATAACAAAATATAGTAATTCGTTTATCAAATTATTTAAAATATTTACTAATTTTTGTATGCATTAATTTCTACCGATGAAATACACGTAAATGTTGTTTTTTTTTCTTATTTAAGTCATTGTTTTTTAATTGCAAGTAGTTCCATTTTATTTTCAATACTGGCATGTTGGTCAGTTGTAAATAAGTAAGTATATTATAATATTTTTAAGGTTTTATGAAAATCTCTTATATATGCGCTATAATAGATATATAAAAAAATCATTTGACTGTATTAAGTACTTGAAATATTAAATTTTTTAATTATGTCATAACCAATTCCTTATTAGGATGTTGATTGTTTTCATTTACGAGAAGGATATTGTGGTTCCGAAAGTGGTAATAACGTAGGTATTCCACTGGATATTTGATTGATTATTCAGCAATTTTTCCTGTCTTTCAGAGCATTGTAATATTTAATATAACAGTATATTTTTTATATGTATTAAAATTTGATGATGTAAAACGATGTTATAAAAATAGTATTTGTAACATTTCATAAATTTATATGCCACAATTACATCTAAAATCATTTGATAAAATAAAGCAAGGAAGAATTGTAGTTGCAAATCAATCGTCGTACGAATAATTTAACAACCACTCAAAATTTCCAGCAATCACTTGTCTGATGATTCTGAGACCTTTTAAATAAAGTTTTGTTTTATTATGGGGTTATCCATTTAAGTAATGCTTAAAAAAAAGGTTTGAAATCCAGAAAGGAAGATTGTAAATTTTACACCAAATTTCGTATTTGCATTTTTGGTTTACGTTTAGGAAGTTAAAGTACAACCGAACTGACTACAACTGAGTAACTCCTGCCATTCATATATTCTCATTAGAGTTATTACTATAGTTTATCGTTAGAACTAACTTATCGTTAGAATAACTCATGAGAGTTATTTGCTATTTGGCTTCATTATTTTGCATAAATTGCTTCTTATGGGAACACTATTTACACCAATGGTGAAAGGCTGTAAGCTCGTTTGAAGTGATTTACTTCGTTACGCTATACAAAATCTCAATATGATAACAACGTGGTGTTCCATTTTCAGCAGTATATGGGACATATCCTGCAATACTGCTTTACATCTTTTATATATATATATATATATATATATATCAATATATATATATATATATATATATATATATATATATATATATAGGTACCGAACATAGAATAAATTTAGTAGGGAAATCTTATATCTGATTGGTATCATTCTATGATTCAGACATCCATGATAATTTATTTATTCTTTAAACTTAAGAATGAATAAATGTTTAATCACAAGTCAAAACTACATCTTGAATGAAATTTAGATACATTATAAATGCACACTCAAATACAGGATGTAAGATGAAAATTAGGCTAGTAATTTATAAATACAATAACCTAAGATAAACAATTAAAATTATTTATGAGCTCTATTTTGTATTAGGCTAGTCTTAATAATTATATATCTCAAGCAATATTTTATAAATAATTCTCCCTAATTTAAAATGCCTTTCCTTTCTAATTTTTGCTAATATCCCACCTAAAGATATTGTAATACAAAGAAACCTAGGTCGTGGTAAAGAACTTAAAGAAAGTAGAAATACTACTACATCACGTAGTTTCATTTAATTGTGAATAATGAATTTCTACAAAATTATCGCCAAATATATTCAATATTTTAAAATGCCTATATTATATGATCTGCGTACTCTGCGTTGGGTTGTCAGAACAGCATTTACTAAGTAACCTCATCGCTCATAAAATATAATCACTTGCATAACAGGAGAGATTTTAGATATTATACACACAATTCCCACTTTTGTTATGATCTGAGTATTGAAATTCTGTCTGCGCTGTTCATTTTTCTAGCCTTATAATTGCATTATTGGATCAGTTAGTAGATGCAAAGTTTATTTCTGTACATGTTACGTAGTAATTTGTCACTAATTTCCTAGATATGTATCAAAATTATAGATGAATACTCTTTTTGCCAAAACTCGATACTTATGATGAGGAGTGTTATTTAAAAAAAATACTTTGTTGTCGGTGATTTAAAATTGGGATAAAGTTTGGTATTAAGGGTATTCAATAATTATGAAATTTTTTCATAATATTTTGTACTCCAGAAATGTAATACTTAAAAATACTATGAAGGACCATTTACCAATCTCGAAATTCCAATATGATATAACTTGATTTTAAATGCACGAAACGTTTTCTTAGTATCGGTGTTCAAAAATCGTTGTAAGTAAAATTCTCTTTCATCATCAGTATTTGGTTATAATTCCATCAGTATATCATGACCTCAACTGTTCCTTAAACTTTAATTTTTATAAGTTCTTAATTTTTCTCTCGTTATCAGTTTTTATGTATAATACCTATCGGTTATCAATTTTCTATTTCGTTGATATGTTTATAATTTTTAAAGATCAACTTCAATAACATTATTGATATGGCAAACAATTTTATAGATATAATATTCTGATAAATATACAAAATATATCATTCGGAATACTATTATAAACATAATAACATATCGGTAAACATGATGCGATATTGCCACTAAAATGTTTAAATAAGAGATTGATGACATCGATGTACTAGTCAGTCTTAATCAAGATCTAATGTCAACGTCACCAGATGAAAAATGTCTGTTATATTTCATTGTAAACTAACAAGATATTAATATTTCACATTGTTAACATTATGGTGCTCTGTGAGCGATTAATCTCAATAATTCAAGCCCGAGAGATTAATCTCAACAAAATATTAAAATTTTATCTATTTTTTCTTTAATTATACGTAAAGTTTTCTAAACATTAATAGAATCAAATATGTCCATATTTGATTCTATTAATGTTATTATGATAATATTCCATAGCAATATATACTAATATTAAATAATGTCAAACATTAACTCTGAAAGTAAATATATGGTAAGTTCATTAATGATCCAGTAATACCTATTTATGACTAGAGTAATATTACAGTTAAATAAACTTAAATCATCACTTAGTAATACCACTTCTTATGTTCTTGCTTTCATATTTCGATACACTATATAACTCGAATTTAAATATATTATGAGATCAAATATTTTATTTACGTTTTGATTTTAGTGTACACTACTTTCGATAAGTAGCCGTTCTACGGCTACTAATTGACAGTAGTGCATATTCAAATCAAAACGTAAATAAAATAGTTTTTTTTAGTTTTTAACCAATTTAGTGTTTCAAGTACTTAATACAATCAAATGTTTTTTGAAATTTTTTTTTAGCTAAAATAAAAAAGTTTTTCATGAAATCTTAAAAATATCATATTCCTTTATTCGAAACTAACATGCCAACGTTGAAAATAGCAAAAAAACATTAAATTACATAATTAGTAAATAAAAAAACAACATTTATGCATACTTCATCAACAGAATATAACATTTGTAAACATTAGTGATTCTTTTAAATAAGATGTTAAATCGATTGCTGCACTCTGTTATCTTTTGCATGATTATTTTTTAAGCTGATAAATACAGTCTAAAAAAGACTATGCACTACACTAGCAAGTTTTGCATAGCGACAAATTAAATAAAATGATTTTTGGTAAATCATCCAAACTTCAGTAAACGTGGATAAATTCCCAAAAATTTGCTTTATTTCTAGGTATATGAAATCACAATTTTTTCAAACATTATGTTTCGCCCTCAACTTGATGCATGGGTGTATATTTCTGCCGTTAAAAAAACTCAAAACAGAAAATATTTGGCTTTAAACTTTTCTTTGTGCTCTTGAAATTACTCACATATTTTATATTTGACAACGCCTGTAGCAGTAGTATACGATAAATACAATTGACCAAAACTAAATAATTGTACTTAATAATCACTCAAATTGAAATCCTAAAAAATTATCGCATGTATCTCGTACGAGTATGCTCTATACATTTGCATACAATACATAATTTTTTTTATGAAATGCTACAAAATCTCAGTACCAGATGTCGACTCGCACGTGACGGGTTTAATTTACAAATGTAATCAATAAGGTAAAGACGGTAAGAGTAAAGTCATGTAACACAACTGGTAATGAGATGCGAATGAATGTCATTGTCGCTAATTGACTATAAGAAGTGTCTCGAATAATTTGAGACGCTGCATCCGTCTGGAGCGCATCTCGCTACCAAAAGTTACAAAACAGGTGAATATTTTTCCGCCTTCTTTCGAATTTTCTGTGACTGGAAATATAAATACTGGTAATTCGGTACTTGAAATATTACAATACAGGGAATTATTTCTTTTGATCATTTTTCTGGTTATTACTTCTCTGGTACTCATCATTCAATTAATCATTAAATTTATTGATGTAATGTTTCATCCATATAAGTATTTCATTTTTACTTTACACATAATCTGCAATTTTGCGTAATTTTATGAAAATAATTCTAAACAAGTCTTAATAGAACATATGGTCAGCAACAGGATTTATTCAGTTAAAAGCTTTAATAATCAAGAACGAAGTTCTTTTAATCACTTCGCAAATTTAACTGTGTGAATAATTTTGAGAAAAATACTTGCTCGTTATTTAGTAATATATTTATAAATAAAAAATTAGTTAGCATGGTATTTTAAATCCTAAAACTATTGTGTGTAATTTTATATAATGGAAATTTACCAATTTTTAACCAAATTACTGTTGTTAATATTATTAGGAATCCTAATAATTCATTACCTATTAATCTATCGAGAATATTTTTATGGGAGATATTTATTTTGGATAATAAACTGCAACCATAGAGATATTATAGAACCATATAATACGAGTGCTTATATTATAAAGCTATAAGTTAAATACAAAACGACGTACGATTTAAAATACAGAATTTATTTAATATTTAAGAAGCGCAGATTCAAATCCGGTTCATACGATAATGATTCTGTGTTTACATTGTTTAAAATCACTTATATTTTAATGCGAAATATAACAATGTTCATATTACGTGAATTAATAATGCCATAGAAGATCGTGGGAACTAAAAAGGTTTATGTACCACAGTACATTCGTAAAAAGTGAAACTTACGATTTAACTATACGCGTTCAAAATGAATACGAACAGCTATATGACGAGAGACGAGATTGCTTAAAAATATGCTCAAGGTTAATTTATGATTATCCTTGATGCAGCATCAGACACTTTAATACCAGAATTATGTGAAGAAAATTTTAAACCCATAAAAATAACAATTACCTTTGACCGTTACGGAGTGTTTTTACAAACCTAACCAGTCTAGTTGCATCATAAGTTCGATCACATAGCATGGGCGTAATGCCAAAACTGTCTTCTGAATAAAATGTACCCAAATATGATATGACTGTTATTGACCGTTAAGATGTTCTGCAGTAAACCATAATATCTTGTTTGCAGCATCAAGTAAATACGACTGAAATATGACATATCTGTCATTAACTGTTAATTAGTGGTAGAGGTATCACCTTTCGACTTTTCAGTCACCTTCCGACTATAGTTTCTGGATATTACACAAAATCCAAGGTGCGACCGAAACAAATTGGATGTGCTCACAGGACAAGTATGTTTTTCGGCCGCATGGAGTTTCTAACTACACCCTTTGTCCCCATCAGTAGACCATGCAGATCATGTAAGACCAAAGCAAATGAAAACTGACCAAATAAGTTGAGTTATGTTTTTTGCCTTTACTAACTTACTACGTCAACCTTGTGCAATGATCATGCGAGCCCAAAGGTTTTGCCAAGACCAATTAAATTTGTCCAAAAACGATGAGTTTACTACTTATCGTTATGAAATTATTAGGACCACCCTTGACACTATCGTCTAATCATAAATATCACATAAAAAAAAACCTATGAAACACGAGTACAAATCACACTACGAGAGTTCCGTACAAATTTCGGCGCTAATGAACATTTAAACATACAAAGTATTTCTATTCAACTATTCAGAAATCTAAATTTTTGATAAAGTAAATATATTGCAAGGTATTAAATTATATATATATGTATATATATATATATATATATATATATATATATATATATATATATATATATATATATATATATATATAAGTATATCACAGATATAATAACATCGTACATACTTCAAAGATAAGATCTAAGACAATCACTGTAGTGCTCCATAATCCTTAAGTGAGATATTACTAGCAATATTTTTTTCATAACTTCTGGTTCAATAGTTTTGGAAATAAGGGGACGAAATACTATATTTTTGCATATTTGTTAGAATTTGTTTTAAAATATTCCATTCCAAATTTAAAAATAAAATTATGTTCTCCTAATGAGTCTTTTTAAATTATTCTCCACATGGTATATGAGAAAAATATTTTTTTGGGACCTTTGTTTCCTACCTCTTTCATATTTATACGACTATCTTTCAATAGTATTATCAAAATACGTATGCTAACTTTCAAGTTTCTACTTTGGATTGTTTTCGAGAAAATAGATTTTTAAAAAAGAAATATTGTCTGTTAAATCATTTGTAGGCTTAAAAAATGGAGAACATTTATGATATCTAGAATAATCAATATAGTTTTCCTACACCCTTTGCGTAAGCTTCTAAAATCTCCCATTTTTTCATAATTTTAGGTTGAGTTGATTGGGAAGAATCTTAAATTCTCGAAATCTTAAATAAAATTTTAAAGAAAATTAAAATTTTAAAGAAAAATCTTAAAGAAAATTTAATGTAAATAATCATCTTCGATCCCATCAAGAGATCAGTATGATAATACGATAATATTGTATTTTCAACGGAACTATCTATTTCGACTCTATTGAGTAACAAAAGTGGGTCAAAATTAATTTACAAGATTTAATCCAAACATATACAGTGACTGAAAAATACAAAGTTAAATAAAGCTTATAAAACAAGAAAAGACATAAACAATCGACCATTACCAGTATTATTTACTCTTTCCAATTTATTTCAATATATTTTTGCTATGCCATTGTGATCGATCAGAACGTTTTACTCATAAATGTCACAATTGAAGGAAATTAAAATTTGTTCTTTAAATGTAGGACATTTGTAATATTGAATAAGCATTCCGAGTTTCAAGTTTTTAAGGTTGGCCTGGCAACTGTATAAATATAAAAACGATAACTATGAAGCCTCTTACGTCATTAATTTTTTACCCGTTTTTTTTATTTATAGACTGCTTATAGCCCGTTTCGATGGTACTAGAAAAAAAAAATTTGGGACCACCATTTTCATTTACAGGCAACATATAATAATAAAATTGAACATAATTTTAAAACACGATCGATAATTTTAGAAGAAAAATGTTACATAGCATATGTAAAATTTTAAGTTTTGAACCGAGTACATAAGGGTTTCGTTCAAGCTGCAAAAATACAATACAAACTACAATTTAATTTGTTATATATAGTTACTAGTAATATTAGTGAGGAGGCCTTTGAAGTTCAAAATTCATGTATTTCAATTTCGTCAAAGAGTTTAAACTCTAAAGCTTTGAATTTTTTTTCAGCTTCAATGTACATTATACTGTCGAGTTCCACGATTTTTGTTTGGGACATTAATTTACTCATAAAATGATATAACTGCATTTTTTGCAACCTTAATTTCTTTTTGTTGCTTATTTCGAAATATTTTGGGAACTTGCACTGAAATATGATTTTAGAAAATATACTTATTATTTAATTTTGGCCATTTTCCTTGAGCTTTTATGTACGATTTGGTTTGAGTAAACAACCTTAACATTGTTGTTTGTACCCGTGTTTCCTTCGTCTTCCAGTTTAAAAAAGTCTTCAGCTCTATGTTGTCTTTGTTGACATTAGAATATAAAATCCAAAAACATATATTATTTAAAAGCGAATATATACATACGACGCTAAGCATGTAAAATTATTTGCCAATCTAAAAGGCACGAGTAAAGTCGCTGTCAGCAAGTCGAACATAAAAAATAGTATCTACATAGAAATCTGGGATCCCACGGGATGCTACCTTCGTTTGGACCCCTATCTTACGACAACTAGATTTCGTATTTGCCTCTAAGGACGTTATATATGTGACATATATGTCAGTTCATTTTATTTAATTTTGCAAGTTATATTATTTATGGTGTAAGTGACGAAGAGTTACTTAGAGCAGTAGACATAAAGAAATCATTCATGTTATGCAAAGTATTTTTGGAAGAGAAGAAAGTCACTTTTATTTTAGAAAAAATGAAGATGTTTTCCATAAAATTAGACAATACTGAATTTGAGTACTGTGGTGAATACTTTGTCTACCCAAGTCAACGACGTTACACTAAAAATGACACTCTTGGAGTATATTATATATCGTTTCACAATAAATTTATTTTATTTGTGATATTTTTTATATACTATAAAAAGAGGTGCATTTCACGCTGAAATTATAAACTTTATTTGCAGTTTTGTTAATGGATGTCAATATATAATATTAATTCATCACCAAGTGATAGAGAAAATTTCATACGCACAAATATAATGCAAGGGTTAAATATCGAATAATTTTTATTCATTATTTTGTTAAAGCGGCTATGTCTTGTAAATATAAAGACGCGTTGCATGTTCGCTGATAAGAGAGAAGTTTCAGATCTCGCTTGTTCTGCTTAATGCAACACATTTTACCTTGTTTCCATTTGTTTTTCCACATATATATATATATATATATATATATATATATATATATATATGTATATACATATATATATATATATATATATATATATATATATATATGTGTGTGTGTATATATATATATATATATATATATATATACATATACTATATTATACATTAATCTGCAGTGAGACAAAATGTAGATTATTATCTAGGATCCTTGATTAGCTAAGAAATGTTCACAAACTTTTTCAAACAACTTTCTTGAGATAATTACATCAAAGATTGAAGTTACATCCACATTCTTGTCTTGCTTATTTTTTAATTCCATATAACGTAGTTTGTTTTCATTTTCAACCAGAACTACATAATGCTACATAATTGTGTGTTTAAATAAATTATACTTATGTGACTTTCAAAGAATTGTAGTACTTACAATGTTAACAAATGTGTTCATAATGTTCATAGTAGGTAATGTATATACTTGACTCGCGCATTTTTTTTGAGTAAGTATTTAAGATCTACAATAAACATTTTGATGAGAGGTTATTCTGTGCAGTAATTCTAATTGGTGGATAAAAGTTAGATTTGATATTTCTGTACCATGAGTATAACCGCCACTGTATTGTGTCGTATATAGTATTCCATAAAAGGTACAAGCGCAATTATGTATAATAATAATTCCTCGAACAAATAACACTTTGAATTTTCCATCTACAGACTATAAAATGTTAAGCTCCACTCCTAATCATCAAAATGTTCCGATTTGAATTCGATTTATATCCATCATATACATCATGACATCACCGCCGTCATTGAGTGGAGCGCAGCAAGCAGCTTACAGATTAATGAAAACAAATTTTCAATAGTGTGTCACAGCCGAGCATATACTCCTATTAAATAAAAATTTACGGACAAGGGAACCCCATTGGAACGTCTGTATGAGGTTGTTGATTTGGGAGTCAGAATAGATCGGCGACTGACGTTTCGTGGGCATATGGAGGATGTAGCAAAACAATTATATCGGAAACTTGGATTCGTGTTGTATAATTTAAAAAAAAATTCTATTTTTGTCATCAACTTGCCTATTGTACACATAATTGTTCAGAGCAGAATAGAATTCGGCTTCATTATTTAGAGTACACGCGACGCTAAGTAAAGCTTTATGATTGAACGTGTGCAAAAGGCGTTTCTCCGACACTTTATATGAGACAATATTGTTATTTCCCGTTTCTATTTCCTGCCGATTTTCTCTTCGAAATCGATAGGAAATAGTATATGGGAAATAGAAATGGAAACCTTGTATGCCCATACTAGGTTTCCATTCCTTGCAACTCAAAAAAGGTGTTGCGCTTATGAATTTATCTCCTAGCTATTAAAAGAAAAAAATTCTATGCCATGTATTGTTAAATAAACTTTCATTCTCCGCACCTGACTATTTTCCGCGCCTAAGTAATCATTATCTATTTACTATACCACGAATTATATGGGAATGCTTCAGTTTTCCGCGGTACACAAATGTCTGACTATCTGATCGCTTTCACACCAAAGTGCGATTTGTTTATGATAAGTAAAAATAACATTATCGAGATGTAACGTCGTTATTTTTAGCAATTCTAGTGTATTTTGTATTTATATTTAATATTTAACTTTTTTGTTTTAATTAATTAAACCATTAATTATATATCACTTAGAATATATCTGTAATGTATCGAACAATTTATATTAACAAATCAAAAGATAAATGAAAACAGTCCAGATTAAACACTACGCGTGTTTTATTACAATATGTGACCGAATTTAATTTGAAGATAATTTGTTTCGGCCCTGATTATAATGTTCATTTTATAGTTAATAAAAACCTGTTTAATACAAACAGAACTTGCACAATCATGGTCCCATATACACAACGGAATAACAATTTAAGGGTATATGGTATTTCAATTAAACTATTAAAAATATTTATATTTTTTCCCGCCATATTAATATTTTGTCTTGAGTTTTTAAATCGTAGCTATAATTTTCAAATAAACTTAAAGAAAATTTCAAACAATGTAGAATTTTTTCATTATTTTGTTTCTACTAGTCTTAGAAACAAGGGGAGATATATTTATTGTAACCAGTTTCAACAATTTCCATAGTAGAGCTCAAAAGTCAAAAATAAATTTATGAAATCCTTACATACCGTTCTTTTTATTGACACCACACACGATACAAGAAATTATAAAAAGGAATCGTTTAATTCATTTACCGCTTCCTCAATTTGAATATCCTTAGATGTTAGTTATTGAGACATGTGCTGGTTAAAACGCTTCATTACAGTGCCAAATGTCAAGTCTCTAAATCAGACGACCAGACAAATAAACGGACTTGCGAACGTTCATATATGGGTTTTCTTTTTATTGTTCAAAACGAGTTAAAGAATTATTTTTTTTTATCATCAGACAAAAGGAGGAGTCGAATCCCTAGACCTAATGTGTCCTTTACATAACAATATTTTATTACAAAATGAAAAACCTTAGATTCAGAAGATATCTATGAAAAAAATTAGCATACAGTTGATGACATATTGAGTGGAAAATAGATTTGAAATTCATATATTGCAGAGGTCTCTATAAGATTATCAATGCTGTACAGAACGCATCTTAAGTGCCTGGAGCGATGAATGATGGTGAACTAGAACCAAAGAAATGGCAATACTGTGGGTTTTCCTTTCATAAAAAAGAAAGGAAAAAGTCAGAATGCTGATAGTGTAAAAAAACTCATATGGGCCACAAGTTGATGTTTGCCAGAAAGGTATTTAGAGTAATAGAACTGAATGTTTTACTGAATGAACTTTGATAAATTAATTATTTATTAAAAAATTACTAAAATCTGACGATAAATCCATAAAAAAATAATTTTTTTTATATAAGATCTGAACTTGGATTCCTTTTTAGTGAGTTATAGTGATTCTTTAAATATGAAAATAATTGTCTTGTGAAATATTCTAATAAAACAAATATAAATTTGTTTCCTTAAACAACAATCCAAAAAGTATATGATGTAAATGATATATGTTTAAACATGATAGATGTTTAAGATATGAAATTGAACATCAGACTGAGCAATAAGATGAATGTAAATGCACAAAAAATTACCTACAAAACTTATGATATTAGGTAATTTGTATTGTTTTTATTGAATTCATTGGGATTTTTGAACATTTTCACAAATCAATTAATAATCCAACAATAATGATAATACCAAAATCAAGTTCTTTACCTTTATTAAGTTTCCATCATTAAACTATAGATCACATAATTTAATAAGAGAAACTTTACAATTCTTATTTTTTTCAACAAAATTTACCAAATTCAATTTTTACACATATGTTGTGTATCAACGACACTGGTAATCTGTTAAGTAGGGCCTGTTGCAGGTGCCATTTATTTTCATTTTCATCATTCCAATATTGCAACGACACAGTAAAATTTGTAGGTAGTTTTGATTTACTTGCACTTATTTATCATAGCGTAATGTTTGTCACAAATGACGTTCAATTTCATCAGTGCTATACAAATATTACGACGGAATGATCTACGTCATTACGAAACTATGGAGTACGTCATTATGAAAATGTGAACGCTAAATGTAAGTCAATATTTTTTTATGCTTTCCCAAAATTATGGTATTAAAAACTATCCGTTTGATTTGGGTTTTTTTTTTGATAAATCACCTTGTCCCCTTAATTAAAATTTATTTTGTTACACATATTATTTTTAGTCAAATATTTGAAATATTTTATTGATGTATTTATGCTTAAATATTAAGGAATTAATAATACAATTTTCAATGAATTATTATAATGAATTTTTTACTTTACACTTGTTGTCGTGTCCACATATGATGAAGAATACCTCACATGGAAAAATGGTTGCCAGAGCCTCGAAAGGTTGGACGTCATCCAATTTCCCCTTCGATGAGCGGCCGGGAATCGAACCCGAGTCCTCTCGTTGTGCTGTCATGCGCTCAACCCAACACACCACGGTGACGACCTACTTCACACTTCAGAGACAAATATGATATCGATATTAGCAATATTTAAATACAAAAAAATATTTTAGTAAAAATTATGCAAAATTTTAACCATCGTTCATTTAAAATATGCATGTGTACTTAATACCAATTTGTACCAAAATTTATCTAAAAATATCAGTATTCCAAAACATCTTAGCGTAACAGAAAAATATTTATGTGTTCTTAATACACGTTAATGTAAAACAAATATTTATTGAAGTGTCTTCCTAATTCGAACTTGTCATAAAATATTGAACTATATCATTACTTTAAAAACTGGTATCACTAAGAAATACTTTGTAAAAATATATTGTGCGTTATGAGAATTCACATAAAAGATGAATGTTTTAGAATAATTAAGATTTTTAATTTAAAAAATATTATAAAATATCACCAGTATGAATAAATTCGTAAAATCATGTTTTATATTTACTTTCAAAATTCGATTTAACTTCTCCAATGGCATATGGCTTTTTCTATCGCAGTTCCGTCGAGTGGCTATTTCTATAATCATTTTTACTTATAACTAGAAACGGATTACAGTTGTACTTTAGCAGAAATGGTTTCATATAATTTTCACCTCGCAAACATGATCTCGTTTTCAGCAAATTAATTGAGTATTATAAAACCTATCATTAAATATTGACGTGAAATAAAATTAGACAATAATTGGTATTCTAACATAAGTAGTTTCATATATTATATATACAGAAAACAACTTCTCGTCTCGTTCACGTCTAAGTTATGACAGATAGTTTATTATTCAAGAGTAGAATAGTGTCATCTGGATGCGGTGGAGCCAAGCTTAAGGTGGAAGGTATTTGAAATATTTTTAGTTTGAAATTTTGCTTGTATGACCAAATTTCCTGAAGGTCAACGCAAAGCAAATGTTAGAATGTTAATTAAATTTGTACGTAATAATTGGTTTCATTAATTATTGAGTACCATTGTAATAAAATTCAAATTCTTGCATTGTTGTATATAAATAACTTGGAAATTTCATTATATGATGGAATAAGACTTAAAATATGCAAAAAAAATCAAATATTTGATATTATTATCCTCTACTTAGGACTGACAAATTATTATTTTTGAAAATGACGAGCTCTTTTAAACTAACTCAAAAGAGAAATAATTGTTAATACGCATTTAGCAAATTCTAGCTTTTTTATAGCAGCTACGTCTTCCACTCTGATATCGAAACGATTTTCAGTGTTAAACATTTTCAGTACATTTTTGGTTTTATGCACAAATAAAAATACCCTTGAGTTACGTTCATACACATGAGAAAGACGCAGTGTACAGAGACGGGGAAGGGGTAGATGTATAATGGATTATTTTTTAAGTGTTACATTTTTTATTAAGCCTACATTAGTTCCCCATTGGCTGATTATTTGAAGAGCCTGATTGTTTTCTTTCCTCTCTATATTTCTTAGCCACGTAAAGTAGTAAATAGAAAAAGTATTTATACAAAAAATTGGACAATAAAAATAGTAATAAGAATACCAACAAAAACTTAATACGAACATGAACTTTGAAGAATATAGATAAAATCAGTAACTCAATTTATATAAGTGGGTTGTAAAAACATAACATGCTAAGAAGTAACAAGTAACGAAAATCTACTGAAGATATACTAAAGAGAACAAGTTCTTATAATAAAGTAACATAAGTGATTTTTCTGTTACCACAACTGAATATAAACGCATTTCTTTTACGAAACAGAATAACAAAGTGGTTGTGGAGCACCATCATAGCCTATTGAAGTGAACATGAAGTAATTAAATACCATGCCAATACATACGATGGCGCGTGCCCAATTATCGTTCAATTTTACGCGGAAAATTTGTTGCGGCAAATTAATTAACGTGCGACTTCAATGCTTTCATTTAACGTAGTCTATGGGTGGTTGCAGTAGCTGGTTTAGTTGTTGGAATTTTATTGTTCTTTTGCACGATGGGTTCACCCCATTCAGGGTTGATTTGAAAGCATATTTACATTGGAAATAATTTTGTTATCTTTCTTATTTAAGTTGAGCAGATTTTTGTATCAATTAATATGATTTACTCATAAATTTTATTTGGACTAAACCTAAAATTTATATGTTAAATATATTTTCCATAATCCATATTATATCAGATTTCAAGAAAATATGAGGGTTTTGCAGCCATTTTTGCTAACAGAAAAAATACTCAACCGTAAAAAATATGATGATGATTAATTAATAAGGTATTTACCCATGTATTCGATTTTGAGGAAAAATCAAACTTTAACCTACAATTTTTTTGTTAAATCATTTGGTTTTTAATAGTAAAATGCAATCATGACAAATTTCAAGGTTATTATTGTTAATAAATAATAGTGACAATTATAATCTAGATGTTCCAACATACATTAAATTGGAAGGTTTCTCTGTAATTTAAAAAACCAATAACTACAACACGGTCCACTTGAAATGATTTCATTTCATTAGAATATTTGTCTGACTTTCTTTTTATCGAACTGGCGTAATATCGGAAACAGTTTGTTTTGTGTTAATTATTCTTGATAAGTTTTCAAATGCTATTAATAGCTATAACTTGTATTTATTTAGTTTTATTATCTCATAACAATTTACAAGAAATTCATGAAAGAAACCTCATGAACAGACCCATTTTCGGACTATTTTTTATAATAATTTATATTGTAGTACAATTTGGGTAAACCATGGGCCAATCACAAGTAGCAAATCAATGGCTTGTGAGAAATTCTCTGAAAACTTGCGTAGACATTTATGTGAATAATTATTGAAAATAAATAAAACATTAACCTAAAGTAAATGGTTTCCTATTTCAATATGATATAATACTGATAGGAAATAAAGTAAATAAAAGAATAATTTGGCGAACACTTCAACAATTGTATCTTATTTCTGTATCTTGAAAATGTTTCTACACAAAGACAGAAAACAACGATCCATCACTAGTTATTATATTACCGTTTAAACTTAAAATTAATAATTTATTGCTTTACAAAAAGTCGTCTTTCTACAAAAAGAATATTCAAGGGTAATAAACGGTTAAGTATTGAAATTTGATTATCAAAATCTTATTTGTCGGTATATGTAATGAAGAAATAATAAAACCTACTATGTGTTATTAAAAACTAATAATGATACAGAAAATTGTAGTATATCAAAAGCATTTGTGTATATCTCACAGCATATTATGTCAGCCTTTCTATAAAAAGAAAGTCGAAAGGAACCCATTTATTTGAGAATAAAACAAAGTTTAACAAATTAACTGTTAAGTTTTAAGAAGCTTATATTTTGAATTGTTTGTAATAATTTCTATGCTTGAAATTAAAATAATTTTGGTACGTATTTCTTTTTAATATGTGACACCAATACATAAAAATATTGACAGTCATTTCTAGTTCGCTAAAATATCCTTTCATGTTAGTTTACAATATACACTAATAAGTAATTGATTACAAACATATAACATGAGAGATTAAAAATGAATATTTTGCATGGGAATGTGGATGATCGAAAATTTTGGTCGATAATTAAAAATTTGTACATCTCCTCATACACAATTAAAGTAATTAATTCATTGAATGAAATGGCTGATTTTGAAGAATTTCATTAAAAAAGAGCTTTGAATAAATATGATTTATTCAAAGATTGAAACAACAATTTTTCTTCCTTTAAGCCGACTGTGTTCAAATGGAGATCACCAATTTCTTTCTGTATTATTTTTAAACCAACTGAACCATTAAGGTCACAAATTTTTCTATAAATAAATAAACTTTGAAAATGAGCCAAGGTTTACCTAATAGCTTACTGTTTCATCAAAATAAAAGTTTATATATTACTTGTCACCCTTTAAAAATGTTTGATATGAGTTAATTTGGTATTGCTAACTACAATTTACCAAAAGCAAAATGAAAAATTAAGACAAATAGTCTTAGAATAGCTATTTACTGCAGTTTTCTATAGAAATTCGGAGACGGTATCGAACTCTCCTTTTCGTCTTAAATATAACCTAATAGTAATTAAATAAGTAGTTAACGTTTATGCTGTTAAAACCAACAGGTAGACAGCCCTGAGAGAAAAGGTAAAACCTATATCTAATTATCGTCAGAAATTACTTGTCCATTTTTTAAATATATGAAAAATATATTAGGCAGTATTATTATAATTAATATTTGCAAATAGTTTTTAAAAAATTGTACATGGTCTTAAATATTTAAATTTTTATTTAACACCTTAGAGTATAGAAAATCCTTACCCTCATAGTACCAAGTAATCTCATTAATACTAAGGGATTTTTGACGTGAAACTTTTGAGAGAAAATTGACATTACGCTGAATTAAATGTAACTGTTTAACGTCTGCGGGTTTTTCCCCTTTAAGCCAGCTTTACCTATAACCTATTTGTTTATACGTATATTATTTGTGTTTACAAAAAAAAAAGGAAATTATTTGTTTTATCAAAAATATGTGCAAAAAGTTTAATTAAACGCTATTGTATATTGACATCATCAAAATGAGATTTTTATCTTTATTTCATATTTGTAGGTGTTTTCGACTGAGAAAAACATTGGTTAACATGAATAAAATTAAAATAGTATTTAATTTGTAGTTGGTTCTAATATTAAATATCACACTGAATTTTTATGATATATACGCAACAGCCGACCACTAAAAAGCTACATTTCTTACTTGGTGACACGTAGTACAATAATACATATTTTTTATTTTGTTTCCCATTGCACTTTGTTTACTTATATTACTTAACTAGCTGTACCCGCCATTTCGTTCCAGTGTGAACCTATAGGAAATAATATTACGTTGATTGGAATATACGTATTATAATGTTTATAAAAGTCACCTTTTTTCGAGCAGGCATCCTTTATATTGAAACATTAAATTACCATATCTTAATTTTACTTAATCGATTGCAATAAATTGTAGCCTATATGTTGTCCCAAACTCAATAGAATTCTTCAGAAAAAACTTCATTGTTTTTCTGGTATTAGTTTTTGCGTGATGTGCGAATGAATAAAGAGTCTCAGAAACAAATATAAAAGCAATACAAAAATAAAATTTTTGTGTTTTATTACTTTTATTATATCCCCTAAATATTTTTTTCAGAAATACCTTCAATGTTCGGAAACGCTAATTTTACAATAATATTATCAGTATCTCAGACTAGATGTCACATTGTGCATTCTACTATTGCGTATCTTATGTTAGTTACCATATTGTGCATTCTTATGTCTATTGTCTATTGAAACCAACCATATCTTATGTCTATGAAAACCAACCAAGGTATGTGAATTAATACGTTCTTAATAAAATTTTGTGCGGTGTTAACAATGACACCCATTTTATAAAATAACGGTGGTAGAATTCTCCTTTAATTCTATTCTTGATTTTGTAAAGATATTTTTTGGGCCTACAGATGTATTAATTCGCAATAAGCTAGGGTAATAATTTAGTAGTGCCAGGTTTTATCACAATTATAAATGTTTAACCAATAGCGATCAGTGACGTGAAATGAGAATTAGGATATATTTTTTAAAACAGTTTCAAAATAATTTAAACTTATTTCCAGGGATAGCTATCAACGAGTACCATTTTAATACAACCAAGTACACTATAATTACCGATTCTCATTCCCGAGACCCATTAATCCATACCATTTTTCTGGCTTTATTGTCAAATGTGTTATTGATAACAAACAAATTTACAACGAATGTTAGTTAACAAATACTATCAACATATTAAAACACCAATAATAACAAATTGTCCCCACGCTGGCTATAGGCTATGATTTGATAGAAGTCACTAAAATTAGGAAGAAAAGTCGTGTCATGATCAAAAGGAAATTGGTTGAAATTTGACTTAAAAAAACGTTAATATGCTTTTAATTTTCTACTGATATATTTTAAGTACTCCTTTAAATTCTGGTTCTTTAAAAAATACACCACGATTTCCTCTAAACATAAGGTGGAATCAATATTTAAAGTCAATTATATTGTCCATGACTTTTATTTGAAATAAACAAACATTTAACTAACATTATAAACACAGATATAACCTAATGTTAGTGAATGGCTTCAGTAGTTCACTCAGTCGTGCATATCGGGGCAAAATTTTGCTTCATTGAAGTTTAAATGGCAATATCGTCAAAGTTTCGTGATACAATTGAAGTCTTTCGCTTCTCCTTTGTTTTACCAAACTGAATACTTATAGAGAGGGAGGGTTTGCGGACAGAAGCAAGACTTGTTGTGAATTTGAAATGAATTTGATACTTAACATTCCAGTCGGCCAAGCTGTAGCAAAGTCACGCTGAGATACCGCTAGTAACCCAATTTAATAAAACTTGTTTATTTTGTGATCAGAGTTTAAAAGCTTTTAAATTACTTTGAACTGCTTATTTATCAAACAAAAATGTTGTCCGAATAACTATAAAGAAAGGTTCTAATCTGTTTAACGTTAACTAAGTATTAATTAGTACTTTATGGAAAATGATCTTAAATATTCATTAAATTTTCTGTAATATTTAAAACCCAGATAATTATCTTATAAACTTCATGGTTTTTTATTGTTTGTTAAACCAAGAGTTCAAATATTTTATTTTTTTGTCATTTCAACTTTAATTCTAATAAGCATTTAAAAACTAAAGAGTTAAAGCTCAAAAATTAGTGAAAAATAAATTTTATTTCAAATAAAATAAAGAATATTTTACATCCAAAGGAAAATAACACATCGAAACATTTTTAACAAATTTACATCCAAAAGGAAATAAAGAAAATTTTACATGCAAATTATAATACCGTAAGAAACTGAATTTTGATAATACGCCACCATTTGGAAATCAACACATAAATTATTTCAACAATTACAAAAATATAATATGGTTCTTTGTAGTTACAATGGAGTACATAACATTGAACTATATTTAAAATTAATATGGTAGGGATTATAAGTGTAGGAAAGTCGGAAAAAAAACTGATTTTCTTTTTTCCTTCTGATGATTAAACCCTAAGATGAAAAAAATTCATGAAATAATTATTATAGTAATAAAAAAGTCGATCTATAGAAACTTAATGTTTAAGAAAATAGTTATGACCACGAAATTCAAGATTGAATACTGAGTTTATTTTCTAAAATTATATTGTTTGTTTAGTGCGTGATCTTAAGACTTATTTTATACTTTCCTTAACGGTGAAAAAGATCGCATAATGCAGATTTATATTATAAAGGAATATTTATTTTTTTATTCCTACATTTGAAGGATAACAGATCCTGTAAAATATTATTTAAATACCAAATTAATGTACTAATTTATATTACGAGCACTATACTCCAACCAACTAATAATTTATTCACCAACGTGGATGTAAAGTGTAGCTGGCCAAGAACTAGCCACAAGTCTAGCAAAACCTGCACAAAACTATTTTTGCCAAATACATGTTATTTTAAATGAATTTTTATTTTAAAATTAATGTTAAATTTTTAGAATTTTCTCCAAAATTTTAAAATAGACCATTAATTTATTCTATGCTCTCTCAACGATAATCTCTCTTTTCATGCATGAAAAAAGACTACAAGTCGAAACCGTTGACTACGTCTATTTCTTTTTAATTATTATTATATAATAATAGTTACTGAAGTATGTAATGATTAACTTTATTTTTAAATTGCTATAAAGAACAGAAAACCACATCCATACACGATTACGAACTGAAGAAAATGCTATGGAACGCATATATCCTAGAATTCGCGGTTGTCTTAATATCACAGCTCTTATTTCTCCGTCTAGATTAGAACACAGCAACGACCACTCTGCACTAATAGATATTGCGAAACAATCTGCCGTCCCCTCCCGACGTTCGGACGTCGCAAGTCATTCATTTTGAGAAATCGACGAGTGCAGGATCGGCTACGGTCGCACGGTCGGTCCTGTGACTCGGGGAAATGTTCTTTTATCCAGTGTGACCAGAATATATCAGCTTTCCATACTTAATGCCCTGATGCGTCAGTTTCTGTAAGGTTTTTCGGTAGAGGCTGTAGTGATGAACCTACCAGATTTAAATATTTATTCGTAAATGTATCTTCGTAATCTATTTAAGTATCGATACATAAGTTGTTTATCATGTATTCGGCTTCTACAAGCAGTGTTATTAACTCTTCTTCTTTCGATGCAAGCTGGTCTTTTCGTGTCTATGATTAATACCACTTATACGAGGCGGCTGAGAAAAGCTGGCAGAGATATCAATTAACAGCAATGGGAGATTAGAAGTCCCTGCCTCCCATTTTCTCATAGCTGCTATTTTTTTAGCTTACTGCTCCTGCTATATAATGTGAATCTAAAGTCGTTATTTTCGATGCAACTAATGAGCTTATATTAAAACGAATTTAAATAGGGTTCATCCGAAGAGGGCGCTGGATTGTTTTGCTTTAAGATTGGCCGGTCTTGTTATTTTCTAGGTGAAATCGTCTTTTATTTTATTAGTGTGAATGAACGAAGTGGTGCGCGATATCTGGTAGGATTTCCTCCAACGTGGGAGACGCTGACGTAAACCATCTCTGGGTCACTTCTTCATTTTCCGCGTTATCGTCGTCATTTTATTTTTTACACGATTACTCCACTTCCGGTTTGCAAAGAAAGTCCGGCTTATAGAACCAACGATGCTCAGAGCTGAATTTGTGTGGAATGTTGTTTGTGGCGTCATTGCTGACATTATTTCGTGTAGGCATCCATTTTTATTCCTTACTTTTCGTTTCCTACAATATTTCAGTCACTAGGTAGTCAAATAAAAATTAAAAGCTCGGGGTCCACTGCAGCTAACACAATACGGCCTTGGGCGCGTCGCGCTGATTTTAAATCTTGTTCTTCAAAGATCGTTGTGGCTTACTGGCAACCCTTGGAATATGAAACTTTAAACGAGGTATATTAAAAAGTCGTCTTGACTTTTTAAAAATCGAGACCGCCCTTGTCTTCCAATCGATTAAAGTTGCATTGATGTTCCCTTCTTGGTCTTTCCTTCTTCAGTAGATGATTGAAACGTAAGAGGATGTGCTCGCGTCTAGCAAAGTGTATAGTCTTTATTCATGGCATTTGAGAGATGAGCGTAGCAGCTGGGCACGTCCAGATGGATTAGGTTATGAGCGTGTGCCATTCATTTCCCCCAAACTTCTACTTCTGGCGACTGAAGTAAATCGTCCCAGCCAAGTTCGATTGGCTACTTTTGTTGAAGGATCCTATTGGCTTGGATGTTGACAAACGTAGCAATACCACGCAGATCTATTTTTCACACCACTACTCTAAGTGCCTTCCTCTTCGTAAGCGTTCTCTTTTTGTTTGATACTCTAGGCGATAGTCTATGCTGGTTTATTTTAAACGAGAGTGTGATGTCACTGATGATTCATGCCATCCCCAGTATTTTTTGTTGATCTTAATATACTACATCCTTGTTTTTTCTAGGTAATACAGATAGTTCAATGAATATCCTACTGGTGAGCTTGAAGCTCACCATTGGAGTTGGTAGTATTGGCATGTCAGTAGATATAATGATTGATCATTCTTAAAAACTTCTACGGTTTTTCTTTTGTGACGTAACCTGTCCAATAATCGTCGAAATAGTGATTAACTACGACGCTGGATTTTCTGCCTGATAACGTTCTATGTCCCTATTTCTTTTATATAGTACCATGCAAGTAAATGAAGTAGAATCGAATGTCATGCTTTTCCTGAGATATTCAGTCGTAGGACCGACACGAAATTGACATCTTTACAAGAATCTATTCATATCCCTGTCTTCGTCGCCGATACCCATGTGTAGAAAAATATGTATAATATGAGCGATCGGTCCCTATCTAAATTTCATCAAAACCCCTGACAGCGATTGGATCAGGTCGGATCACGGCAGTTGTGAAGATACGAGGTGTGATTCTAAATGAGAACGTCTGTCGCAGCGTCGTAGTTAATCACTACTTCGACGATTATTGGACAGGTTACGTCACAAAAGAAAAACCGTAGAAGTTTTTAAGAATGATCAATCATTATATCTACTGACATGCCAATACTACCAACTCCAATGGTGAGCTTCAAGCTCACCAGTAGGATATTCATTGAACTATCTGTATTATCTAGAAAAAACAAGGATGTAGTATATTAAGATCAACAAAAAATACTGGGGATGGCATGAATCATCAGTGACATCACACTCTCGTTTAAAATAAACCAGCATAGACTATCGCCTAGAGTATCAAACAAAAAGAGAACGCTTACGAAGAGGAAGGCACTTAGAGTAGTGGTGTGAAAAATAGATCTGCGTGGTATCACTACGTTTGTCAACATCCAAGCCAATAGGATCCTTCAACAAAAGTAGCCAATCGAACTTGGCTGGAACGATTTACTTCAGTCGCCAAAAGTAGAAGTTTGGGGGAAATGAATGGCACGCGCTCATAACCTAATCCATCTGGACGTGCCCAGCTACTACGCTCATCTCTCAAATGCCATGAATAAAGACTATACACTTTGAAAGACGCGAGCACATCGTATACCAGTCATAACTTTGCTAGTTTCTGTTGATTGATCACCTCAAAATATGGTAGGTACTACATCTTCTCAATATACATGAAAGTCCATTTTAAATTCTCGCCCTGTTCCAACTTCGATTCATCTGACCGAAGTTTTCAGGCGATGTCGTAATTATCGGATAATAAGGGTCTTTACACGACAGTAGCCCGGTCTTTAATCTTTCGCCCGTAAATGAGCGGTTACCTCTTCGAGGAGACGTAACGTTCAATGTTTACCTTTAATGTTTGAACATCTCGGTTGAATTTGCATGGCGCATCATCTCTTCTATTTCACTGTTATCATCTTGAAACAGCATATAGTTGATGTGATGAAACTCTTCTCACTTTCGTACCCATGGATCACCCAACCGAGGTCCTTGAGTAAAACAAGCGACTGATTTCTATGTCCCCTTAGGTTATAATGGGCAAGTACTAGATTCTAGTTACCCTAACCGATGAGAACTGTCGGTAACCGGTTTTCAAAGATGAGAATGTTAACAAAGTTACGCAAGTAGCTGTAGTTTGAAACGATGTTCCTCAGAACCTTTTGAGGTGAAGGGGAAACCCCACAATGCGGACTGCTATGTTGAATTTTTCCAAGCTAACGCTTTTAATAGCGAAATGGACGGATCTTGGTTGTCCATATTATAGATACTTGCACCGGCTGCCCTTTCTATTTGAAACAGCTTTCTAGGTTCAGTGGTACTTATCGACGGTTTGACAATGGCGTCGAACTGTCGTCAAGGAGAATGGAGGTGGCATAGATTATTATATGTCATGTTACTTGAAGAGATAAGACTTTCAAAAGTACTCTGGGTTCTTATTTTCTCTCTTGGACGCAACTATCATAGTGGCTGGTGCGTCTGTTTACTTTTATGGAGCATGAAAACAGTGCAAGATAAACAGAGCTACAGCCTCCGGCAGGACATCAAGTCTCTTTACAGGCAAGCTTGGTGTCAATGTTATGTTTAGATTAAATAACCCATGCTTATTATATAATATTATACAATTTTAATTTAATGCAAATAATATTAAGCTACAAATTTATTTAAAAAAAATCAGTAACTAATTGTGAAATGCGCGCTTTGTTTATTATAGTAACAAAAAAAAACATTAATTCGTAGCGCGCAATGTTTTAAAAGACTAGTGATTTTCCTTATGTACATTTTATAATGTACTTTATACATTAAAAATATCCCTGTCAATTAAAGGAATCTTAAAGATAAATCGAAAACAATAATAAATGGTTTAGGTTCTAGATAAATTGCATAAGATTTATATTAAAGACTCTAAAGTGCATTCATCAAAATATAAATAAAAATGAGTAATTTTTCAGTAACGTAAAAAGGTCAAAATTATATAATCGTAAGTACATTAATAATAAAGCATGATGCAGACTCATCGACAGTTATTAATTTTTCAATAACTTATTCCTTATAATATAAAAAAAAGGAATATTTAGTGGAAAATGAACAGTTCGACTTGGTTCACAAATTGTTATTAGTTTAAATAAATAATAAAGAAAAATAGAATTTAAAAGTATTTAAACAGTAAACACCATAAAATATTATAAATTAACCTACAAAAGGTACTTTGTATGTACTTAGCGGCATCACACTCCCTAAAGCTCAGGTAACTCGAATGCTAAATATCAAATTAATGTAGGATTCACGCCATAACTTATATCTATTCACAAACTCCTTACTTAGATGAGCATTCAGTTTATTAAACCCAATGAGACAATGTCTTTAATATTTCCATCAAATTTGACGATTTTATCGTTTTGAATTTAGTAAGGTAAGAGCTTTCACATTTAATTAAGGATTTGTTAACTTTTGAAACAATTAACTAAGTTAAATTTCCATTTATATTGATAAGTAAAATATAACGGCTAAATATTTGCCAAAATATTAATAAAAAACCTGGCAAGTTTTTGCACTGACAAGTTTTTGTTTCAATTTTTTAAATAAATTTTATATTTATACTTGGCTCTTTGAATATTTTCCTATGGCCAAGTTAAATAAATAAAAAATATAGGTTACTAATTTTAACACTAGGGGTTGTTTTGTAGAGTGACAGATGCAAACTGTTGTGTCGTGTTATGAGATTATGTGCAATGTTAGTTTTGTTTGAATAAAATATTTTCAATCAGTGTAAAGTACATAAATCTTGTTTATTATTGTAATTCAAATTGATTATATGCCCAGATCCGTATTTCTTATAAACAAAGGGCAATAAAAACAGTAAAATGGTATTGAAAGTTTGATAATAGAAACATGTGCTATTTATAACCTAAAATGGAGATCGGGAAGAAAATTAACCTCAAAAAATTCGATGGAACGAATTCCAAGTAAAATGCGCTCTGCGTGCAAAAGCTTTAGATATTAACGCGTCAAAACTAGAAACAAATGTGATTCAGTGGAATAAAGATTATAAATCAACCCTTGAGGTGATGATTAAAGTCAATCTTGGGTGAAAAAATCTGAGGTGATTAAACAATATTACCTAAACGTCTTTATCAATATGAAATGTCACCGGCCGATATCATTGGTTAGTATGTAGCTAAAGAAAACGGATAGGATATCAGCGATAGTGTCATCATAACTAAGATATTGAGTGCACTGCTTCCCAAGTACAGATCTCTTCATAAGGCTTGGATGTCACTTGATTCAAAGAAACAACCCATAATTAATATGACAGCTCGCTTATTAGACGAGGAGGCCAGCTTGAATGTGGAAAAAGAGAATGAAGCTGCCTTATTAGTGACAAAACAAAGTACAAAGAGGAAAAATGTTCTATCTACGAAAACAAAGAGTTACAAGAAAAATCACATCCTTTTGTACATTACAACTGGGTTAAAACGTGATTATTTCGCAAATTATTGTTATGCTCCTAAACAAAATCAAAACCAGGAAGAGAAAAATATGTTAGCCGCCAGTGTAGCGAATGGTGATTGGAAAGATGTTGATAAAAGCCGTGGGCACACCGTATTAGACCGTGGTGCCTCTGCTTGCATGCCTTGCGAAGCGAAAAATTTGCAGGATTTTATGTGAATTAAAAATTAATTTCATATTTAGCCTTCGAGTCAACCGAGCTGTAGCAGTTATATCGTGGTACCGGCCGTAAATTAATTTAATAAACCTTGTTGTATTTTATTATGAGCGTTTAAAAGCTTTTAAACTACTTTAGACTGATTGTTTAACTAACTCAAATGTTATGGAAATATCTACCTGCTCCGTTAAATTTTCAACTTAATAATAATGTCTTGTTATTATAGGAAGAATTTTGCAAATATTCATTAAAAATTCTACTATATTTACATGAATTATGTGATAAAGGGCATTCTAATGATTTCGTAATTTTTTTTAATAAACCGGTTTGAGGACAAAAATAAGAAATGCAAAATTTATGCTTTACATTGGTACAAACTTTATGTATTTTTATTCTCTTCATTAAGTCAAGTCAGGATATTCATGTAATATTAACTTAAATATATTAAGACAGACAAGCTAAATATTAAAAATTGATGAAGATATGTTAAAATTTCGAATGCTCTATCAGCTTGTGGACGAATGTATTTAGTTTTAAGCATAATGGATTTTATTTTCAGTCAAAATGTTTGGTTGAACACAAAATATTGCTCTGTTGTATAAATTATACAGACATAAGAAAAATATTTTTAATAATTCGCCATTATTTGGAAAGCAACTCATTTAAATTATAAGGCAAAATAAATTAAAATTGAATATTTTGACAAGTTCAAGGATATTCTATTTGATTAATAGTGGGAATAAGTTCCAAATGATCTCACCTCAAATGAGAGTTAGGTGGCGACAAGCTTTCATTAGTCGGTAGCAGTTGAAACTGAATAATGAAAAATAACATCTTTATTAAAACATAACGATTTATTCCAGGTAAGCCTTTTCTGAAATCAGCACCCATTTACTCATAGGGATTGTTTCATGTAGAGCAATAATCTATACTAATACATAAAAACGGAAATTTGACATGCCTATGGGTTTAATATAACGCTATACTAAAAGGGTATTATGCAGGAATGATGAGAGTAAGCAAGTCCTTTCCACCAGCGATATACTTCAACTTCCTTAGGATGACTAATTTTTTATTAACATTGATCCAAAATGAAGCTGGCAACGCCGAATACTCGCCACTAGTTGATCCTAGGAATTAATTACTTTATTAATTATATATCAAAATGGAACGTCGACTACAAATTTAAAAACTTTATTCGATATTAACCACTTCGACCGTTTTAGTTACTTGTGTTGCAGGGAAATGTTTTTTAAAAATAGCCTAATATAGTTTCCAAAAGAACTGTCTAAAGAAATTTAGGTTACAGCCGGCATTATTAATATTAGCGTAAACTACACAAAACCATAAATTGTGTTAAAAATCTTCAAGCTATGTATTATTATAAATGAGTTTTTGTTTTACTGTTTTTCTTGAAATGATAGAAATTTGACTGAGCACGTAAAAAATTACCATGAATTTATTATGTGCTCTGTAATTTGTGTCTACATACCCAAAAGAAAACAATCTGCATATCGTAATGTTTCACGATATCTGGTCCTTTGTTAAAAATTTATTTTTTATCCAGATTATTCATGTATTTAATTACTATAAGCTATAAACCACCATGTCTACGTACGGTCAGGAACTAAGATAAAATTATTATAACGAACATATAATATTATAAAAATATTATTTTAGATAATATATTAAAAGCTGATTTCTGTAAAGTATTTTTTAGTTATGTTAAGTTTAATAAAACAATTATATATTCAAAATATAAAACGTAATTCTATTATATTCTATAATGACATTTATGGGGAGTTACCTCATGATGCTTGAACCTAAAATTTTTCAAACTTTTCAATCCCACTGTTAAAAAAGGAGAGAGCGCATAATGCACGACAACTTAGATTAATGTATTATGGACGGAATTTAAATATTGAAAAATAGCGAACGGAAACTTTATTTCATTACCAACGACCTGTCTGAAGATTTGGTAACTCAATCAGATGCGCTGAAAAACATTTTCGCTCCTACTCAACATGAATAAAATTTATGCAAATGCGTAACATTTTCTTTCTTAAGGTTTTCTAATTATTACCTAAGATATCCATCTAAGATATATGCTTGAAACATTTCAACTTTGTAACAGAGGAATGGTTGGACTGACATGACGAAATAACAAAGATTCCTTGTTTCATTACAGAACCATAAAAACGCTACTCAATTTCAGGGAAATAGTTAAATATTTTACCAAGTATAAATAAATAGTTTGATTTTAAAGTTTGTTTCAGAGATTTAACTTGGTGTGAAACCATTTATCATGTTCCGTATAAATAAAAACTCTCCATAATTAACCAAAGGTATAGTTTACTTCAATATATGTGTCTCACATACTGAACTTATTCTATTCTTGCAACAATGTCACAACGACTCGTGTTTAGGTAAACAAACAGCGATACAGGTAATTTGCGATTAAACGATGATCGCAAAGTATAAGTATATTAAGTTTATTTACAGGCGGTACACCGTCGTGTTTTCCAGTGGCTACGCTCACTATAAGGTCGGTGACTCAATTATTGAGTATCAAACTAATTTGAAATTCACGTCAAGTCGTTTCACTATCAACAAACTCGTCGTTTAGGTAAGTATTCAGTTAAGCTAAATCAATGAGTTTGACGTCACCACTTTAAATTAGTTCTTAACATTGTCGTCGGTGGTTAGGTAAATGACATCTCCATTAAGAGAAGTTGTTGTATGTGTATATAAATCAGTCGGGACTACTGGAACATAGAAACTATCTTTCTAAGTTTAGCTCATATCAGCGTATATATATGTTTTCTATTATCCAATATTAGTAATTGGTTTAAGTAATATGTAGTCGTATTTCTGTGGTACTTATTTAAACCTTTCGGAACAGGGCTCTTTTTATTGTTTACCTAGAAGTTAAGTGGCAATTAGCTATTGCAATGGATAGATAATATTAACAAAAGAAACCTTCTGACATGAGTTTTGCTTAATAGCTCTTGCTAACAGCATATTGATTGTAATTTGCAGTTATAGTCGACCTCTCTTTTTATTATTAAAATACAGTCACAATCAACAACATTCTGTAGGAAATTAATTTACCGAATTTAATTAATCCACGAACTGAAATTTTTGTTTCGCTAGTGTTTTGGAAAGTGGAGAGGCGACGCAATATATTAATTAATGTTAGAGATTAATAAAGTTGTCACGTATTTTAGAAATATCATGGTAATTTTTGGATTTTTACTGGTAAAATATAATTAAAGCACGGCATTGGATATGTTCAATGAACAATCGAGTTTCAGTGAATAAAGGAAAAACAAAATATATATTCTAATTCAGATTCAAACAAAGAATATTATTTCACAACTTATCGTCGTCGGGGTGTGTTGGGTTGATACGGCCTTTGACGACGCGGCGCACCGAGGAGACCCGGTTTCGATTCCCGGCTGTTTGTCGAACGAGACTGGACGGATGTGATGACTGACTGTAAGAGATTGCTCTGGTAGCCATAAATCCGATATATGTATAAACTAGACACATTAAGGTAGATAAATAAATAAATAAATATAGTCATGATAAATAAATATTTTTAAGCAAAAACAAACATTTTATTAAAAGTTCCTTTCTATTAATGTAAACTAGATTTGTATGAAACATTTATGAATTGGTATTTTACTAAAAGACGTAAGTGACACAATATTTGTTTAATCATCGTTTTGTAAGCTATAATATTACTACCAATAATATTTTATTATCATTAATAACAATTTCATTAACTGCAAGGTATGAAAACTGCCAGGTGTTTTGTCACGTTAATGTTGTAATTGTTTTATTACATTTATGACAGAAATTCTTGTAATATTACTATCAAAATATTTTTTTACCCTTACCATAGTTTTATGGTTTTTTCTCAATGTGTCTTAAAATTATAAGGGGAAGCGGGCTTAGGCTACGATGAGACAGTTCGGAACTTTTGTATTAAAATATACTAGAAAAAAATTAGCAGCAGTATTTTGGATTGGTATCCACTAACTTGTGACTGTAAGCATTATCGTAATAGTTTATTTTCAAAAACTTTTGGTAATCCCATGCAAAGTTATTATTTTCTCTTACCAAAAGGAAGTACAAAGAAGAAAGTACCAATTTCGGGAATACACAAAAAATGTATAAATTCGTACCTGAGACGGAACTTTTTTCCCGAATATAAGTTTACTAGTTTATATACCGAATACTTAACAATATGCCGGTTGTGCTAAAATAAAATGTTTATGCTAATATTAAAATTGTTTATTACAAAGCATTGAGTACTATTTTATAGTCTTGTCTACAAACACCGCTTGGTGATTTTATATAAGACTAACTATCGAAATTTTCACCTTAATTTATTTGCGTTGTAAATATAAAAAATGTTTATTTACGTGAATGTCATACCGTTACAAGATAGCAAAACATATACATAAATGATTTTATTGGTTTTTTCCTAAACTTAAAGAAATATTTAGAAGTCAATCACACCTAACTTACTGAAACTGAAAATAACATTTAATGAATAAAAATGAATGCATTTATACTTACATATATAGACATGCCCGCATACATATATATATTCAGATATGTAAATCACTTTTCTTTTTTTGGAATTCATCGCAATCAGTTCTCTATGCCTATGTTTAATGTACATATTACCTACCTATATAATAATATGCTAATTTGTTAATGTCTTTGATATATCTGTTCATATTTACCTACTGATTTAATTTCTAATGTTCTCGCTCAAGTCAGACAGGCCACACGAATGCAAACTCGACGTTACTCTTCATGATTTAAGCGTTCTCGTCACCACTTTCTGGCTTCATCATTTGAACCTGATCTTTATGCGGCAGATTTATGCCCTCTTTATTCGTATTAAAACTTTTGAGACCCTATTATTAGATTTTCATTAAACCTATTACACCCGAACTCGATTACGATATTTGTACTATTCATTTTTGAGGAATTATCTGATATAACTTCAATTTTTATAATCAAATTGTAGCCAAATTACAGAGTCAGATTGTGGACATACTCTTTAAAATAAAAAAAGAATCATTCAAGTAGATTGGTAAAACTAAACTCCTCCTTTTTTGAATTTGATTGAAAACAGGAAGTCACATTTTGTTCCGAAGGAAAATACACAACTAATTTATTGTAAACAGTTATAAATGTTTTTCTTTACTCGACATAGAAGATATACATGTAAAATTTACATTAAAAATGACAATATTATAATTAATATCATGAGTATCACTAAACTGAACGAAATGATGAGTTTGTGGACAAAGGCGAAACTTGACCTGAATTTAAAATTGTCTTGATATTTAGCATTTGAATCATCTATGTTAAAACGAACGTGACTCTAAAAATAGCAGCCTGAATGAACTTAACAAATATTACGGTACTTTATTTTATTTACTTATTAACTTTTACGTATAGTACATATGACGGACTTATTGCTACATGAGCAATCTCTTCCAGTCAACCATAACAATTTGTATTTAAATTTAGTTGTTAGACAGTAAGAGATTTTACAATAGAAATTCTTCATAGCACATTCGACAAAAAAAAATACGAAAGTAAATTAAAAAATAAAACAAAATATTGACATGATTTGGGATGGAAAAGACAGGAAAGGGCAAGGACACAAAGGAAAAGGTTTCAGGAGATGCAGGACTTTTTAACTCGATCTTTGAAAATGTTTAGAGACGTGGTTTTCCTGATGTTAGGATCCAGGTGATTCCAAATTTTTGCTGCTAGGATAGTGAAAGATTTTTCGTAAGTGGTAGAGGTATGTTTGTGATCATCATTTGAATATTACTTTGTGATCTTTATTTGAATATTACTTAGTGATCATCACTTGAATAGTACTTTGTGATCATAATTTGAATATAAATTTACCATTATTGTTTTTCTAATATATTTAAAATCAAAGCAACGATAACGAATTTGTTGGAAACTATGAGATATGTTGCAATTTTTTTTAATAAAATTTAGTAAAATAATATTTGGAATTTAGTGCTGGTTTCTTTACCTAAATTTGTTGATAGAAAATCTGCGCTGTAATCTGTAAATATATTAGTTTGAAACATGCGATTAAAATGAAAAAAATGCAGATATCATTATTATTTCCAGTAATAGAATAACCCTATAAGAAAATTTTCCAATAAAAATTATTTTCGAAAACTGTTGGAAACCCTATATTTTTTTTATTTTTTCCTTGACGAAAGCTGTGCACGAAGACGAAAATATGTATTTTAGGATTACATTTATCCCAATAAAAATTAGGCAGAGTGTTAGTTCGGTAGATGAAAGTGGAAATATTTTTCGGAAATATGTGTTTACTTATTGCTACCATACAGCCCGATTGCATCATATATATATATATATATATATATATATATATATATATATATATATATAAGTTTAAATCTAGTTAAAAAGAATTTGTTTCAATTTTACTTCATATTTCACCAATAAGCATATGTTCAAGAAACTCGTTGAATACAAATACTTAAACCTTGGTTTATTTTTATATCGATAATTACAAAAATATATCATGTGAATATGTATGTGTTCCAAAGAATATCATGTAACTACATTTTTGAAGGATTTTGTTAGTTTATTTACCAACCACAAACATGACAAATAATTATCTAAGGATAAAATAATGTGTAGTTTGTTTGCTTATATCCCAGTATTTGAATAAGATTGAAAAAGTCATGGCCTTTTAATTTCTTTTATTTTCTATTGCTATTTTCATCTACCGATTACTGTCCTGATATTGATTGAAAAATAAGGAAACTTAATTTCATATCATGAACTTTACCTTTTTTAATTAGGTGGGAGGTATATACTGATAATACTAAAACAAAGTATCGAAACTAATTAATATTTACGAAGGATGAGTAATCTTCAAAATCTGAATCTGTCAAATGTATGTTTAAAAGTCACTTATTATAGTACAAATAACATAGATGTACTGTGATGAAAATTATAGGCATGGCTCAAGATAGAAAAAGTACGTATAATTAAATATGAAAATAACTATTAATCTAACTATAATGAATGTCAAAAACTTAAATTAACTTATCTTGGATTCGTCAAAAAAACTCCCATATTTATAATTATAAAATCGCGTACTTAAATATAGCAATATTTCTTTTAAGGACAATACTAGAGTAAAAGTTTTGTTGGTTTTTTAAATAAATACTTGGATAAAGTGAGGAGTTTGTGAATTAAAGAAAACCTTGAAATGAATTTTGAATTATTTTAATATTTTATCTTCGAATCACCCACGCTGTAGTTAGCGCCAATCTAAGAAAAACCAGTTTAAATGAATTTTATTTGAAATTGAGATCACAGATAACTATTTTTAGATTGCTTCCACCTTTGATTACTTTTTAAATGTTTTTTTTTATAATACAGTCCTATCGCACAGGCATATTTTAATTCTCGTTACATAATGTATTTTAATTGTGAACAAAGTATTTATTAATCAAAAAGCTTTCTCAATTACGTCATTTTGACCGTTTTATTCAATTTGTAAAAATCATATTCATTTCGTCTACCCTGCACAAAACCTCACCTTGCATGTAACATATTCTTTTACCCCTATTGGTGGTCATTTTATCCTTTCATTTTTCCCTTAAATTTCCCCTACGTTATTCAGAGGAGGCGGGAAAATTTTTATCTTCAAATCGTTCAAGGCAAAACATGAAAATAGCAAATTGACATCTACTTGTTGCATAAAGTTTTCTTTGAATTAATTTTCGTTTATACACATATATATATATATATATATATTTATATATATATGCATATGTGTGTTTGTGTGTGTGTGTATATATATATATATATATATATATATATATATGTATAAATATATATTCAATTTCGGATTATAAATATATATCGTTAACTGAGATTCTGTTTACGACAAAAAGTATAAACCAATTGGAGAGTTTTTGCTATTTGATTTCATCTTTAGTTATCCTCGACACATTGCTACAAAGCTTGTATTTTTTTTATTGTTATCATTAAATCAAGTCAGGATATTCATGTAATTTTTACTTAAATATATTAAGACAAAGTTCAATATGAAAAAAGTGATGAAGATAAGTTAAAATGTCGAATCTTGTATCAGCTTGTGGACGAATGTATTTTGTTTTAAGTATAATGGTATTATTTTCAGACAAAATGTTTGCTTGAATACAAAATGCTGCTTTATTATATAAATTATACAGAAAATGTAAAATAAATTAAAATTGAGTATTTCAGCATGTTCAAGGATATTCTATTTAAAAAATACGTGGAATAAGTTCCAAAAGCTCTCCACTCAACGGAAAGCTAGGTGGCGACAAGCTTTCATTAGTTGATAGCAGTTGAAACTGAGTAAGGAAAAATAATATTTTCATTAAAACGTAATGATATATTCCCGAAAAGCCCCTTCTGAATTAAGCGCCTATTTAATAATTGAGATAGTTTCACGTAGAGCAATAATCTATACTAATGTATAAAGATGGAAATTTGTTGGATTGTTTGTTCCAAAACCGCTCCATTCATTCTAATGATGTTTTTACTGAAATATCTATATATTCTTCGATAAGCTTATAGGTTTAATATAACGCTATACTAAAAGGGAATTATGTACGAATGATGAGAGTAAGCAAGTCCTTTTCTACCAGCGATATACTTCACCTTCCTTAGGATGACTATTTTTTATTAACGTTGATCCAAAATGAAGCTGGCAACGCCGAGCACTAGCCACTAGTTGATCATAGGAATTACTTACTTTTTTAATTATACATCAAAATGGAAAGTCGACTCCAAATTTAAATAATAATCGATATTAACCACTTCGACCGTTTTAGTTACTTGGGTTACAAGGATTTTTTTTAAAAATAGTCTATCGTATTTTCCAAAGAAAGTGTATAAAGTAATTTATGTTATGGTTAGCATTATTAAGTACCTACACAAAAACATAATGTCTGTCAAAAACTCTTTTTAAGCTAAATGTTATCATTTATAATAATCTTTATTTTGTTGTCATTCTTGAAATGCTAGAAATTTGATTTGAGAATGTACAAAATTACCATTAATTTATTATATGCTCGGTTATGTACGTCTACATACACCAAAGAGGATAATCTGCATATCGTGATGTTTTTACGATATCTGGTTTTTTTGCTTAGTATTAAATAAAAATTACTTTTTATCAAGGTCAATCATGTTATTTAATTATTATAAGCAATGTACCACCATGTCTATGTACGGTTAGGAACTAAGATAAAATTATTCTCACGAGCATATAATATTATAGAAGTATTATTTTAGATAATATATTAAGAACTGATTTCCGTAAATCATTTTTTAATTATGTTAAGTTTAATAAAACAATTATATACTCAAAATATAAAACGTAATTCTATAATGAAATTTGTGGGGAGTTACGTCATAATACTTGAACTTAAAATTTTTCAAATTGTTTAATCCCACTGCCAAAAAAGGAGGGATTGAATAATGCGCGACAACGTGGAGTGATATATTATGGAGGGGATATAACTATAGAAAATAGCAACCGGGAACCTTATTTCATTTCAAACGACCTGTCTAATTATTTGGTCATTCAATCAGATGCGCTGAAAAACGTTTTCGTTCTACTTAACATGTGAATGAGTAACATTTTGTTCCTTAAGGTTTTCTAATTATTACATAAGATATCTATCTAAGATATATACTTTAAAACTTTTATTCACATAAATTTAAAACTGATGACAATGTCAAGCTGTAACAGACGAATGGTTGGACTGACATGAGGAAATTACAAGGATTCCTTGTTTTATTACGGAACCATAAAAACGCTACTCAATTTCAGGGAAATAGTTAAATATTTTATCAGGTATAAATAAATAGTTTCATTATAAAGTTTGTTTCAGATATTTAATTTTGTGTATAACCATTTATCGTGTTCCGTGTAAATAAAAACTCTCTATAATTAACCAAAGGTATAGTTTACTTCAATATATGTATCTCACATACTGAACTTATTCCATTCTTGCATCAATGTCACGACGACTCGTGTTCAGGTAAACAAACATCGATAGATGTCATTTGAAAGCGATTAAACGATGATCGCAAAGTATAAGTATATTAAATTTATTTACAAGCGATATACGTCGTTTCCAATGGCTACGCTTACTATAAGGGCGGTGACTCCAGTATTAAGTATCAAACTAATTTGAAATTCACGTCAAGTCATTTCACTATCAACAAACTTGTCGTTAAGGTAAGTATTCAGTTAGGCGAAATCAATGAGTTTGACGTCACCACTTTCAATTAGTTCTTAACAATGTCGTCGGTGGTTAGGTAAGTGACATCTCCATTAGGAGATGTTGTTATATGTGTATATAAATCAGTTGGGACTACTGGAACATAGAAACTATCTTTCTAAGATTAGCTCAAATCAGCGTATAGATTTGTTTTCTAATATTCAGTAGTTCGTTTAAGTAATACCAGTGTTGTCGTATTTCTGTGGTACTTATTTGAACCTTGCACAACAGGACTGTCCATTTTTATCATTTACCTAGAGGTTAAGTGGCAATTAGCTATTATAATGGATAGATAATATTAACAAAATAAACGTTCTGATATCATATTTGCTCAATAGTTTTTGCTAACGGCATATTGATTGCAATTTACAGAGTTATAGTCAACTTCTCTTTTTATTAATAAAATCCAGTTACAATCAACAACATTGTGTAGAAAATTAATTTGCCGAATATAATTAATCCACGTACTGAAATTTTTGTTTCACAAGTTTCTGGAATGTGGGGAGGTAACGCAATATATTAATTAATGTGACAGGTTGACAATTAATAAACTCGCTACGTTTTTCAGAAACATCAGAATAATTTTTCGTATTTTACTAATAAAATACAGTTAAAGCACGGCATTGGTTATGTTTAATGGACAATCGAGTTTCTGTGAATAAAGGAAAAACAAATGATATATTCTAATTAATATGCTAACAAAAAATATTATTTCACGATTTATTATCGTCGCCATGGTATGTTGGGTTCATCACGAGGTATACGACCTTTGACGACGTGGCGCACCGAGGAGACCCTGTATCGATTCCGGGTCGTTCGCCGAGCGGGGCTAGACCGATGTGATGGTTGACTGTAAGAGATTGCAATGATACGTTCTGGTAGCAATAAGTCCGTTATACGTTTCAATTAGAGACATTAAGTAAATAAATATGTAAAAAAATAAATATATTCGACAAATACTGTTCATAATATAAATTAGTGAGTATTAAAAAGTTCCTCAAGTAATATAATCGAATCGTCGATACGAACCGCCATGTGGCACGAAACGATTTATGTAATAAAAAATTTTTTTTATTTATAATATTGGTTTTAATTTTCACTGCTTCCAAGACTTAAAAATAAAGTGAATTTAGAATTTAATATTGAATAAAATGGAGATTTACTTTTTGAAGATAACTATGCATTGTTATTAATTTGCTAAATATTTTTAATAGTTTTCTTAATGAATTTATGGTAATATATGTGAAGTGTTTTATAGTCAATTTTAATAAAATTTTAAATTTTTTTTTATAAATATTAATCCATTCTGTCCACTAAAACTTGAATAAAATATGTGGCAATCTGGCCTTAGAACCTTCAAAAATAACGGTGACAATAGTATATAATTAAACGAGACAGGTTAATTCTTTAACGAGGATGAATGTGATTATTAGATCTAGTCAACTAAAGACATTTTAAATATCTGTGTGTTAAATTGAGAAAATAGTCTTAGTAAAATTATTTTAATGGCAATCATGATAAATAAACCTTTATAATCAACAACATACATTTTATATAAAAGTCCCATTCTATTAATGTAAACTAGGTTTGTGTGGAACATTTATGATTTGGTTTTTCACGCAAAGACGTAAGTGACAGGATATTTGTTTAATAATTGTTTTGTAAGTTATAACGCTAATATTTTATTACCCTAAATAATTATTTCATTAACTTGAAGGTATGAAAACTGCCAGGTGTTTTGTCATGTTAATGATGTAATTGTTTTATTACATTTATGATATATAAGTAGTTGTTTTATTACATTTATGATATATAGTTTTATGGTTTTTTCTCAACGTATCTTAAAATAAAAGTGATAGCAAGCTCTTAGGCTACGATGAGACAGTTCGGAACTTTTGTATTAAAATATACTAGAAAAAAATTAGCAGCATTATTTTGAATTCGTATCCACTAAGTTGTAACTAAAAGCTTTGTAGTAATGGTTTATTTTCTAAAACAATTGGTAATCTCACACAAAATTATTATTTTCTCTTACCAAAAGTTAAGCACAGCGAAGGATGTACCAATTTTGGGAAGACATCCATTCCTACACAAAAAATATATAAATTCGCTCCTCAGACGATACTTTTTCTCGAATGTAAGTTTACCAGTTTATATATCGTATCGTTAATTGCTGGTTGTGCTAAAATAATACGCTTATGCTAATATTAAAAAGATTTCGTTACAAAGCATTAAGTTCTATTTTGTAGTCTTGTATACCAACATCGCTTAGTAATTGTATATAAGACTATCTAATTACCGAAATTTTCATTTTAATTTATTTGCATTATATATATGAAAACATTTATTTACGTGAATGCCATGCCGTTACAAGACAGCAAAACATATACATAAATGAATTTATTGGTATTTTTCCAAAGCACAAACTTATCAGATAAATTATATATTAATAAAATATTTATTTAATTTGAAAGACTTTGTCTCAATACTTGAGCAAGATTTGAAAAGTGTTGTAGAATTGAAAATAAATAATTGTTTTTATTTTTAAAATATATCTATCTATCGTTTGTTTTAGTTATTGACTTCAACTTCAAATTACCACAGAATTAAAATGCACTGAGTAGTATGAAATATTCTAAATACGAGTACTTAGTTGGCACGATATTGTTACCGAATGTAAATTAATTAGCAAAATAATGCTTCTGCTAGAGCTTTTTGAAATCGGTACCTAGTGCACCCTTCTCGTTCTCTCTTTTATTCACTGATGAGTGCTTGATATAGCATAGAATTGAACCTGAAGGTCTATAGTATAGCCGTTTTTTTTTAAATTTACTTATATTCGGTAACGATATTGTTCGGAATAATTTACGGAAAAACTATTTATAAATTCTCGCATTTTTGTTTATTTATACTTTTCAATGCACCTTCATTCCGTGGTTATGTGAAGTCGTTAAAATTTTTTTGAATAAGTAATTTTTTTTCTTCTTACTTTTCCTAAACTTAAAGTAATTATGTAAAATTCTATTGCACCTAATTTATTGAAACTGAGAAAGACATTTAATGAATAAAAATGAATGCATCTATACTTACATATATAGACATGCCTGCATATAAACATCCACATATTCGGATATCTAAATCGCGTTCCCTCCTATGACTTCATCGTAATCAATTCTCTATGCCTGTATTTACCTGTACATATTACCTACCTATCGAATAATAAGTTAATTCTTTCATGTCTTATAATACCTGTTTATATTTAATAATACCTGTTCATATCTTCCAATACCGGTTTTATTTACATACCGATTTAATTTCTAACGTTCTTGCTCAAGTCAGACAAGTCGAACGAATCCAAACTCGACGATTTTACTCTTCGTGATATAATCGTTCTCATTACCACTTTCTGGTTACATCATTAGAGCCTGATTTTTATGCGGCAGATTTATGCCACCTTTTTCCGTATTAAAATTTTTGAGACCCTATTATTAGATTTTAATAAGACCAAACTCGATTACGATATTTGTACTATTTATTTTTGAGGAATTATCTGATATATCTTCAATGTTCATAATCAAATTGTAACCAAATTACGAAGTCAAATTGTGGAGATACCCTTTCAAATAAAAAAAAAATCATCCAAATCGATTGGTAAACCTAAACTCCTCCTTTTTGGAATTCGATTGAAAATAAGAAGTCACATTTTGTTTCGAAGGAAAATGAACAACTAATTTATTCTAAAAAATTATAAATGTTTTTCTTAACTGTACTTCAAAGATATATATATATATATATATATATATATATATATATATATATATAGATGTAAAATTTAAATTAAAAATGACAATATTATAATTAGTGTCATGGGTATCACTAAACTGAATACTAAACTGAACGAAATGGAGAGTTTGTGGACGAAGGCAAAACTTGACGTGAATTTAAAATTGGCTTGATATTTAGCATTCGAATCATCTGTGTTAAAGCGAACGTGACTCTAAAAATAGCGGCCTTAATTGAACTTAACGCATATTACGGTACTTTGTGACCATCATTTGAATATTACTTTACCATTATTGTTTTTCTAATATATTTAAAATCAATCTAACCTATCTAATTTATCTTGGTTTCGCCAAATAAAATCTCCCATATTTTTCTAATATATTTAAAATCAGAGCAACAATTGATTTAGCATCTGCTGGTATTAGCATCTGCTGGTTTCTTCCCCTAAATTTTTTCATAGAATATTTGTGCTGAAATCTGCAAATATATTTGTTTGAAACAGGTTTAATGAAAAAAATTGTAAGATTAAAATGAAAAAAATTGCAAATATCATTATTATTTCCACTAATGGAATAACTCTAAAAGAAAATCTCTCAATAAAAATTATTTTCCAAAACTGTTGGAAACCCAATTTTTTTTATTTTTTCCTTGACGAAAGTTGTGCACAAAGACGAAAATATGTATTTTATGATTACATTTATCCCAGAAAAAACTAGACAGAGCGTTAGTTCGGTAGATGAAAATGGAAATATTTTTCGGGAATATGTGTTTACCTATTGTTAACTTACAGCGCGGTAGTACAATACATATATATTAAAGTCGAAATATGGTTAAAAAGGATTTGTTTTAATTTTACTATGTATTTCACCAATGAGCATATATTCATGAAACTTACTGAATGCAAATATTTAAACTTTAGTTTATTTTTATATTGATAATTACAAAAATATATCAGGAGAATATTTATTCCAAAAAACCTACAAGACATCGAGATATATATGAAGGATTTTGTTAGTTTATTTACCTAGCACAAACTTGATAAATAATTATCTAAGGATAAAATAATGTGTAGTTTGTCAGCTTCTATCGCAGTATTTAAATAAGATTGAAACAGTCATGGCCAATTAGTTTCTTTTATTGTCTAGTGATATTTTCATCTACCGATTATTATCCGGATATTAATTGAAAAATAAGGAAATTTAATTGCGTATCATGTATTTTCCTTTTTAATTACGTATTTACTGATATTATACTGATAATACTTAATCGAAATATGGTAACTAATTAAGAAAAAAAATATTCACAATATTTTCGAAGAATGTGGAATCTTTAAAATCTGAATCTATCACAGGTATCTTTAAAAGTCACTTATGATAGACAAATTTATGTACTGTAAAACTAAGCGCAATAAAAATTATACGCATGGCTTAAGATAGAACAAGTACGAATAATTAAATATTTAAATAACTATTAATCTAACCTATCTAATTTATCTTGGTTTCGCCAAATAAAATCTCCCATATTTTTAAAAATAAAATTGCCGTACTTAAATATAGCCATATTTATTTTAATGGCAATACTAGATTTAAAGGTTCTTTGGTTTCTTAAATAAATATTTAGGTGAAATAGATTTTGTGAATAAAAGAAAACCTTGAATTAAATTTCAAATTAATTTAATATTTTGTCTTCGAATCACCAACTCCGTAATAAACGTCAAACTAGGAAAGAGCAGTTTAAATGAATTTTATATGATTTATTTTATATTGTGATCATAGACAAATATTATTGATATCTCTCACCTTTCATTATTTTTTAAATGTTTTTTTTTCATAGTACAATCCTATTGCACACGCAAATTTTATTTCTCGTTATATAATGTATTTTAATTGTGAACAAGGCATTTATCAATGAAAAACTATCTCAATTACACCATTTGGACCGTTTTATACCATTTGTAAAAATCGTTTTCATTTTGTCTACACTATGCAAACCCACACTTTACATTTAACATTATCCTTGACGTTCAGGTTTTATTTTTCTCTTAACTGAAACTCATATTTTTTAGAAGAGACGGGGAAATTTTAAAATCACTTGTCGCATAACGTTTCCTTTGAATTAATTTTTGTTATTTCAAAATCAGCATGAAACAATGCTAGTATTTTTTTATATTTGAACAATATTTTCTTCATATGGTGCCGGTACTCGTATAGGTATGCTTAAATTCAAAAGTGTTATTTTTTTCAATGAATTAAGTAATAAAACAGAATTGCTAATAGTTAATAAAAAATTGTACTGAATTACTTAAGAACAAAAAAACATGTATATATATATATATATATATATATATATATATATATATATATATATTAAATTTCCCGTTATAATAATATCGTGTTAACTGACATTTTGTTTCCGACAAAATTATAAACCAATTCGAGAGTTTTTGCTATTCTATTTCATCTTTAATTATCCTTGACACCCGCAAAAGTATAATCCGTCTTTTTCACATAATATGAATGAATTAGGTTTTCCACTTTGCAGAAATTATTTTTTACAATCCTATTAAAAACTTGTTAGTCACTAAAATAAAATCGTCGCTGTCTAGCTTTGGTGGCAATTTAAGAAAATCTTTTTGTAACCGATTTCCTCAATCAATCAAATGAAAAGCTGTCTGAATATTCTTTGCAAGTTTAGCTTTCATTCCATCATCTGATTTTTTCAAGAAGAAAAAATTATATTTCCTCATAATTTTAAAGTCTCCCAATGTTACTGTCAATCATTTGTCTTCAAATATATTCACAAAAACGTAGCGACCTTATAAATCTAAGGAGCGAATTCTTAGCAGTTCCGATTGTAAACATTGTATAAGCAGTATAAAAACGCTTCTTAATTTTAATAATTTTTTTCGTCTTCCCGACTAACTTAAAATTTTAAAACATATAAATATATAGACTAAAAGCAATTTCTGCACATAAATAAAATAATTTGTTAATATATGATAAATTGTTTTTAAATATATACAAAAATACGTATGATAATTAATGTATGGAACAAATGTCTCAAAATGATAAATTCCAGGAAAAAAAAGGGTGAAGCTTTATGAAAGCAGGACACAGCTTATAAATGAAGGACTCTTATGAGTTTTTCCCATTATATATGAAAATATATATGGGCGGTGCATTTTTAGGGCTGAAC
This sequence comes from Druceiella hillmani, assembly GCA_039881145.1. Classification (NCBI taxonomy): domain Eukaryota; kingdom Metazoa; phylum Arthropoda; class Insecta; order Lepidoptera; family Hepialidae; genus Druceiella; species Druceiella hillmani. The sequence continues at coordinate 30,590,579 of JAYKKI010000014.1, read as the reverse complement.
TCATTGCATAGCAACGTCAAAAAAATATATTAAGATACTTCTAGGTAAACAATTAAAGTGGGGATACTTAAATTTTCTCTATGTTGGCCAAGTATCAATATAAATATCTAGAAATTAATGGGGATTGAGTTTGAGCATTAATTTATATTGATAATACAAAAAAGAAATCCACAAATTATTTCAAAATTGCTGTTGAATTCGTAGTATTTAACTGTTAAAAATCGGTTCAAAATAATTCCTCTATAAGAATATCTCCCCCTGAAATATCTAAAGCAATAATCTTCTACAAATAATACCTCCAAATGCACAACAATTTTTTATCAGGCATCTTGTTTAAATTATTTATTATTTTCATCAAAAGAGAAGAGTTCACTTAGCCTGAAAAATTTCAATTTAAGAAATTTTTTCTACTGAAATATTTCCTGTATCTCTTTATATGTTTGCGTATCAATACTGAAGATTTCGATGTATATTTCGGTTTATAATACGACTATAATAATATTCTAATATTATTAAATATTTATTCACCTAGCAATAAAATGTTAAATTAGGGCGAGAAATTAATTAAAACAAAATTCGTCACTAATTGTGAAAGCTATGGCTTATTTAAGGTAATAATAATGAAAAACATTAGTATATGGATCACAATGTCCCAAAGGATTATCAAATCGCCATGTTTACAATAGACAAACATTTACAAATTAAAATATCATAAAATTTACATTTTAATATATCGTTAATCGACTAAAACTTATATATTATTTCAATATCATGTGTATCACATCTGGAAAACAAAGAAAAATTTTGAAAATTTTGAAATTTATGGAAATTCCCAATTAATTTCAGTGAATTAAAATATAAAAGTACATCAAAATATGAAGAAAAATGAATAAAATTTTCACTGACATAAAAATATAAAAGTTCTGCGCTCGTTCACAAATATGAATTTCACGATCATATAATCACATTAACTTCATATTTTTTAAAAAATATAATACAAAATTAAAATTTAGTTGAAATTAAAATGGGTGTGACGGTTTTTGATTATTATTTACTTGTTTCAATGAATACCCAGCTACAAACAATTTTAAAGCACTTAACCTATCATCAAGCAATTTTAAATGGTGTAATAAAGTCGTTTATAGGCGGTACTCCATTGCTATTTCACGTCAGCTCTAATACGGATGATTCAAATATTAAGTACCAATTTAAATTAATACAGTAGACAAACTAGTTGGAAATATACATTTTTAACGATAGCAATATATTACCTATTATATCTTCGACAGGTATCAAAACTTTGGGAATATTTAAACTATTATATAAGCTAGGATAATTGCTGAAATTTTCTTTTAATTTTCTACCTTCTTTATAGTGTAAGTCGCAATGGTTTCGAATATAAAGAGAGAGAATATAGCTCTTATTTATTATATCTTTTTAACTATGCAATTTAAATTTAAGAGAAAATACCTGATACACCTACCACATGATATACTTAGTTAGAAAAAAAACTCTCTTCATTATTACGTGAATATTTAAAAAAAACTACCTTGTACGGATTATGTAGTATTATAATACGATGTATTACACTGCCAAATTTGATGTATCAATATAACATTGTTCCTGAGAAAATCGACTGTGTATATAGAAAAAAGTGAATATATTACTTATTATTATTTTAACAGGGGTATAGACATGGTGCATATATAAAAAATGTTGACAGTCATAGACATATTTTCTTACCACTTCTGCATGGGCTTCTAAAACCCATATTTTTATTTGAAATTTTAGGTTGAATAGTTTCAGAAATGAAGGAGCATACATTTTTTGCAAATATTTCAGTATAATCTCTACTAAAAACCCTTCAAAACTATTTCTTTCCAATGATAACCCAAAATATATAGAAAATAAAAATTCGAGTACATAATTTGCCTCCAGTCCCCAAAATTTCGAAATGAATATTTTTTAGTTTTAGCTATTGAAATATGTGCGAGTAAGTATTATTGTTATGTCAATTTTCAAGTTTCGATGTCAAGTGTTTTCTGGGAAAAACGTTTGTGATAGACGCACGGACAGACACGTGAGTGATCTTAAAAAGGTTTCCGTTTGTTCTTTTCAGGTAAAGAAACTTAAAAATTAAATAAGACCATTCCAATTTTAAAGGATGAAAATATAATAATTTAACATACTCGACCAATTTTAACATCCAATTTATTTGCCATATCGGAATATAATATTACATTTTATAATATTACATTGTTGTCTGTCTGTAGGCCAATAATTTTGTAATCTATATATTACCAATTTCCCGACAAGTTAGACTTTAAACTTGTACTTTTCTGGTAACGATACATGGTGATGCTGATAAATTAGGATCTGATAATATAGATGGAAGGAGAACAAAGAAACTTCTTAATTGTTAATATTGGTCCTATTGACTTTAGGATATTTAAAGTTAATTTCATGAATTCTCTTCAATTCTCACTTCGATTTACATTCAATGATTAACCATTAAAATAGAATATTTTTAGAAAACAAATTTCATCAAATGGGTTCTTTTATGTTTGGTTTATTACAATGTCACAACGAAAACTTGCACGGCACATACGTTTGGATATTTATATTCAACTTAAGAACGATTGATATTTGTTTTGTTCATTTGATACAAGAATTCAGCTGGTCAGTTTCTTTAGACTGTAATTTACAATGTGGTTTTTTACTCGAGACAATACTCAGCAAGTATGTTTGTAAAATCGTTTTAATTACTTTTACTACCAAAAGAACCCACGCCAGATTTATTTATTTATTTACTTTATTCTTAAAAATCCCATACCCAAATTACATATTTAACCAAAGCGGTGAGCTTGTAGAAGAACATGTGAGAAATAGTGACGAATAAGACAATATACTCGAATAGCAATTGAATAGAATTCAAACACAAATACACAATAATTTGGATAAATACCATCTAGCAATCAATCATGAACTACCAAGAAACTGCATGATCCTACTTCTGAAGCAGTCACTGGAAAAGACAAAAATATCTAGACTGGGTAATTCTCACTATATTATGTTGAATAATGAGAGTAGAGGAAAAACAGGTACACACTGTAGTATATTCGTTCGCGCAGTAGACAGCTAAAATAAAAAATGACATTGTCAGCTCATGTAGCAATTAGCAGCATAAAGGGCCACTAAACACAAGACGCTTGATGAAATGATGGTCAAAAGCAATTTCCTCCGAAGTTGATGGAAAATAAACCTAATCATTTCCATTACGAAATCTGAGGGAAATAAGTAATGATAATAGCCATACATTTTGTGAACCAAAACCTATTAAACTTTTTAAATATTTTTTCCAGCTTGAGGATATAAGTACCTTCGTACGGAGATCAGACGACTCCATTCGTTTTCAACATACTACGGACTAAAAAGTTAAATAATGTAACAATACATTCGGTACCGTGAAAATCATGTTAATTTTGTGTGATGAATCCTGTAAACACTTGTAGGCTTTCCCATTGATTTCCACTATATGATCGTGAAATATGTGATGATTATCCATAATTACAGCGAGATCCTACAAAGATGGAATCCTTCTATATGTAGGTCCACCCAGCTCATAACTACGCACCAGATGAAAACGTAAGCGGGAGTATGTCGTCATAGTACATTTGCTTACATTAAAATGTAACTTGTCGGTGAGACTTCATTAGAATACTGAGTCGATATCATGTTTGAACACCTCATTATTGGATTGGCAATTAACACCGAAGAAGACTGACAAGTCATCGGCAAAGAGAAGGCAATGAGCAGTGTTGACAACGGAAGGCAAGTAGTTTATCATAATCAGAAACGGAAGTGGCCCTAGTGGGATAAATAGTGACGGCGTAAAACTAGCACTCAGATAGCTTCCAGGAGAACAAATTTGTGGTCTAGATCAACTTTCACCTTATTTAAATAAAGTATGTGCTGAATTCTTCATCCCACCTCCAGCGTTTTTAATAATGGTTAATTTATATTTATGCGTATATCTTCGTTCACAGAAACGTACGGTAATAAAAAATAATCCCCAAAATAAGGTAGAAAAAACGTTTAAAGTTAACTATTCGTATCTAATCTATGACTGATATTTGATGTAAAATAAATTATTAAATTTTAATATAAAAGCAGATTTAAACTAACATCAATGAATTGCTTCAAATATTAACTTAATCGTATTCAAAATTTGATGGTAGTGTTGAAGTCTTTCACTTCTTTGGTTAAGAAAATAAATATTTAATATAATACACGCAAAGTTTGTGGCATGATGCAGAATTTATTTAAATTTGATGTTTAGCATTCGAGTGAGCCGAGCTACAGTACTAGTGTATGACCTATAAACCAATCTACAATACATTGTCTTATTTCGTAATCACCGTTTAAAAATTTTAACTTACTTTAAATTTTTATAGGTCCTACCCAAATATTATTCCAATCATCAAGGATCAACAAAGGCCCTACTCAATTAGTGGTAGCTAAATATAAGTTTTAGTAAAAAATTAAATTCTATTCCACTTGATTACCTTTAATGAAATATCTCTTAGAATGAGATTTAAGAGTTTTGGATACCTACATAGTATATAGAGTCGTGAGACTGGATAAAATAAGAAATGAGTATACAAGTGAAATCTTTAAAATCGCAAAACTCAAGAATAAACTTTTTTTAAACTGGCTGTGGTCGTATCGTCATAGTATAAGGAGAAACGGAGACCGCATGACAAGAACCGTAATGAAAATAGCGGACAAGAAAAGAACTCGGTGCTGATTCGGACTCATCCCAATAATATGGAACATATAAAGACATGAAGAAGAAAATGTTATAAATGGTATGATATATATATAAGTTGGAGAATCTTTAAACCATTTATGATGGCAGATGGAACATAGCAGTCGTTCTATGTTTTTACGAAATGAATGTTTGAATTACATTAATTAGTTGAAAACCATTTTCATTTTAGGCTTTAAAACTATACTATCTATTATGTTAGAAATCACAAATATCAGTTATATGGATAGCAACGCTTTTTGTATAACATTTAACGAGCAATTCTCATGATACCGCTACAATTTTAAAATAGGATTATGAATTATAATCCTATTATTAAAATATTCAGGGCTTATGAGTCAGATATTCATCATGTATATTTTAGAAACAGGGAAGGATATGACGAAATCACGAGGGTTGCTCATTTTGCTACCGAACTTTAAAAATGCAGCTCAACACCGTTAATGATAAAATATTTAAAAAGTAAAAATGTTGCATTTCATTTGAAAGTTCATATGACAGACTTCATTTTAATTATATGTTTATTTATTTCAGACTATAATCAATAAATGTAACTGCATATATACATACATATGGTGAAATTATTTCTACAAGAACAGTCTTTTCCTATTAACACGATGCTTAATTTAGAGTATTTTGTGATATGGAATACTGTAAGGGATATTCATAAAGTATTAAAATACTTAAAAGTAGTTAAGAAAAAGGAACAAGTTTGAATTTAGGAAAAGTATGAAAGGGCGAAAAATTTTTAAGTCGATTTTCAGTAAGATCTGGGCAATATATATTTCCCTAGTCAATTCTCCGTAGTAAGAATGAATGATAGAGGTCAGCTTCAGTTTGAGCAGCTGGAATATTTTAAAAATGGTTGAGAGAGTCCATTCTGCTGAAGACACGACGACTAAAATCATTCACAAGGTTGCCAGCTAAAATTTTTTCTGCAATAAGTACACCCAAATTTTTAACAGTTAGCCTAAATGTAATTAGTATATTATTTAACGTTACATGTGGCAAATCTAATATCTAAAATCAGTCTTTATCAATTATGACAAGTTGAGACTTGATTGGATTAACTAACAGACCCATTTTATTACACCATTGACCGATTGAAACGAGCTCTTCGTTGTGCATGTTAATGACCGGTCTTATAGAATTTACTTCATTATTAGTTAATCTGAAAAAAAAGATGAGTAGATAAAACCTCTCCTTGTGACGCACAAGCTGATAATCCCGTCCAATCAGAATATGTATTTGAAGCGTACACAGAATGTTGACGACCTCATAGATATGAGCTAAACAATTTTAATTAATATTAAGATTTATTCAGAAATATGACCCAGTTAACAAAATATAAAATTAAACGTAGCTTGATGCCCCACTGAAGTTAAGAGTACAATTTCTGGGGGCTGGATATTGTTCCTGACTTAAGTTATCGAGCACTTTGGAGATGGAATATACCCTCAACTATTTTCGATACAAGAGTGCAAAAAGGTTGAAAATATTTACAACATATACGCAGCAAAATTGTTTGTTAAGGGAATACTCTTTCTTTCATTTGGGAAAAAGCGTATATTATCCCTTTTAGCCGCAGTCGTCGGAGATGTGTAAAATATATCAGTAATAAATGGAGTTACAATACCCAAGATAACCTTAAAGGTTTTGGTAATTTATACCATCTCTCCTCGTAGAATTAATTTTGTCGTGGTATTTTGCCTGACAATATATTTTTATGTTCAGTGTAATGGAAAATTCTTTTTCATAAATAACCAAGCTTGTCGTTTTGTTTAATATATCTTATTTACTATACTGAACTTATTCCATTCTTGCAACAATCTTACCAGGGATAACGTTGAAATAAACAAACAGCGACGTAATTTGAAAGCGTTTAAACGATTCTCATAACGTATGAATGCACTAAGTTTATTTACAGGTGGTATAATGTCTCATTTTCCAATCGCCACGCTCACTATATCGGTGGTCACAGAAATTTTGAATATCAAATAATATGACATTTCGTGTCAAGTCTCTTCTCCATCACCAGACTCGTCATTTAGGTAAGTATTCAGTTTCGTGATATTAATGAGTTTGACGTCATTATCTTAAATCAGCTTTTGATGATATTATCACTCGTACTTAGGTAAATATAATTTTCGTTAAGAGAAGTTGTTTTGCATAAATTAGGTGGAATTATCGAAGCTTAGAAATTATCTCTCAAGTTTAACTTATATCGGCATGTAAATATATTTTCCATTTTCCGCTGTTAGTAACAGGTCTAAATAATTAGTTGTCTTAGTTATTAACAGTTTATGCTTACGAACTGTGCATTTTTATATTTGCGTAGAGGTATTAGTTACTTACTTTAGTAGATAATATTACAAAATATTCTTCTGAAATTCGTATTCCATCTTAACTTTTATTAATTAATATATTGAGATTGTTTTTATTTTAGTATGTCATCATCATCGGTTGTAACTTATCGAGATTCAGTCAATATTTTTTTTTATTTCAATTGCAATTAAGATGCATATTTGAATTGAATAATAATTTGCAGATTTATTCAAATCTAACCAATCTTCTAAAATCACAATTTTCCTAGTACCTTGAAAGTCGAGAGGCAAGACAATATATGAAATTGGTAATCAGTAAACCCGCCACTTATCTCTAGCCATTTCATAAGTTTATATACATATATATATATATATATATATATATATATATATATATATATATATATATATATTCATATATATTACACTTGCGGCAGCATCTTTATGGCCAAAAGTCGTAAAGGATTATGTCGCTATTGAAGAAAATTTACAAATTCTATATTATATAAGTATATTTACAGAATTACAAAATGGTGAATAGGATATTGGTGTACTAATAAGATGTTAACATAAGTACAGAAAAAGAAATAAGCTAACATGTTCCCTAAACGTAACCCCACAAACATTCTTGTGATTAAACTGCAACACACAAATATTCATAGGATCGACTCAACCCTAATTGAATTAAAGAATATTGTGACCATTAAATTTAATTGAATAAGACCTGGGCCGATGCCAAACCGAAGGCTCCATGAAAATCGTTTTGAAGCAGAAGGTATTTCACCCTGAATGGAAATAACTCTATGCGAAGGCATGGCTGCGAGCCAGGTCATCATAATTATTATTCCTTAACGACATACCGTACGTGAAATATGACAACTAAATTTTGAATAGCGTTCAAGTAGATGTTTATAAATGATCACTTATGGAATAGCTACGAAGTAATTATTTTTATCGAGGTCAATAATTTTTCTATAGAGTATAATTGTTATTATCGGTGAAGCTGGTATATATTTAGTTTTTTGGAAGCAGTTTGGAATAATAAAAATTATTATTGTGAATTATTTAAGATTGGTTCATCAAATGAATGTTTCAAATAAATATGATATACCGACCGAAATTATCTTTGATATATATTTAAAAGTATAGCATCAAATAATATTTTGTATTCTACGTGGAAAAGCAGATAGTATAATATCGGCTACGCTAGGTAAACAGAAATAAATCAACTTAAATACATAACATCTTATTTTGCCTTAGGAGTCTCATTGGTATATCATTAAATATTTCAACTTCAAACTCATATTTAGCTATTTAGTTATACCTAAATTTGCCCCAATTTCAATAAAAACATTATACCGTTTATCTAGCCTTTTGTGTACAATTTCTTTTACTTTATGATTTTTGCTTATTGTTTATAATATATATATATATATATATATATATATATATATATATATATATATATATATATACATATATACATATATATATATATATATATATACATAATAACATATACTGCACTGGTATCAGACTAGCGCACGCGGCCGTATGCACATATATACACCAACACATTTTATATTTCGCATCACCGACATGCTGTAATAGAATAGAATATGCTGTTGTCGACATAACGGTGTTTTGTGTGCAATTTTAGTGCTGTGTATAAGTGTGCAAGTAAAATTAACTTGACTACGTGAAAATATAAATGTGGATATTCTGTGTATTTTAAAAATTGTTTTAAGTTTGATTAACATTTTAATTGTTTAAATGTGAGATCACTGCGCACCAGTGAGCACTAAATATGTTAATATTTTATATAGAAAAACGAATAACAAAAACAAAGCACATATTTAAAATTTTTCCACTAAGCATGTCAATATTTGCGTTACAAATTTGATATTATTTATTTTTAGTCTCATTTTTAAATTTGGCCTCTGCAGTACACTATGCAATGAGTATTTATACTGGCTTAAAAACTTGTGCACACATATAGCACACTAATGTGAGTCTAATGTGATAAAATCGATTTCTAGTTGTTCGATAATATTTTTGTCGCGGATTTTGAAATGAAATATTCCGTAAAATTTTATAAAACTACTGTTATTTCATAGGTTTTAGTTTTCACTTCTATCGAAACTCCTCAACTGTCTATGTATTTTTTATTATATATAATCGACAAATTTTGTTCCTAGTATAATTTGATAGGTATTATTAACAGTACTTATCGAGTATAAAATCAAATATATACCATTAATAATATCCATAAAACCAGTGTGTATAAGGAATTTCTTTCAATATTCCATGTGTGTTTTAATTTTCATTGATTACAATACTCAAAAATAAAATGAATAATTACTTTGTAAAATATTTTTAACATATTTCATAATGAAATCTTTGGAAATTGTTATTTATAATTTTTTTAAAGCAACGCCTGTGCGTCAAGTGTTTCATAGTTTTTCAGTAAAGTTGAAAATATATTTATTTTAAATGTTGTTCCATCGGATTACAAGTTATTCTAGTTACATCATGTATGTTTTTGTTGTTATTTCTCACATTAATAATTCTCACATCTGTCCCGATAAACTTGCCAATCACTTACGTGTCTAGAGTCCAGAGTAGTATGAATTGTTTATTATCATGAAAACCTTGTAGTCATTATATGGTGAGGTTGCCGTATTCCAAAATATTTTTTAATGCATTATATTTCAAACATATAGAACAAAATAGTGACTTATCATCAAGAGATTACTCAAGTTCAGTCGTTAGTATTTAGTTATCTACAAGATGTTTTATCATTCGAATATGTATTTATTGAATACTATGGAATAAAGTAATTTTCATTAAGATACTTTTGATATAATACTATGTTTTATAGTAATATGGGCATTTTCTTTTACTAACAGTATTTTGGAATTCGTATCTAGTAATTTATCGATCCAAATTATTGTGCCTGAACATCTATGATCTTGATTGATGACTTAGATTTAGTATGCTCGCTAATTATACGATTTTGATAGGTGTTTTGAGAGAAAAAATATTATATTGCTTATCCTCAATTATAATTTTAAAAGTAGCCAAATCTAGTAGAAAATTTTCTATTAATTTATGTTTGACAGTTCTGTATGCATAATGTTATTATTTCTTTTTCTTAAGCATAACACGAAGTGGGAAATGCTATTTTTAGGAGGACATAACTTTGTGCAAAAATTATGCATGTCACTAATCCTGTAGATTTATTTTTTTTTCTCGAATATATGTTTAATAATACGTTTATGGAATAAATATATATGCTGATTGCACCACATGAAAATATTCAAAATCTGCTTAACAATATTTGATTGCAAAGTTTTATATATTATTTTACCACCAGGTATTTGTACTTAAGACTACGTAATGAAAGAATGAATGATTACTAAATTAAAACAAAAGAATATATAAATTTAATATAAATACAATATACACAAGAAGTAAAAAATAACGATAAAGTTTGATCAATTGGGAAATTGGAGAGTTTCGATATAATTCGGTTCTAAAGAGTAGTATACAAAGAGGTGACTACTGCGTGCGCGCATAAAATTGTTAAGCACGAAGCAAACCTCTCTTTCTTTTAACAGATGTTAGATAAATTTCATAACCGATGCGTCTCTTCTGAGTTGTAAGGGATGGAAACCTAGCATGCTCAAAAGGAATCAGTGGGAAATAGATAGGGGAAGTAACCACGCTCTTTTGTACACAGATATCAGAGGAACGTCATTTGCACATGTTGAATTAGCTGTCCTTGGTGTCGTGTGGGCTCCAAATTATAGTGTCAGATTCTAACTGGCTCTGCAGTGATAAAGTGTGCAATAGGCTATTTTTTAAAATTAATTGAAAATCTTTTGGATTATGCAACCCGAATCCAAGTTTTCAAAATAATATTTTTGATATATTTGGCATTTACCCACAAAATGTAAATCGCCATTCAAATCTGACTCCCAAATCTGGTGTCCCAAATCGTATATCCGTATAGAAGCGGCTACTCGGCTGTAACTCATTATTGATATTTGTTTGCATTAAGCCGTAAGCCGCCTAGAGCGCCCCACGCAATGATGTCTACTGATGTCTCAACTGATGTCACACTGCAACCATCATGTCGTCCGCGAACAACAGACAACGCGCAGTCTCCACCGCGCAAGGAATATAGCTTACCAAACTAGTGAAAAGTAAAGTCCCGAGATTCGGACCCTGTGGTGTTATAGGGTCCGTGTGTGGGGAGTGTGGGGAGTGTTCCCGATTGTGCAAATTAGTTTTGGATATAAATTTACTCACTCGTACAAATTGCTTTCTATCCGCAAGATACGAAGTGAAAAATCTTAAAAGTGTAACTGAAAATCCTGCCTTGCCAAGGCGATTTAGTAAGATATCACTATCTACGATCGATCGATAGCTTTCTGGTAGTCAAAGTATGCAAAATCTACTTTCATCAGAGGCCAACATGTCTATTAACATATTCAAATCAATAACACGTTCGTATTCTTTCGTTCGTTTCGTAAAATATCAAGACATATACGCAAAGGATTTTAATGGAGTTTTACCAAGCCCGAATTTATCAGACAAATTACATATATTTTAACATATATATATATATATATATATATATATATATATATATATATATATATAAATAAATAGATGTTGATAATTTGTATGGTGACGGATTTTAAATTGAGCGACATCGTCGCCATCTAAATATTTGTATTTTCTTAGTCTATTTTCGTCTACCGATTGAAAAACAAATTTTGGTTTGACATACGAAAAATTAAATTTATAAAAATAACTTTGCCATTTATATTCAACTGGCGAACATATACTAGTGATATTAAATAAATTATTATAGAAAATGAAGAATAGACATAAAACTGACATTTATAGAAAAGATACCTTATTTTTAAAGACTTCCCTTTATAAAGATACAATAAACAGAAATGTGCCGTTAAGAATTTGGTACACGTAACTTGAAATGGAACAGGCATTTACTATTAAATGTGAAAATAACTAATAATGAACAAAAAAAATCATATTTAAATTTGAATATGAAAATAAAAATAATTAAATCGTTTTAAAGATGACCCAAAAAATTAAAAAAGTCAAATTGCCTTGGAACAAAATGCCTTCAAAGTTAAATTTAAAATGGTAGTGTTGGTTTCACTAAACTGAATATTTAGCTAAACGTACAGTTTGAGGATAATGGCAAAACTAGAAGTGTATTATAGTTCATATTGATATTGTTTATGCGAATCACCGGCGTCGAAACGACCCTAAATAAATTTAATACGCATCATTTTATTATGTTGTCATTAATCCAATCTAGTTTTACCCTTATTATAATGTTATTGTTTTTCTGATGTATCCAAAAAATAGGTAAATAACATATCCTTTACGTATGGTGAGGCAAATTTTAAACATTATAGATGACATTTAGCAAAGTAATACTTAAAATTTTGCGTCTTCTTGTACATTTAACTAAATATATTTCGCAAAAAATATGTGGTTAAATCTGTAAAGATATTGCCTTAAAACGGCTCGTTGAATTAAGCAAATAGAAAACATTATATTACTTCTTATACTGAAATGATCCTATAATAAAACGCGGCAATATTTTATTTTTGAAAGCTTTATAAAATACCAACAGTTGATTTGTTTTTGTTTTACCAAAGTTTAAATACAAATAAATACATGTTTGTTTTGAAAGGTCTCTCACTATTCTAAAAATAATGTCTTATCAATCCTCTTGGTGAAAATGAAAAATTATTCCCAAATATATATTTATCTAATTACTTTCAGAAGAAACTACTTAATTTAGAAATTTTAATCCTGACATATTTTCATACCATAATCTTGAGAATATTTATTCTAATTAATAACATAGTTACAAGATATCATAATATACACATAAATGATACCAAGCAAAAATTTGACAGATAAATTATGTAGGAATTAAATGTTTCTCAAATATAATTTCATCTTTAATGGAGACTCAGTATTTATGAAGAAATAAGCTATCTTCAAAGTATACTTTTATTATAATATAAACAACGAGAAAGTGCTGTAAAGACAATTTTAAACATGACTTAAGACAAAAGAAGTACTTATGATTTAATGTGAAAAAAAACTGTCAATCAAACGAAAATATTTCAAACTATAATAAAACTGTAAACAACATTACTTTAACTCTCGGAGTTACAATATCAGTGTTTCATTTAAAATGGCTATCTCAAATTTATAGTTTTGCTACTCTATATTTACCTAAAACGAGGAGTTTTTGGACAAAGAAGAAACTTGACCTGAATTCTAAATTTATTTGGTATAAATTAATGTATTTTGTGATCATCCTTTAAACGTTTTTAGGTTACATCCGCCTCCTATTAATTTTAAATGTATTGTTTAATTAAGTTATGTTTCACACGCTTATTCTAATTTAATTACATAAATAATAAGCTTTTTCTCTTATGCTATTTTGTCGATAAATTTTTGTCTTTTAATTGCAGTGATAAAAATTATATAAATTTTTGTCTTTAATGTGTAAATATATACCTTATAAGTTACCATTGTTGTGAAACTGACTCAAGCTTTGTAACTAGTGCTGATTTTATTTTTCTCAAACAACTTTTAAATTGTTCACGGTTGACATGAAGATCTTTTAATTATGGTATTCAAAATAAAAACAAAAATATAAATATGTCACATCGGCAACTTTTCATGGCATAACGCTTTATTTATAATAATTACTAAATAAAATTAGGCTTTCATTTTATAGGAACAATATTATATTAAAATATTACGACCACTTGCATGGGTACAATTACAATAAAATATTTTGTTCTTTCCCAAAGAACTAAATGACAAAATTGATATATTCCAAAATTTGTCAAAAGTCACTTTGAATTACTTAAAATTTAAAAACATGTAAATCAAAATATAAATATCGATATGAATATAAAGTAAATAAACTCATGCAATGAAACATTATCTTTAAAAAAATCACAAGTGAATCAGGAGTAATCTACTTCTGTGCTTTTCGATTTCAGCCTTCATTATCCTCGTTGCCCAAAAAAGTGTAGTCAGTCTTTTTTACTCCATATGGATGAAAAACAACTGGCATTTTGACCAAATTCTTTTTCATAATCTTATTAAAGTCCTGTTAGTCGCTAAAAAAATCGTCACTCTTTACTACATTCCTCGATCGATCAAATTAAAAGCTAATGGCATATTTGTTATAAGTCTAATTTCCAAACTATTATTTCATCTTTAACTTTGATAAGAAAAATATTCTTTCCTCATAAACACATGAATCCATTCTCAAGTCTCCCAATGAAATATTGTTGTTTTTGTAGTTTTCGCGTCCAAATTGGACATAGCGTAAAAGGTCGTATAGCCATAAAAATTATGAAAGTGAACCTAACTACAGACATAAGTAACAGTTTACGGATATAAACTTACTAATAGATTAATATACTTAACCTATCGATAAAGACAAGAAAAATGAAGGATAAAGGAAACAAGACATGGACGCACAATAACAGCTTGTGTAATTTTCCAAGAGGTATGTATATTATTTTCAGGCGACAGATAAAGTCTTAAAAAGAGTTAATTTCTGATGATGAGTGTATAGCTTAGCGACGTAAAGGAATGAAATTCATGAAAGAACTAAAAATATTTCAATTCTTAGAGAGGGGATATTTAAATTAAAAGGGCTTAGGTTTTCTGTACATAAACCAATTATGGATAAAGATGTCTAAAAACCAGTGGTTACTGTGTTTACTATTACCAAAATCGAGCTATGTCTCGATAAGTTCTAGTTGAATTCATGGTATTTAATTTATATTACAATAGTAAAGGTTATGGTCAAATCAGTTACTTCCAGACGCATAATAATTTTATTCCAAGTGTATTGTATAACATTATTTATATACAACTTGAGAAATTCATAGAAAAGTTTGCATTTACTTTATTTTATATTTAAACCATGGTGGCTTTTCTGTGTATTTTCTGAACAATTTACTAGAACCAAGATCATTATTTACATAATCAAAATGTAATTCCTATAGGAAAGAGAATTTTAAATTTTGGTAACGAGCGACTGTTCCGATAAAATATCGTAACTGTTTATGAAAGACTTTATTTAGATTTAACACCCAAAAATTTACATATCTTAATAGCATATTGAAATAACGCTGGAACATGCAAAGTACAGGCATGGAAGTATAAATAATAACGGGATCTTTTTCAGTGAAATAAAATTATGAAAATTATAAAATCAAATCACATTCATCAAAGCATCGGTCGGGAAAATCAAATCACATACATCAATCACATACATTTATTTCAGGATGAGTTATTTTTCATAATGTAACAAGAAACGAATATTTAGAACAAATTAAACCCAGAGTGGATTTTTGATAATTATTTGTTTGAATAAATATTCAGCAAACAAAAGAATTTAAATAATAAACATTTAAAAAGTAATTATAAAATATTACAAAGTTAACAAGATATAATAAATTTATTTACGGGCGAAATTCTGTAGCTTCCCTGTGGCAACACGCCGTTAAAACTCGAATGATTCAAATATAAATAATTAACAGAAAATTTACGCCAAACTTCTCCTCTATTAACAAACTCCCTCTTTAAATAAGCATTGGGTTACCCTAATACTTTGACTCGGATACTGCTATCATTGACAATTTTATCGTTTAAACGAGCATTTATATCAAATGAAGGATCTGTGAACTTTTGAAAGTGTTTATAAAGTTTTTGTATTGACAATGGAAAAATAAATATAAAATATTTGCTCGACAGCAATAACAGAAATTTTAGTGTTTAACTAAAAGTATAAATTTATAATGGGCGTATCACTGTCAATACCAAACCGTCCTTTTAATGATACTACCTAAATGCAATCTTCGTATACTCAATGATTGAAATATTCGAATGTGTAAATATATTACTGATTTACCATTATGATTCTATGATAATAATAACCATTTTACTGAATGGTTTGAGCTTTTAATGAATCGGTACAACTATTTTGATAATGTCGAAAACTTAACCTTTTCGGGAAAAAATATTACATCAAGATTTTGACATTTTTAATAAATATTTTTTTTAATCAGTCTTAACCGCAATAAATAGGTTTTTGCAACTTTATGTTTAAAATAGACGCCATTAAAGATAAGAAATAATTATATAGTGTTTGATGTCAAATACTTATTAGCTTATATGTTTAATTGTTTGTAGTAAAAGGTCTTTGACGAAAACGCTGATAATTATGAATTACTAATCAAATTATTACCGCAATCATTGTTAAAAGGATATGGTGTAATAATTTATGTGAACTGTTAAAATTAAACGGCATTAGACAAGACTGCATGGTGGAAAATTTAGTTTAGCAAAAGATCACGATCATTAAAAATAAAGTCACGTTTAAACGTTCCGGTAGTTCTGGTACGGCTGACAGCATAACAAAACTAACCTACGAACTAATATGCTACATAGTTATATTACAAGTAGATTTAATTGAGTATATTGAAACAACTTCACGTACTAATATTTCTTCTTAGAATTACAAAACACGTTGAAGTAATTATTCGTTACCTTTAAATTGAAAATAGTTTATGAAAGTTTTTCATTAACAGTCTAAACGGCGGTTTCTTGCGATTTTTCAGGTTTTTTGTATTATTATTCAATGAAATTTTTGATCTAATCAGTTATATTAAATGTTTTACCATCTAATAATTTTCGTTATTAATCAAAGAGAACTTACGATTTTAAACATGAAAACACATACTAAATGCGACTAAAAAATAATTTAATACGGAAGTAACCTCTTTCAAGGCAAGTAAATACATTTTATTTTAATTTATTAAGCACAACAATTTTTAAAATAAAGCTATGTAAAGATGGCTTGTTGTGAAATTAAAGATATATTTTCTGATTCAAGAAAATCTGTAGTGAAAAATAAAAAACTGTGATTCATGCATTTCAACTAAAATAGAAACAATAACACATTTTTATAACAAATTGGGCAACTTTGCTGTATCGGTAGTAATCCCTTGTTATATACCAACGTACCCAATATTTTTACTTCCGGCAATAATATATATTACATTTTCAAGGAAATATGCTCGCACTGACAAATCTATTCTAAATATTATTTAAAACTTAGCAAAAATGTTCTTCTTTCCCACACGAATTTATTTTGGCATAAAATCTATTTCACTCATTTCACTTTAATAAATATTATGACGGAGATTAAGGTTTAAAGATTAGGACATCACTGAAACTAAAACATAACGCTTCTTTGGGTTATTTTTTTATAGTTGGCCCAAGGTTAATGTGTATATTATTTGTTTCACTTTAACTATAATCATATGATGAAGAAGTAAAATTTGTGAACATTTTAGTACGAAGTAATTCTAGAAGTAACTTGGCAATCAATTTTTTTTTTAGATTTAGCGTATAGATGAAATACCACTTTCTAATATGAAGTTAATTACAACATTAGGCTTTAAAACGTTACAATATATCCTATCCAGTTTTATGGTAAAAGTTGTATAAAAAGGCCTGTATAAAAACGTTGTATGTAACGCTTATGTGTTACAAGAAGATTCCTGGAGTAAGCAGCATAATAAGTTGAAGTTCAGAGTGTTTTTAAAGGAATCTTAAAAGAAAAGATAAGTTAACATTCTAGATTTGGGTTCAAGAAAGACGAAAGTTGATGAGAGGAGGTCAAGACTTTAAAAAACACAGCTCTTTGTAGCGTATTATATATAGGTGTATTTAAAAAATGGCTCTCTATGGTGTAAAGTGCAATACCTAAAAAATAACAAATCCCTTACAGCGCCTATCCCTTTCTGCAAACTTGATTCACTTGCAATTTGGAAGAACCCCCAAGAACTTCAGTTTATAAAGTCTATTGAGATTTTGTTAAATTACATTATGTAATAATTTACCTTTTTATATTGAAGAAAACATTCATTATTTTTTTTTACTATTCTCACGTGTATTCATTTTTTAATTTAGATATAATCAAATGTAACTCTCTGTAAATTAAAACACTTATGATTTTCGATTATATTCTTTAGTCTTTACAGATAATTCATACGCCTAAATAGTAAAAAATTAACCTACAAAACATGGACCCCTTTGTTTTGCAATCAAATTTGCTAAAAAATGGATAATATTTGAATTTATCAAAAGATTTTAATTGACAAACATTTATTTGCTAAACCAACTATTGATAAACTTGAATCATAATCAAAAGTCTATAGGCCAGCTCTGTTAATTGATGAAAAAAATTATGCCTAACATAAGGTACATAATTATTTAATCATCTAGTCTGTGAGTAATATGTAAATATTTAAAATCAATAGAAACACAGACATAAACGGATATTAAAAAATCGCTTCAAAATTTTATGCAGAGTGATACTCTAACATATAGGAAAGTAATACTAGTTACTTTGATGTAAGTATTGAATTGTTTCACTTCTCTTTTTTTCCTCAAGGTGAATATTAATCTAAACGGGAAGTTTACGGACAGTAACTTGAGTTGAAGTGAATTTGATAATAATTGAATATTTGGCATTACTTTAGCCGAGCTGTAGCGACTAATTAATAAACCTGGTTGAATCTTATGGTCATGGTTTTAAATTACTTAACACACTTTCGTTGATTATGCATCAACCCAAATTTTATTTAAACGATTATAAAGTAAGTCCTACTTCCATTTCATTTTAATCAGTTATTACGAAATTGTTTTTCACAAAGATAAAGAACTATCTTAAAAATTAGTCAATTATGCTTTAATAGTTACCATAATTAGGATAAGCAATTATTCCTAATAATACCGTAAATATGTAATATTCTATCGTCACCAATATTGTTACAAATTTTGTAAATATTTGCTTATTATTATCATTAAACTGAGTGAGGTTTTCAAATAATGTTTGCTCGTTTGTGAAATTTTCACTAAAAGTTTTCATAGAGAATGTGATATTTTAGAGTGCTAAACGAATAGTTATAATGTTGTATCTTATATAAACGAATATTCTTAATTCGGTTATTCTAACAATTAATTTTGATAATGTCAATTGAAAATTTAGAAAATAAAGACTTAAAAGATGAGAAGAGAGTTGTGTATAGCCCTACATAAGTACATATTTTTAACCGGTCATTGTCAACCTACGGTACAAAACAAAGCTGTAGGTGATAAGAAGATTAAAAACAATTCTGGTGAATATATTAAAACGAATAATTTTTTGACCCTATCACTACAATTGGAAAATCACTTACCATGAGATAGAACGGTCACGGGTACTTACAAAAATATGAGAATAGCTACAACTCAGTTAATGTGACTCCGTTGCAGATATGAGTTTCTGCACCGCAAAATTTGAAAACATATTTAAGAAGGTTCATTTTACTTTACTAAAATTTGCTTCTAATATTTGGTTAATAGTATAGTATCTGTATACTCAAGAGGACAATATTAATAGAGCCATATATTTAAATGTCATTCAAGAGTTATGCCGTAAGATAAAACCTTAAGGCAGTTTTTCCATGAAGCGGTTAGTCTTTAGAAAAAATCTTTAAAATAAATACATTAAATAAAGTCTCTCTTAATTTTAATATCATTGTCGTATTCTTTATATCAATAACTACAAACGTCTGCTACTTGACGTGCCACTCTAGCTAAATATGAGTATAAATTACTAAAGGCGCCGATATATTCAAAGAGCAGCTTTCATTATACCGACACAATTCTAAAATGAGATTGTGGAAATTAATCCTGTTATGATTACTTTAATTCATCATACATAAAGAAAGTGTTATGTCTTCCACGTAACACTTTCAGCCAGGACCCGTTGGAAAAAACCATTGCTATTTAAGATGCTTAACTTAACAGTTATTAGGGTTTTTATAAGTCGTTAAATTGTTAGCAGTGTAGTCGTGGTTATCGTATTAAGTGTGTTACAGATGAGTAATGCGCCAAAGGACATGTCGGCTGTTCTTGTATTCCTCTATGTCAGCTGTTTTCCAGGTGCACTCATGTGGAAAAACGTCCATGGTGGCCTTGATTTGACCTATGCATCTCATTGTTGCTCTTTCAGTTGGTGTGATAACTTGGATTTTACACTACGTACAATACTGTCTTTACTATGTCGCGACATTTGTCTGAAGAATTCCATTATACAAATTTGTAAAATATTAGAAAATACTGTCTTACGCCGAGATCTTAGAGCATGGATGCGTTAGTATAGAACTCAGTTCATGATAATTGAAATATTTTTCTCCAATACCAAATTTTCAGGGCGTCTATCCTTGTATTCTTTTGCGTTCACATAGTGTTCACTTCTCCACGCGATAGAGGAAAATGGAAAACTATAATGCTCGAACGAGTCAGATTTTCGCTCTTTTGTCAAGTTATTATTCTCCCATATATTCCTCGGTTTATCCTTAACAGACCTATCAATGGTCACACGCCTTTTCAGTTAGTCATTACATCGGACCTTATTAGAAATCAATGCCCCCAAACATATAATTGAAACACCTAGTAATTCTCGCTAGTCGTGTGACTTCAAGCGAGTTATCGTTAGCACGATCAACAATCATAGGATCTTCTTCTCGTTTCGATCAGTATATAATTCAAGGCTGAGGTTTCTCATCCTTTGCAGTAAACTTTTCCTAAAATAAATATTATTTGCGAATAAGATGGTATTACCCGCACACCAAAGATTCGAAATTTTTTAGCCACACAACTTCTACGCTGAAATGGAAATGACAATATATTGTCCGTTCTGACTGAAATATCTAAAGAGGTATACAAGTATTTCGGCATACCCATTATTAGTAGCGTTTTATTAAGATTTTGATCGAACCACGGCCTTTTGAAAAGCCAACAAAGCAAGTAGGCTTCTTGAATTCTCGCGATTTCCCCATAATCTGACGTGTTATTAGATTATATTCAGGGGTAACTTTGCTCTTCCCAGAACCTACCTGTTCAGATTCAATCTCTCTAGATAAAAAGTTTATGAGACACTCAGATCTAATTATTATTTCTTTTATCTATTTTTGTAAATCTATAAGTTTGAATAAATTTATGGATATTTTATCACATTCATTTATCACATACAAGGGAAAACACGCAAAACGAAATAAGTTAAAGCCTTCAGGTAAGCTGTCGAGTGCTACATCAAACTGTAGACGAAATATATTTTGTTTCAAATATAATGAAGAATATGTTAAGTCCCAATTCTTAACGGAAATCAAAATATTTCTCAATTATACAATCATAAGAGACTGATTTATAATAAAGCGCCACTCTCAGAAGATCAACTCATTTCCATTATTTTTTTAGATAAATTAAAACTAAGAATTTAGCATCTTCAAAGATATTTAATTTAATTATCAGCAAAAAAGCATTATTTTCAAAACCAGGTAGCGATAATTTACAGTACTTGGTAGCAATTAAAATAAAATTCTAAAAAATATATTTATATGCTTTATTCACAACCTTAAATGTGTCTATACGAAGGAAATGAATTACGATCATTGCAGGTACTAGGCGTAATCAACCCTGGAAAGTCCCTTCCAAAATTAGCACCGAACTGGTTATTGAGCTTGTATTATTCACAGCAAAAATAATTTCTAAGGGAGTATCACCAGCACGCATATTTTAATAAGGTAAATGTAATTCAAATATCAAAATGAAATCTGCATTATTATGAAGAGGAAAATTCATTTGTTTGTTTCAAAACTACTCATAATTGTGAAACTTTTACCGAAATACAAATTAGTTCTTCAAAAGGCTTATAGGCTTTGTACCATCACAACATATTCAAAGAAAACTAGATAGTACTACAAATGTAGGAAAGTCGGAAAATAAACTACTTGATTCATTGCTTCTGACAAATAAACTGTAAGATATATAAACTTATGCACGAAAGAATTATTTAACTCCCAGAAAGGTCGGTCCACAGAAACTGTCTAGGAAACCTGAGAAGTCAATAACGAACAGGAAAATAGAGACTGGATACCGAGTTTTTTTTTTAAAACTATATTCTATATCCAATATATGGCTGGAAATTAATTATTTCTACTTTATGAAATGATTTGATTTTAATGAAATTTATGTATAAAAAATTTAAATATATTTTATTTTGTTATAATGCTTTAATTTATAATGAGTTTGCTATTTATTTAATATTTTTCTAAACGGTTTGCTCTAGCTGCAGTACGCTGATGGATATTTGACCAAAAAATGTTTCCTTATAAAAAAAAAATATATTTAATGTATGATCATGATTCATGGTAAAAAATATTTAAACACAACATTATATATTAAAAACATGCAATTTTATAAACTGATTATCACTGTTTATTTCAAAGTAATTTCCACTAAACTCATCCATTCTTTTAACAATACCACCACGAATCGTGTTCAGATAAACAAAGAACGACAGAGGTAATTTCAAAAGTGTGTGAACAATTATCACAAAGTATGAGTACTTCATGATAATACTTTAGTTTGTTTACAGGCGGTACACTCTCGCATCTCAGTTTCATCACGGTTGCGCAGTCGCCACACTCGCTCTAATGGCGGTGATACGAAATAATTTCAAATTCGTGTCAAGTCTCTTCTCTAACTACAAACTTGTCGTTTAGATAAATATTTAATTTGATGAAATGAATAAATTTCACGTCACCACCCTAAATTAGTTCTTAACACGATGTCGTTTACAGTTAGGTAGATAGGATAAGCAAATTAGACTATTGGAACTTACACAGTATCAAAAATTAGCTTAGATCGGCGTATATATATATTCTCCATTGTCTCCCGTTAGAAGTAAATATAAATAATTTGTCGTAGTTTTGTTGTCGTAGTTATTTAAACCTTATACAATAAGGCTGGACATCTTTATAGTTTTCCTTGAAGTTAAAAGACAGTTATTTAATACAATTATTAAAGATAACAAGAGAATCTACCGAAATATATATTGTTTCATAAATGTTTCTAAACTATAAACCTAGCTGCGATATTGAGGTGTAATTTAATGGCATATTTATGGTTTTTGGTAAACTCATAGTCAACCTCTTTTTTTTAAATGAAATCAAAGTGCAACAACAAAGTATACATTCCATAAAACAATAATTGTAGACATACACAAATCTAACCTACATATTGAAATTATTGTTTTGTAAGCGTTTTTAAAGTAGAGAGACAATGCGATAGTTTAAGTTTCCATCTAATAAATTGTAACTTTTACACATAGCTATAAAAAACATTTCAAAAATTTAATTTTATTTCAAAACAGGGTATATAAAAAACACTGTATATTATCCATGGTTTAGTTAGCAATAAAGTTTCCGCTAATAAAGAAAAAACAACAGATGGAAATTTCATAATCTTTGTGTTTTACTTCATGGATTCCATGTGTAGTGAAGAGCAAACAAACAACGCGAAACACGCACACAAGCATGGGTAAAGGTGAACTCTCCTATGAAACAGCCAACCCTTGGTTCCGATGATTCAAAAACAATTGTGATATCCACAATAATTCTAATGCAGTGCGTCTCACCCATTCTATAATTCATTTTAAAAAGCCTATTAAACCAAATTCTAGGTTAATTTAATGTTAACTGGTAGAGCTATTCCCGGTTTTTCACAACGCAGTGGAAAAACTTCATGCTGTGAGGAAGAAGTATAAATTATCTGTTTGGCTACCGTACGAGATATTTAATTTTTGTATAATTTGACAATATTAAAAAATAAATTTTTAAAACTACCCCATAAATTACGGGAGAAACTTTAATTTTGAATTTAAAAAGTATTACAATTCCAGTTTAGTTTTTCAAATAAAAATATTGCCTTATTTATTGCCTTAAAGGAAAATTATCGGTTGTTGAAATTTGAAGTGCCACATAGTCCATTGGTTAATTTATATCATTCTCACATTACAATGTATTTTTGTGGCATCGTATCGCCTCATTTAAATTAGTTTTCCATTTGTCTTCATTACCGATATTACGTTCATATTCCTCATTTACTCTTTGTACGTCCACCTTCTTAGGTAACCGTTCGGAACCAGAAATTAATAAGATATATCTGAATTACTTCCACACTTTCACAGCTATATCCTATTTCTCAATGCGTTAAATACAATATTAATTTCATTCATATTTTGAACTATATCTAATACCAAATTTATAAAATAATTTGAAGGGAAATATGGAGGAAATATTTACTATTGCACGTAATACTCGAGGAATTACCCTCCCAAAACAAAAATTGCTCACGATTAAGTATATCCTAGGTAATTATCACTGCATTTAAATTATTTATTAAATAAATTTTGAGATTTCCTTATACTTGTATATATGTTATATATTTCTTTTTATAAATTAACTGAAAACTAAAAGAGCCGAGTACGCAGATGGAAAAGTTATAGCTACGATAAAAATCCCTGAAAACTAGCCAAAATTGAAGAAGTTTAAAATTAAGCTTTCAGGGTATTAATGTAGAAACAAATATGCTTTCCAAAATTAATATTGTAATTTGAAATACATTATATTTACAAATATAAATTCATAAGTAGTCTAGGTAAAATCTTTGAAAAAAATATTTTTTCGGGACTGATTTTACGTTTTTGAGTCTTTATCGGATATCGTTTATCTTTCATAAAGTTGCTAGAAGATTAATTGGATGTTATTATCATTGTGATTTTCTCTACTATGACCTAAATAAACGATGACGTTGGTTATTTCAAAGAATTTTAACCGCAAGCTCAAATAAAATTTCCGTTCAAATTCTTTTAAATTACCGTAGCCATCGTTTACTTAGATCATAGTGGAGAAGATCTCATTAAATATAACATTGATTTAAGTATCTTCTCCTTAATTTATTTCATTTCATTAATTATTTAAGTTTACATACGGGCGGAATTCCAGCACGATTTCTTGATATCACACTCGCCACAGCGCTTGTGATATCAAGTTAATATCGATCTCTAGTATATTTTTATGTTTACGGCAAATTCTTCATTTACATAAATATTTAGTTTTATGTAAGCAATGAAACTTTCAAGTCGCCAATTTAAGTAAACGTTACCACTCGTGTTATAAGTTATTAGGTGTTACTAACAGTATTTGTTGAATAGTATAATTGACAAGTAACATCGTATCGTAATACCAACAGACCGATCAACATAAGAAATTTCTTTCAATTTACATTTCTTTTAACTTTCATTGGTTATAATACTTAAAAATGAAATTAATAACATTTATTTCTGAAGATATTGCCACTATTAATTTACAAAATATGTCTTAATAGGTTTTGTAACGAATCCACTGGTAAATGTTGTTACTAATATTTTATAATAGCACAGTCTTATTAGTTTAAAGTTATAAATCATTTTTTATAAATATTGATTTATTTGATCTATTTATTAACAGCTAATCTAGTAAGGTAACTAATAAAATATATTTTTAAAATAAACTTCATTTAATAAAAAAATTTTAAAAGTGAAATTTATTAATCAAATTAATATTTACCATACATTATCCAAATTAAACTTGAATTAATTTACCAAATTGGTAAATAAAGTAGTGCAGAAAATGAGAAGCGCAAAACAAGATGGCAGTAGTGTCGCAAAAATAAGTGTTTAACAGTTGTCTTATAAATATAGGTTTGTTGCTTTATTAACTTCATTCAAAAAAATATTTGTCATAACTGAAAAGTGTAATCATTATTGCGCGAAGCCGATACGACTTACACCACAGTATAATCTAAAGAATATTCACAATCAAAAATGTCAACAAAAATAAAATCTATAATATATGAAAATGGTGTTGAGTACATGACTTTAATGATATGTATAATGTGTCTAATAACGTGTTTATTTAATTTGGAAATAAGATATGGTTATAGTATATGTTGCATACATTTGTTTTTATTTCTCATGTTAGCATTCCTCACATCTGTTACAATGTCCTTGAAAACGTCTTATCCAGAATTGAGTTTGAAGTATTCCATAATACCGTCAATATTTTTTAATGATTACAAAATATGATATTTCAAACCACATTGAAAAAACAGTCATCGAACATTAATGTTATGAACATTAATGCTTTTGTATAAATATATTACAGAGAATAGCTTCCATTTAATATTAAAT
The DNA here is from genome assembly GCA_039881145.1 of Druceiella hillmani. Taxonomy (NCBI): domain Eukaryota; kingdom Metazoa; phylum Arthropoda; class Insecta; order Lepidoptera; family Hepialidae; genus Druceiella; species Druceiella hillmani. Next base: position 30,564,208 of record JAYKKI010000014.1, on the reverse strand, counting down.
ACACCGGAACTACTACCGGAACGATGTATATACACCGTAACATTTGCGTTGTACAACCTTATATAATAACAACAATTGAATTTATTACCCTCACTAAAATACTGGTATATCGTATAACGCTCGGAAATATAATAAAACCTACACCGCTCCCCTACAATAAACTCACTAATATAAGCGTTTGAAACATATAAATGTTGTTGGATGTTCCTAAGAGTTAATCGTTGCTAATAGCCCACCTCAAGATGTTGTAATACATCGAAACCTAGGTCGTGGTAAAGAACTTTAAGAAAGTAGAAATAATACTACGTCACGTAGTTTCATTTAATTGTGAATGATGAATTTCTACAAAATTAACGCCAAATAAATTCAATATTTCTCATGTATAATGTTGCTTTATAATATTAATAACCGATTAATTTAAGGTTTATAACAACAATGAATATTAGTATAGTTCCCATGTTACAATGCAAACCGAACGATTTTGTTAATTATATGATACGTCATTTATTAATAAATAACAATGCTATTGTGACTAATATGACATATAAATCGATAATTATTGAATTCATGTATCACCAGGGATTAAGAACTAACCTAAAATTCTATAATTGCGTTATTGAGGGTATCAATTAAGTTTTTTGAGGTTCTTGTGATTATAATTTTTAAACGATTGCCCACATAACAACGAAATAAAATGATTGAATATTCAATTTGTCCGCATTAATATCTTCATACAAACATTTTAATAGGAACACGCAACCACATTGCAATATTTATGGGTTAATGTGCTTTGTTACCGCGTCAAATAAAAAATCTCCTCATTTGTGAGGAAAGTGTCTGTAACAGACAAATGAACAAGTACGTGAGTTATTTTATAAGAGTTTCTGTTTTTTAAGGCACACATTTAAAATAATTTCTTCGTTTAATGTAGGGTTGAAATATTTTATAGAGATCACTGCATTTCCAAACATTTTTTTCGATACATAAATATTCACTTCAGAAGGGAAGCATACGGAGGGCCTAACGGATTTTTTTTAAATGAAGGAAAGTGAGAGAAAATAAAGTGATAATGTAATTAGAGTTTAACAAAATAAGGAAACAGGAAGTTTGCGTTCACTGCGGTAGATTGAAGTAAATATAAATATTTACGAGAAGGAACCGGAGCTTTTTTTAATTCAAAATCAATTTATTAACGGGGAGCGTGGGAGATTGGTTTCACTCGCTACTCGCTTTCAAAGATCACAAGATGTTGAATTAAGTTTTTTAAAAAGTGTCGTTTTCGCTAAGTTGTTTTATTTTAGTGAAATATTATTTACAGTTATAATGAAATATGTATGAGACAGGTTGGAAATTGTATGAAATATGTATGAGACAGGTTGGAAATATGTCAAAGGATGGCTTAGTCAATTTATCTATTGCTAGGATCAAAATTTATGGTCTGATCTTAACCAGATGAACCAGTACCCAGTTTCAAAAAAATATTAAGTGAAGAGCATACATAAAACCTACAATTTAATATTGTCTTACTGATAGATTAAGAAGCACAAAAAGGCAACAATAAAGTTTCCATTGAAAATGCTGATCTTTGTCACGAAATCTTAGTTACAAATGGAGGCCGTTTTTAAATACCAATAAAGTGATTGGTAGCGGCGCTGTTTTTTTTGTCATTATCTGTCATTATGTTAATAAAAGGATTTCACGTCTACGTTTTGGCTTGTATTTAAAATAGTAAATAAAAAAAGACAGATCCAAGTTTCGCTAAAACTAACTGCCGCATATTACCAAGATTTAATGACGACATAATAATGAGCATGTACGTGATCATAAAGATCACGTAGAATTTTCTAGTGTAAAAATAACATGAGAGAAATAACTTCGGTATATATGTCGCATATTTTTTTAACATATAAATTTTAACAATATTTCTGTATTGATATATGAATTAATATGCCAAAAAAGGGAAAATTTTTTTTTACCAGTACATTTTAGTCAAATCGAGTTTTTTCTGACCTTGTTTATTTCAAGGAATATTTGCAAAACACGATAACTTGGATAATTACAAGGGTGACTTAATCAATATAATGTGTTAAAAGTAAATTTTAAAAGGAGCTTACCACACAAATTATGAAACTTTTGCAAAGAGAATAAGTGAAATTTCATTTTCAATTTGATTTAATCGTTAATTAACTTACATATAATGATTAATTTTATAATAACCGCAAGAGTTCAAACCATCTAACCAGGACGCCTTATTGATTTCGATTCACATATAGATACAGAACAAGAATTGATATACTTCATTTTGAAATCGAAATACGTTAGAACTAGTTGTCATTTTGTGGTTGAAGGCCAATCCTTTTGTACATTTAAAGGATATTTGAGTCCTTTTAGGAAAGATATTTGAGTTTAAAAACTGTAAATTGACGTCTAACGTGCTATTGTCGTAAATATCATGATTACAAAATTCAAAACTTCATTTTAAACCGAACTTTCTTGGTAATAACTCAACATCTTTCATTTATACAAATAGAATAATTAAGTTAGGAACTAGTTCTGTCAAATGTAGTAAATCTTGTCATTTATATACCTATGTGTATATATATATATATATATATATATATATACATATATATATATATATATATGTATATATATATATATATATATATATATATATATATATATACATAAAGAATTAAATAGTTCAATTCAAACAGAAAATAATTTCATGTATCTTTCAAGTTAACATTTAATTTGAATGAATATTTGATTTAAAAAGGATATAATTAAATTTTAGTAAATTTTATGTTGCATTTACTATTTTTCAGGTTATTTATGTCATTTAAACTGGTAAAACCGAATTAATAGAGTAGGAATAAATTTATTTTTTTTTATTATGTGATAAAAGAGCTAAAAAAGTAACTATTGTGACATTCGATATGAGTCATTATTAAATTTAATCGCTGTATAATTATTCGGTAGTTGAGGCTCACTTTTCACTCATAGATTAACTACTTGTTAGTAGCACTTGTATTTCTTGATTTGTAAAATTGGTAAATATAGTTTGCTGGGAAATTAATTTATGATTCTGATACTTTCTTAAAAAAAATTCTTAAATGTGCAAAAGGAGCATTAGTGAAAACCACAAGTAGGAAGACCGATAGTACATTTAATGGTAATGGTCATTTTGTTAAGAGTAAGTTGTAGGGATTTGTAAATGTGAAATGTAAATGATGGGCAATTTTTTTCTAAACACTAGCCGTAGCTGCTTACACATAGAATATATATATATATATATATATATATATATAGAAATAAAATAAAACCTACACCGCTCACCTACAATAAACTCACTAACATAAGCAGTGAAAAAACCCACAAAAGCCCAGCTTCCGCTATTGCGTTAGAAACATATAAATGCTGTTGTATGTTTCTAAGAGTTAATCTTTGCTAATAGCCCACCTGAAGATGTTGTAATACAACAAAACCTAGGTCGTGGTAAAGAACTTACAGAAAGTAGAAATAGTACTATATCACGTAATAGTACTATAATAAAAATAGTAAAATAGTACTATATCACCTAATTGTGAATAATGAATTCCTACAAAATTAAAGTCAAATATATTCAATTAATGATTAATAGTTTGCAAAAGGAGCTTATACATGAAAAATGGCAATCATAACTTTAATTGAATTTTTAAAGATACATCGAATGTTGAATATATTGACTCCATATTTGCGCGTAAAGAAATGTTTATTTTTCTAAATATCTCTTTAGTTCATAAATTTTGCACTAAGATTTTGTACTTTCTGTAATCGAATGACGACCGGACATACATGATGAACAACATGAAGATGGCACAACATGAAAAAAAAAGAATAATAATAAAACCAATTTTTTTCTCGCTAAATTTAATTGGTGTAAGCTTGTTTAGTACTGTCACCTTCCAATCATTAGTTTAATCGTTTATGTTATGTAGTATAACAACAGGTCTTCGTTGTTGTACTTATATGAACTTTTGTAAATGGTATCACTATTTATATCTATTTACCATACTCATTCCTTTTAACTACGATAAACTTTGGTATTATATAAGCGAAAACATTTAGTGATGGAAAATTTGGAACGCCTCGTACTATTTGATACACATCATTGTTTTATTACATTGATTTTGGTTTCCTGATTTGCCTCATGGCTCATCCTGTGGATTTCCATATATGAACTTGAAAAACAGTCCCTAATTTTATTTATCAATAAATCTTAAAAATGACTTAATTTGCTCACTCGCCTACGAATTCTGAGTATTAAACTTACTTCTTTATCGTGAAGTAAACAAATCAGATGATATATTTCTCTATTTATATGTTAACATTTCTGATTTTAAGCAGGTTCAAAGCTTACCCCATAGGGTGAATGAAATTAGGAGAAATATTACTTTTTTATAATATATTGCGAAAGCAAGGGTAGTTGTCAATCATTGTTAGTCACTGATTAATTTAAATTTAAATAATTAGAGAAAATATTTAATTTATGATCTTATTATATTTAGTTTATATATTATTGCAGGCCACTAAGCAATATTAGTCAATTTTCCAGAATGTATGCAAAATCAGAATGTGGTTTAATACTATTATCCTATCACAATATTTTGTGTCTTCATTTATTTAGTCGGCGGAATATGTGATAATTCATTTTATTTCTTCTTGGTTTTCTCTCAAAGTTAGAAAAAACTTAGAAAATATTAAAAAAGCATTATTCATTTGATATGGGAATATTTCTGTGTTCAAAACGTTTTATTAAATTTATTATTCCTCATTCTTAGGATCGGCTTTTACGTTTAATAGCATTGTTTCCGTCTACCTACAAATATATATTCAGTCTACCTACTAAGTAAAGTTAGTAATCTAAATGTTAAACTGTAGAGAATTTATATAACTTATGATTTTGCAGTTACTTAATTTTTCACTGGCTTGTAGTCCCAACTGTGTAATGAATATCTTGACAAACAAAAACTAATGGAAACTGAGTTTATTGGTTTGCCAAATGTGTACATCATGTTCTTTAGTGTGAATTAGTTACCTCTGTTGTTTTCTACGTTATTTATTACTAAAAGTGACAATGTAAGTCTTAGTTTGATGAAAACAAGAATTCATATGATCGTTAAATGCATTCGAAACTTGTGTTTTGAGTGTTTTTTAATGTTTTAAAGAGATTTTGCTTAATCTAAATGAAAATGGAAATAACATTTCTCTGATGCAATCAAATAATGCGACATACCTAATGTAAGTAAAATTAATTTACAAAGTAATAAAGAGGAAGCGGGAATTTGAGAATTCGATAGTGACAATTTTCTAAATAACGAAGGGCATAAATATGAAAGCTTTAATTAAATAAAGAAAATTATATGATTTCATTTTCATTGCTCGTAAAAACTTGTGTCATGAAATAAACTTTTGTTAACGTTTGTAACTGTATATAATAACTTACTATAACCGTCCACAATTAATATGTCATACAATATCGGTTTCATTTTCAAAACATATACAGTTCAACAGTGAATATTGTAATTACCGTCATGAATAAAGATCGTACGGAGAAATATTAAAATCGGCTATAGAGTTAATTAATATCTGTTAAATAGCATCCTACACTTTATTTTTTTCTGTATCAAAAATTAGATGAATTCTATTACTTAAATAAAATTCCGGCAAATACCACTTTTATCTTAGAAACATTTTTGATACAATATTTGCCCTTCTCCTGACACATGCACACTTCCGGTCGCCCATGGGATGCCACATCCTTAAATTTAATTGCGGAAAATTGTTTGGATGCTTCGTTACCTAGGCTATTCCGCCTATAGCGTATATGTATTATATATGAACTTTTTACAGTTAGTTACGGACTTTTTACAGTTAGCGCTTGTACTGAATGAGGAATTCATCACATTCTGAACGAATTATGCTATACTAAGTTGATACTTGTTTATTTATAAACCGTTTCTAAATTTGTTAATGTTATTTGAAGACTAAAAACCCACTTCGGAGACTTACACCCCACAAAGAAGAAGCCGTATCAAACAAATTTCACTAGATATTTTTGATAGGATTGTATAAGACCTCTTTAATATCTTATTCGACAGAGAACGTGGGAAAACAAGTGGTAATCTCCAAGTTCAAAAGGAAACAGAATATTCTTTAATTTTTTTTCTTACTTTTAATTTTTTTTATACCAATTTAAATTGTTTTAATAAATAAATGAAATTAGTCGAAATTTTTGTTTTATCCGTAGTCTCTTTCACTTTCAATTAAAGAAGTTGAAGATTGAAATTTTTAATTTGTTTTACCATAAACTGTTTTTTATAGTTGAATTACGCAAACTTCAAAAGTAGCTTATCAGATTCCACTTTACATTTTCTATTCAATGTTCTATTATATTGATCTCTAGGTTTAGGCCAACTTTGAACAGTGGTCGAAGTAATTTGCCCTCTTTGCCAATGAAAAGCTATATCTGATTGACAAGTTTCATTAAAAATAACCTTATATAAAACGAAAAAAATTGTAAAAATTGATAAATGACTTGAATTGGCGTTTTTTTCCATTTTTAGCCTGGTTTCGCAAATTAACTGAAGTTTTTACATCGGTTAATATTCCATTGGACGTCCTTAAACTATTTTTATTTAAATAACACAAAGGTATTTTATATTCTTCTGCATCTAATATACCAATATTTCATCTTCCCTTGAAATTCAATGATTTTATTAGCAGACGAAGTATCTTTAAAATAGTAAACTGTCAGGTAAATAAAATTGCACGAAAATAAACAATGATTTAAACTGTTTCACATTCTATAAATTAAATGCTGATAGAAAATCAAAAGTATAGAAGTATGAAAATGGTAATAGGGACAATTTTTGTAATGGAATAAAAATGAAACAATTACGAAGTTCAATATGGCAAAACCAAGTAAATATAAATATTGGTCAAGGCCGAGAATTTTTAACTCCATGGCGTTTTATATAATAGGAGCGAAAGATTAGTCTTAGTTAAAAACCTCAAGCGGATTTGATTTTTGGCGGACGTTGTTTGAATTTAGTTAAATCTTTTAACTTTTATCATATTTTGATAGGCTGGCTAGAGAAAATGATTGGTGGAAATTGAATACCCTGGAATAAGACAGTTTACCGAGATTAAAGGATGTAGACAGTTTTAAGTATTTTTTGCGAAATATGGCTAAATTTATTTAGACTTACGTTTTATGCTTTCGATGTTGCTTCTAGTACACATTCACAAGATGGAAATAATTAACTTTGGGTGAGAATTTCTCTCTTCTCGTTCAATCACGAAAAGCTTGTGAAAACTTGGCATCGTTTTCGTCATAAAAAGTATTTTTAAAACAATTTTTGCTCTTTGCCTGATAGCGGTAGAATCCGGTCGCCCCGACCTATGACATCATTAAATTGAGTTGGTATAAGTTTGTTTCGCAGTTTGTGTCCGCCTTCAGAGAGCACACATTTTTTGAACTCGTCAATACAAATAGTATTTGGAAAATTACTATTTATGGTTAATTTTCACAGTAATTCTTTATGTAAATTTCTGTAACTATAACGTGCAGAAAAGCAAAAATATCGATTTGAAAATATTTTCTTATTATAACTTTCCAAACAGCTTAACAATTTTAAATCATATATCAAAGTTTAAATTATTTTTAAGTAAGTTAATAATGTTAGTTAGCGAACGCTTGATTCGGCAAACATATTAAAATAAGCTTTTTATTTACTGTATCATAATTATATTAACTAAGTATAGATAATCCGATGTTTATTTCGTATACCATCATAATGCGTACAGGGATATAAAAAATATGGAAAATTAAAGAAGAGAATTTAAGAAGTGATAGAACCATTTAATTTGAAAGCATTCATTTCTATGGTATTCAGCTGCTTAGTTTACGACGAGCAAAAATTAATTTGTTGAAATTTGTATTAGTTTTCTATCGTAAATATTACATGGTGCGTAAATTTTAAGGAATTCATCATAGAATTTCCACAAGTGCACAAGTTTTCAACTAACATACTTAGACAAGTCGAAATAACCATCGGATTTTCTATACAAACTTAATATAATTATGGTACACTAAATAAAAAGCATATTTTAATCTGTTTGCCGAATCATGCGTTCGCTAACTGACATTATTAAATTATTTAAAAATTATTTCAATGATGATTTAAAATTGCAAAGCTATTTGGATATTTATTGTTATTTGCCTTTTTGTAACACTACAAAAATGTAAATAAAAATAAGAAAGAACTAAATCAAATGATTTTGATACATCCCTCTCGTTTACTTGATTTATATTCCGCTAGTCCAACTTTAACCATTAAAAACTATTCTTCAATAAAAGTAGTTCATTACTATCCATTTATATTTCATGTCGATTGCCACTTTCATATATTGTATACATGTTTTATGTTATGTATTAAAACTGGAAATGCGGAGTAGGTACTTATAAACCGTCAAGCGTCTACCTGTTTGATTGTTCGTTTATAATTTTTTAAATTTTGTACCTTTCTTGAAATATACTATTTGATCTTTAAAATAAGGGTTAAACGTCCTGAAGCGCACGCACACCGAGAATCGTACGATATCAACAAGCCATGCGGTAAACATCTTAAATTGCAATTAATGTTGAGCGATGCGATTTCCCAGAAAATGTATGTTTATAACTGAGTATTTTTCCTTATAAAGGTTTAATAGTGAGTATTATTTAGTTAAGGTTAGCCATAAGGAATATTGGTTATTGAAAAATAAATTATATTTAAGTGATGAACTTCAAATCAGAAAAATATTCTATATTATTTTGGTCTGGAATTCAGGGGGAATACAAACAATTTAAATACTGTATCAGTTTACCAGCACGCTGTACTTAATCATGACCCAACAGACGTAAAGTAGTAAATTTTCAATACGCAATTGTATAGGTAACACCTGGGTCAAATAACTAACTCATTTTTTTATCAAAGAACATTGGTAATTCTCAAATTTTATAAATGAAATATTAATTTGTATGAGCAGAGGGTAACTTTCTCAATGAAAGACCAAAGAATCTCAACACATTTTCAAATTATTCTACGAAACATTTTTGTCTGCAAAATGTGTAATGTTTTTAATTCTAAATTTTAACATTTGTTGTTAAACGTTGTATTACTGAACACTCTTAAACTTTCCACGTTAAATATTATTACCTGTGTTAAATAAGGCGCCACAATTACAATGCCGTATGACCATACATAATTTAAAGAGTTACATTTAGTTGACTAGCTATAAAGGAAAAAATACGTTCGAAAATTTGTTTATTATTGTACATACCCGTAATTTTTTTTGCTTACCTCGACATGAATCAAAATATTGTTCACTCAATTTACCGTTAATTTTTTTCTGGATCACATAGATGATTATGATTCGGGGCCGCTAAATGTCTAATTAACCACTTTACGTTAAGCACATAATCTTGAAAAAGTCATAAAATGTTAGAGTAGTTATTGTAATTTATTGCCTAATGATGACGAGTTTGGAAGTTTTTTCTGAATTTTTTTAAACGTTTCTAAATTTACTCATAAAATGATCTCACCAAAGCTTGCTTAAGATTAAAATGCTTCTGAAAACTTCACTACACTTTCTTCTCAAAAACAATTTTAATGCACTTCTGTACTGACCTGTCATGCGATAGGGTTTTTAATCCTGTCATCGATAGGCTTTATCACGGATCCACATTACACGATCTGATGATAAAATGGGGTGCTTCATTGAATTAGTTTTAATGAAGTGTTTGATGGAATTAATCACAAAACTGTAATTCCAACATACTAGGAACCTTAGAAGCCTTACCTTAGGAACCTTAGGAACCTTAGAAAAGTAGAATGTGAATCATCCTATTAAGATAATTTAACCAACAAATTTTTCGCTCATTGGAACCCTAAATGAGACAAAAATTTGGATGCTGGAAGAAGAAGATGCATAAGTACCAGAAATGTTTTTTAAACAATTCAATCAATATGATTGATAGCAATAACAAATGAGTCACATATAACATCTTTCTAATAATTCGTAACATATCATTAACATCAGCCTTCTTTTATCGTTCCAATATTGGATATGAGCATTACATAGCACCATCAATTCCTCCGGTATATAGAACGTTGATTTGTATTGATACTAAGAGAATCCCTTTTTTTCTCAGGAAAATCTATGAATACTTGCACAGAATTGGACTTGGCATTACGAGGTCTCATAATTTTTTACTGCTACACTATCCCAGGACTGCCTTACTTTTACAAGAACTGTTTTTTAAATTATTATAAACCAAAGTGAACCATATTTTAAAATTACATTAAACTAAACTTAAATAAGCTTTTTTACATAATAAATAAACCCGTTAGAAACATAAGTAATATGTAAGTAGCGACAAAATATCATTATTATTACAATTTTTATTTAAATATTAGTATTGTGGGGCATATTCATGTGAAATAGTCTGCTCGCATGTTTTAATTGCCCGCGACCTCCCTTAAATGGTACCGAAATCCCGGTCTCACTGCAAATTCCCCTGTCCCGTGCTCGCTTTGTCATTAGATAAGTCGTCTGTTCTCTTAATGAGATTTATTTCGCTATTAGTTGATCATTTGTACACACGCTTATAGGGAATGTAATATAAATATAATCGTGAAATTTATAATTTGAGTTGATTTATTTCTTGTTTATAGTAAACATAACAATAATTGTAAATAACTAAAATCTTCTTTGTTTGCACAATTTGCAGCGTAAAAACTTATTTAATTAGACACAAAACCAAAGCGAAATCCATTGTTTTTTAATTTTAGTACACATGCTTTATTATTTTGAAAGACGGTCAAAAGTTTCGTTCGTTTTCTCTAAATATGTCTTCTTGGAACGTGTACTACTGCTTTTGTTTTGAAAATTGGTTATAGATCCTTGGTATAATTACAATCTTGAGTGATATTTCGATCTGCAGGTATGTACAGGGATCTAGTACGTCTATTTATGTCCTACAGTGCCTTTTTAAGTCCTGTTCGCTTTAGACCAATTTATAGGGTTACATGGTCGAATGATAAAAACATAACCCTTCTAAAAACATAACCCTTCTAAAACATAACCCTTCTAATTCTGACAGTTTGTCAGCATATCGTAGTATTATAATTGTTTTAGTCTAAAGTGACTACGATTGAGTTGTTTGAACAAATTGATAATAACTTTTTTCTCTTAAAGGACAATCTTCGTCGAACATTGAACTCTCTGTACATCTCAACCTAGACGTAATTTTCATTCTTACCATTAAAATTATCTTCCCCATTAAAAATATCTTAAAATGTAATCGACAAGTTTTGTAAATGGCATCTCCTTCATACGATACGAGTCTTGTGCAATGTAACCCCTTATATTCCCTCCGCTTACTTTTTAACTAGGTATGTAAAAAAAAATAAGAAATAAACGGAATGAAAGCATTTAGTAATATATTTTTCAACTTATTTTAACAGAATAAAAAGTAATAGGTCACATTAACCCGCACATTTGTCTAAATCTTTAAAATACTTACACGTTAATTTTAGGGCAAGCAAATTATATTTTACTATTTTTATATTTTATTATAAAAAATGCACAAATAAATACATTATATACATGTATACATTCTTGAAGCACAGTTTTTGTAAATATTGTACAGATATTATTTATTGGAATATTCGCTCATATTCTGAATTCCAATGTTATTTTAAGGGAAAAATTAAGGTATGAATCCATTCTATAGATCTACATTTACATATTCTTAGGATTGAATTTTAACTACGAATGCGTTGTTAATTCCAGTAGAGTAGATTAATTTTGCCCAAGGAAAGAAATTGTTTGTCCCATACATTTTTAACTAACGTTATATTTTAATACTAGTGTCTTTAAATACAAAAAATATTCCTAAAATAGAAGATCTATAGGTCTTATGCTTAAAGCTTGTATTATAATTCGGAACGCATATTTCGGTATTGTGAATCTTCAATCCGCTATGAACGAAATAGCGGATTGAAGATTTAATAATAACATTTTTAAAAGCTCATTCCAGAAAATGAATTACGATAATAATGGAAAAAAGATAAATGCGGTAATAATTATACTTCCACAAGTATAAAATAAGCGAGTGGCTTTCTACCTTTAACGCGAAGAAACGATGTAAATATTAATATTACGACGATATAAAAATAGTAAAATATAATTTGCTTGCCCTAAAATTAACGTGTAAGTATTTTAAAGATTTAGACAAATGTGCGGGTTAATGTGACCTATTACTTTTTATTCTGTTAAAATAAGTTGAAAAATATATTACTAAATGCTTTCATTCCGTTTATTTCTTATTTTTTTTACATACCTAGTTAAAAAGTAAGCGGAGGGAATATAAGGGTTTACATTGCACAAGACTCGTGTCGTATGAAAGAGATAACGCGACCTGGATGTTTTTTTTAATTCAATGACAATTTATTAAATATGAGTAGGCGTAGTTAATTTTTATTTAATTTAAATTTGCTCACCTGTTTTATTATATGTCTGTTGGGAATTTTCTTTGATGTTCTTTTTTTAATCCAGCTCCGTCTTTGTCACATGAAAACTGTAACCCTATTTTCTCCATTACCAAATATATTTTAATATCACAAAGAGCCTGCTGTAAGGTTTTTTATATACTGTGAGGAATCCTCATACAGATGAAAAACGTGTTCATTTCTAAATAACATAAATTATAATTGTTTAAGAATTGTCTTAAATTATATAATTAATATTAAAAAATTACGGAGAAACTGAAACAAAAAAGGTATTAACTGAAACATGATAGAATTAGAATAGTTTAATTATTTAGTATGTATTTTCAACGCAAAAGTAGATGATTGTACTGGATTATTTAACTTAAAAAATAGAGTCTTCGTAATTAAGGAAAGTCAATTGAAGGAGTCTATATTTAATTTACGTGCTTATTAAGTGTGCAGTAGAAAAACACAGTATTTTAAATTGTTGTTTAAAATAATATACTCTAATACCTTAAAAACATACGAAATTGAAAGGTTTTAATAACGTCATATATACATACATAAAATATGTAAGCTTACATATTCTTACAGGTTGCTAAGCAATTTTATATGTTCTGTGTTTTCTCTCAAAGTGTTAGAACATAAAATATCATAAGAAAAAAAGAATTCTTTTAATATTGTGATAATTTACCTATTCAGAAACTTTAACTATATTTATAATTCTTCGTTTACTGATTGGCTTTTACATTTAATACCTATGAATAGGCAAGTAAAAATATATTGTTTTTTTCTGCCTACAAATGTATATTTAATCTATTTACAAAGTTAGATTGTTAATCTTAATGTTAAAAATATTAAATTTTAAACTATTTATGTAACAAACAATTTTACATTTACGTAGTTTTTATAGAGTTGTAGTCGCAACTATGCATTGAATCTCTGAACTAAGAAAAAGTGATTAAAATTTAGTTTTTTTACATATCTAGTTTTTGATTTACTGGTTACTAATGAATGTCTTATACTCCGTAATAAAATTGTTTTATATAAGTCAAATTTTGACATATACTATACCTTGTTGCTTTTTTTTAGAATTAAACAATATCCAACTTTAAAATTCTGTTACCTTTAAATTAATAACGAGTCGAGCGTGTCTTATAAATAATACATATCTTCTCTGATCTTAATATGATCTTATAATAACATAGAAAATACTACTCGGTGACATCTAATCGTTGCACTAAATCTGTTGAATTTAAAATTATATCGATACCTTTTCAAAACGTTATTTTTTTTCAGGTGATAATAAATGAATCTGTTGGATATTGGAAATTAACTTAATTAAAAATATAAATATAGACTTAATTTGATGAGACATTACTAGATGATAACAATTTTTTCTTCTTGATTTTGTAAATTTCTTTATGATAAATAATTTTACTGGTGATAAATAATTTTTTTGGTTTATGTAAAGACAATTTTAATGAAGTAAGCGAAGTTAAAAGTTATGTTCACAAGATTAACAGATAATCCAGGGAACATTTTGAAAACGAGAGAGGATGTGTCATAGGCGTAGTATGATATGCAGAAAAAACTGACGTAAAAATGAAGGATACCGAAGTGTTTTACAAATTTCTTAACCAAAATTGGTATAATTATTGTGATAACCTTTTTTTGCAAACTGTTAGAAATTGTGACAACTTGGATACGTTCTGCTATGAAACACTAAATATAAATTCATAAAAAAATATTTAATTCTAATCACTACTGTTAATACGAATAGGAGCAGTGCCATAACAAATATTTGGAGTTTAATGAAATAAATACTTGTTATTATATGAAAATATCTATTACATTATAATGAAGATTCGGAGTTAAGTAGTCATACTTTACCTCATCTTAAAGGATTTAGTAGATTGTTTGTTGTGGTCATGTAATAGTTTGTTAACCCACAATAATGTGCTACCGCAACATACTACTAGTTAGCTAGTGATGAAGTTAATTTTTACTACATAACTAGTTTATTACGATGAAACAAATCACCTGGAAGCAAAACATGCCACGTCTGAACAACAAGAGTCACCGGAACATTTTAGATTACACGAGTAATGACGAGTTTATATAAGTTAAAATTATGTATATATATACATATATATACACATATACATATATATATACATATATATATATAAATATATATATATATATATATATATATATATGTATATATATATATATATATATATGTATATATATATATATATATATATATATATATATATATATGTATATATATATATATATATATATATATATATATATATAAACTGTTATATCGTTATGACATAAATGCTACTGTTTCCAACACGTAGCTAATGTTTCGAATATTTTTAAGTGTTTTTAAAACAATTTAGTTAATTTGAATTAAAATACGGATACAATTTCTCTGAAGTAATTAAATAATATAACATGTCTAACGTAATTAATTTACAGTAATATAATAAAGAGGAAATGGGAATTTGTAGCTTGAAAGAAATGGATCCTAAATTACGAAGAACATAAATATAACAACCATGAAAGCATTGATTTAATAAAGAAAATTAAATCATTGAATTTTTATTTCCTATGAAAATTTATGTCATGAAATTAACTTGTGTTGACGTTTGTTAATATAGATAAATATTGACTATAAACTTTGATAGGTATATTCGTCACCGCATATCATTTTTATTCTCAATATACATACATACACATACCTCAATACCAACTATCGAAATTACCATAGCGAATAGAATAGGAGAAATTGGTATAAAATCGAGAATGATGATATCGGAAAATCGGTCGTAGAATGCTGTTATGATATCGTCTTAATCGTTCAATTTTTCCTCTTGAGAAATCAGGCAAATTTTTCTTTCCTGAAGTTTACTTCCTCCAAACGTTTGCACAAAATTATTCCCATTGTAAAATTCTCACAAAAATACGATTTTACTTTTACCTCAAAAAACCTTTTCAATACAATATTTATCGTTCACCTAACAAGGCACGCTTCCCGTCGCCCACGATATGTAACATCGTTAAATTTAATTGCGGAAAATTTTTTGAAAGCTGCGTTACGTAGGCTGCTCCGCTCATATCGTCCAAATATGCAACTAATTTTTCACTCTTTGTGAAAAAGTACTTATCAAAATTTATCACTTATAATTAATTAATTATACTTAACTTTATGTAAATCATTTCTTATATTTAATATTTTCTTAGAAACGTCGTTCTAAGCTTTGATCGCACTTTAATCAGAAATTTGCTCCGGAAAATCGTGTTGCTCGGTTTCTGGACAGTTACGGTCTCATTCATATTATCTTTTGCTTCGTTTTTCGTACTTATAGATATTAT
This sequence comes from Druceiella hillmani, assembly GCA_039881145.1. Classification (NCBI taxonomy): domain Eukaryota; kingdom Metazoa; phylum Arthropoda; class Insecta; order Lepidoptera; family Hepialidae; genus Druceiella; species Druceiella hillmani. Next base: position 30,548,237 of record JAYKKI010000014.1, on the reverse strand, counting down.
TTATATTTTGAAATAGACGCTTGTGAATTTTGAGTGCTTTTGTTTCCGTGAGGATATCTCATATCGAAGAATGTTGTTCACAGTTTTATACATTTTATACATAGTATTTTTATTACCATTATAATCATGTAAGTCTATCTTACTATTAAATATTATGTTAGTAATCTCGATTTCAGCAGGAAAGTTACAATCTGATTCATATTATTTTTTGGTTCATTTTTTGTACTAATCGATTTCATTCTCATTTGGAAATAGATGCTTACAATTTAATGGTTTTTGTTTCCGTGAGAATACCTCATTTCGAAGAATTTAGGTTCATAGTTTTATACATTTTAGGTTTAAGAAAATAGTATATTTGGTACCATTTTGGTTCATAGCTTTATACATTTTAGGTTTATGAAAATACTATTTTTGTTACAATTATAACCCTGTAAGTCTATCGTGACTATTAAATACTATGTTAATTATCTCGGCTTCAGCAGAAAATTTAAATCCCATTCGTATTATTTTTTACCTCATTTTTTGTACAAATAAATTTCCTTCATATTTAAAAATAGACGCTCACGAATTTTAATGGTTTTTGTTTCGTGAGAATATTTCATATCGAAGAATATTGTTTCATAGTTTTATACACTTCAGGTACATGAAATAACATATCACGATATAACTACTTAAATGGTTATAATTACCATTATAACCATTTAAGTAGTTATATCGTGACTATTAAATATTAGATTAGTTGTCTCAGTTTCAGCAGCCTGCAGTTCAAACAGCCTGTATGCTGCTTTGAAAGTTTAATCACACTAATATTGTACACAGAAAATGTTTATTAGCTTGTTTTAAGTATTCAGGTAAAAACTAATAATTCAAATGATATAAAACTTTCACAATACCGTAGCTTACATTTTTCAAATTGCCATAGAATATATGGGTTGGGTAATTAATGAGATATACTCAATTACATTAATGTAGAAAAGATCTCTAATATGAGCGTTTTTATGACGAAGGTCAACAACAGTTTAAAAAACACTTACATTACATATTTAAAAACTAAAAATATTAAAAACCTAAGAAAAAGTCTAAAGGTGGGACAGCATATATATATGTATATATATATATATATTTATATATTTATATATATATATGCATAATATGTATATATATATATATATATGTAAACGAAGTGAGTGACACTTCATTCAGCATGAAGTTTGCATATGAGCTGTGCTAGCTGTCACTTGGACATGTCGCCACGCCACGATAGAAAAATAGGTTATGTTCTTAGAAACGATCAATGAATTATAATATGATATAGTATAATATTTTAATACTTAATTGATACGAACTAGTGAAACAATAGCTTTAAATGTTGTTTCTCTTTTCAGGTGAGTTTGTGATTAATTAACGTTATAAATTGTTTTGTAAAAGTGTAAACATTTGTTTATGTAATAAATCTCTTTTTAGAGCAACTCAATGCTATAGTTTTACTGTTCACCATATTATCCAAGGATAAGAATTAGAAACACATTATATATATATAAATATCTATATATATATATTTATATATATATATATATATATATACATATATTTATATATATATATATATATATATATATATATATATATATATATCTGTATATATCCTTTATAGATAAACCATAGAGAATATTGTAAATATTATCAACTTCGCATAAAAAAATCGAATAAAAAAATTAACATCAATTTATTAATCTTTATTAAAATAAACACCATAGATATTTTATACGTTTGCTGTAGATTAAAATTGTATTATTTCTTTTACGCTTTATATATCGAATCACTTGTTAAAGGGAAATTAAAAAGTTTGTGAAAGTACACGAAACCAGACATGAGCATTTTGATGATGATCAGCGCGACGTGTTCGCACAAGAACAGGAAGAGCACGCTTAGAGAGGGAGTACGTGTGGCAACGGCATAACCACGCTAAGCGACGCGGAGTCGGGGCGGAGTTGGAGCGGGTTTATTGATATCAGTAGATTGTTTATTGAAAATATTGTTTAAATACATTTTGTGCAATACGTGATGAATCATTTCGTTGCATTCCTGCATAATTAGTGTTAATTTAAATGAAATGGCAGCGTGATATTTCATTTCTTTTTGTTTCCTTCAATTTTTTTTTGTTACTTTGATAGTATAGATGTGGTTTATTGATATCAGTAGAATGTTAATTAAAAATGTTGTTTAAATACATTTTGGTTCTTTGGTACGCGTAGCGTAGCATAATATTTTTGTAAATTGCATTTATATAATTTATTACACGTTTATAAATATTATTGAACTGAAATGTTTTTAGTTTATAGTATAAGATATATATATATATATATATATGCATATATATATATATATATATATATATATATATATATATATTGTCTTGAAATCAAGGCCAATCATTCACATGAGTGGTGTTGATTTTCGAAGAAAATGCTTTCTATATTTTCAACTTCCGCATTGTGATATCCAAAATCATATTGTTGATATGAACCGCTTTTAACTTTTCAGTACCACAGCTTTGTTGTAAATCGTTTTGCTTATTTATTAATGCATCTTTCGATTGATTATCAATACATTTAATAAAACTGTAAAAAAGTAGAATCTGTCCATGGAAATATTTTAAAAACAATGATTGATTTAGCGTAAAGGATTATAATAGAAGCAAGAAAATCTTCTTTTAGAATATTGCCTAAAGCGAAAGTGCGACTGCGGTTATTGGCATTTATTTAAACCTTTCACTTTTATCAAAATGTCAGGATATGTGGAGAAGATGAGTGTTGGGGATTGATAGAAAAGTTAACCGGGTTTGACGAACATTGATAGGTTTTAAAGTATTTTTGGGCAAAAAAAGGTGAAGGTGTATTTAGCTTTTCATTATGTTTCCAACTTTTTATATTACTTCTAGTATTTCTTCATATGAAAATAAACTTCCTATAAAATTTTCAACGAGACTCGTTACTCGTGAAATGCCTGTACAAACATCACTTTGTTTTCCTCTCAAAAATTATTTTTAATACAATTTTTGCTCCACGCCTCACAGTTTCCGATCACCCCAGACTGTGACAACGTTATATTAAGTTGGTGTAAGTTTGCTCCGTAGTTCAAGTGTGCAGCCTGTGATCTATCACAAATCTCTCATATATTTTAAATTTTTATTGAATAGTCCAAAAATAAATGAAATATTTAAAAGTTGACTAATTATGATCCATTCCCACAGTAAATCATTTTATGTAAAATTGTAGAAAAGCAAAGATTGCTAATTAAAATTATTTTTGCCATAACGTAATTTTACGTCTTACACCATATTTGATACTACCAATATTTAGTTTCGAGTTTGGTATGCATATTGTTAAGTAAAGAGCAAAGATTTTTCTTTTGAAATTACTGAACCGTTTTAAATCATATATCGAAGTTACCTTAATTTTAATTGACATAACAATTAGCGTACGTTTGATTGAAATAATAAAATATGCCCTTTATTTAGTATGCGACAATATTATAAAATATGATTAAAAAGCGCGATATTAATTTTACTTAAAAACGTGCACGCTGAAAAAAATATGTTGAATTAAAATATAGAAGAACAGAAAATAGCAACAGAACAATTTAAAAGAATTACTTTTCTTTCATAATCATTTAAAATAAGTAAACATAAATTTGTTGAAGAATATAGTAGCTACATGTCATGGCACGTAAATATTAAGGAGATTTTTATTGAGTTAGCCCACAAATTGTTCCTAAAATACATAAGTTTTATTTAACATATTTCTTTGACCGTATTTAAGTTAAAAAATTAATGAAATTAATGAATTTTAAATTTAATACTACACTTTACTTTACTTAACAAATTTCTCTTGATTCCTCTATTTAACAATAACTCACTAAGTCATCAAATTCTGTGATCAAATGAAACTATTTTTTTCGTTAGAGAAAATTGGCAAGAAAAACGACATATTTAATCAAATAAAAGGTGACTCTTGCAACTCTGCAACCAACCAAACTCGATACAATTGTAAATTGTTCTACAAAACAGTCTTTTTATTGGAATATTCCTGGCGTTTTTAACTCAATTTTTTCATATTTTATTTTAAAACATATTTTTTTCTGGTTCTGTAGTCTTTCCTTTAACTAAGATATTCATCTACATTAACTTTGACATGAAGCAAATTTTGTTCTCTCTTTATAATATTTATTTTCATGTGGAATACATTATGATTCTTGACCACGAAGTTTTAGACTAAAATAAGCGCTTTATGATTATTTACGATAAGTATATCATTTAAAAAACTCACAAAATATGATGTGATCCAATCTTAATATGCGTACAGCGCACATGTTGATTCGTATTTTGCGACTCGGGTTATGATTTTCATGAGATCTGCAGGGCGTTTCCCCTGCATTTGGTAGAAGCTTTATACTGGTATTTTTATCATAATTCGTCTCAAATTTTTATCATAGACTTATTTTTTTATTAAATAAATTAAATTAATATAAGTGTGTTCTTTATCTGCAACCTCTTTTAATTTTCATTTACAGAAGCTAAAGTGTCCAAGTTAAATTTTTTTTTCATAACCAATTTTTAAGAATTGAATTACAAAAATCTAAGAATTAGCTTACCAGTTTCTACTTCACACTTCATATTCAATGTTATATGTTAGAGATGTCCAGGTTTAGGTTAAATTTGAACTGTTGCTGAAATATAGCCGCAATTAAATTAAGTTCTATCTTCTTTAATAATTAATTATCCATTTTACTAATATCCAAATTATTTCTTATAAAATACATTATAGGGATTTCTGTTCAATTTGTACTCGAGTTCTTTTAGGTTTTTAGTGTGGTCTCACAAAATAACTAGATTTTTTTGCCCACATAAATATTCTCTTAGCCGTCCTGAAATTATTTCCATTAAAAAAATGCAATTTTTTTTTATATTTCCTCTACATCTTATATGCAGATATTTCATCCACCCTTGAAATTTTCTGATCTTAATAACAGGCAGAGTATTTTCAAAACAGTAACTTCCCCCAACAAAACCTGCACGGAAATAAATGATATATTAAACTGTCCTAGATATTTAAGTGCTTATCTAAAATATGAAAATAAAATAGTGTTAATATTGGTAATATCAGACATTTTAGTGTGTGATAGAATAATAAGTGAAACATTCATGAATATTTAAACGATCGAGCAACGTAAATATCAATATTGTCGACAGCCGAGGGCAACCTGAAAGATTTTTTCACTCCGTACCGGTTTATATAATAAGAGCGAACGATCGCTCTTCATTAAACGCCTGAAGCGGATATCGAATTTAAGGTGTAACTGTCGTTGTCAGCATTTAGATGATTTTTTATACTTTTATGAAAATGAAAAGAGATCTCGAGATAGAGAGTACTGATAATTCAATATCAGGAATAGGAAAATTTACCGTGTTTAACGAAAATAGATACGTTTTAAAATATTTATCGAAATAAAGTTGAATTTATTTAGCTTTTTATTAAGCTTTGAACTTTCGATGTAACTTCTATTACTTCTTCATATGAAAGTCAACTTCCTATACAAATTTCAACCAAACTTGTTCAATCATGAAATTCCTGTGCAAACATCACATCGTTTTCCTCTCAAAAAGTATTTTCAATACAATTTTTGCTTCACGCCTGACAGCAGACTTCCGATCGCCCCCGACTTGCGACATCGTTAAATTAAGTTGGTATAAGCCGTAGTTCACATATGCAGCCTGTGATCTATCGCAAATCTCTCATATTTTTGAAGATTAAATATAAATCGTATTTAAAGGTTGACTAATTATGATCAATTCTCACCGTAAATAATGTTATGGAAACTCCTTTTACCATAACATCTAAAAAAAGCAAAGATTTTGATTTAAAATGACTTTCAAAACAATGTGATAATACGCGTCACACCATATTTGACCCTACTTATATTTACTTTCGAGTTTTGTATGTATATAATTAAGTGAAGAGCAAATAATTTTGTTTTAAAATTACTGACCCGTGTTAAATCGTATAATGAGGTTAAATAAATTTTTATTACCATGACAACAAGCATACGCTTGATTTGAATATTAAAATATGCTCTTTATTTAGTTTACAATAGTTATATAAAATGTGACTTAAAAGCACAATGTTAATTTTATTAAAAAATGTGCACGCTAAAAAAATGTGTTAAATTGAAATATAAGAGAATAGAATACGGGAAGAGAACAATTTAAAAGAATTACTTTTCTTCAATGTTTAGATGCTTAATTCACATTAAGTAAACGTGAATTTGTTTAATAATATAGTAACTAAATGTCACATGGCACGAAAATATCAGGGATATTTTTATAGGTTTAGCCTACAAATTATTCCTAAAGTACACAAATATTTATCTAACATATTTCTCTGACCGTGTTCTAGTAAAAATGGGTCACATTTTGAGCCTCGGGCTACTGCACTGATATTTCAATCATAATTCAACAGAAACCTCTACAATTATTCTATATATTCTGTTAACTAATGTGAATCCGTAGCTATTAAATATTTTAATAATAGTTTGACGTATTGGATTTTATACCTAATTATATTTTAAATAGAGTCGGAAATATATATAACAGTACCTTAAAAACATGCAAAATTATGACAAATTTAGAATTTAATTTGTTATAAAACAATATTATTTTTGATATTTTATATATTTTGGATATCACTGTTTTAAGTTTTAATAAGAATTAAACGAATGATAAAATGTTTGAGAACTAATTTCATTGTTATTTCAGAGACCTTTACTTTGCCACGATTTTTGTACAGTTGTCCTATGGATTCGAGAATTTTACGAGTATTCACTTTTTCAAAATGTTTCATTGAAAAAAAATATTTTCTTATCTATATTTGAATCATAATAAACTAAATTAAATTACTTATACTAATAGTATTGACATTTTGGGATTACTGGAGGACGTGAGGAAACAAATTAGAAGAAAGCAGAGTTTTAAGCTTAAAATGCCCTAGCAAACTTTACTTCATTTTCATCTCAAAATGAATTTTCAATACAGTTTTGCTTCGGGTTTTCCTGCGACACCGATCAATTAATTTGGTGTAAACTTGTTCAGTAGACCGCGTGTGACGTATTATTAATTTTAAAAGTTGTAAACATAAATTTTGTTTCACAACTAACTAATTACGTTTCAGTATATATTTCATATTAAGTTGCTCTAGTTGCATTTCACCTGGTTGCTGTAGCTGCTTAAAAACGTATTTATTTCAAAAACACATTATTTTTGTTCCTTTAAAACATTAGCGTTATTTATTCGTTAAAGCTTGAAGTAAAGTTTTACATTTAAATGCAAAAAGACTTCGTTGATTAAGATCATAACCCACATGTGAATGTTGAACCCATCCTTCTGAATCTATAGTTACAATTAACATGGTAATTAGTACGTGCTTTATATGATTGAGGCCACCGTTAATTGGTCTTTTATTTAGATAAATTCATTGATTCTCGTGTCCAAAAAAAACTATTTAATTTAATAATATTACAAAGAGATACTCTTCTGAAGGCAAAATAATTTAACAGTTATTTCTCCATTATTTTGAGAATTTTCCTTTTTTTTACGGTATTTAGCTAACTTACTATCAAGGAGTAAAGGAAAATTGATCAAATATGCCGCCATTATACCTGGTTAACATTATCAGATGACAAAATATAATGGGGTATGCCACAGTATGTATTGAAAGGTTTCATAGAATTAATAACAAAACATTCAAATTTTAGCTCCATTTTCTTTGTATCAGAATATAAATATTTGGTTGGCAACTTATGAACCCGCCATCTATGTGCACCAAATTATCAACTTTTTATATGTAGTCAATTAAGTCAATCGTTAATGATATAAGCCTCATCTAATACTTGTCGCCACCGTATAGGCAGAGCTAAAGTTACGTCCTTGTAGACATTTTTGGGCTTTTCATCGAGAAACCGGTGAAGTTCCATTTCGATATGACTTTTGTCTTCAAATTTTTAATCATGTAAATTATTAGACTGGAAACGAAACAGCTCGTAATTACATGACAAAAGATTTGGAGAGTAGGGTGGGTGAAGTAGCATATTCCATCCAAGTGAAAGTAGTTTTTCACGCGTTACTTTTGCTACGTGAAGTCGAGCATTGTTATGTAAAAATAAACTTTGCTTTGATTTGAAGGAAGTTTAGCAATGCCTTTGCTCAATTCATGACAATAAATTTGAACTGTAATTGTAATGTCGTCTTGAAAAAGTTCACCACGGATAACTTAATGAGTAACTCTGTTTATTTCCCATCATTCACTCAAAAGTATCTTTTGTCCAATATTATATTTTAGTCTAGGTACACCTTTTTCTATACCTCCTAGCCACTGACGTTTACGCTAAAAATAAAGATAAACTACCCATTTTCCATCTCCTGTAACCAGATACTTAAGCCTCTCGTTGGAACGGTGGGAACCCAGTAGCTTCAAGCATATATTAGCTCTCCTCTTATGTTAGAATAATGTTAGCTCATGTGATATCCAAACGGAATATTTTCACTTCTTCTCAAAGCATGAAGTTATTTTTACATTGCAGTTTAAGAGCATGGAAATAGCTGTCAAATAATGCGAACTTAATTCAATAGTAGGAGGTTGCTTTGAATGAGGTTTATTATAAAATTCAAAATTCTCTTTTTTGAATCTTTGGAACCAGTGCTTAGCAGTGATATAAGAGAGCATACCTTCGCTCAACCAACCAATGACCAACGTTTTATACACACATGACAAATATTAAAACTATATAACAATATGCTCGTAGCACTGAGATATGTTTATTTTTTACAATTACTACATTTTATCGGCCCCTACTTTCTTGATAATGATCCTAATAATGATAATGATCGTAATTAGTGGATCTTGATAATGATCATAATTACTGAAAAGCTTAACCATACTCAGGTAACTGCAACTATTAACTGATTAGTTTTGTCAAGATTAGCACAAGTGAGAATAGTTATTTATTGCTGTGTTTATTTTATCATAATAATTAACTATGATTCATTTTATCGACCCCTACTTTGATAATGATTCTAATTACTGAAAAATTTAACTATACTCAGGTAACTGCAACTATTAACTGATTAGTTTTGTCAAGAATAGAAAAAGTGATAATAGTTATTTATTGCTGTGTTTATTTTATCATCATAATTAACTATGATTTGAATATTTTTTTATTCTGTCTAAAGTAACTTTGATGCAAAGTAAAATTTTGTTTTTCTGCCTATATGATAACATTTCTGTGTTTAATTTAGGGGCACAAGATTTCTTATATGACCCATTAAAACGAACGCTTTAACGTTGTTTTCCCTAAGTGTGTTATTTAAAAATCTTCATAAAAGAGGACGCGATCCGATCTAAATGCGCTTAAAGATTACATGTTGGGTCGCGTATTCCGCCTCGAGGCACGACTTTTAATATGATTGCTGAAAGTACTTCCCTGTATACGCCGGAAGCGGTGACATTACTGATGTATCGGTTCAGTAGATGCTGCCCTTCTCAATACTCGCTGTTTTGAATTCTGGAGTTTTATTAAAAAAATTAGGAAAAATCCTTACTTTTAAATATTCTAAAGTAATGAAGATTAAAATATGAAATATATAAGAACTAATTTGAGATATGTAGTGTGAGCAAATGCGCAATGATGACGTATTTCCGTCAGAATTGAAAGTTAAATGGAAGGGTGCTCAAAAGGGCGTCAACCATGCAGTATAAATATGAACAACCATCTAATATTTCACTATTATATAATTTAAACCTGTCAGAAAGCCTAGAGGATGCTAGGATTTTACAATACCATGCCATGTTCCCATGATTTCCATGGCAGTAGGTGTAATGTGAACTTGTTTACTTCTTTAGTCCAAGGTGTTAATGAAACCAATGCGGTCATTCGGTCTCCACATGAAACAACTTAAATAATTATGTTGGAGAAATTATTAAACAAATTGAATAGGTTTTTTTTACTATCTTCCTTTGTTTGCTCTCTTTGTAATGTGCATGATCGGATGTAATTCGCTCTAATTCCGACAGAAATTGCTTTTGATGCTGGGTTTTTTTAATTATGACATAATTGTATTAATGGCATCTTGGTCTTAGGTTTGGTAACGCTTTTTGATTTTCTGTTATGTGAGAAGATGGAGTCATAGTTTATTTCATCTACCTAGAGCGCGCACCAGTATACTGCAGCGTTTACGAGTTTTTCATGCACTTATGCCAATCAACGAGATACTGCGAGACATGCCACATCTTTATATTTTTTTTTGACCGTTTTAAGAATGCGGTTATAGAGTTGATTGGTAGTTCATATTGGATAATGACCTAGTTTTATAATTAACTGAGTTTTCTTCGGTTTTATTAATTATGCTGCTATTTGTAATCTAAATTGTTGCACTTTAAGTGTTTACACATGTCCAGCGTTTTGAGTTAACTTGTAAGTATATGGAACATTTGATAAATAAATAATTGTTAGAAAGAAAAACTACGGTTTTATTTTAGTTTCATTTTCTACATGAAAATTACGACAGTGAATCATAAAACTGTGGCATTTCTCATTTACCAACCATTTTTCTGCTAGTATGTACGTTAATAAAATACATAATAATAACGTTTATGTACATAACGTTACTTGACGGAAATTAAATAAACGTATAGAAGAAAATATCAAAATTAGTAAATAATCAATACGTAAAAAGTAAAATATTTGTCCAATAATTGTAACGACGATTGCATAAGTGACGAGAAAAGTAATTCTAAGAGTAAATTTATCAAAAGATCTTATCTTAGAAAAGATATATATTCTAAAAACTATATAATATATTTTGGAATGAATTTCTAAAATTCCTTGTTATTAATAGTCAAGGTAGACTAAAGCCTTTCGTTTAACCTAAGATTGATAATACTTTTCTGTTTGAGGGAAAGTTTATGCAAAATACTATTGTGGTCTTTATGTATCCAATACAATAACCTTTTCTTGCATAAACAACTCTAACTCATATATTCGAATATCGTTTGGCTTTTTATGTGTACAATGGTCATTATTCTTCAGTAATTTTCGTAGAATTCATTTTACAATTGGCAAATGCTTTCATGGTAAGAACGTATAAATTTAGAATACGACTTAATACTTTTTAGCCAGCCTTTATCTTTAAATACGGATAAAAAAGGAACTTCTACTTTGTGCTCATAGTGAGTGCATTTGCTTTGGTACGGGGCCATGACGCCAAAAATTTTTTCGATGATGTCATCACTTTAGTGCTGCACACAGATTTAAAATATTAATTAGCAGATGCCACAAAAGTAATTGGATAATGTCTACCGAAAATCATAAAGACACATATTTTCAATTCCGTCTTTTCGCCGTTACTTTTAGTAGTTCGAGCGAGATCACATTTGTTTTATATATTTTCTTAACTTGAAACTGTCACCAAGCTCTAATTTGTCATGTCACCAGGACGCAATACTGACAAGATCAATTGTGCCGTAGCGCTTTAGACAGGTATTTTTCAGGTATTGCTTTTCACGTGTATCTAACATAAGACATTGATTGTTTCAATGTGAAAGTTTCTCTTTATTTATTATGAAATATATGTAATAATTCTGTAAGCACTTCAGGTTTAAAACATTATCGAATTTTTAATGTACAAACCAGTTGTATATACATTTTAAATTTACCTTTTTGTTCTAATAAAATTATAAATCTTTGTAAGTCGTTAACCCTTTGTAGATACACAGGGACGTAGAGTAAATTTTTACCGTAAGAGTAAAGTTATTAATTTTATACTTTTGGTTACCATTTGAAATGATGACAAGAAACGAAATTTACATTACCCAGGAAAGGATATTAAAAGTAAGCAAGTATCGACTGACTGCAAGTTCTCAACGAAATATTGTCATTAAAAATAATTTGTAAGTTTTATAAATATCTCACTATAAGAGCACCATGATGATTTATTTCAACTTTACGTTTGTTCAACAGAAAAACGTAAGGTTGATTTGAATTTTAAGATAATTCAAATTTGTCTCGATTATCACTTTTCGGGATTCTCGTGCTTCCATATGAAATTAATTTTAATTTTAATGCCGCTTTCAAGTTTCCTTTTATGTTATCTAATTTAAAGTTTTTTTTACCGCAGACTCATTCAGGTAAGTAAATACAATAAATGTGTCCTTACCATATAAAAGATATAAAGAAGCATTTTTTTATATAATATCAAAAATTAAATCTTAAACAAAATTGGATAAAAAAATTCAACCTAAAAAAATTGGAATCCAAAGTAACATAGTTTATTTTTTAAAATTTTCTTGATGAAAGTAATATTGAATTAAAGTAACAAGTAACATTTATAACATATTGTGACGATTCGAAGTGAATTTTCAAGTAAACAACTTGATGACGGCAGCAATACAGCCTACATTATTTCAGACTCAAATTTATTGACAATTGCATAGTCGGATACATTGAATCGAATATACTCGTATTAACGATTATATGTACAATAATTGTGTGCTGATACCTACAATTTCTGATGACACGATATATATATATATATATATATATATATATATATATATATATATATATATATATATATGTATATATACATACATATAAATATTCGTGTCGAATTATAATTATAATAAGAACAAGTTTTAACACCGATTTAAAAAAGAGATTTTTATGGCATATTTAATAGCGAAAATTGTGAACAGAACCAAAAACCTTTTTTAGTTTTAGCAAAATCGATAGTCCAAAATTATTTGAATGTAATATATTATACAGAAATTATTTAAAAAAGAAAATATTATTTAAAAATTAATAATTGAACATGCAAATACATACATACATTTTCTTTTATTAATCAACTGTAATAAAAATTTTTATCCAATTTTAAATAAATGTAAATTGTTTTCAGTTCTACTTTGCCAATACATATAAATGAAATTAAAATTTAGGTCAAAACGATAATATTCACATTTATGTGAGATATGTATACATCAATATGAATATATTTATACCTGTACGTGTTACCACTTCATTAAGACACGCCCCTAAATATATTTAGGGGCATGTTTTGATAGACTCTCTCCGGTAAATAACATGCATATACTAAGCATTGTTGAGTATATTGAAGATAGTGAAACAAATTATAACAGTAAATGCATTAATAAGGAAGTATAATAAAATATATTTAACTTTGTGTTTATTATCCCATATTTGACACTTATCCTAATCTTTATAAAAAAACGACCCTCCAAATGAAAAGAATTATTGTGATATTTCCTCTATATGTACGTTTTTTTTCATGTGTATACTATCATGACTCGTGATATATCCTCCTAAAATTTATCTTTTTTCACGTTGAGTATGTAGTTTAAAATAAAATAGAACAGGATCCGATCTAAAATTGATTAAAGATAGCATGTTGGATCGGCAATCCCGCCTCGAGGTAGGCAATTCGGTATAAGAGGCGAGAATATTCCTGTTATGCCCGGGAGAGGGGCTGACAGCAGTGATGTCCACGTTCTGTGTCCACTCGTTAGATGCTGCATTGCTTAGATTGTCACCCATAATAGTGATATTACAAATCAGTTGTATATACATTTTAAATTTGCTGCATTATATATATATATATATATATATATATATATATATATATATATGTGTGTGTGTGTGTGTGTATATATATGTGTATATATATATATATATATATATATGTGTGTGTATGTGTGTGTGTGTGTTTGTGTGTGTGTGTGTGTGTGTGTGTGTGTTCGAAGAATTCCGTTCCAATCTTTAAAAAAATCTGAACTAAACAAGAAAGTTTCTAAATAAACATATGGGATGATGTGAAAGGCACAATTGGAAAGTTAATAATATAAATTTTTTTTCAATTGGTTGTGAGAAACAAAAAGCTTACTTTTTTACGAGATTGGCTTTCTTCACCTCTTCAGAGACAATTCAGAGAATAAAAATGAAGTTAAATTAAAACCACTACTCGTTTCAGATTCATCCCTTACCAGCATCTGGCTTACTCCTCTGGTATATTCCGACTTATGTTTTTTCTCCTCCAGAGCAAAAACTAAAGGCAATCGTCGATGATAGAGGTTTCCGGGTGGATCAATCAGTCTTTGGCTACGTCAGTTGATAGAACGGAAAGTTTGATAGTTATTGCTCTCGCCAAGAAGAGAAGTGCTGCACGCTATAAGGCTCAAAATATTCTAAAAAAAACTAATATATACATTAAGCACAACTTTTAGCTTTTTTAGCAACTGCTTTCCAATTTGTGCAAAAAATCATAAAAATATAATTTGGCTGGATTTGATATTTTAGATACCCTCATGAACACAAATATATTTTATTATTTAAATCATATTCTATATCGTTATATCAGTTTGGAGTTTTAAATGGAGATGGGTGGAAAATATTGGATGAATAAAACGAATTAATTCAAAAATATTCTGGACCAAATGGTTTAACAAATAAAAATGATATTATTCCTTCGTTCACCTAACCAAAGATAGTAATAAATTAAAATTCTACCCTCACATGCCCATATTCAATACACCAACCTGACGTTTACGTATTATGATATACAGACATTTAAATATGTGTGTATATGAGAATTAAATCAGCCGTAAGATATTCGTGAAGTGCAAAACAAACAATATTTCCTATACGTTACTGACATGCGACGTTAACTTCACAAACCTATTCCCGCATTAGGACAAGAATGCATATAACGGATTTGCCATGAGAGAATGGGATACTAGATATATTAGGTTAATTGGCCTTAAAATCATTGTGTAGTTTCATTTAAATCTCACACAATCCGAAAAAATCGATCTGTCAAAAATGTATCGATCTCAAAAGATTTAAATCAGTAGGTTGCAGACCTCGATCAATTGTCTTTGTTTTATTCTTCGTAGATCGTTTGTACCATAGAAAAACGATAGATATTTGTTAGAGAGCATATATTTTGACATTCGCCGTTTAGTTATGTGACAGTGGATTATTTAAATACGTTAAAGTGAAAGTTTTGTAATACTGAATATATTTGGCGTTAATTTTGTAGAAATTCATTATTCACTATTAAATAAAACTAGGTGATGTAGTATTACTTCTAAAGAAAGTAGAAATAATACTAAATCACATAGTTTCATTTAATTGTGAAAGTTTTGTGTTAAATTTCCTCAAAAGTATAAACTGGTATAGATTAATTTTAACATATTTAAGCAGGTTTAATTAGATTTTTCGCTTTGCTTACAAGACGAAGTAATACTATTATGTCGTTTTGCAAACGAAGCGAAATGTGGAAACATTATACGAGTTTATATTGATATTCTTATTAGTCTGTTTTAAAAATTATTTATTTTGTTAGGAAATTTAAGTATTTAATGAAACTTTCTGAAAATCAAGTCTGTCCATGTTCTGTGATAACTTATCTGTGATTCCTATAGTTAGAATATTTATTTATTTTTGGAAGGATTTTAGTACTTTGTTAATTAATAGGTATATTTATTTTTTGGATCTAGTCTGGTTTAGCAGAAATGCAAATTATCTGTTTTTTTTAGTTTATATGAAACAGTATTAAAAAAGAGAAGTGCTATCAAAAACGAGGGTCCGGTCGCAATAAAAAGAAAATAATTTGAAAACGTTCATTTATAAAAGTGCATTTTTTAAAGGAAATGTAAGTGGTAAGTTGTCCGACCGAATTATTTCCTGGCAATACGGGCCGAATTACTTTTTACCAATACAAAACACTGTACTTACAGTTAGAAACAGGAATTGATAACAAACAAACCAAAAATATAAAAATATTTAAATGCAAGAAAACATAGCACAAAGTGAGGTTTTAAATACATGTTTGCCCACCAACTGATATTTCTATATTGTAAGTGCATATTTCGAAACAATTTTTTTAAATTAAATAATCGAGTCCAAGCATTAATTTATTAACCATGTCTGTTTTTATGTACATTGTTTCATTTCAACAAAAAAAAACCTGGAAAAATCACATTATTGCTAAACCAGATTTATACCTTATTTTTCGCTACTTTTATGTAAATTATTAAATTGGTTGACTAGTTGTAGTTAAATAATAATAGTAATAGTCACAGTGTTGAATAATTTTAGTTTTTGTAAACCGCCAACTCTTCACAGCTAAGACTGCCAGATTAAAAATAACTAGTTCTAGATTTAAAAGAACTAGTTCTCAACTTCTAATGACCTAGATTGAATTAGGTCACACCAGTGACATAAAACGTAAAAAATTATTATATAGGTATGTTCTTTGACCAAAGAACATCAATAACCTTCAAACTCAAATATTTAATGATATATTATTAAACTTCGATCTTTGGGCGATCGCCATATATTTGAAACATACAAGACTTCTTAATAATCTTTGAAATCACTACTGAACAAATAGAAAAAAAAGTGTTTATAAATACCTGACAGTTGTGACAAAGCGTATAGTGAAATCTATTTTTGGTTTTATATTTTCACAACGCTCGTTGTTAAAATATAAAATCTACGTCTCACTATCAGAGCGCGTGCAGATAATTTTTATTTTTTGTTATTATTTTGATCGACTTCCATTTAAAATATATAACGCACTACTATTTGTATTTATCACAGGTCCAGAATAAGTTTTTTCAGTAAAATCGTATCTAAACTAATTTCAATTTTCGCATCAGTGCTTACGATGTGCAAATTGTAGTAGCATAACATAAAAGGAATAACACAAAATCTAAAAACATTAGGGAAATTAGCTACCGTCACGGTATTTTGTGTCATATTATCTAGTTAAAACGACAATAAACATAAAATATGTCGTGTTAATCTTCACTCTAGATTATTTTGTTTGAAATTAATTACTTAATTGAACACTCTAGATATTAGATTTAGAAAATATAAGGATGCATAAACAACATAAGAATAATATTTATGGCAGTGTATTATTTTATTATAATGGGAGATATTTTGAAGCTATTGTTAGAATGAGAAAATTCATGTCATACAAAAGTAGAAAGTGTTCGTTCCTGCCAGAATTAGCTATAATAAGTAAATGTTTTCGAAGTGAAAACTTCTTTAGACGCACTATGCGTATTTTTTGTGCAGTGAATAAAACTAAAGCATCACTCTCGGATCGGTGACGCTGAGTTGGATAAATTCGGCTCTCTTCGAGTATATCGTTTCGAAAATTACGTTTTAATTATATTTTATTTGAGTATAATTTAATATAACACGCAGTTTGTATAATCAGTGTAATATTTCAAGTGTATGCAGTTAGTGTTTAATATTTTATTTTAATAAAAATAATATTTTTTTTTATTAATAGCACTGGGTTAAAATTCTTCCGCGCTCGGATTATATTTAGTATATGAAACCCAGGTTTAAAATGAAAATGTATATTTTCTTTTTAGACAAATATATTTATTTATTATGTGGTGTATTTTGTAACTGCAAAACATTTATGATTGATTTCGGCCTATTTATTTGCATTGATATATGATATTAAATATACGATATGGTGCTAAACGGGTAAAATGTGATCAGCTGAATGTGCACTGCATTATTTTACTCTGTTCACGTTTTTACGTGAATGTACAGATAATACACGACTATTATTAAGGTTAATTATCTATTTTCTTTTTTTTTTATTAATTGCCAAAGTTTTTACTTCAGCTGTGTGGTCTTAAGCAGAGCAATTTTGTTTTTATACTTAAGTTTCAAACTCATTGCGTTAAGACTTTTTTAATTAGCATTTTGGTAATAAGACAATAATAATTTTAACTTTTGTTTTTGATCAGATTCAGAAGGAAAATTAATAACGCACCGATTCTGAGTTAGAATCCTGTGAATTAACAATATGGAATAATTACAAGATACCATATTTTGGACAGAACAAATTCAATACGGAAATAAAGAAAAATTTAACTTTCATGGATACTTGGAAAATTTAACTGAAAATTAGTAAATTTTCAGTTAAATTTTCCAAGTATTTTTAAAAAGAAAATGTGAAAGTGAATCAGCGTTAATAATTACTCTTCGCCGGGTAATGAAATCAGAATTGATACGCTCATGAAATACAACACAGTGGAGTGTAAAAAGTAAGTATTAAATATATTAGTGGTCGAGTGCGGCTTTTTTAATCCAAAGCAATTTGTGATAATTCGAGCAAATAATCATACTTTGCTAACAACCTGAAGCGGATTATTTTAGTTTAAATTTTAAGAAATTAAATTTTTATATGATTTATTTGAACAAATCAAATTAACTAAAATAAAGTAATCTCTGGAAGAAACGATTATCTTGAACCGAATATAAACCAATTTATTATCTACTAAAAAAATAGATGTTTTAAAATTTTTGTCTTGAAGACAGGGTCAAATTTATCTAAATCTTTATTTGCTTGTCTTTTAATGTCCATTTCACACTACTTTCCATGAAAATTTATTCTCTGAAAATATGTCAAGGAAATTCGTTCAGTCTCAAAATACCTATAAGAATTTCATTACATTTTCAATATGCAGTACAATTCTTACCCAGCACCTGACAGCGGCAGCTTCCGGTTTGCTTTCGACGTGCGACATCCTTAAATTAAATCGGTTTTAGTTCATCTGCTCCGTATTGTCCATTATTATACCAGGGTGAATATCAAAATATATGCCGTCATATTTCGGAAAGTGATCTAAATTATCAGTTTTATAATATAGAATACGCAATCTTTCAATACCATTTTACAGATAAGAAATAAAGATTTAACTTGTAGTTCATATTAAATCCTTGTAAATAAATATTTATTGTCAAAAACGCGTCAAACGGGCAAAATTTCCTTCATAAATATGTTGTTATAATGAACTGATTATACGTATTTTCTGAAGAAATTACTCATTTGCATTAAGATAGCAGTATCAATATCTATAAACTATTTTTAAATTGATATAGTAAGTAGTACGAACGTAATTTGATAAATGTAATAAAATAAACTTTTGATTAGGTTTACAATAATTTAATTAACTATGTAAATATAATTCGAAAATTACTTTGAATGTCATATAGTATTCATTAAAATTTATAAATAGAGAAATTAAATAATGGCTTTTTGAAATAAATATTATTTAGCTATAAAAATATTTCACATCGGAGAACCATAAACAAACGGAGTCCATCATAAACGTAACCAAGTTATAATGGATAACACGACATAAGTATACAAGTGTAACATTACTGTGAAGCTTTTGAAGTAAATAAAAAAATTACCGGAATGATTGAATTTCTGCCACCATATCTATTTTACATTATAGCAGTGTAAGCAGTATCGGGAATTTTTCAAATCGAATGGTACTGACAAATTTGTCGTTTTTTATATTTCGTAAATTTACGCGTAGACCACGCAACTTACCCTGCTAAAGCTCACTATCTTGTATACGTATGGATATAAAATTACGTTAAAAAAAATTAAAATAACAGTTGTCTCATTTTTATTTGTATTTAAGTTAAAATAATCGACCCTTTTTATGTCGTACTGAAAAATTATAACGTAAAAACTAGAAATATTATTTTATAATTTATCATATAATAATTTCAATACTTTGAAATGTGTCTTCTTTAACACAATTGTATACTAATGACTGTCTAATTTTTTTTTCTAATAAGAGATATATGAAAAAGATGAGAAAATGCTTGATATATCCTTTTATTTATCATATAATAATTTCAATACTTTGAAATGTGTCTTTAACACAATTGTGTACTAATGACTGTCTAATTTTTTTTTTCTAATAAGAGATATATGAAAAAGATGAGAAAATGCTTGATCTATCCTTTTATTTATCATATAATAATTTCAATACTTTGAAATGTGTCTTTAACACAATTGTGTACTAATGACTGTCTAATTTTTTTTTTCTAATAAGAGATATATGAAAAAGATGAGAAAATGCTTGATCTATCCTTTTATTTATCATATAATAATTTCAATACTTTGAAATGTGTCTTCTTTAACACAATTGTATACTAATGACTGTCTAATTTTTTTTTTCTAATAAGAGATATATGAAAAAGATGAGAAAATGCTAGATCTATCCTTTAGCCTAAAGTCAATAATATTTAGTTGTATATCTCTCAATGGAAATAGGCTAAAGAATTAACCTGTCGCTAGTGTTGTGGTAAATAGTAATAAGTTGTATATCTTTTAATCGGAATGGGTATATAAATAGTATGAAAAGATGAAAAAATTCTTTACTTATCGCTTATTCATAATTCATTCGTCGTGTCTACCGAAGGAATTCTTTTTAATTCAGTACACGTAACTGTTATTTTATTTATTTGTATCTGGGTGATTTTATCCATAATATTAATAATATTTTTTCATAATATTATTTGTCATTTTTTACAATCGGAATGGGTAAAAGGTCTATAAATAGTATGAAAAAATGAAAAAATTCTTTACTTATCGCTTATTCATAATTCATTCGCCGTGTCTACTGAACGAATTCTCTTTAATTCAATACACGTTCCTGTTATTTTATTTATTTGCATCTGGGTGATTTTATCCAGGAAATTCATAATATTATTTGTTTTTTTTTCATTGATAGAAGGCGTAAGTTGAACGTGATAACATACTCAATAAATATAACAAATTCAAATCAGATCTGCAAATTTATAGATATTTAAAATTATATTTCACTACTAATAAGGTTAACAATAAATATAATACACTAAAATCACAAACGCATGTTACTAAAAGCATGAAACGTACTCGTCACATACATAATTATTCATTGTAAAATAAGAAATTAATCGTTTCTCTTGCAACTATAGTACACGGTTTTCTTGTAGCTATTTAAATACCTAAAAAGCAACTCACTCTTGCTTTTACTTAAGAGTTATACGCATATTATAATGAAAATAATCATTAAAAATAATTAATTAAGTGAATTAACAGGAAAATGCTCGGAATAGAAGAAAAGCTTTGCATTAAAGTCTCGGAAATTGTTGATGAAATGTGGTTTTAAACTAAAGCATGAAACTCATTTTGCCGTAGTATCTAAGATTACGTTATACTGATGAGGTAACGAAAATTTTAATCTTGCGTTCAATATCAATCAGAAGAAAAATTCAAAAATATGATTTGATTCTGAGTTAGAATCCGATGAGTTTGTTAGAATGCAAAATACGTTCCATTCAGTGTACTTTAAATGAATTAAATCGACCGAGATGTAAAAAAGTTAGTCTAAAAGTGACTAAGCTCATGAACTAACAGCTTACTTGAATGATGTAAATATGAATATTACTTAAACACTTCCAATGCAATTTTGCTACTGATATGCAGCGGTAGCATCGGGTCACTCCCTCCTGCGACATCGTTAAATTAAACGTTGTAATTAATGTGCGTTTGTTTCGAAGTTCAAGTGTATCGTGAATATCGTAAGAGGTATGAGTTATAATCATTTATACCAAAATGAGTTATAATCATTTGTACATTTATTTTATACCAAAATTTACCAGTTTTCTTTTAAATTAATATTAAATTACTTTATGTAAACATATATAGCCATAATGTTTTGAAATATTAATAATACCAATTAACTGTTAACTTAATTGATTGTTAAATTTTTTTACGATAAGTAGAGATGTTTCGACAACGTCAAAGAATCGATTGTTGCTCAAATGAATAGTACTCGGGACGTCTTGTGATACTATTTATATGAACATTCCAAAAATGTCGATAACTAATCGTACCGAATTATCTATGATAATGACGTAATGGTAGGTCTTGTGATATTTAACATGATTGTTTATAAGACAGGTTAAATACTATTATTTCATTCTTAACGAAAATCTTTAGGAAAAAAGTTACCTTTTGGAAAATTTCCCAAACGAGTTTCCCAAGTAATGTTTATTTTGAGTCATAGTTGCACCAACTCTTCAAAATCAATAGTCACTAGGCGCAGATGTTGTAACAATTATAAACTATTGTTGAACATATTTGTACATGAACAATGAGTCTTTTTAAAAATATTATAGTGTGCTCAAAGATAAAAAAAAATATTACAGGCCGTACAAATGCAACCATTAAGACCAAAGAATAGCAAAACGTAATTATTATTATGCATAAATATCCATTATAATATACATACGATTAACTTGATTCATCAGACTCATAGACATTGGTGATTCTACCACAGTTTTGTGAGTACTAGAGTGTTTAAATAAATTGGGCGTATTGTTGTAAAACTTCACAATTTTAAAACATTGTTTGCACTTTGCCGTGATGGCATTTAATTTTTAAAAAATGTGTCCATACTTTCGATTTTGACGATACTATGATAACATATCACAATATATAACAAATAACGGAGCTATGAAAAGTAGTACGCACTACGCAAACGGCGGAAACGATAATTAACAATATGGGGGACGAACGAAGAAATGATCAACGGATGAAGGGCAATGTGGGGAACGGTAGGTAGTACATAAGCGAAAAGTCACAGATTCGCCAGTTGGATAAGCGCGTCAAGTCCATTCGATTCCAGTACTTTCCTTTCGATATCGAGTAAGTGTCGAAAGAATGACTCGATATTAAAAGTACTCGGTATCGAATCAATAGTATCGAATACTTACTATTCATCCCTAATCGTAATGTCGTTATACTTTTTTCCCCACTTTCATTACTACGATTACTTCGAATCGCGTTAGGTTTGTTTATATAATGTGAATAATACAGACTTCTCAATGTCACTAGTTTATCAGCATGATATATATCAAGGTTAGATTAGTTTATATGACAATTAAGAAACGTTTAATTTGACAATCAAATCAAATGATGCTAGTGACTTAATTTATGACAAGAAAAATCTATATGTCCTAAAAAAATATAAACATGTAAAAAGTATATTTATATTTTTTTAACTGCAAAAAAAATTTAATTTCAATAATTAAACAATTTTGCAATACTTAAGATATTATTTATACTCAATTCATTGGGGCTTCCCATGTCGCGGGTTTCTCCCACGGGTATCAATCGTATTAAGAGAAGCGCATAATTTTTTTAACGGAAAAACCTCGGTTCCAATAGCTACTCAATATAAAGCAGCGAAAGTAACCTGAGCGTGGGTATGATATCTAATATTCATAGTATGGTATATTTTCATCTCATTGATGTAAAAATGAAACAAATATGATGACAAATGTACAAAACTATATCATTATAAGTATTTAATCGCGAAAGGGAGCTATTTTACATTTTAAGTAAATATCTTTTGCTGATTGATATAGTAGCTATATATATATATATATATATATATATGTGTGTGTATGTGTGTGTGTGTGTGTGTGTGTATATATATATATATATATATATATATATATATATTTAGCACATAACAGTATATACCAGCCCGTGGATAATAAACATAATAGCAGACAACAAATTATAAAATATACTTATACTTGAAATTAATCAATACGCATGGCAAAATTAATCAATTGAAAATTATGTATTTTAGTAACATATATTGACAACCCGAATGCACAACGACAACTAATCACTGTCATTATATCGCAGCTCATCGTTATAAATCAACAGTATGATGCGGTAAGATACACGTATTATTTGATTCTATTTTGTTAAATATTTCCAGCTCTTTTATTTGACGTGGTACAATAGAATAACGAAAAATATTTACCTTCTTCATATATTACTGCAATATACATATATATATATATATATATATATATATATATATATATTTATATATATATATATATATATAAATACAAATATATGAATTTACAAAATAATAAAAGTGAAGCGCGAAATTAAATTATAACGGCCTATTATTCAATAAAATTATTATTAACCTATTTAAAAAGTAAATGTGCAAAATTATTAACTTTTTTTTTGAAGTTTGTTTTATTCTAAACAAGTGTCAAAGCGAAATTCATAATTGAGTAACCTTTACGCTTACTTCAAATAAAAATCTCTATAAGTCTCTATCAATTTCACTAGATAATTTCCTGACCTCCTAAAATCATTTAGCTTTTCTTTTATAAAATAACATACTTACTAAAGAAGTTAAAATTATAAAATTAATTAATTTTCTATATTTTTTGGTTTTGTTTAAGATAATGTTGGAAAATCATATTTTGTTTTTTAATTAATATCTAGTTACGCGTGAAAAAACTAATTTCGAAATGAAACCTATAAAATACGTATAGTATTACTCTTTCACCTTTATCAAGAAAGGGTAGCCTGTGTCATTTACACCATCTCAAGTGTTTTTGGCGTTAAGACGTAATAACTGTAAATTCATATCGTAAATACAAGCGCTTTCCTATTAGTAAGGCTCAATGTGTAATTATTTTATTTCTAATGAAATTTTTTAAGGAGTTATCTATAGATTGTTATATTATTTTGAATAGGTTACTGATTCAAAATTTTTGGTTATTCGCAAAGTTTTTGATTTTCGAATAATTTCGATTTTATTTAATGTTGATTTAGTTTTTATAACATTCTTTATTCACAATAAAGTTTGACACGTAAAATGTAAATATTTCCATTCACAATTAGAGTCATATTACCATCATACATTTTAAGAAATCAATGTTTAAGTTATCTTGTTTATTTCATTTTTATATTTATATCTTTACATTTTTTTATTCCTATTTTTTATAATATTACAAGAAAGCGGAAAAATATTACCGCTAACCCAGGACTATCGTTTTAAAAAACGGATTGATTCTTTTAGATTTAGCATTAAACCACCGGACACTAAACTAATGTTATAATAATAATTTTAAGAAATCTTAGGTTTATCCATTATATGAATTTATTTCCCAATAGATTGTTTTGTGATTTTCTACTTAGTTTACATAAGTTCTCATTAAATCACGTTGTTGAAATTTATTGACCTTATGTTCAAATAAAAGTACTTATAAAAACCACTAAACTATCTGGAAAATAAAAAAAAATTACACGTATAACAAAAAGAACAGATGGTGGAGTTTTTAAACTACGCTTAATGATAATAATAAGAACTTTTACAAGTATTCATAATATAATCGTGAAACGTAATTATTATCACTTCAATGTTAAAACATTATAATGAATATGTAAAAGAAATGAGTACGTAACAAAAGGAGAATATAGTATATTATTTAACGTTGATTTTTAATTTGCTACTGGTAGTCCTTTCAAAGAAATAGACATCCTATTATTGCAACTCCTAAACCCTCTCTTCATAAACAGTTTCATCACAGGTCATCAGCGAACAGTAGAGAGTTCTAGTATTAGCTACATACACTACAAAACACTCTTCGGTGTCCTAAGTTACGATCTTGACTCTTGACATAACCTTTATATTTATGTGCATGTTTATATATTCTTTATTATCTTTTATAACTTTCGTGCAATTTTTTCACATTCATTGTGAGTTTGTAAAAATTATTTCGAAAAATTTAGCGAATTCGGCCTGTAGTTGGATATTTTAATCATAGGTTAGTCCCTATGAATTGGGATGATATGGAATTTTTTCATAATCTGAATTGGATCCTTGTATCTAGATTACATTTCATAAAAATTAACATACACTCTGGTTACATACAAAAGTCCTTAAAATGGAATAAGCAACAAATGTTCACTCTCAGGCATACAATTTATCTAAGAAAGTTCTGTTGGGATTATCTTGCATTAGAATAAAACGCGTTAAAATTAGCTTCTGGTTGTGACGCAATATCCCGATTGTAAGAGATATGAGAATATTTTATTTAAATTTCAGTCTATTTGTGCAGTCAGCTAATATTAAGTAGATACAGCATATACCAGACTGTTTTTAATCTTTGTGAGAACAAGTTTTTAATCCATTTTTTGTCAATTATATCGATATTTAATCGTATTCGACATCGACACTATTGGACGCTTTTAATGTAAAATGTAGTTGCTCACTTTTTATTCGACTCACTCGTTCAAATAATTTATTATTATTATATACAAACTTATAAAACTTGCTTAGAGGCTGCGCGGACTTTTTTGAAATTTTACTCCAAACTTTTATACTATTTATATAATAACTTCTTAACCACTTAAACAGTCTAACCTTAAAATATAAAGTAAATAATGTTTATTTTTAGGACCCCTTCAGATGCTGGATAGGTGTTAAGGTGACTATTTACTAATCAGCTTACACAACATTAAATTCACTGTCCAAAATTGCAGTACCAAATAAACAATTATGGAGCTTGGAAACTCTTAACGTGCCTTATCATAAATTCTTGATGATTTGATTTTCTTTATTATAAATAAACTAGAAATGGCTAGTTCAGTATTTATTGAGACAACCCAATAAACAGCCGGCTCAAATTTCAAAATTCCATCCACACTATAGAATTGCTCTTAATACTCTCTCCGTTCGTTTTTGGTTCGATAAAGTCTCTTCACATCATGGCAGTCGCTGTTCAAGTTCAGAACGTGCTTCAGTCTTTTTTGTAAACGTTACCAATCTCATTGACATTATTTTAATCTAGGTTGCATACAATGTGGTTTATTTTTTCAATTGAAGAAATCGATATTATATCTGTTCCTTTAGATAAAAATTCTAAGTTTGTTTTACCTAAAAGGAGAAAATAAAAAAAATTGGTATGCTTAAGACCACATTATGGAAGGAAAATTTTGAATACCAATATAATCGTACTTATATGTGATAAATTTCGAAAAGAAAAATAAATAAACATTGTACATGTCAGCTCTGACCCGCAACTGTAGTTTACTTCTTAAGTACGATTGTCTTGAAATGTATAAAATAGGTAAACGCATCTCTTATGATAGTGGAAGAATATATGTACTTTTATTCGTATTTATTTGATTTGTATTAATTCTTTATCAACTGGAATGACATCATTCACAATTTATATGTGTAGAAAATATTTGAAAACTGTATTTCTTTAATATTTTTCCTTTATAATAATGTAATCCTAAAGATAATTGTTTTTGTAAGTAGTATCTACAGGAAAATAGTGCTAATTAGAAATCAGAGTTAAATTGCCTTAGCACTGTTTTAATTTAGGAAGTTATTAATACTTATTAATTTTTCATGTTTGGTCAATTAATAAATTCTTGAAAAGCATATATTGTATTTTAAAAAGTTATTTATTAATATTCTAAAATGGAATTAAAAAATTATATTATTGAAATTCTATCTGGCTAGCAATATAATTCCCTTTACCTATAGCTAGAATATTAAAATGTGCATTAAAATTAGTTTGCACTGGATAGTTCACTTTAACTATAGCCAGAATGTTAAAACGTGCATTCAGTTAGTGTGTACTAGATGATATAAGATAGTGACTGATTTAATTTAGGAAGTTATGAGTACATATTTATTCTATATATTTGGTAATTTAACAAATACAAAAACATATTGTATTTTGACAAATATTGTATTCTGACTTCGATTATAAATGATAACTGAAGCTACATTAAGTAAAAATAATTATTTGTTATGGAAATGCAACGTATAGTTCAATTTGCCCATAAATAAAACAAAAACGTGCATTAAATTAGTTTGAACTATATAATACATATTTCATAGGGTTTCAATATGAAAATTTCATTTTATTGTTTGGCACACCATTTCATTGAACATTTGTCTTACCAATCTCTTTCCAAATTGTAATATATACTTATATATATATATATATATATATATATATATATATATATATAAATATGTATATATATATATATATATATATATATATACTTATAGGTCCTTATTAACAAAGCTTGACAACAAAAATATGATTAAGAATTAATAAATGATTCCCACCATTTTGAAGTAATTTTGAAGTAAAATCCAAAATATTAAAAAACATTTTTTAACTTTGAAATGTTTAAAACCAAGTATCATAATGCCTTTTTACATACAAAAAAATGACTGTATGATTTATAAGTACAAATTTAACTGTTGTAAAATTTAAAAAATATAAAATAAAACACAATGTGAGTAGAAAAACTTATAAAGATAAAAGTAATGAAAATACAAATGGTACAAAAACTACATAAATATGGTATATAAAAAAATTAAAAGGAAATAAGAATCAAACAATATTTAAAAACACAAAATAGAATAAAAATATGAAAGTATAGAAAGTATTAATCTAAAAACATATCTCACTTTTTTCATTTCTCCGCTTCTCTTGACTTAAAAAATTTCCTCACGAATTTCATAGAGCTCGTCTTCTCTTCGTTTCTCTGCTCCATCATGCCTCATGCAATTTCTTTTTAATTCCTCCGTCTGAAGCAACTGACGGTGGCTGAAAATGAACCGGATATCCGAATGCTGGCTGCTGGTGCGTCTCCTGCGTATTGGCACATTCGTGTCCACGTCCAACATGGTTTCCTCTATCTCACCACTAGGCTAATCAGCGGAAATATTTTCCGTAGCCTCGGACGATGTTGGCAAATTTTTCTCGGCTTCAACAAAAACTTTACTTCTCCTCGTCGATTGTTGCTCAGACGAATCTCTAGATAATTGGCTGTAATTATTTCAATTCATGAATATCACAAATTTACAAATGTTTAATTTCAACACATATTCGCATACCTATTACTAAAAAGAAAATAAAATAGAAGTCCAATTGGAAGATTCTTAAATGGATTTTATAATTTGTTATTTTAAAGGTGATTAAATTACGATCTACTTTTGTTTGTAATACTGCTTCTTCAGTATTAAAAATAAATTCGAACAAATTTCACTTCCAATAAATCAATTTAAAAACTTTCGGTGCCCCCCTATTACATTATTCACTTTCGGAAAATACTTAAGAAACTGAATAATATGGAAAGATTATTTGTATACTTACCAAAATTATTATTCTTTTCCTCGATTGAATTTCTGGGCAAAATCGTTTGTTACGACTTTCAAAATTAACTTTGGCGCTATTAACGAAACGATGGGATATCGTTAATGGCGTATTTTCCGCCGATAGCCATTCGCTGTTGCCTTTCCGTTGCCAACTCTCTTGTCTGCTTTATGCAGCTTTTATATTATGCCAAAGTCAGCATAGTTGACTTCATTTTGTCTTAAAAACAAATGAAGTACACGTTTCATAGCACATTATTTAAAAAAAAAGAAATAATATTCGCGTGAATAAATTAAATTTGCATGTATCAAACTATAGTATAGATCCTATGAAAGCCAACTGCAGAGATTTAATTTTTCATCACTAGCTGCTTGGAGAAAAAACTCTAATCTATCTCCCAACACAACTTCAACACTCGACTCCGATCCCATTTACCATTATAGAGATTATTCGTAATACAAGTTTATAATAATAATACCTCTTTTTATAACCCCATAATTCGAATGTGCTGTTTGCACTATGATATTTTTTCTCAACAACCGTCCTTGGATATTTTTGAACGGAAATTATTAACATTTAAAAAGGAAATACAAAATATAATATTTATAAATTAACACAAGCAACCCTTGAAAATGTATATATAAATAATCTAACCATTTTGTGCACACATTATTAGATGTTTAGTCTAGTTTAATACATTGTAACTTGTTTCATGACATTATAACTTGTTTCCTGAGCATTTCAATAAATAAATAAATAAATTATATTTTCATTATAAACGTGAAAATTTTACCGTACTTACCCTTTTCTATCTTCACGTTTGCGCCGTCGGTGCGTTTTTTTTCAATTACATCTTTGTAAGAGACAAATATCTGCACTCTGTTTCCGTGTAGTTTCTTTTTATTTTATTCATTTTGCTACTTTTGTTAAATTCAGTACTTTCAGCCAAAACAAAACAACGCTTACATCTGTCAGTAATTTAATCGACATGTCAATTAAAATGTGCCTTAAATTAGATGACGATTCCAAATTTCCAGATTCCAAATAAACACATTGACATTTCACTCTAAAGATGCACAGAAATTTTGCGCGGAGAGGCCACTTAACGGCTAAATTTTTCGTAACGCTCTGAACTTTGGTTTTACTCCTCATAAAATTTCAAACGTGGCGCTATGTATGAAAACCTATTCTTAATGAATAATCTCAAATAGACAAAAATATTTAAACTTTAATAATAGTCGCGTTTTACATATGCATTTATGGAGGCATGTGAATATACCAAAACAGTGCATAAATTATAACTGATCATGTTTTATCCACTTTGACAAAATATAATAAATATGGTATATTAATGTATACAAGTATGCTCCAAAGAATTTATGAAAATTTTGCAATTACGTAAGAAATAAAATAAATAAATGGATTTGACTGTTATGAAAAATATGTCTTCATTAGAAATGTGGACTTTATATTTTTTATATTTTACCCCGAGCGTGGAAGAGAAGGAATTTAATTTAAATTGTATTATTAAATTACATTAATAAATAAAAATAACAATAAAATAAATCTGACCAATGGAATTGGAACAAACACCAACGACAACCCAATTTTTTTTCAGTGAACCAAATCTAGATACACAATTTAAACATATAAATGTTGACATAAAATTAAATAAATGTTTAAGAATTTATATAAAAGAAGTTTTTTTTAAATTCAGACCTAATAAGAAATTATACTTCTTAACATAGAATTAAAGAATAAAAAACACGAGTATCCATATTAAAATTCAGACTTAAATCGCGTTCAGTACGTAATCCAGTGGTTTACCACTGCACCAATGACTCAAAAGACAAAGCGATGAAATAAACATTTACTTACTAACGTGTGACGACACGTTCACGCTAGTTAGCAACAGGAACAAAATGAGAATATAAAAATAAACTTATAAAGTTATTGAAACACGATTCAATTTTTCGACTCAGAAACCAGTCCGCGTTGGGATAATAAGGCGGATTATGTTTGTTAAAGGTACTCGGCATAATTAGCGCTGGAAACGTGGTATCTCGTTTGAGGTAAGCACATCCTTGTTAGATTTTTACTTTCATTAAAAAGGTACAGTCAGGTTAGGCAGTACTCAGTTGACCTTCAGGAGTCCCATGAAAATTAGGGAAAAAGGATGTTTTAATGTAAATATATACATCTGTATATACACACGTAGTCTTCAAAAAATATCAAGTTTTTGGAAATTTAACGGAGTGTCCTATTATATTTGGACTATCTTTGTTTAGAGTGCTTAGTGGAATGTAAATGTTAACGACGTATTTTAAAGTTCAAAAAACTGTACTGTTTTCTAGATATAAGCTCTCCCATATTAAATCTATGTTTTCTAAAAACTTAAGAAAAGTTGCTTCGAAACGGACAAATTTCGGATTTTTTTTGTTTTGATATATAATGGTACTTATTGTTTTAATTAAAGACGGAGAAATAATTTCAGAGAGAATTATGCATTGCAACGTCACTGCACGAGTAGGTGTGATAGATTTTGGTGTCACTTTATTTTTGTGTGCATTATTCTCTGTAATTGGTTGTAAGTCGGAATTTAGCTCCTTAATTAAATATTTTTTTAATTCAAATACCGAATAAAAAGATGAAGAATAAATATTTTATGCGAGCAATCGTGTACACAATAAAGTCGTGTATTTTTTACTTATTAATTTGATTATGATAAACTTTATATTTTCCATTTTTATACGAGTGATACTGTGACTTCTGCAATTTCTTTATTGGAAAATTTTATTTTATTATTACTTTGATTGATGTACTTTAAGACTATCTTCACAATGTTTTTTTAAGAAATGTATTTTAGTCACTCGATTTTGAGTTTTATTTTTCTTTTAATTTGTAACCGCTAAGTTAGTTTAATATTGGTTTGATATTCTTTCGTAGCTACTGTAAGTTGAGAATAGTATTTTATAATTTAAATGTAACTTCATATTTTAGAAAAAAATACTGATAAACCTTTAAAAGAAACTTATTAAGACTATTAAATACACACTTGTATATCTTGTAACTAAATCATGAAACGATTCCCATCTTTTCGTTGCATGCATAATGTATGGTACATATTAATTTTTTTAGGTTAACTTATAAAATTACATATATGAACTACAAAGAATAATGATTTCACTAGAACATTTGTACAAAGGTAAAATACTATAATCGATTCTTAGTAAATAAGGCTCTATTACCATATTCAAAACAGAACTAATATATAATACTATATTTAGTTGACTTCGATGATTAATAATACTAATAAACCTGTAAACGTTTTCTTTTTCCTTCCATGGAATCGGTATTTTATTCAAACACATTTATCAAACTTTGCAATCTCTATCGGTTTCCCCGTAATGTATCTTTGTGATAAACGGCCAATGTTTTTAGAATCCGCAGTCATTGTGATGATATATAATATGTTATCAGTTCCCTGTACTCTATTGAACTGTTATAGGTGTGCTTTAGTCTAAACTAGCATAAACGTTTAGTTTTGTTTTTATAGTGTTGATCACTTAAATAAAACAGCTTTTATTTTTCTTCAGCTTAGGAAATAGCCAAATAGAAATAAAATTATTTAAAAGCCATTTTGCTACAACTAATCTTGATATGGATTAGAAGATAAAATAATGTTAACTGACATCTTTACCTGAGAGCAGTGGTAACATCTCTTCGCAACAAGTTTTCTTCCCGGAGTATTCGGACTCTACGGATTTGTTTGCGTCTCTCAATTTTGGATAACTACATCAAGTGAAGTTACAAAATTGATTTGTGGAAGGTTACTGTTATATAATTAGGATTTATATTACTATTAACTGATACATATCAAACCATAAGAGATTTTAATTTCTCGTAATAATTGAAGACGATGGAATCAAACTAATTTTCTCAAACTTGACATACTATTAAAACATAATAAATAAAACGTAGTAACATTATTGCATTGGCAGTTAAAAAAGTCAAAATTATCTCATTTTAACTTCTAATTCATAAGCTTTGGTTATTTTATTTAACATTTAACAATAATAGTCAAATTTACAAAGTTTTATTAATAGAAAAAACCTTGAATTTACTTACTGCGTACTAAGATCACACTGAAAAAATTAATAAATATAACTAAAGGTAACTCAAATTACAGTTAAAAGTATAAAAATAACTGTTCCAAGGCAAATCGCTCTCACAAAATTAATTCTATCTTAACAAAAATCTAATATATATCGTTTAGAGAAAAATTATTTATTGTTATGTGGTTTAGTTTCAAGGTAAATATAATGTACGAAATAAGAATGGGAAGTATGTGACCTAAGTTATTTTTGTCCTGTACAAATATTGAAATGTACATTTCTATTTCACGATGTTCATTTCATTTTGTTGTGAAAACTTAGGACATGTAAGAATTATGGAATTTATTACCAATGAAATGCTGTCAGCATAGTGAACTTTGATTACATAACTTGAGACAAACGGACAAAGAAATATACAAAAACGATACGTGTTGGGATAGTACGTACTGGTATTATATAAGTTCTTCGAAAACTTGTTTTTAATAGTTCGAATGCGAAAAAGGAACAAACAAAATGTAAAAAATTGTAGTAAATATGACAAGTATGTATATGTCAGTTTTCATACTGAAATCCATCTAAAAAGTAATTAGACCAGATTTGGATTTTTTGATTGTCTAGTCTCAACATTTCACGCGAATTTAAGGCACTTAGTAAAACCACAATTCAATTAACCCACAATTATTGAGGAAAAAAAATCTATCTAGGAAGTTTTCAACGTACTAACTACTACTACATTATGTTAGTATTAAATAATCCTTTCAACACTGAAACTAGCAATCTCAAACTGAGAACAAGAAAAAAAATATTCGCTACTCCACTTTAACCCAAAAGAAAGGGTAAAGAAATCAAAATAAAATTCCGCACCAAGGAGAAAGTAGTCAAACATAGGAACAATTTTTTAAAATTTGTATCAAATAACCAGAGACTGCATTCAATCTACTCTACGAAACTAGACGGCGAAGTGTGATGGTATGTATAAGAAATACAGGTAAATTAGAGTGGAAGTGACGCGCTTACTATGATTAAAATATAAAACCAGAAAATTATAATGGATTTGAGTACACAGTAAGTAAATTCAAGGTTTTTTTTCTATTACTATACTTTAGTAACTTTGAATATTACTATACTATTAACTATATATTACTATACTATAACTTTGAATATTATTGTACTATACTATTATAATTAGAAGGTGAAATAAAAAGAGACGGCATAGCGTGATGGTATATGAAAAAAACGGACAAATTAGAACCGAACTTGCGCTCAGGCTATTTTTCATGAAATAGTATACATTATAATGAGTTTGTTATTAATTTACAAATTTAAGCCATAATTGTTCACCTACAGAAAACGCCAATAGATGTCGTTGACAGTACTAATATAGCAACATTCACCAAGTTAATGTTTTTTTCTATATATAATCAGTATCAATTAAAATCCATCCAGTAATCTTGCCTGATTGACGAATAAATTAACACGCGGACAGAAAGACAAAAATTCTAAAAACATGTGTCTTGTTTCCTGCCATCATTTACGCTAAGTCGATCAATTTGTAAAAATATTTTCCGTGTACAGAATTCACTCGGTTCATATAATATTGTTATATGTATAGATGTAATATATTTCTTAAACAATGTTATTTACAAAATTCCGTTGCTATATTAATTACATAATTTATAGTATTGTATTTGAATATCTGAAATAACATAGGTAATATATTTATCAGGTCAGCTTCACTGTCTGCTACTTTGCTCTTTATAACACTCTTATTTATTTTGAGCTTAGGTAGAACTAAAAATATTTGATACATCCAGATGAAAAAATCAGCTAACCGTTGAAATTTAGGTAATCAAAAGAAATTTTACTCACAAGCACGTTTGAATTGTTTTTGTTTTTGAAACAAACCGTAACAAAGTTTATTTTATTTTATTTTTGTTTTCGGATAAGAGATTTCGTAACTGTATAATATAAATATCTGGTTTTGCAATTTTGATGATAGCCATATTAAAATAGTGCAGCGTGCAAAACTGTTTCCTTTAGAAAGTAATAAGGTAACTTACTAGTTAACTTACTTGTATTCAAATAACTTGTCAAATAATAAAATTTAATATTTAAAAAATAGTCAATTATTTAAAATTGTTATATAAAACATAGAAAAACAATTCATATATCTATATCTATATCTTTATATATATATATATATATATATATGTATATATATATATATATATATAATAAACATAATGTAATCTGTATCGTGACAGAATATATATACAGTATAGGAATTTTATAACGAAAACGAAAAATCGTATTCTGTGCAAACGAAACCGTGGGAAACAGCTAGTTCTTTACATGGGCTTAATGATTTTTCAAAAGTTTTTCTCCGCTATACCAATATTTCATTTGTAATTTTTTTATGCTTTTCAAAATATTATTTTCATTTTATTATTTTCTTAGTTTAATAAAATAATTTTTTAAATTTCAAATTCACTAAATCTAAGGGTTTGTTCCGCTAATAAGGTTTTAACAATATTATAACTACGATGAATTATACATAATTGCTGTGGAAAACTCTCGTTTTTCTACCTGAGCCATATTTAGGAAGGGAAACAAGGAAGAGGTGACGGCAAAGAAAAATCTGTTACAATGTAAAAATAAATAAAGTGTTTTTTTTGTTGTAAAAATCTTATAAAAATATAAATTAATTTGATTTCACATAAAAGTTTACGTCTTTATAAATTATTAAACCTATCATTATTTTCAAGCAAATATGCCACATATTGGCATTTATGAATGTAAATATGAAACACCATGCCTTCTTGCGCCTATATGTTTTTTTTTCATCAATTTATGATTCTCAATAATTAGTATTCTATCAATAACGTGTTCGATTTCGATTAATATTCTTGGATGTTATATTCGTGTCAAAAACTTTTTATAATTACTTCTGCACGTGAGAAATTGAATTCTGTAATATTCGTCAAATTCCTTATGTGACGAGTTTCATACCCAACTGTGGCTATTATCCCCAACCATTTGAATGTGGGGATATAATTTTGTTTGTATATGATTATTTATTACTTTATCTTAATTGAATTTTTTCTAAACTAATTGCTTGATATTATTGTTCTACACTTTTATATGATGTTAATTTCTCCAAACTTTTTATTTCACAATGTAAATAATACTTTAAGTAAGTAAGTAGTATCCGGTTATATTAGAGAATGAAGCTTATACCACGTAGGATAATAAATATATTAGTCTTTCTCTTGTTTTTATTCATATTATATAATTTTCTTTCTATATTTCATATGTGTAAAAATAAAATAAAATAAGATGAAATTATATATTCCCTATACTTCTATGAAGGGTAGTAAAAATTTATCAGTTTATTAACTTTTCAATGTAATTAAGATAAATATATAACACAGACACTTTGATTTACATATTATAGTAATTAATTAACCATAACCTGAAAAATTGTTCTCTATATATACACAAATCTTATTTTTCTAAGGGTTTATTGTAAATTATGTGTTAAAAAGGATTTTATTATTGTGAAATACAAAAATGGAATCACTTAAAAAACAAAAGCATTGCGTTAATAAACGAGATCAATACCATTTTTGCCTTAAATCGAATATGTAATAAATCAGGCTTTATAATCATTTAATGGTAATGATAATACCATTGCTAATTTTCAGATCAACCAGTTCATTCTATAATGCAGTCGCATAAGTTTCCGGGTATTTTGGTAATTAAATGTAAAGTATTTCATTTGCTTTATAATACGTTGAGCTCACTCAAATTACATTATTCACATATTAACATATTATTTTTATTGGATGCAATCTTTTATGAGTTTGAGAGAATTTTAAATAGACTGAAAGTGACTTTCAGTATTACTGAGTGTGTAAAGCCATGACTAATGATATAGTTATAACTGGAAAGTTGTTGGTCTATACTGACATATATGTTTCAACTGTGTGTGCGATGTGTTGTGCTATGTTTACTCTGCTCATTTTAAATTAATATCAAAAGAAATAACGACTGTTATTAAGTAAGAATCAGGTTTGAAAGAAGTGTATGGCTGTCAAGGACGCTGAACATTGTCATCTTGGTCACAATATTGAATCTTACAACGAGCATTTTCCTACCTGTTTTTATTTTTAGTAAAAACACACTATTCGCAATACAACAACTTTTTTATTTATCCATAGTTAAAATTTTTTATTGTGTTACATGATGTAGGAAAAACAGTTAACAGTTAAACACTGCTTATATCTGCAAATATAAATATACATTTTCCATCTTCTATTGAATGAAAATAATACAAATTCTTAACATTTTCTCGTAGTTTTAATACTCAGTATAACTATGAAATGAGTTTTATATAACTACTTATTGGCCAGTGAAACCACGCAATGCGAAGATATGCTCATGAATCCTTTTATAGTACAAGCTTCTACTCTTAAGGGTAATTGAAATTTCGACATATTTCGTTATTGTCAATAATAAACATAATAACTTAATTATAGCCAGTAAGTTTTTAATATCAGAAAATAAAACAGAAGCCGTCAGAGAACTTAAGAAAAAAAACAGATTCACTGCTTGAAGATAATAACGATCTCAACTTCTACGGCCACACCATTATCATCTACGTTGGATCCCTACCTTGCCGCCGATCTTGATAAATAAAAATACGCACAGCTTTTGGCCAATTGATGAATGATTTAAGCTACTCCTCTAGAAGATGATAAATAAAGCAATTTAGCAATCTACACCCCAAGATTTAAGCTAAAAAGCTGCAAAAGCCTCCTAGTAATAATAGAAAAATATTTATGTGTAAAATAGGTAGTTTATTGATTAACAAAACTCAATAGAACCCATTTATACGTGGAACATTATCTCCTCGGTATTCAATTATCTCCTTAATAAACCATACCATTTTTTAGCCTATGGTGCTTTTTCACGAAGCACTCATGTTATGAATCTCTGCTCTGGAAACCACAAAATAATCTTACAAAAAATGGAATTCACTCAATATTTATTTAAATTCCGGTTAGTGGTTCTAAACGCATTTAGTATCAGTATTAAAAATTGTCCAACGATCAAATAA
The DNA here is from genome assembly GCA_039881145.1 of Druceiella hillmani. NCBI lineage: Eukaryota > Metazoa > Arthropoda > Insecta > Lepidoptera > Hepialidae > Druceiella > Druceiella hillmani. The sequence goes on along the minus strand of JAYKKI010000014.1, from coordinate 30,510,044 downwards.
TTTTTTTCCAAATATTTTATTAGATTTTATGGGAAATTCTAACTTTTTCATTCCTATCTATCTCAGTAAAAATAAAAATTTTTCAGCGAGATATACTCCCCGAGAAACTATTAGTGTATAGGATGGAAATTATAATTTCATGAAACTTTGGTTCATGGTGACGTTACTATGACGAATAAAACGCAATAAAAATGTTTCTAGTCATAAAATGAAAACCACTACTCAAAGCATTTTAGATACTACATAAAGATACAATCTATAATTTTGTTTATGTGTACCTATACGTAATTTTCGCATTTTATATACTTTTTTAGTTTCAAAATGCGAGAACTAGGTACATTAATATTACACTACAGAGCTTCAGTTCAAATGATAAATAAACTTTACAGTTTAACGGAAGTATTGTATTGTGTAAGGCGTTATATTTATCGAACAATAATTCGATCTGTTCTCAGTTCAACGGAACGGTGCATAGTTTGCTCTGCTTACATACAGTTTTAGTTATATAGTATACCTATGATAACATTACGAAACTATACTCACCAATTATTGTAGTAAATAAAAGCTAACTGATCTTTTAAACTGTGTAGTTAAATTGAAGATATGGAGCGGGTTTTAATTTTGGACACTGTCCTTTCATGTTTTCTTATTTAGATACGAACCTACCTATTGACCTACTATAGAATACCACAAATTACCTTATGAACTACGAACTAATAGTAAATTTTAGATAATGTTATTGATATTATTAAAATAAATACAAAATAATAATTAATTTCAGTTAAACTATTTCGGACTTTAAGGCATTTTAGAGATATTTATTGACGATAAAAACTATTCCATAATTTGATATGCAATATGTTCAGTACCTTTACCGGACTATATAAATACTTGTTTCTTTTCTATTTTTTTTCTGAATGAAGTTATCAAAATTTACCTTTCTCGTTTTCAGTTCCTTTACGGCTTTATTATATTACTGCTTATACGATTCTATGCATTGGCCACTCATTTATTATTTTGTGATCTTTGTACTGTACCGACGAACGCGAGAATGCATACAAAAAAAGGAAAAATATAGAGCGTCGACTTAACACCAATTATATACATAACTATTTTCGTAAAATGTTAATTTTACTTTAGTGCCCTATTGATGATTAAAACGTATAGAGAAATCATTAGTAAATTTGTCTAACCCTAATGATTAGTTTTTAAATTAATTATTTATGTTCAATAACTTTACTGCTATTATTTGCAAAGTAATATTCCTGTCTGGAAATTACTAATTTATTCAGTTAGAAAACTAAATTAATACGGACATATTTATTCAGTAGGATAAACCTGACTTCAAAATCAACTGTTATGATAGTAAGGTACGTAGTTACACATTAAAAGCCAATGAAAAGTGAATATATTGATGACACTAAAATGGTCAACATTTTTCATAAATGCATATTTTAAAATGAAAAGTTTCTTTTAGTATATAAATTATATAATACACTGGTATTAATGGGTACCAAAGAAACGTTTTTGTAGAACGTAATTATTTTAATGTCAGTGTATAATAACGAATTTTTAAATTAAATTGCTTTGTAGAAGGTAAACGACGATTGCTGCTCATTTAATTTATTAACTAAAATACACGAATTAAAAAAATCTATGAAAATCCAATTTGACATCAAATGACCAATTTTTATAATTATATAACCAAAATATCATGGCCTACATCAAAAATAATTATTTTTACATTATAAATTTAAAACTGCTGCTATGATTATTACCACAATAAATTTCATTTTAGCTCACATCATGAAAACAAGATGTAAAGATAATATGAAAATAATGACATTAAATTACTTTCATTCGAGAGTTTTTCATTACAATGTGTCTCAAAATATATCTAAATTTCCAGGTCCAAAAATAATTATTTATAACATTTGGTTAAAATATAATAGATTAAATATACAATCAGAAAGTCATTTAAATAGTTCACATGCTTACTGGTATATATATTTTTCTTTGTAACCTATATTACACTCGTAAAAATATTGATTCAACATTACAAGTAACATTAATCTGAGTGACAAGAAATCTCAGCCCAATGACACTCGTAAAAGTAGAATTAGCCTATAAAGTATTTCTCCAAAGTTTCAATATTTGCTTTAATAAAGTTACTAACACATAAAGCATTAGTCAGTTCAGAATAACATTCATTTCATCATTGATTATGTTTAGCGTCAATTAATTTTAATTTTAAAATTATAAATTTTGAATTAAAATTACTGCCATATCCCACTCTCCCTAGCGGTTCTTTCTTTATTTCATTGTATGGTTAGTAGGCAGTCAACCATAATTACTCTTTCGAGTCCCAAGAAAACTGTTATTATTTTGCTTGCGTACCAACCACTTTGGCTTCCTTCAGGGCTGATGATTCCGGTCTTCTTTATTCTTTTGCTAATGTTTTACCTATGGACTGGAGTTTTATAGGTAGCTAGAAATATGTCCGTAAATCATTGTTCATCAGCTTTAAAAAACTTCAAACAATTGTGCAAGATTGTGCAATGTTGCGTTGCACACTGTACAAAATGTTGCGTTTCAATTCGGAAGAAAGGAGCTTCGATATCCAAAAGAGATACATTGGAATCCTATTTTCCAAACATGAATTCATCTATCATGTCGCCTCTATGTCTTCATTTATCTAGTTTCGTATTAATCCTTTCTTCAATGACTTAATAATATTTCAATTTCAATTTATTTTTGACCATAATAAAAAAATTCATAACTTGTTAACAGTTAAACCAATTTCAATTAAAAATCAAAAACAATACAATAATGAAACTTTGCAAGTGACAAATAATGAATTGGTAAACATTACGAGGTTAGAAGAACTGCAATATTCTAATTATTTCTTTATGTACCTGGGAAATTTTCAATCCGCCTCCAGATTATTCAATAATTTTATCGATATTATTATCGTACAGATATTATTTTCCTTTTCTTAAAAATTTCTTAAACATTTTTCCACGATTTGGCACGAGTAGGGCTGTAGTGACAATAAAATTACATAGCTGTATAAATGTATAAATTGAAGAATTTTCCACGAAAAATTCCTTAGAAAAATAAATTTCTGAAACAAACATTATTTCTAGATAAAAAAAAATTATTTTGTGTATATTAAATTTGGTGTAACATTCAATAATGATTTAAATAACATTTAAATTTGAATATGTTAGATGTTCCATCCAAATATTAGAAATTTTCTAAAAGCATTTCAAATATAATCCAATATTAAACAAAGCAAGTTTCATTAATTCGCTCTTAGCATCAGACTCATTAGACCTCGGTCGACTCGAATACCAAATGCCTAATTAACATCAAATTCACTTTACGTATTCCCTCCGTCTAAAAAGTCTTTTCAAATAAGTATTCAATTTAGTGAAACTAACACGATTAGTTTTGTGATTAGTACTGTCAGATTAAATCAAAACTTTACAATTACGTGGTTTAAAACTGAGTAAAGTTAGGAGTTTCAGTAAATTTACACAGTTGAATTACTTTTTGGAACAATATTTTGAGCTATTTTGTTAATTATATTGTTATTGAAAAAGGAACTTTTTCCATAACAATATAATCAACAAAATAGCTCAAATTTTTCAATAACAATATATCTCAAAACGATGTACCGTAAATGTTCCAACGAACTACTTGTATTTTCTTTATTTTATATATTTCAGTACGCTACTTAATCCTTTTTTTTTGCGACCATTTGACCCATTTTCGTGCAAAAATTTTATTTGTCCATTTTTTGTGCTTGTTATTTATCCTGTATTACCCAGAATATTACGAACTAAAGATGAATTCAATATCAAATATATCTCATTGAAGTTAGGATAGGCGTTAGGATAGGCGATCCTGCATTTAATAAACATAAATATATATTCATATATATATATATATATTCACATATGTACATGTGCACATACACATATTTTTACACGGGCAATTTTTTACTCTCCGTCTTTTGGATTCCCTACAATAAGTGATTCGAGACTGTAAATAGGTACACTTGTGTATGCAATTGCATTTACTCATGTGCCTATTTACTTTGTTAGATCAGTCAAACTTAGTAGAGACAAGTCCAACGAGTCGAATTATTTTTATTATTACCACCTCCCGGTTTCATTAATGTACTCTGATTTTGTAAAGACCAAATTAATGTCGCCCTTAATGGTATCTTATTAGATTATTATAGATAAAAAAATCATACAAATTCAGTCACCGCACCTATGCTGTTCAGTATTGAGAAATCCTGTGGTGTACCTTCAATTTCCATGGCCAAATTTCAATAAAATTATCTTGGTACCCTACTGGTTGTCCAATATTTCCAAATAAAAAGGAATTATCCAAGTCGCTTCATTATTGCCGAAGGTGTAAGGTAACAGAACCTCCTCCTTTTAGAAGTCTGTTTAAAATATCTTAATCATCTAATCTTGATCATAATTTTTATGTAGTTGAGAGCAAAAATTTAAATCGTTGTTTTCACAATCAGAGGAAATACATTACAAACTGACAAAAATTTTGGTAATGAGAAAACCTAACGTCAATGTTGTACGTAACAGAAGGACAATATTTGAGATCACTTGATTAACTAAATTTAAACGTGAACAATAATAGCATCTTAAAATAATTAGTTTTGTTGGCATATATCGATGATATAATAGTATTTTAAATATATTTTTTTTGTCAAAATTACCCTTCATGATGATAGTAAGTAGCTTCAAAATAAGAAGAGTCATGTATTCATATTATAAATAACATCAACGCAAACATCAAAACAGAAATATGAATTTTATAGTTATTAATGAACTATATCGTAGGCGAAAAATATTACTGAGAAATATTGTATGAGGTACAAATATTTTGCATTACAAAAATTTCACCAGAAATCCAATTCGAATAGCAATAAAAATACGAAAAGTAAAATACATTGTCTGGTTGATCTCTAGTTTAATCTTAACCCATAAGTTTATTAATACAAATTAATTTTATTATTTAGAAACACAGTGCCATCTTAAAGAAAACGTTTAGTGACAATAGGTAATTATTAGAATTGCAGTAATAGATAGATGTTAATATATCGTTGGAACCAAAACTCAGGCTTTGCTTTAATTATCATTATTGCAGTAATATTATATTAGTGGTAATTTATAATATTAAGTAGCTTGTGGATAAAAATCACTTAAAAGAATTTTATTTGGATATAGTTTTCAATGACTCCGAAACTTGAAAACTAATATTATCAAAGAAAAACCTTCTTATACTACTTGAATTTGAGAAATCAATTAGGATTGTTTTTATTACTTCTTCGATGAATAATTCTATCCATGGATTTGTCTTGTAGAATATAAATGAAATAACAGGATAATGAACTTATTTCTTAATTATTTCTTACTTTTCTCAATGATATAATATCACGAAAAAGGAATAAATGTTTAATAAAAGTGTTAAACATGCAGAGGAATTGCGTAAAGTTTGTAAGGCAAATGCATTTTTGATCAAAATAGAACAATTGAATGTTAGGCAAACATTTTGTATTTATCAATTTTTATAGCTATAGTACACAAATCGTCAAAAGAAAGGTAAAAGTAAATTCTTCAAAAATTAATTCGAAAACTAAAAAACTGTATTAATAATATGTTTGTACCTCTGTCATTTACACATTAATTTACCTTAGGTTAGGTAATATAAAAATATGAATCCCTCGTTAAAACCAACACCTCATTTTATTAAAATTTCTGAATGAATTAGGAAACGTTTCCTTATGTACGGGCTCCACACATCCTGGGCTAATTAATTCTTGACGCCTGTAACGAACGTAATCCATCTTATTTATTTAATGTATATGTACTGAAGATTCAAGATAATTGACTCCCTACGTTAACAAGACTGAATCGTATAACCCTATTACAAACCTACTACTCGTAAACAAACATTTGACGCAGTTTGGCTCCGAAGAGAATCTTATAGAGCTTTTAATAACATGTTTTCATTTTTACATTCAAAAATAATAAGATATTCATTTTAAGTATAATCTGCACGGTTTCGATTGATATTAGGCTTAAGATTTTTTACGATGACCTTTTAATAGCAAAAAAATGGATTTTCTCCCTAATTGATTGTATTCTAAAATTCGTATAGATCATCTCACATAAATCATATTCGCATAAAGATAAGCATTAAAGGTTGTTTTAGGTTTAAATAATACCGTATTGTAATCACAGGTTTAAGATTTTCCTCGTAATTTTACTTGCATATTATATGTCGTTCGTACGTGTATTTTGTCAAAGTAGCAAAAATTATAGTTCGGCCTGACTATATAGCACGGAGATAAGCTGTAGATTGAAAATAAAATTTACGTGATGGAGAGATTTTTAGTATAAATACTGACAGTTGAATACAAAATAAAATTCAATAAATTCTAACCAACATGCATACAAAGCCAGAACAAACAAAGGTCGAACAAGAGTGTGGTCAAGTGATCTAAAACCATTACATAAAAATAACAAGTTAAGTAGAAATAAAATTCAAACCTAGTCAGCTTTCAGACATACTTAGGCACTTTAGTGGGTTAGGTATTTAAAAATAAAAATATCACTGGAATAAAAATAAAATAAGAATCTCAAAAGCTATAAAGTTTAGAACTAGAGCAATATTTTTAGTAAAAATTAAATTCCCAGGAATGCTGTTTTTATAATCTTGATAATTTTGACTTAGAAAATTTCAGAGCTAGGAACAATGTATTTATTTTTCTCGCATATTTTCTACAATATTTACAGAACTTCATTATATAAAACAATCAAAAATTAATTTTGATTCATTATAACTTGGCCCTATTCTGCCACCAACACGTAAGGATGATGAAACGACGATGTGTTACTTAATTTTAAGATTCTATATAGCCAAATTTAACCTTGAATGCTATAAAACTTTTAATGAGTGTATCACTTTATCGACATGAGAAGTTTTCAATGTCCGGTTATCATAAACATATTTTTCGCTGAAAAACGCCTTCTTTTTTTTTACGTGAACAAAGTTTAAATTAAACAAATAAATAAGTTGATGAAATAAAACACGTTCAATCCTAAAAGGTATATTTTCCACGGGTTCCGGTTATTGGCAAAGAGCAAAATCACTTTACGAACTATGTTACACTGTGAGTTGATTTTGCACAGTGGGAAATGTGTTATAAAATGAATTAATTTTCTCTCATTAGAGATGTTTAATTTTAAACTTGACTATACTTCAGTCATTTTGTGTACAAGTCCTTAACTTACCAAGTTTATAACAAAAATACCATCATAATAGCACTTTCAATAAGGAGGGTTCCATATCAGCTAGAGCTGTATGTTCTGCCTTTTCCTAATACACCATCATAACTACAAACAATATTTTGAAAATATGTCTAGAAGTCCATTTCACTACGTTTACCACGCTAGGAGCACCATTGGTATTAAAAATATTTTCTATACAAATAAAGTTTTGTGAAAATGGTATACATTAGTTCAATAAAGACGTGATATCAAAATGTTTTCCTGCTAAATAATTTTTCTCATATCAGTAATAAAATATACAAAATTTAATATGTATAAACCGCAAAATAGATAAAAACCGGTAATATATATATCGGATCACGCATGGAGTATTTATATTTATTTCTTTGTTGTCTGCAGTATAGAAATTATTGAAATAAGTTAAAAAATATAACATAATTAAACATTAAAATGGTTAATAGTATCTCAGTGTCACTTTAAAATACATATCCAGTGATTCTCTTGGAGATGAGGTGTATTATAACACCTACAGTACACGCGCGACCTACTATAGTAGACCAGGGTAAATCTTTTTACAGTTATTTTTTTTTACGATAAAAATTAGCGATTCCAAGTAAGCCTCGTATATTTGCCACAACCTCAGTAACTCGCGCGAGCCCCACACGTACGGACGTACAAGCAATTTGGCACCACAAACGCGGGCCTACTAAAGTGGTCCGTTCGTGAATTGCTGTACCAAAAGAATAATAGAAGAATAGAGAGAAATCTAGATAAGTGTATTGTCAACTTATAACGCTATAATAATGTTTTCTATTTATTTATAAACTATAAAATAAATGTAATTAAAAATTAATATAATTTTTTTACATATTTTAGTATGTTTTTATACAATTACGTCATGGATGAATCAAAAGTGGAAAAGCGGCGGCGTGAGCTAAATACTGAAGATTAAGAAGCAGTTGAAAGTGAAGATCATGAAGTTCGGCCAGAAGCAGACTTACAGGTACGCGAGTCAGACTCCATGAAAATGAAAAGTAAAGATTGAGTGAATCTGACAAATCGACGAACGGAACTATTTGGCACGAATATATACCACCAGTAACGCAAACTCGACCCCAAAACCAAATAAGACTATCTACAATACATTATGTTGCATCTACCAATCCCGATACAAACGAAGAACGCAAGTCTAGGATCGTTACTTTTTATAATCGCACTAAATGTGGTCTGGACATCCTAGACAAAATGCGCCAGCAGTATAGTGTTCTGGGTAACAGCCGTCGATGGCCACTAACAATATTTTTTTGTTTAATGAACATTGTTGGAATCAACGCTTTGGTAATCAATCAAATGAACACCACTACCGAAAAAAAATTATTAGGCGTAACTTTTTGCACGAATTGTCCTGTAATTTAATAAAACCAATTTTGGTTCACCGGGTATCCATTACAACACTTCCCCCACAATTAAAATTCAAGATAGGCGCACCATTGGGCAGCACAGGTCAAGGATCCCAAGAGTCTCAATATGATTTGACTCCAAAGATAGGACGAGTTGGTGCATGTGGGAGCTCGAAATCGGTCGACAAAAAAGTGGTGCAAGACCAGCAATAAATAGATTTGTCCCAACAACCAAATCGTAATATATCCTGAATGCTACGAAAATAAATTAAATATCAATTAAGTTTAGTTTTCAGTTAAAAAAAATTCGAAATTCACTAAATTGTTAATTGTTCACTATTCTATATAATTTCCCTAAAAAGTAAGGATGTAAAACTAAGTATAATAAAAAAATTTCATTCCATTTATTGTTTTAATGAAATAATTATGAATATTTTATTGATATTTTAAAATAGCCTCATATAGTAGGCCACGCATGTACTCAAGTAAAACAAGGTGCGCGTGTATTGTAGTATTCAAAAAACAATATTTTGGGAATTTGAATACACGCGATCTCTGCTTGCAAAATGGCACGTACATTAGTGTGAAACTGTAGAAATTAGAAGAGTATGACAAATAAGCATGGAGACATAGACTGACGAATATATAAGGGTTACGAAGGATGCCAAGCTATTATGAACACGTTTTCCCCATTTAGCTACCGAACCATTACAACGAACAGATTTTTCACTGTCTAAACTTTCACTCTCATGGTTTCTGCTACTATTTGGAGATTTATCTTTTTATTTGAAATTAAAATTAAGGACGGACTTTACATTATTTACAAGTTATTTAAATTACTGGTATTTAGGTTTATACAAATAAGCAAAGAAGGAAGTGTTTAAATAATTATCACAGTGTACGACACGATATATTAAGAATATAAATTTTCATATAACGTAGACGGTTGAATTGACCTTTTAATGCAGATCTACAAGTTAATCGTAAATTAGTCGTAATTAGAAGATTGAAGAATTGTGGCAACACAATTTTTCCATTTTGTTGACAGGGATAAGTTTAAAGAAATGAATAAAACCTCCTTCAAAACCGAACCTGGCAGGAGAAGAGATCACAGATACAAAAAACATATGTCGGAAGGGTTAATTAACTTTTGAGTAAAGTTCTGTAAAATGTTAGTCATGGTTGAGCGAAAGATAATAAAACCTGACTTCACTAGTTGGAGTTCATATCATGCTGTGGGAAAGAGGAATAGACGATATTTTTACAAATTTTTTCATATGATATGAAAAAACATATTTTAAAAAACGTTTATTTTATTGAATATTTTGCGGGTCATGATTAATTCTTATAAAAAATCAATTTCAGAAATTTCATAGCTGATAATTTTGTTTGTGAAAAAATGTTTTAAACTATTTGTTCACCTAATTAATATTTGGAATACTTTTTTGCTTATATATATATATATATATATATATATATATATATATATATACATATATATATATGTATATGTATACAAAACACTTTTTTTTAAATACTTATTACATTGGCTTCCGACTGTGCACTACGTAGCTCTCGAGGTCACGCTAAGCAATTGACTTCGGGCAACCCTAATCGATTACTACAGGGCGCAAATCACTCTTCGGTACTAATATTGAAGGGGTTTTATATTATTTACCTTCGGGGACATGTTTATATGCTGCCTTTGCGACTTATAGTATAAAAATACTTTTTAGCTTCCATGCCGGGGCTACTCGAGTCCAATGATGAGGATTGAGTCCTGCCGCCTCAGTACCACTTTTGCTCAGGACTTCTTCGACGAGGCTCCTGTGAAGACGTAGGAGATTTGGGATAGCTGAACTATCAGTAAAATCAACGCCTTTCCGTGCGATGCAGTCATGTTCCTACGACAGGGATGCCCCACTATCGGCAAAACGTGAGAAATAAAATTGAACCTGTTCGCGAACGCCTACCTCACTTAATACCATTTATGTGCAAAATAAAGTGATAAATAAATTTGTTACGAACATTAAATAGTCCTAGTTTCAATCTAAAAACATACATATACATGCATCCATGAAAGCTTATTTAAGTATACTACATATATACCGATATATGAATAATATTTCCCACTGTTGACTTCAGCATATTCAGTTTTTCACGCCTTCGTATGTAGTTATCAATTTACGTCCTTTATATGGTACAAGGTGCTAACTTTATAACGTGCTTTTCTATGTATCTCTATATACTTGCATATCAATTAACTTGTTAACTTCATTGCTTACATCAAGCCAAGTCAAACCAGTTAAAACTTGTGAAGTTTACTCCTCTCCACTGGAGAGTGCCCAACACCATCTTTTGGTTCCTTCACCAGTCACTACTAGTAACCAAAGGTCACGTCAGAAAAGTCAAATTAGCTCAAACTTACTTAATTTCACTAATTACCATTGAGGAGTTCCTGTTGTCACCTTCCAGTTCCATCATCAGATTCAGTTGACCACTTGTGACTAAAAAACTCATCAATAAAATAAAATGACGGCCAACACGATGAATTTACTCATTATTTAGGAGTTTCTGTCACCATCTTCAGGCGCCATAATCAAATCTTGGTCGCTATTTTTGGCTAAAGGAATCGTCAAGGCAAGTAAAATGAATCCAAAATTGATGAATTTAGTCTTTGTCTTTCAGGAGTCGAATCATCACCAACTTCCTCATCAGAGCGTGGTCATAACGTATGATCTTCATAATTATAAAAATATTGCTCCTTAATCAAACTCTGTATCTCAAAGAGGTACTTTTACCCTGATCCGTTGGGAAGTTTCTTATGACGTCTCTGTAATCCATCATATGATCTTGACCATATTTTTAAAAGACTTATTTTAAACCATTTCTGTCTAAACGGAAAAATAATCATGAAAATCGTTCAACGTGTCTCCAAGTTACGACTGCACATACATTAAATAACTACATGCGCATCGACTTGGGAACCGTTTTTGAATTCGCTTAAAAATTTTGTTGAAATGAACAACACATATGAAAATAAACTATTCTGATTACTTGCATCGCAAGTAACAAAAAAACATTTATTAATTGGAAAAGTTTGAAGCCCTCCGTTTATTATGAACCACAATTTGTTTCACTTTTTATCCCATTGACCTAACATAAATATCAAGGTATCAGTGGAGTCAAAATTTTATGTTATCTTCAATTTACTATTTTTTTTTAATCTTTTCATGCAAAGGGAGGACTTGCGGATGCCAAAAATAATATCTATAATGTTTTAGGAAAAAAGTAATATGTTAAAGGAATTAAATAATTCGACAGTATTTGGGATCACAAATCATTTGGTTACAAATGATTGAAATTTGAAGACTTGACGAAATTTTGTTCTTTTTTAATTAAAAGCTGTTTTAAAAATCTGTGATTCTTAATTAAAGACTTTTTTGAAAGGCTGTTGCAAAAAATTGATCTCACTATTTAGTAATGTTACTATATGTAAATAAAAAAGGGAGAAAAATTTAGTGTTAGCATTTTAAGACGAAAAGTTTTTAATTAGGTTATATGTTGTCAAATTATTTTCCTCTTTTGTTTAATAAAAAGGAGTGATATGATAGGAGTCCCTATTATGTGCGGATCAAATTAAGTCATATTAATGTAGTTTATATTATGGCTAATACTGCAACGTAATGCATGCTACATACTAATCGACTATTTAATTATTTATATATTGATATATTTTAAAAGATTTTCAGAAATTTTCAATACGGGGTCAAATTTTAACCATTGCATAAATACTACAAACTTTGTTAAAATAGTTGAAACAAATGTTTTAAATTTAATTATTTTTAATACACACATTTCGTTGAATTATATTAAATATATATATTACTAATAGATATATGGCTTAAGTCAGTAATAAAAACCACCAGAAAATCACCATATTTCTAAACACATTAAAACGTTTATTGATATTTTAGTATGCTGTTTCATAAAGTTCCGCACGCACACACAACAACAAACGCGTATACAGGTACCCACACAAGCACTCGCATAGGCGTAAATACACACGCACGCACACAGACACACGCGCAAGCACTCGTCACATGCGCATATATACATGCAACGCACACGAACACGTGTGTACACGTGATCGCACGTGCCATATTGACAGGGTTGTTGAAAATTAGTACTAAATAGCCTTTATAAATTTTTAGATATCATATTAGTCTTTAAGCAATTATAATTGCAGTTTTAAATCGACAATTTAATTTAAAAATTATATCAAATTACGCGATTAGGGTTTTGTACTTAAAAGATAAACAAACTCCCAAAGCCCAAAAAGAAACCCAATGACAAGAGTTTGGGATCTATCTGTCCGCATGTAATGACTGTTTTTCCCAGCGACTTCTATTGTTGACGAAATTAACACAGTTGTAGCATTTTTATACTCGTCTGTATGTAAATCCTACATTTAGAGAATTTTACAGTTTTATTTCGAAATGGGTTCAGAAGTTAATTAGTATTATCGCTATTTATCGATTATTTTTATTTCCAACTTTCTTTATATATATATATATATATATATATATATATATATATATATATATGTATATATATATATATATATGTAAATATATATACAACACACAATATACTTGAATTTATTTCTATTCTCTCCATAAAATGTTATGCTAATAATTATTTTGTTTGAAAAAGTATACTATAAAAGTGGTTCCATATAAATGAACAACTTCGCTAGTATACTGGTCTACGGTGATGATCTGATAATGAGGTCCAAAAGTTAATAATAGAACTCCTTAACTGATGGTAGTTAATCCATTGCGATTCAAGATTTTTCCTGCTGCTAGTTGTAATTTTGCAAAATAACTTCACCATCGACCAGGTCAGAGTCTGATTATTGATTCTGGGAATGACAAATGGAACTCCTTAACTGACAGTGGTAAATCAACGGTGATTTAAGATATTTGTTACTGGTAGTTGTTTCTTTGGAAATTAACTACACTAACTAATTTAACTCCTTAACGCATGGTCCTAAATCAACTATGATTCAAGATATTAACTACTAGTAATAGTTGCTTTGCAAAATAATTACACCATCGTTCAGATGAGGATCTGATGATGAGATCTGGAGATGAATAAGGTAACTCCTTAACGGATGGCCAAAAATAACCATGATTAAATATATTGGTTACTGGTAGCAGTTATTTTGCAAAATAACTACGCCATCAACCAGCTCGGATGTCAAATTCTGGAGAAGAACATTGTAATTCTTTAACGATGGGAGTAGATCGATCATAATTCAAGATACTTGTTATTGGCGGTTATTAATTTGCAAACTAGCTACACCGTCAACTACATAACATCTGCCTCAGCCGTCAAAAAATTGTTATTTCAACCACGCCCAAAGGTTACTCGCGCCATATATATTTCAATTTGAACTGGACTGTTATTGTAATTACAAAATCAGACATCGACTATCTCGAAAAATGCTCACATTTTTCATCTCTTAAAAACAACCAACGAAAGTAAATTTTTATTTAAAAAAATTTTTAATCTTGCTTTACGTGTCAAATTCAAAAACAAATAACAATATTAATAATAGAAGTGATGTAATAATTTTTTAAATTAGTAGAGAAATAAATTTGTGTCAATAAAAGTGTTGAGTAATACAATAAATTGTATGTAAATATCCTATAATAATATATAGACTTACAAGTGGGAGTGATTGGAACGTTTTTTACGCAATTTAACCTATAGTAGCCAAAATTTGTAAATTAATTTTAAACTTATTTGAATTTATATTGTCCTCAATACAAAACACGATACGCACGAATTCCATTCGACTTTGTCAGTTTTTTGTGTATGTTACCACGCTGAGCTGGCTTCTTTTAGAGAATAACGTGAAAAGTTCTGTATTTGATTAGTTAATTTCCATTTAGTCGTTTGGTCCTATGTAACATTTCAATGTAAATAAAATTGTACCCACTATCAATAGCATAACAGCTTCTCAAGTGGCATGTCAAAAATATTTTTTTTTGGAATCACTAGACCATTAAAGAACAACTCCATATATAACCTAAATATTTTAAAGACAATTTACAATTTACATATATAAATTTGTTATATTTATCATAATTTTTTAGATATTTAGATTTTCTTTATTTCTCAATCGACACCTCTACAAACAAGTTTTCTAATAATCTTATGTCTTTCCTTTGTATTTTTTAATGCCAGTACATGCTACAATCACCTATCCATTTCTTTCCTTTTTAGTTTGCAATTTTCCTCGAGTTATATGATCAAAATATCACGTCACTTGCTTCGTTTCTTGGCACTAAAAGTTAGATTAATAATATAAATTTTTAATATAGAAACTTTTCACGAGATACGAAGTAAACAATATAAAACAACTGGGAAAATTGATATGTATTTTTGTACATTTCCATATATGTAATGGCACTATAATAATACGTACATTTCCATATATGTAATGGCACAAAATGTAATCTGCCTAACAAACAATAGTTTTTCTATAAGCGATTTATACATATTTTAAAAACAAATAAAACTTCTTAACGCCCCTAAATTTGTTATGAGTCACATTTGGTTTCGTGTAAGCATAATGTAGGTACATTTAAAACCCTTAAAGGGTCGTTACAACATATATTAAATTAGTTTACTTCATCGTAACTTCCAGCGTCACGCTTCTTACAGGTGAGCGACGCGAATACCAAGTACTGAACTAATTTTAAATGCCCATCAGGTCTCCCCTCTATTGACAATCTTCCCGTTCAGATAATTGTTTAGTTTGGTAAAACTAATGGGACTTTGAAACAGCCACTTCAAATTACTTCTTGACGATATTATGATTTAGAATTATGAGTTAAATTTGAATATATTATGAGTTAAATTAGAACAAATAACATAAGCTTACAAATTAGAAGTAAAATGAAATAAAATAATCGGACTTTGAGGTTGCTGTCTGCTTTTTAGTATTTGCTGGTGTTATTATTCTGACATCTAGAAATGCAAATTATGGAATTAATTCTTTGTTATTTAATATATTTTTTGAAGCTGTAATACTTAATAAAGATCGAAATATTTCACTATGCAGTTAAACTTTCTATATGAAACCTCTTTGAAATAAAAAAATTACAAACCGGTAGATGAATGGATGGGTGAGTGTTTTAATATAGGTTCCATGGTTTATATTTTAAGTATCAACCAAAAAAATTGTAAAACTTTAGGAATGTTTTAACCCAACATGCCCTTTAAAATAATCCTGCTACGCTTCACATTTTAAATGCCCTTTATTGTCCCGTACCCCTTACCATATTTTATTGTCCCGTTTTTTGTTTGTCTTCCGAAACAAAATAAAATATTTTATCATTTTATTGCGTTACAAACAACGCATGAAACATTATTTCAAATTCACTATTGACGAAACATTATTTCACATTCGAGCAATATCACTGCTATTGCAGATACCTTTGTCACTGCTACTGTATGATATCTTTGCTGTCAAATAGTATGTTCAATTTATTAACTCAATACCAAGCTATCCTTAAGATATACTCCTTTATATAAAAAAACAATTATTCGAATTTGGTTAGAAACGACGAAATATCGCGGGACTATTTTATTATAGGAATACTTTCTCGTTTTCCTTTTTCGAAGCTGGCTGTTAGAGCGTTCGAGTCAGTAAGATATATAAAAAAGGCCGCCATAAATATGATAAAAAATAGTTTAAAACCCAGCCACTTAATATCTACTTTAATTATATGAATAATTTGCTTTTCTTCCATTTTAGATAATATAAGTGTAAAATATGATATGTAGCCAAACTGCATAATATTTACGACAGAATGAAATTTAATCTTATATGATTAAAGATAAAAAAACATAAAAATGTAAATTCTATTTGTGTTTATGTGAATTAGAAAAATTACTGCATTTCATTGCAAAATAATAAGGTTATGATGAATAATAGATAACTTGCAAAAAATTACACTAAAATCAAAATTCACCACACGAATGCAGCAACTATGAAACATAGCTGGTTAAACCCACAAATATTTTAAGTAAAACAATGTCATATTTCTCAAAACATGTTATGATAATGTTAAAAAACTAACTATCACAAATAGGTAAGGGAAATAACAAGTCAAAATTTACTTAAGTGAATTATTTATTTTTTTATAATTTCTATCATCGCACAGATATCATGTTGAGGTTGATTCATACCGGTGAGTTTTCTGGATGAAATACATCCAGAAAACTCAATAGTCCTTATTAAGACTCCCAACTTAAGTGCAGTATTAATGAGGTTCAAAAATGCAATAGATTTATAAAAACCGTTAGAGACTTATTCTAAGGATGTGTAATATTATGTATTAGCCATCGTCTAGGAAAATTGGTATTGCATGTTGGGAAAGAAAAATATAATTAAGTAAGACTACCAGCGGATATTTGGGAAATGAATGAGTGTGTAAATAATAAATGAGCATTATATGTGAATATTAACTACATGATAGCCGTTTTATCATTCTTAATAATATAAAAATTGAAAACAAAAGGACTATCAGGATTAATAATAAGAAAAATAAAATAATATCATAAAATAATTACATAGCAAGTGACGAAGTCATACATGTTATGACAGAAGAAGCAAAAATAAATCGAGACAAAGACATGCATTTTGAAAGTGGCGATTACCTCATAGGATATCCTCATTGCAGGATAGCAGATAGGAAGCAGTGCAGGATAATATTGTGGTGTCAATTTATAAATTTCATTTATTTTGGTTATTTCCTACCTAACCTACCTGAAATGTGATAATTGAAACTTACATATTTTTTAAATACGTTACTAACAATATGACATGCTCTAAAACGTTTACGCATTCTATACTTTCAATAGATGACGAAGGCGTTTTTAATAAATATTTTTTAAATTATCTTAACCAAATTAGCTAAATACAGTGATGAATTCCGGAATTCCGATATTTATTAATCAGTTATTTTAAATTAAGTAGTTCCCACATTATTTTATGATTTCAGAAACCTACTCTTTAATGGAACAGATTTTCAATTTCAAAAGCGATGCATATTATACCCCGATAAATATCGCTTCATATTTTTATTAAATTGTTATCAAATTAAGCGGGTACTGATTTCTATATCAATTAATAAATTCTACCTTGATGTTATATATCATGCTGTTTCTCTAGTAAAACTGAAACATCTGCATTGTTTAGGCTACTTTTCCTGACAAGTCACGAAATTAAATAATCTTCGTTTTAAATGCAGTGAAAAATTTGTAACGATATTAAGAAAGCATATTTAATGCAAATTATTTGTATTTCAACTCATTTATTAAATTATAAATTATATTTTAAATCAAAATCAATAAATTCAATAAAATTTTTATTTACAAATTTCAAAGTTTAATTCTAAAATGACCCTGATTATAATGCAGGCCTCTAACGATTGTGCAAGATACACGGGGACTCTGACACATTAACTTAAAGATATCACGGGATGGGACAACGTTTGGAAGCTGTTTATGCCATGCAAGGAGCATTCATTTTATTGAAACCAAATTTTCAGATAAAAATAATAAGTTTAGACAGAAATAAAGTTTTACCAAAACAAAATCAGTTCCTCGTGGTATTTAAACCGGTTTTTAATAAAATAAGCTTCAAGGGCCAGCTTAGCTGCCAACCATTTTAATATTTACTTCGCTCCATCATGCTGAAGTTAACTAACATCCTGCTCCTTATTCCATTAATCTAAAGGCTATTATTAACTCGATTTGTTTTCGTATTTTCTTTGAAAACTTAGTCATTTTCCAATTAACTTTAATAAGTATCTACTAGCATTTATTTTCTTTTTAAATATATGATTATGTGAAATCTATGATTATAACTCCGAATAATGATTTTATTTTTACTTTCTATTCTTAATCTAAACTTCTAAATGGAAGCAAAAGTAAAAATTACGGTCATCTTCTTAACATAACGCAAAATGAAATACCTCCACAAATCGAGTTTTTTTAAACGGCATTTGATCGAAGAGTTACGAGATTGTGAGATTTTAATAAAAAAAAACATTTTTCTCTCCAGAGTATATTTCCTGTTAATTTACGTACGAGTACGTGAAAAATTTTATTGACTATTTTTCTCTGCAATGTGCAGAAAACTTTATGACAAAAGTAAGTGTGAATTACATATTAATGTACTTTGGTCAAGCGAGGGACAAAAAGTTTATTGAAAAACATTTTGATATGAAAATGATATAAACGAGTTTTATGGAAATATTTCCAAAGAGTTAGTTTTTATATAAATAAGCATCAGAATGTATTATAATCAATAGAAAAATAAATAAAAATTTATATCATATCAACCCTGTCTTCAAAATAAAACCTTCAAATCATATCTCGCTCTCGATAATAATAAATTGACTCATATTCGATTCACTACATCGACATCCTCAAGAGATCACGACATTTTAATAAAAGTTAAGTGATTCAACTAAGCAATAGAAAGATTATTGGAAAATTCAATTCTTTTAAACTTTATATTGAATTAGTCCTCCTTTAATAACTACATTTACTTGTTAAAAACCCACTTTGGATTAAAAACCCGCGCTCAACTACCAACAATGTTTTAATATTTACGACGGTATCGCTTCTTTTTCCATTACCCGCTAAAGAGTATTTATTAACGTTGTTCCACTTTTACTATTTTATTTTAAAATTGAGTCACTTTCGATTAGCATTTATAAAATTCTATTAAAATTTGTTTTTATCTTTACTTCCGTGTTGAATTAATTTAGCTAAATATATGCTACGTATATGCCTATTGTTATTCTGATTAAAAATAAAATGTTTATCATCTAATTAGTAAATCATGAATTAAATAAGAGTTAATAAAATGAATTTCAAAGTTTAATATGAATTAACACTTATCATCAAAAAATATTTTGAACTTGAAAAGCTTTAATGTAAATCATGTTTTAAATTCAGAAAAATTTTCATCCTAATTTCAAATACATATATATTATTTTAATTAATGTTGTATGTTTTATCTGCTGATAACTTTTGGACGAACGCCATAGTAAACTATGCATTAATTTATTTAAAGTAAAAAGAAACCATTTGGGGGTCAAATAAAATTTCAAAGAAATGAAAACTTTCTTCTTTTATATTTTGTATTATTAATGTTAGTTTTGTCGTCTATTAATATACAAATAAATAAATTTCTACAATAAATGTGAGGACCCCTCATATTTATTTAAGAAATCTATTTATTTCACATATAATTCTTAAACGTCAAGTACCAAATTATATTTCATTCGTATTGTAGAAATTGTTCATATAATTGAGTGTACAATATTTATATTTTAGCTCGAACTTTTTACGAATAAATAAATAAATGAAATTTTCAAAGAACAAATAGTAAAGATAACAGGACATAGAAAGAGGATATAAGCTTCTAATATGGATTATTCAACCAAAGTAAATTTATTTATTCTTTAATCTTGGACACAATGGAAGAATTATAAATAAACAATTGATAAAAGTGATGTTGAAAGGATGTATAGCAATGTTCCTATACGTGCTGAAAGACAGGACATAATTTTTTTCTTCCTTAATATGGTTACCTTCCATCTCCCATATAAAAAAATAATATATTGTCGTAAATGTTATTCTCGTAAATTTTTGAAATATAAACATGCACAGACAATAAAATTTAGAGTCATGATAAATGTGACATGTTTTTCTTTTGTTTGCATATCAAAATGTTTAGGTAGATAATATTACGTAAACTTACATCACATTAGTTAATTTTTCTGGTGTACTTATATCTTTTGTCAATTGTAATACGTTAAACTATTTAAATTTTCACACCATAAGAACCGTATAGGTAAATTTTATTGAAATCAAACTAAATATGGTTTTTCTAACGAATCTTGTTCTGCTCCATATGGAAAACAGTTATGTCTTATATATACTTGGAGGCTTCTTGAGTGTACTAATAAAACATAAAAACTATCTACATTTGCTGTGTGCGCTGTAACATCGAGGTTTTTAAATATTTATTATACTTTTACGCTAATATAATCTACGTGAGAACTGTCAAATGTAATTTTTTTTCTATTTTTTTAAAAACGATTTAAAATGATCATTAAGATCTCTTGCCTATTTCTATTACCATTAACTATTATTATATGAATACAATAGTTGAGTTCAATTTTGCAAGTACAGTGCCTTTATTGAGTCCTTCCCTTCAATAATTTCTTTAACTAAGTTTTAGTTTAAAAAAAAGGTAATATTTATATTTGTTAAAATGTCTGGATATTCACTAATCATTAATTACTATCCATGCGCATTTTTATTCCTAATGTTCCTTGCGTTTAGATATTTTCTCCAAAATAACATGTGATTTGATTTATTGGGTGTATTTTTAAAAGTTATCAGTTATATTCTCCTTTCTATAAAATCGGGAAATCCGATAGTTCAAACTTTGAATTTGCTACCTTCAACTATTTCCCCTAAAGATTTCTTCGTTAATTACTTTTGAAAAGCAGATTGTGACATTTATGGCAAATCTAATATCTAATCGAAACACAATCTATAATGCTACTACAGTCATATATGTTTGGCAAAAAAATATTTTTAGCTCCACTAAATATTTTAGATATTCGCGTATAGAACAGGGCCATAAAATAATTATATTATCAACGTATAGACCCTACCCCTCGTGAAGCTATATTTCTGTACATTATTTATGTGTGGTTCAGATGTTTTAGAGATAGGGATAAGGTTTTAGAAAGATAAATATTTCTTTTTTCTATTTTGCGTTTTCATTTTTAATCTAAAATCTACACGAAAAGTCATCACACATGATATTGGTCTTTAAAAATATAGCATCTACAGATCCAAACCAATAAAGACCTTCTCGCTCTTTGTGCTGAATTTGCTACCTCGAGGCACGATACTCGCCCGACATACGAGTTTTAAGCGCGTTTAGCTTGGTTCATATGATATTTTCTGAATTTTTTTCAGACAACATTTTCAACGTAATTATCGCTAAAGTATTTATCTCCATATCGTTTACATCAGGAAAATATACACATAAAGGGAAGAGCATAATAATCATATTTACGGAGACGTTAGCTTATAATAAAGATGTAGATTAATATAAAATATGGAACAAGTATAAATTTAAGTGTTTTTTAATGGAAGTAGTACAAACTTGAACGGAAAAATCAAATATCTCACAAATACACACACACACACAAACGCACGCGCGCGCATGTGTTTGTATGTGTGAGTGTGTGTATGTGTAAATAGATGTGAATGTATATGGAAAAGATTGAAAGTAAGTAAATATTTTCCCGTTATTTCACGAGACCGTGAAAAATTGAGAATATTCAATCTAACCATCATAACTTTCGGAATTACACCATATGAAAATCCGACTGAACCTACCCAGTATATTTGCCACTTGCATATCGTCCCCTGCAAAACGGACTCTAGAAGTGTAAGTCTTATTCTAAATTTATACATGAGAATATACAAAAGAACCAAGGGCTCAGCCAATAGTACGACAAAGATACGGAAATTACCGGATGATAATGATTATTGTAAATTATAAAAAGCCGAATGAAAAGAAACTCAACGTAAATAACATTTGCTAAATAAATATGTATCAATGGGAGCTACACTTTATTGGGAAAAATTCAGAAAGAAAAATTAAAACCGTTTTAATATACCTTGTACTTTATTGTTCATGATAAATATTAAATATCCCATTTATTTCACTATTGTAATTTTCACGTAAATAAATAATCTAAAGTAACACTATAATTTTGTCTGTCGTACCTTGAATTAAAACTCGATGACGTTTAATACAATGCAAAAATATGTTTTATTGTAATTACTACTTCATACTTTCAACAACATGCTACAATGCACAATAATGAGATTTAAAAAAATACGGCCTCTGCTGAGCTGATCCAGAATTCAGGCATCAATACCGTCAACGGCTTACTTAGAGGACATATTTTCGGCATTTTAATTAAAAGTCGTGCCCCGGGGCGTGATACGCGACCTAATATGCAAGCTTTAAGCACATTTAGATCTGATCGCATCCTCTTTTATGAAGAATTTTAAACGACACACTTAGCGAATACAATGCTAAATCGTTTATTTTAATGCATTCTATTAGACATAACGCGCACCTACAGTAAAGGAAGAAAGTATATGGCATATGAGATGAATAGTATAAAAATGTACTCTGCACCAACGATAATTTAGACATTTTAATATTACGGGATAGATGCCTGAGTTTTACCACATGGTATTGTAATTATTATACAATAAATCTCAGGGTAATTTGGAAAAAAAATAATATATACTGCTGTCCGACATAGCACGAATAAATATAGTTTTAGAAAATAATTGTTTCTTAATGCCATCAGCTTGCCCTTATTTTTTGCTGGTGATACTTATTCTATGCATATAATACGTTGATCACCTCTACCGATATAGGTCAAAACAGGTGAATTAGATACCGAATCATAAGACCGAGGGTCCTGCTATTGTTACATATTATACCTAAACATGGAAATATGTGTTATCTACATTAATTATAAGTCCCCAACGCGTTACTAAATAATGAGAATGGCCGGCATGATATTATTGCGGAACTGTATTTTTAAAGCAATTTCTCCATTTTAAGCACTTGCATATATGATAATATGTACACATGTGTATACATAAAGCCTTTTACTATGAAGTGCATATTAAACCGTCATTAGTAAATACTGAAAAAAAAATTATATTGACAAATTTCAAAGGTTCAATACTAAAATTAACGTGTTTCCAAAACAGATTACATGCCACCTGAGAAAGTTCCCTCACGGTGCAGGCGAACTACATATTTAATTAAACGGTGTGGCAAGTGAAGGGCGGTCTAAAGCTGAGGAAAAAATTGTCTTAAAAATTATGTTGCAGATAAAATGGAAGTGAAGCTGAAGAAATATTTCAGGGTTAAACGAGTGTCGGAGTAAAAATTCAGTAAGCGATAAAATAAATTATCTTCTTCTTAGGCTCGATTCACGTTAAACATTTTCCCAAGCGGTCTTCTCATCGTAGATAAAAATTAAATGATTCAACTAAACGAAAATTGAGTCATTTAAACATTAAATTCGATATCCGCCTCAGATCCACAACGCATATTATTATTCGCTTGTACTACAAGTATTATTATGCAAACTACTAAATTTATTAATTTATTTTACAATGTATTTACCTGCTTATTTCCATGTTTATTTCAATTTGAAACAAACTATTTTAAAGATATTTTGCCTGTTACAAAATCATTGAATTGTATTTCAGGTGGAAATATTAGGAAAATTATTTTGTGATACTTCTAAGGTAGTCTTCCCTCACTTGTCAAAAGTAAGAGGAAGAACACAGATCTTAGAATAGTTTATACCAAAGGAGCAATCACAGAAGTAATCATGCATTCCGTTCCCTATGTTCTAATTCACTTGCCGAAAATTCAAGTATTTGCTCTAAATAAGCGAGTATTTATCTGCGGGTTCTCGGTAGCTTCTTCATAAGTATAATTCTGTTAAATTAAAATATTTTTGTATATTCTATTTTACGTCGAATAAACCAGAAAATAGCCACCCATGAATAAATCTGAACGTATTCGAAGGCTCTAAGCGTCTTCTGATCATATATAAATCGAGTAAATATTTTCAGAGTATTCAACATGATTGTACGGAAGAACGAGCATTCACTTTGCTTGACTTAAATACAACTTTAACCGAGCTATTTAAAAAAAATTATCAATGCAATCCTAAAATTTTAGCAAGAGGATAAATTTATTCTTCATTTGTGAGCAATTCCAGTACACAATATCGTCGTAATTTTTTTTTATTTTACATGTTTGTAATATTATTTTTATTCTAAAACATTATTAAGGCCTTGAATTCCAAAAAATTTTCATAAAATAATTCTTAATTATATTGAGATTTCGAAAAGAAGCCTATCCTTATTCAAATTATTTGAGCTCCGTTGGTTTAAGACATTACGAAATACAGAGTATATGTTAAATGGTATATTAATTTTTCCCAATTTCTTTCGAGAGGCTCGACCGAAATACTTTTCCACGTTTTATTAATTTGAGCCTTTATTTTAAACATAATTACATAAATAATTAGTTTCATTGTCTGAAGCGAATCTTCGACAATCATATGCCGATGATTTAATAAAGAACAAAGGGAAATGACATGCTTAGTTTCAAAGGTCCAAGAAGCTTATTAAAAAAATAAAAGCAATGAATTTCATTCAAGTGAGAATAAAAATGTTAAGGAAAGAGATGAAAAATGTTTAGCAGTAGTACCTGCATAATCTTACTCAAAAAAGTTTTTTTCTAAAGAAGAGGAAAATCGACCATGTCAAGAATTAATGGATGAATAAGAGAAAAAGCCGATTCAAACAAAAATATTAATTTTTATTAAGGTTTTTTTTTTCTTGTTTGCTATATTTTATTTTATATTTTTAAATATTGATCTCTTTTTTATTATTTGATTACAAATAGGTTCTTACTGCGAAACGGTAGCTTACTTCTTATTAGGGACGGCAGATTGTCATAATCATTCAATCATGGCTGTTATTGTAATTGCAAAATCAGACATCGACCATCTCGAAAAATGCTCACACTTTTTGATCTTTTAAGAACCAACGAAAGTAAATTTTTATTTAAAAAAAATTGTGTCTAATCTTGCTTAATGTGTCAAATTCAAAAACAAATAACAATGTTAATAGTAGAAGTGATGTAATAAATTTTTAAATTTTGTAATTAGTGGAGAAATTAATTTATGTGAATAAAAGTGTTAAGAAATATAATAACTTTTACATAAATATCTTCTAATAATATATAGACTTACAAGTGGAAGTGATTGGAACGTTTTTCACTCAATTTAGACTATAGTAGCTAAAATTTGTAAATTAATTTTAAACTTATTGAAATTTATATTGTCCCCGATACAAAACACGATACGCACGATTTCAATTCGAATTTGTCGGTTTGTTGTGTCTGTTACCACACTGAGCTGGTTTCTTTTAGAGAATAACATGAAGAGTGCTGTATTTGATTAGTTAATTTCCATTTAGTCGTTTTGTCTTGATGTTACGTTTCAATGTAAATAAAATTGTACACTCTATCAACACCATAAAAGCTTCTCAAACGTGGCATGTCAAAAATATTTTTTTTGGAATCACTAGGCCATTTAAGAACAACTCCATATATAATCTAAATATTTTAAAGACAAATTACAATTTATGTGTACAAATTTGTTATATTTATCATAATTTTTTAGATATTTAATTTCTATATTTCTCAATCGATAGCTCACAACCAAGTTTTACTACAAACAAGTTTTCTTATAATCTTATGTCTTTCCTTTGTACTTATGAATGCCAGTACATGCTACAATCACCTATCCATTTCTACTTTCCTTTTTAATTTGCAATTTTCTTCGAGTTATATGTTCAAAATATCTATTTAACTTCACTGGCATCGTTTTACTGGCTCTAAAAGTTAGATTAAAAATATAAATGTTTAATGTAGAAACTTTTCACGATATGCAAAGTAAATAATATGAATCAGCTAGGAAAATTGGTATGTGTTTTTGTACATTTCCATATATCTAATGGCACTAAAATAATACGCCAAAACGTAATCTACCTAAGAAACAATAGTTTTTCTATAAGCGATTTACACATAATTGAAATACAAATAAAACTTCTTAACATCCTTAAATTTGTTATGAGTAACATTTGGTTTCGTGTAAGCATAATGTAGGTACATTTAAAACCCTTAAAGGGTCGTTACAACGAATATTAAATTAGCTTACTTCATCGTAACTTTCCAGCGTCACGCTTGTAACAGCGCGAGCGACGCGAATACCAAGTACGGAACTAATTTTAAATGCCCATCAGGTCTCGCCTCTATTGACAATCTTCCCGTTCAGATAATTGTTTAGTTTGGTAAAACTAATGGGACTTTGAAACAGTCACTTCAAATCACTTCTTGACGATATTATGGTTTAGAATTTTGGTTGGAATAGTGCTTATCTTGTGGTAGTGACTTATTTCAATTATATTTTTTTTATATTTAGAACAGTCATTTGAATCACCTCATAATGTTTAGTAACATTTAGTCATTTCATCAGTATTATATGTCAACTTAGTAAATGAGTTAAAAGTTTTTCTTTTACTTACTTTTATAGCTTTAATCTATATCCTTAAATTAGAATAAATAACATAAGTTTACGAAGTAGAAGTTAAAATTAAATAAAATAATCGAACTTTGAAGTTGCTATCGGCTTTTTAGTATATGCTGGTATTATTATTCTCACATATAGAAATGCAACTTATGTATTTAATTCTTTATTATCTAATACAATTTTTGAACCTGTAATGCATGATAAGGATCGAAATCTTTCACTATGCAGTTTAAGATTCTATATCAAACCTATTTGAAATAAAAAATTGCAGAGAGGTAGATGAATAGATAGGTGAGTGTTTTTATAAAGATTCCATGTTTTATTTTTGAAGTATCAACCAAAAAAATTGTAAAACTTTAGGGATGTTTTAACCCAACTTTAAAATAATCCTGCCACGCTTGACATTTTAAATATACCCTTTAAAATAATCCAGCTATGCTTCACATTTCAAATGCCCTTTGAAATAATCCAGCTACGCTTCACATACGCTTCACCACTGTACTTACTACCATATTTTATTGTCCCGTTTTTTGTTTGTCTTCCGAAAGAAAATTAAATATTTTATCATTTTATTGCGTTACAAACAACGCATCGATGAAACATTATTTCAAATTCACTAATGACGAAACATTATTTCACATTCGAGCAATATCACTGCTATTGCAGATACCTTTCTCACTGCTACTGTGAGATATCTTTGCTATCAAATATTATGTTCAATTTATTAAATCAATACCAAGCTATCCTTAAGATATACTCCTTTATATAAAAAAACAATTATTCGAATTTGGTTAGAAACGACGAAATAACGCAAAATTATGTCAAAAAACTGTCGAATTAAAAAAAGGATTATTATCTGACTTAAAAATGGATCACTTTCTCGTCTTCCTTTTTAGCAGCTGGCTATTAAAGCGTTCGAGTCGTTAAGATATATAAAAAGAGCCGCCATAAATATGATTAAAAATAGTTTAAAAACCAGCCACACAATATCTACTTTAATTATATGAATAATTTGATTTTCTTCCCCTTTAGATAAAATAAGTGTAAAATATGATATGTAGCCAAACTGCATAATATTTACTACAGAATGAAATTTAATCTTATATAATCGAAGATGAGAAAATATAAAAATATAAATTCTACTTGTGTTTATGTGAATTAAAAAAATGACTGCATTTCATTGTATAAGAATAAGGTAATGATGAATAATAGATAACTTGCAAAAAATCACACTGAAACCAAAATTCACTACACGAATGCAGCAACTATGAAACATAGCTGCTTAAATTTAAAAATATTTTACGTAACACAATATCATATTTGTCAAAACATCTTATGATAATATTAAAACATTATCATAAATAGATAATGAAAATAATAAGTCAAAATTTATCTAAGCGAATTATTTATTTTTCTATAATTTCTTTCATCGCACAGATATCATATTTTGTTGATTCATACCGGTGAGTTTTCTGGATGAGATACATCCAGAAAACTCAATGGTTCTTATTAAGACTCCCCATTTAAGTGGAGTATTAATGAGGATCAAAAATAAAAGAGATTTCTAAAAAGCGTGAGAGACTTATTCTAAGGATGTATAATGTAACGTATAAGCAATAATCTAGGAAAATTAATATTGGATGCTGCGAAAGAAAAATGAAATTAAATAAGATTACTAGGGGATATTTGCGAAATTAATGAGTATTTCAATAATAAATGAGCATTATATGTGAATATTAACTACATGAGAGCCGTTTCATCATTCACGATATTATACACATTGAAAATAAAGGACTGTCAGGATTAACAACAAGAAAAATAAATAATATCATAAAATAATTACATCGCAAGAGACGAAGTCATATTTTTACGACAAAAGAAGCCAAAATAAATCGAGACAAACACATGCATTTTGAAAGTGGCTATTGAACCTATCCTCATTGCAGAATAGCAGGATAGGAGGTAGTGCCGGATAATATTGCGGTGTTAATTTGTAAATTCCATTTATTTTGGTTATTTCCTACCTAACGTAACTGAGACGTGACAGTTGAAATTTACATATTTTTTAAATACGTTACTAACTCTATGATATACCCTAAAACGTTTATGCATCCTATAATATTTTCAATAGATGGCGGAAGCGTTGTTAATAAATGTTTCTTAAATTATCTTAACCAAATTACCTAATACAGTGATAAGTTCCGGAATTCCGATATTTATTATTCAGTTATTTTAAATTAATTAGTTCCCACATTATTGTATGCTTTCTGAAAACTACTCCAGAATTTAATAGATTTTCAGTTTTAAAAGCGATGCATTTTATACCTCGATAAAGGAAATAAATATCGCTTTGTACTTTCATTAAATTGTTATCAAATTAAGCGGGTGCTAATTTCCGTATCAATTAATAAATTCGACCTTGATGTTATATATCATGCTGTTTCTCTAATAAAACAGAAATATCTGCGTTGTTAAGGGTACTTATGCGGGCCAGTCAATAAATTAAATAACGTCGTGATAAATGCAGTGAAAAATTTGTAACGATGTTGAAAAAGCATATTTAATTTAAATTCTTTGTATTTCAACACATCATGGCAATAGGTTTATACATAAAATGATTTTATATGAATTATATTTTAAATTAAAATTAATAAAAATTTGAACCAAATTTCTCTTGACAAATTTCAAAACATAACTCTGTAAATGACCCTTGGAAACACTAACTTAATGTAAAAATGTCACGAGATGGGACAATGACCGGAAGCTTCTTCTGTGACGCAGGGAGTAAAAATTTTATTGAATTTATTTTTTCAGATAAAAATAAACTTTAGACTAACATTTCGCGAGAGAATAAAGCAAGTTTGGTTAAAAAGCTATCAATTTTTATTTCAGGAAATGTGATATAAAACTATGTCAGGTAAGTAAATTCAGAGCTAAAAAAATTAATGCTGCTTAAAAAACTTCAAAATATAATTCAATCTCAACATGTAGATATTAATCTTGATAAGACATGATAGCTTGACAATTCCTTCTATTCCATTCATTAACCACAATCCCCCATTTGCATAAGAGCTAAAATAATGAACTACGTAATGAGAAAGCAACTTAAAAATTAAATTAAATTATTCATATTAAAGTTTTCCCAAAACAAGATCTGTTCATCGTAGCACTTAAATTCGTTTTTAATAAAAAGAGCGTCAGTGGTCCGCTTAGCTGCCAATAATTTTAATATTTACTTCGCTCCACCATGCTAGAGTTCACTAACACCCCGGTCCTTACTCGATTAATCGCTTAAGTGCTATTATTATGGCGATTTCTTGTCGTATTTTCTTTTAAAATTTAGTCATTTTTCAATTAACTTTATTAATGTCCACTGCCGTTTATTTTCTTTTTCATATATATTGAATTCTACTATAATATAGTAAATGGATTATAACTCCGAATAAAGATTTTTTTTGACTTTCTATTTTATCTCTAAACTTCTAAACGAAAACAAAAGTTAAAATTATGATCATCTTCTCAACATAAAGTGAAATAAAATACTTCAGCAATATCAACGGAATGAATTGAAATGAATACCTCAGTTGAATCGACGAGTTACAGAGATTGCGAGATTTTAATAAAAAGCTAATTTACTTACGTAAAAATGTTTATTGACTATTTAGGTATATAGTAATTCACTCTTAGTTTTGTGAAAAGTATGTAGATAACTTTTTCATAAAAGTAAGAGTGAATTACTGTATTAATGTACTTGAGTAGTACGATGAGAACATGAAAACATGTGTCTAATTTTAAAGGAAACGAATACTAATTTTATAATTCATAAATGAGAGTATATTTTATGCTATTAGTAATAGGAACGTGTTTCTAATTATACCATATTATATTTTTTGAACATGCAAATTATCATTTTTATAAACTGATAATTTATTTTAAATTTGTGAAAAAATAAGTTACATTAAACTTTGATATTTGGTTTTATAAATCTGTAAAAAATATTTAATAATTCCTATGAAATAAATAAACCAGAAGCTAATAGTAAAATTAACAGGATAAAAAATAAGATGCAGCACAAGAACATAAAAAGAAACATGTGAAGAGAAAGCTTTTTGTTTAATAGAAACACAAAAAATTGTGAATAAGGAGTTGATAAACATTTACTCCGCTCTCCATATTTCCATATATATGAAGAAAGTAGCTTTTGATGCGTAAAACATAGCACGAATAAAATATTGCAGTGATGTTATAGTCCAAATGCATTAAATTCGTTTGTTACTTTATTTACTTAAATAACTTGACAACAATTTTATGGTTTAAAACTTATGTATTTTATCAACTTAATAACACCTTTCGTCACACAGTTCCAATGACGACCTAATTTAACCAATTAATCTTGAATCATTTTAACAGAACAGCTTAATACTATATGAACGTTAAAAACTAAAATCTCATTTTGTTGTTTGCTATTAGATGGTTCTAGGACCAAACGATGATATGATTTCAGAAATATATCCTTCAATGTAATATTTTTTTCAATTTAAAAATTTATGAACGTTAGATAACATGCAAAATAAGTGCCATATTAAATTTACATAATTAAAGAAATTACTGTAAAGTATATCAATATAATATTTTTTTGTAAAATCATGCATATACTGTTTACAATATTAATTAGAAATTGATTAAAGGGCTAATACTATGTATACGAAAAGTGATTAACAAAGAGCTACAAACTAAATTTTTAATTCACAAATATGATTTATATTAACAAAAGTGATCAGGTTCCTGACACACGAATTGCATACCGAGTACATGAACTGCGGAACCAACCGGTATCAATTTAATTCAACGATGTTGCAACTCGGGAGAGGTCGGAATGTGTCGCTGTCAAGCGAGGAGCAAAAACTGTATTGAAAATATTTTTGATAAGAAAATGAAATAAACGAGTTATATTTAAATATTTCCAGAGAGTTAATTTTTATATAAATAAGCATCAGAATCTACCCTAATCAGTAGAATTTATACAGATTTATATAAAGTTAATCCTGTCTTCAAAATAAACCTTCAAAACATATCTCGTCCTCGGTAAGTAATGAATTGAATCATATTCGATTCATTATATCGACATCCTCAAAAAATATGACATTTTAATAAAAGGTAAGTGATTCAACTAACCAACAGGAAAATTAAAGTATTTTAAAATTTAAATTGAATTAGTCCTCCTTAGGTCGTCAACAAAGCACAATCATTCATCTCTTAAAAACCCACTTTTTATTAAAAACCCCCTCTCAACTACCAACAACCAAGAATTTTTTGAAGTTCACAAGGGTCTCACTTCTTTTTCCATTACTCGCTAAAGAGTATTTATTTACGCTGTTTCATTCACTCTTACGTTTTCATTTTGAAACTGAGTCAGTTTCGATTAGCTTTCATAAAAATCTACTAAAATTTGTTTTTTTCTTTTTTTTCGCGTTGATTTAATTCAATTGATTATATGATATTTCGAAATCATCGCATACTGACTAGCAAACCGTGAATTAAAAAAAAGTTAATAAAATGAATTTCGAAGGTTAATGTCAAATATGGAACAAGCACAAATTTACGTGTTATTTAATGGAAGTAGTACAAACTTGAACAGAATAATCAAATATCTCACAAATGCACACACACACACACACGAACACACGCGCGCGTGTATGTTTGTGTGTGTATGTGTAAATAGATGTAAATGCATATGGAAAAGATTGAAGGAAGGTAAATATTTTCCCGTCATTTCACGAGATCGTGGAAAAATTGGTAATTTTCAATCTAACCATCATAACTCTTGGAATTACACCATATAAAAATCCGATTGAACCTACCCAGAATATTTGCCACACGCATAACGTCCCCTGCAGAACGGATTCTGAAAATATTTAGTCGTTTTCTAAATTTATACCTACTTACATGAGAACATAGAAAACAACCAAGGGCTCAGCCACTAGTGCAACGAATGATACGGAAATTACCGGACAATAATGATTATTGTACATTATATAAAGCAGAAAGAAAAGAAACTCAACATAAATAACATTCCAAAAATAAATATTTATCAATGGGAGTTACATTTTATTGGCAAAAAATCAAAAAGATAAAATTAAAACTGTTTTAATATACCTTGTATTTTATTGTACACAATAAATACTAAACATCCTAGTTTTTTCACTATTGTAATTTTCACTTAGATAAATGATCTAAAGTAACATTATAATTTTCTCTGTCGTACCTTGAATTAAAACTCGGTGACATTTAATACACTGCAAAAATATGTTTTATTGTAATCACTATTTCAATTTTTTTGTTTATACTTTTAACAACATGCCACAATGCAGAATAATCAGATTTAAAAAATACAGCCTCTGCTGAGCTGATACAAAATGCAGACATCAATACCGTCAACGGCTCACATAGTGGACATATTTTCTGCATTCAAATTAAAAGTCATGCCCCGAGGCGGGATACGCGACCCAATATGCAAGAGATATGATCGCATCCTCTTTTATGAAGAATTTTAAACCACACACTTAGCGAATACAATGCTAAAACGTTTATTTTAATGCATTCTATTAGACATAACGCGCACCTACAATAAAGAAAGAAAGTATGTAGCATACAATATGAATAGCATGAAAATATACTCTGTACCAACGATAATTTAGATATTTTAATATTAGGGGACAGATGCCTGATTTTTACAGTGATATTGTAATTATTACACAATAAACATGTGTTATCTATATTAATTATAAGACCCTAACGCGTTACTAAATAATGGGAATTGCCGGCGGAATATTATTGGGGAACTGTATTTTTAAAGCGATTTCTTCGTTTTAAACACTTGCACATATGATAATATGTACATATGATAATGTGTATACATAAAGCCTTTTACTATGAAGTGCAGATTAAACCGTCATTAGTAAATACTGAAATAAAATTTATATTGACAAATTTCAAAGGTTCAATACTGAAATTAACGTGTTCCCAAAAAAGATTACATGCCACCTGAGAAAGTTCCCTCACGGTGCGGCGAAACGCGAACGCGAACTACATATTTAATTAAACGGTGTGGCAAGTGAAGGGCGGTCAAAAGCTGAGAAAAAAATTGTCTTAAATATTATGTTGGAGATTAAATTGAAGCGAAGCTGAATAAATAATTCCGGGTTAAACGAGTGTCGAATAATAAATTCAGACGGCAATAAAATAAATTCTCTTCTTCTTAGGCTCGATTCACGTTAAACATTTTCTTAAGCGGTCTTCTCATCGTAGATAAAAATTAAATGATTCAATTAAACGAAAATTACGTCACTTAAAAATTAAATTCGATATCCTCCTCAGGTCCACAACGCATATTATTATTCGTTTGTACTACAAGTATTATTATGCAAACTACTAAATTTATTAATTTATATTACAATTTAATTAATTCCTTATTTATTCTTCATTTGTGAGCAATTTAAATACACGAGATCGTCGTAAAAATAAGGATTACATAAATGAAAAAATATATTTTAGTAATAATTTCATAATTTGTCATTTCATTATAAAATTTTTGAAACGGTAATATATAAAACATATTAAATGCCAACAATAATATCG
Source organism: Druceiella hillmani (assembly GCA_039881145.1). NCBI lineage: Eukaryota > Metazoa > Arthropoda > Insecta > Lepidoptera > Hepialidae > Druceiella > Druceiella hillmani. Next base: position 30,475,349 of record JAYKKI010000014.1, on the reverse strand, counting down.
TGTTATATCACATTCGATTCGAACTAATTTGTAATGATTCTAGCGCCAAGTTATGGATTCTAATCAGAAACCCATTCTTCATTCTGTATTCTAATCAGAAACCTATTCTTTTAAGTTAACTGATTTTTATTTAAAAAACTCGGGCACAATTAATACCGATAATAAAAAAAATATTCGTAGTTAAAACAATTATAAAAAGTGAAGAAAAAACTATTTTGTTGTCTTATTCTGTCTGTCAAATCAAAATATACACCAAATGTCAAATATACGCCACGTTCCGGGTCGATTAATTGAAGCTTTGATTGTTAAATTAATATAATTGAATACTACCTTATTTATTTAACTTACAAATACAAAACTCGATAATAAATATCACATGTATTAGGTGCAGGGTAATACATACAATATTGATATTATGATAAGAAAATATTTTAAGTCCAAATCTTTGCCATTCAGGTAACGAACTTTTTCACAAAACGATTTAATATGAGAATTATACAGTTTAGTTAGGTTTAATACCTATTAAATACGGTATATTTTTAAAACTTTTAAAAAGAAGTCACAAAATGAAGAGCTTCCTCTTGTGATAGATCACTGACGGCGACAGTGAATTACAGAATAGGTATAAGACCTATTTAATACTTTGTAACATGGGCGACCAAGCTATTGCTGTCAGCCGAGGAGCAAAAATGTCATTGGAAGTATATTTTGAAGCGATAACGATGTGAAATTTACGGAAGATTTTCACGATTGAACGGGTTCCGTTGAAATATTTTACAACAAGATAATTTTGACTTGAAGACGTACTAGAAGTAATATAAAAAGGTGAAAATTTAATGAAGGGTTGAATAAATTCAACGTTATTTTCGGAAAAAAAATACAATTAAATCTACCTACGTTCGTCAACTTTTATAAACTTGTCTATTTCTGGTACTCAATTCCCAATTTCTTGCTTTCTTCAGAGATTCTTACATTTTCATGAATGTTAAAAGATTTAACTGAATGCCAGCAATGCCATTCAAAGATTAAATTCGATAGCTGCTTAAGGCTTTTAACGAAGAGCGATCGTTCGTTCTTATTACCTAAATCGACATAAGGTTAAAAATATCTCCAGGTCAATCTCGGCACTCAAAAATATTAATAGTTCCTCTGCTTGTTGAAATTCATAATAGTTATACTTGTTATTTTTTTACTATGAATACTATTTATAAATTTTATACTTTCACTATCACTTTTACTATATTATTATAATATGTAAGATAGTTAAATTTATTGTTTATTTTTGTTTAGATTACATTTAATTGTAAGTTTTCTCTTTCGACGATAGTCTATTTACTATTAAATCAATAATTTTAAGTTCATTTAAAATATTTGTATGTTCAATAAAAAGCTATTAGAATTACTTTACACTGTTTTAATCGAAATAGTTTGAGTGTGGGCAATGTAATATTTAAACGAGTCACAAAACTCCAGTCAACGTGTTGAAACAGTGTAATAATTCAAAAAGTGAACGTGAATGGAAATTCAAACCGCATATAAATTTGTAAAAATTATTCTTATGTAAGCATTAATTTCAATAAAACTATTAAATCGGATAGGGATGGTTAATTGGTAAGAGAGGGTATAATTTAATTTATCTGGACTACTTTTCGATATACTGTTCAAATTTGACCGAAAACTAGAAATCAGTGAAAATCAACATTGCATTTAAAGTTTTAAGCGGAATCTGATAAATTAATCTAAAGTTTGTTTAATTCAGCTACAAAAGAGCTTTAGCTTCTACAATTGAAAATAAAAAAAATCTACTAATAAACAACTAAGTTTTGATCACTTTCAATTTGATTTAATAAGAATTAAGTTAAATTTATATTTCAAAATGTAAACGAACTTTTTAAAGATGTTCATAAAGATTCGTAGTTCTTTTTTTAATATACTTCCTCTTTTATTGAAGTTGGGGATGCATATGTTTTCCTCACTCTCCTTATTGAATACGTTTTCATAAAAGAGGTTTTTTTTACAAATATTTTATTTTGGTATGGCATCACTTTCATGATGTATGAGTCTTCGAAATATTTTGTTGTGCACCATTCACCTAACTTTTAACTAGGCAGGGGTATATGGCTATCTCGAAATTATAAGCATAATATTATAGAAGCTTTATATCAAACGGATTAATCATTTTTATGTAACTAACGCACGCCCTTAAAAAACCGATGGAAGTTTTATTAAGAATATTTGCGAAATTTTAGCATATTTTTGACCACACATTTGTTGAGGGTGATCTCGCTCTCAATCCATTCGAGCTGCACCATATCAAAATACAGTTAGTAGAATTTACAGAGTAGTTGTGATCATAAGCTACGCTATTCTGAATTAGACGTCATCCTATACAATCATAACTCGAAGGGCCCAGGTATGTATAAGATTGACAATAGAAATGTTAAAGCGGTTTGGGACACGACGGCGCCTGAGACACTGGCAATGTTTAACCGTTATGGACTATTTTTGTAATTGCGTTTTTTATTTGTAGTACAGACATACAGTAGTTAGGGAAACGTTGACCTGGGTTACCCGTAGGGCTCGGTCCTCGGTCTAATTTTGTGGAACGTGATATTTGACGCAATCTTCGAGATACCCTTTTAGGGGTGCGGAACAGACCATCGTGTACGCAGACGGCACGCTGTTGTTGGACGGAGAAACAAGCTGAAGAGAATGAGAAAATCGGGCACCAAACTCCCTCGCTAGGATACTTGATAAAGAACTAAAAGAAATTATATTGAGTATTGAGAAATTAAGAACAACCTTAGCATTCTCCACAAAAATCCGAAACTATCGTCTGGGAGCCATTCGTGGTGGTGAGTTTATCTTGAAATATGACTGAAATGTTAAGCATTTTCATTTAAGAAGAAAAATCTATTTTTTTTTGAGACAATGCCTCTCTGCTTTAATAATAAAATATTATGCTCAATAAAAAGCAATACACTAAAGTCTTTACACAGTATACACGGAATAAAGGTTCGATCAATATTTTTTTTTAGTTTTAAGTCTCGTATTAACGAAAACATGTTCCTCTTCAGTTTTTCAAACTATTAATTTATATGATTTTTTTAGACTTATATTAAAGTAAAGAATACTTACGTTATTAAAGTAAAGTTTACTTTTTTAACAATATATTTATAACTACTGTTTTAAATATTAACGCTATACTCAAAAACTTCTACATAATTTATATGATCAGAGCAGAATAGTTGAGATTTATCTTTTGATTTTGTATCTCTGGGCGTGCATCCAATCCATCTCTGCCTATGCATTAGTATTGCAGTGCATCTTTCCAGTAGAGATCCATGTCTTCAATCGTAAGTCTACAAAGTGTTTTTCTTTTATTTAGAGCTACGCATGCTTGCTCAGACGCAAAGGTTTGCGACCCTAAATATATGGCTACATATACAGCAATTAGAAGTGCAAAACCGGTTAGAATACGTCGTACCATTGTATTATCCTGTCATTAGAACTACGCAAACCTTTAAGTTTCATGATGATACTTGACCCGTTATTGAGTTCAGTGTCTCACTTATGGTTGTTTTTCATCGAATAAGGCCAACGGTACTATTTTATTTGACATCAGAACTACACACAACTGCCAAGTTTCATGACAATATAATAATTAGAAATCCAAACATGGTTAGGATATTTTATTCTTTTGAATCAACCCGATGGTACTATTTTATTATATTGTCATCAGAACTTCACAACACTGCCAAGTTTCATGATCATATAATAATTAGAAGTGCATGAAATATTATTTCTCGGGTCCCATTACATAGTCACACTTCAACGTAATAAAAGCGTGTTAAAAATGCTCAACTTAAATATGTTTAATAAAATTTCTGACTGAATGTAAATTCGATATAACATTGTAATTGTAGATTATTCATTTGATAAACATTAAAAGAATAAATTAAGCGCAAACAAAACTTAAATTCAATATCCTTTAATAAAACCCATTTTTCTCGCTCGTATTTAATACATCGTCATTGAAATAAAAAAGCATCCGACTCGCACTCGACCCCAACGTTATTAATATTTACGTCTCTCCGCCGCGTTAAAGTTAATAAGCTGCTTGCTTATTTTATTCCTTGTTGAAGAGTAATTATCACCGCTATACTGTTTTTTCTGCGCTTTTTTTTATTTAATCACTTTTTCAGTACGCTTTGTCAAATAAATCTATCTAAACTTTAATACTCGGTTTTGCTCACAGATTAAGTTGAACTGTTTAAGAGCGAGTAGAATATATTTTTGGTATTAGAAGCAGGGAAATAATTGAGACAATATTATGTCATAGTCAATATTGTCTCAATTATTCGTTCTTCAATAAAATATCAAGGATATCATATAAAAAAGGATCATTATTAAAATTTATAAGAGGTATAATTTATACAGTTTAATTTGTTTTCTTATGTTGTCATACGAGCTACATCTAAATCATTTCAAATGTATTTTATTGCATTTCAATGGACATAATAAATACAAATATAAACCATCGTCAGAAGAAATTAATATGATTACTTTCTTTTAAAAATGTTGAATTGAAAGGAAAGTTAGGTAAATTGTATAATGACTAAATATATCTGTCAATTTATTGACCACTAACTTCCAACTGTTACAGGCGTAATCTCTAAAAATTCGTCCCTTACTAAATTTACTTCAAATCTCTCAAAGAATACCATCTAACAATAATTACTGGTTGGTTTAAAACTACTGAAATATAACTCGTAAGTATTTAATTTTCGATTTCGCTAACCAACCATACCTAAACAGAAATAACTATACTTTTACTCAGTCGATATGCGATTGAATCTCTGAACGTACAACTGACCGAATAGTGCAATATATATCCAGTATATATTAATTTCAATCTTTATATATATTAGCCTCTGATGGCGTCTTCACCAAAGGTATCTCGCACATTATAAATATGAATTTGAGGGATCTATATTTTCCAAAATACTACGAAATGCAACATAATGGTCTAGCATACGCCAGTAGTTAAATTTTCTATTATTTTAGTATACATAGTATGACTCAATCTTACTATCATTAATGAATAAATTTTAAACTAAATAGGGTAAGTGAATCCAATAATAAATGGAGAGCACTGACGTAACAGCGACCTAATATTATGGATAACCTAACAATACTCTTGTCAGACTGAGAAGCCTTGAATTTCACATTAAAATTCCAGATTTTTAGCCAATGCCAGGGCAAATAATTACAAACATAATATTTGCGACTAACGGATATACAAAACGGACTCAAAACAACACTCACCAAGGGTTCTTGTCAAGCTATTATAACATTTGTTTTCTCTTCCTCAAAGTTGACATCATTCTGTAAACTCTAACGACCGAGACGCAATAATCTATTATAAATTTTAAGTACATAAGCAAAGAGAAGGCAACACAATTATTTAATCAACTTTTACAACCCATTTGCTAAGACAGTGAATCGTAATGACCAATCATTCAAAGCTTGGCTTATACAGTTGAAAAATAATGAATGATAAAAAATTATGTAAATGGTAAACGTAATAACAAAATTTTACGTGTTGTAGTCAAGTGGTCAAGTAGTCAAGTCAATATATTAAAAAATTCTCTTTAGTATATTGTCATCGAACCGGTTGAAAGCATTTTGATAATCTAGACACAATACATTGTATTTATTTAACCAATGTGAAAACATTATAATGTCAGAAACTACACTAAATACGCAAAATCTTTAGTTGACTTCCATCTTTACATGAATGTGCACCAAATTTTAGAAGAATCGAATGTTCTATACAAACAACCACAATACTTATATCTAGCTCATCGTGCAAAAAACAATCTTAATATGTCTTTATTCATTGGACTGCGCGAAAATGATATTACTATCGAAGCTTCATCATATTTTCTTCACTCACGTTGAAAACTGCCGCAAATATTACATGATGAACTTGAGGTACATTTTAACTATGTCACCTTTGTTTTTAGAGTTACTGTTAATACATAAGCCAGTTATTTTTTACCGCATTAATTTAGTTTTTTACCTATGCGTGCATAGATTAAAGTTGTTCCATAGAATATGTCCATGTAGACTTAACTTTTATTTAGAATCATATTACGTAAGAAATATGAACGTATGGCGTGTATACTTGCTACATTTGCACTATAAGGGTTCCGTACATAGTTAGGTACATATAAAAATCTAATATTTTAAAGATACAGGGCGTTTGTAATAAACTGTTTATAAATGTTAATATAATTTTTCCCTTGTTAATTTTTTCCCGAATACATCGTCTGTTGGCGCAAAAAATATCACGGATTTCTCAAAAACGAAAAGACCTAGAAAGATAATCTTCAATCACGTTTTTCTGACTGTATTTTTCATGATTTTTTGCATTCCTTATTATAATAGCCCTTTCAAACGATATTTTAAAAGTGTGTATGTAAATTTTAAAAAATCAATATTTAATATACCCTCTCTAAAATTAATACATAAATATTTTAAAGTATTCACTTCTGCAAGATATGTAGGTTAATATGATCTATTACTATACCGAATATCAACTACACGAAATATCAATTCAGATATACAGAGGAACACGTAAATGGTTTTATAAATTTATGATTTTTCCTTATTAGGTATGTAACCTTAACACAGATCGATGTCTTAATCGATTACACTTAATAACAGGAGATTGTTGATGTTTAATCCTTCTAAAGTTAACATTAGTCAGATATGCCTGTAAGCAAAATACTTGTAAGAAAAATATAAGTAAGCCTGTAAGCAAATGGCACAAGCCAACACACCTATGCAAGCTTATTGGCACAAGGTCGATGATTTGATATCAATCAGAGTTCTAATTAATTTGTGCTCTGCTTAATATTAGAATTAACTTGAGTTTTATGGATGGTTATAGCATAAACAACACAAATTCCAAATTGTTTTCGGTGCGTGAATACTTTATTATTTACCTGAAATTTTAATTTCACGAATATCAGATCATATTCCAAAGACATTTCGAAAAATATCCTTCTTATTTTTCTTACCTACTTTCGAAAAGATTCCGTTAAATATCCTATCTACGTTTAAACGTTACAATTTCTGCTCCTATTCATAGTAGCATTTATGTATATATCAAACCATAAAGTGTGTATATTTTATTTTAACTTACAGACATCGTTTCTCGGTATGGAGACCATCCAGTACCATATACTGGAAGATTTTGCTTTTTATGGTAAACTATTCCGTTTATACTTTTATGTATTTATTAAACTTATTACTACTTGCAAATATTGACCCACAAAACTTAGTCCTAACCTAATTATGTCCTAATTTAAACTAAGTAACTTCCAAAGAACCATGACATATCTATTTCCTCCTCTATGATGACGATATCTCTCCAATAATTAATAGCACCCAAGGTGTCATACAAAACGATTAATTTTTTAATGAAAAAATCCTAATTTACACTGCAAAAATTATGCCAGCACTATGTATTATAGTGCTGGCATAATTGGCATATTCGCAGTTTGAGGTACGTAGATATTACTTAAACAAATAAATAAACAATTAAAATTTTGAAAATTGCTTTCATAAGAAAACTAACAACGACGCTTGCCCCCGCCCATCTACCCGCATTCGGTTACTTATTCGCCGAACTTCCCCTTTCATACCCCAATTCATTATGTTCATTTAGCCGACGTGCCACGGCTCGGTTGTAATAAGACACTAACGCTACAAAATGTTTTAGATTTATCTTTTTTATTTTACTTAAATATGAAATTACATAATTGTTTTACTCGTTTTATTATTTAAATTATTTTGTTTTAACCCATAAAAAACATAAGGTGTTAAAGAATAAAATCCAACTTTCTAGAATTATGGCACTGCTTATATTTTAATCATATATAGAAATTGACACCATCAATTCTAGGATTTGTAGCAGGAAACAAGTCTTAATTATGTAATTTTTTTCATTACTCATACACGACAAATCTAGTGAATGTGCCATATTTTTCTTTAAAAGAATAAGCACCTTTTCTACCTATAAAAATTTGCAACTTTGTGAAATTTAGTCACAGATTTTTTTATTTCGTTTCTTGATCAATTAACCTAGCATGCGTACTAAATTTTACGTTTCTTTCAGTCTTCGGCGTACAAAAATACACCACATCGCTTCAAAAAAACATTCAAACATTCTCGGTACAGAAATTCTTGACGTCATAACTACGTTCTTCCAATAAGTAAGTTATATTTATTAATGGGTTGATATCGAATATTTATTAGAGTTAATATAGAGTCCTTTAAAAAAAATTGTTTGATACTAAAGTAAAACTACACATTTTTTATGAAATTACGAGCAGTAATATTTGTTCGAAAAAACACAAAACAAATTTAATTGTGTGATACCTAATTATTCATCACAGATCAAAGTAAAATTATTATATGAAAATGATGATTGTTCTTGTTATCAATTACTTCAAATCTTAAAAAAAAATTAAGATAATAACAATTAAGAAAAACCTGTCAAGTACCAGCTAGACTCGCACTACAACAACAGCGTAAGCACTAATGCGCTAACAAATATTTATGGATACATAATACTTCTATTAACCTATTTACAAATATTATTTTTTCACAATTTAAATATATTGCCCACTATATCTTATGTAGATGTAAAAACGCGGTGCATATTTGAAAAATTGTTACATATAGATTCATCACTACGGTTTTCCGTTTCCGTTTTTCGTTTTGTTGAAGTACGGAACCCTAAAAATGTCACGTTACAATTGTAACGCTACTTATTCCTGGACTTAATTTAGATATTAAGGCTATTATCCATTACTTGAATAGGTGATAGTATCAATTTACAGTTGAAAAAATATTTCCGTCAGGAAACCATTCTGTGGTCATAAACACTATTACTACATAAATATATCTTTAAATCTACCTGAAAACATAGATATTGTTAAAATTTTTAAAAAAAGACAGAATGTTTAGAACGTACTTCTAAAGAAAGTACGTAAATAAGCAAGTTATAGGAGATCATGTTATTATTTGTTATTTATTTATAAGTATTTTACGGAAACTAATAAAAAAATTTAGTTTAAGTTCTAGTAATTATAGGCAATTACAGACAGTTTAAGTACTAGTAATTATCAGTAATTATAGATAGTTTAAGTTCTAGTAATTATTAAAACATATAGTCTAAGGCAACATTGAGATAAAAATTGTGATTCTCTGTCAAGAAAGAGTCTCGTCACTATGTTATTTATTCCAAATTTGTATACATTATACATGTATTTTATACGTAGACAGGCTCATAAAAATCTAGAAAGACAAGACCGCTTAGTTTTTGTTTCGATTTTTCTATATAGTGATGGAACTTGAACTGTTAAGCTGCAATGTGGACGAAAACTAGATGCGCAGAAATTTTGATGCTAGAGACATCTCCAAATTATCCTCTTGATAACATATTTTAAAAATATTTAATTTTTCAGAGAACTTGACATTTAAGACTTTTCTCTTATATATTTAAGTTATATATAAATAAGATCCGAAGAGAATTTGTTTGAAGATAATGAAAATGTTAAAATCTGGTTCCGTAATACTGTTAACGGACTCAACGGACGGACTCGGGAGATGGGTCGCAAAAACAGATTTCCCATATATAAATGAAAATAAATAAAAAATATGAACAAAACCAATTTACAATTTTATTTATTTATTTGTCCGCATATATGCGATATATTAAGCACAAAATAAATTTCCATACTATCAAATTAGTAGATGAAATAAAACACGGGAAAAAAAGAAAAGCACGGATTTAATTAAATATATGAGTAACTAACTCATACCTTTAACATTTATGTACGTATCAAAATAATTGCATTTACGTTTACGTCAACCCAAAACGGTGTATTAAACCATCTTAATGAAAATTTATGTTATATCTTAATGAATTTAATATAAAAAATTTCCTAATTTGTCGCCAAAAATTTATTAAGCAATCTAATAGTGATCACGTACTGTATGTACTTTTTTCATGTAATTTTCTATATTGAAAACTATACCGAGGTACCATTCAAGAGAAACAAATAACTGAACTTATTATTAATATTTAATTATACCCAGCATCTCCAAGAAAAATTATTATTAGCACTGTCAAATATCTAAAATAAAACAAATCTAAAGCTAAAAGAAATATATGAAAGATTACATTTAAACGTGTATTTATAACTTAATACCATACGTTGCACTAAAAAATAAAGCAATCTACCCCATAGTATGGTAAACTATATAAACCAAACTAACTGTCCATGGCACAAACAAACTACGTTTTTCTTAACACCATTAATAACATCCAACATATTTTGCAGTATCTGTAACTGTTTTGACTTAAATCTGTTTTGAATTAAAAAAGTTCTAGTTCGTTCTCGGCAACATTGATATTTACTTCGATTCGCCGCGGTGATCGGTAAACTTTCTCTTTGCTTACTTTGTTAAATGGTAATTATATTATGACGTTTTTCTTTTTCTCTGGCTTTCTCTTACTTAAATATTATTTCCATTTGTTCACCGGCACACTTCTCTTCTTAAATGGATTAAATATGAAAAAAATATCTAGCTAAAAGTGTATGTCCTCTAAATAATATCTGGTAGTATATTTAAGCCAAGAGATTTTATTTTTTAAATTTTACTTTGTAGAACTCTATGTTTTTAAAGGAAAAAATGGAATATTATGACATTTATATCCGTCCGTTAGTCACAACCATTTTCCACGACAAGGAATTGAAGTTTAAACTTGAAATTTCACAGTATTTTAATAGTTAACACTTCAAAATATTTATACAAAAATATTAGTGGCAAATAATTAAGTACTTTATGATTTCATGAATCGTGTGGGACATCTTTCAATAAAACTATTTTTAAGGATCTCAATATATTGTCATCAATTTAAATAGCATATCTCCGGATATATACTGGGAAACATGTTAAAATATATTTCGTTAGAACAAACGAATATTCTACAGTTTATTTATTTTATACTCATTTCATTCTCATTCTGATATCTTTCAGTTAAATTTCGATATTAAATTTGTTTTTAATCCATTGACATCCTCAAAAGTACGATTAAAGGATTGCGAATAGTTTATTATCTATTGCAATATCTGAATTAGATAATTATCAAGATGTTAATTGTAATGTTCTTTTATATTGCGTATAACGCAATAATTTAATAGAAAATATATGAAAGAGTAAAACAAGCTACAACAGCGCGAGATTCCCGAAACTCGGGTTATATAGCTTCAAAACTCTGTATCAGGCTGTTTTATTACTTTTCAGTAAATATTTCTAATTCAAATTTGACATTGTCGCGTAAAAAATAAATGAAATAACTGGAGGAATAAAATCTAATTCTTTGCTCACAATATGACTATTGAAGAACAAATTATGAAGAAGAAAATATTTTTCTTATATATTAAACGAGCAGAAAATTTATATGGAGAATTTTATCGAAAAGTGTAAGTGAAGTTTTAACATTGAGATTATTCCCCATAATCCTTTTTCAAACCTGATAATGACTTCTTATAGAAGAAGCTTGTCAGTGTTTTATAACTCTTTTGGGAATATTTTTACATCCGTATAATTAACAAGGAGAATGGTTCACTTGCATGAATGTATTCTTGTAATAGTATGTCAAGAGTTGTTATAAGCATAATTTTTAACTTATTTGAATATTTTTATATTGTTACCGGTTTTCTTTAACACCACAAAAAAGATGGCAAAGGCAGTAACGGAAAGCTTATCACAATATGCAGCTTTCGCTATTTCGATAAATTGCGTGAAGAGGGGCTGAATCTTTACTGTAATAATATAAAAAAATCAAGACATTCCCATTAAAATTTCGTGGACGATGAGGAATAACATATGCACGAAACCATGTTTGTAGCATATTTATATTACTTTATGATATATATTCCTTTATGATGAGTATTTGCTTTCTAATTATTATAATTCAAAAATGTATTGACATAGTCCAACTCATATGAATAACCCAAAATATTCAAAATTCATCTAATTCGTTAACGAAACAGCAAAATAAAAGGGTTCGTTAACCAAAGTGAATGTAACAAAAAATAAAAGTTGAATGAATGAAAAATAAACTACGTATGGCGCAAGCAATATGAAATTTTTTTTGTTCACAATTTATAATCATATCGTTAATTTCCACATTGTTACCAGATTATATACACACAGAATTTCAAAAAGAAGGGCGAAAGAAGTCAATCTTAAAAATAGAATAAACAAACAAATATACTTTCGCGTTTATTGTATAAGAATAAATTAGAAAAGATTATTATAAAAAAATATTGATATATACCTATATAATTGAAAATAGCCAAGTTACCTATATTTTGGAATATTAATATGACCTGAGTATCATTATCATTAGATCCATATTGACCTAATAATTTTTTTTCTATCCATATACGGAAAAATCAATTAAACTTCTTCAGTAACAGAACGTCGACCAAATACTAAGTTATTACAGCTAGATAAAAAAGTCAGAATATCCAAAATATCAAACAAACTACATTGTTTTCCCATCCGCTTTGATTCTTGCACCTCTTTATTAAACGGGAAAGCGGTATGCGAGAGAGGAAATCGTATGCGGATGGAGTATTGAAGGATAAGAAAAAGTGGTATTGTTATTTCTAAAAATTATGCAATTATTTAGTTTCTTTATTCTTCTAATCTAAACTTTCAGATAGGAGTTTTATATTTTTTCATTGTTGACTATCATAAAAACCTATCCTATAATCTGTAGGTTCTTATTGTTTTTTTTAATTTCATTTTTCGTCAACTTATGTAATCAAAGTCATTTTGTACCAATAACTTGTCCTAAACACTCAAATTATATAGTTTTTCTATGGTGATTTTTATTACATAACATTATTATTCAGAAACAGTAACAAAATAACTCATACCACAACATTATTATTCTTTTTTCGCATGTAAATTTTGCCTTGAAAATAAATTATTTTTCTATTAACGTATTTTAATAAAGTTCAATTAAATTTTCCTTATACCACTTAATTTTATTCTATGTAACATTTGATTTCATCTATACTTAATATAGACAAATTTGAAGACTTTTTACTTTGATTATAACAAATATTAAGGCGTCAACAACACCAAATTGAGCTTATTAAAAATTGTTTTTAGCAAAATCTTCTAAATTTTTGGCCACGAATAAAATATACATTATTCACAATTAAATGAAACTACGTGATGTAGTATTATTTCTACTTTCTTTAATTTCTTTACCACGACCTAGGTTTCGTTGTATTACAACATCTTCAGGTGGGATATCAGAAAAGATACATCACGTAGTTTCATTTAATTTTGAATAATGAATCCAAAACTAACTAAGCTAAAAAAAAATCCAAAACTACTCGTAACATAAATTTTATGACCAACAAACTTCGTTATTTATAAGACTTTATGAATAGAATTAAAATAATAACATTCACATCTTATATAAAAATCTTGCTTCCTTTTATTTTCAATAAAGTAAATAGAATTCCGATAAAAAAAAACACATTATTTCTCTCGAATACAAAGACGCATTTTATCTATATTTATTGCTTATATCGGTTTGCGCATGCAAACCGACAATGTCCACTGAGACGCGGTGCTAGACAGACCTACGTCACTTTTTTTTCTCACCCGCTCGAAAGGCAATATAAATAAAAAGCGATATAATTAAATTAATTTTAATCTTAGCTTTGGATATGTGTTTTAATGTCGTAGGTATAAGTTCAGTTTAGCACAATATATATTTTGAAATATACCGCCTATTTCAGAATATATCTATATTGCAGCATTTTAACCTTTTTTTCTTTCACGTTATTCACCTTTTTTTCAATCCTTTTTCCTTACTAGCTTTTGAATATTTTGGGTTTGTATTTTTCTTTATGTTAATTCGGGTTTGTTTTTATAAAATTATTTACGTAATATTTTTTGCTTATTAAATTTTTGGACATTTTGGGTTTGTTTTTTTTTAATTATTCATTTGTGTTTTTATTTACAGAGTTATTTACGCGACGCATTTGGTTATTAAATTTTTGATATTTTGGTTCGTTTTTTTTATATATTAATTCGTGTTTGTATTTATAACCTTTATTTACGCGATCTTTTTGTTTATTTAGTTTTTGGATCGTATTTCTATTTAGATTTTCTTACGTAATACGTTTTTCTCACTAAATTTTGGGTGTTTCTTAGTTGTTTCTTTTTTATTTTATTTGTGTTTTTATTTATAAACTTCTTTACTACTTTACTGACTTTTTATTTTTTCTTTTTTGGTATATCAATTCGTTTTTGCATTTATATTTTTTACATAATCTGATTTGCTTATCAAATTTTGAAAATTTTTTGTTCGTCTTTTTATTAAATTAACCATTTGCATCTATAAATTTTTTATACAACATTTTGGTTTGTTTTTTATATGGATTAGTATTTTTGTTTACAAACTTTATACAGTGTTATTTGGTACATCGGAAAAAGACCTAGATTACATTTCGTCTCGAGAAATGTCCTTCTAAGTAAAATTATAATCCTAGCTAATATCATGAATGCAAAAATGTTTTTATTTAAACTTTTTCAAGTCATAATGGAGCAAAAGATCAACGTGACTTTCTGCATGGACATAGTTTGCTAGCTAGGAAATAACGTAGGTTAGTTATAAACGCGAGAAATCTCATTCTACCTAATATGCCAAAACCAACTGATGTCAGCAATTCAAATGTGTACTTGTTTGTCCTTCTTTAACATCGTATTGAAGCTATAGATGGACGTGATTTTTAACACAGAGATAATTAGCGGGCCAGATAATAACATATGCTTCTTTCTAATTTGGAAAATCTCATCCTACCTGAAATAACAAATTCGACCAATATTGAAAATTGGAAACAGTGTTTATCATTATTTTAGGTCGCAAATAAATTCAAAAGTATGTTTGTCTTTTTTTTTATGCACAGATATAATTGGCGGGCCAGGAAATTACATAGACTACTTTCCAACACGGGAGAATCGTTTTTCCTAAAACAACAATAACTGATATAACAAAATCGAAAGTCTGTTTATTTATCCTTCTTTCACGACGCCATGGAGTACTTTACTTTTTTACTTTCTGCACAGAAATAAGTGGCGGACCAGGAAATAACCTAGACTACTTTCCAATCTGAGAATATAGTTAAGGAACAGACAATTACACAAGTAAAAGATGCGTTGCTACCCAGGAAATATTATTACAACTAATGTGACAATCCAAAATAATATTAAAAGTTTGTAAGTCTATTTGTTCAAGAAGGGAAGAACCCTCACTTCGCAATGGAGCAACAGATCGACGTGGTTTTCAATACAGCGATAGTTGGTGGGCCATAAAATAATACAAGGTACGTTGGGATTTAGACAGTCTAGTCCTAATTAATATATAACAGAAATTGCTAGCGGACCGGGAAATGAAAAAGGCTATTACCAAACTGGGAAATCTTATTCTAACTAATATCAGATCGACGTGACGTTCCACACAAAATTATATGGTAGATTAGAAAATCAAATAGGCTGATTTTCAACCCGGGGAATCTCATCTTACCTAATACTATATTCGCGAATAATATTAAAAATGCAAAAGTATGTTTGTCCTTTTTTCATGTCGCAACGGAGCAACAGATTGACGTGAGTTGCTCCACAGAGATAATTAGGAGAAAAGGAAATGACATAGGTAAAATAATAAACTGCGAAATCTCATCCTAACTAATATGACAATCCAAGATACTATTCGAAATTCAAAAGTTTGTTTATTCTTCCTTTATGTCGCAATGGAGCAACAAATTGACGTCGTTTTGTGCACAAAAATAGATAATAATATAGGCTACTCTTCAACGTGGACAGTCTTATTCTAATAATACAGGCTACTTTTAAAATAATACAGGCTACTCTTCAATGTGGATAGTCTTATCCTGACTAATATAGTAATCCCAAGCGTGGCGCTGCGCTAGTTTATCGGAGAAGGGGCGGAACTCGAAAATCAAATCCTTCAAGGTCGTCGAGTGTTCTCATCACCTTAAATTTTTTTTTGCATCGTAACTTCCTAGAATCACGCTTGTTAGAAAGCAAGTGAGGTGAATGCTAAGTACAGAAGTAATTCTAAAGGCGCATCAGGTTTTGTCTCTATCGATAATCTCCTGGTACAGATAAGCGTTTAGTGCAATAAAATAAAGGAACTTGACACGGCCACTTTAAATCACTTCTTGACGAAATTATTATTAAGAATTTTGTTGGAATAGAGCTTATTTTGTGGTGGTTAGTTGGAAACAGTTATTTTTTAGACTTTGGACTATAATTTGAGTTTTACTTTATTTCTTTATTTGTGTATTTAGATTTTGGTAGAAATTGCCCTGTTATATGCGTACGCAGAAAGTTTATCACTAGCCCTTCCTTTAATTGTAATAACAAGATAATTTTTAGAGCATGATACATGTGTCTGATCCGTGTATCATAGTCGATTTTCTCAGACTGTATGACATAAAAAATTTAATTAAATAAAAATATACATCCCTGTATTCAATTACTCAAAAACCTAACCACGGTCTGGCCAGAGTGTAATTAATTTATGAAGAGTGGAAGTAAATTTGTCAAAATGTGTTATTTTGCCTAGTTCTTGTGTACTTTTATATCCATGTTTAATCTAATAGTTTAATCTTTGTTTAACCAATAATGTTTTATTGGTATGAATGGGATACCTGTATAGTATCGATAAATTTGTGTCTAAATATTTATTTACGCAACTTTAATTAAACTGTTTATGTAACTAAGGATAGATGTCTTGATAAATTAATATATTAAGAATTGTCCAAATTAAGATATTTCCCATGAATCTCTTAGTGTTCTAATACATGTTCAAATGGTTTCATCCTTTATTTTGCGGTCTAGTATTATTTTGCACATTCAAGAGTCTCAACATTCCTACGTTGATGTGAATTTGAAGTCTCTTTGGTTGAGAACTAGCAAATTAATCAATAACTATAAACCCTCTACCACCTCAATCTCAAAATTGCAATGAAGGTCACATTTAAGAACGTCCCAAGGTTCGTTAACTACAAACAAAAACACTTTATTTTGAAATATTTGTATTACTCGAATATTAAAATTACTGGCGCAGACTCATAGCAATATTCCATCAAACTGGATGTAGAGCTTGTTTTTATAATAGCTCTTGTTTTTATAATAGCTCTTATATGTTGATAGCTCAGAATTACGACCGAGTGACCAAAACATTTTTCTGAACTTGATGTTCAGTTCGAAGCGTTTTTTTTATGTTATTTCCACCAAAATGTGGCGTCAAGAGCCATATCAAGATATTAATGAACACTGGTTGTGCTATCTTTTTATTTTAGAAATTGCTCTGTGTCGATTTGAATTTTTATAGTTCAGGCATATACTTAATTGACAATAGATTATATTTTTATTGTTCAAATTTCCGTAGATCTTTCCACTGCCATAATCGCCGTATCATCGGCAAAAATGGCTTTAGTACTATATAATATCGTTGAAATATCAGTAATGTACAGCAGGTATCAAACAGGGCTTAGCACACTACAGTGAGGAACCCCAGCCTTAACAAATTTCAAGTCTGAATACGAATTTTCGAATTTCACTCGGACTTATCGATGAATCAGGTAAGAATTTAATAATGGAAGTAATCAGGGAGAAGCGTACCTAATTTTTGTAGTAGAAAAACAAAACTGTGTCACATTCCTGTGCTAGATGTAAGAAAACAGTACAACTTACATTTCTGTTCTCTAACGCTTCTGAATTGGTAAACTGAATGAATATGATTCAACGTTACTTAGATTTTTGTTAGGTGTTGTTATCATAATAAGTTCAGCGGTTTTCCATGTATCTGGGACAGTTCAATCAAATAAAGGTATTAGGTACATTGCTTAAGGTAATTAACTTACCCCTCGCTATTTTTTGAAGTAGTTTAAGTATCTCACCTGTGATTAGATTAAATCCAGGCGCTTTTTTGCATTGATGTTGTTTTTTTTCATCAACATATTTTCTTATCCCTCATAACTCTTGTCCCTTAGGAGGGATTAGCCTTGAATCCCGGCGGTTAAGTGCATCCTTTCCCTGTTTTTTTTATATTATTTATAATATTTATTGGGCTGAAGAAATGATATTATATATATTTTTAATTATTACTCTCATATCTGAACCTTTTTTTTCACAAGAAGGAATGAAATTGCATGTTCTTTTTCATACATTAGTCACCCGAAATATTTATTTTAATAATGTTATCGTTCATTAGTTTGAAAATGGTCATAACCAAATATCAATATAAATTTATTAAAGCAATTAATTCTTTAAAATGTTCAATGCCAGTTATAAAAAAAAAGCTCGTTTCCTTAATTCGAACGCTGGAGCTCACAACATCAGCGGTTCGATGCAGTGACGCAAGCGGAAGGTTTACTACCTTGATGCGAAGAGCCTCGAAAGATGATTAGGATTTGTGTGCAACTGCTGTCAATATGCAGAGTTTTTAAATACTTTTCGTTTTTGCACCCAGAAATTGTTTAAAATCGCGGACCACCCAATTTTTTTTAGCAGTAAATCACATTTGCGTTCACAATGTTTAGTTTCAGTCTGAATTTTAATTGATTTTCAAGTATATTTTACGAATAATTGTCACCATTTTAAAAATATTTAATTGAGTGTGAATTGAACTAATTAATTTCACTTTATTACTTTATAGGAAACACCTTGATATTTTTATAATTTGAAATTATACGGGATCTATCCTACTCATATCAAAGATCACTTCCATATGGGGATGAACTAGAAATAAAAAAATTAAATTAAACAAATGTATAAGAATTTAAACGGCGATGAATAAAACAGACATTTGTTTAAATGTTATATCTCATTTTAAAATGCTGTTGTTTTCTAGGACATTTTTTTTCATACTTTTAAAGTGTACATTTAAAAAAATATTGAAAAATGTATTCATAAATATAATATCCTACCGTCCCCCATTATTTCTGAAACTAGTGAACCAAAAATAAAAGAGAGTTGGTAAAATGTGATTATGAAATTATAAGAAAACTATGCAAATTAGCCTAGGTCTTATAATTATTCAAGAACACACCAAGTTTTTAACTATATGAAAGATACAGTAGACAATATCTTTACGCCGTAAACAAGTAATGTTTGTAAATAGTTGGAAAGTAATACTAATTCTAATTAATTAGTTATAAATGACTAAATATATACGGAATCCTCATGTCGAGAGTTTTACTCGTACATGACAGATTTTATAGAACTTCATTTAACTTGAATGATAAATCAAATCTAATAAAAAGTTAATGTAAAGTGTATGAAAGACTAAAAGTTAAAATAAATAAAATTATGTACCTTTATTTCCCATTGCTATCTGTTCTTTCCTACATGCAGATTTGGTACTCTAATATAAGATAGATTTGTTATTAGGTAGAATCTTAGGAATTGTCGTAAAATAATGCGAAATGATATGATGAGTTTTGAAAGTTTAGTTACAGAAAAAATGACCGTCGCTTAGAAATACTGGTGATGAAGTGGAAAATAGAAGATTTAACACAAAAATTTAGAGTGTTTATTGTTCATGTGATTGCTCATATGAAGACCAAAAACAATATTTACAACATTTGATATAAATATTTTATTTATGAAACGAAACGAAAACAACCAAATTTAGAGAACAGTGCAAAATTGATGAAAACAAAAATTTCATTCTAAGTCGTAAAATGACACTGTTATGGTTAATAGGAATATCGATAATATGAGATACATTTTTCATTGCACACATATGATTTTTTTTATTATTTAGGCCGTAATATTAATATCATCCAGCAATATTCAAATTTATGTTGAATAAAATCCGTTTTATTGTTAAATCTCCGGAAAAATTTCTCTGACTTTATCTAAAAACAATATGCATGCCATTTCAAAACCAAAAAAATTAATCATATTTTTTCCAGTTTTAATATAATTAACCTGTAAGGGTCTATAATGTATTAAATTATTAAGGTTTATGTTTCGAGAATACTGTTAACTGTTATCTTAAAATATATCCATATTTACATTCCACCGAGAATAATGAGGCATGTTGGAAAGTAATTGAACTCTCCATTCAATTTCGAGAAATTTTTAAAATTTCACGAAAATTACCTGCCATATAGGTATACATATCCACAAATTTTGAGTAACCCTATCATTTTGCCCTAAAATATCCTCGTTTCATATTTTCCATGGACCTCGTAATGATTGCCAACTTGATACTTTTATATTTTTAATGGAAGTAAAAATGTATCAGGGATATGCTTACTTCAAATGAAACCTCTGATGATCTCCACTTTAATGCGTAAATTACTTCGAGAACCTGTAACAAGCATAATCCTCCTTATTACTCAAACGGGGACTAGTTTTTGTGTCGAAACAACGGAGTTATAATTTAATGATAAAATTATTTTTAATAATCCTTTTTTAAACCTGTTGCTAACTAACGGTAATATACGAATTTTATTTTACGACGTAGCGTATAACTCAAGCTTTATAAATAGTATATAACTTTGAATATATAAGATTCACTCATTAAATTATAGCTAATTTTTGTAAATTATAGTTTGGGATCCATAATATGTTAAATATCATAGGAGATATAAGAAAACTAGCCACTAATAAAATAGTATAAAATACATTAAAACATTCATTCACATAGATAATAAATAATCGATTCAAATAGGAAACTTATAAAAAATTATAATAACCATTTATTAGAGAAAAATACAAAAATGAACAAAACTGTAACTCCGAAGGGATAGTATTTAAATTTAATTATAAAAACAAATTTACTCCCTAGAGCGTCCTAAGATCTCCGTGTAAATTTATTTTTTCTTTTAGAATTATTTGTTCCCTGCAAAGTTTTAGCCTTGATACCCTCCATGGGCCGTCTCTATATGCTTTCAGTTCATGATAGGTTCTATAAAACCTCCCTGTATACGCATTTCCGTTTAGGTTCCGATCATGCTTCAGTCTTTTTTCATCAACGTTATAAGTTAAAAAATATAATTAAAATAGCATAAAAAAATAATTAAAATAGCATTTAACTTTTGACTAAAGAATCGGATATCCCGAATATCTGATTTTTTTGGACGGTGACTTATATAATAATGAAAATAAAGGACAGATGAAGAAAAACGTCCAAATGAAGAAAAATATCCAAGTTAACATGCACAAAAAAATAAAGATGAATAATATATGCAGCTTTTCCATTTAACTGACGATGAAGATAAAATTATAAATTATTTTCGAATGGTTTCTAGCACATCTCGAATACTTATTGAAATTAATCTATATTTAAAGTAAATTAATGCGGATCAATGCAAACAAATTTTCTGCATGAGCTATAGTCGAGCTGGCGCTTCCTTTGAGTATTGATGCACCATTGACAAGATATCTATATGCTAGCGCAATGAAGTAGTTGAGTTAGGAGTTCATGTCGGTTTGATCCTACTTTTCGTCGTTAATTTGGGAGATGTATGGGAAAAGTCAGAAAAATGAAGAATACTTGCATTTTTGCTGCGTAACACTAGGGACTTCCAAAGTGTTTCTTCAATTGACGTTTTAAATACGAGTTTATTATGAAGCAAGTTAGAAATCGGTTCTATTATTTGGAGCTTACATGAAACTAAATACCAAACTGATGATTGAACATGTCTATAAAAGGTTGCTTCGGTATTTGTACGTGAGGCGATATGGTTATTTACCTTTTCTATTTTCCCTAGGGTATTCCAAGTTACCATACGTTGCAACACAAAAGAGAAGTTTGTTTGATGAAATATATTTCCATATTTAATTAAATTTATGGACTAATTTATGGACAAGACTTTTCGACCTGATAACAGCGGATTGCTCGCACTCCGCTCACACCGAACTGCTTGATAATGCTCGCACAGTGTTTGTGTTATACCGGTTTTCAGAACTGAGTCATGTCCAAAAACGGTTGCGCTAGAATGTGACTTGTTTGTGATTATTGAGAGTAAACTTATTGAACTTAGTCACCGCTATGTTACTGTACTTTTATCGTTATTGAAACGAAAAGATAATAAAACTTCAATATTTCTGCCAATGTATATGTATAAATACATAAATAATAAATACCGTGCTATCGTGTTGAATACGGGGTTAGAAATTTTACTCGCTGTCTCGTAAATGCTTCCTTAATATTTCTATATTAATCCTCTTGATGTGGATGTTAAGATAATCTATATTAAGTTGACATAGTTATCAATCAAATTATGCATCTTCAGTTAAGGAAATGCCGTTTTCTTTAAATGTCAATTAAATAGGACAAAAAATTTCTAAAGAAGTCGATGCACCAACTAAACAAATTGTGTACATTTGATAATATTGCGTGAATGAGTTCATTGCAAATGAACAATGACCTGCTAAGCGTTGTAATAAAAGTGATACAACTGTATTAATGTTGGATTTAATTTAATACGGATTAAACGAAAAATATCGGCTTACAGCATTACAAGCACACAACGTAAAACCAGTCTATTCTTTACGATTATCGTGTAATGTTCAGCTTATTGCACTGACAGATCACAATTTAAATTATACATTCGCAAAACGGGATGCTGAATCACGACCCAATAGTAACTTCAATGCGTTTAAATCTAATGTCATAATAAATTTAATAGCTCGACTCATTTTTTTAATCTATATACCAGGAAAAGGCGTGCCTGAGTCCAAAAATTTATCGTGTATTCCATTTTCAAGATTCCGGTAACTAATTAAATTTTATGTTATTTTTTTAATCGTTGTGTTTAGATAAAAAGATTCAAATTTGAGATACATATTTAAATACTTGTAAAAATTTCTATGTTGATGTGTTAAATATTATTCTTCATTTAAGCTATTTGTATTTTTTTATTCGTTGCACGATTTCATAAATACGTACCATTTTCTTATTTTCTTTTAATTTCAATGTAATTTCATACCTCTTCATAAGTAGTTCAATATGGATGTAGTCATTAATCAATCCATACGTTTCGTCCACGGGAATTTTGTGAAAAGTTTTGGCAAAAGTTTTCAAGTAGAAAATTTCAAATAAAATGTTGTTTTAATGAAATTTGTATAAAGAAAAAAACAAAAAATAAATGTCACTTTTTCTTCAAATTTATTTTTGCTTTAATGCAAATTCTAAAAATATTAATTTGTTTTCAAAACAATTTAAGAATATCGTGAGTGACATTATTTACCGGTTCTTTAGTCAATACATACATAAATATATAATAAAAAAAATAATAAAAGAAAACAATTCAATAAATATTATAAATATTGTGGCATTAATTCAAAAATTGCTTGCTTTGCATATAGACAAAGTTTTTAATAATGTAAATAACCCTAAAACAATAGATTTTAAAACGCAAGTTATTAAAAAAAAATTGTTTACAAATAAATTGGACTACCTTTAAATAGCCGAAAATCACTATTAGTGACAAAACTTTGAAAATTTATTTATGCTGTGAAACGATATAATATCCTAAAACTTCTGAATATTTTTTCGTGACCTTTTATCTAATTATTTATGTTTGAATTTTAATATTATATTTCCCTTATGTCCTTTTGTCTAATTATTTATACCAATTGTGAAACAAGTCTAATTTCGAAGAATTTAGAGCACTACGTCAGTGAAGAGTTCCTGTAATCACCCCGCGGTTCAATTATTGAATCATAATTTCCCCCACGAGAAAATTTATATCACTACTATTCGCATTAAAACTTTATATGCGTTATTATAAGGTTATGTTCAGACCTATTTAATCCCGACTAGATCACAGTATCCCTACTATTCAGTGTTGAGGAATTCGAAGGTGCACCTTAAAATTGTTATCACTACTATTCGCATTAAAACTTTAGATGCGTTATTATAAGGTTATGTTCAGACCTATATCATCCCGACTCGATCACAGTATCCCTACTATTCAGTGTTGAGGAATTCGAAGGTGCACCTTAAAATTTGCCTTTGCCAATTTTAAATACATTTTTATGACACTACACTAGGGCCATTGAAGTAAATAAAGATTACGGCGATGTAAGTTAAAACACACATGGCGGACTTATTTCTACTAGAGTAACCTCTTTAAGCTAACCAGGATACCAGTCCAGACTCGTTTGATGAACGGCCGGCAATCGAACGTGATTCCCATCGTGCGCCGCGCTATCAAAGGACGTATGACTTATCAACAATCCAACACACCACGCCGACTATATAGAAATACTAAATTAAATAACAGCTGATCCTCAAGTTTTGCCATGTAGGCACCCAGTACCCCTACAGCACCAGATTTGAGGAGTTGAATCTGAAAGTTCGAAGGTAGAAACCGTCATATTTTTTCTTTACGCAGAATTTAAAAAACCGGTTTGGACTCTTCCCTTCATGATATTGAAGAAAATTACCTCTCCGCGGCTATTTTACATTTAACTGTATACCTAGTATTTAAAGTATAATTCACTTACACATTAATCGAAAAACTACAAATGTCGCACTTAATTTATCCAAATACTTCTTTATGGTAAACATTTTATGGTTGTGCAATTGATAATTTGGAGTATCCTCTTATCCAAATATCCCTCTCAATAGCAAGGTAAGGAAGAGAAGTAATTACTTTCTTGCCCTCTCATTAAAAACTCATCCGTAAAATATTGTATTCTGGAAAAGTAAAGTCAAGTTCCTCTTACATGAAATAACATCTACATGTTAGGAAGCATGTTGTTAAGTGTAATAAAAATACACAAACGGCAACGAAGTCATTCTTGCTACCACTTGAGTAAACATCTCTTAAACTTCAGAAAAGGACCGACTTGTGGATTGAGTCGTCGAGTTAATATCGTAAATTCTTGGTTGGACTACACTTTCCATCCAGTGTAATCTCCGATTATTATCTTTTTTGCCCACTATCTAATAAATTTGTGGTGAAAATATTCGTAAACCTAGACCATATCAAGGCTGAACTTACCCAATATTTAAGTCAGAACCCCAAACAATTCTACAAGGAAGGATTATTGATACTTCATGCTAATGATAAATGATAGGTAACGAAGAATAATTAGAAATTTCTTTGAATAATAACATACAAAATAAAAGAATTGTATGACTTAAGATGGCTGGTTTAGTAATCGCTTTATATATTTAAATGACATTTTGATTAAATATTTTAGTGCTCACAACACAGGCATATAAATACATAAATGAATATACGCACTCTCTTGATGATACGTTTCCTGCTGGACATAATGTAACTGCGTTCTCCAATTTAAAATACTGCTTAATTAATAAAAATTCATCTATTTACAAAAAATAATTATTTTAGTTTTCAATTTTAAAAAAATAGTAGCCTGAATTCCGCACCAAACATAAATTAATATATTTTCAGTGTATATGTAGATTCAGCTAGATGATGATTCACCGAGTAAATGTCGTTTGGATGTTATTTGTTTATATTTTTTAGTTAAATCAAAAAAAGATGATGGGTGAAGTTTTTGACTAATATAATTATTTGTTTGTATGCGGCAACTTTGCATCGGAATAAAATTTATTTCAATAAGAAAAAAGTGACTCGTATATGACATAGATTTCTATCTTCCGACACGGTCTTCCTTCAAAATGTTTATTAACTGAATAATGTAAATGCATTAACAATGGATCATGTATAATTGATGACTGACATCTATACTATAACGAATGTTTTTGACGTTAAAGCGCCTACTCGTCGCTATAAAATTTAAAATATTTTTATTTCCGATAACGTCTAACGGTATTGTATTAACAACCGTTTTATTTTCTTTTTGTGTGCTGTGCACTCTCTTTTTTATTGCAAATTTTGTTCTATTTTCTTTCTACCGCGCGTCATATACCATAACTCTTCTTTGATGACCCTATCTCATAGCGTCAGCGACGCGAAGATACAATGGCTTCATTCAATTGATTTACCGACACTCCACTGATAAAATCATCATTGCACAACTTTTGACGGAATGGTGATATTTTTATAGTATTTTACCAGGTTCCAGGCTCATTTTTATAATGTTGATAAAATCAGAGGCTAATGAAATGTAACTTACAAAAAAGCCAAGAAAATTTTTTTTTATTTCAATATTGCACTTAATTATTTGCAAACTGTACTAGTCCTCACTATACCTCACAATATATTGTTTATACTTAGTATCCTGTCCATTGTTGAACAAAACTGTCTGAATATATTAAATATGTCAATAAGTTCCCTTAATATTGTTACGAAATGCGCTGAATATGCATAATCGGGCGGTTGAATTGCTGTATCATTTATTCAAGCATCATTAGAATTAATGTATCATTTATTCAAGCTTATGAACAAATAAAAATACTTTAATATCGGACAGCCTTTATATGGTCCGTCAGGAATAGCTCGTTATACACAGGACAGTTTTCTTAACGCCACATTTCCATTTATGCGAACCTGTAGTTCAACATGTTATCATATCAATATTATCTCAAAACTCTCCTGGATCACATTTCATATACGCTAAGTAACTACAAACGACATCGAGAATAGAAAAATTGTTATTTAAAATGTAATTTTAAATAAAACCTAATAAGTGCGAGTAAAACTCTTACAAGAGTTCTGTGCATATGCAGGTGTTAAAAATTATTCAAGGCAGAATGCCTTAAATTGTTATATTATGAATTATTATCTATACGAATATATTACTTGTCGTAAAATTAAACAGTACTATTTTCAATATATATTTTATTCAAAAGCTAAATATCTATTACAATGTTTAGCCTTTTAAAATAACACTCTTAATAAATACACACTCACAATTAAATGAAACAATGTGATGTAGTATTATTTCTAATTTCTTTAATTTCTTTACCACGATCTAGGTTTCGTTGTATTACATCTTCAGGTGAGATATCAGCAAAGATCTTTGATGAACCTCTCTCACAGGGTCAGTGACGCGAAATATCTTTGCTAATATCCCGCCTGAAGATGTTGTAAAACAATGAAACCTAGGTCGTGGTAAAGAAATTAAAGAAAGTAGAAATAATACTACAACATGTAGTTACAACACGTATGTTAAGACAGCAATTGTATGACAATAGGTATCTGCATAAAATTATTTAGTGTAAATTATAATTTAAATCAAAATTAATTACTTTTTAATATATTTTTTATTGAGAAATTTCAAAACTTAATTATAAAATGATTCTGATTATAAGTCACGCCTCTTACAATCGTACAAAACACAGTGGAAAACCTTAATTTAATATAAAGATACCACGGGACGAGACGACGTCCGAAGGCCGCCTCTGTGACGTGGGAGCAAACATTTTATTGAAACTATTTTTTCAGGTAAAAATAAAGTTTAGACAGACATTTCGCAATTAAGCGAGCTTGGTTAAAATGCTACTAATCTTTAATTTCAGGAAGTATGATATGAAATTAAAATAGGTGGGTAAATTCAGAATTGAGAAAATTAACCTGGATTAAAAAACTTAAAAATATATTTCAATCTCGATTATTTTTATGGCTTGACTATTCCTTGTATTGCGTTCAAAATATCCATTTTCTCCAGATTATCTAACATTTTAATAAGAGCTGAAATATTGAATTATGTAATGAGAAAGCAACTTAAAAATTGAAATCCTTTAAAAAATTAATTAAATTATTCATCTCAAGGTTTTATTAAAACAAGATGAGTTCTTCGTATTACTTAAACCGATTTTTAATAAAAAAAAGCTTCAGAGGCCCGCTTAGCTGCCAAAAATTTTAATATTTACTTCGCTACATCATGCTGAAGTTCACTAACATCCCGCTCCTTATTCCATTACTCGCTTAAGGGCTATTATTAACGCGATTTCTTTTCGTATTTTCTTTTAAAACTTAGTCATTTTTCAATTAACTTTAATAAGTGTCCACTAAAACTGCACTATAATATACTACATAGATTATAACTCCAAATAATTATATTATTTTTACTTTATATTCTTACTTTATGTGAAAGCAAAATTAAAAATTGTAGTCTTCCCAAAATCGAATTTTAGTTTTTTTTAACGACACTTGATCAACTAGTTGCAGAGATTGTAAGATTTTAATAAAAAATATGTTTCCATTCAGAGCATGTTTCCTGCTAATTTTCTTACGTAAAAATTTTCTGTGATTATCAACTCTGTAATATGCAAACAATTTTTTGATAAAATTAAAAATGAACTGCATATTAATAATTTTAATAGCAAGAGGGAAATCATCGATCCTTGGGTAATTTAAAAGGAAACGTGTACTTTCTACTTTTACGATTCTAATTTTACGGTATTATATTAAATGTTAAAAGATAATTATTTTGACAGACAAGTATAAATATTTAAAGCCGACACTGTATTTTAAATGTGTGAATAAATACCTGACATTAACGTTTGAATTTTAGTTTCACAAATCTGTGAACTATATATGAAAATTCTTATGAATTAAATCACCAAGAAATTAGTAGTAAACTTAACAGGATAAAACGTAGAATGCAGTACAAGTATATAAAAAGAAAAATATGAAAAAAAAGCTTTTGAAAAAGCACTTGATGATAATTTACTCCACTTTCCGTATTTCAATACCAATTATGGAGAAAGTAATTTTTTATGCATAAAACATACCACAAACAAAATATTGTAGTAATATCGCTGTCCAAATTCATTAAATTCTTTCTCTTCTTTATTTACTTTAATAACCTGACAAAAACATGATCTTTTAAAACTTATGTATTTTATCAACCTTATGACATAATTCGTCACACAGTTCCAGCATACACGTGTGTTAACCAATTTACCTTCAATCAATTTAACAGAAGTGCTTAATACTGGATAAATGTTAAAAAGTAAAATTTCATTCGTTTCTTTGCTATTAAAAGGTTCTAGGGTAAAACGACATTATGATTTCAGAAATATGTCCTTCAATTTAATGTCTCTTTTTTTCATTTTGAAAATTTATGAATGTCAAAACAAGTGTCATATTATATTTTTAAAATTAATAGAATTATCGTGCTGTTTACTATATTGAATGGAAATTGATTAAAGAGCTAATACTATGTATACTTAATAATAATTTACTTACAGTGATTTACTAGAAGCTTCAAACTAACTTTTCAATTCATAAATATAATTTATATTAACAAAAGTGTGTACTTAAATGATCAAGTTTCTGAATATGATGACACGTAAATTGCACTCCGTCATGTACTCCGTCATGAACTGCGGAACCACCTGATATCAATTTAATTCAACGGTCAATAATGTCGCAGGTCAGGAGAGATCGGAATGTGTCGATGTCAAGCGAGGGACAAAAACTGTATTGCAAATATTTTTGATATGAAAATTAAATAAACAAGTTTTTTTGAGATATTTCCGGAGAGTTAATTATTATATAAATAAGAATCAGAATGTACTATAATCAAGAGAAAAATAAATAAATATTTACAAAAAGTCAAGCCTATCTTCACAACAGAAACTTCAAAACACATCTCGTTCTCGGTAAGTAATAAGTTGACTCATATTCGATTCACTATATCGACATCCTCAAGAGATTATGGCATTTTAATAAAATTAAGTGATTCAAATAAGCAACAGGAAAATTATTGGAAAATTTAATTCTTTTAAAAGTCCTCCTCAGGTCGTCAACAAAGCACAATCAGTTACTCGTTAAAAATCCACTTTGGATTAAAAATCCACGCTTAGCTACCAACAATGTTTTAATATTTAAGTGGCTCCGCGCTGCTGAAGTTCACGAGCGTCTCGCTTCTTTTTCGATTACTCGCTAAAGAGTATTTATTAACGCTGTTTCACTTTTACATTTTCATTTGAAAATTGAGTCACTTTAGATTAGCTTTTATAAAACTTTGCTTTTTTCCATACTTCCGTGTTGAATTAATTCAGTTGAATATATGCTATTTGGAAAATGTGGCACATTTTATATGATTCAATGGATTTTAACTATACATTCTCAGTCTGATTAAAAATAATATTTTTGTCGTCTCGTTAGCAAACCATGAATTAAAAAAAAAGTTAATAAAACGAATTTTAAGTTTAATATAAAATATTTATCGAACCATATATTTCAACTTGAGCAGCTTTAATGCAAATCATTTTTAAATTCGTAATAGTTTTCATCCTGATTCCACACAACTAAATAATGTTTATTTAGTGGTATATATTTTATCTCCTCTTTTCTTTTGAAACCATGCATTAATTTATTTAAACACATAAGTACTAAGAAACCAATTGTGGGTTACGGCAAATTCCGAAAGAAATTAAAACTTTCTTCTTTTATATTTAATAATATTATTAACCTGAATTAGTTATGTGGATAAGTAATAAACATGAGTCCTCATATTCATTGCAAAAATCTATCTATTTTTATTCACATATAATTTTTATATATTATATCTTTTAGCATAACCTATTTTCGTCGTCACAAAATTGAATCGTCAAGTACCTATTGATATTCCATTCGTATTGTTGAATTTGTTTACATAAGTAAATACGGAACATTTACGCTTTTGCTCGAACTTTCTATGAATAAATAAATTAGTGAAATTATCGAAAAACAAATATTAAAAATAACAGGACTTAATTTAAAAATATGGATGGTACGAATAAAGCAATATGACCTGTTCATTGATTTTGGGTACAACGGAATAATTATAACTAAGTGACTGATAAAAGCAAGTTGCAACTTTCTTTATTATTGTTTCTTCACGCCCTGAAAGACATGACATGAATTTTCTTTTTCTTACTATTGCTAATTTACTTTTTCTTTTAAATGTTATTTTTATATATTGTTTTAACTAAATATATGCATGTAATTTAATTTAATTTACAGACATAATTTTAATGTAATTTACAGACATAATAAGCGTAACGTATTTTTCTTTATGTTTGCATACCAAAAGGTCTATGTAGATAACGTAACGTAAAATTGATAACGTAACGCACGGCATCTTGAATGTAGTAATGTACGCATTACATCTTATTATTTAATTTCTCTTGCATAAGAACTGATCAAGAAATAGTGGTCAACTTTGGTATGATTTTTCTAACCAACCTTGTTATTTTCCATATTGTAAAGAGTTATGTGTTATATATCTTTGTACACGGCATCTTGAATGTATTAATGAAAAATAAAAATTATCTGCATTTACTGTATGTTCTGTGATGTGCAGGTTGTTCAAATATTTGTTATATGTGTCTTCTTAAAAACTGTTAAATGCTGTAAATATTTTTTTTCATTCAAAGCAGTTTGAAAGAAACATTAAGATCCTTTACTTAATTCAATTACCAGATGATATTTATTGTATGAATACAACAACTGAGCCCAATTTAAGAAAAACACAGTCATATGTCTTTACCGAGTATTCCTTCAATACTCTGTTTAACTAAAATTTAAAAAATAGATGTATGTTTGTTAATATGTCTGAATTATATTATAGCTTCTCGAAGCTATTATCAACCGTTAATTGCCATGAAATAGCAATTAATGGTTGATTCTCAATTTATAACTATAGCAATAACATCCATGCACATTTTTATTTCGAATCTTTCCTGCGTTTAAATATATTATCTATAACAACACTTGACTTAATTTATTGGATATATTTTCAAAAGGTATTAGATAAATACTCCTTTCTGCTAAAATCGGCAAAGTGAGAAGTTCAAACTTTGAATTTACTACCTTTGACTATTTCTCCAAAGATTTTTCTTTTAATTAATTTTGACGACCAGAGTGTAACATTTATTACAAATCTAATATCTAAACCAAACTTTATGAAACAACTACAGTAATATTTGTTTGCAAAAAAAATATTTTTTGTTGGACTTAATACTTTTTCGCAAAACTTAATATTTTCGATGTCCGCATAAGATTAGGCGTGCAGAACAGGTCCATAAAATAATGACAATATCAACATAGAGATGCCACCTCTCAAGCATTTGAACCACAAATAAAATATTATTCATTTGTGGTTTAAATGCTTTAAGAATTGGGATAAGGCCTTAAAATACAACAATTTTTTTCAGTTTTAGATTCTCATTCAAAATCTATGCGAAAAGTTATCACACATGACAGTGGTCTCTAAAAAATACAGCATCTACCGAGCCGACACAACATGAACGCTCGTGCGCTTTGCATTGATTTTCCTACCACAAAGCCTACTACGCGTCGGACATACGAGATTTAAGTGCATTTAGATTGTTTTACGCGATATTTGACATTCATGTGATGTCCAACGTAATTAGTGCTAAATCATTCATGATCACATGATTTACATCGGGAAAAAAATATACATATCCAGTGTAGTAACAAAACATATTTTCATCGTTACTTTTGAAACCATGCATTTATATATTTAAACACATAACTACTAAGAAACCAATTGTGGGTTATGGCAAATTCCGAAAGAACTGAAAGATTTCTTTTATATTTAATAATATTATTAACCTGAATTAGTTTTATGGATAAGTAATAAACACGAGTAGTCATGTTCATTTCAAAAATCTATGTATTTTTATTGAGACACAATTTTTATATTTTATACCTTTTAACATAACCTATTTTAATTTCCAAAAAACATAATTGAATCGTCAAGTACCAATTTATATTCCATTGGTATTGTTGAATTTGTTTACATAAGTAAGTACAGAATATTTCCTCGATTTCTGAAACTTTCTATAAATAAATAAATTAGTAAAATTGTCGGAGGATAAATATTAAAGATAACAGGTTATAAA
Organism: Druceiella hillmani; assembly: GCA_039881145.1. Classification (NCBI taxonomy): domain Eukaryota; kingdom Metazoa; phylum Arthropoda; class Insecta; order Lepidoptera; family Hepialidae; genus Druceiella; species Druceiella hillmani. Next base: position 30,442,381 of record JAYKKI010000014.1, on the reverse strand, counting down.
TTACAAATTTGGATAGTTCAAACCAAGCAAAATGACCTGTTAGTTTATTTTTCACCATTATAAGTATATATATATATATAGAGGTGAAAAGTGTTCAGCATAATTCGCTTAAAATTGTGGAAAAATTGGATTGAAGGAAGATGAATGTTTTCCCATTATTTTATGAAATCGTGAAAAATTTATAATATTCAATCTAACCATCATACCTTTCGGAATTACACCATGGGAAAATATAGCTGAACCTACCAAGTTTATCTGCCATTCACATGTCGTCCCCTGCAGAATGGACTCTAGAAGCATTAAGTCATATTATAAATTATATCTGCTTATGTTAGAACATGTAAAGCAACCGAAGACTGAGCTAATAGTACAAGGAATGATGCGGAAATTACCGGAAAATAAACATTATTGTACATTATAAAAGCCGCAAGCAACTCAACATAAATAACATTTGCTAAATAAGTATTAATCAATGTGAATTACAGTTTATTACACAAAATTTCAGAGAGAGAAATTAAAACTGTTGAAACAGTTTTAGTTTTTTATTTGACTTTTGTCATTTTGGCGTGGATAATGGAACAAAAGTAATGCTTTGTTTGTAATTTCTTTTTCATATCTTGAATTAGTTTTAAAATATACAACGCTTTAATTTTAAACTAAAATTAAAACTTGGCAGATTTTCCTACAGTGCAGAAATTTGTTTTATTTTAATCAAATTTCTAATTTATCACAGTATATCACAATCAAAACAGCATCTGCTTAACCGATACAGAATACAGACATCAGTACCGTAAACCGTTCATATAGCGGAAACATTTTCTGCACTCGAATTAAAAGTCATGCCCCGGGGCGTGATGCGCGACCCATCATGCAGGCTTTATGCGCATTTAGATCTGATCGTATCCGACTCTGTAAAGAAATTGAAACGACACAGCGAAAACAATGTTAAAGCGTTCATTTTAATGGATTTTACGAGATAAGACGTGCACTTAAAATAAATATAATGCAAAGTATATAGCATAAAATAATGGAAAGTATATAGCATAGTACAGGGTGAAGCGCATCAAAATCTGCACCAACCATAATTCATACATATCAATATTATTATTAATTAAAAAAATATGAGCCATCAAGTGTCCTACTTGGCAAATGTGAAACATCTAATTAGTTTTTATATTAAAATGTTTTTTGAATGAATTGAAAATGTTAAAGAGCCGATAAGGTGCAAAGCTTTCCAAATTAAATCGGAAAGAATCGACAAGACACGATGCTAATCGAATTAAATCGGAAGGAGCCGCCAAAACAAGACGCTGACCGAACGGTAAGTTGTAATATGTACCAGAACGTTTTAAGTCCCATTTAAATGCGCCATTAGAATATTTCACATCAAAATAAGGCAATAGGTACTTAAATTTAACCACGTGGCATTGTAATTGTTACACAATAAATCTTAGCGTGATTTAAAGAAAAAAATAATATGTATTGTTGCAAGTGTATGGTAGTTCAGTAATCAAAATTATCATCATGATAGAGCCAGAGAAAAATATACTTTCAGAAAGTAATTGTTTCTAACATCATCAGCATGCCGGTATTATATTTCTGGCGATATCTATCATATGTATAGATATCGCCAGAAATAAAATACCGACATGCCGTCGATCACGCCTGTCGAAATAGTTCAAATTAGGCGGAGTAAATACTAAGACGTAAAATCAGCAGTTCCGCTATTGTTACTTATTGCAACTAAACAAATTTTTGTAATTTGTTATCTGTATTACTTATACGTTCCTAACGCGTGACTAAATAATGTGAATGGTTGGTGTGACGTTATTGTGGAACTGATTATTTTTTTGAAGCAAATTCGCTGTTTTAAACTCTGGCATATATGATTATATATATACGTAAAGCCACTTACTATGAATAGAACCAAGTTCTGAATTTTATTCAGTGTGTTTATTTTATTCTGTCTGTCAAATCAAAAACACGTCGTTAAGTTCGGTGTTGAATAATTTAATCCTTGATTACTAAAATTAAGACAATTTAAAAGTCTTTGTTATTTATTTAAATTATAGGTACAAAACTTGAAACTAAATATTATTTGTGTTAAATGTGGGGTAATACATACAATAATGATATTATGATGAGAAAATATTTTCATAGCAAAATCTTTGCGATTTAGGTAATGAAATCTTTTCGCAAAATGATTTAATATGAGAATTATCCACAATTGGGAAGGTTTCATAGTTATTAAATAAGATATATCTTTAAATATTTTTTAAAGAAATCACGAAATGAACAGCTTCCACTTGTGATAGGTCACTGACGGCAAAAGTGGAACAAACTTACATCAATTTAATACTTTATAACGACATCGCAGGACGACCGGAAGCTGCCGCTGTCAGCCCAGGACGAAAAATAGTATTGAAAGTACATTTTGAGGCGAAAACGATGTAAACTTTACGCGGGAATATTGCGATTGAACGAGTTTCGTTGAAATATTATACAGAAAACTTATTTTTACTTGAAGATGTACTGGAATTAATATCAAAAGTTAAAAAGTTAATGTAGGGCTGAATAAATTCAGCCTCATTTCCGAAAAAGAAATACATTAAAATCTATCTACGTTCGTCAAGCTTGATAAACTTGTTTATTCCTGATATTCAATTCCCAGTTTCTTGTTTTCTTCAGAGATGCTAACATTTTGATAACAGTTAAAAAAATTAACTGAATGCCAGTAATACCATCAGAAAATCGAATTTGATATCTGCTTAAGGCACTTAACGAAGAGCAATCATTCACTCTTATTACATAAATCGACATGGCGTTAAAAACAGATTCAGACCAACATCGGCCCTCAGCAATATTAATATTTACTTTGCTCCCCGTGTTGAAATTCACAACATTTCACTTGTTACTCCTTTGAATACTTTTTTTAAGATTACACTTTCACCATTACTATTATCATGTTATTATAATACGTACGATAGTTAAATTTATTGCTTATTTTGGTTCAGATTTCATTTGGTTGAAAGTTCACTATTTTGAAGATACTCTGCCTGCTATTAAATCACAAAATGTTAAGTGCATTTAAAATATTTGTATGTCCGTTGAAAAGCTGTTACTATTACTTTGCAATATTTTAATCGAAATAGTTTGAGTATGGGAAATTAAATACTTAAATTTGTCTTAAACTCTAGTTAACGTTTTGAAACAGTGTAATAGTTCAAAACGTAAACGCAAACGGAAAATTAAATCGCATATAAATTTGGACAAGAGTTTAGTAAAGATTTATATAAATCTATTCAATCAGATAGGGACAGTCAATTGGTAAAATTGGGTTAAAATTAATTTAACGGGACTACTTTTCGGCTTACTGTTCAAAATTGACCGAAAAGAATAGATCAATGAATTAAAACATTAGATTTAAAGTTTTAAACGGATTCCGGTAAGTTAATATGAAATTTGTTTAATTCAATACAAAACAAAAGATTGATCTCTGCAAGGGAAAATAAAAAGATTTTTTTCTCTTTTATTTAATAAGAATTAAGTTAAATATATATTTAAAGACGAAAGAGAAATTTTCGAAATTACCCAATTAAGCAGGATGTCAAAAAAGAGATCTTTTGAAATAAAAAAATTAAAAATATTATTTTTTTACACGGCATCCCTTTACGAGGTATGATTCTCCTAAATAATTTGTTCAAGATAATCTCAAAAAGCAGGATATTGTAAAACTCAGTGCGAGTTATACGAGTTATACTAGCAATTAACGTGTTTATTAATCAGTTATTTATTTATTTTCATCACAGTCAAAGCGTAATGCGATTTTATTTATTTCATACTATTAATGTACAAAAATACGTTGGCCACGTAATAAATAGGTAATATGCTTCTACACTTGAAATTCATCAAATAATATTCAAAATAATCAGTTGGAAGATGCATTAATAAGAAATCAAAGGAAATTGTAGCCTGGCAAAGTACCCGGCTTATACCGGTCAGCTGAAAATTTAGCATTGAAATCAGAAAAGCTATCTCGAGATGACAAAATAAAGAAATTTAAATAAATTAATGTGTACAAACTTGTAATAAAGCAAAAAAAGAAACTAATTTACCAAAAATCCTATACATTCGCTACACGTAATTCATACCAAACCAATTTAATTAAAGCAACATTTTAATTTAACTATTTTCTGTTTTCAATTTACTTAAATATTATTACATCAAAGAAGCAATGAAATTTGTAAAAAATAAATTAAATATGTTATCCCTTAGATATCTCTCTATTTTGTGTGTTTAAAAACTGTAATTTATCCATAATTATACGTGATTTCACATTAGGTCTTTTCTGTATACTTTTTCAGACTAGCAATTTGTTCATATATAGTGTTAGTGTATATATATATATATATATATATATATATATATATAAACGTGTGTGTGTGTGTATAAATAGCTTGTAAGAGCCATAACAATTTTATATGGTTTTAACAGTAATCAAAATACTTTCTTTCATACCTAAAGCTCTATCAAGTTGAATACCAAACTTCATCGATATAAGGTCAAACGATAAATAGAAACAATTAAAATACAAATTCGGCTAAGTCTAAAAGTTAATGAAATTTTGTAATAGAAAAGTGAAACCATAAGTAAAACGAATGAGATTACTACTTTCCAATCACTAAGTAGCACGGCTTTCCAAAGCAAATCTGCCATCAAAACTTGGAACGATATTCTTAAGACAAGTATTTAAACATTTATAAATGTTTTACAAAATATTACGTATAATACATTCAGCTTAAATAAACATCTACGATATAGATGAACTAATAAAAATAGCTTACATAAGGAATCTTGCAATAAATTTTCCACAGTTAAATTTAATGACGTTGCATACCGCGGGCGACCGAAACTGTGCCTCTGTCAGGTGAAGGGCAAATATTGTATTGAAAAAGTTTTTTTGAGATGAAGGTGAAATGGAATTTACGTGGCGAAATGATTTTATAAAGGTATTTGCAGAAAATAAGAAAGAAAATTTTCCAAATTTTTGGATTCATACAGAATAAATTAACGATTTTAATTTTACTGTTTATAACAATCTTATTTCGAATATCTTTCTTTCGACAAATTTTTCAACATAATTATTTTCTACTTTGTCACATTTGATTATATTTTATTCCCGGCTGTAATTTTATAAACCATTAGGTCCAGAATTTGTTAAAAATATACAGAAATTCAAAATCATGTCTTGTGTAAATTCTAGTTTAAACACAATATAATATTCAGATTTAACATATTACTTCATAGTAAACTAATTATATCTATTACCGTAGTTGCGCCTTTTAATAAATATTATGTACCTATATCATAACCATAGAGATCATATCTTTAAAATATACTCCGTGATGCTAAATATTTAAATTTACTTGAAATATATATTTAAACGTTTTGAACAATCTCGAATTTTTGAGTGTTGTGGTCTGATATAATAATATTTTTACGTCCACAGAAACAATGCATTGTGTCTTCGCCCATGCATAGCTATTCGACATAAAAGTCAGTCCTCAGTCCCAAATTATCACAACATGAAAAGAACAGTGTTTTCACGCTAAACGAGATATTTTATATACATTCTCTAAACTGAGGCACATTGCTGGGAAACTGAAGCATATTAAACACACGGACAAACATGCATGCATTCACGCACACATGCACGCACGCACGCACCGCACGCACCACTCAGAAAATATGAACACATTTCTGAATACTGGTCACTTCTCAAATGGCTAAAGATCCGTGATCGACGCCAACTTCACATACTTACACTTCTTTTTAACATATTAAAAAATCCTCACGTGTTAACAAGCCTTTAATTAATTACATTTAAATAATAACTTACCAATAGGTTCCTGTGTTTCTGGATAATAAAAATAACTGTATCTTCCTTTGTAGCTAAATTTATAATAATATACGGGACATTCACTTTTTTGGGCCATAAGATTCACAAATCTGAAAAAGTATATATATATATATATATATATATATATATATATATATATATATATATATATATATATATATATATATGTATATATATATATATATGTGTGTGTGGGTGTGTGTGTGGGTGTGTGTGTGTGTGTGTGTAAATTTATATATATATAATTATATACAGATATATATAACATTTTTAAATGGAAAATTAATAAAAATTAAAACCATTCATTTCTCTATTACTTTTTTGCCTATTTAGTTTCAAGCAAAATTACCTGTGCGTTGCAAAAGAAATAAGTGCATCCCCATATAGCTGACCTAACGCAAGAGCTGTTTTGTTGTTGTACTCTAAGGGCCCGTCACCCAAATAAAACTTTCTTAGCTCTCGACTTATGTATTTAGATTTTTCAGTGTCTCTTTCATAAATAAAAGCAATTGGGGCTATCTTCTCCCAATTTGTGTCATATTCTTGTCGAACAGCTTCGTCCCTGAGAACAGCTATAAAAATGAATATAAAATTATAATTTAGAATTTACTGATACTTATATATATCGTATGTATTGTAGGTCTACAAGACCTTCCTCATGTTAAGTTTCTTAATTATTCACTGGCTCAAATCACCAACCAGTAAGTTTTTATTTGCTGTACATGTAATTTAACGAGAGCGTGCACTCGGTGCTTTGTGTAATTTTGCAAACTAATTCACCAGCCAGAGAAATTACCAACCAACAACTTTTTAATTATCGTGTCTGTATTTCAATGCGAGTCCACAGATTGGTGTTATTTGTCGATAATTTGTTTATAAGATTACTAGCCGTTGATACTGAGTGCCCTTTTCCATTGAATTACATGTTCATTAACTAAATTTACTGGTTGATGATTTGAGTTAATGATTAATTTTTTTTGTAGCTTAATATGAGAAGGCCTAAATGATGGAGTAGACAGATAGTACAAACACAAATGAGTTGCCAAATATGTAATTCTTTTAATAAGGCCAAGTAGAAACATAATAATTATGATAAAAAAAAATTATATTTCACTTTAAATCATTTTTAAAATAATAACTTTGCAACAACTATAAATCATAAAGAAAATCACTCCTGTTAATTAAATTTACAGAATTTGTTGCAAGATGATTTCATATAAAACTGTGCTATATACTATTTTTCATAATTACTCCGGCCCAAAGAAATAATATGGTCCTTTTTAAATATCGGCCTCTTAACAGGAAAGGTTTATATAAACAATACCAAGCTTTATCCTAGTATCCTAGTATGAGTCTCATAGAGCAATACTAGACCCTACACTCTACCTCTTGTACACTTTAAACATACCAACAGCTACATATTTCACTACTGAGATCTTTACAGATGACATTGTCATCTTAAACAAACTTGTGGACTTAAGTAGCGGTTCTGCAAGGCTGCAAACAAGTTTAGATGATATTTAAAACTTGTTAAAAAGATAGAGAATCAAACCATGCAATTCAAAATCAGCAATTTGCTTTTTAATGTAAGGTATTTTGGTATCCACCTTGATAAAAATCTGACCTGGCAGATATATTTACCAAAAAGAAGCAACTCAGCCTCCAGCTGAAGAAGCTCCATTGGCTCGTCAGTTGCAAAGTACAACTATCTCTGGAAAACAATATTAAATTTTTTTTTAAATCAATTATTACATTTTTAATTAAAAATTGTACAAGACTACAACAAAACCAATAAAAACATACGGGATCCAACTATGGGACACAGTCTCACATTCCAGCAATGGAATCATCAAAAGGTTTGAAAAAAATCGTAAGGATAAGAATGAATTCTCCCTGGTGTATGTAGCTAAAGAGGAAATAAGCTTTGTAAAATCTTACAGATATAGCTTAGGATGAGAAATAAATATGACGTAAACTGAAGTGCAGAATATTACAAGATGTATTAAAATAATACTAGATATAAATAAAATATTTGACATTGAACACAATACAGGTTGTGCTTAGAATAAAATTTTCTTTTGAACTCTTTACATATTACTCAATGTTCCACAATAAGCGACACATTTTAGGAAACAAACAACTTTGTGAAAAAGAAAATTATGACCTGCTTTTAAGTAACTCACGTTAGAACCAATATCATAAGCATCTAGACAGTGTCTATAATTTTTTTAATAATGTATCCTTATAGCAAAGTAATAAATTGCCGATATTAGGGCCTTGTAGATCTAATTTTTTTGAGCCCAAGACTATGTATATCAATAAGCAACTGATTAAGGTAAGGAAAAACTACTCACAAAATGCTTGATTAGTGAACTCCAAATCAGTAATTCCAATCAAAAGTGGTACGGAATAAAATTTTCCACTCTTTATCAATTCATTAGTATCATCCGTAAGAAATCGCTCTTGTCCAAAATCGGGCTCAATAATGGGTTTCCATACCCAAATTGGATCATAATTGGTTTCCTGTGTGGAATTTCAAAATATTGGTGAAATATAAAAAACAGCAAAATTTTAATATTAGTTGGTGTCTGAAAAATTTTATTCAATCTACTTTTTATAATGCCAATTAAATATTTTAATAAAAACTAGACATCGCTTAAATTAAACTTAACTCACACGGAATCCTAGAAGTGAATTACCCAACTCAGCAGATGACTTTGTCGTCAGACAATCCAAAATAGCCTTAGGTGATATAGTGGAACGATTGAGAAGTCGAGCTTGCTTCTCAGCCAAATCGAGTTGATGAGTTGGAAATTTTATATTTCCTGTCGGTGCACCACTCATTGCTATTGCACGATGGAACAATATCATCCACATATCATGAATTACAAATCAACCTATGAATCTAAGCAATATTGATCTCACATTGAAAAACTATCATGGATTTCAAAATCGTGTGCAAAGTGAAGATTGCAGATTTACAAGTAAAAAGATTTGAGTATTAAGATAATAAAGTTTCATACTACTGTTAATTACAAGTTGTATTTTTTTACTCAGAGAAAGGTATTTCTTGAATTTCTTCAAAACAGGAAAACGTATTAGCATATTAATATTTACTGTATTTTTGCATGATTATTAGAAATGTAATATTGCGTAACATATTCTATTTAATGTTCTCTCTAACCATAATGTTCCAATTAAAAATTGGATATGGGGGTCCGAAATTACTTTAAAAAATACTACTAGGGAAAAGAGGACAAACTTCTCAAAATTGTTTTCACATTTCTCATTTTATAGTTGAAATTATTATGGAAATGTAATATGTGAAATTGTACCAATTTATATCTCCATTTTTATATTTTCCCCATAACATGAAAAGTATGAAAAAATTGCTATCAAAATGTTTTTAATACAATTCATATTGTTTCAAGTTTAAATTATTTAGAAAGTATTTAATTTTTTTTAAAAGAAAAACCTGTCAAGCACAAATGGAACTCGCACTATGAGGATTCCATATACATTTATGCATTTATAAACATTTAATGGTATGTACCATTAAACATTAATATTTACAAAATTTTTAATTGCTTAGAACGAAAATATATTACCTACTATATTATTCACAGGTGCGTATTTAAAAAAATATTTTTTATGTGATGTAACTACAAATAAACTATTTTCAGATTTATCCTTTAGGTGTGTTTTGAGACGTTGCTTATTGCCATATTTCATGATTCTATGTCAATTGGAAGTATTATATAGCTTTTGATTTATTTCCGAGTGTGCGAAATATGTGTGGCCGTATTTTTTATTGTGTTGACTTAGAAACTTGATTGTTTTACAGCTCCAAGCGACTGTAGACTTAAGTATTTGGTATTAGTTTCAACTTGATACTTCCACGCGTTCGTGAGAAAAAGAGTCTTAACAAATAGACAGCCAATAAAGTGTAAGATCACTAAAATGTGTTGTCCTTTTTTCCTTTTGAGGTACGGAATCCTAAAAAAGGAACAATTCTTTCTTCTTTCTTAGTTAATTATAATCTGTTAAGGAAAAAATACAACACAACACTCAATTTATACAAAAATTAAGTAAATGTTTATTTATGAGAAAATTGTTTCTAAACAACATTAAGCATTCTAACCAAATAAACAATGTTTATAATTTAAAAGGCATGTTAACAATTAGCACACCAACAGCAATAATGAAACTGCAATCATTTTCATTTCCATTGAATTTTACATCCAAATCTATTTATTATTATATCACAATTACAAAGAAAAATACGAGTCTGTAGTGTATGAAAAATGTTCTATAGGTTTTCCCATATTCTTAATAAAGAAAGATTCTTAATATAATATTAGTTAATACCTTTTGATGAATTAAAATTTTGCCAAAATAAGAAAAAATAGACATTGTTCCTAAAGTCAATGAAGAATAGAGATTGTTCGAAAAGTTACCTTTTGACATTAGTGACATCATATGTAAAGCGACACTAATGGAACCAGCACTGTATCCAGCTATTGTGACTGAATCAGAATTTCCACCAAATGCAGCGATGTTCTTTTGTATCCACTTCAATGCTACTACCTGATCCTTTAACCCATTGTTTCCAGGTAACTCATTGGTGCCGGTACTCATGAAACCTAAAGATTTTAATTCATACATATGTCAATAGGGTATTTGACTATATTTTTTTATTACTAGAATAGAATAAATAATAACTAATTTTATTAAAACTATTATAATAAATATATCATACCTAGAACTTTTCATTACAAAGTTATAACGACTTAAAAACTGACGAACTACGATTCACGCGAAAACACCCCGTACAAAACACAACTCGATAATGATGTCACTGGCCCGTATTTAGTATTCATTAAGGGAGTTTATTAAATATCTTTAGTATCTCATTTAAGTTATATATTATAATTGAGAGTTATATATAATTGTAAGTCATTTAATATATTATAATTGCGTATTATAATTACCTCAGTTTTTTGTGTGGAAACTAAATTCATAATAGTTTTTTCTATTTAATGAAAAAAAATGGGCACTTTTTCCTCTTTAGAAGTTTTGATTAATTGTTTGTTATATACATTATTTTTTTCCTCCTGAGGTTTTTTTAAACCTACAGTTTTAAAATATTTTTACAAAAAATATCGACATCAGTCAAATACCCAATTATGGACATATTCTACTATGAAATGACTTATTCCACTGTAAGAGCAAATGATGGAGCTTCATGTCAATCAGCCATGACTCATTAAGTCGTCTTCTTTATCGTTAATAAATTTACTTGTTAGCAAAAGTTATTATCGTTTTTAGTGTATCCTGAAAACTTGCAGTATTTTTCTTCTTACATTCAACTGATTGGTGAAACAAATGTTGAGAATAGATAGAAGTGATAAAAACATTTCATTTCTTTTGGTCGAGTGACTCAGTACTAAATATGAATATACATTATCATGAATAAAATCTATAAAACCATTATATTAATTTCTAAACATAAAGGAATAATATTCTAGCATAAAAAATTATGTTAGACTTACCTAAAGAAGCCAATCTATAATTAACAGTCACTAAAATAATATTACAATCCATGAAGTATTCGGGTCCCGCTAACTTACTAACTGCGCTTAATGAGTAAAATCCCCCAGGGTGGAAAAAAACGAGAATAGGTTTTCGAGGATTGTATCCTTCCTGCGTACACATTGAGACGGAGACAGTCTTCTGAGATGCCATCCATAAATATAGTTGGTTGCGGACAAGCTGGACCACTGTTTGTTGCATCTACGGTTTCGACGTAATGAGTTAAATGTTGGGGTGGCTGTAATTCATAATATGTATTGACATTTTTTATATTACATTTCCTATACTATATGAGTACATAAAAACAAACTGCAATGCTTTGACTTTATTATAAAACTGAAATAAGCCAATACATTGTGTAATGCAAATAAAATGGTAATTTACTATATCTAGAACACTATCATATCTTATTAGCAATAAAATGGTAATTTACTATATCTAGAACACTATCATATCTTATTAGCAATAAAATGGTAATTTACTATATCTAGAACACTATCTTATCTTATTAGCAATAAAATGGTAATTTACTGTATCTAGAACACTATCATATCTTATTAGCAATAAAATGGTAATTTACTATATCTAGAACACTATCATATCTTATTAGCAATAAAATGGTAATTTACTATATCTAGAACACTATCATATCTTATTAGCAATAAAATGGTAATTTACTATATCTAGAACACTATCTTATCTTATTAGCAATAAAATGGTAATTTACTATATCTAGAACACTATCTTATCTTATTAGCAATAAAATGGTAATTTACTGTATCTAGAACACTATCATATCTTATTAGCAATAAAATGGTAATTTACTATATCTAGAACACTATCATATCTTATTAGCAATAAAATGGTAATTTACTATATCTAGAACACTATCATATCTTATTAGCAATAAAATGGTAATTTACTATATCTAGAACACTATCATATCTTATTAGCAATAAAATGGTAATTTACTATATCTAGAACACTATCATATCTTATTAGCAATAAAATGGTAATTTACTATATCTAGAACACTATCATATCTTATTAGCAATAAAATGGTAATTTACTATATCTAGAACACTATCATATCTTATTAGCAATAAAATGGTAATTTACTATATCTAGAACACTATCATATCTTATTAGCAATAAAATGGTAATTTACTATATCTAGAACACTATCATATCTTATTAGCAATAAAATGGTAATTTACTATATCTAGAACACTATCTTATCTTATTAGCAATAAAATGGTAATTTACTGTATCTAGAACACTATCATATCTTATTAGCAATAAAATGGTAATTTACTATATCTAGAACACTATCATATCTTATTAGCAATAAAATGGTAATTTACTATATCTAGAACACTATCATATCTTATTAGCAATAAAATGGTAATTTACTATATCTAGAACACTATCATATCTTATTAGCAATAAAATGGTAATTTACTATATCTAGAACAATATCATATCTTATTAGTAATATGTATAGCAATAATTAAGAAAGTACACAAAATGTTAAAAAATTTAACATTTTAAAAAAATTTCGTAAATTAGCATACAGCTGTTCATAATTCATAATTGACTCATAATTTAGAAAATAAAAATCTGTGTTTTGTTAGTATTCCATTTAATAAAACAATTATCTCACTTTTGTTTTTTTTTCAGTGTGTTACGTCTTGTTTTTCATAGTTTAATTTTAAATTCCGTTATATACTAATATTTTTTGAGAATTTCCAGCATTATTCAGAACAGTCCTTGTTAGTCCTTGTTGTCCTAGGGGTTAATTACAAAATTAATAAATTTTTTTTTGAGAAAAATCTTTGTTTCTGTCTTATAAAATTTACATTAAAAAGCCACACACTATTAATTAAAGATTACTTAGACTACTGTCAAATGAGTTAATCAAACCTAGAAATTTATTAATAATTAATTACGAATACTAATTTATAACATCACAGTATTGCCAAGTTTCTTAGAATATCAGGAATGAATATATATTTAATTGCAATAGAATTATTAGTATTAAAACTACGTGTCAATTCTCTACAGATACCTTAAACCGTAATTCGCCAACAGGTTGTTGTGCAAATGGAATTCCCCTGAACGCGTAAAAAGTCCTTCCTCTTCTAGATTTCATAATAGACCCCGTTATCTCCCCCATGGGAGTTTGAACAGTTTGTCTTTCTTCATCATGACTAGATACTAATAAGAGACTACCAACAATGAGCAGTAAACATGTTGTCAACAAAATTTGTCCATCCATTGCAAAGGCAAAGGTAACACTAACTTGTTAAGTTTCTTTGCAATGTTTTATATACTCCCTTTAACCATTATCCTTGTTTGTAAACAATAAACATATGAATCATATCCTATGAATGATTATCTTTTTATACATAATTTGTCCATTAGTAAATATGTTTCTTATTGAAATATTAAATATTTTAAAAAAACAATTGTTCAAACCAAATTAAAATTACGCCATAAAAGTAATTCGTTCATATTTAATTTAGTTCTGTGATTGTGTAAACTAAGTTCTCCTTCATACTTTTTACTCAATTATAAGTTTCATTCATTTTATTTAGTAAGTGACCATAATTTTCAATTCATTTGTATATGATACTTATGAGTACAAAACTTTCTCAAGGTATCAAGAAAGTCTACAAAAGTGCGATGAACTCAGCATAAACATTTTAGCAGTTAGGGGAATTTTCAGAAAACTTTTAATATTTTTTCATCTATTACCGGGTACAAAAATTCGTATTCAATGGTCTTTTATTAAATCTTAACTCTACAAACTTCCATTTTGTATATATTCACATATCGCGAATCTAATCCCCAGTGCTAAAATTTATTTTTTACTGGAGCATTTAGAGATTCCGGGTTTGATAGAGTAACATAGATTTCTAATTCAATGATTTTGGACATCCTAAGAAATAGATTACAACATTGATGCGACAGGCATAGATGCCTATTACACATGTTATATGCCATATAACTTATATGCATTCAGGACCTTATTGCAAAAAAACATTGTACACAATACACTGTTTTATTACCTCTATTTATTAATCTTATCACTGTCAATCAGACCTTGTGGTCTGGAAAATTCCATAAACTTGAAATTATTAATTTACCTGTTGCGATGAACATCTGAAAACTTTGTGTTTGGTAATGAAGCTATTATTCAGATATTCATACAAAACATTATACACCAATACCATTTACAGTGTTATTCATAATTATTTATTCTAAGTAAAATGTTAGAAATGCTCTTTTTGTCAAAGGTTTAAAAATAATAAGAATCAGAAATTAATTGCAGTAACTGACACAATAACTTGTTACAAATTGTAGTCGAAAACAGTTACAAAATTACAGTCATTATAACTTATTAATATTTGTAGGTATAACGGTTTTTCATTGACACGAAATTAAATGAAACATTTTTTTTGTTTTGACTCAAATCTGAGATAAATATTTCAGATTCGAAACTGAGATATAATAAAACATCTGCTGCATCTCGGTGTCTAGAAATAATTAGAACCAGTATCTAAAAATAATTAGAGCATGAGAATTTGACCTAAAGAAGGTAGCGAAAGGTAACACCATGTTAAAGTTTGACCTCAATAAAGTGTGTAATATAGGCTGTCACAATCCAATCAGGTACTTTCAAGTATCAATGCATTATTATACGATACTTCTATATTATAGATTTATTCAAACAACTGCAAAAGAGGCTTGGATCGATACAAATATTACATTTAAACAAGTATTGGATCAAATGGACCCTGTCAATAATGAAGTTGCATGATCAAAAGAGCTAAATTTTGAAAGTAGTTTATATTGACATGCTCACTAAGCCCGCCTAGCCTGGCCAACTTTCTTTTGTTTGTTTGTATCCATGCAACAACTTAGAACTGTAGACAATGATTAACTATATTTTGAAGCTCGAAGGTAGGTAGATTAAATATGTTTTGATATCTCTTGTCTTCACATAACACTCGCTTGATATTATTTTTTCGTTGTGATGCCACAGCCCATTGCTTATAATTTTTATTGATTTACTATGTATAATAAACAAATTTTGTAACTAAGGTGCTTAAAAAATATTTACTTGCTAAAACAGAAAATAGTGCTCAGTGTAAACTTTACCGGGCTGATGTAAAAATGAAAGAAAATATTAGATATATAACCTAATTAAACATATAATAAGTTGTAGTTATAATTAGTTCAAACATTATTATATTGTTCATTACTTACCTACTAGACATTGTATGCTTTAATGTGTATTGTATATGCATATTGTCCTATTTTAACTAAACCATTGCATATATTTAAAAAGACTTGACAATTTATCAATCAATACAATATTTGGGGAACTGGACTATAAACAATTGATACAATAATACTAATATTGTCTCATATAACCAACCGAAGACATCGATATAAAGGAAAATATTGTGCACTTCTAGTACAATGTAGTCGTCCATATTTAAGCAAAAAATTAATACGATTTTAAAAGGTGAAAAATTATATTGAGAGTTTTGTTTGCTCAGGTCTAAAATTAATACTAGTTCAATTGTATTTCTTTGGGCTTTAATTTATTTTATTATTAATGTTTCATTAATTTTTATTCATTCATTCACGTTAGCTTATAGTCATTAAACTCATATTTTACATGGTCGGGAGTAAACCAATGAAGCAAAGTGAAAATGGATTACAGCTTAATCTGAAAAAATAGCAAATAGTGAGTTATAATCATATTCACGTTCCTATTAGTCAATAATTATTATATTTATAAGAAATTCTTGTATAGTCAGGTTACAATACAGATTTAGGTATTAAATACAACACATAGTCTGTCATGATCACATTTCTAAAATATCCCACAACGTGTTGTCTTAGTGCCAAATTTAAAGATTTGTCTGCTCACGGCCTTGGGCTACGATCTGAAAG
Source organism: Druceiella hillmani (assembly GCA_039881145.1). Classification (NCBI taxonomy): domain Eukaryota; kingdom Metazoa; phylum Arthropoda; class Insecta; order Lepidoptera; family Hepialidae; genus Druceiella; species Druceiella hillmani. Next base: position 30,425,901 of record JAYKKI010000014.1, on the reverse strand, counting down.
TTCACACACCCTACTTATTCCTAAACATACCTCGACCACTTATGAAAAATCCTTCACTGTCCAAGCAGCAAAAATTTGGAATCACCTGGATCCTGACATCAGGAAAACCACGTCTCTAAACATTTTCAAAGATCGAATGAAAAAGTCCTGCATCTCCTGAAACCTGTTCCTTTGTGTCCTTGCCCGTTCCTGTCTTTCCCATCCCAAATCATGTAAATTTTTTGTTTTCCTTTTTAATTTACTTTTGTATTTTCTTTTGTCTAATGTGCTATAAAGAATTTTCATTGTAAAATCTTTTACAGTCTACCAACTAAATTTCAATACAAATTGTTATGGTTGACTGGAAGAGATTGCTCATGTAGCAATAAGTCCGCCATATGTACTATACATAAAAGTTAATCAATAAATGAATAAATATTTACATTTAAATAAAATGAAATTGAGAAACTAAATCTTATTTTTTTTAGAAAAAGCATCCCACTCTTTTATACCAAAATATTATACTCAATAACAAAATAATAGACTAGGAAAATAGGTTTGATAATTGTGTTTTGCTTTTTACTGCAGTATTTACGAAAGTGTGTTTCTTTTTATATTATATTTAGAACTACTGTTTCAAGTATTAAAAAACTTCTACAGGACTCAAATTAGCGTAACAAAATAGTAACTGGGTTGAGGTGTTTTTTTCTTGATTTCATATCTATGGGCGTGCATCCTCCCACCTCTGCCTTTGCACTAATATTACAAAGCATCTTTTCCGTAAACTTGGACAATCCAATTCTTCAATCTGAAATCCATCAAGTGATTTGATTATACTTAGAACTACGTATGCGTGTTTAGAGGAAAAGATTCTCGACTCTAAATAAACCACAGCGTACACAACAATTAGAAGCCCAGAAGAAGCCAGAAAGAAGATAGTTAGGATGTGTGGTCCTGTTGTCGAGTTCAATGTCTAACTTCCGGTCCTATTCCTTTAAATGAGTTCGATGGTACTATTTTATTTTATTGTCAGCAGAACTACACACAACTGCAAAATTCCACGATGATATAATAGTCAGAAATGCATGTAATTCGGAAATCGGGTTCTCGGATCTTATTACATAGTTAATTACAGGTCGATCTAATAAAGCATTAAAAAACGCTAATCTTAAAGACGTTTCATAAAATGACGGGCTAAATGTAAATTCGACATAACACTGTAATTACAGATTATTCATTCGATAAACGTTAAAAGATTAAACTAAGCTTAAAAGTTAAATTCAATATCCTTTAATGAAACCCATTCCACTCGCTCGTATTTAATAAATCGTCATTGAATTAAAAACAGCATCCGACCTCGCGCTCGACCCCAAACGTTATTAATATTTACGTCTCTCCTCCGTTAAAGTTTACTAACTTTAATATAAAGCTGCCCGCTTATTTTATTCCTTGTTGAAGTGTAATTATCACCGCTATTCTGTTTTTTCTGCGCTTTCTTTATTTAGCCACTTTTCCAACACGCTTTTTCAATTACAACTGTCTAAACTTTAAATTTAAATTACAACTATCTAATACTCGGTTTTGCTCTTAGATTAAGTTGAACTATTTTACAGCGTGCAGAATATTTTTTTTTGGTATTAGCAGTAGGGAAATAATTGATACAATATTATGTCATAGTTATTATCTGACAGAATAAGTTTTTCAATAAAACGTCAGGGATATCATATAAAATAGGTAATTATTAAAATTGTCAAGAAGTATAGTTTATACGTAGAATACGTATAAATTATATTTTATAAATTATAATCAATATTTACTCAAAATTCATATAAACTTTTTATACCAAATTCAGTTTAATTAATTTCTTATATTGGTATCCGTTTAAATCATTTCAAATGTATTTTATTACACTTTAAAGTATATAATAATTACAAATATAAACTATCATCAGAAGAAATTAATATGAATATTTTCTTTTAAAAATATTGATTTGAAATAAAAATTAGGTAAACTGTATTCTGTGTCTCAAAATAATTTCTCGAGTGACTTAAATTTCATTACTGACTTAAAAAGGACATGTGTCACTTTGTGGACCATAAACTTCGAAGTACAATCTTTAACAATTGTTTTTAATTTTGTCTTTACTAAATTTACTTCAAATCTATTAAAGAATACCATCTGACAATAATTATTGGTTGGTTTAAAAATAATGAAATATAACTTCTAAATTTTCCATTTCCAATTTCGCTAACTAACTATAGCTAGACAGACGTAAGTATACGTTTCTTCAATCGTATATCGATTGAAGAAACGTATACTTACGTCATATTTTTATATCATAATTGACAGTCTAATCAGAACGCACAACTGACCGATCGTGCAAAATATAATTCAGTTTAATCTTAGCATTAGCCTCTGATGGCGTCTTCTCCAAAGGTATTTCACACATAATAGATACGAATCTGAGGGATGTATATTTTTCAAAAAATGTAACTTAATTGTCAAGCATACACAAATAGTTAAATCTTGTTTTATTTTATGGTGCACAGTGTAACTCCATCTTCCTATAATAATAATAAAAAATATTTTTTTTTCAATAAATAAGGTAATTAGAATCCAATAATAAATGAAGCGAACTAACATACCAGCAACCTAATATAACATATAATGTATAACGTAACATAGAATTTTAAACATCATGAGAAGCCTTGAGTCTCTCATTCAAATTCCGGATTTCCACCTAATGACTGGGCAAGTTATTACAAACATAATATTTGTGACTAACGGAAATACAAGATGGACTCAAAACAACTCTCACTAGGCGTTCTTGTCAAGCTATAATAACACTTGTTTTCTCTTCCTCGAAGTCGACATCATTCCGTAAACTTTAATGACAGAGACACAATAATCTAATCAACCTTTCCGGCCCATTTGCTGAGAAAGCTTTGAATTAAAAATAATGAATGATAAAAAATTATGAAAATTATGAATGTAATAGCAAAACTTACGTGTTACTGAAGTCAAGTGTAATATCTTATAAAAATCCTCTTTAATATAATATCATCGAACCAGTAACTTAATGGACGAAATTGACAGGTGACTGCCATCTTTACAGGAATGTGGCCTAAACTTACGAAGAATCAAATGTTTTATACAAACATTCACAATACTTATCTATACCTCATCGTGCACAGAACAACCTGAATATGACTTTATTCATTGGCCTGCACGAAAATGCTATTACTATCGAAGCTTCACGCCATCCTTTTTACTCAAGTTGAAAACTGCCGAAAACGTTAAACTATGAGCTTAAGGTAAATCGTCGACTATGTCGTCTTCTATTTTATGGATATTTTTGTACTTAAAGCACTAGTTAAAAAGTTACTATTATATGATAGTTAAAAAGTTACTATTGTAAATAAGCCGGTTACTTTTGGAACATTAATTTAGCGTCTTACCAGCGCGGGCATAGATTAAAATCATTCTGTGGAATATATACATATAGCCTTAACTTTTTTATTTAGAATATGATATATGAGCATATACACCTGCTAAACACGCACTATGAATCTTCCGTACGTACATAAGTCTTATATTTTAAGGGTACACAGCCTTTGTAACAAACAATTTACAAAGGTTAATATAACTTTTCACCTTGTCAATATATTGCCTAGGACATCTTTGCATACGTGAAAAATATCATGAGTTTCTCAAAAACTATAAAACCTAGGCAGGATAATTGCTAATTTTTCTATAATCTTCAAATCAATCAGGTTGTACTAACTCTATTTTTTCATGATGTTTTGCATTTCTTATTATAGTAGACCTATCAAGCGTATAAAAAATTTTAAAAAATCGTATTTAATATACCCTCTCTAAAATTACCATATAAATATTTCAAAATATTCGCTTCTGCAAAATATGCAGGTTAATATGATCTATCCATATAGTTACTATGATCTATCTGTATAGTTTAATTATTTCGTATAGTATAATACAATACAAAATAATTCAGGTATACAAAGAGACACGCGAATGATCTTTTAAATAAGATCGTTTTACCTCATTAGATATGTAACCCTGAAAATTCTGAGCCTCAGTAGCTCATTCTTTCATAGACTACTCTATCTTTTCCATTTTTCCTTTTAAGTTTACAGTTAACAGTTGCTGATAAATCTAGCTGTTACTTAGATCGATTTCTTAATCGATTACGCTTAACAATAGGAAAGTGCTGCTCTTTAATGCTTCTAACATCGGCATTAATTAAATTAATTCCGCTTAGACTTATTACTCCTGAAAGAACTATGCCCACGCAAGGCCGATGATCTGATATAAATCAGAGGTTTAATTAATTTGTGCTCTGCTTAATATTTAAATTACTTTGGGTTTTATGAATTGTTATAGATTCCGTTAACTATCCTGCCCTCCTTTGAACTAGGCAGTAGAAAAATTAAAGATTCTTATTTTAATCTACGGTTTTTTTACATACTAATTCATGCTATTATTTATAGTAGCATTTATGTAAATATCGAATGATGAAGCTGAGTATATTTTATACTAACAGGAATCGTTTCCCGTTATGGAGACCAGCCAGAGCCATATGCTAAATGAGATGTAGCTTCCCATGCTAAGCTATTCTTGCTCAAATTTCATTTATTTTTTAGTACTTATTAAACTTAACAGTACTTATAAACGTTTACTCATAACACTGAATACTAACTGAATCTACTTAGTCTTCCATACCCCGGTCCGCTATTAGTATATTCTTCATTTAGATGACGCGCCATGGCCCGGTCACAATGAGACACCACTTCCCCGAAATATTTTATGTTCATTCTTAACTTTTTTCGAAACAAAACATAATGTTGCAAAGCATAAAATAAAAAGTTTTGGATTTTTTCATTTTCATTCAATAGATATGTCAAACGTCGGCTTACTAGAATTATGAGAGCGTTTTTATAACTCTACATATCAATCGACATCTTTATGTTTTGGTGGAAGTAGAAGTCTTAATTATATAATGTTTCCCATTGTTGATACACGACAAATCTAACCCTTTCGTCAAATTTGTAATTTTTTAAAACAATAAACTGTTCTACCTACAAAAATCTGACCTACCGCTTTGTGAAATTTGAGGGAGAAAGACACGGATTATTTAATTTTATCGTTACTTTTTTAATAAATCAAGCTTGCGTACTAAATTTCAGATTTTTTTCAGCCTTCGGGGTACAAAAATACGCCGAATCTCTTCAGGAAAATATTCTCAGGAAGAAAAAAAATTTTAAAAATAAAGGGAAATAAAGAAAGGGGAAAATAAAAGAATAGGATCAACTAAATATATAAGGGCCAAATTCAATATTGAACATACGTGAAAGATAATTGCATTTATTTTTACTTGGTTTCACCTTAGCGTATTAAACAATGTCTTAATGAAATTGACACAAGAAAAATCTCAACTTTGTCACTAGAACTTAACTAACAAATATAGTAATGAAAAAGTTCTGTATATAAATTTTTCATGTAATTTTTTATAATGTAAATGTGAAACAACGTGACAACCTTTCGTAATTACATTCACTATTATTACTCGTTTCATACTTATCTTGTAATCATCCTGATATTCAGAGTGCCCGACGTTAAATTTAATTCAGTTCGTTGGCACCCTCCAAAATATAAATAAAAACTTTCGATTGGTTTATGATTTATTGCAATATCTGAATTGAATAATGATCTTTGTCTATGATGATGATCATTACAATATTCTTGCATTTCGTTCGCAACCCAACAAAATTATCTGAGATTTTCGTTTTTGTGTTATTAACCCAAACTTTTAATTGACTTCTTGACACTCTTCGGAATATAATGAAAAGACTTTCGATTAGTTCGTGATCTGTTGCAATATCTCAATTGAAAAACTATCTATTTTTGTAATAATGACCATTGTAATATTCTTGTATTTTATGCACAACTCAATCAACAAAATTGTTAGAGCTTTTCGCGTTATTGTTGACCCAGACGTTTGAATGAAGAGGAAATAAGTAATAAAAAGACTTTAGATTAGTTCGTGATCTGTTGCAATATCTGAATAGAAAAACTATATATTTTTGTGGTGATGTTCATTATAATATACTTGAATTTTATGCACAACTCAATTAAAAAAATTGTTAGAGCTTTTCATCTTATTGTTAACCCAGACTTTTTAATGAAGGGGAAATAAAATGTGTGCATGTCAATATGGGATTTATATTATTGTAAATTTATATTTATTGTAAATCTTTAAAATTACATATAAAAAAAAATTAATATTGGAAGGAACAAAACAAGCTTAGATAGGTTGGAAGTCCTGAAATTCGATCCGAAATAGCTTCAAATTCCTAAATAACACTGCCCATCTTTTTTTAAAGTCGGCTCAAAAACTTCATAAACCAAAAAGCGTAATTAGTTAAAGCTCATTATTAAGAACTATTTCGTTACTTTTTTTGTGAATGGTTCTAATTCAGTTTTAATATTTTGATGTAAAAAATATATTTCTTCATTTACATGAAAATTATAGTACTACGAAGAAAATAATATTTTGATATTATATAAACAAACAAGGAAATTATGCAAAAAATTTCATCGAAAATTCCTAACTCTACTCAAAAAAAGAAAAAAAATTATTTTGGACATTAACCAATTTAGAATAATTAATAATTTTCAAATTTGAGCGCACCCCTGTTTGTATCTTACAGCTCTATAGCGTGAAAATTAGGAAGAAACATCGAAAATCAGAAAGCCATATCAGTTGAACCCTTTAACCGCTTTCATTTTTACCTTAATATTTCCTTGTAAGTTAGGCGTGTCTATATAAGTATATAAGAAAGTAAATCACAGACCAAACCGACACTTCACTTTTATTAAAAAATTATAAACCAATTAGCAAAGGTTTTATTATGTACGAGCTCCATAATTTCCTCGCTAATTATCCTTGACACGTCCAAGGAACGTAATCCGTCTTGTTCAAGCAATGTGGACGTAATGAAGATTCAAAATAAACGAGTCGCTTTGTAGACAAGATTATATTCTATAATCCTTCTACAAACTTACTGCTCACTAACGAAAGTTTGTCACTGTCTGGCTTCCAAGACAATTTTAGAGCGCTTTTTATAGCGTGTTTTACTATTACTTATAGAAACTTCATTTTAAGAGTATTCCATATCATCTTGGTTAATTTCCAATTTAGGATTTTATAATTTGAAATTTTTATTTAAAACGCGTAAATATTTTCTCGCTAGATGACCTGAGCGTCTGATTGGAAAAACACAATTGAAGACGAAGGGAGATTTTTAGTAAAACCATTAACTGTTTCATAAAAAATAAAATTCAGCAAATTCTAATCAAAAAAAAAAAATTAATTCAGAGCAAAAAAAAAAATTTTGCAAAATTACTGCGATCTCGCTAACCAAAAATAAACCAGTTGAGTAGGAGTAAAACACATACTCCGAGGGTTTTGTACACATTTAAACATATATAAATACTTTATATTATCTAGTATTTCATAGTTTAATGGAGCAGTATTTTATAGTTTAATGATTTACATATATTGATATCAATATTTATCATGCAAATATATTGCCAAATATAACGTTTCATGTACATAAAATATAATGATGACACAATGGAACTATGACGGTTCTGGTTTTGAAATTTGTTTACCGAATACTAAAAACGAAAATTACGGAATATCTAGCCTTGTTTCTAATGATCAGAAGCCATGTGAAAGAAAGGTTAGATAAACATAAAGGATTGTTGCTAAAAGTTAATTGACTTTATTTTAAATTAAATATACTTTACCTAAACGTTTCATAATTTTTTAAAATTATATCTATATAACTAACTAACTATGGTAACTATACTAACTATGGTAACTATCAAATTCAAGGTTGAAAAATTGTGGTAACATTGTTTTTACATTTTAACAGCAGCGATAAGTGAATAAAAGTAAATGAAACGTCCTTTGCAATCAATGTTGGCAAGAGAAAAGACAGCAAATATAAAAAATATCCTGCATCAATTGTTAACTATACATTCACAAAAATTTATGAGGAAATCATTAAATTATTCTTGTGTTCAAATAGGTAGATGATATATGTATATATATATATATATATATATATACACGTGTGTGTGTGTGTGTGTGTGTGTGTGTGTTTATACACATACATTTTTGTTTTTGATAGGAGACATTAATGCTTCCTCTATCTTACGTTTATACGTTAGATTTCAGAAAGACGCATTAGAATCAATACTTCTCGCAGAAATGCACTTCTTCGTAGTAAGTACGAATTTCAAAAATTTATGTTTTCCTAAGCCTTGGACGATATTTGAAGCATTTGACAAAACTAGAAAATATATTATTGCACGAATGCTATACACTCCATTTATCAGAAAAATAAAAATTTCGATCTCCAGATAGAAATTTTATTGCAAAAAATTATGAAATTAGTTTACACGGATAATTAAAAATGGTTATTAGATTTTTAATTACTATAAATAATGGGTGGAAATATTTTTATATTTAATTATTGATGTATACTGCATAATAAATTATTACACTATGATTAACATATTTTCTATAATAACCTTATCATTAAGTACCGAATTGGTAGAGTAAAATTCAAATTTATAATAATAAAAATGAATGGCATACACTAGATATGCATGTGTTTTTACATCACTACGTATGCTTCTAACGTACCCACCTTCTAATATTTTAGGTACTTCATCCCTTTCTATACACCTATACATATTTACCTAATAATTTACTTTTTCTGCTTTTTTATCGAGATAAATCGAACGAGTCTGAAATTCATTGGTTTACTCCTTACCGGTGAGAAATTCTTGTTACTATTTTTCGGCTCCATAATAAGATATTGGCGACGGAGGCCATGTCGCCGTGACCAAATAACTCTACAGAAAAATCAAAGTTCAAAGTTGATAAACCTACTCTTCTCTTTTGAGAAGTTTTTGTTACCATTTTTATACTCCAGATGGTACGTGTGACCAAAAATTAGACCAAACTAAAATTCACTTCTTTTCATTGAGGGGTCCTGTTACCACTTTCTAACTCCCTTAGATTTTTGTCACTCTCTGTGAATAAAGAAATTATGAAGACATTTCAAATTATGTCAAACTTGGCTTAAAATTGCTCAAACGGACCTTGTAATCCCGTCCATCGAGGAATCCCTTATGACTTTGTTGGTCCACGTGTCTCCGATTTACGCCTGTACATACATTAAAAAAATACAATTGCCTTGAATTGAAAACTCTTTCTTTACTAATTCGTATAAAAATATTATTAAATTCAATGGGAGCTATTAAATATTTTCAATAGTTCAACTGTTGTTTTAAGGATATTTTAATCAGTCAATAACTTATAGTTCTTTATGACCATCAAAAAATTATTTTTTCATGTTTCGTCTTGATAACAAAAAATAAATATCAAAGCGCCATCATTGCTTCATTTATTCGTTTGTGTATTTACATTTCAGTAGAAGTTGTACTATTGTATACGCAGAAAATCCTTTCTTTTATTGTACTCTTAAGAGCTTGGTACCTCAAGAAAACGGAATCGTGTCTGTCTATGCGTGTATCACAGCTGATTTTCTCAGAGACTCTATGACATAGAAATATGAAGTTTGGCTTAGTAATATATATTATTACCCAATATATTTAACACTAGCAAATTATATATATATATATATATATATATATATATATATATATATATATATACATATATCATATATATCATGTATATCATTAATTTTTACCCTAAAGGTGTAATCTTTATTTAACCCTTAATTTCTTATCATTATGAATTGGTTGCCTGTAATGTATCGATGAACCCATAGATGACCCATAGATTTTCTTTGAAATATTTTTTTAAGTATCTTACCTGTGACTAGATTATATCCTGGTGCTTTTTTCACATTAATGTTGTTTTCATTTTCGTCTGCATACATTCTTAGACATGACTAATGGAATTTTATCAAGATAAGCGTTAAAATCAATCATCTCCTGCATTTGGACAAAACCTCGCTTCAAAATGTTGGGGAAATACACTTTCTTTTTCTATATTATTACGAGCCCAGTTTATTTGATAGGGAATACTTGAGCTAATAGTCGTTTAAGATATTTACACCAGTATTCCAAACAACACTATGACATTTCACAGTATGCAAGAGAGCATAAGGTGCGTAAACCTATTTATAAAGGATACTTGAGTGTCAATCGACAATACGCATTCAATAAATGGAACGCACAGCTAAGGTACCTGGCGGATGTATTACGCAACGCATAGTGTTTGTTTAACGTCAACAGCTAGGTTATAATTTACCTTTGTTATCAAATTATATTTTCCTTGTACAATTTCGCAATGAATTATAGTAGTGAAAAAGAGTTCAACCATTATTTCAATGATGGGATAAACGTACGGAGGAGATTTTGTGATCAATTTGAAAAATACAGTATCAAAGAATTTAAAATGCCTCACAGATTTAGAAAAAATACGATTTTATAAGAGCATTCATTGTATTGAACAGGCTTTTCTTGTCCCAACAATTTCAATGAACTATATTAAATGATATAATTGTTTTTTTTTCTTCCTGATATATATATATATATATATATATATATATATATATATATATATATATATATATATATTTTATTAAAATATATATTTTTATAATAATTCATTAATAAATATTAACTCAGTTTTAAATTTAACAAGGGATCATTCTTTTCATCTTAACTAAAATAATGTCACATTACATAATATTCCTCATAAATACACGTCCATGACACAAAGCTTATACGAAAGAGATCTTTTAGTATAAATATACACTATGAACAGGAAAAAATGGACAAAATGAACGCAGTGAAGTCGTCGCGAATGACTATTTTTACTAATTGAACAATCAGAAGCATGCATTCTCGCTTAAGTAAACGCATAGCGCAGTGAAGTTTCAGGGACGTTTGTGAATATCAGTTCATACATACTTCGTTTACACTGCGTTCGAAATTACTTGGCACTGCGTAAGTGAACACATAGCGTAAGTGTTGTTTATTAATACAGATCTTATTAGTTTTTTATAGTAGGTATTTAGTGCTACTACCTGTAACAAGTTACATGAGAAGCTTCTTGATCGGTTATTGTTTGACAATTTTAATTTCCCTAATTATTTATACATTAGCTCTTTTTAAGCATACTTTTGGTAAAGGGGTTTCTTGATTGATGACACTATATTCTAAGCTTTCGTTTTTATGATATTGAGTCTCTAATTTCTTTTGGGTAATTAAAATATTTTAATTATCTTTCAATAATTGGCGTTCTATTTCAGGCAGATTATTGAAAAGCTGTCATAAAATCATTTAATTTTTTCCAATTTATTAATTGCTTTAACCTGATGACTCAAATCAGGTTATTGTAATTTTCTAGTAAAATAACTCCAATCTTTGTATCTACTAATTGAAGTTAGTTTATGTTCTTTAACAATCATTTTATCACTAACTCTTGGGTATATTGGAGAATGGTAATAGTTCATATCAACTCACTCTTCAAATTTAATAAATTTGATGATATATTTTTGATAACAAAAAAGGAAAGTCTGGAGTTTTATACATATATGTGCACCAACACATTGGCTTGCCAATTTAAATGAATTGGCATTCATAACTTGTATAAATCTTGTCCGTTAGGATTGTTTAACTGGAATCCCAGTTGGTGGGTTTAGCATTGAATTTATCTCTGTTGATGAAGGGACCACTTAACTTATTGAAAAGCATCATGTATTTATTTGCATAAATATTATATCTAGGTAAACAATAAATTTCACTTACTTTAAGTTTTTGTTTAGTTATCCAAACCATTAAAATTGTAGCTTGGATGTCACAAGTTATATATTTTTTTCAAAGTATTTGATATTGCTTTTTATAATTATAGTACTCTATTATAACCCCTATTGTACACTATAATAACCTCTACGAGCTGTCTTAGCCAAATCAATTGAATATTAGATTGAGTAGTTTTTGAATGAAATAAACGATCCTTTACTAAAATATATCTCTGATATAAGACACAGGTCAATGTTTTTTGTTTACACAATTGCTTGCAGTTCACGTTGGTGCTACAGCCACCCACTGGAATTACATTCCATTATTCATAGGTAAGTCATTGTCAGTTTCCAGATACTTTATTGCTATTCTTGATTTTATTGATTTGCCAGTTACAGTGGCGTAGCCTGGTAGGTCAGGAAGGCCATGGCCCCGGGCGGCTCATGAAAATGGACAGCGAGCGTGATTTTTTAAATATGAAATTAGATAATCCCGCACTGACCCGAGCCCGACAGAGAGCAGTAGCGCGGTATGACGGGCGCGGGCGGGTTGGGTTTGAGTGCTACCGAAGTGCAGCTCCCACCAAGCCGACCTTTCCTGAATGAAAACAAATGGACTTCAAGTGATAATGAAGGACCTACTTTATTAAATAGTAACAAAAAAAGGAGATTTTCATTACGCTAAGACTTAATTTGGAATTTGTGTCTTTGCATTTCTACACTTATATAAACAAACAAATTATGGTACGTAATTCACTGTTTTGCTTGATTTGTTATGTTACAAGTCACATCACAAACAATACGTGATTGTGAATAAAAGTAGACAAATATTTTATATCTTTTGTTTGTTTCAGGGAAATTTTGATGTTTGTTTTGTTTTCGTGATGAATATTTTATAATTTTGTTTCTGACGGTTTTCTTTTTTTTTCCTTCATGTCCCATCTAATTTAATTTCAAAAGGGCAAAATACAATGGAGCATAGTATGATACTTTGAAATAAATAGAAAGCCAAGGAGGAGAATTTTAGGAAAAATGCAGGGGTTATATTAAAGTTTGTGAAATAATTTAATACGTAGGATTGTGTGACAAAGACCCCAGACGGCCTACACCAGGCGCCTAGTTCTTCAGAAGTGGGTGCTGTTTTAACCCAAAAAGTAGCTCAAGTACAAGTAGAACAACTATCCGATACCGATGACTTCCTACCGCCTTTAATTGATAGTTCGAATTTGTCAGATTCAATCACTTCTTATGTGATTGCTAAAATTCTATCACCAGAACAAAATGTAACCACACAGGCTAAGTATGATTTTGATAGAAAAGATATAGGAAAATTGCCTAAAAGTGCATATTCAAAGATAAGGCTGTTATTCGTCCAGAGAGAGCCTGAAATTGTTCAGGAAATTAATACAGACTTCTCTGAAGGGTCAACAGTACCACATACGGTTCAGTCAAACGCGTATTCCGTTACATCAAAAATGTGGTCCGGGAGACGGCTGACGCGAGATTGGTTTTACCGCACATTGCCAAACGGCAAAAAAGTTTTACGCTCTTGGATGGCATATTCTCCTTCTAAAGTATCATAGTTTTGCTTCTATTATCATTTGTTTTAGAACGCAAATTCACCAAATGTGTTAAAATTTTACTCTTATAGCGGATTTAATACGTAGTGTAAATTGCATCCCAATGTTGTCAATCATGAATCAGGTGTTCAACATAACCATTTTTTTTCAAATGTATGGAGTTAGAAATGGAACTTTGAAAAGACAGACTATTGATAAGAATGAACAAGAAGTAGTGACAAAAGAAACTAAAAAATTGCATGAAATTCTGACCAGAACGTTAGATGTTATATAATTTCTGGCAAAACAAAATTTGGCGTTTCATAGCCACAGGGAAGATGACACCATTGCTAACAAAGGCAACTTTTTAGAATTGGCCCCTTTGCTAACAAAGTAAGATCTTGTTATTAGAGAGCATTTAGTAAGAATAAAAAAAGGACAAAATATTTTTCTTTCTTATACGTCACCTGAAATTCAAAATTAGTTTATTGACATTTTAGGAAAAAGGGTTCGCCAAAAATTTATTTCATGATTTTTGTCAGCAACCCGGACATTTCCGACAAAGCCAAGTATCACGATATATTTTCATTTAAAACCAGGATGTTCGAGTAGAGGAATGTATTATAGATTTTATTTAAACGAAAAGCAAAACTGTAGAAGGTATTAGTAACATGATACTAAGCAAACACGTGGCTAATGGGTTCGATATTTACAACTATAAAGGGCAAGCCTACGATAATGCTGCTACGATGGCTGGATGCCACACAGGTGCACAACAGCGAATAAAGGATATTAATCCTAATGCCGAATTTGTCCCTTTCCCAAACCACTCACTGAACCTAGTTTACTTACATGCAGCTTCATTGGCTGTAAATTCGGTTCATTTCTTTGGTACGCTAGAATAGTGCAACGCTTTTTTATTGTCCTTCACGTATTTTTAGCGAAAAGTATATTACTGAATTATTAACATGTATTAATTTAATTCTAAATACTAGATGTTAGATGGCGGTAGTAGTGATGATTGACTACGAACTAAGCAAATACTCAAAAAAAGCGCGCTTTCCGGTTCGGAGTCCTAAAGCTCACGCCACCAGAAGCTCAGAGGAGTAACGCCAACGCAAGGATTACGAACGTGCTGCAAGGAATCGCAAAAGATGGATAGCATTTGTACGCAAAATGAGGTTATCAATAAGTCAAGTTTGTAAATAAGTTTCCTTTTCGCACCCGGCACTGGTTTAAAATTACAAATCACCCACCTTTTTATTAACAGTAAATGACAGTTGCGATTGCGATGTTTAGTTACAGATTCAGTTTTAATTGATTTTTAACTATGTTTTACGAATCACCTCTCCTTTGCTATTTGATTTAGTATCACTTAAACCAATTAAATATACATTGCAATTTCAAAGTAACAGGTTGATATTTTTATATTTTCATATTATACGGAAGCCATCCTATTCATATCAATACTTGCTTCCGTATGCGGACGAACTGTATTTAAATAAAATAAAAGAAACCTATAAGATTTTGAAGGCGGTAAACTAAGTAGTCATTTTTTTTAAATTTTATATATCGTGTGGAATATAATTTTCAAATGCTTATTAAAACGAATATATACATGTTTTTTTCATGTTTTGAATTACATATTTAAAAACTATTGGAAAAAATATTCCAAATTAATTTGCGTACCCTTCCCAATATTTCTAAAACCATTAAACCAAAAATGACGAATAAAAAAAATCGTTGAAATCTCATTAAATTACAAAAAAACTATAGCATTTTCCTAGATTCATAATTCTTGAAAAGCGCATAATATTTGTAAGTCTGTGAAAGATACAGTATATAATATATTTACGTCGTTAAAAAATAATATCTAAAATAATTTTATATTTAAACATGTATCTTTATATATTTTAACTATGTATCTTTAAATGTAAATATATGCTTAAATATATAGGAAATCTCCAAAGTGGGTGTTTAACTCGTACCTGACAAATTTTATGGAAAGTTACTGAACTTGAAAAATAATTAAAACAAATAAAATCCTAATATAAATTGAATAAAAGATTAAAAGTTGAATTAAAATCAAAATGCCTTCAAGTCCGATTGCTTTCTGCTCTTTTCTACGTGCAGGTTTGTTACCCCAGTATGAAAAAATTACAACTTTCACTTAACTCAAATCATTGTCTTGTTATTTGATAGAAACTTAGGAATTGTCATAAAATAGTGCTCAATTATTTTTAATTACTCTATTTTATTGAATCCACATATAAGGGTCTATATAGCATGAGCTTCTTATTATATTTCGAAAACCGTTCTCGGTTTTGCGGATTTTAAAATATGTCAATTTTACATGCCACCGACAATAATGAAGCACCACAGTTCGAAGGTAATTAAATCCTTAGTTTAATTTTGAGAAAAATTTGAAAATGCGCAAAATGTACATACGTACATAAAGACGTAAATTTTCACGAACTTTAAAGTGACTCTATCATGAAACAACCTCCTTCCCCAATTTTCGTGGACCTCGTACTGAATGCCAACCTAATACTTTCACCTTTTAGGTGAAAGTAAATATCGATCAGGGATGTGCTTACTTCAAACAAAATACAGGTAGTGTTTTGTGTTCCAGCGATAATTGCTCCGAACATCAGTAACAAGCATAATCCGTCTTATTATCCCAACGTGGACTAGTTTCTGAGTCGAAACAATGGAGTCATGTTTTAATGATGAGATTATTTGTAACAATCCTTTTAACCAGGTGCAGACGTTTTAACCAGTTGCTAACTAACGGGAACGTGTCGTTACACGGCTTTGGTGAGAATTTTAGAGAACTTTTTGATACCTATTTTTACTACATAGTATATGACGTTACGAATGATAATACACAAATTGGAATACATAAAAATTTATTCATCAGGTTATAGATAATATTACAAATTATGATTCAGGATCAGAACATGTAAAAATATTATGGAAAATATAAGATAACTGGCCTGCAATTAAATAATATTCGATTCATTAACATAGGGAATAAACAATTGATAATTATATTTCAAATAAGAGACCTATTAATAAAAAAATTCCGAAAAAATTCATTCCAAAGGGGTTGTATTGAAATTTAAGTATAAAAATTCCTTGCCTGATGACAGCGCAGCTAGCCCTTGCACACTTATACCTTTTTTCTATACTGGCATCTAAAACCGAGTTACTTCGAAATTCTTCACTTTTCCATGTTATAGAATTGTTCAAACTCCTAATCGTGTAACGTTTGTAACGAGAGAGAGAGATAGTAAACTTCTTGAGCTCTGTCGCCGCTATGTTACTGAATTTAATTCAATGTCCTCTAACATTGTCGTACTACCATTTTGGGGACGGGTTTGATATTGCACCCGCTGGCTATTGAGTACCATCTTAAGATCTATATAGTACCTGTGAAGGTCGCAAAATTAATACTTATAATTTGTCTCTCAATGTGGATATTGGAATGTTTATGTTATATCGGCAGCACTGTCAAATCAACCATATTTCTGACATTAAGGAAAGACTGTTTTTCTTTAAATGTTAAATAAATAGGATAAAAAAAATCTCTAAAGAAGTCGGTGCACCAACTAAACCGGTTTTGTACGTTTGCAAACATTACTTAAATGCAATTATTGTAATGAATGCTGAGCTGCTAAGTGTTGTAATAAAAGTGACTTATTAGTAGAGATATGATTTAGTTTGGGTTGAATTGAAAATATCGGCCTAAAACCTTACCATACTTAAATGTTTAAACAGTCGATTCTTTACTGTGACCCTCTAATGTTTTACTTATTGCACAGATGGATTAAAATTATAGCTTTGCACAACAGGATGTTGAATGACGACTCAAAGCTAATTTTCATGAGTAGTAATCTTTAATTTTAGATCTAACAGATCGTCTCATTTGTTTAATCCATACACAGGAAATCTATCACTTACCCATTTTAACGTTTCCACAATCTAATCAAATCACATATTTTTTTAGTCATTATGTTTAAATGCAAAGGTCCATGCAAAACTATAGGAGATTTTCCATGTTAACTTATTTTATAAGAACGACTCTGTGAGTGAAGTATGCATCCAGGCATACTTCATAGGCTGCATCCACTACATTATTTTAAGTGATTTTTCAAAAACGCATCTAATTTCAAGTTATTATTAAACTTGAAATCCCTTGTCACCGTAATGTCTCTCTTTCCCAGATATATTTTATATACAACTAAATATTATAACTGTCAACTAGCTAAATACCTGGCATTATACTGTTTTTTTTAATTTATTCACAAGTAAATTATATTGGTCGATTTTTTTACGGTTATATTCTAGACACTTGTAAAAGTTCCTATGTTTATGTGTTAAGTTCCTCATTTAAACTACCTGGTTTTTGTCCATTTCATGATTTCATAAATACGTAGCATTTTCTTCTTTTCTTTAAATTTCCAGATAATTTCGCACTCTTCATGAGCAATTTAATATGGACACAATCAATAATCAGTCTATAAGTTTTGACTATTCGGTTTTATGAAAATTTATGTAAAATAAATAGGAAATTGGAAAAAAAGTTTAGTAATAAACAAATTTATACCATAAAGGAAAATATAAATCAGTTTTACCTCAAGTTTATTGGTACATTAATACAAATTCTAAAATATTAATCTATTTTTAAAGTGATATTCTTATGTCAGTGGCAATTTTTTTTGTCTTTTACGACAATTAATAGGAACAAAAAATTTGTAACTAAGCATTGTTTAAAATAGAAAAACATTAGTATTATTCAAGTCGTATATATAAGGAATGTCATAAAATAACCAAAATTGTTAAAAATATATACGCCTTGAAAAAATTTACTTTGAAACGATAAGGTATTAAAATCAATTTTTTTCTATATAAATTGAATCGATTTTAAATATTAGCCTAAAATCTCTTGCGGTGTTCGGAAACGATATTTTATTGAAAAAGTTCTAACAATGTACTCGTATTTTCATTATTTAATTGATTTCAGTGCGTTTCTTATACAATCGTTACTGGAAATCCTTTCTACTTTTTTAATAGTTTACTTTTTCATTTTTAGTACCCATAATAAGCTCTGTTATCGTCTATGTTACAAAATTACGATGAATTCAATATTAACATTATCTCAATGTTGAAATCGATACAAACTTTTGCAGTTTTTAACAATCCTAAATATTTTCATTCATATACGCACATACATACGAATATTATATATATACACACACACACGGACATATACCTACATTAGGACATATAAACTATATTACCGTTTTTGACTTCGCCCTAATCAGTGCTTCAAGTCCGTACGTACTCGTTTACACCATAGGTAGCCGACCTGATAATATAATAGATATTTCATGTCTTTGTATATATATATTTACCAACGTATTCACCGACCTACTAATATCTTAGTTGCTTCATGCTTTACGTACCTACCTTCTACATAATTATCTGTTTGTATTGTTATATTGTTGCTTACGCCAAGACAAGTGAAACGAATTCAAACTCGATGAGTCTACACCGCACCAGTAGAGAATCTATGTCATCATATTCCGGCTTCGTCATTGAATCCTGATATTGATAAAAAGAGAAGATTTATGCTGATAATGTCGTTAAAGCTTTAGATATATTATTATTAGATTAACATTAGACCCGTATCATCCGAACTAGATCACGGTATCTGTACTGTTCAACGTTGAAGAATTCTATGGTGCACCTTAATTTTCCATGGCCAATTTTAAACAGTTTTTTTTATGACACACCACATGGACAATCGTTAATTAACTCCTGTGACCTGGTGGCCACTCCACTACAGCATCAATGACAGAGACGCTGCTTGGGACCAACCAACCTAATTTAAAAACTGAAAATTCGAATTTCTCACTATTTAAGCAGGCAGTACCACTACAGCATCAGGAGTGAGGATTTAAATCTGGGGTTCAATGACGAAGCATCTGCTTGATACACATAATTCTTATTTAAAACAGCCGATTTTCATGTTACACTATTTAAGTAGGCAATACCTCCATAGCATAAAAGGTGAGGAATTTGAGTTCGGCGTTCAATCACAGAACCTCTGCTTGAGACCCGCAATACTAACTTAAAGACAGTGTATTCTCAAGTTCAAAAATGTAGGTAAGTAATATTACTGCATCATGAATTCTGAGGAGTTGCTTTTTGTTATTTTTTTTAATAACTATGCCTCTGTTTGAGATACACAATTTTTACTAAAAAAATACGTTCTCAAGTCTTACTTAACGGCCTAAAATAATTTATAACCTAAGCAGGTAGTACCCTTAGAGTATTAAGGTTCAGGATTTACCATCCGGAATTCAGTAGTAGTCTCTAATTGAGACCCACAATACTAATTATACTTCATTTTTTCATATTATTATTCATCAATTCTTACGGGTTACGGTTACTGAGGAGTTGGAACCTGGAGTTCAGTGACAAATTCGATATATCAAACCTGCAAATCTTACTTAAAAATAGTAGATTTGCAAGTCTAGTAGTTTAGGTTGATAACTACCAGACTTGAGAAGGTATAAAGCAAGTAGTACGCTTCAGTATAGGGATGCATAGATCAAAGGTTGAAATTATCATTCTATATAATTGTTATATATTACGAAGTTTTTCAAGTCTAAAATCGAAATTTTCTTGTTTTATAATTTTTCATTATCATGTTATTAAATATCATTCAGTAATTCAACATTAACAACAAAAAATATAAATGATTTTTTCTATCAAACTGAAAATATTTCATGCTTAAGAACGAAATGTATATTTACAATTCTTCAAACGGTCATTTTATTTTCCTTACTCATAATTTTAAAAAATATATGTGCGCTCTTCTCTTTTGGGATAATATTCCGATTCTAAAATATTAATACTCTCCGCGGCTTTTTAAATTATGTATCTACTAATAAAATAAAATAATTTAACTTTTAATTCACTTACACATTGAGCCAAGAACTACAAATATTTTATTAAATTCATCCAATACCTCATAACATTTTAATATTGTGCAGTTATTAATTTGAATTATTCTTCAATATTCCTTTTCTCCATATAATTACAAACTCACTGATAAAATATTGTATTCTAAAAAAGCAAAGACAAGATTAAAGCAACATCTACATTTTATGAAACATGTTGTTAAGGATAATAGAAATATAAAAAAAGGAACAAAACCGTAACAGTAATAATTTAGTTATAATATGAATTAACGCAATAAGATGGAAGCCTACATCAAACAACCTTTCACACATTAACACAACCTTTTTTGAACCCTCTAAGGCAAGCTATCGTAAAGTTCTTAACGGATAGTTTTTCAGGTTTTTCTGTAAAAAAAATTCAGTATACTTTATTTCACCTGACAGTGACATGATCCTTGTCACCCACAATACGCGATATCGTTAAATATAATTCCAAAAATTTGTTAATAGTTTTTGACAGTTTTTTGAAAGCTAAAACATCGATATTCGTACGCCATATGCGTGACTAATCATTTGCTCACTCCATATAAAAGACATTTCTTTACGCTTCATTAATTTTTTTCACCACCGACAAAATTTATAATTTTTATAGTTTAGTCCTTACTGCTTAATTTAAGTGCGCCAATATGACAAATTTGTCGCTAAATATTCAAAATTACATCAAAAATTTTGACAGCTTTGCGACTGATTATGATAGCCCCGTCAAGCGAATTGTCATTGTATAAATCAATTAAAAATCTGAATTAAAGTATTTTTTACATTTAATTTAGCCCTCAAATAACACCATGTGAGCCTTTAAATAGTTTTCAAAGTATTTTTCTCAAATTGTCTCTCTATTTTCCTTCTCTCTTATTTAACGGCATGAAATAATTTATAAAAGATATTTAGTTATTCATTTCAACAAAATAATTGGAAAATTGTTTCTTTTTCACAAGTCGTTATTTTCTAAATAAGAATATTTTTTTACCATTTTACTACTTTATGTTTCTTCATTTTAACACTGCTTCAAAAATTTGCGCACGATTTATTTTAACTTCGGCCATAACCATAGAAAAAAATAATGCTTTCGTTCAAACGAATTACTGAGAACCTAAAAATATTAATGAATATTATTAATTCACTACGTGCATGTTGATTATAAGCGATAGAATACGATGATACTAATATAATAAAAAAAGATTTGAATAATAATATACGAAAATGAAACAATTTGATGCCTTAAGAACACCGGTTTTTAATCGTAAAATATATACATTTAAAAGACATCCTAATTAAATATTTTAGTGCACACGCAAATACATATAATATAAATGAATATACTCTCAGTGGTACATTTATCGATGAATGAAACTGCCTTTTGTAATTTAAAATACTATTTAATTAATCTAAATTTTATAAAAATATTGGCCTAAATTCCTTGCCAAATATTAATTAACAAACTTTCAGTCTACATTCGTCTAAGTGATGATTCGCTGAGTAACTATCTGTTGGAAGTTGTTTATTTACATTTGTAATTAAAAAATAGTAGAGATAATAGATGGAGTTTTCGTCTATTGAACTTATTGGCTTTTATTCTGCAACTTTACATCCAACTGAACTTAATTTCAGTAAGAACAAAAGTGATTGGATTTATTATAGCAAGCTTATAATTGGTATATAAGTACATAGGAGATATACCTTCCTGTGTTTCAACGGAATTTTACTACATAAAATTAATTACATAAATATCGTAAACGTCGTAATAATGAAATACGTTAATCACTGTTTTTTAACTTTATTAAAAAAGTGATAAACCATATCATCTTCATGGTCGCGGGTGTTTTAGCTTGACAGCGTCAACCTGTGATTACAGAACTTCAGAATACCTTTAAATCGAAGTTTAGATCATGTAAAATTGTTTTTCAATTTTGAAGTTTTAAAATTGTCTGTACTTTCTTCCTCCTGGTATAATTATCTTTTCAATATACCTTATCATTGTATCTCAGTGACCTAATTTCGTGGCGTTGAATGCGGTAAAGATGCAGCCGTGTAGTTGGATTAACATATCAGCGTACCACTACTAAATATATTGTTACATAAATTTTAATTGAATGAACACATCTTCATCGTTTCCACACATTGTTTATCACGCCAAGCTTTTTCAAAAAGTTAACTTGATTTATAAGTGACGAGTAGTCTTTGATGAACAGCTGCAAAATAAAAACTTGTTTTCTCTGTCAATGTTGGCAGTTACTTATTTGCAAATTGTAGTCACTTTAAAGTTACTTATACACTTTACTCCGTCTACTTAAAAAAACAATTAGGAAGAATTTATTAAATCCCTTGTGCGGGCATATTAAGGGCATAATAATCTCCTTGGCATTATAGTGTTTTTATTAATCTATTTATAAATATTTCCAATTAAAAAAGTATTTTTTTTATATATGTTTTATTAAAAGAAAAAGAAATATAGATAAAAATTGTACCTTGCAACTTTTATGTGTTTAAAAAGCAGTCTTTAATAAATACGTATTTTCTAAAAGAAGAAACAAATGATATTACCAGGGCAGAAAACCAGCTTCTTTTAAGAAAATGACAAGTTTACTCAACCTAGATGCCTGACGCTTGTTTATATAAAAATATACTTACAGAAAAAAATTCAAATTTATTCAGAAAAACTATACAAATTTTTTTTTTATATAAAAACCATTTTCATTACTATTTTTACCGCTGTCTAACAGCAGCAGTTTCCAGGCTTTTGTTAATTTAATAGGTTTTCCAGCAGTGTCATGTCGCCGTATATTCATGGACCTTATCGTTCGCGTAATAAATTTTTAAGTGACAATATCAAAATTTATTTGAAAATTTTTATTATTATTTCATTTGAATGCATGGAAAAGATAGAAATTTGTCAACGTACCGTTTAAGTTTGATCCTCAAATAACTTCTTAAAGATAAATAGTTGTAACATATAGACGTATTAATGGACATGTGAATGATTTTATGATGCTCCTATGTTTTTCTTTTCAGAATATAAATCCTAAAAATGCGTATAATTAGAAGTTATCTACCTGCCATCATAATACTATTTCACTCTAAAAGCATTTAGCCACATAAAATAAAATTATATTGGCTGTTTATCACGGTATTCGGTTGATTTATTAACGATGAGCAACAATGAATACGTCGTTGTTATTCGTTAACAAAGATGATCCATATGAAAATGTCATGGATTGTGATAGAATCCTATTAATTGTTATTTAAATATATAAGTTTCAACTCTCTTGTTTGTGTAATAGAACCTAAATTAATTCATAAATAAACGAAGGTAATAAATAAGTATCGCCGCTGCAGCAGGCTGCAATGGCTAATCCCATAACAATTAACTTTAAAAAATTAGTTTTCTTTTTTTTGCTAACCTTCCGCTAGTTTAACTAGAGATATTACTATATCCTAATTTAAATGTTCACGTAAATCCACTCATACTTCTCATGAACTACATTTGCCTACGTTATTCGATTTTCCATTGATACTATGTCGTGTAGCGTGAAAGAAAGTGTTTTTTTTTCACCATATTGCATAAAGAAACGATGCAATCGATATTGTCTGCTATTTAAATATTTAAGTTTCAACTATCTTGTTTGTGTAGTAGAACGTAAACTAATTAATAAATTAACGAAGGTAATGAATATGTGGGGTCTCTGTAGTAGGTTGTAATGGCATAATTCCGTATCGATTGATTTTAAAAAAAATTGTCTTTTCTCTACTGACCTTCCGCTAGTTTAACTAGAGATATTACTGTACCCTAATTTAAACGTTCCCTACAATTATCTACTTACACTTCACATGAAATATATTTTCCTACCTTATTCGATTTTCCATTGATACTATGCCGTCAAGCATGGAAGAAAATGTTTTTTCACTATTTTGCATAAAGAAACGATGCAATCGATATTATGATTAAACTTTATTTTAAATGTTAACTGCATTGCTACTACTTTAGATGCGTTTTTTTTTAATTTCGTCTCTTTGTTGCCGTGAATTGTGGTCAATTTTATTAAAAAACAATATTACATCATATCTTCGATCACATACTTTTTAATAAATCTCTTGTACTTTGGATAATGTTGTCTTATATTTGCTCAAATGAGATAAGAGTTACTCTTCTATGAATATTAGCTATGATACCCACCCTATATTATAACCGCTACTACAATATTAAATAAGTACTGAGCCAAATTCATACGAGCCTATCTTTGGAAGATACAATTTTAAATAAAAGAAACAAATTCAAATTAGTTCAAATATGCTGAAAATATATGTATACTTATAAAAAAGTCTGTCGAATTAGGAAACGGTTCATTTTTTAACGTCGCTTAATAAAGCATTGTTTCAATAGGATAAATATAAAACATTGCTATAAAAACAATAATGGATGGTTAAAAAACCAGCCCCTTAGTATTTGTTTTACCATAAACAAATAATTTGCCAAACTGTTCGGCATTTATAAAAATAATTATTCGAATCTTTTTTGGGCAAGAATAAGAAAACATAACATTATTAGTTCCATTCATATTTATACAATATAGTAAGAAGTAATTGCATTTTAATGTAATAAAATATGATATCAATATATTACAATGGCCAATTTACGAAGAAATAAACTGTAGTCAAAATATACTACACAACTGTACCAACATATGTAAATAGTAGCTAGCTTGCTAACTTTAATTATCTTCTAAAATAGAATCAACACATATAACAAAATTTTTAAGAGAATGAATTCTGTACATTGGAAATTTTAATAGAAGCTAATTGATTTAGTGTATAGAATGATAATAGAATGAAATTTTAGCGGTTAACACGCAAAATTTACCGAACAGATTTTTATAAAATTCTGTTCGGTATAGTAAATACTAGGTCCGGTTATAGTAAATACACAGAAGCAACATATAAGAGAAAAAAGAAACAATTTTCTTTCTTAATTGCACGCAAACTAAGTTGTAGGTACAACTAGTACTGATACATTTCTCAAGATGTAGTATTGTAATGTCAAGAATGATGATGAGAAAAATTAATCAAACTTTCTTAATTAATATTTTTCCATTGCACCATACTCTTCTACGTTACAGGATAACGTTAATGTTTCAATTCATTAATTTCTTTCATCTTGTAATTTACGTAACAAAATAAGATAATAACAAACATATGAATTACGTTAAAAACGTATGAACGTGGAATTTTCAAGTTTATTATTGTTTCAAAATGTTTCAGAAGTAATTTTAATAAAATTTAATAAAAGTATATTCAGAGTCAACCTCTTCTAAAAAATAAGAGTCAACCTGTTCTAATAAACTGGTAAATCAACCGGTTCTTTAAAAAGATAAAATATATATATCCAGCTCAATGAGATGTCATTCCTTGTATTCATTTTAATAAGAGTGAGAAGATTGAAGTAAGCAATAAGAAAGCAACTTAAGACTTAAATAAATTAATCCAATTTAGACCCTCAACAAAACATGTTATTTGTTTACATTATATAAACTGGCTTTTAATAAAAGAAAATCTCGGGACCACGGTCAGCAACAATATTAATATTTATGGACTTCGGTCCACTGCGCTCAAGTTCATGAACATCCCGCTTCTTATTTTGTTACTCGCTTAAGGGCAGTTATTAACACGATTTTACTTTCAAGTTTTCTTTTAAAAGTTGGTAACTTTTTAATTAACTTTAATAAGCATCCATTAGAATTTATTTCTTCTTTACTGTCGTGTCGATTTTATTATGTGGAAATAAATTAATTTAAATATATCCTTTACTTTAATAAAATCATCGGATTCTCACACCAATTAAAATCCTAATTTTTACTTTTAATTATTATCAAACTAAAATTTTAAATATAATTATCTTATCAACACAATGTGAAGGACACGTGTATATATTAATTTAAAATAATTTCAAGGGTCTGGTCATAAATCAAATTAAAAATTATTTAAGAAGGTTAATATCGCCAGATTAATGTAAGTACGTAGATTTTTTGGAAATGCCCGTAATGACATAATTATAACAACATATTTATAAAACAAATGACAACTACTAATTACCTATATGATTTACAGTTAGCTACAAATTAAGTGTTAAATTATCAAATAAAAATAATATTATTCTGCGTATTCAAACAACCTGGTACCTAAATATGATGGTCCACTAATTGCAATAGACTACTGATGTGCACGTGAACTGAGAAACAACTTACACCAATTTAATTTAACAATATCACAGGAGGATATTTTGCCTGACTGCGACAGTTTCAGGTCGAGGGCGACCGGAAACTGTCGCAGTCAGGCAAAGTACAAAAATCGTATTCCGTGTGATTTTTGAGATGAAAATGCATTGAAGTTCTTGCAAATATTTCACAATTGAACAAGTCTTTTCGAGATTTTCAGTAACTTTATTTTCATTTAAAGGAGCATCAGAAGGAACATTCAAAGTAATTAGACGGAGCTGCTTCAGCACGGTAACAGAAAACAAAAACTATCTGCATTCAATCTACGCAATGTGGTAATAAGTTTCCTAAAACGTTGAATTCATATACTATTATAATTTTCGTCAGTACTCTCAAATTTTTAAATATTTATTTTCTGTTTGTTCAAGTAGAAGATTAAATGTACTGGTACCATTTCTCGCATATACCAAATACCACATAATATTTATCATGAGAACAAA